>CAMRHE010000204.1:2180000-3620086 GCA_947044405.1 Leptodactylus fallax
GGTGGTGGAAAGTGCCCACCTATAACGTAAGCCTTAAAGAGGACCTTTCGTATCTTCTAAGATAGGGAGTAGAGATGGGTGAACCATTTGGTAACTAGACAGATTCGAAATATGGAAAACTATTCGGGCTCTCAAGACCTTTCTACAGATGGCCTCAGTGTCCATAAAATTAGACCTGTCGCCCTCCTTTCTTTGGCCCTTCAGCATTTTACTTTCAGTCATTGGACCACCAGCGATAAGCCATCTTAAACCACTTGCTCCTCTTCAAAATGTGCTGTGATTGTCTTTGTCAGGAAATTTGGTTTCCTCAAGATTGTTTCTGAATAAATCTTCTAGGCTATTTCAAGTGTGAACAAGTCTATCTCCAGTAATAGCACAGAGTCATGTCGTATTTATGACCACCGCACCATCAACACTGCACTTTTTTTTTCGCTGACTGATATACTTTTCTTCTCTTCTTCCAAACTTTGATTGATTTCCCCAGTAGACAAATGGCGCCCTAGGCAATTTAGAAGATCTCCTGAAATTCTTTCCAGTACTCATGGTCTCTAGCTTCTGCTGTTTTATCAAGACTAGTTACATTAATCTCCCAAACTTCTGCTACCGCTTTGGCTCTGGTGAATTTTCCATTTCAAAATGAAGCTGCCTGTCAAGTCAAGTCCTGGCAGCCTAAAGTAAGTGCAGGGGTTACATGACTTAACAATTTATAAACCCACAAGGACATGAAGTATGTACTGCAGAGGGACATCGTGAACGGCGAGCAAGGAGACAGAGGTATAACTGGTAACTCTCTCCAGAGGATGAGCCCATGATGCTTTCCAGTGCAAATCTATCTTGTCGTTTTCATGTTTAATCTTAGGTCTCGTGATGGAGATTTTTTTAATATCCACCACCTGTCCATTTTTAGAACAATGGAAGTCAATACTCAGCTCTGTTTTTTAACAGACTGTGACCAACGTGGGTTATAAAATAAGGCGTCCTATTTTTTCCCATTTTTCTAGCCTGACTGATCCATACAAGTCTCTGTGTTCCACTTTTAACACCCGCACCGGACATTAAACATGGACTCCATCATCTGTTTTTAACATCCGTTTTCTTCAATGTTCATTGATACGGTCTTAGAAGTTTTCCCTCAATGGAGATCCTTTCTGCCCATTAAATACACTTTAGTACCAGGTTGTGGACCGAAACAGATGGCACAAGAAAAACCTTGGCGGCCATGAAGAGAGGTCTGATTCTTGAGAAAATGAACTTCGGATATGAGATCTGCAGATGAGGTCTCAAGTGCCCAATGGGTGGTTCTGAGTCTGACGACTCTCTTTGGTGTGGGTTTTGGCATCAGTGGCTTCCCCAACATGCACCGCATACACATTGAGTGCAGGAGAATGATGTTGATAACAGCTGGAATAGAACAAACTGCAAATGAAATGACAATTTTTTTTTTTTAAAAATGCAGAATTGGTATTTTTTTTCTATCCACCTCCCAATAAATAATTAAAGCATTCAATACATTATATGAACCCCAAAATGGAGTCATTACATCAATAGAAAAATAAAAAAAAGGGATGAAGCAAGCAGGCCAAATAATCCACTGCCTTTAAGAGAGTCCATCAGCAGTAAATTGGTTATATACCTAATCCCAGAACCTTGCGGAGGCGTTTCAAAATATTCCTGAATTGTTCGACTTTGGGGCCCAATTTTCATGTAAATCGCCATTTTATCATATACAAAGGAGGGGAAAGTACTTTGCCCAGGGAGTCTGAAGCGGAGACCAAAGCCCAAGCAAGCTAAAATGTGTCCCAAAGCATTTTTCCCCTCATTTGCAAATGAAAAAGCTGCAATTTACATGAAAACTAAATAAAAGAGTCCTATTTGTAAACTGTACAAAGGGCTCCAAAGATGCATAAAGAGAGACATAGTTGGAAACTGAAGAAACATCTGTTAAAGGTGCAGAGATTAGGTTTATAACCAATTTACTGCTGACAGACTCCCTTTAAGGATTAGTCCACAAGAAACATTCATCTATCTTATGGATATGTGATAAATGTATGAATGGACACTGCGAATCCCTTCTACACGACTGACCAAGTACAAGAATGTTGAATATTATTTTTCTCCCATGTAAATCACTAGTAGTTTCTGACAATTACCAGTATGTATCGAGTATATACAGTATACACCACTTTGCATTTCTATTGCCATTTGCTAGTTATCAGCTGTCACTATGCACTAAGACTTGGAAACGTATCCCATTCTTTCTGGACATTTGTAATACATCAGCGAAGCTTCTATCATGGAATTAGAGATTTATTATGGATACAAAGAAGTTACTAAGGATTTCCTTATAAACACTCTCACAATCAATAGACAGCATTTGGTTAGTGTTAATATAGCAGCCAGCTGGTAATAGTTCAATGTGTTGTATATAGACTGTAATGCAGATTAAATGAGCTTGTTTCAGAAGAATCATCCGCCACTATACAAATGCTGCGGTTTGTCGGAAAGGTTTCCAACAATTACTAAACAAGCAAAGCTGTATGGCTTCTAGATATGTATTAAAGGAACAGAACTGAGACATCCTGTTACAGCTTGGGCTGGATCTTAGAGGACGGTGCAAGTAACACCAAAGAGAATCTTAATTCCCAGGTCAAAGGTGTCAATAGCCTATAAGAAATCATACGTACCCCATTCCCTGCCCTCTGTATGAAAACACACATTACTTCTGTCTATGCTCGCTAGAGTCAATCACATGTCACCCCACTTCTTCTTCCGCTTTCCTCTTAGAACATGCAGGCTTACAACCACAAGAATCTGAAAACCTGCATCCACAATTTACTATATTACTGTAGTCCTTGGGGACTAAGAAAGTTGTAAACATTTATAGAGAGCCGGCACACAGGGAAGGGGGATCTAAAAGCTCCTGGAAGGTGTAGAATGTATCAACTTTAAAGCAGTGTATACAATAATTATCTATTACTTTCTAGTTGTGTGTATCGGAAGGAATGTTTTCTTTTCCATTTGGTTACAATTACAAAAGATGTGCAATTACATTAGAAAGTGAAGTGTAGCGTTTGGAATGTATTGTTTGGAAGCTTAGATGGCAATGATTATTATGGTTCTCAGGTTATACAAGGATATCCTCATTTGGCCTAAACACTGGGATTACGTTGCTGAATGATAGTTTTACACTGTTTGATCTAACTTTGCACTAAATGCACTGATAACGTTCATTTGGATCCATGCGAATAAACACGTAGAAAACATACAAACAATAACAAGTCATTAGAAACAGAGCAGCCTAAGCCAATAGAGCGTACTGGGAGTCGTGCTTTGCCACACTAGCCAAGCTTCACTTGCACAACATGACATTTCTACACAATGGGGCAAATTTGCTAATCATGTCCAGTAGTTATACAGTAGAGATGGGCGAACCTCCCAAGATTCATTTCGGGTTCACGTAGCTCGGGTCCCTGATTTGTTTCTGGTCAAACAAGTTCGGATAGGACTGAAAGTGAAATTATTATACTCCGGGGTCTCTTCAGACCCCAAAGAATAATAGGAGGAGGTCCAGGGGAGGTATAAAAAATCAAAAACATTCATACTCACCTTCCTTCACCACCTTTGGGTCTTCTCATGGCATCCAGCGCCATCTCTCGGTCCCCTCGTTGACGTCATGCACCCAGGTTCACATGGGCACACTGAGCGTCATTACGCTTGGATTGCCCATGTCACCGCTGTGGCTCAATCACAGGCCTCAGCAGTGACCCCGGGTACATGATGTCACAGGAAAGCACCGGATGCCGTGAGAAGAGTTTACCACAATGCGTGTCGGTCAAACCTGGCTCGTGATAAGGCAGTTCGCCCATCTTTATTAGACAGTGTAGACTAAAGATATACCACATTCATCAGCATGGTTTGCCCCACTTTTAGACCCTTTTGTCTAACTTTACTCAACATGTTGTTTAGCTTACTTTGGGCAAAACTTTTTGCACAATTTTGGCACACATTGACATGTATTAAAGGGAGTCTGTCACCAGAACCAGATATAAACCCAGGCCGCAGATTGAAAGGTTAGGGTCACCAGAATATATTGACAAAGACAGTGATACCTCGACAACAAAGGCACACAGAGGGGAAAACTTATTTCTTGCATAATAAAAAGTTGACTTACCAATATACTTTGTTTCAAATTTTCAGTTTGTAAGTTCTCTACTTGCTGCCCTTGAATGAAAATATTCTTTGCATCCAGTGGCAATGGAGAGGGCCGTGCCTGCGTAGATAATTCTCTATTTACTGTGGCTGTGACACAAGAAAGAAGGGGGTTTGGGAGACGGTCTTGAGAGGACAGGTTTGGGTGCTTCATCTATCAAATGTCTATGAGGATATGATAGGATAAACCATAGACATCTGCGATGAGAAGACCCCCTTAAGATCCTGTTCACATTCACATGGGAGCCTCCATCACTATTCTGATTTGAATGGAAGAATAGAGCTACATGCTCCACTCATCTATCAGTCAAATGACAGAACCAGATTGAACACCATTATAAGTCACTGGAATCTATTAGGCTCAGTGCTGTCCTTCATATGAAGGACCCAGTACTGCCTTGTGGTTTTTGTTGTGTGAACAGAGCCTAGTTGGTCCACTTGGTATAGCTTGTTGGCATGCAGTAAGCAAACTAGTCGCAGAGATTTCCCTCATTCATCTATTCATGATATTCTCAATATTAGGTTGGTGTTGAAAAATTATAAGAAATACCAGTAAGTAGACAAGAAGCACTTCTACTATGGCGAATGACTGAGATACATGAAGTAGAGGATGTCAAGTTGATAAATAGTTTATTTGTAATGTCTTCATGGTATTTCGGGAATGTTAGCTTTTTTAGATTGACAGCATCAACAATATGAGCTTCACCAAGAGGACGGCTGTCTGTCATGGTGATTTGTTTAGGATTCACCCCACGCAGTGGGTCTGTATTGCTATCACAGTTGGAGGGATGTAGACAAGAAGGCAGAAGGTTTATGAATTTTCCAAAGGTGTTGACTGGAAATCTTCTTCAGTCTTCAAAATGAGCGCATCCAAGAAAATACCGAGCTCCCCCACCCATGCCCTTGGCCCAGACATAAGGAACTACCATACATAATTAGGCCCTAATAACTAACTACTACTCCATTGACTCTCCCGATACTACACCCTTCTGTCTGCTTCTCATACAGTGGTCTTCAACATGTTCCATATTCTGGAACTTGGTCCTAGACATGAGCAAAGCAGGTTGAATTTTCCAAAAGTTTCAGGTTTGTTCATCACCCAATCAAACTCTATTATATTCACTTCAGATCTCACAGCCTACCTCCTCAGGCTGTCTCTTGTACACTTGATAAAGGGGATCTGATTTCCCCGAAACGCGTTGTGTTATTTGAGTATAATAAAGCATCTTTGGTGAAGCGCGGTCCCCACACCTCATTTTTTGGCAGATTCTCCTACCAATCCATTAACTATTATATTCTGGGGACTCTTCAGATTTCGTAATATAAGTGGATTCCCAAGGATACTTACTTTCCCTCACCTCTCTTGGGCTTCCTCACGGAGTCTGGTGTTCCCTCAGGGTCCTCTTTCAGCCTCCTGGGTGATGTCATGGGCCCTGGGGAAATAATGAAGCATGTGATTGGGCCTCAGTGATCACATGGGGCACAATATTAGCGAGCCAAGATATTGGTGCACTGCATGTGACCGCTGAGACCCAATCACAGGCCTCAGTGGTCCCCCTGGGTCTGTGACATCACCCAGGATGTTCTAAGAAGTCAATAGAGGACCCCAAGAGATTCAGATGCTGCAAGAGAGCCCAGGAGAGGTGAGGGAAAGTGAGTATAAGAGTTTTTTATGCTTCTGCACCTCCTCCGGATCTCCACTTATTAACGAAAGAGACAGACGAACCTACTGAATATTCGTAAATTGAATTTTGCTTGAATTGCTACTTGTTACCTAAAATAATTACACTGTCCCGACTGTCAAAAGCTTAAAAACAACCTGAAAACAACCTGAAAACTTATAACCTTGCCGATACTACACATGAGCAGCTTCCACTCTGACCTACTGTCTGCTCTCGAAAGAGGAAGATATAGATCGATGTCTGTTATATTCTGACCCTTTTCAGTCTTGTAGTATCTTATCTCTGAGGACAAGGAAAGATCCTTCTTACAACGACATTAAGGCTTCGCTGCAGCCACTAAATGGAAAAGTCTCTGCTTAGTGCACAGACCCTGCCGGAGTTTGATGTCATTAGCAGATACGCTATATTCTGATCTCGGGGACAGGTTTTATCGCTTACTGTATGCTGACATATGAGCTGGTAGGTGATAAGCTCTCCCGAAAGGTTTTGCAATTTATAGTCACAGATTTCTGAAATCCAGAGCACATAACCGGGGATTTACAGAAGTTACAATAAAACAAGGTTCTGCCTGCTTGGAAAAGACATCATGTGCAGGTCTGGATTTCACACATGACCAGGTATTGTGTTTCATGAATGGAAAATGGAAACGTTACTTCTCAAGGTGATCGTAAAGGAGGTAATGGGGGAATATTTTAACCCATTATGCCAGTTTTCTGGTGTAGATGGGTGTAATTGTGGCGCATCTTGGCTTTTTACGAAAGTGGGTGGAGCAGTGCCGGACAAGGTGAGGGCGCCTTGGCCTCATATATTTATTATAACACGTGAGAAACTTGGCATGAGTTACATAAGAAATCTACACCACTTCTTGACTAGCTTATATTTCCATTCTGGTGCACTGTAGTGTGACAGGAGCCTCGTAACAATTCGGGTGAGCCTCATGGCAGCTACGGACTTTACATGGTGTAGGAATCTCCAGTCTTCACAAATTCTCACAATGGGGCAGATTTATTAAGACTGGCGTATCATGCACAAGTGTTAATAAAGGATTCGACTGGCACAAGGGCCAAGAGATTTATGAAGAATCTTCTACCTCGGATGTCCCTTGACTAAAGTGGAAATCTACGCCAGTTAGGAACTGTCATATGTTTCCATTATAACACACTCCATAAAACTAACATGAGTTATAATGAATCTGTAGGGCCGAGGTGTCCCCGTTCTAGCCCCTAATCCTTGCCCCCCTCTTCCGGCATTGTGGAGAGCGAGGTGTGGATCGAGACTTGTGGTGCAAGAAAAGGTCTTGTGCCAAATGTGCGCCACAATATGCCAGAAAACTGATGTAGAGCGATTGATGACGTCCCCCAATGAGTTTTTAAGTAAAAATATAGATAAAATGTCAAGGTCTGTTCTAGTATACAAAACTATAAATATACATCCTAGATGTGGAAAAAGGTTGTCTCCAATGCCAGTGCCAGTGGAAATTGATGGAAAAGTCTAAATAGATGGGTGCTTTGGTAGGTATGACTGGTGCTATATGACTCAAATTAGTGTAAGACTGGGGTGCAGGGATGGGGGGCCCATCCTGGCTTAGTGACCCACCTTGACACAGGGGCTAACCTTGGCTCAGACGCCCATCCTGGGATTTAGTCTGGGCCTGAGACAAATCAGGCACATTTCTAATTTGTCTTTGCAATGTTGCTCTTATTAAACTTCCATTTTTGGCCACCTGCTTAGGCAATGCGACGATCATAAAATAGTTCCTTCCAGACAACAATGCAGGCTGGTGTCCAGCTTTACTCTAATTGGAAAATCTGAGAGAAGAGATGAGCGCCAGGATACCCACTGAGCCTCTGCATCTGTATTACTGGAAGACATTCGGAGCTATAAGCCTTATGTAGATTTCCTACCTGGCACATTATTATCTGGACACATGGCAGTCGAAGCTTCAAGATGAAGTCATGAAATCAAAATTCAAAAATTCCTTATTTATTAACCCTAAATTTTCCATCAAAGTGAAGCGACCTACTGGGAGTAAACATCTCTGGAGAGAGGTTTCGTGCCGTAACTAAACAAGGATTATGCTCATCCTATGATTTCCATTGCTGAGCAGCTCATAGTGGGTAGTACTGAAATTAGGTTGACAGGTCCAAGGCCTCCTGTACGGATCTGGAAATCACTGCAGGCAAACCGTGTAGATGTTACTCATAGATAATCGCTCATGGCTGCTAATCCGATCACTGTAATGACTTGTACCCAAATGCAAGTATGAAACCCCGGGGCTTACAGGTTCATTTATCATAATATATATTATACTCTATAATATCCATACATTAGGGCGCGTTCACACGTTACAGACTCCACAGGATAGAGGATACTTGTCTGACTGGTGGGGGTCAACTAATGGAACCCCAATGGGTCCCGAGTCCCTCTGTTTGCATAGGTCATCATTATAAAAGGTTAATTTGGGGCCGGAAAACTCCTTTAATGCCATCAGTCACTGCCAAATTAAAGGGGTTGTCCAAAAAGAAATTGATAAACTGGGGGGAATGTAAAAAAATAACTCACCTGCTCAATATGCTACTGTTCCAGCGCACCCACTCCAGTGGTCCCTGCTTACCTCTTCTTCCTGTCCTGCAGCGATAACATGATCACTGTAGCCAATCACTGGCCTGTGTGCACAGCATGTGATCATTAAGGCCAGTGATTGGATGCAGCAGTCATATGCACATCTACGGCACATCATCTCTGCAAGCCAGAAAGCAGAGGCCAACAAGGACCACCAGAGCAGCAGCACTAGAGCGGTGAAGGCTTTAACAGGGGGTTTACTTTGTATCAATTTAATGACATTCCCTGAAATTCTGAAATTTTTTAAAATCCTGGATAACCCCTTTCAAAAAGAGTCTGCCTCCCAAACCAATAATTGTGCTGTGTATGTGCCTTTAATAGGAGCATGAACATACCTTTATGGTCACAAATTATTAAAGTAATGCAGAGATCATCATCTTTTTATGGCTATGCAAATCAGCCTGCAAGTGCACAGGGGGCAGGATCTGATTTTGAGATTTGCCTACAGAAAGTTGCCAATGCTCTCCTTTGGAATTGGTGCCAATGTCTGTGATGCAGACATTTCCATCCATTTTCCATAAATCAGGCCCCGCCCCCATGCACTTGCAGGCTGATTTGCATATTTGTAAGAAGATTGTTATTTCTACATTGTTTCATTGGTTTCTTCTCCTTGTATAGGACCTTACATGGCAATACTATTGGCTTGGGAGGTATTTTGGGCCTGACAGACCTCCTTTAATGGTCACAGACAGACTAAGCCTTGCTCTGTACCCTTGTGCCTGTGCCCGCTAGTCTATCCTGATGCACATTCCTTCCTCCTAGTCCTTTGCCCTCTCCATGTTCTTGTTCTAATTTTCCTTCCTCGCTTCCTTTGCCCTAAGGATCTGCATTGTCTCCTCACCGCGTGTCGTTCAAGAGGACAGAATACTTGATCCTAAAACAAATGACACTGCTTGAAGTTTTTCCAAATTTCTCTTCCCTGATATTATTCCGGAGTAAAACACCGGGTGATATTCTCTGGTCCTATAAATATTGTTTTTGTCCCAGCACAGGACTGGAAAACAGCTTTGAAATTCCGACTTGGAGCCGGGCACCAGAAATGGCTCGTGTTTATTTATAGTTCCCCACGTGCTTCCCTTGGTAACTCTTTCATCGCAGACGTAATGCTCCATCGGTGTCCAAACCCATTGGTGAGCTACATAGAGTTGCCATATTTTTTATGCACAGCAGGAAGGAAGAAATACTTAATGCAGCTTTAATAACAGGGACCTACAGAAGGGATTCTTCTTTTTTTCCTGCAGAACTTTTCCTTGGCTCCTACAGTGACGAAATCCCGCTGTAATTCGAGAACAGATACCTCTTCTAAAGCATGTCATTAGCCAAAAAGGAAAAAAAAAAAAACCTCACCAACAGCAGCCCAGATGTTGAAACAGTGTAGTAGCATCCAGCAGAAGAGACCGATCTTGCTCACCACAGACAAGACGTGTGTTACTCCTGCTGCTCCTTAAGAAGGCACTAGAGTCTGTTGTATGGACATGTGAACTCTCCTCTGCTGCACAGACTGAATGCAGACAATATTTTGGCTGCAAACCTAGAAGGATTCGATTCGAGAACATTTATACTCTCAAGGTGCAGCAGATCTGGAGACCACAGGACAATATTTCATTTGGTGGTGTAAATATCATCAGCTTGAGGAATGTAAAGGGTGGATCCAGACGTCAAGGGGGAATATTCCTGCTTAGGAGTTATAATCCTTTTACTCCAGTGACACCACAATACGGTATTCCATACATTGCCTCTGGAGCCAGAGAGACCTGCAAGTTACAATGACTGGATTTCATCTCCTATGGTTTGGCGTTTTGTGCAACCTGTGCTCTGGTTACTACAATGGACCCCTCCAGCCAGAGATGTCCAATGGGACTTTGCACCACTACTTTGTTCCTGATGGAGACTATGAGGAGAACGATGACCCTGAGAAGTGTCAGATGCTCTTCAGAGTGACAGATGAAAGAGCATGTCCGGGAGATGGACAATCTCTCTCCTTGAAGGAAGAATTTGTGGTCATAAAAAGACAGATTGAAGATGCGGAAAGGGTGCTCGAAAGCATCAGTAAAAGCATATCTTATGACTTGGATGGAGAGGAAAGCTATGGAAAGTATCTCGGGAGGGAGTCATCTCAGATAAGCGAAGCCTTCTCGAACTCGGACAAGTCCTTGACGGAGCTTGAGCTTAAATTTAAGCAGAGCCAGGAGAACGAGAAGAACGAGTTGAAGGGGTTAAATGACGACTTTGTGGATATGATGATCCACACAAGAGCCGTTCTCAAGGAAACCTTAGACGTCTCCCTGGGACTGAGGGATAAACACGAACTTCTCTCTTTAACCATTCGAAGTCATGGCGCTAGGCTAAGCAGACTGAAAAATGACTACCTGAAGGTTTGAGAATCTGGAGCTGGTTGACACTAATTTATGCAAATTCTGATCATCTAAAACATTATTTTTTACAGATTATTCCTAGCTATGGGTTTTGCTGTTCTTGTAGCAGAGGCTCAGACAGTACCCAGTTATCTGTATGACTCTCTCTCCGAAAAATGACTTCCTCTGACTGGAGGTGACACCATGCCGCGCTCGTGGTCGACTCATTCAGTTACAGTAAGAGCTGCTGTGTAGTAAACTGCAGATCCTCCACGGTAATGAAGGGGTTACAGAAAGCAGTGACATCATCAGAATAGTTTACGAGGAAGTAATAAAATGCACTGTAAATCGATCTATGCATTCTTTTTAATATTTAAATAGTCGCCTTCTATGTCAACATTTTGGTTGATCCTCAAATGCTGGCAGAACCATAACCTCCTGGGATCTGTAGTCCTTCCAGCATTTATTTAGTTAACTTATATCGAAACTCTATCTGAACGGGATATAATTGGGTTCTGTATTATTATAGATACAATGTACACCAGTATAGTTTATTTATTTTATCAGTATTGGGGTGTAAATGAATTTGCTGTATATAAGATGCAACTTATTACAGATTCTTAAAGCTTTTTTTCTGTATAATAAAATCCTTAAGGTTTTTGTTACTCATACAGCACAGTATTATGCATCATATACCTTCTTCCATCTAAAGGGACTGCTTTGTATCTCAAAAACAGCGCCACTCTTATCCATTGGTTGTGTGTGGTATTGCAGCTCTGTCTTATTCACTTGAATGAGATTTATCTGTAATACTAGATACAACCCACTGAGAAGAGTGACTGCATCTGGAAAAAAGCAGACTGGTTTTCTTAATGTCAGACACCCCTATATATATATAAGCATGCTGCTGCCATCACTACATCAATTCCAAGCTATATATGAGGTTCATGGAGTAAATGTGGTGACATTATGAAATGTCATGTACTGTAACTGATTTTCGGTGTGTTCACATAGGTCCAGCAATCTGGCGTAGTAACGCTCACGTGGTGGTGCCAGATCAAAAAACATTGACTGCAATGATTCCCAACCCGGTTTGTTGACAGGTCCCGTGCTGCGCCATATTTGAGTCTATGAAGCACCAATTAGAGTAGTGTTTCCCAACCTTTTCATTCTTGGGAAACCCCTCGGAAAAAAAAAATTAGGGCACCACTTCCAAATAATTTTCACTAAAAGACAAAAAAACTTCCTAAAGATGCAAATAATGTTGCATTAAGGTGTGCAGTCATCTTCCCAACAAGAGTTGTTGCGGCCCCCGGCAGGTTTCCAAGGCACCCCGGTTCAGAATCGCTGGGTTAGAATTTTGGCTGGCCAAATTGTCATCTTTTGTGTTTGGGTCAACCACAAGACAATTTGCCAGATCAAAAAACATTGACGCAGGGTTTCGCAACTTGGTTACTGACAGGTCCCGTGCTGTGCCATATTTGAGGCTATAGAGCACCAGTTAGAGCAGTGTTTGGCCAGAGCAGAATATTGGCTGGCCAAATTGTCATCGGTTGTGTCTGGGTCAACCATAAGACAACTTACAACTAATATATATGACTCCAGGACTAACCTTTGAAGCCACTTGAAGATTCCCACCACCATGTATCTTTGATATGAATCCAGCAAGTAGCTAAGTAATTGTTATCTATGTAATTTTCTGGTATATTTTTGACTATGTCTCGCTTGCTCCTGTATCTGCTAGATATTGATACCATAAAATAATGTGGTCCATGTAAGAATAATGTATTAGCAAATTATTCTACATCCATGCTTACAGTGACTCCTAAGATTAAGCCAGATAGGAGCAGAACTGACTCCAGGCATATCAGGACCAGGGGGGTTCCTTAGTCCTAGCTGAGGAGATGACTCTGCAGTCCTCTGGATAGAACATGCACATGTCCACTGACGAATCAACCCTATTGCCAAGTGGTTGGCTCTGAAGTCACCTCCAAATGTGGTTGTCTTCTGCTGGACCCATTATTGTATCCAAACCAAGGCCTACCAGGGGATTCCATGGTACCCTGGTGGCCCAGTCTGACCCTAATGAGGATCCTTGGGCAATAGACTAAGTTGACTTATGTTTGTCAAGCCAAATTTTATATTGGCAAGTCAAGTATGAAGAATATTTTACCTATTGGTGCAGTGGACGTAAGTATCTGGCCAAGTTGCCTAGTGCTGACATAGGTAAGAGCACTGTTGAGGAATATGACTTGAGAGATTGCATAGAGCAGCTCGAAGACAGGCATGAAGGAACTCACAAGATTATTTATGGAATTAGCAGAAGCTCCTGGCTTCCTTATCCATCAGATAATAAGTAAACCCCAACTTGGCCACATTCACTCCATACAAAAGTGATCTATAACTACTGGGTGTCCAGTTGTAAAAATGACAACTCACAACTGCCCTGGGCTGCCAAGGCCTGGTAGGAGTTGTAGTTATGTAACAGCTGGAGGGTCACAGGTTGGAAATCACAGTCTAACACATATGCATGTGAGTGCTATACCATGCACAACTAAGACCCATGAAGCAATACTATTCCCAAGGCTCTCACTTCATTGCATCCCACACTTAGCTGCGAGACATGCTCATATATTCCAGTTTTATTGACAATAAAATGGACTAATTGATCGTAAATCTTATACAAGTGCATGAGTCATGCAGAATTTGATACGATCACCACGAAAGAGATTTGAGAAGATGTGTTCTACTGATTTTATAGAGTCATGCGGCCACCTACATAGTTATATATAGTCCACTGAGGATGAGTTATAGACTCCTAAAAGTCTATTACCTGTAAGCACATTTATAAATATATTATCTGCTAACTTTAGGGGTGTTTGGCCATTTCAGTTGTATGTGGTGCATGTCTATGACCTCGAAAGCCTGACCCACTCAGCATGCCCCCAACCTACTTGTTTCCCTTGTCTAAGTAAAGGCAGATGCACAGGATTTAGCTTCTTCCCCAAGCTGCGTTTTTTAGCCAACTTTGGACACTAAATGGTTATATTATTGGGGCTCTATATGGTACACACTATATGGGCATCTTCCAATATCCCCAAACCCTGACATGATAAACATATCAAAGCCATTTAGGCGTTTACAAAGCAATTTAGGCAGACTTGCCCCATTTATATAGTGAACTCTCAGTCCCATCTGGTGGACTCAAGTACATGTAAAACTATATGATGTAATGGAATATTTGTCCAGTAAAACTGCAATAAGAAAATAAAAATGTATCAAAAATATTTCTATGTATCAAATATTATACATGGGTGTCCCAGGGAACTGTTTGTTCTGGCACAAGCAGGGATCAGCCTGTAGTTTGTATATATGTCTCATTCTTTACCCTTTCCTCTTGGCTGGACATGTCCAGATATGTGTATCATGAGATCACCAACTTTTCAAAACAACATGATTTTGAGATGTGTCACAAATGCATGCTATATGTGTATATATGTAATGACCTCATGGTTTTGTTGTAAATTGCAGCCTGTCAAAGTTTTTGCTATATTGTATTGAATTGGTTTCAGGATAAATTGGAGTCCTTGATGAGTTTTCCCATCTAAGCACAGGAAGGGATAGGGGATAAGTTACAAACTGATGGGACTCCTGAGACTCCAACCGATCATAGGAACAGGTTTGTTTTTCTCTCCAGTCTGAATGGGACCAAATTCTAGTTAAGCTAAAGGTCGAAACATCTGTATGATATTCCGTGTTGGAGTCTGCACCTACCTAGACTAATGAACGGGAATATTTAGACAATGGTTTGCATAACTTAAAAGAGCCAAGACCAAACTTGCCCCACGGGGGTAATTGACCTCTATCCTCATCATCACCTGACATTATATTTAATATTGAACACCTACTTGTTGACACTTTCCCGCAGCAGCCTTATAGGAATGTTTTCTACTTGTATTCCTCTGTTTACCATCCCACCATTGGTAACATCTGGTTATCTTGTTTTTGTGCCTCAAATTGTTTAATGAACGAGAACACTAAATAATTCTGTCAGTAATAGTTGGACTGTGCTCTTTGCTTTACCTCTGTAACACATCAGATATCACGCTGTATGGTTTATGTCACACTTTTGCTGGCTTCATTACCTTGTATATTAATATGTCCGCTCTGTGCGACAAAGGCAAAAGTGAGAAACTTTACAAAATGCTTGAAAACTTTAATACTGTAAATGTAAATAATCCAATAAAAACCGTCAAAATTCTAGAACGTGTACAACAAAAAGGAGGACTGGAGATCTGGGCAGCCATTAAAGGGAGTCACGGCCACACCCATGTTCATGTAAATTGATAGTTTATTCATATGCAAATGAGAGGGAAGTGCATTGCCCCAGAATCTAGAGCTGAGACGGGCTAAACTAAGACATGCCCCAAAGCACGTTCCCTCTCATTTGCATATTAATACATGTAATATATGTAATTTGCATATTAATACATGTGTATGGGGCTCCAAAGATACATAATAGAGATATATTTGGAAACTGTAGAAACATCTATACAAGGTGCAGGGATTAGGTTTATAACCAATTTACTGCTGACAGACTCCCTTTAACTAATTCATGGTACTAATAAAATGTATGTTTTTCTTTAACCCTCTCTCTCACTCTCTATCTTTATCTTTCTCTCTCGCACACTTTTACTCTTTCTCTGTCTACCTTTCGTTCACTCTTCCTTTCTCTCTGTCTCTTGTTCTTTATTTCTCTTTCTCTGTTTCTCTCTTTATCATGCAATAACAAAAGTTGCAGCAAAACTCTGCTAGGACTAAGAATATTACTGTCATGTCTGCTATAAAAACTAAATCCCATCAATATTTGGTGTGACCTTTGCCCTTTGGAGGAGGAGTCCTGGAAGTGATGATCCGGCCCCCACAGATATAGCCCTGATCTCATCATCCTCCAGTCTGTCTGGGATGACATGAAGAGACAGACGGATTGGAGCAAGCAACATCCACAGAAGATCTGTGCTTAGTTCTCCAAGATGGCGGGAACAACCTCCCTGCCCAGTTCTGCCAAAAACTGTCTGCAAGTACCGAGAAGAACTGATGGAAGGCAAAGGGCAAAGGTCACACCAAATATTGATGGGATTTACATTTCTCTTTTGTTCACATAATTGTGCTAAGAGACAAAAATAAACGCAACCCTTCTAATTCTGAAAGCATTCATACTTTGCAGCATTTTCCACACCTGCCTAAAACCTTTTCACAGTACTGCAGGTTAGAAGTTGAGGTTCTTTGCTTACACTTTGATCAAATTGTGAGAGCACATCTCAGAGTGGAGCTTCCTGGGATGGGGATGGGTCTGTCATAAAAAGCTAAGTAACTGTCGCACATAATAGATGAAGCAATTTAATTGGTTGTTTTCTTGTGGGAAATAATTTCCTCTGCCCTTTTATCTGCAAATCTCTTGGATGGCCACAGTTATGGGTCGGCTGTGATTTAGATGATATAAATCAGTTCAAGTAATAGCGCTCTTAGATGAAAGGAGATTCCGGATAACAAAAAAATACTGTTTGGTAAAATGAAAGTGCGTTCAATATATTATGGGACAAGAATCAGATTTTATTGAACTGATTAAAGATACCATAAATTTTACTGTCAACTTAAAAGTTTCCAGACCACAGAAGGAATTTGTGTTCCTATGCAATATGCTACAAATGTGGTGTAATGGACTGTCTAGGGTACAACTCAGAAGCATCTACTTCTAGACTAGACCCTTGTCAGTGACGCGTCTCCACTATGGGAGTGAGTAGTGGAAGTCAGGACTACAGAGAAATCGGAACTACAGAGAACGCCGCCATCCTACAACTTTTACCAATGTATTGTCTGCATGGTCTGAATAAAATCTAATTTGAATAACTAGAAGTTCTGCGGCTTACCCAGTTATGCAGCATTGTAGGTTTTCTTTCACTCAGGGCAACGGCTCAGTTCACTACCCTTACTCTGTATCTAAATATATAAAAGTGACTTTTTGGCACCTCCTGTTTGGTGCCCCAGTTGCCTTTCCCTAGATTAATATCTGCATGATGAAAAGAGCAACAGAGAGGACTACCAGACTTGGGGCCCTTAAACATAGGTGGGATACAGTTGGTTCTTCTCAGTTCTACAGACCCGGCTGTTAATAATATTATGATTGCTAAAAATTCCCCAAACCAGTCCCTGGGTAGAGCAGGAAGCCATAAGCTTCCTGCACTACCACTCAATGACTTGTAGGCCACTAGCCACCTTAGGCCTGTGGTCTACAAACTGTCAGGAAGTGAGCAATGAGTATCAGTTAAACCCAGCCTCGCAGATAGATAGGTCAGTGTCACCAAACCCAGCATATCACCCCAGCCCTGCAGATAGATAGGTTAGTGCCACCAGACCCAGCATATCACCCCAGCCCTGCAGATAGATAGGTTAGTGTCACCAGAACCCAGCATATCACCCCAGCCCTGCAGATAGATAGGTTAGTGCCACCAGACCCAGCATATCACCCCAGCCCTGCAGATAGATAGGTTAGTGTCACCAGAACCAGCATATCACCCCAGCCCTGCAGATAGATAGGTTAGTGCCACCAGACCCAGCATATCACCCCAGCCCTGCAGATAGATAGGTTAGTGTCACCAGACCCAGCATATCACCCCAGCCCTGCAGATAGATAGGTTAGTGTCACCAGACCCAGCATATCACCCCAGCCCTGCAGATAGATAGGTTAGTGTCACCAGACCCAGCATATCACCCCAGCCCTGCAGATAGATAGGTTAGTGTCACCAGATCCAGCATATCACCCCAGCCCTGCAGATAGATAGGTTAGTGTCACCAGACCCAGCATATCACCCCAGCCCTGCAGATAGATAGGTTAGTGTCACTAGAACCAGCATATCACCCCAGCCCTGCAGATAGATAGGTTAGTGTCTCCAGAACCAGCATATCACCCCAGCCCTGCAGATAGATAGGTTAGTGTCACCAGAACCAGCATATCACCCCAGCCCTGCAGATAGATAGGTTAGTGTCACCAGATCCAGCATATCACCCCAGCCCTGCAGATAGATAGGTTAGTGTCACCAGAACCAGCATATCACCCCAGCCCTGCAGATAGATAGGTTAGTGTCACCAGATCCAGCATATCACCCCAGCCCTGCAGATAGATAGGT
The DNA here is from genome assembly GCA_947044405.1 of Leptodactylus fallax. Taxonomy (NCBI): domain Eukaryota; kingdom Metazoa; phylum Chordata; class Amphibia; order Anura; family Leptodactylidae; genus Leptodactylus; species Leptodactylus fallax. Next base: position 2,198,055 of record CAMRHE010000204.1, read on the forward strand.
TAGTGTCACCAGAACCAGCATATCACCCCAGCCCTGCAGATAGATAGGTTAGTGTCACCAGACCCAGCATATCACCCCAGCCCTGCAGATAGATAGGTTAGTGTCACCAGAACCAGCATATCACCCCAGCCCTGCAGATAGATAGGTTAGTGTCACCAGAACCCAGCATATCACCCCAGCCCTGCAGATAGATAGGTTAGTGTCACCAGAACCAGCATATCACCCCAGCCCTGCAGATAGATAGGTTAGTGTCACCAGACCCAGCATATCACCCCAGCCCTGCAGATAGATAGGTTAGTGTCACCAGACCCAGCATATCACCCCAGCCCTGCAGATAGATAGGTTAGTGTCACCAGAACCAGCATATCACCCCAGCCCTGCAGATAGATAGGTTAGTGTCACCAGAACCCAGCATATCACCCCAGCCCTGCAGATAGATAGGTTAGGGTCACCTGAACCAAATGGTGTTTTTCCTTTGTCAATTGCTGCCTCAGTTTCTAAGATATCACAGTTTTTGTCAATATGCATATGAGAGCAATTAGGACATTGCCGTTTATCTCTTTGGAGCAACATCCTCATTGCTCCAAAGAGCCCAAATGACATATATATTGACACTATTTTGACTGTGGAGGCGCTGCTTGATTCACCATTTACCATTTGATTCAGCCAACTCTAACCTATGTACCTGTGGGGTCAGGTTGATATGTCGGATTCTGGTGACTCCCTTTAAACCTTCAGCTCTAAGCAGAAAGTGATGCACAGAATGGAGTGAAAAACATTGTTTCTTCTACGCATCTGTTCTTCATATTTAGTCAGCCAACCTATCAACTAAATGGATAATCTCACTTAATTTCATTTACTTCAATAGAAATTTAGAATGAACTAAACAAACAAGATCCAGTTTGATGAAATAAAATTATATCATTTGTATTCATATGTGAAGAATCTGCTTAAAATTATTTGACTGCGGTGGGGCCAGGCATTGAATATATTAACCTTTCCCCAATATACCAAATTTTCTATTTTTTTTGTCTTAGATTTTCCTTCCTGAATTCCAAAGGCCATCATTTTTTTATTTTTATTTTCACATAGTCAGCAGGGCTTGTTTTTTTGTGCTCTATTTTTTAAGGGAACTTGTTCAATGTTCCATACAATGTATTGCAAAACGGTAAAACAAATTATTTAAAGTGGTTAACAGAAAAGATGTAATTTTTTTTTTTTTTTTTTTTTAATAACAGCCCTACTCTTATCTGTGGGATAGAGACCTTTTTCAATCCTGACTAGCCCCTTTAAATTCTACCATACTATGTCTGAAGAAATCCAGTATTGCATCTTAAAAGTTCAAGGTTTGCTTATGAAGACTTGGGGCCAATAGCTATAAAAATATAACAACATCCCACTTTGTATTATACAGTACCTTAAAGGCATATTTTGCTATCTTAGCCATGTTTAACTCCTGAGTGTATTTGCAAATGGTATATAGAATTCTGGGAGACAACTACAGGATTCTGACTACACACAGTCTTCACTGTAGTCAGCTTTAAAGGGCAAGTATAATTTTATTCATTGTTTCATAAATCAATAGTGCAAGTGAAGGGAACACACTTTTCCATATACTTCTGTAAAGTAAAGTGCTTGTGTCTTTAAGCATTAATCCTGTCTTTAGTTCTTATCTGAGTGTTTTCAGTCCGTGTTCAATATATAGGCAGATTAGTTTACAATGCAGTCTATGGTGGGGGGGAAGAGAGAGGCAGATATGAGGCCGTTTACAGCATTAAATGAGTCATTTCCTTAAGAAGAAGGCTCAGCTTTGAGGAGTTTTCCTCTTCTAACCCTTCCCCTCTCCATAGACATCTATTGTACAGATTTGATCACTTTAGGTTACAGTCCTGTACTCTGCACACTGTTGTCGCTAGTGATTGATCTTGACACCTATATGTGAGACTGGTGAGAGGAGGTGCACTAGAAAGAAGTGTCTGCCTTACTATAGGAAAGAACAAGCTCACACAGCAGTAGGAGGTGGTGTATATGTGTAACACGTGTGTAATACATGTGTAGTACAGATACCTCATATGTCAAATATCACTAAAATACCCTAATTTACCACCTGAGCTGAACACTGTTAGCACCGGAACAGTAGAGGACACTTATCATGTTGGCCCTTTGGAGGAGGAGTCCTGGAAGTGATGATCCGGCCCCCACAGATATAGCCCAGATCTCATCATCATCCAGTCTGTCTGGGATAACATGAAGAGACAGACGGATTGGAGCAAGCAACATCCACAGAAGATCTGTGCTTAGTTCTCCAAGATGGCGGCGGGAACAACCTCACTGCCAAGATCCTTCAAAAACTCTGCAAGTACCGAGAAGAACTGATGGAAGGCAAAGGGTAAAGGTCACACCAAATATTGATGGGATTTACATTTCTCTTTACTCCATTCCTTTCATTTTTTCAATTGACAAAAAATAAACCATTAACCCTTCTATTTCTGAAAGCATTCTTACTTTGCAGAAATGTGCCCACATGTGCCTCCATTTTTTAGTTTATTGCACAGTTCATGTACAAGTGAGAATAAATACAATATGTCACAGACTGTAGGGATACATAAAGCATTGCACACGCTCATCACTTCATAGTTGATGGAAGCTGTGGCACGTCTGAGTTGTTTCTACCGTAAACCAGTCTGGTAAGAGCCTCTCAGACGTGTAGACAGCTGAGGATTCTCACTCTTCAGATGATTTAATGGAACATGATGGAGATGTCATGCTCAATCCACAATCCCTCACTTGACCCAACCCCTAGTCGGCTGAGTCACGGGCAGGCTGAAACAGGGATTGCTCTCCAGAAAACACAACCATGCAAAACACGGATTAGGTAATGCAGATGTCGCCTGTGTACACGATGGATTCAGATGATGTCATGTAAATGAGTATATGATTTGGCTTGTAAAAAGGAAGAACTTTAATGATGTATTTCTATGTCTGAACCAGAACTGTAGTATACACATTCACTATACAGCTTTCATATATGACTAACTCATTTCAAGCTCAAAAATGTAAAAAAAGGACACTTTATTTAGTAGAACTTAAAGGGAATGGATCAACTTTATTGTATTTAGTTCAGATTCTAATAAATATTCTTTTTCCCCATCTGTTTTTTTTTTCCGACTGTTGATTTTTTTTCTTATTTTCTATCCAGATTATGTCATTTTGCCTGTTATGATAATGATGTGATTCCTGAGAAGTGATCTCTACAGAACAGGAAATATCAGCCTATTACAACGCTCAAAGGCCAAAGTGAAAATTGCAAGATTTCAGGATTCTTTTTGAGTCTAGATAGCTGAGCATTACAAAAATAAAAATAGTTAAAAAAAATGTTTAATATAAAAACTTGATATATATATAATATGCCATTTTCAGATGATACATTGCCTTGTTGTACACTAAAGACACTGCCTTAAATAGATACAGACACACAGGATTAGGTGGGAGGATGTTAAGCAGGTGCAAAACTAATGATTAAAGAGACAGAAACAGAATACAGAGATAGCAAATAAACTAGGTCTGCTAAGAAAACAGTATGGCAGCGAACAAACCAAGCAGGTGTTACATTTATTAGAAGATTCCAATGACAATAAGTAAATCACCTGGTCTCCAGCGCTGGAACCTGTAGACGTCTCCTAAAATCTTCAGAGCAACCCAATGACAAATGATCAAATCCCCTCCAGTGCCATCACATGGAAAATTCAACATTACATGGTTGATGTAATTTTTGGACATGATGGGTCTTCGAAAGAGAATGATGCACTCTATGCATATGGTTGTTCCTTGACCATTCAGTCATTCACTGGCCACAGCAGTACCCTGCCTCAACCAGTAATTGGCTGAGCGGCATCTCCTGTGTCTCGAGAGGAACCTGACATTAAAGACTATTGGAGACCCAGGGACAGGAGCGGCTGGGGATCGGTGAGTATCACTTTTTATATGTATACAGCATATATTAACCTCATAAATGGTTGGAACACAAGTAATTTTATAATTTTGTTGACAATGATATGAACAATTTGCTCTCTAGAGTTGTATTCAAAAAGTCCTTGGACATTACCACCAAAAAGTTTCTTACCTACAGACCACCAAATGCTGATTGATACCTGATATAATCAAACCTGTCCCATCTGCTATTATCCATTCGGGACAAGCTGTGCAAGTCCAGAACCAGTGGCCTCTGTAGGCGAAGGAGATGACCTGGTGACATATGTGAGTGACGCCACCGGGTCCATTCCAGCCATCTGTGGGCTTTTCCAGCCTCAGTGGTCACATGTAGCTCATGATTGAACTTCCAATGGTGATGGTATGGAACATGCCCGAATGGGCAGCGGTGGCAGACACTGAAGTGTTGGGGACAGGTGAGTATGATTTTTTTTTAATGTTACACCTTCCCCGACCTCCTTTGTTATTTGTCCAATTCCTGGACAACCCCTTTAAAAAATAAATTAACAGAAAATAGCGGTGGCATGCACGGTACCATAAGAGTGTTGCCCACCAACAATGAGAAGCTTTCTAATTCATGATAAGGCATGTCATACCTTCCAAGTGTATTGGATTCAGTATGACTGCCCCGCTATCCTTGTATGTGACATTGCCCCCCTGATAGAAGAAATCAATCACCAATCGCTTGTGGGAGATATTCTTATGTACAGATCATGTCCGGCAGATTATGTGCGAGCTATAACTTACTTTTTGATGCACATGCACGGAGAAGATGAGGGCTTACTGGTGGCAATGTGTATGTTACTAGGAGGAAAATGGCTGTTCTTGGGGGCAATGTGGCTGAATGCAGTTGAGATCCACTTAAGTGCATTATCAATGGGGTCCACCTGGATACATTGATAATGTCAGAAAAAAAAAAGATCAGTCACAGCTTATAACATTCTTATGTCTTGGCCACTACTATCTCGGAGAATTCGCTTCTCCTAAGTAAATTCTTAAACTGCAAAAGTAAAGCTGGATTGTCTGGTGGGCCAGAACATTACCTAGCCCATTATACACGTCCTTGGATGGGTACTGGGGTTACAAATGATCCATTGTTATGGTTTAATATGCAACCGAAAAACAATAATTTATCGAACATATTCTTGAAGGGAAGAAATACAAGACCATAGAAGGTTTACAATCATCCTTGTAAGAAACATATTCTTGTAAAGTACAGATCGTAGCTTGTTTTCATGTCTTTGTGGAACATGTCATCCAGCGCAGTGCCAATGTTTGCTCAACTATTTGGCCTTATGGAAGCGGAAAATGTAATATTTTTTACCAGTCTTTTATTTGTCTATTGCTAGACATTGGCAAGTCTTCAGATGTCATTAAAATGAAGAAATAAGTGAATAATAAAGGGGAAAACTGATGCCTCTACATAAAATGAAGGTAGTATGGAGAACTGAGATGTTCCCTCCCATTTGAGTCCTGTTGCCCCATGTATTAGAACCCTAGGCTGAATGAAGGGTTATACCCTCATCATATTAGTGATAGTTTATGATAGGTGCCACTGATCACAATTATCCTCTATTCAACTACTGGAACCCCAAGGGAATAGGAGAATGGGGGGCCCAAAAGTTCCCCTGAATTTCCCTATGAATGGAGCTGTGGGGTGCATGCATTGCCTGAGCTCCATTCATTTCTCTGGGGTTTCCTGGATGGAGATCTCTGACAGCCCCATAGAAGTGAAGAGTTGGTCGCTATTCCATTCATGTGGAGCATTCAGGGCAATAACAAAATATAGAGGTCACAGGGGTCACAGCTGCATCTAGGCACAGAAGCCGGGGGCACCACAGGTCATCCGCAACACACTAGGGCCGGGATGAACTGCTTTGATGTCCTTTCTGATTTCCTTTGAAGACTGACAGTCTATGTTCAAAAAATTATGACCACTGTGAAGATTTATGATACACCAGCCTTCCACTGTAAGTAAGGAAAAAAAAATAACCCTTTATTGGCACAAATTAGTAGTTGGTCAGCAGCACATGGTCAAGGAGGGATTCCATGGGAGAAGCTGTGGCACAAAAGAGGGCCTTATTATTATTATGTGGGGGCACTGATGGGTGATGGGTATGGTGGGAAGTTGTAAACAAGTCTTTACAGCGGTCCAGGCCTAGATAGAGAAGGAAATGTAAATTCTGCTAAAATGTACAGATAGAACAAGGCTGATGGATTTGAGGAGATGTTGTGCAGGGGAGCCCCAGGTGAGATTTTGTACAGGGTCCATGAGCCATACGTGGTGCCCCTGGTTTTGGACCTCTGTTCTCGCTATCAGTGGGTCCCAGGAGTCGAACCCCAAGTAATCAGACACTTATTCCCTATGCACAGGATACCGGCACAACCCTTTTCAACTATTGCATTCTTAGTATAACCAATTTTACCTATCACTACCGAAGAGTAAACATATCGTTGGCCTTGATAGCTTGAGAATTCGCAATTTGTACCCCTAATGTCACACATGGTATCCAAAGTAATGGAAACATAGTGGCATGGGATGCAGCTAAATTCCCCTGTTTGTTGGTTTGGCAATGTCATTTGGACACTGTATGTTTGTATTAGGCACTATGTGGTACACCGTAAGTTATGGAAAAAACAATGAATTGATGTGATGAAATTCAACATAGTCCACATACACAGACGTTGGTTGGTCTCGCTGAAATCAGTGAAATCAGTGCAATTAGCTGACTATCCTCTAATGTGTATGGGGGCTAATCATTATTCAGTGATTTATCGAAACCTAATCCAGCCCGGTATCCATTACTTGACCTTACACTTTAGTGTCTCGGCATCTAATTTACCCAAACCACTCACAACGATAGCAAACAAAAAGTGACAAGCCTGAGCAATATTTACTCTCTCTGGACATGTGAGGACGTAGAAGGCCAAGGGCAACCTTACCAAATTTTAGATTTAATAAACAAAAAAAAGTACAGTGATTATCAAAAAAGATATAACAAGAAACACATATACATGCAAATAATACAAAAAGGAATAAATGAAACAGACCTGCTTGTAAGCCTGGCTGGGAGCACAGCAGGAAGCAACTGGGCAGATATACTGGTGACCTGCAGCTCCAATATCTGACCGAGAATTCATGTACCTCATCACATTTATGGACCCATCACCCCAACCTATTTTATGGAATCTCCCACCTGTGACTGGGATGTCATAATTTTCCTTTGCTGGATATCAGTTTTGGTTCGGCTGGCTTTCAGACTGGCTTTCAGACTGACAAATGGAGTCAAACCGTCTGGATCACCAGCCACACACAAAAGATTTGCTAACTAGTGTTGGTCAGTTCTGAATGCACATCCTGATGGAATTTGAAATTACTATACAAATTAGAATTACTGAACACAAGAAACACAGACTTAGCACGGACCTATTGAAACATTGGAACAAAACCCTACTACGGCAATGAACACAAAAGTTAAAACATAACTCGACAGTACGACATATACAATTCATGACAATAACTTTATCATATGTTTATATTAAAAAAAAAAAAAAAGTATAAGATGCCTCTTCTGCAGACCACAGGTGTCATCGGCTAGATGCCACATTTGCTTTCCCATCCGTCTGGTTATCACAACTTAGTTCTAGTTCTTGGAAACTTAGCGGGAAGACGATGAAATCTGACAGGAAGATGTTAATTATAGTTCTTCAAAGCAATAGGATGACTATTGACCCCACTATGACTCTGTGTATAAATGTTTGAGATTTCTGCCAGCTCGGTGGAGAAAGCTTTGATGGACTTTGTTCCTTTTTATGTGGGAATCGCAAATCCATTATAAAAGGTTTTACATTAAATAGACTGAATGGTTTAACACAGTGGTGGCCAATCTAAAAACCTTCCTACAGTCTCCACCTCAGACTCTAGGTAGTGCCATATCCAGAGGACAGGGAGCCTTAAAGCTAAAAATTAGGCTGTAGCAGGAGCTGCTTGACACTAAAACTTTCCTAACCAGCCGGAGGTCCCATCCCAGAGTCTTACCCTGAAAAGCAGCAGAGTTTTAGAGAATTTTACAAGTTTATAAGAAACAGTGTCTTAGCAGGATTGACAGGTCTCTCCAAGTTCCCCAGTTTTCCCCGCACAGTATAAAGCTCCTCAGCCTCCCCACCCACAGTATAATGCTCCACAGGGGTCCCATGTAGTATAATATGCTCCCCAAAGCCCCCAAATATAATGCTCCACAGGGGCCCCACACAGTATAATATGATCCACAGATCCCCCCACAGTCTAATGCTCCACACTGGCACCACACAGTATAATATGCTCCACAGAGGCCCCCCAGTGTAATGCTCCACAATGACCCCACACACTATATTATGCTCCCCAGAGCCCCCCACAATATAATGCTCCACATGCCCCAAAGACCCCCCCCCCCCACCCAGTATAATACGCTCTCGAAGCCTCAAGCAACTTCAGGCAACCTCACAAAATTTTGTATAGATGATTATTTGTGAAGTTTGGTCCACCAGTTCTTTTTGATAATAGTATTGTACTCTGGGGTCTCCTCAGATCCCATAGTATAACAAGTGCAGTCCCAAGGGAAGTGAATAAAAATAACACACAGTTATACTCCCTTTGCCTGGGCATCCTTACAGCATTTGGCTGTCTCTAGCATCCTCTTCAGGCCTCCAGCTAAGATAATAAAATCTGATCTATAGGAGACAAACAAGTGGCGCTATTATTGTCGAACAGGGACTTCTAGGGACTGGTGATCTGGAGCAGTAAAAGGGTATAACATTACTGTGGCATAGGGTGGTGCAGGAGTAAATGGAAGCATCCTTAGCGATCCAGTGTACTGATAGTCTGATAACATCACTGGTGGTCTATAGTATTGGAGGGGTTAATGGTAACATCCCCGGAACTCTGTAGTACTTAAGCTTTACTTTGAGGAGACTACCAGGTCACTACCTCTTGGAGTGGTCCTGATATCAATCCTCTAAGGAATTTTAGTAAAAGAAGAACTTAAAGGGGATGATGACAAACTGACTTATTGGATCCAACGGATAATGATGATTATGGTTTCGGCTTCGTCACGACTCCCGGATCACATGATTGGGAGCAGCACTCCGACCCCTGGGACGTGCCGTGCTTGTACTATTACTTGTACTATGGGGGCTGACTATAGTAAAGTTCATCATCATCATCCACTGGATCAGGTAAGTGACTTTAAACTCCCTGGAAAACCCCTTTAATATAATATATATCACAAACCTAGTGTAACATTCATATAGTTATGGCTTGTGCTGCTGCTTTTTTTGCCCATTGAACTTTACAAGTGTAAACTAAGCTGTAGTAATGGAGATGCCGAGTCCTGCACAATGTGTACGCAGCCGTGATGTCTGCCAAAGGTTACTGGGTGAAAAGTGATCGCTGTCATATGATCATTATTAGGTGAAAGGTGCGAACCCGGCACAGCGTAATATCCAAACAAACCGTGGAGATGGCTAAGCCGGCAACTAAATACAACAGAAGTCTTCCTGGTAATAGGACTGTGGCTAGTAAACCAGCAGCCGCCACTGTGTATGGTAGAAATCTACAGGATCATTTTATTTAAAGGGAACCTTCCACATCGAAAATTCAGTCCAATCTGCAGGCAGCAAGTTATAGAGCAGGAGGGGCTGAGCAGATGATATATGTATGTAGCAGATTGATGTGTATCATTGTAATAAGACATTGGTTTCACGCTTACACTACTTCCTTAGGCTGCATAGGGGATTGACATAACACAATTGGACAACATTTCATGGGGAAAGAATAATTTAATTTAAAAAATTTGCAAAAATTGAAAAAATATTAAATTTTCTAGACATGAGTGTGTTTCGCTTAAGCTCTAAAAAGTTAACCTATTAAATAACTTCATTGGCTCCTTCTAGGGCAAATTATGGCTCAGATAATACGGGCTCTGTTAGGATTTCAGGCCTCTGTGTTCAATGTAGATGCTAATTTGGGATTTTTATGCGTATCCCTGCTCCATTCCAGGATAAGCATTCTGAACTTTGGCCTTTCAAGGCATTTTTTTCCACCTCACAGTCATGGAGTATACAAGAGACGTTGAAAAGGCAAAGAATAGCCGCCAATCACCTCCGACACCCAGTAGGACATGTTTGGCCCATTTATGTCACTTTGGATAAAATGTCTATTAATATAAGCAGGGATACGTGTTCTCTTGTACAAGATCCTAAGAAACACAACCCGTAGAGTCTGGACAAGGATCTATTTCTAAAAATATGGCGTCTCAATGACTGAAGAAGGACACATGTCATGGTGCTATAATTGTACTTGTACAGTGAAGACTTTTACTATGGGCTGAAATAAAGTTGAAGTCACACAACACACAATGGTATCGTGCTACACAAAGGCTGCAGCCAACTAATGTAGTCTATTATATTTAACCCTTTATCATGAAGGTAGGGTATAATAGGATGCAACACTTTGTCACTATTTTGCTGCCCGGTATATTGCTCTTGCCCATGGTCGGGTCTGGTATTGCAGTAAGCTCACAGTCCCGATCCCCATGACCTGACCTCTGACTGGTTTGACCATCCTCTGGTATCCCCTGCTCAATATTACTGTATATCCTCTTTGGTATGGTGTGCTCTTACATTGACGCTAAACTGGGTTCACCTATTTGTTGTATAGTCCCATGACAAAACAGAAAACGGACTAAAGAGTGAAGATGAATCCTTATAATGATGGACAATAATGGATCTTCAGGGATCCTACCCACTATAATGGGTTTCATCAGGTATTTATTGGTTTCTCCACCATTTTGACAGATGAAAAGTCATCAAGTCAGTCTCTGACGCAGATGTGAATGTAGCCTGTTGTTGTCCCTAGCAATTGTACCTGTAGCCCATTCCCATACAGTCTGGCTATATCTCTGCTAGCCAATATGGAGGAAATGAAACACCAGACTAGCTTAGTCCTGGGGCCAGCTGAATACCCTGACCCACACCACATTCATTGGAAAGGGGATTCCTGTAGGTGACGTGCTATTTAGCTGGTTCTTTTCATGGGTATCACAATACTGGGGCCATTACAGTAGGCACTCTTATATTGGGACTTTATAATACCTGCATGTGACATTATTATAAATACTGTCATCATATACTGCGATGTCACAGTGTTCTTGTGACATCACAGTGATATTTGTGTGTACATGATGCCTGTGCTGTGTGTGTATTATCCCTGCACTGTGACATCACTGTGTGTATTATCTCTGTACTGTGACATCGCTGTGTGTATTATCCCTGCACTGTGACATCACTGTGTGTATTATTCTGTACTGTGACATCACTGTGTGTATTATCCCTGCACTGTGACATCACTGTCTGTATTATCCCTATACTGTGACATCACTGTGTGTATTATCTCTGTACTGTGACATCGCTGTGTGTATTATCTCTGTACTGTGACATCACTGTGTGTATTATCCATGCACTGTGACATCACTGTCTGTATTATCCCTATACTGTGACATCACTGTGTGTATTATCTCTGTACTGTGACATCACTGTGTGTATTATCTCTGTACTGTGACATCACTGTGTGTATTATCCCTGTACTGTGACATCACTGTGTGTATTATCTCTGCACTGTGACATCACTGTGTGTATTATCCCTGTACTGTGACATCACTGTGTGTATTATCCTGTACTGTGACATCACTGTGTGTATTATCCCTGTACTGTGACATCACTGTGTGTATTATCCTGTACTGTGACATCACTGTGTATTATCTCTGTACTGTGACATCACTGTGTGTATTATCTCTGTGCTGTGATATCACTGTGTGTATTATCTCTGTACTGTGACATCACTGTGTGTATTATCTCTGTACTGTGACATCACTGTGTATTATCCTGTACTGTGACATCGCTGTGTGTATTATCCCTGTACTGTGATATCACTGTGTGTATTATCCCTGTACTGTGACATCACTGTGTGTATTATCTCTGTACTGTGACATCACTGTGTGTATTATCCCTGTACTGTGACATCCCTGTGTGTATTATCTCTGTACTGTGACACCACTGTGTGTATTATCTCTGTACTGTGACATCACTGTGTGTATTATTCCTGTACTGTGACATCACTGTGTGTATTATCCTGTACTGTGACATCACTGTGTGTATTATCCCTATACTGTGACATCACTGTGAGTATTATCTCTGTACTGTGACATCACTGTGTGTATTATCCTGTACTGTGGCATCACTGTGTGTATTATCCTGTACTGTGACATCACTGTGTGTATTATCTCTGTACTGTGACATCACTGTGTGTATTATCCTGTACTGTGGCATCACTGTGTGTATTATCCTGTACTGTGACATCACTGTGTGTATTATCTCTGTACTGTGACATCACTGTGTGTATTATCCTGTACTGTGACATCACTGTGTGTATTATCCTGTACTGTGACATCACTGTGTGTATTATCTCTGTACTGTGACATCACTGTGTGTATTATCTCTGTACTGTGACATCACTGTGTGTATTATCCCTGTACTGTGACATCACTGTGTGTATTATCTCTGCACTGTGACATCACTGTGTGTATTATCCCTGTACTGTGACATCACTGTGTGTATTATCCTGTACTGTGACATCACTGTGTGTATTATCCCTGTACTGTGACATCACTGTGTGTATTATCCTGTACTGTGACATCACTGTGTATTATCTCTGTACTGTGACATCACTGTGTGTATTATCTCTGTGCTGTGATATCACTGTGTGTATTATCTCTGTACTGTGACATCACTGTGTGTATTATCTCTGTACTGTGACATCACTGTGTATTATCCTGTACTGTGACATCGCTGTGTGTATTATCCCTGTACTGTGATATCACTGTGTGTATTATCCCTGTACTGTGACATCACTGTGTGTATTATCTCTGTACTGTGACATCACTGTGTGTATTATCCCTGTACTGTGACATCCCTGTGTGTATTATCTCTGTACTGTGACACCACTGTGTGTATTATCTCTGTACTGTGACATCACTGTGTGTATTATTCCTGTACTGTGACATCACTGTGTGTATTATCCTGTACTGTGACATCACTGTGTGTATTATCCCTATACTGTGACATCACTGTGTGTATTATCTCTGTACTGTGACATCACTGTGTGTATTATCCTGTACTGTGGCATCACGTGTGTATTATCCTGTACTGTGACATCACTGTGTGTATTATCTCTGTACTGTGACATCACTGTGTGTATTATCCTGTACTGTGGCATCACTGTGTGTATTATCCTGTACTGTGACACACGTGTGTATTATCCTGTACTGTGACACACGTGTGTATTATCTCTGTACTGTGACATCACGTGTGTATTATCTCTGTACTGTGACATCACTGTGTGTATTATCCTGTACTGTGGCATCACTGTGTGTATTATCCCTGTACTGTGAAATCACTGTGTGTATTATCCTGTACTGTGACATCACTGTGTGTATTATCCCTGTACTGTGGCATCACTGTGTGTATTATCCTGTACTGTGGCATCACTGTGTGTATTATCCCTGTACTGTGACATCACTGTGTGTATTATCCCTGTACTGTGACATCACTGTGTGTATTATCCCTGTACTGTGACATCACTGTGTGTATTATCCCTGTACTGTGACATCACTGTGTGTATTATCCCTGTACTGTGACATCACTGTGTGTATTATCCTGTACTGTGACATCACTGTGTGTATTATCCTCATACTAAGGAAAGTAAGAAGGGCCCCAAACCAAAACAATACAAAAAAAAAATATGGACTGGGTGCATCAAATCATGCAAATAGAGCAGGAAAGCAAAAAAAGATTGCATGTAAAAAGATGCACACTGTAACTATGTACAAAATAAATTTGTTTATTGAACTCATATAGGAAATTCACATAAATATATTAAAAACATTTAAAAATTCATAAATAACACAGGAGTCTGCCCTATGATATGAGAGGACCCTCTGCGGTTGGAATGGTTACAAATAAACCAACAAATTGATACAAATGTCTGGGCTTAGATAGAAAACATCCTAATAAACTAATACATGTTGTGAGAAGGTGACTGGCAGAGTACTGGAGTCTCACTATATTAGCCCCCAGTTTTTAACATATGTCTGGTCCAGGACAGGTTTTGAGTAGGCCTCAGCCCAGGTGTAAGTCCTAGGCCTCATTACTGACCCATAAAAGCCTACAGAGCCTGCACTTCAGGGCAGACCCTGGAAGAGAGTGGGGGCGCCTGGGACTGTCTGGAGCTGAGAGTCTGGTGAGACCTGGGCCTTGTTTGCTGTTTTGTTGGTGTGGCTGGAGCAAGCCACACGTATAGCGAGGATTATTTCTGTTCAGTTAGAGGCTCAGACGAGCCTGTTTTCTTATTTGCCTGAAGTTAAGGCTGTGTTTTACTTTGCCGGTTTTACCTTACGTAAGGTTTATTTATTTTTGCCATTTTTTTTAATAAACCTGTTACACCAGAGCTTTGTGTCCCTGTCTCTGACTGTTTGGGTCCGTACCTGTGCTGCTACCAAGCTACCTCCCCCACAATGTATACAAAATAAACACTAAGGGGGTAAATATCCAAATATACTAATAATAACACCATAGCCAAAAGTGAGAATACAGCCCAAGAATGTGACAACCAGCAGCAAAACCCTAAAAAGAAAGCAGAGATCTAGAAATCCATGAGGAATTGATACAGAAAGTAGACTGGAAAATTGTAGAACTTTTTATTATACAAACAATAACATTTGTCTCTCAATATTGGTCTGAAAGTCGACCATCCCTTTAAGGTGGTCGCGATAGAGCGGGGAACAATTACAAGTGTTACATTTTCATTTTTCCTTCTCCTTTCTTGTCTAGAGATTCAGGACTGCCAATATCATCTGTGTTGACTTTTGCATTTTCCGGCTTTCCTCCTCCTACAGAGTCCTGTGTAAGGCAGCGATAAGTATTTGTACTGTGCACAGGCTGTAGGTGTCACATTTCCAGAAGCACAGGGCCGGCTCTGTGTGGCTCGGATCCAATGATGGGGTCAGAAAAATAGCCTGCCAGCAAGAAGAAAAAGCATGACAGGAAGGGAGAGACTGAAAGAGAAAGAGGCTAAGACAACAGAAGGCAATGCTGGGGGCCAGTGCATAGACCAGACTCTGTGATGCTGAGATTCTCCAGGCTATAAAGCTGAACACATACACAACTATTGTAGATCAGAAGGTACTGTGCTCCTAATATGTCTGCAGCTCTACGCAATACACTGCAGGAAATATAAATGCTGTTGTAGTAGTTGGGGGAAGATCTGCTGTGTAATCTAAGAAC
This sequence comes from Leptodactylus fallax, assembly GCA_947044405.1. Classification (NCBI taxonomy): domain Eukaryota; kingdom Metazoa; phylum Chordata; class Amphibia; order Anura; family Leptodactylidae; genus Leptodactylus; species Leptodactylus fallax. The sequence continues at coordinate 2,213,421 of CAMRHE010000204.1, forward strand.
AGGCTGCTGTACAGGGTCAGGCTGTGTTCACATGTGCCTTTGTTTTGTATGACGGATCTGTACAGAGATGAAAAGAGAAATGTTAGATATCCAAGAGCGTGGAAAAATATTTTTTTATTTTTCTAATAGGCACAAATATTATAATAATTATAAACCTATTTGATATTATATAAATTATAAATATATTATAATAATTTAATGTGTTTTTCAATTGTAATAAAAAAAAATCTAGAAATTACAGTAGATTTTCAGATTTTTTTTTGAATTTTTCGAGGACAAAAATCCACAAGGATTGCAAAAAAATATATATATATATATATATATATATATATATATATATATATATATATATATCTTTATGTACCCATTTTATAAATATATATATATATATATATATATATATATATATATTTAAAAATTCAACCAGTAATACCTTTTTTAGAAAGGTATAACTATCTGAATCCATCTCTTCTGCTAGGTCATGTGACTCTGACCTGATACAATACACAGTCGCTAATGCACATTCCTGACTTCCTGTATGATGGACTGTACCATACAGACTCTTCACAGGGGGACACAGAAACTTCTGTCACTCACTCCTGATGAGCAGACAGTTCCTGTCACACAGCTATAATGTAGGAGCTCACAGCTAGTCTCTCTATCTATAATACTTACATTCTCCTAGATTATTCAGAAGTCTATAGAGAAAGGGAAAATTTTACTGTGTCACCGGAACGTACACTGTCTAATAGCTGAGCACCATGACATAAATGGTGGCTGAGCTGTAGTAGCATTGCCTGACCACTAGGCTCAGCGCTATCTGCCTCTGGCTCCATGCACTCTATAGTACAGGGGTTCCCAATTGATCAGATATGTAGGTAACCTGCTGCCTGACATCTCTGGTTGTGTTCTATGTTACCTTTATTTATTTATTATGCTTGCTTGTATAGCGCAATCATATTCTGCAGCGATTTACAGTCACTGTCCCATATAGGGCTCACAATCTACATTCCCTATCAGTATGACTTTGGAGTGTGGGAAGAAACTGGAGTACCCGAAGGAAACCCACGCAAACACGGGGAGAACATACAAACTCCTTGCAGATGTTGTCCTTGGCAGGATTTGAACCCAGGACTCCAGCGCTGCAAGGCTACAGTGCTAACCACTGAGCCACCGTGCTGCCCACCTTTAGTGGCAGCTTACCTCCCTTGACACCAAAACGATACTCAAAGTCAACATGGACGATCCAATTACATTTACTCCAGTATCAGTAATGCTACACAGTAAGAACGCTTTCAGAATTAGAAGGGTTAATAGTTTATTTTTGTGAATTAAAAAAATGAAATGAATGAAAAAAATTTAAATGTAAATCCCATCAATATTTGGTGTGACCTTTGCCCTTTGGAGGAGGAGTCCTGGAAGTGATGATCCGGGCCCCACAGATATAGCCCTGATCTCATCTTCATCCAGTCTGTCTGGGATGACATGAAGAGACAGATGGATTGGAGCAAGCAACATCCACAGAAGATCTGTGCTTAGTTCTCCAAGATGGCGGCGGGAACAACCTCCCTGCCCAGTTCTGCCAAATCTGTCTGCAAGTACCGAGAAGAACTGATGGAAGGCAAAGGGCAAAGGTCACACCAAATATTGATGGGTTTTACATTTCTTTTTTCTTCATTGACTTAATTTTGGTAATTGACAAAAATAATCTATTAACCCTTCTATTCCTGAAAGCTTTCTTACGTTTGCATAGTATTGTAGATAGTTGGATGGTCTCGCGGAGATTGATGGGTTCAGTTGACCCTTCTCTGATAACAGGTACCTATTAGATTCGTACTCAGTGTCCTCTCCTGCCTTGGAGTAACACAAATATTTCTTTCCGTTTCAGATTTCTTCGAGTGGACTTTAGGAGTTGTGAAGACCGGTTCACAATGTGGGCTTCTCTAGCTAAGAATTTATTACGGAGCAAAGTCCAATTCTCTGTAGCCTACACATCATTAAAAGCTCAAAGGAACAAACATTTTCCTTGTAGATCTCTGCTGTATTTCTCCCGCTGGCAGCACACCGCCCCAGTATATGAACAGTCTTGTCTCACTGAGGCCATGATTCGCAACGTTGAGATTCTGGATGCTCAGCGCTTTGTCTGTGTGCACTGGGAGGATGGAGGACAGAGTCTGTACCCGTACGTATGGCTGAGAGATAACTGCCAGTGTCCCCAGTGCTTCCTCCATTCTGCAAAGGCAAGAAAACTCCCCATTGAGAATCTCGATGTGAACACCGGCCTAAGAAATCTAAATCTGACGGACACAAATAAGGTATTTTTCATGTTTTCTTTAGGTTACAAAATACTGAGGCATTCAGCCCCATCATCCTAGTAGTACAGGCCAGTGCTACAGAGTAATACAGCTTTCCTCCTCTTGCATGAGAGCTCATTTGCATAACTTTTTTCCCAGGGATCATTGCTTGGCCTATACCCCCTATGCCAGCAGGGGGTCTCCACAAGGAGAAACAGCACCACTTAGTTCTACAAAAATAATACTGTACGTCCTGTTCTGATCTAGAATTCTCTGCACTTAAAATTCTGGCAAATATTTTCAGTTTCCAAGATTTACAACTATCTATAGTACAGACTGTATCGACTATTAACTAGGATAATTCTTTTTTTTTTGTTAAAGGGGTTATGGCATGAAAAGTATTAAAGTATTTATTCCTATGGATAAATATCTGATTAGTGGTGGTCTGACCAAGGAGACCCCACGATCCCAAAACGGGGGATCCTTTCCCCTCCGTTGCACATTCAGCCTCACAACAGCCAGGCTGAATGTGGATGTGACGGGTGGTGGATGGCGCTCCCACTCACTTAAATGGGAGTGCGAGAGACAAAGGGTAAACCACTTGGCTATCTCCGGTGCTCACATTGAAGAGAATGGGAGCGCCGTCACCACCAGTCACACCCACTGGTCCTCCACCAGTCTGTGTCTTGGCCTCTAGTGATGATGTCCCAAGTTACATATCTCTAAATACAATGGGACTTTGCTGGCTGAACAACCCCTTTATGATAAAAGAAATTTCACTATAAAAATGTTACTGGAACAAATATTATCTTTTCTAGTGACTATGAGGCCAGGGGCTGGCCAACCCCTACTCTAGATGGGTCTTCTCATTGAACTACAGGACCTTGGTTTCTTTCCTCGTCTACTATTCAGTAGAAAAGACTTTGTTGTAATATTTGACCAATAACATTTTTATAGTAAAATGTATATTACCTTAAAGGGGTTGTCCGGGTAGAAAAGTTAGAGATTGGCTAGAGAACCCCTTTAATTCAAAACTTTACCCAAAGAAAAACCAACGAAAAAAAAATCATGCAAATTCTACAGATGACAACAAAGTGTTTAGCACTATGAAAGTTTGTGTAGAGATTTATGGTGTGGGAATTTGCCTGCCAGGTGTGTGGCTGTGTCTGACTAAACAATGTCGCCACATTGCGGGAAGTCCTGTGTGTCAGAAATGAAATCTTTGCCAGCTAGGGGCTGGCATAGATTTCAGCCATAACTTGCGGGGACTGGCGTAGTTTTTATTTCTGGTGCAGTCTGAGTGTACAAACATCGGTAACTGTCAATCACTCAGTAAGACCGCCCACTGGACTCCTAAGAGCAAAGAATGTAGATCAATGAAATTCAAGTTATTCACATGTATCATGTTATATCATATGTATCAGTCTGCTCAGCTCCTCCTGCTCTATAACATGCTGCCTGCAGATTATTTTCAATGTGACAGGTTTTCCTTTATCAGAGGTTGACATATAGTACATTTATATAGTACATCTATGTAGTACATCTATATAGTACATGTCTACACTGTGTTCCAAATTAAAATGCAAATAATATTTTCTCATATTTTCCAAAATTACTATTCGAGTATAATTGAAATGTTTTTGAACAAACTGCCTATGATAACAGTATATTTAAAAAAAAAAAAAATAAACACTCAAAATGCATGTTTTAAATTATTATGCACAGCAGAATTTGCAACCTTTTCATTTTTATTAAGAACAAAAAAATGGTCATTGTGAAATTCTAAGCATTAGCAGGTTATTACAAACTGAAATCAAACAGTTTTCAAGCCAAAACTTTATTTGAGGTGATGTTACATTTGCACATAGGACCCCTTGTTCGAAAGAAGCTTCTGAACTCTCTCGTCCATTGAATTTGTCAGTTTCTGGATGGTTTCTGCTTCAATTGTTTTGCATGAGGACAGAATCCCCTCCCAGAGCTGTTGCTTAGATGTGAACTGCCTCCCGCCATCATAGACACTCCTTTTGATGATGCTCCAGAGGTTCTCAATGGGGTTGAGGTCAGGGGAGCATGGGGGCCACACCATAAGTTTGTCCCCTTTTATGCCCATAGCAGCCAGAGATGCAGATGTGTTATTTGCAGCATGAGACGGTGCATTATCAGGCATGAAAATGATCTTTCTGCGGAATGCATGGTTCTTCTTCTTGAACCATGGCAGGAAGTGCTGTTTTAGAAACTCCACATACATTATGGAGTTCATCTTTACCCCTTCAGGGATCCTAAAGGGGCCGACAATCTCTCTCCCCATGATTCCAGCCCAAAACATTACTCCATCTCCTCCTTGTTGGCGCCGTAGCCGTGTTTGCATGGGGTGTCCATCAACAAGCCATCCTCCACTCCATCCATCTGGACCATCGAGCGTTGCACGGCACTCATCGGTCTTCATGTATTGTTTGGCCCACTGGAGCCGTTTCTGCTTGTGTGCAGTGGATAGAGGAGGTCGACAGGATGGCTTACGCACAGCTGCAAACCTCTGAAGGACCCTGCATCTTGTTGTTCAGGGGACGTTGGAGGCACCAGCAGCTTCAAAAACTTGTCTGCTGCTATGACAAGGCATTTTTGAAGCTGCTCTTTTAACCTGACGTAATTGCCTGTTGGAAAGAGTCCTCAATTTTCCCTTATCAGCACGCACACGTGTGTGCTGTGAATCAGCTACATACTTCTTGATTGTGCGATGATCACGATGAAGTGTCTTGGCAATGTTGATTGTAGTCATGCCTTGACCTAAACACTCCACAATTTGTTGCTTCTCAGCAGCCGAGACATCCTTTTTCTTTCCCATTTTGGCTGAAAATGTAGGCTGCTTAATAATGTGGGACAGCCTTCTTAAGTAGTCTTGCCTTTAATTGGACACACCTGCCAAACTAATTAGCATAGGTGTCTGCAATTGCTTTCAGTGATATAAAGAGCCCTGACACACATCACCATCAATGAGTTTAACTGACAAACAAAAAAAATTCTTACCTTATCACTCCTAAACACTTTTTGCATAATAATTTGGAACACAGTGTAGTATCCTGGGTTGAGTATGGGCTTCACCACTACATAACTGTATCTATATGAAACAATAAAACAATCAGCTCCGAGAAGTTTTCTGCTTAGTAAATGTCTTACGAGACAAATCTCCTTCACATAAACATTTATTTTACAAGGGAGATGGATCCATGAAAGGAGAAAAGGAAGCGGCGGAACTCTGGAAAGATAATCGGAATGAAAGCAATCGCAATCGGCTTTGATGCAATAATTGCTGTTGCTTTTTCTATCTCTAATCTAGCTGCTACCTACAGAAGTATTCTGACGACTCTGCAATAGTGGGTCTCATCACAGACGATGATGACAGGGAGTACAGAGAACTGAACCGGTTTTTTGTGGACTGGTGCCACCAGAACCACCTGAAGATTAACGCGGGGAAGACCAAGGAGATGGTGGTGGACTTCCGTAAAGGCAGAAGCCCTCCAAAACCAGTGGACATCCTGGGGACGGGCATCGAGATTGTGAACACCTATAAGTACCTGGGTCTGCTCCTTAATAATAAGCTGGACTGTGCAGATCATATGGAGGCCCTGTACAGGAAGGGCCACAGCAGGCTCTACCTGCTTAGGAAGCTGAGAGCCTTTGGAATCCGGGGGACACTTCTTAGGACTTTCTTCAATTCGGTAGTGGCATCAGCCATCTTCTTTGGAGTGGCCTGCTGGGGGAGCAGTATATCAACCAGGGATAGGAATAGACTTCACAAGCTGATTAGAAGGGCCAGCTCTGTCCTGGGGAGCCCACTGGACCCAGTGCAGGTGGTGGGTGACAGAAGGATACTGTCCGTGGTGAGCTCCATGCGGGAGAAGAAGTCCCATCCCATGCATGAGACTGTGATCGCGCTGAGCAGTACTGTCAGTGACCGACTGCTCCACCCTAGGTGTGAGAAGGAGCGCTATCGGAAGTCTTTCCTCCCCACCGCGGTTAGGCTGTACAACCAACACCGACCTAAGCGGAGATCATTACACACAGAGAACTGAAATATCTCTCTGCCTGTTATATCCCCCCCCCCCCCCTCTGCTACGTCCTATCTGTCTGTCTGCTATTAATGTAATGCCTCTCACCTTGGAACATTCCTGTACATGTTGTATTTGTATTTGTATCTGCTTATCTTATCTTATCTTTGCTGCTGTAACACACTGAATTTCCCCACTGTGGGACTATTAAAGGACTTTATTATTATTATTATTATTATTATTATTATTATTATTATTAATGGTCCATGTGGGCATTTACATAATTAACCCTAAATGCTTTAATGCAGCCATTATAGGACTGAACGAAAGGAAATGAGCGATTAAGTTGGACATATTTGGGAAACCACTTGTTACCATCATATCAGCACTAGAGAACAGATACATTTGGAATAAAACTGGCAAACTATAATGTTCTTGAAATCGCAGCTTTTCCACTGCTGATTTTTTTTTTTCTGCAATGTGTGGATGGGTCTAGTCAGAATCCCATCCACTCTGCGGCCAAAATGCTGCGTTTTCGTAACGTGGGGCCCTATCTAAGAGATAATGCCCACAATCAGAAAGGACTCTGACCACAGGCATTGCTGACAGGTCTCCATGGTGTCTGGAGACAGCGGAGACACGGCGACTATGGCACCCACTCAGCAACTAAGCAGGCGCCATGTTTAAAGTCCGAACATATGGTGGATGTCGGGAAGGGGTTAATGACCTATTCTAAGGCTAGGTCATTAATATAAAGTCTTGGATAATCCCCCACACAAATAATGGGGTCTTACTGTATTTTATTTTTTACATTTTTTGTCTTACATAAAACGTGTAAAATTTTTCGTTCCTTCATTCCCACGGTAGATAAATAGCCAGATAACCGTATTCCATAGGATAACCGTAGTCGCTCATTAATCTTCTTTTAAAGATGGTATTAAAAAGCAATAAATAATTTCTTTGAGAACTAGAACATTAAAGTGATCCGCTAAGATTTATGAAGAAGTGGAAATTTTCCAACTTTTTTGTGAATAGAGAGACTGGTTAAAGGTTCGAGACAGCTGCCTAGACCAACCTGATACTTCACGCACATGAGAACACAGCTCAGGGGCACCTGTTCTAAATTAAGAGGGCAGAAGATCACACAATAATGATGTATCCTGTCTGAGATTTACCGCAGTTCCCTTCGCTTACACTGGGGATATACCAAGTACAATGTTGCGTGATCCTATTAAAGGTATCGAATTCCATTTCTGTTTCTTCAAAGGATACATAATATAAAGTAACACCAAAACTATAATGTCATTTTAAAAAATCAAAAACATCTACTTGCCAAGTCTACAAGATTTTCTGCAAGCTCCTAAAATAGAGAACATCCTATGGAGGAGCCATATGGTGACACAGACAAATTCCAATTTTGACAAAAAAAATCCTGAGAACTAGAACACAAGAAGTGGTGGAATTTATGCAAACCCCCAAAGTGTAGCTAAAAAAGAGTAGTAAAAGCTTTGGGAGTATTCCCAAGGTGGAGCTTAATGTCACACAAGTGCCTAATAAGTAGCTGCATGGACTGTGTGACAGCATCTGGTTACTTTGCATTTCCAAATTTTTTGTGAATTCTGATCATTATTTTGTACTGTTTATGATACGAGAGGTATTGTGACTGTTGTCAGGGGGCAGCATCAGGAGATGTGTGCATGTTTCGTCAAAGTTTTTCCTTCTTTTTGTCTACCATCACAGGTGTCTATTACATGGCCGGACGATCACCAAAGTGAATTTGACGCCCAATGGTTGAAAAAGAGATGTTTTTCAAAAGAGTCAAGAGCAGAAATGCAGGAGGAACTCTTTCTCCAAGGTATGTGAACGCAAATACCAAATATTTTTGTATTAGGATGGAAGTTTACGAAACTTTTCAAGAAGATTTACATCATTGACTTCAATAGACTATACTAAAGTTAAAAAAAAATGTTTCCATTTAGCAAAGTCTGAATATTGTTTTTGAAAAAATGACTTTGGTTTCAAAATTGAGAATAATGAGACTTTGAGGGGTGCCCAACATTCACCAAACCTCAAAAGATCTTCCACCAAGACTTTTTTTGTCCATGCTTTGAGATTTTACAAAAATTAAAAAAAAAAAAAAATAACTCTGGCCCACACATGTGACATAATATCCCCAAGGGGACCCTGCGGGATCTAGCCTGTAGTTATGAGGATTGTAGTTGTGAAGAGTTACTCGGCCAACACTCAGTCAGTCCATGGTGCACGTGCCTAGAGATTGTGGTCCCACTGTAGCATAAACCGGAAAGAAGACCGGCCCGAGCATTCAATAGCTCAATCTTGTGGTTTATATATTTACATCATAGTAGCGATCGAGACGTGAAACATTCCGGCTCAATGAGGGCTGTTCTCAAAAATACTTACAAAAGTTCTCTTGAGCAGAAAACCAGTCAGATTGTGATATACTGAAAATAAATCAACCGCAAAATTCAGAAACTGGAACGTGTCGCTGGCTGTCATTGTGTTTTTAGAATAAGGACACAAATTCAAGGTTTGAATGGTGCAGTTTTATAAATCAAATCCGAGTGTGAATTGTAAGAGGTGAGAACTATTAGGTCAGGGCCACACTGCAACTTTTTGGAACACAACTGATTTTAACTATTGAGTGACAGCCGCAGTCCACAAGATTGCGTACAGTGCATTCATTTGGACAGTAGGAGTAGGTCAATGGTTAAGATTAATTACTAGTTCTACAAAAAGTTGCAGTGTCGCCCCGGCCTAAAAGACAAAAGTTCTTCTCTCTTTTCAATCCACTTTAGGTTTTCGCTTTAAAAACAGCATTTTTTGGCTGGTAGAAGAAAAACACTGTGAATTTTAAAGGGGTGGTCCAGGGAGTTTAGATGACCTTAACTGATCTGGTGGTCGGTGGATGATGGACCGGGGGTTCTGGCCTGGTTCTGACCCCTGGGTCATGTGATTAGATAGAGCCCCTGACCTTGGGTTACTCCGCACCCTTCCCTGATCTCACAGGTAGTTATTGTGCTATAGGGGCTTGCTATATAGTGAGCCAGCCCCCATATCACAGGTACATGTGTAATCAGGGTAGGGGCAGAGGGCACAGCGACCCAGGGGTCACTCAATGGCTCCGATCATAAACCAGGCCCCATCATCCACTGTCCACTGGATCAGTCTTTTACATTGCATTTTTTACAAGCATTTTTGTTGTTTTTTTTTCTATTAATCCCATTTTTAACAAGTATTTTTTTCTGATAAGTATTTTTTTAAGTCCTATAGAAAAAACTATGGGAAAAAAAAGACAACAAAAAAATAGTATTGACCCCAAAAACTCACCAAAAGGCCATAACTGCACAATGAATCATAGTTGTGCCACCTTTTCAGATCATAGTTTGATATTTCTTTCCTGTGTTCTCACCTATAGCAGTTCCTATACATCTATACCTTCCATGGTAAAGCCTACTGAGCCGGGCTTAGACTGGTAACAACCACAGACCGTATAGAAGTAATAGTAGTGTCTAGTAGTAGTGTCTTGGGTCATACAGAACATTGCACACTTTTACTACTGCCCCATATGAGTTTTTATAAGGTTACAACCAACGGTCCCTCATGTGTTGCGTTTGTTACTAGGAATGTATGTATGAAATTACCCTCGTAATGGGGCATTTTACGATTCTAAAAAGTTGTAAAATTAACAATAACTGGGATTTCATCCTCACGTTCATTTTTTTTTTCTCTATGGTCCCTTCCTTTAGTTTCTCTTGGCCTTTATCATGAAACTGATCCCCTGTGCATTATTCCTGCACAAATTTCAATTTCTCTAATATTTTTTTTATACGAGACTTTGGTGCCATAAGGCAAGCAAATAAAGAAAATCGACCCGTTTCCCTTCAAACCTTAAAGGGTTCAATCAGCCAAGGCAAGATCGAGCAAGACGCTTATCTTTGCTGCAATCTCTGCCTCCCATTGAAAACAATGGGAGGCAGAATCTGGTCGGAATCTGCCTCCAAATCAGCGTCAGATTCCTATGTGTGAATGGCCCCTTAGAGGCAGATGCTGATTCTTTCAGGTAGCAGAAAAAATAAGCGCCATACTTGATCTTCGGGTGGATCGGCCCCATCCCCTGCACTCGCCTCACACCCTTTTCAGGAAAGTGGTGATGGTGGCGACTAAATTAAAAAACTTGCAAAAATTGCAGCCTTTTTATGCCTTATAAAGAGAAATCTGCCCCAATGAACGTTAAATCAGAACCCTAAATAACTATGGACCCCATAATAAAAACAGATCCCAGAATAAATTCAGATTCTAAAAGTAAATTTGGACCCTAAACTAGACACCCTATAAATAAATACAGACCACAGACCTGATCCCCTAAACAAATACACACCCAAGACACTAATACAGAACAGCTCTCACCCATCCCCATTGTGAAGCTTTGCAGGTCCTCACTGACTAGATCATGTGCACAGATATGGTCATGTGACGTTATCTGTGCAGGTCCTTATACAGTAAAAAGAAGTATAATGTCCACCTATTTTCACTCTGTCCACTAAACCCCATAGTCTTGCACTTATTTCAGCAGTGACCTCATTTACATCACAAACAAGACTGACATTATCACAATAGAAGTTCACACCTAGAGAGATAACACCCATAGTGACCCATTCACTACTGACAATGGATGATGTCACAGCTTATCTCCTCTTCTCCCTGCACAGACTATGTCTAGAAAACTCCCCAAATATATAAACGATAAAAACTCTTCCATTGTAGCCTCAGGATAAATTAGATACAATTAAAGACACTTAACAATAAGGCAGCGTTATGTAAGGTCTCAGGATACACAAGTCTATGCTGTACGGGGTGAACATCTCTGATTTATTGTGTAACCCCCGCGTCAGGAGCCAACGCCAGAATTTATTTTCCACTCTGGATTCCAAAGTATCATAATACATTTCTTGTTTCATTCCATTTGGCAATAAAACTACAATTTTGTTCTCTAATGGATTCAGTCTCTTGATGGTTACTATATACAGTAGCCGGGGAAACACCATTTTACTGTTAGGACTGTTAAGTCTCATTGCAAAGCGTCTTGTGTCTAAGTAATATATACATATCTTTCCATATTACTGTACACACAGCTAATAGTTATGACACTGCTGACAGTATTTTTTTCATGCTGTGAGGGGTAGTCTTAAAGGGGTTATATATTGATGTCCTGTCCTTAGGATAGGTTATCAATGTGTCATCAGTGGGTGTCCGAATCCTGGGACCATGACTGATCAGCTGGTTGAAGAATGTTTGGATGAGCACTGTGGTCTCTTCACTGAATACCAAGCACAGCGCCATACATATTGCAGTGGCTGTGCTTGGTATTGCAGCTCAGCCCCATTTACCTTAATGTGACTAAATTGCTGCTGTCCATATGACGCTAGGTTCACACCTGCGTTCAGGTTTCCGTTCAGGGGGTCCGCTTGGGGAAACCTAATCCACTTAAAAAAACGGTTATCTGCCGATAAGGGCAAAAAATGCGGAGAGAAAAGTGCTGCAAACCCCGAACGGAGACCAGGCGTAGGTGTGAACACAGCCTGACTGATGAAAATGACGTCATTGGTACAGGAAAGAGGTCTCAATGCTTGTGAGTGTCGCAGCCTCCTCAAACAGCTGATCTGTGGGGTCAACAATGTCAGAACCCCCCCCCCCCCCCCCCCCCACACACACACACACACACACACACACACACACACACACACACACACGTGTCTTATGTCTGATCAAGGGAAAGGGGGGTAATTTGAACTTTTAATATTTTTCTATATTTTTTTACCTTTAGTTTGAGAACCCCTGATCTAAAATCTGATCACTAATACAATACATTGCAATGCTTATGCATTGCAATGTATTGAAAAATTGCTATAGTTCTATTATAGGCTGCCTAGTGCAGCCTATAATAGAATTAATGTAATGACAAACCTGGGAACCTTAATAGGATCCCAGCTGTCATGGTAATGGACCTGAACTCCCAGGACTGTGATCCTCCCCAAAATGGCGGCATCCATGCACCACCAGGAAAATGGTGCTTCAGTCAGGTTTGACCAAGGCATCTTAAGGGTTAATGCCGACACTAAGTGTGGAAACTGATTGTGAGCATTGCTGCCTGGTCTGCACTGTATAATACAGCGGAGAACCATTGGCTATGGCGCCCACCATCTAGAAAGACCCAACATTGACCGTAATAGTATGGTGGATGTCAAGAAGAAGATTATAGGTCCCTACATGGCACTGTTATTGAATAGGGAGATGTTTTGGACCTGACAGACTATATGTAGCATGATATGAAAATCAAGGGGGTTTACATCATCTTATCTTACTCAGGCCCTTCTATGACTTCACTGTCCTGTGGTGATATAATATTATTTATTGGGATCGTGGATTCGCCTAAAGTGTTTTTAAACATGTCACGAATGTATGGAAGTGTTTATATACGCGCTTAACACAGCAGTAAATTACATTGTACATGAAGGAAACAGTCTCAGGGTACGAGTGATACTTAATATAATGTATTGCTAAACATCTGGTTACAAGGAAACAGTTTTGTAATCTACACCAGACGATGGAGGAAAGGCTACACTTCTACATAATGACATCCATCGCATGCACCGCCATGGCACTTGGGACTTCATGGTGGTTTCCTCTGCTCGTCACGCAATGCAATTTAATGAATATAAAACCATTTGGATCAATTAAACCAATGACTTAATCACCATCGGGAGCCTGACCAAAATCCCTCGGAAGAATATTAATAAAAAAATTCTATAAACAAATACCACAAATATGTCATCACTCAGATATTTATGAGGTCTTATGTGATATAATGGAATAATCCAGAATATTCACTTTGGGGCAAATTTGGTTGTATAATTTGCAATTTTCTTAAAGAATGGTATTTGCAAGTCTCATATTTTCCATAGAATTAATGATGTTTTTCCATAGAAAAATGACCTACCATAATGGAGTGGCATGAAACAAGAAAGAGGGTCAGATTTTTCTTTTTTTAAGAAACAGCGCCACACTTGTCCACAGGCTGTGTCTGGTATTGCCCCCCAGTGCTATTTAAGTGATTGGTTTTTTTTTTTTGGTTTTTTTTTGGGGGGGGAGCTCATACAAACCCATTAAATAGGACCTTTGACCACCTCCGCCAATTTCACCTCTTTGCATCCTTTAATAGGCGCCGCTCCACTGATTTTGACACAGTTGAGTAATCTAATCGGGCGCTGTTAGTTTTAGAAACATAGAAGATTCATGGCAGAAAAAAAGCCACATATATATATATATATATATATATATATATATATATATAGATAGATAGAGAGAAATTTCGTGAACAGATCACAAATGATTTTAGAAGTTTTTCACCTTCATTATTTATAGTGATGAGCAAAATTTTTGCAATTTTTTTTTTTTTTTTTTTTTTTTTACCAACAAGCACATTTCCTATTAGAAAATTATATTCCCCTCATATGACATTGGGTCTTCAAATACCAAAATACAAACCCTTATTTTGGTCTCTTTTGACCCATCCCAGGGTATTTTTGCCGATCCGCTCGCCTCTGCTTAGTAGGTAATGCAGCCGTGAGTCAGATACGATTTCATACTCGATGCCAACACCCGTCCCTTTTTGCCATTATTATATAATACAAACCAATTATTTTAGGTTCTCCTTTTATAGTTTTTGGCTTCGCTGTCAGACTTACATTTGGATTAATGATTTCAACATCTTTCCAAATGGCAGGATGTTCATTGCACCAATAAAAGCTATTTGGAGTTTGGCTAAATGTGGATTTTTTGATAGATTTGTGTGATTTTTAACACCCAGTAAAACTTTGGGAGTGAATCACACAACACTTTATCATGAAGACTTAAGTTCCAGCGAGGGCTTCGGTTCTGTTTATATAGTTTTTGGAACTCATTTTTTTAGTTTTTGTCCTGAATTCACGTGGCCGAAACGATTTCTTCCCCCACATTTTTTCTATTTCCTTGTTCCTATCATAGGTGTTTGTGAATGGTTGTTCCTACACGATCAGTTCCATCACATATCCACACAGTAAGTGTGTTCAGACTTGTAAATTGTCCCGTTCTGACCCTAGTGGTCAACCACATATGTATAACTGATATAAAGTACCGAGCAATTTGTTGTAACTTGCATGATCCGTGCACTAGTAAGTGAAAAGGCAGACATGTACAACAAGGTCTCCAGAGTTTATCTAGTTGAAGTCATCTGCACATGGCCAGTTTTCCAAGTATTTTATTGCTTTCCAGTTTATTGGAGAATTGAGTTTAACACTTCCCAATTGTATTGTCCAAAATATTACATTGATAGGTCACAGCCTGACAATCCAGTCATGTTGGACTTGACTGCAGTTATCTTAAAACAACCATGCACATTGATGCAAAGTTAGCTGAACCTGTAGGGTCTGGTCTACTATCTTACGGGAATGGTGGTCTCCTGACTATTTTGGGGAAAGCAGGATTGGGTCGTTGAATTTCAACACCTAATTCTTTTGTCTCAGAGAAGACAAGCTGACTCCAGAGATGTCTGGCAGCAGTTTACACCCCCTTTACTTATTCAGAACATATGCACATCAGGAGAGTCAAAAGTGCAGTGTATAGGGTTGTTGGGAGGAATAGCGCCTTAGGCTGTCGGCTATTGAAGGTTTATAGGCACCTTTAAGTTCATGGTGGAAAAACAAGAATAAAATATTGCCAAAGGTAACTTTGTTCCCGCAGTAGATAAAGCCTCTCTAATAAGTATAGTTGTGCATATTGGACATTTTTGGATATCCTTCCTTCTGGTATAGTTCTTCAGAGAGATGATAACAATGGCGAGGACAATCCAACTCAATCATTTCCATAAAAGCAGAGTATAAGTTTGGAATATTTTATTTATTAGATGATAAGTTTTGAGGTTAAAGGAGTTTTCCAGTAAGGTAACATTTTTGTTAATCATATTTATATTTGTAGATAATACAAAGTTAAATATTTTTGCAAATATAAGTAGCTAAAAATTCTGCAGAGTTTTAAAGATTTTCTCTATGTTAGTGGTGACAGTCTGTTGTCTTGATCGGTTGCCAATGGATACGACCACGTATGCAGAAACTTTCTATGGTCTGGTCAGGAACCCAGCCATGATTTTCTTATTGTAGCTAGTTTATCAGGCAGGGACACTACATGTATGAGAAGATATCCCGGCCACAATAAGGCGAATCATGGCTGACTTTCTGACCTTAGAAAGGTTCTGCATTCATGGTCGTATCCACTGGCAACCGATCAAGACAACAACTCGTGACCACAAGATATTTAGAGAAAATCTTTAAAACTCTGAAAAATGTTTAATTACTTATATTTGCGAAAATGTTTAACTTTTAATTATCTACAAATTTAAAAATGGTTATGTTCATGGCAATACCCCTTTAAATGGCTTAAAGTGGATTAAAAAAAAAGTGATACCTATCCATCTCCAAACCCATTACGAATTATACGGGATCTTTGAAGGTTCGGATAGATGCCACCATGGTTTGAGCTGTAACTCAAGTGCTGACACTCAGAATTCATTTACGTCATAGAATGATGAATGTCAGTGCCTACAGGTAAATTTACATTCTACCTATATTTGCCATCCATGTAATTGATTTTTGAGTCTACTTACTAGACTTTGTCTTAGAGTAGTATACACTTTCCTCAAGGGCTTTTACTTTCAGGTAGGATCTAAGACCCTTGAAAACAAACCACAGACATGAATTTGCTTACATGTGTAATCTGCATGTGTCATACTTTCCAAAAATCTTTGGAGAAGTTCAGAGAAGTCAATGTTTGTGGGTTTTCAAGGTTCCTCCAAAGCCCTTTCTTCATTAAAATTGAGAAAATTACAAAAGACATTGGAAACCTCTTCCAGGCATGACAGTCTACAGTTGAGGGTCTACTTTATGGACACATCAGCAAGTTCTTGTTATTCTAGATTAATTACTGACATAATCTCAGAGAAAACTGGCTGACGGCAATTTGTCTACAAGGCAGATTTTTGGGTTTTCTTTCCATTCATATTTCTTGGAACTTCTGGCATGTCCAGTATTCCTGGTATTGAGGCTCTGGTTTACTTTTCTTGTCATTATTAAAATAAATGAATCTTGGCCTCTGAATACAAGTCAATAATTCTTAGTGGAGAGTAAAAGCTCCTCCAATTACTTTTACTGTGCTACGCTCTGAAGGCAGTCTCTGGCATGTCTTCTATCCATGAAGCTTCTTGCCATGTGGTCTGACTCCAGCCGTGTTAGTATCTAGAGACAGTTCTCTAGAGGTTATGTTTCTTCCATACTGATTGTTGTGTTTCTTCCTATGTACTTTCTACTTTCTAAACGTTTTTAAAATTCTGTAGGGTCTTGGTACTTATTATCGAGAACCACTAGCATTGTTCATCTAAGCATCAATGAGCACTAGCAATTCTGATAGCTGTACTTTGAGTATCATTCAGATGACTGAGCATCGTCTGAGTTCAATGTCGGTGGTGCAGTGTAAGTCTGACAGACTGCACACAGAGAATGGGGTCAAACACAATTCAGTTTATTTCACACAACCCATCTTCATGAAAAAACTTAAAGCATGTCCAATTTGGGACTGTTTTCCCAGAACCAGGATAGTGCAGTATGAGATTACTTTCCGTATTCTTGAAATTTCACTTGTCCATTGAGCTTTTCTACTTGTCTTTTGCCCATCCTGACCTACCACCTGTGCCAAAACACGGCCAGCCCTGATCCCAGCCATTACTGTTGCACACAAATTCTGCTGGCTCTGTCCTCTGCCCATCTGAATATATCATTGTCCTGTCTTCTGACAATCCTGACCTGCCACCGTCTGTCATCGTGCCAAAACACTGCCAGCCCTAATCCTAGCCTGTCTACTGTTGTACACAAATTCTGCCAGCCCTGACCTCTGTCTATCTGAATATATCTTCATCCTATCTTCTACCTGTCGTCTGCCCATCCTGACCTACCACCTGTCTACTATTGTACCGGAACCCTGCCAGCCCTGACCCCAGCTTTTCTACTGTTGTGCACAAACTCTGCCAGCCCTGTCCTCTGCCCATCTGAATACATCTTCTTCCTGCTGAGTTGGTCTTGGTGTCATCTGATCAGTTCTTATCAGCTATTGTCAGCTAACAGAGACTACCCATGGGATAGCGACTTGGCCATCCAAATCGCTGTAGAGGAGTCGAAGGGAGAACACCAGGGGAGTCTCATCCTAAGCTTAACCAAGAGGAAATCAGTAGAATCATCTCTAGTAAGGTGTACCACTGGCAAGAAACATCTAAGATGCCTGCATGATGCTATGCCAAGGTTTTAGGATAGAAATTGACTGGACTGAAATGAGCTCTAGGTGCAGATCTGCTATACATTTCCTCTATGCATTGAATTGACATGGCTCCCAGGTTATGTTTAGTAACCAACCCTGTTTGATGTATTGACAAGATGCAGTGATCCTAATGACGACCGACCAACATCGCTACATTGTGCATTTCCTTGTAATCAACAGGGGTCTTTTTTTCTGACATATGCAAAACCACTAGAAACCATTCCTCACATGGCTTGAAATTTTCACAGATGTCTACCCCTGATTCATCCACATCAGGGGGACTTCTCCCAAGTTGTAGTTCAAACCCAATATGTTTGAGCTTGAAAGCCACCCTAAGACAAACAAGTATAAACTGCTCCCTGGAATCATAAAAGTATATTCCTAGTATTTGTGTTTCCATGTGAATAAGCAATAATCAACATATGCTCCATCACATAAACTGTATATGTATATGCAAGCTTTATATATATGTGTATATGGATGGAGTCCAACGAAAAACCAATGAGTGGCACAATGTAAATAAATAGTTACCCTCGTCGTAGAAAGGGAGTTTTGTGCCTCTTTATAACCGTCTTTTGTATATTTTGTAACACACAAGTTCCCATTTATGTTTTAGAAATAGCAATTTTAGATACGAATGTAAAGAAAAAATAAATGCTAGACTCTGTTCACTCTGGCAAAGGGTCCTGTTGTATCTGGGTGGCCATTGCTGTCAAAAATACCAAAATCTGATATATCCCTGAATATAAATCAAAGGATTTCTTGGGATCCATTTTAAAGGGAAGACAACATAAACACCAAAGCTCCATTTGGAATCAAAGCCATGATGGTAATGTGAATAGAACCTTAAAGGGGTTGTCCAAGACCCTGGAAATATGGATACTGATGACCTATCCACAGTATTAAATCCGTTGTATTACCCATACTGCACATTGATCAGTTGCTCTCTAGAACGCATATACAATGTATACAGATGTAAGCAGCTCTACTTGTATTCAAGTGAATGGGAGCAGAGCGGCAGCTCCCTGGCGCCAGTGCTACAGTGTATGGACTGGAATCTGTCTGTAGAGATGTTAGGGGAACTGCAGCTTTGCTCTCATTCACTTAAATAGGAGCAGAGCTGCTTGCGGCCGTATACCTTGTATATGGATTCCAATGGCTGAAACAGCTGATCAGTGCAGGATCTGAGTGCCAGACCCTAACCAATCTGATACTGATGACCTATCCTATAGATAGATCATCAGTATCCATTTTGCCTAGGCCTTGGACAACCCCTTTAAATGTTCATATATGAAACACAGCTTAAAGGACTTGTCCAGGATAAGTAAATATGGCCGCTTTCTCCTCGTAGTTGTCTTTTCTGATGATAAACATTCAGTAGTTGTTGGCCAAATGTTCGCCTGGCTGAAAGCTATTGCTCTCGAATCCTGCATATACATGCACACTCAGCCCAACCAAGCATTCAAGTGTTTTCAGTGAGAAGAGAAAAGCAAGACTCAGCATGTTTGTTACATAAATATACTCACGTATATATTTGTGGATCATCACACAAATAATCAGATATTTCTCTTGCAGAACATCAATATTGGGGAAGTGATCTGAAAATGCCTACAATGTCATACGAGGACGTCCTGAGCTGTGACCAGACGGCTCTGCAGTGGCTCTGCACCCTGCGGGAAGTGGGAATTGTGCTGCTGGAAGGGGCCCCTGTAAAGCAAGGGGAATTGGTTAGACTTGGCAGAAGGATAGGCTACATGAGGCACACTTTTTATGGGTAAGTATACACTGTATATTCTTTTTCCACTACTTCTCTGTCCGAGATAAATATTTATCATGTGAACTATTTCTTATTTAGTGAAACTGGGAGAAGATTTGGAAAAAAACATTCAATATCTTTTTTTGCAGTTTGTTTACAGAGGAGTTTGGAGAGAATTTCACATGTCGGATGTCTGAGATGAAATAACAATTACTCATCCAATGTAGTTCAGTGAATACAATGGAATGAAGTGAATTCATACTTAAAAAAAAAAATATTCCTTTGTTTTAACTTCCTATCTATCCCAATTCCTAGTCTTATATTACGGATGTACCCCAGTGAGGGCGCTTGTACATGGTCATATTATGGTCTTATATGCCTTGTGTTACTGTACAAGCTAAAGTGCCTCCAGATGTCTCCAGTTTAATATAGAGGCATATAAAATTGCCATATACACAATGCCTTACATACAACTTAGCCTACACTGTTATACAAGAGAACAAGACACCGACTTCCTCAAGATCAACACGTTAATTTCCTGAGGTTATGTGTGCTAATAGCTTAGTCTAGCACTGCTATTATCTAATTTCCAGTCTGTGACCTCTAATTTAGCTTTGTCTACCCCATCACTTCATGACTGTGCCCCTGTCAGATTCAGCTCAGTTAGTCCGTCCATAATCACATGAGCCCCACTCAAAGCTTAATTTTTGCTTCTCTATCTGACAGTAGGATATGGGTGAGGGAGAGAAGCTGAGCTGTGTGATATATAGGGTTATATGATAGAGGAGAGAAGCTGAGCTGTGTGATATATAGGGCTATATGATAGGGAGAGAAGCGAGCGTGTGATATATAGGTAGAGGAGAAAAGCTGAGCTGTGTGATATATAGGGTTATATGATAGAGGAGAAGCTGAGCTGTGTGATATATAGGGTTATATAGATGAGAGAAGCTGAGCTGTGTGATATATAGGGTTATATGATAGAGGAGAGAAGCTGAGCTGTGTGATATTAGGGTTATAGGATAGAGGGAGAGAAGCTGTGCTGTGTGATATATAGGGGTATATGATAGAGGAGAGAAGCTGAGCTGTGTGATATATAGGGTTATATAATAGAGGAGAGAAGCTGAGCTGTGTGATATATAGGTTATAGGATAGAGGAGAGAAGCTGAGCTGTGTGATATATAGGGTTATATGATAGAGGAGAGAAGCTGAGCTGTGTGATATATAGGGTTATATGACAGGAGAGAAGCTGAGCTCTGTGATATATAGGATAGAGGGAGAGAAGCTGAGCTGTGTGATATATATAGGGTTATATGATAGGAGAGAAGCTGAGCTGTGTGATATATAGGGTTATAGAATAGAGGAGAGAAGCTGAGCTGTGTGATATATAGGGTTATATGATAGAGGAGAGAAGCTGAGCTGTGTGATATATAGGGTTATAGGATAGAGAGAAGCTGAGCCTGTGATATATAGGATAGAGGGAGAGAAGCTGAGCTGTGTGATATATAGGGGTATATGATAGAGGAGAGAAGCTGAGCTGTGTGATATATAGGGGTATATAATAGAGGAGAGAAGCTGAGCTGTGTGATATATAGGGTTATAGGATAGAGAGAAGCTGAGCTCTGTGATATATAGGATAGAGGGAGAGAAGCTGAGCTGTGTGATATATAGGGGTATAGGATAGAGGAGAGAAGCTGAGCTGTGTGATATATAGGGATATGATAGGAGAGAAGCGAGCGTGTGATATATAGGGTAGGTAGAGAGAAGCTGAGCTGTGTGATATATAGGGTTATATGATAGAGGAGAGAAGCTGAGCTGTGTGATATATAGGGTTATAGGATAGGAGAGAAGCTGAGCTGTGTGATATATAGGGGTATATAATAGAGGAGAGAAGCTGAGCTGTGTGTATATATAGGGTTATATGATAGGAGAGAAGCTGAGCTGTGTGATATATAGGGTTATAGGATAGATGGAGAGAAGCTGAGCTGTGTGATATATAGGGTTATAGGATAGAGAGGAGCTGAGCTGTGTGATATATAGGATAGAGGGAGAGAAGCTGAGCTGTGTGATATATAGGGGTATATGATAGAGGAGAGAAGCTGAGCTGTGTGATATATAGGGGTATATAATAGAGGAGAGAAGCTGAGCTGTGTGATATATAGGGTTATATGATAGGAGAGAAGCTGAGCTGTGTGATATATAGGGTTATAGGATAGAGGAGAGAAGCTGAGCTGTGTGATATGTATAGGATTATATGATAGAGGAGAGAAGCTGATTTGGAGCAGGATTTCTGAAAAGCAGGGTAAATCCTGACAGGACTCCTAGGAGAGACAGTGAGAGTCCTGATTACTCCGCCCACACACAGTAATTGACAGCCTTTTATGTACACAGTGATACAGGGAGAGCTGTCAATCACTGTATGGGCGGAGTAATCAGGACTCTCACTGTCTCTTCTATGAGTTCTGGCAGGATTTATTGTGCTTTTCACTCAGAAAATCCTGCTCTGAATCCTATAAACCTACAGTATATATCAGGTTCTCTCCAGCCATGATATTCTGTTCTCAGGTAGGACAACAAAACTCACCTGACACCTGTCTACCTATAACACTGGCCATGGTCACAGTTCCATACAACTAGTTGTATCAAGCACTGACGCTACTAATAGACATAGACACTGTTCACAGAATAATCCAGCTAAGACCCAGAAAAGTGAGGATTTGTATGAAATGTATATAGCGTAGAGCTGGTAAGGGAATCAGCAAATGCTTTTATCTTACTTTGTTATCCACAAGAGTAGCAGAAAGTTCTGCTCTTTATATGAAGCAATCTTTCTATAAAATATTTCAGTGTAGCCCTGCCATAAATTGTAAACCGCTGAGCACTAAAAACAAGTGTTATATGGTGTGAGTCACCCGTAGCGCGGCCAGAGTGAGATCTTTTTTTCAGATTGATATTCTTGTGAGGAAGTTAATGTAGTGGAAATGAATAATTAAAGTAACCCTTGGACGAGTTGGACTAATATTGCACCAGGCTTGGCACAGCCACGCAGCAAACAGGATATAAATGTATGGAATATTTCACTAGGGAGTCCTTTACCCAGAGCTCCTATGGCCACTGGTAAAATAGCTGAAAAAACAAAAATAGACAAAATAAATATTTTATATACACATTGCAAAATTTTGTTCGGGATACAATGTAGCAAAGTAACATAGCAGTTTACACGACTGATTCTGATGTGCGATTGTAGACACGTAGAGTGAGTACAAGGGGCAATTGTCCACAGCCCTTGACTATCTGACCACTTCAGGACCGGGCCAATTTCCCTGGTTCAGGACCGGACACATTTTCAGTTTTTTTTTTTTTTTTTTTGTAGGACTATTCCATGTTTTTTCGTTGGGGTTATTCAAATAATTTTTGCGCCCTTTTTGGCGACACGTATTGTTTTATTTTTATGTTTTTTTCTATTTTTATATCAGGGAAGACAGAAAAGAAGTGGAAACTTTTTAAGGTTAAGGCCCCACGTTGCGTGAAAGCTGCTTTTTTTTGTTGCAGATTTTTCAGCAGTTTTTGAGCCAAAGCCAGGAGTGGATTGAGCTGCAGAGAGAGATATAGGAGCTTTCTAGATATTTCCCATTCATTTAGTAGCCACTCCTGGGTTTGGCTCTAAAAACAGCAGCAAAATCTGCAACAAATAAAGTAGCTTTTATGCAACATAAGCCCTTACCCTAAAATAGTGTTCCCTCTCCATTACGGTCATTGTTATTTTGTGTGATGTCACAGGGGGCGGGGATATAACTTGTGTGGGCGTGGTATTGGAATATTTCTAATTATTTTACTTTATTTTTTAATATTTAATATTTTTATACTTTAAAGTATTTTTAAACTATTTTACTTATTTATTTTACTTTTTTCTGTCGTCCCCACCATTCCCAAGCAATCACTGAGCCTAATAAGTGGAGAAAGAGGCATTTTTCTTTTATAAGATCTATAGCAACATTTCTTACATTTCCCTGTACTATTGATTTGTGCAAAACTTGTCAAAATTTAAGTGACCATTTAAGTGATAAATTTTGACAATTATCACCACTAGGCAGAGCTCACTGGATATTGGGTTAGCCAGGTAACATGAGTTCAATGAGCCATAAATCTATAGCAGTGATGGCTATGTTGCAATCACTATTAGGAAAGCAGAGTTTTGCCCCCTATTTACATATATTATTTTGATTAATGGAGATTTTTGCCAATTTAGAAGGTTGTGGTCTTCTTTGACTCTCCAGCTGAGGTTACTATATTTACCAGGTAACTGTGCACATCGTCAGGCATCTTCCAGAGACTTTGGAGAGCTTACTATGGCGCCAGTAGTAATTATGTGCTCGAGGAAGGGAGCAAGCAGACAGGGCCTGAATTTCGTGGCACTTTAAGGAAGTGTGAATTGCATTTTGATTATTAAGTATTGCCTAGTGCGCCATGCTTTTTCCATTTTACGAAAGCAATGTATGTATAGCAACCGCCAGAGTGACTGCAACGAATTAGGAAAATATTTTTCTATTTTAAGGTGGGCTGGTTAATATTAGTACCAATAATATAATGGCCACATTATGTCTGAGACAAAGGCACACATGTATTCAATATTTATATGATCCCTGATTTTTTAACAGATTTTTGTAACAAGAAGTCCATGTAATTGGAAAAAATATTCTTCCACTGTGCAAATTCATCAAAGCTAGATGGTTATAAAATATACTGGAAATGAAAATAGGCTTCAAGTAATTGCCAGAACTCCTCTTCAGGCTATTTTCATCACACGCAACACTCTCAGTTACGCAATTTGTTTGTATTAAAACTCTTTTTTTAATGGTATTGAAACTGTATCATAAAATCAACGACGCTCCAAGTCTAAAAAGCCTTTTGCAATTTGTACAGACTGGGGGAATTTCTCAACCCTTCTACGCCAGTGGCCATATACGTTAGATGAAATTGGACTGAAATGGATGATTTCAAATATTCTGTAGGGTGAAATTTAACAGCAAACAATTATTTTAGTCATTTTATGCTCCATTAGAATTGTCTGGAAAGAAATTTGTCTTAATTTGTAAAAAATTTGCTTCCATTTGTCATCATATTGTTTCATCCTTTCGAAAGTTCTTTTATCGACGAATGATCTTCTCAGAAAGATTGCTCGTCGATGCATGATGTCATGGATCACGTGCAGCCAGACTGACCGACCAATGGAGACAAATGGCCGACTGCGTTTGAAAAGGCAGTCAGCCATTTAACAGCCTAATGTGTATGGTCTCCTTCAGGTCTTCAGGGTAATGAGGGGAAAACCTCGCAAGATTTGTTTTGTGAATATTTGTGAGGTTTTGGTTTGGACAGAACATTTTTAGTCCAAACCGGAAGTGATATTATTATTCATTATTAGTAAAATAATCATAGACCCAGGGAGACCTTTCCTCACTTCTCCAGGACTCCACTGAGACATCACATCAGTAATGAGACCTGTGATTGGTCCTCAGCAGTCATGTGGGTCATGTCAACATCATGATGCTTTCATGTTGTGCCCCCCCCACCCACCACATGACTGCTGAAGCCCAATCACAGTCCTCATCAATGATCCGGGGCCACTGGCATCATATAGATGCTGAGAAAGAAGACTGGATGCTGATACTGAGCCCCTGAGAGGTGAAGAAAGGTGAGTATGAGTTATTTTTTATGTTTCTGTGCCTCCCTCTGCTTATTATACTCTGCGCTCTAAATAGAGCCCAAAGTGTAATAACAACTTGCAGGTGGCACACCCCATAAATCTTGGATTTGGCCAAATCAGAAATTTTTGAAAAACTTGTAACAAACCTGGTTCATTACAAGCTGGTTCACTCATTCACATTAAAGGTTCTCAGACAGAAAATGATGCCTTTAACTACCTGCTGTAAACTGTGATTGTAAAGTCCATAAATGGGGTGCCTGTTTTGGTTCGTCTCTGTTTCTTAGCTGACTACGTCAGGCTCAGACTTCTCTAACCTCTGAAGATCACCTTCTAATAGAAGAGACAAGCAGCTTCGTACAAATAATAAATGGAGAGGTCAGATCTGCCACAGTGTACCCTATGTATAATGTCCCTATACCCTACAGGGTATGTAGACAGAAGTTTTATTCATGAGACAACCATTTATTAAGTGGCGAAACCTGAGAGCACATTTTCATGGAAAGAGAGAAAAAGCTTTACACAGTTCCTATTGACATCAATTCATGTACTGTTGGGTCCACCAGCAAGAAACACTCCTTGTAGCCCTGTTTCAGCTCTGACTAGTAGACAAAGGTCCTGAATTGGTGGCCTGTCATGAGGGGGGCCCAAAGAATTTTGAATTCGGGTTCATTAGCTTCAAGTAATAACTGTGAATTGATGCATACAAAATAACAACTTATCATCTTATCAACTGAGAATCCATCGAATAAGTGATGTATCTGATCCATGGGGGGGTCCCTCACTGATCACTTAAATGGGGATGCTGTGTCCCCTACTTGAATGAAGCCATAATTCCCCATGCCCAATGCCACTCCTGAGCTCTAGTTGTGCATATGTGCTATTGCATTTGTACCTTGGTGTATGATGGAAGCCAAAAGAATTTTGCATTGAGATTGATCATTTTCTATGGGATTGAAGGAGATAATATCTTCCAGCCATCCATTGGAGGACATGGGGCCCATGATCGGTGAGGGTTGATATTCTGGATTAACCACTTTAGAGCTGCCCTTTAAGTTCATAGAAATAAGTGAATTTCCCAAGTTAGTCTAACAGAATTTTAGTTTTTTGATTGTGCCAAAATCATGATGTCTTATATAAAATTATATCATTGTAATACTGAATGTAATTTATGTGAATCTGCCCGAAAATGCTAAGGCTGACCTAAAGCACTACAGTACACTATATAAGACGGTATTTGTGCGTACCCCACTGTATCCATGTAATGCGCACATGTTGAAGAAGGAATGCCACAGATGTATCCGAAATGAATTGGTTTCCATGAATAGCCGGTACTTGATATTTCATGTGTGACGCGAAAAGGTTCCATTTGGTTTGCCAATGAAAACATAAGTTACCGGGGTCATCATCTAGTCTAATTTCCTCCGGGAATTCCAGCAATGAATACGTCACCTGACAAATTCCAGATGCCAGTAACATAGGATGTTGTATGAGTCCTTAGACATCAGTGAACTCTTCATGTTTGACCGTGCCTTATTGGCAAGGGATGTGCATTATAACACTCAGAATTACATTTGGAGGTAGATTTTTTTTTCATTTTGCCTTCTGTTAAATTTGAAGACCAATAGTCATGGTTGGTCGTGACGTCCAAGTAACCTAGATGTTATCTCTATGAAATGTGACCTTTTTTTTTCCATTGCACACATGGCCATTTTGTATCTTAAAACAAATTAGGAAGATGGATATGTATCACCCTGGTGTAACATAATGACCTCAAGGAGTCATTTAAAGGGAATGTATCACCCAGGTTATTTTCAGGAATTAAAACCATTTGGTGATAAATATTCTGTTTTCCCATAACATATATTGGAGGATATGAAATTGCTCATTGTTGACTGAAAGTAAGAATGCAAAGTAGGAATTATTTAAAAAATAGAAGGTTAAGAGTTTTTTTGTCAATTAAAATTAATAAGAAAAAAGAAATGTAAATCCCATAAATGTTTGGTGTGACCTTTTCCCTTTGCCTTCCATCAGTTCTTCTCAGTACTTGCAGACAGTTTTTGGCAGAACTGGGCAGGGAGGTCATTCCCGCCGCCATCTTGGAGAACTAAGCCCAGATCTTCTGTGGATGTTGCTTGCTCCAATCCGTCTGTCTCTTCATGTTATCCCAGACAGACTGGATGATGATGAGATCGAGGGGGCCATATCATCACTTCCAGGACTCCTCCTCCAAGGGGCAAAGGTCATACCAGATATTGATGGGATTTACATTGCTCTTTTTTTCATTAGCTTTGCATTAGTCCTTCGATTATTGAAATATTCTTATTTTGCAGCATTTTTTTCAAGCCTGCCTAAAACATTTTCACATCACTTATGGTTGTTTTAGCACTGAGATATTGTACGAAGAAACTCATCGGTGCCCTGACAGCCAGACAGGAAACATGTGCTGCTGAGACTTGTATAATAGGAGATGAATGTATCCCAGACTGAGTCACCTCATGTCTTAAGACAGGAAGGAGCTTGTTACAAGGTACATTAAGAATCGCGGGATGGTATAACATACACTTTCTACAAACTGGAAAAGATATGGGATAAATGATACAGACAAGGACAAATTTGTTGTAATAATTTTATGATTTAGCCATATTAGTCCAGTTTTCAAGTTTAATTTAGTTGTATCAAGCCTGCTAAGTATCAGATGTGTCCAGCTGGCAAACTACAAATGCAATAATGTCCTCCAAATGGAACATGAAAACCAGAGAAAACCGTAGACAATACAAGCCCTCCGGTGATACAAGCATGGCCTCTGCCAAGTCAAGATATATATTATTTTTTATTTACCACCCCTTAGAGGGGTTGTTTCATGGAGGTAACCCCTCTTGAAACAGAAGTCAGCCTGGTGTACCACTACTGCAGGACGCAGCGTTTGTCTGAAGGTCAGACTAATACATGGACAGGTTGGTTCAGCCAGAGCGGGAACTTCTGGTCAAAAAGTGGTGGACTAAGAATGGACAAGACCAATGGGCTTTAAGGGTATATTCACACAGAGGAATTTGGAGCTGATTTTAAGATGGATTCTGTCTCAAAATCAGCTCCAAACTGTATGAAATCAGCCTCCATTCATTTCAGTAGGAAGCCGACACTGATTTATTACCTCTAGACAATTCTTTCAGCTAGCCGAAAAAATAAGCTTCATACTTCCAGTGGATTCCGTCTGAGAACTCCTATTGAATGAGCGAATGAACATTGGAAAAATACTGCCTGGCTGGTGAGGAATTTGATGCAGAATCTGCAAATTCACAGATTTTCAAATATGTGGATTCCTCCAGATTTGGTAAAATGGAAATATTGTACTTCTGAATTTCTGAAGCAGAACTAAGCTTTTACAAATTCTGCAATGTGAATATACTCTAACGCTCATTGTCCCCTAACAAGTTACAAGAGGTAGGCACTTGGGTTGGGTTAACAAATTGCATTCAATGGACATCTATCATCTACATGTGCATATTGTGAGATTGTGGGTGCCCTTTGGGTAATGTTCCTCGAGCCCTAATGTCCAAAATGTATGTTTTTTATATCACAATTCCATTTTAAGAACTTGTCCAATAATTCTTACTAATTTCACCAAACACTAATTTCTCCTCCAGCCAACTTGCTTTGCAGTGACAAGGGTAAGAACTCCAAACCACTGTCTGCCAATGGGAGTCTTTTCCTTATGTAGAGGACCCTGGTTTGGCTTTTATCATAAGTCCTGTTGCAAGGCCTGTTTAAAGTTCGGACATTGATTTATCAAATGAGAAAATAAAACCAAAAATTGGGTGCCTGTCCTAAAGTCCAAAGCCAAAAAATAGGCAACACTCCAGTATAAAAGTGAAATGACTATATTTGCCCAACAGTGCAACGTTTCAGTCCTTCCTGCTTGGAAAAGCTCCATTAAGGACTGAAACGTTGCGCTGTTGGGCTACTAAAGTCATTTTACCTCTATACTGGAGTGCTGACTATTTTTTGGACATTATTACATTGGATCCCAGGACGGGCACCCAATCACCCATTTTTTGTTTTTATTTTTTGCTCTTTTTGTATTTATCTCTTTAGTAGCTATTTTATAAGTCAATGTCCAATCCTTAAACAGGTCTTGCAACATGACTTAGGATATAAGCCAAACCAGGGTCCTCTACATAAGGTAAAGGACACCCATTGGAAGACAATGGTTTCGGAGTTCTTGCCCCTTGTCAGGGGTAACTTTTGTCCCCCTGGATAAGAATTAATTTACATATACTTTTTCTATGGAGCATTGTCTTCCCTATAACAGTTCATTCACATCTGTCGGAGTCCTTCTAAAATCATAGACAAAAAAGTCCTTGGCGATGTCAGGTAGAAAACAACTTAATGGACCCCATTACAGTCAATGAGGTTTCTCAGGGTTCATTGCATCCATCATAGAACAGATCTGTCTCTATTGTTTAGCCAGGTCTTCTGTACCTATCATGGAACAGAAGAACCGATAAAACAATGTATTTGTGAAGATACACTATGGTTCCCTACTCAACTGGTGCTCTCCACATGGAGAAACGGTACCCACTAGACCTAGATGTGTAACTTAACATATTATGTTCTACAATCCTGCAAAGCCCTGTTGCTATCCGAGCTTTGCTCTTACATAGGCACCATTCCTATTTTGTAGTGTTCTAGAAATGCTGACTTAACCAGTCTCTATTTTACGTGCTCGAAGCAGCTTTGTGAGTTATATAATTTTCATTAGTACATTATTTTTAATAGCACATAAAGGACCGGGTTAGACGTGTGTAATTTGATCATTCGGTTCCCTTGCCAAGGGACCGATTGATCAAAGTCTCCGTCCGTTTCACCGCTGTAACCAGAACAGCCAGGGAATCCCTGCCAAAGGGGGTTTTTCCTAAATCGGATAGTAAAAGTCTCAGCTAATGTTCATTCTCGTCCTAACCACCTCGACACAAAGGTTAACAATGTGCGCAGTGGACATGGTCTAACTCTTTGTCTGTAAAACTTTAAAATGAACGCAAGGGGAGTAAAGGGGGTGAGGGGGGGATCAGAGTTTTTTGGCAGGAGTTCTACATTCTTTCCAGATTAGAACATAGCATCAAGAAGGTTTCCTTCTCCGTAATAACTTTAGACCACATATGAGTTGTGTTAACGTCTTCTCGTAGTACAGTTGATGAGCGCAATATGATGATAATCAAAGAAATGCGGTCACAGCAAATGTTCATAGTTAAAGGGGGGGTGGGGAGATGACAGAAGTTGTTTGTTTCTCATTACCTGGAATTTTGTGGTCGCAAGAGTGATACTATACACAGAAGACCTCATGTAAACAACTGTTGTGTAGTCACAGGGATCCAAAAAGTTTTACCCATGTCCGTATCCCGAAGCGGTTTGATCACCCTCTAAAAGTTTGTTCTTCTATTTACACAGCTTTGACATCCCCCAAGCCAATGGCAGCCGGTGATTTATTGTGCTGTAGAGAGGAGTCGGATACAAGCTGCAGTAGCTGTCTTCTGCTGTGTGTAAATTCTTTGTAAATTACTCTTGTAGCTCATCCTCCTCTTTTCTTTTCCCTCTCGCTCCCTCCAGAACATTCCTGGATCCAAGGATTGTCAGGGTGGAATTTTCAGTTCTGGTTCAGAGTAAGTTTGATCCTGACAGTAGACTGTTACATAATATATTCTGTTGAAAAAGAAACTTCCTAGTAACTTTTTGGAAGAAGATGTTGCTGGAAACTTATGAAAGCAAAGGCTTCTGTTTAAAGGGTTTTTCTAATGAAAAACAGTTATCACCAATTTACAGGCTAAGTGATAGAGGCGTGATTGCTGGCTGGGACCCCCCATGATCATTATAATGGTGCCCAAGACCCCATTTTTCTTCACTGCCGACTGAGTTTCAATAAAGTAGTGGACATGTATGTGCATAACTGTACAGGGGTCAGTATTGTGCACTTTTATTTGTAAACCATTGACCTTGTTCTCCTATAGAGTATAATTTTAATAATTGCAGATGTAATAGTGTCAGCTGGACACTGGACATCAGATTTTTGGGGTTTGCCACCCACAAATTATTCAGCCAAACCAAAATTTTTTGGAAAATTTGTTACAAACCGGTTTGCTCTTCTGTAATGGCATATCACTTGATACCATATCACGAAGCAACATTGTTTTGAAACGCTAATCATCCTGTGCCGTACACACATGGTCATGGCCAGCCAATAAGAAAGGTAAAGAAGGACAAATCTGTACTCGAAGTAAATTGGCTGCCATGGTAACATTTTATTATTCAATTCTATGAGTGTATTTTTCTATTACCAAGTTCCAAATCCTCGGCTTCCTTTCAGACAAAGTTATATTATAAAATGTAACCAGCATAGAAATTTGGAGCTTAAAATGTGTTGGTGGTCTGTGGCGGACATTCACTTTAAATCCAAAAATAGGTTGGAAATTTTTTCCACTTATTTATTTAGGTCCATAAAAAAGACAGTATTCATGACTGTCTGGCCGATGTAAAAACTGAATTCAGGAGAGTTCTTATTAGATTGAATAGGGAACAGTAGTAACGCATTTGGGGTCAGAGTCATGTTTAGAAGGTCAGTCTTGCAAAGTCTGGGTGAGCTGTCAGTTACTTACAGTGTAAACACCAAGGTGAGCTGTGTGAGTGTGAAAGTTGCACCTTCCTGGTTTGTAGAAGGGAGAAAGTACAAGGTTTGCCTTGTAAGACTGCAAAATTTGTAGTCAACAAGGAATATGCAACTGGGGATTGAGGTGTTCTGGACATTATGCTACTTAGGGAACACATCACGCTGCTAAATCAGTCCCCAGCGGTCAGCTCATTAAACTATAGTGATACATAGGAGCGCTGTGTGCAGATTCTTAAGCTCCAAAATACATGGATAATGTTTAAAAAAGATTTACCTATAAATGAAAATCTTTGCTATACTTTATAGCGAAAACAGATTTTGGTGGAGCAATAAAATCATTAAATGATATTAGTACTAACAACTACTGTAAAAAATAATAGGCAGCAGAGTAGTCGTAGTCAGAGAAATGGTCACACCCTGTCCGGATGTGTCCAAATTCTTATAAACGATACATAATAGGTGGGTTCCCTATTACAGATTTTGCATTGGGGTCAGGAGATCAAATATCTCAAATCACAGGTTATGTTATGTGATGAATGTGTGCTATCCTGCATATACAGTATGTCATAAATCTCTGTATGATGTGGAAAAATACCTACCATGGAGGCAGGGTAGGCAATTGCTATGGAGCACATGAAGGAAGGGGTCCCCCCCGCAGGTCCCTCTTGCAGCACTTTGATCTTTTTTGATGTCTGGCTGTACAGATATTGTAAATCCTTTTTACTGATATATTTATTGAGATTTACAGTCTGTCTGCAATGCAATGGACTAGAAGAACAGAAACTCCATCACTGGTGTGAACTTAGTGTTACGCATTTCGAGCGCTAGACATAGTTAATATAGTGATAGTGCATTTTCAGTTCTTGCACCTATTTGCTCTTTGTCTTCTGCACTATTTCGGTTATGGTTTTCCTCTCCTTCAAAATCCTCCTGGCTCTTTATGAATTACCTTCTCAGCAGGAGCACATTGTATCCTTATCACGTATCCAGGATATCTGTGTCTGCCACGCTTGATAAATGCCACTATAAATGTTATTTATGAAGCTGATGGATTTCCAAGTGTCTCTTTGCTTCCATCAACATACCTTGTGAGTCGTCTATTTTCTGGAGGATTTTTCTAACTACTTTACCATATTTTTTGTAAACCATGTCTTCACTAGATTGAAAATCCACTTGTTGCTGTTATTTTTTTTTTCTTTTTGTTTTACAAGAAAGGTCAAGCATTTTTCTTACTTAAAAAACACAATTGGGGAGATTTACAATTTCTGCACCAGAATTCTGGCGTAATTTGCATCTAAAGTCTTACATGTCTTGCGCCTCATTTATGAAGTGATTTATACTTGTATGACACGACTTGTATGAAGTGAAAAAGAAGTGTCGCTTATCAAAAAGTGGGTGTGGCCTATGTCGTGACACCGTGCAACAAATTTTGGCAAATTTTTCTGGTGTATACGAAGCCAAGTAATAGGAGGTGTAAAGTGCGGTGACCAGATGGAAGGTAACGCTGCAGTTGGGATTGCGGGGTGCAAACAGCGCAGACTTGTCACGGTCTCTGGGCACGAGGGCGCAGCGCTGGTGCTGTCCCACGTTACCACCACTGGTACCGGTGATGAGGGGGCTGCACAAATGTTGGTGGTGATTGTTCCCCCGGGGCGCTTCCCCTATACTGTGCCGACTGGTGGTGTTTGGGGCGCCCTGATGTTGTCGGTGCAGAGTCAGACACAGAAACGGTTGTAAAGTTGAACTTTTACTTCCATGGGTGTGGAGGCACAAATGCTTAAACAGTTTCTTCAATACAAAACAACGGGGTACGCCTGGTGACACAGCAAAGTCCTGGGGTGCAGGGTAGACTTGATGAAAGGTGTTCCTAGCCCCTTATACTTCAGTGTTACAGCCCTAAGGTGCGTCTGGGCTCCTATTTGGCTCATAGGAGGATGCCCACCATGATACTAGTACATAATATTCCCCACTCACGTTATGTGGTCCTGATAGCTCAGAGTTTCGGGGTGCAATAGTCAGGGTGGCAGGATATTCCACAGGTCTGGCCTTGGCCCCTGGATCCTGTGATACTTGCTATGGAGCACGTGTTCCAGAATGTTCTCTCCACAGTCTCATGCTGACAAGATAATGATGCTTGACTTCCTTCAGGGCGATGGCTAGGCAGACAGGGGACAGGATCTTCTGAATAGCTGGAGTATGTCAGCTCTCCAACCTTCCTGGGCCTGTCTAGGACTTGAGATTCCTGCACTAAACTCACTGCTTTCTTCACAGGACATCACACTTATCTCCTCACCTCCTCCTCCTAACACTCCACACTTCTAACTCCTCACACGCAGGACCTTCCTGCAGGGGTGTTACCATGGGGACCCAGTGATCAGCTGACTCCTCCCCTTTTCCCAGGCGATGTCCTCCCATTGGACATTTGGTTACTATTCAATCCTATGGGAGGTGTAATGCAGGTGTGAGGCTCACTAGGTGGCGCTGTGTTGTGTGAGACTCAGGACCCCCTGCTATGTCACACAGGCTATGAAGCAACAGGAAATAATACAATGCACAGAGATCACCCTCAGCCCAGCCATAGCCAGCTCTGGGATGCCACAAAAGGCAGTGTAATAATGCAACAGATTTATCAGACAACATTAGACACTTTGATAAACTTCCGCAGTTGAAGACTGTCTTGTGTAAGTTCGCGTTGTCAGTTTTTTAGATAGTATTAGTAACTCTGCCCCACTGTCTTAAGGTCCTTATGATGGATAATCATTCGAAAAATTAATCAAGTAAATTGGAAGTGATCGAATGAGAAGCGATTATTGCTTCTTTGTTGCCAATTGCATCTTATATGTTGACATAAAAATCATTGGGGGAAATTTTTTAAGTCCGGCGTTTCCTATGCAAGTCTTAATAAAGGCCCCAACTGGTGTGAGATGCATATGAGGCTCTGGCCTCTTAATAAATCAGGTGCAGAGTGGAAATCTACGCCGGTCAGGAACTTCTGGTGTGAATTATAGTAAATATGTCAGACCAAGGTGAACCCGCAGCGGCTCACCCGATTCTGCCGCGCTCTGAGAAAGTGGCGAGTGAAGTGCAAAACCAGGGATGTGGTCAATCTTCGGAGCGAGAAAGGGCCGTGCATCAAAGATGCACCACATTAGCAGCCATCTACGCAGGAAACTGGCGTAGATGGGATAATAAATTCCCCCATTGTTGGTCGGTGTCATTTCCACATGTGTGAACAGGGATCATTTAAAAAATGGTCAAGAGCTAAGTAGAAAACATGACAAGGTTGTCAAATAAACCATCCGTAAAGTGATCGAAATTGGTTCCTGGAAGTGGCTTCCTCCCTACTCTACATTCAGAATGCATGAACACTTGTCGGAGCCGCGCATACATGTATATGGAGCTAAGTCAGGAAAGATAGCTGTTAGCCAATCAACTATCAGACATGTGTACGTCTTCTCCAGTAAAGGATATTTTTTCAGGTTGATGTTGTGTATTCATTTGCATAAGGAACATGACTGAGATATGGACTTCCTGGAGGGAATCTCCAGATCAGATCCCCGGAGTACTCTCCAATAGCAACAGCTGATGGTTTGCAGATGGTATTCCAAAGTCTGGTATGAGATTCGATGTGCAGAAGCATGGTCGTACAAATCTAAGGTCAGGGCTGGTTGTCAGGATTGATATAAAACAGAAAAAAACAGATAATGGTTAGGGCAAAGAGCAATCAAAATGTATAGCCCGGAAACATAGTCAACCAAATAATAGCAAACTAATAACACTTTCAAGAAATTTACAGACACAATAAAAACCTTGTCCCTCAGGAAGGTATGAACATCTTGAACAGGTCTAAATAATCATAACCAGTCAGCTGAGTTGGGCTCTTTAAGATGTCTTGTGCCCCAGTATGGAGAGCTTGAC
Organism: Leptodactylus fallax; assembly: GCA_947044405.1. Taxonomy (NCBI): domain Eukaryota; kingdom Metazoa; phylum Chordata; class Amphibia; order Anura; family Leptodactylidae; genus Leptodactylus; species Leptodactylus fallax. Next base: position 2,249,212 of record CAMRHE010000204.1, read on the forward strand.
ATGGGAGGAGGAACACCAGTAGATGTAACCCAGCAGTCCCGTTATGTCAGCACAATATTAGAGGAATGTCTCCATTTGCGTAATCTTCTTATTTGCTGGTTATAGCCAAGTCATGTATCAGCGCATACTGCGGAAATTGTGGACACCTGTCATATGTAGTTTCTATTCCATAACACACATTTAATGGATTTTCTACATTAGAGGCAAAGATTGATGCCATTAAGGCTGAGAAACGGTTGGATGCGATTTCCATTGTAACATGAACAACGCGATGCTGACAACCGGTTATTAAGTTCAAAGTGAAATACTCATTCACTTCCTTCTGAGACAAGATTAGAGACGTTGATATTATATTCACTCTTGTCGGTGAGTTATCCTGGTGTCAGAATACTGTTTGAAGAGTCATCTGGAAAACAGACAGGAGATGTGTATCCCTCTAATCTCAGCGAGGAAGATGTATACAGATGAAAAACTGATGACTACAGCGATGCTAGAGCTCCTATACATTTACTCCATGATATTTCAATTTTATTCTTAGATTCAACATACTACTAAATAGGAGACCTCTGGAGATCTTTAAAGAGTAACTTTCACTACCTCCAGCTCTTTATATCCTTATGGTCCACTTGGAATTTTTTGTCTAACCCCCACCATTCCTGAGCAATCAGGGTAGTTAGTTTTGGTGCCCAATATGATAGTTAGGCTTTGTGTTATCAAGTTGGCGGTCCTGGACAAGAGCAGACAAGGGGGCGGGATTCAAAGCTTTGATACTATATGCTTTTGATTGGAGCTGTGAATCGCACTCCTTTACCTGCTCCTGCCTGACACTGCCCACCTGACAGTAGACGTCTATTTAACATATCAGGCACCAAAACTTACCGAACTAGTTGCTTTGGTAGGGTGGGGACTAGAGAAAAGAAATTCCAACTGCAACTGCTCATTTAACCCTTTCCCAACATGGCGAAAGTTGGGTTTTTAAATATAGCGGCACTCAAGAGCCCACACTGATGCAGCCCCTTTTACAGAAATATCAGAAAGTTACGTGTGTCAGACTCTGGCGACTCAAATAAATATTTTTTTTTTTCAAAGTTTTGGATTCTCTTTAAGGTGATAAAAGATAACAAAAACTATAAAAATGCAGTAACGCCACAATCGTGCTGACCCGCAGAATACAGGTAACGTTATTCTGACTGCACAGAGAACGTCATAGAAATGAAGCCTGTAAGAAAGTTTTTCTTTAATTCCACCTCATTCTGATTTTTTTTTCCAGCTTCTTAATACATTGTAAAGAAAATTAAATAGTTACAAAGTACAATCTGTCCCACAAAAATGAAGCCCTCATGTGAACAGAAACATAAAAAGTTATCGCCTTTGGAAGGCGGGGAGTAAGGAATGAAAACTGAAAAATGGCTGTGTCGGGAAGGGGTTAAAGTCTCTTCTTAATGTCTTTCAGATACACCTGGCAAGTTCAAGATAAGACTGATGCAAATAATGTTGCCTACACATCTGGGAAACTAAGTCTACACACCGATTACCCTGCTCTTCAGTATCCTCCAGGGGTAAGTACTCGCATACTACTGTGGGTACAACATGAAGCCCATCTTTGTGTCTCTATCCAAATGTATAAAAAGTGTCAATTTTTATTTACATCCAATGCAGTATTAATATTTGTTTGGTCGGGTTATCCAGGATTGGATATTGGTAGCCATTAGGAGTGCAGCTATAGGGGGCAGTCACATTGGCCCGGGGTGCCCGAGGACACCAGTTCTGTGCCTTTGTAGGTGGGTGCTTGGAAATCAGGAGCTTCAAGTTACAACTCCAGCGTCTCCCACATCAAAAAGTTATACTTGGCAAAGCTTATACTCAAGATTGTAGAGACAGGACCTGATGGTGAGACATTTATTTCCTACACCTTAGATGAGGTTATACAACACTAGCAAGATGCCAATGACTACTGATAAGCTTTCATTCCTTAAAGGGTTTCTCCACTTTGAAAAATCCCTAATATTTACAAGAGTTCCTTGACAAAGGGATTATAAAAGATTGCATCTCTGAGGGAAGCTGCTAGGTGTTCACCTTTCCTGCAGTGCCGCCACAGGCGGAATGAAGCATTGCAAAATGACCATTAAAATTAATGGCTTGACTATGTAATGCAGGATCGGACAGAACCGGACTGGACAGAACCGGACAGGACCAGACAGAACCGGACAGGACAGGAGAGGACCAGACAGGACTGGAGCGGACAGGACAGGACCAGACAGTACCGGACAGGACAGGAAGGGACCGGACAGGAGAGGACCAGACAGTACCGGACAGGAGGGGACTGGACAGGAGAGGACCAGACAAGACTGGACCGGATAGGTCAGGTCCTCCAGAGCGAGAGACATTCTTTGTTACAACACAGTACTTTGATTAAGGATCAGAAGGGGTAATGTGTCTTGTTAGAGAGAGATGTTACAGGGACTTATAAGACCATGCATGCCCTACTAAGAATTCTGGGTAAGGAACATGCAAATAAGACCTTATTGGTGGAAAATAGGAACAAGCTCTAGCGCCACCTTTTGGAAGATAGCTCTCTATAGATCATGCACGTTTTCCAAAGAACCAGAGCATTATCTAGGAGTAATGGAATAACTTATCCAAAAGCCAGAGGGAGAGGATTCTGAACAAAAGACTAGAAAATTCTCTACCAGGGTATATGAATATGGGTTCAATAAAGTGGACAACCCCTTTAAATTGCTCTAGATTAATGTAAGCTTCAACTTTAGACCCAATGCCCATGACCAAGTGTGCTTCTGATCTGGGGATGAGTTTGCAACAGAATGCACTCGGAGTGACATCCAAGTACATCCCATTATGTATTGACGTCTATGGGGGCTTCCGATCCATTCCGTTCTGATAACATGGATGATTATAGAGCAGGTCCTATCCTGCTCTGTGTCATCGGAACAGGATGAATCGGAAGCCCCCATAGACGTCAATACATAATAGGATGCACTTGGATGTCACTCTGTCATCTGAGTGCAAACTCAGCCCCACATCGGAAGCACACTCAGCCATGTGCATGGGGTCAGTTTTAAAACATGAGTGTCTATGTTACTTAAAGGGATATTCTCATCTTAGACAGCATGTTTGATAGGTGGGGTCTCATCTCTGGATAGGTAGCCACAAATGGGTGGTTCATTTCTATAAAATAGCTTTACACTTGCTTGATGCAAAAGACAAAAAGACAGCATCTCCATAGTAAAATAAATGTACACAGGCACACACTGCTATGGCTGCAACATAAGCACACTTGCTTAGCTATTTTAAGAGCTCCCATAGAAGTGAACAGGAAGTGCCGTGGCATGGGCGGCCACGTCTCTATTCACAGTAGCTGGAGCACCAAGCAGGATGTGGGGGGACCCCATGCTAGAGATAGCTGCAGGTCCTAGAGGTGGAATCCTCATCTGTCAGACATACATGACAAATTCCATGGCTGTCAATGCCCCTTTAAATCACATTTCTCAAAGCCGGAGATTTCCTAGAATAACAAGTTCTTGAAAACTCATTAAGTCTTTGAGACTAATAATGAACATACCATTAATTTTGAATATTGTAAAACATCAAAGTAAAAAAACATACGTAAAAAGAACTGTGTACAGGGGAACAGATGTGTGTGAGGTCACATCCGTGTGCATGCCAAGGATTACATACACCCATAGGATTACAGAACTGTGTCCGGTCCAAGCCATTCATGCAAACACAACCGTATAGATTAGCTTGGATGCTGTCTGACTATGATGTCATCTGCAAATGTTGTATCTGTGATTTATGTTCTTTCAATTAAGATTTACAGACTTTATTGCTACAAACAATAGAGCTCCAGTGATCACAAAGAGCCGAGTATACACATCCAGGGCTAGCAGGTCCGCACATGTACTTCATTATACTGAGAGTGTTCACGCCTACTGGAAAAGATTCAAAAAAATCATCTTTAATAAGCTATTACTAGGAGGCTGGAGAGGCGCATGTATATGGGATTATGTGACTACCATATATATGTTGGATACCATGGCTCACTCGGGCTGGAAGAATTTAGGACAGTGCTGAGGTTAAATATATGGGGCAATATACTGTGAAAAGTGAGCAATATACTGTGAAAAGTGAGCAATATACAAGGTATTGTTTACAGCTTGAGCTGTGTGATATATAGGGTTATAGGATAGAGGAGAGAAGCTGAGCTGTGTGATATATAGGGTTATAGGATAGAGGAGAGAAGCTGAGCTGTGTGACATATAGGGTTATATGATAGAGGAGAGAAGCTGAGCTGTGTGATATATAGGGTTATAGGATAGAGGAGAGAAGCTGAGCTGTGTGATATATAGGGTTATAGGATAGAGGAGAGAAGCTGAGCTGTGTGATATATAGGGGTATATAATAGGAGAGAAGCTGAGCTGTGTGATATATAGGGTTATAGGATAGAGGAGAGAAGCTGAGCTGTGTGATATATAGGGTTATAGGATAGAGGAGAGAAGCTGAGCTGTGTGACATATAGGGTTATATGATAGAGGAGAGAAGCTGAGCTGTGTGATATATAGGGTTATAGGATAGAGGAGAGAAGCTGAGCTGTGTGATATATAGGGTTATAGGATAGAGGAGAGAAGCTGAGCTGTGTGATATATAGGGTTATATGATAGAGGAGAGAGCTGAGCTCTGTGATATATAGGGGTATAGGATAGAGGAGAGAAGCTGAGCTGTGTGATATATAGGGATATAGGATAGAGGAGAGAAGCTGAGCTGTGCGATATATAGGGTTATCGGATAGAGGAGAGAAGCTGAGCTGTGCGATATATAGGGTTATATGATAGAGGAGAGAAGCTGAGCTCTGTGATATATAGGGGTATATGATAGAGGAGAGAAGCTGAGCTGTGTGATATATAGGGGTATATGATAGAGGAGAGAAGCTGAGCTGTGTGATATATAGGGATATAGGATAGAGGAGAGAAGCTGAGCTGTGTGATATATAGGGTTATCGGATAGAGGAGAGAAGCTGAGCTGTGTGATATATAGGGTTATATGATAGAGAAGAGAAGCTGAGCTGTGCGATATATAGGGTTATATGATAGAGGAGAGAAGCTGAGCTGTGTGATATATAGGGGTATATGATAGAGGAGAGAAGCTGAGCTGTGTGATATATAGGGTTATATGATAGGAGAGAAGCTGAGCTGTGCGATATATAGGGTTATAGGATAGAGGAGAGAAGCTGAGCTGTGTGATATATAGGGGTATATGATAGAGGAGAGAAGCTGAGCTGTGTGATATATAGGGTTATATGATAGAGGAGAGAAGCTGAGCTGTGTGATATATAGGGTTATATGATAGAGGAGAGAAGCTGAGCTGTGTGATATATAGGATAGAGGGAGAGAAGCTGAGCTGTGTGATATATAGGATAGAGGGAGAGAAGCTGAGCCGTGTGATATATTATCTATGGAATCAGTGGAGCGGGACCCATTAAAGGATGAAAAGAATTGGAGTTGGTGAAGTTGGTGAAAGGTTCTCTCTGTATAAATATAAAGTATCTGCTACCCAATGTAATATTTCTGCTTATGTACTGTATATAACGCGGTATATTCTCTGTGCGATTCTCTTCCATCAGGTACAGTTCCTTCACTGTTTAAAACAAGCTGAATCTGGCGGTGAGAGTGAAGTGGTAGACGGGTTCCATGTGTGCAACAAACTGAGAAAACAGAACCCAGAAGCCTATAACATCCTCACATCCACCCAGATCGACTTCACAGACACCGGGGTTGATTATTGTGATTTCTCTCTCCAGTCCAAACAGCGGATTATAGAGTAAGTCGTTAAATTAGTGAATGCCTGTGAATAGCTACAAGGAAATACATAAAAATGAAATGACTGCCCCCTTGTGGCACAAAAAGGTGGCTATGACTGTATACCGCACAAGGATTCCTGCAGATACAGATACTGGGACAGCATAAACTTAGATGGTATCACCCTGGCTGATCCTGGATGATAAATCTTTACACTGTCTGGTCTACATTTAGTCCATGTTTTAGTTGAGTTAATTTAAGACAGAATTTTACAACACAATTTTGGTAATTTTTCATGCATCTTGACACATATAAGCCATGCCCCATTTCCTATGATGCCACACCCACATGTCTAGTAAGTTGAAAAATTTTAGCCCAAACCAGATGCTCCCAGATGTGATAAGTTGCACCAAAGATGTTCCACATTTACAACAGTGTTTAATCATACAATAGTAAATCTATCTGGGTCACTCTGTTTTATTGGCATATTTACACGTAAATCCATTCTATTGTGTTTGGGACAATGCCATATTTACAAAGTCCCTGGTGCAAAATATGGAAATGTGTTATAAAAGTGGTCGCGTCTTTATTCACCCCCAGAATGATTGTGATAGCGACTGTTCTACACCGCACGCCTGGTGCACCCGTATATACAGTGCTTTGCGAAAGTATTTGGCCCCCTTGAACTTTTCAACCTTTTGCCACATTTCAGGCTTCAAACATAAGGATATAACATTTTCATTTTTTGGTGAAGAATCAACAACAAGTGGGACACAGTCGTAAAGTGGAACGAAATTTATTGGATATTTTAAACTTTTGTAATAAATAAAAAAATGAAAAGTGGGGCGTGCCAAATTATTCTGCCCCCTTAAGTTAATACTTTGTAGCGCCCCCTTTTGCTGCGATTACAGCTGCAAGTCGCTTGGGGTTGTCTCTATCAGTTTTGCACATGGAGAGACTGAAATTCTTGCCCATTCTTCCTTGGAAAACAGCTGGAGCTCAGTGAGGTTGGATGGAGAGCGTTTGTGAACAGCAGTTTTCAGCTCTTTCCACAGATTCTCGATTGGATTCAGGTCTGGACTTTGACTTGGCCATTCTAACACCTGGATACGTTTATTTGGGAACCATTCCATTGTAGATTTTGCTTTATGTTTGGGATCATTGTCTTGTTGGAAGATAAATCTCCGTCCCAGTCTCAGGTCTTTTGCAGACTCCAACAGGTTTTCTTCCAGATGGTCCTGTATTTGGCTCCATCCATCTTCCCATCAATTTTAACCATCTTCCCTGTCCCTGCTGAAGAAAAGCAGGCCCAAACCATGATGCTGCCACCACCATGTCTGACAGTGGGGATGGTGTGTTCAGGGGGATGAGCTGTGTTGCTTTTACGCCAAACATATCGTTTTGCATTGTGGCCAAAAAGATGGATTTTGGTTTCATCTGAGCAGAGCACCTTCTTCCACATGTTTGGTGTCTCCCAGGTGACCTTTTATGGATATCTTTGAGAAATGGCTTTCTTCTTGCCACTCTTCCATAAAGGCCAGATTTGTGCAGTGTACGACTGATTGTTGTCCTATGGACAGACTCTCCCACCTCAGCTGTAGATCTCTGCAGTTCATCCAGAGTGATCATGGGCCTCTTGGCTGCATCTCTGATCAGTCTTCTCCTTGTTTGAGATGAAAGTTTAGAGGGACGGCCGGGTCTTGGTAGATTTGCAGTGGTCTGATACTCCTTCCATTTCAATATGATCGCTTGCACAGTGCTCCTTGGGATGTATAACGTTTGGGAAATCTTTTTGTATCCAAATCCGGCTTTAAACTTCTCCTCAACAGTATCACGGACCTGCCTGGTGTGTTCCTTGGTCTTCATGATGCTCTCTGCGCTTTAAACAGAACCCTGAGACTATCACAGAGCAGGTGCATTTATACGGAGACTTGATTACACACAGGTGAATTATATTTATCATCATCAGTCATTTAGGACAACATTGGCTCATTCAGAGATCCTCACTGAACTTATGGAGTGAGTTTGCTGTACGGAAAGTAAAGGGACCGAATAATATTGCACGTCCCACTTTTCAGTTTTTTATGTTTTACAAAAGTTTTAAATAACCAATAAATTTCGTTCCACTTCACAATTGTGTCCCACTTGTTGTTGATTCTTCACCAAAAAATTAAAATTTTATATCCTTATGTTTGAAGCCTGAAATGTGGCAAAAGGTTGAAAAGTTCAAGGGGGCCGAATACTTTCACAAGGCACTGTAAATCTACCCACAGATCCTTTTATTGGATCAGAAGTCCCTCCCTTGTAGAAACACAGTGCCAAAAGTCTCTGTATCATCAGAAAATTCTTCTTTGGCATTTTCAGCATATTATTCTGCACCGGGTCCCCCATACTATATACTGACTTGTGCTAATGTGGGGCATTACTTGGGGCATCAAAACTTGTATTTCACCTTGTATTGGCTCTTGTGTTCTGCATCATCAGAAGAAGTTTCCCCATTCCATGGAGCTAATTCCTGCTCGGCAGAACTATCCAGAAACATCCACCAAATTCCAAGACATGCCCATTTTGGGAAACTGTTGAACAAGCCTGAAAAAAACAGAAAGGTTGGGAGGCTCGAAACAGGATGGCAAATGGTTGTGCCAAGATGGAAAACCCTGTCTATTTGCTCTGTTAGGGTATATGGTTGTTATACAGCTGGGTCCCCTGCTCAGAACCCAGGAAGAACCTCGCTCAATGAGCAAGGATGGAGAGCTGCTCCGGTTCTGCCTGATTTTGCACCATGGTTGTATTACATTCATCTGAAAGGCCATTGTGTATAGTAACAGATGCTGCGGGGGTAATTCTGGGTCATCCTCATCTTCCTCAGCAGAATTGACTGGTTGCCTCAGGGGCCACATACTGGATGGGTTTGTCACTGATGGCACAACCCCTTTGAGATGCTAAACCAGTAAAGTCCAGAGATTGGGACAGTGAACTACTGGACACCAGAAATTGGGTTCAGAACCGTCAGAGAGAGGCAACTAAACACTAGTACATGGGGCAATGTAAGGACGCAGAGAAAACAAGGAAAATTTTGGCTTTGAGTTTTTTTTGTACCCCTAAATGCAAAGCTTAACCATATAAAAATAAAACATACAGTAAGGCTATGATCACATGGAAGGATTTGGTCAGGCAGAAAAAATCTACTTCAGGAATTTGCCTCCCCTTAGGCTGAGGCCCCCAAAAAGCGATGCGGAAAAAACCACGGCAGAAACGCATCGCAATTTTTTCCTGCAGCGCTTTTCATAGAAAGTTCCCCAAGTTTTCCTTGCAACGGTTTTGGAAATCGAAGCATTTCCGCTGAGTGTATTTTTCTGCAGTGTTTGAATAGGATTCGCTAGAATCCCCTCCACTTTGCAGGGACTGTAAAACGCTTTGAGGTGGTCTTCTCCAAGTACCGGACCCCACTTCAGCTTTCCACCGCGGGTTTGCACAGATACAATGGGGCTAATCAGTGAGAACCTCACGTGGCAACTGTGGCAAGATCAAGCAGGGCGCTTCATTTTTCCATCATTGGCCTCAGCAGTCACATGGGACACATTGACATCATGAAGCTCAGTTCACCTCATGTGACTGCTGAAGCCTGTGATGATGTCACCCAAGAGGTCACAAGAGGACCCAGAGAGCATCGGACTCCACGAGGAGGCCCATAAGTATAACTGATTATTATTGAGCCTCCACCTCTTGTGCTCTGCAGTCTAAAGAGACCCCAGAGTATAATAATTTCTCTTCCGGTTCGCAGGTGCCAAAGCCCCAAGTTTCGGGCACGGGTCGAACCTGAAACTTTTGGAAAATTTGGGTTGAATCTGGTTCAATCCGAACAGGTCGCTCATCTTTATTTAGAACCCAATGTCGCTACACTGTAAACGTTTCCAAAGACTGGAGAATGTCTAAACTAATATACCATATAGCAAGATCCAAAGCAATTATAAGACCTCATGCGCACGACCAAGTGTGCACCCGAGGTAAGGCCGAGAGCAGTGGACTGCAGAATGCACCATCCGAGGGCATCCTCTTATGCACTTACCTCTATGGGGGCTTCCAATTTGTGCTGTTCCGATGAAACGGAGCAGGATAGGTCTTGCTATATTGACCCTTGACGCCCCCTCCAATGGCACACAAGACGATGTTGTGACTAATGCAGATTTTTTGGATATAAAGCAGCAAAATTCTCTATAAATTATGTAATGAACATGTTAATTGAGAAATGTGAAGCAGGAACATAAGACGCTTCTCAGTAACCACAAGTGATCTCCGCGTCTCTGAAGACATTGGAGGATAATGATTTACATATGTGACACCGGGTACTAAATCTGGGACAGGACCGTGACCTGCCATGGGACAGAGCGGCTGCTGTACAATTGTCTGAGCTTTGAGGAACGTCAGCGCCTGATTTTATCAATGGTAGAGTTTTCCATTCATTTCCTGCCAGTGTTCACTAAACAACATTAGATGTGTATAGGAGGGATTGTGACGGAATATACGGTCACATGTGATTATATATGGTCAAAGTCACCAACTCTATCGGTGCTGGAAGACGCTGCCTTGTGATAGCGGTGAAAACACCATCCGGCCAAGTACTGTAGATTATGGACTTAGCGTGGTAGGGTGAAACATTGTCTATTATTAAAGGGAACCTCCGATTCACAAAATGTTTCACAATCTTCTCAATCTTTCGGACACTATTTCTCTGATTCCCAGTCTTTTCCTAATTTCTGCCACAAATTTCCCAGACTCCTCTGTAGACAGGGGGGAGTTTACTCTGCAAACCAGTGTACAAGTGGCGCATACTCCACAATACATATATTTGTCCTAAAGATGTGTCACTTTGTTGTTTCTGCAACCCGCTCGCTACTTTTTGAGAAAGTAGGTGGAGCAATCGGGATCGAGGAGGTTGACATGGGACCTCTGGGGATGTGCCAGAATTACTAAGTGATTATTTATTATTAGTTATGCATCAGAACCCTGAGAAGATACAAGTTTCAAAATAACCAAGTGTCAATAATTCAATGTGCAGCACTAAAGCACCACAGGTCTCAGCATGGCCTAAAATGGATACTTGACCACAGGAACATTGAGATAATATTTTTTTTTTTTTTTTTTTTTTTAAAGTCCCAGCATAACCTTGTAAACAATGAATACACACGGTTACTGTGAGACCCGTCTATCGTATGATACAGGATTGATCACATTCACAGTCTTTGTTCTTGTTGAATAGTCACCAATTTTTCAATAAATTTTGCATAAATCTATAGTACAGGCAAATATAAGAGACTTTGTCATTTTCTGTATCAGAGAAAAATGCTTCTTCCTCTGCTTATCTGACTCTTTTCCTGCTTCCTTCCACATCCTAAACTGACTCACTCTTAAATTTCTTCTGAATCCGTCTTGCTGGACTAAGACAAACTAAAGGTGAAAGCAAGATCACATTACAGCTTTATATAGAAGTCTATGGAGAAGGGAGGGGAAGTGATCAGGAGCTGAGTGAAAGGGGAGAGACACTGCATAGACATCTGCAGGGCTGGGGTGATATGCTGGTTCTGGTGACACTAACCTATCTATCTGGAGGGCTGGGGTGATATACTGGTTCTGGTGACACTAACCTATCTATCTGCAGGGCTGGGGTGATATGCTGGTTCTGGTGACACTAACCTATCTATCTGCAGGGCTGGGGTGATATGCTGGTTCTGGTGACCCTAACCTACCTATCTGCAGGACTGGGGTGATATGCTGGTTCTGGTGACACTAACCTATCTATCTGCAGGGCTGGGGTGATATATACTGTTCTGGTGACACTAACCTATCTATCTGCAGGGCTGGGGTGATATGCTGCCGTTCTGGTGACACTAACCTATCTATCTGCAGGGCTGGGGTGATATGCTGGGTCTGGTGACACTAACCTATCTATCTGCAGGGCTGGGGTGATAGGGGGGAACCTGCAGGCGGGGGAAGCGGCGGGACAAACCACATCTGCAGGGGGGGGGGGGGGGGGGGGGGTCTGGTGACACTAACCTATCTATCTGCAGGACTGGGGTGATATGCTGGTTCTGGTGACAATAACCTATCTATCTGCAAGGCTGGGGGTGAGATGCTGGTTCTGGTGACACTAACCTATCTATCTGCAGGACTGGGGTGATATGCTGGTTCTGGTGACACTAACCTATCTATCTGCAGGGCTGGGGTGATATGCTGGTTCTGGTGACACAAACCTATCTATCTGCAGGGCTGGGGTGATATACTGGTTCTGGTGACACAAACCTATCTATCTGCAGGACTGGGGTGATATGCTGGGGTCTGGTGACACTAACCTATCTATCTGCAGGGCTGGGGTGATCTGCTGGTTCTGGTGACACTAACCTATCTATCTGCAGGGCTGGGGAGATATGCGGCGGCCCTCCGCGGGGGGGGGGGGGGGGGGGGGGGGGGCCCCCCCGGGGGGGGGGGGGGGGGGGGCGGGGGGGGGGGGGATATGCTGGTTCTGGTGACACTAACCTATCTATCTGCAGGGCTGGGGGGATATGCTGGGTCTGGTGACACTAACCTATCTATCTGCAGGGCTGGGGTGATATGCTGGTTCTGGTGACACTAACCTATCTATCTGCAGGGCTGGGGTGATATATACTGTTCTGGTGACACTAACCTATCTATCTGCAGGGCTGGGGTGATACGCTGGTTTTGGTGACACTAACCTATCTATCTGCAGGGCTGGGTTGATATACTGTTCTGGTGACACTAACCTATCTATCTGCAGGTCTGAGGTGATATGCTGGTTCTGGTGACAATAACCTATCTATCTGCAAGGCTGGGGTGAGATGCTGGTTCTGGTGACACTAACCTATCTATCTGCAGGACTGGGGTGATATGCTGGTTCTGGTGACACTAACCTATCTATCTGCAGGGCTGGGGTGATATGCTGGTTCTGGTGACACAAACCTATCTATCTGCAGGGCTGGGGTGATATGCTGGTTCTGGTGACACTAACCTATCTATCTGCAGGGCTGGGGCAATATGGTGGATCTGGTGACACTAACCTATCTATCTGCAGGGCTGCGGTGATATGCTGGTTCTGGTGACACTAACCTATCTAATAGCAGGGCTGGGGTGATATGCTGGATCTGGTGACACTAACCTATCTATCTGCAGGGCTGGGGTGATATGCTGGTTCTGGTGACACTAACCTATCTATCTGCAGGGCTGGGGTGATATGCTGGTTCTGGTGACACTAACCTATCTATCTGCAGGGCTGGGGTGATATGCTGGTTCTGGTGACACTAACCACATCGCAGGGCTGGGGTGAATGCGGCTGGTCCTAACCTATCTATCTGCAGGGCTGGGGTGATATGCTGGTTCTGGTGACACTAACCTATCTAGGTAGGTAGGACGGACCCTACATACAGATAGATGATTTTTGTAACTGATCTCCATTCTGATGTTCACTTTAAATGTATTGTAGAAAATAACATTTTGGTTCCATTTCAGGTTGGATCCTACAGATGAACTTCTACGAATTAATTTCAATAATGCCACAAGGGACTCGGTTCTCAATATTCCTCCTCAAAAAGTGCAGCCATTTTACTCTGCACTGAAGGAATTTGTGGACTTGATGAATCAACCAGAAAATACTTTTTATTACAAAATGAGACCAGGTCAGTAAATACCTGCCGATGATAAATCCCCTGCTGGTCCCCACTGGTCTGGTTGACTTGGCCTGTAGTGATGATACTCCATACATGTATATGTAACCACTGCCTACATGTATGACATGACTGCACTGAGGACACATCAACCAGACAAGTTATTTCTGTTCACTCTAGAAAATTTTTTAAACATCCTAGAGATTGGAAGCTCTTCTTCTCATAGATTGTAAGCTCTTGTGCTCATAGATTGTAAGCTCTTGTGCTCATAGATTGTAAGTTCTTCTGCTCATAGATTGTAAGCTCTTGTGCTCATAGATTGTAAGCTCTTGTGCTCATAGATTGTAAGCTCTTGTGCTCATAGATTGGAAGCTTGTGTCATAGATGGGAGTCTTCTGCTCATAGATTGGAAGCTCTTGTGCTCAGGGCCCTTGCTCCTATTGAGTGAACTGATATTTTTACTCTGTAATGTCTCATTTTGTCTGATCATGAATCCCCAGTATTGGTAAAGTGCCGCGGAATATGTTGGTGCGATATAAGTTGGTTGCTGCACTGCTGATAATAAGGAGTGGGGACATATTCCAGAACCCCTGCCTTGGCCACCAAGAGAGCTTGTCCTGTCTCTGTCTTGATATCTTGAAGATTCTTAATTTTTTGAGAAAGCTTCAGTATAGACAACACAATACAGATAGTCCAACAATTGTAATACTGGGGTGCCACTAATGGGGTTGTCCGGCCCTAGAGATGGGTGAACTGGATTCAACTTGAATATTCCAAAGTTTCGGGTTCGTCACCCATAAATCAAAAGTGAAATTATTACTGTGGGATCTGAAGAGACAGGTGGAAGGTCAGAGGAGGTGTAAAAATATCACACCGTTATACTTACCCTCCCTCACCTCTTCTGGGCCTCCTCGCGGCATCCAGGGCGCTCTCCGGGTCCTCTGGGCTTCTGGGGGTCACTACTGTGACCTGTGATTGGACCTTAACAGTCAAATGGGGCGCACCGAGTGTCATGATATCCTGAAGAGTATAATAATTTCACTTCTGGTCCTGTCTGAACTTGTTTGGCCCAAAACGAATATTTCAAGGTTCATCCATTCTTATCCAACCAATCCTGTGGATAGATCATCAGTATGAAATATCGATTTGGGGCTGGAAAACCCCTTTAAGGGAAATGAAAGTAATGGTTGTCTAAATGATGTCATCATCAGTGTCCTGTAGTAACATCAGTGTCCGGTAGTAACATCAGTGTCCTGTAGTAACATCAGTGTCCGGTAGTAACATCAGTGTCCTGTAGTAACATCAGTGTCCGGTGGTAACATCAGTGTCCTGTAGTAACATCAGTGTCGACCGGTGGTAACATCAGTGTCCTGTAGTAACATCAGTGTCCTGTAGTAACATCAGTGTCCGGTAGTACTCAGGTCCGGTAGTAACATCAGGTCCGGAGTACATCGTGTCCGGTAGTAACATCAGTGTCCGGTAGTAACATCAGTGTCCTGTAGTAACATCAGTGTCCGGTAGTAACATCAGTGTCCGGTAGTACTCAGGTCCGGTAGTAACATCAGTGTCCTGTAGTAACATCAGTGTCTGTTCTTAGGCCAAGTGGTGACATTTGACAACTGGCGGATCTTGCATGGACGGAAAAGCTACGAATCAGGAGGAGAAGTCTCCCGTCATCTGGAAGGCTCCTACCTGGACTGGGATGTGGTGATGTCCAGACTGAGGGCCCTGAAGAGGAAGCTGCAGAACTCCAGCTGATTCTTGTCCGGATCATCCGCTAATGCACACCTTGTGAATACATTGTAACTATATTACGATTATATGGTTATATATCAGTCCTGTCCGGGAGAAATAAATTATTTTGACAAATCAGGATTTCTTCATGTTATTATTATATTATTGTTTCTTAGACTTTTCCCTACTTATATTATTTTAATTGGGTTTGCATTTCCTGGGACGAATCATCTCTGCTTTCTGTGACACATGATGGGAATTTATTAATACCAGTGTAAGGCAAAGTGGAACAATTGCCCTTAACAACCTATTGCCCCGAGGCCGCTGTATCTCCTGCCACAAGAAGGCTCTAGTATATAAATGGCAGAATTTGCACTGGGGCCCAGAAACTTCAGAGGTTGTAGGTCTGTTAGCAACACACAGGATGCATCCAGGCCAGGTTGGGTCACTACATACTATTCACTGCAGCAAATCTACAGTGGGGAAAGAAAATCTTTAGTCAGCCCCCAATTGTGCAAGTTCTCCCACTTATAAAGATGAGGCCGGCCTGTAATTGTCATCATAGGTAGACCTCAACTATGAGAGACAAAATGAGAAAACAAATCCAGAAAATCACATTGTCTGATTTTTAAAGAATTTATTTGCAAATTATGGTGGAAAATAAGTATTTGGTCAATAACAAAAGTTCATCTCAATCCTTTGTTCTATCTCCTTTGTTGGCAATGACAGAGGTGAAACGTTTCCTGTAAGTCTTCACAAGGTTGGCACACACTGTTGCTGGTATGTTGGCCCATTCCTCCATGCAGATCTCCTCTAGAGCAGGGATGTTTTGGGGCTGTCGCTGGGCAACACGGACTTTCTACTCCCTCCAAAGGTTTTCTATGGGATGAGATCTGGAGACTGGCTAGGCCACTCCAGGACCTTGAAATGCTTCTTACGAAGCCGCTCCTTCGTTGCCCTGGCGGTGTGCTTGGGATCATTGTCATGCTGAAAGACCCAGCCACGTTTCATCTTCAATGCCCTTGCTGATGGAAGGAGGTTTGCACTCACAATCTCACGATACATGGCCCCATTCATTCTTTCATGTACACGGATCAGTCGTCCTGGTCCCTTTGCAGAGAAACAGCCCCATACATGATGTTGCCCCCCCATGCGTCACAGTAGGTATGGTGTTCTTTGGATACAACTCGGCATTCACTCTCCTCCAAACACCACGAGTTGTGTTTCTACCAAACAGTTCTACTTTGGTTTCATCTGACCATATGACATTCTCCCAATACTCTTCTGGAACATCCAAATGCTCTCTAGCAAACTTCAGACGGGCCCGGATATGTACTGGCTTAAGCAGGGGGACACGTCTGGCACTGCAGGATCTGAGTCCCTGGCGGCGTAGGGTGTTACTGACGGTAGCCTTTGTTACGTTAGTCCCAGCTTTCTGCAGGCCACTCACTAGGTCCCCCCGTGTGGTTCTGGGATTTTTGCTCACCGTTCTTGTGATCATTTTGACCCCACGGGGTGAGATCTTGCGTGGAGCCCCTGATGGAGGGAGATTATCAGTGGTCTTGTATGTCTTCCATTTTCTAATTATTGCTCCCACAGTTGATTTCTTCACACCAAGCTGCTTGCCTATTGCAGATTCAGTCTTCCCAGCCTGGTGCAGGGCTACCATTTTGTTTCTGGTCCTTCCACAGCTCTTTGGTCTTCACCATAGTGGAGTTTGGAGTGTGACTGTTTGAGGTTGTGGACAGGAGTCTTTTATACTGATAACAATGTCACACAGGAGCCATTACTACAGGTAATGAGTGGAGGACAGAGGAGCCTCTTAAAGAAGAAGTTACAGGGCTGTGAGAGACAGAAATCTTGCTTGTTTGTAGGTGACCAAATACTTATTTTCCACCATAATTTGCAAATAAATTCTTTAAAAATCAGACAATGTGATTTTCTGGATTTGTTTTCTCATTTTGTCTCTCATAGTTGAGGTCTACCTATGATGACAATTACAGGCCGGCCTCATCTTTATAAGTGGGAGAACTTGCACAATTGGTGGCTGACTACATACTTTTTTTTCAAAACTGTATACAGTCCCCTATATACAGTGCAGTCATACTGTATGTCTCCATGTATAGTGGCATTAGCAGATGATTATATGGTAATAATAATAATAACTTTATTTATATAGCGCCAACATTTTCCGTAGCACTTTACAAATCAGAGGACACATGAACAGACAATATGAGACATTACAATGTGACAAAGAAATAAACCTATCAAACAATGGGAGTGAGGGCCCTGCTCCCAAGAGCTTACAATCTATGAGGAGATAGGAGGACACAAGAGGTCAGAGGGCTTGTTTGCTACCATGGTCCAGCCATCTTTAATAGAAAAGGTTGTGTAACTGAAGCTGTATGAGCCGTCACCAGCCGGTATCTGTGAATAAACAAATACTAAGTGCAAGGAGTGCAGGGTAACTTCTAGATGGAGGGGCCGGATCTGAGGAACAGAGGAGGAAGGATAAAAGGTGTTATTGTTCTGAACCTCCGCACACTACACTGTGATCAGGGCACGTGATAAGCCTGACCATACAGATGGGATTTTAGGGCAGTTTTGAATGGATTAATGGTGTTTAGTGGAATACCTTCTTAGCACACTCTTCTGATACCTGCGGATGATAACTGTGTATAACACAATGAATTTCTATGGTTCTGAAGGCCAAAGGGGGTCCAACGCACTACTAGGTGGGTATCTCCAATAAAGTGGCCATTCAGTGTATTTAGGTTTATAAACTGATTCACAAATTCTGCTCGCGCTGCTCTTTCAGTTTTTCACCACTAGATGGCAGCAGTTATTCATCACATTTCCTACTGAGTGCAATTTCCATGTGCTGGTCTGCATTAAACATGTATAAAGCAGATTCCTTGGCCCATTGGGGCAGCGAAGCCATAAAGGGACAGCGAGCCCACTTAATTCAAGGCAGCATTGTGCAGAGAACATGAATTCTAAATAGTTTTAGCACATAATGAACTGAGCTTAAATATTCCGCTTCATTGTTTCTCATATCCCTGGGTTCATCTATTATGTACACCAGAGGTCCCATCTAATACGCTGCCAGGTTCGTTGGCTAGTCAGAGGTAATACAATAGATATAGGGGAGTGAATGCAGTAAAATACTGGACCTGACGGTGGAAAATAATACAAAAAAGGGATAGAAATGGCCACTCAGGTTATACAATGATCAGTATAGCACATTACAGCCAACAAAAACGGAATATTAGTGCTTGAAGATGAAGCACAAGCTATATACAGTATATTTGTTATATCACTGCCAGGCATGCCCACCATGCTATTGTTATGGGGCCTATGGGGAAATGCCACAAACATTCACATTCTCTTTACCTGCCACTAGATGGAGCTCACTGCATGCAAATGTACAGCTCCCGAAGAGTTCTAAAGATGCAATATAAATCGGTGACTAGTGAGCGCCACCTAGTGGTGTAGAATAGGGATGCCCCTATGCATTCTGTGTACAACACCGATTAAATCAATACATATGTCTTTACTCAGTGCAGTGTAAACAAGCTCCTGTCACTACATGGAAACCGTCAGTAAGCTGCTGTTGACTGATCTGTTATTCTTACTACATATCCCTGATTAGTTCAATAACTATATAGCCAATGACCTTGGTGGAGGGTCAGAGTAACTGAATGCCGTCACCTAACATAACTTGTCACCGCTGTGTCTGCTTTACATGAATGTGACAACATGTAATAGTAACAGACACTCAGCGAGTGACAGACAGGTGCTATTGATATATGTGCCACCTTCCTGCAGTGCTTAGTATTACAGCACAAGAGACTGTTACTTTAAGGGTCACTAACTTTTCAGACAGCTTAGTCTCCTTTCATAGATCTTGTGATTCTAGACCAAAATGTAATGCACTTTGATTAAAAATGTGGCTGTTTTATGTCTGAAAAACCTTCCTAATGTTCCTGCCACTAAATGTCTCCCTTCTAGCTAATTTGCAGTTCGCTCCCTGTTGCTAGCCAAGGTTCGTCCATAGATACATTAGATAAGCAAGAAGAGATCACAGTGAGCGGAGGGGGAGGTTCTTTTCCGTCTTTACACAGTGAATGGAGAGGGGAGGGGTTGATTCTCCTCACAGCCTGCGCACACATGTCTTCAAACTGTTGCTGTTTGTGTAAAGGAATAAACCTTCTGCAAATCTTATGGCTTACAATGTAAGAAAAAGACTTTAATTTTCTTCCATCTACTTCTGGCTGCTTGTGTGGTTACAGATGAGATATTATTCACAGACAGCGGCAGCTTTACTGACTGTGCTCACAGATTGTTTTCCAGTGTATGTATTTGCCCTGTATTGTTGGTATAATGTAGCAGGCATCTTGCTCCTTATTGTACACGTCCCCTGGCTGAGAGACAAATGTAAAATGTGCTGCAGCCATAACGCGATTATTAGCAGCAGAAAAGCTGATAGGACACCATGTATGTGAATCCAGCCTTAGGGTAAGTTCAAAGAAATACATTTTTTGCAGCTTTTTCTCAAATCCACAGCAAAATCCAAAGCGAATCTCCAACAGATTTGTCATGAGAAAAAAAAACAGACAAAATTATTGGACTTAAAAATAACCTGGTGTTAACCCCATCCTGACACCTGCCACACATAGCAGGTTTACTCAAGAGACATCCACCTGCAGTGTCCGTGATCAGAGACATGAACTGACATGGACATGAACATTTAACCTATCAGATGGCGAGCTCTAATGCAACCACAGCGTCTCCAAGAGGGCAAAAGGCCCCTCCGCCCAATGAGATTTCAGTAGCCATTCAGTTAATATGGCAGGCAGGATTGGGTTTAATACGAACATACTAGATATGAGTGAGCTGGTTCAGATCAGATCGGTCGAAACCCAAAATTTTGTGGGTTCATCACCCACAAATCACTATTATACTCCAGGGACTCTTCATATTCCAGAGTATAATAAATGGAGGCCCAGGCAAGGTGTGGTAAAATAATAAAGACTTGTCGTCTGGTCTCACCTCTTCAGGGCTCCCCCCGCAGCCTCCAGAACTCCTTTGGTGTCTTCTTCCGGTCTCCTGACTTATGTCACACACCTCGGAGCACTGCATAGATAAAAGCAACATGATGTCTTTGCGCCCCCAAGTGACCAGTGAACCCTCAGATGTCCTGGGGTGCATAACATCAGCCAGGAGGCCGGAAGAGGCTAAAAGAGGACACCAAGGGAGCACCAGGTGCCGTAAAGGAGCGTGGGAGAGGTGAAGCAAGGCAATTATAAGTGTGGATTACTTACCACCTCCCCTGGCCCTATACTTATATTCTGGGGTCTGAAGAGACCCCACAGTATAATAATAGCACCTCCGGTTTGTGCTGTACAAGTTTACGACACAGGGGGGCGAATCCACGAATATTCGTCCAAACAAATCTGGTGAGGTTCGCCCATCCCTAATGTATTAGAGTCCATGGTATAGACGTTCTAAAAATGTCATTCCAAGTAAAAAATAAGCAAAGAAATAAGCATCATTGATATCCATGCATGTGAAGATGCCCGAAATAGTAATTATCCCCTATGGTGAAAGACATAACATAAGAAAAATTCAAAGTTTTTTGGTCACTTTTGTCAAGCAAAACTGAATAAAAAATGATCAAAAGTCAATTGTGTCAATTTAACCTCACAGTGAACAAGCAAAATCCATAAGAAAATGGCGCAACTGCATTTTTGTGACAATTCTATCCCATTAATCATCTTTTCAAGACCTTCTCAGTACATTCTAGGGAACAATAAATTAGAAAAGACAACTCACCCTACAAAAAACAAGCCCCCATAGGGTTATGTGAACAGATAAATCAAAAAGTTATGGCTTATGGAAGTCAGTGAGTAAATAACAAAAACCCAAAAACAGAAAAGAGCTCAAAGCATCCTCAAAGGGTTAAAAGGCGGACATTAATTTCAGACATTTGGGAGGTTTCTTCATCTTCTCCCTGTTGGAAATGCTTAAAGGAAATTCCATGTAAAATGTGTTATTTTTATTCTGGTGAATTAAAGGAAAGATTCCGGTTATGTATTCTGTGATAAGTTTGTGTATTAGTTGCTAAATATTCACACCAACCATTTTTCCTGTAGAATTTCCCATTGTCAGATGTTATTTGTCTTCTAATGGCTTTATAATTGGTTCAAAGGAAATAGAGGTAAACATTGACTCATGGTGATAAGATTGGTGCAACGCACCAACCAAAACAATGGTGACTTTCATCTTCTCACAAGAGCTAACATGCCAATAATTTCTTTGGATGGAGCTGATAATTCGGTTGGCCAAACTGAAATTAGTTCTTTCTCCTAAATATGAGAGTCATACACGAGTCTTTCAGATGCCAAAGGACAGAGTGCACCATTATACCCCATAGAGAGCAAGGACAGGGATATCAGGTTGAAGTATAGAGTACATTGCCTGGATTTTAGGTGACATAGTCAACAAGGATGGCCAAGCTGTGGGCAGTACCCATGGACCTCAGAGCTAAGGATGTCCACTTCCTTTTCCAGCCTTTTTTTGACCTTGTCCCAACTCAATTTGTAAATAAGTTAATTTTTTCAAATGTGAATGAAATGAAATGGAAAATGTTTGACTTTCACCTTCTGATATATGATCTATGTTCTATTGTGTAACTTTCACCTTCCGATATGCGTTATATGTTCTGTTGTGTAACTTTCACCTTCCGATATGCGTTATATGTTCTGTTGTGTAACTTTCACCTTCTGATATGCGTTATATGTTCTGTTGTGTAACTTTCACCTTCTGATATGCATTATATGTTATGTTGTGTAACTTTCACCTTCTGATATGCGTTATATGTTCTATTGTGTAACTTTCACAATCCAATATGCGTTATATGTTCTGTTGTGTAACTTTCACCTTCTGATATGTGATCTATGTTCTATTGTTTAACTTTCACCTTCTGATATGTGATCTATGTTCTATTGTCTAACTTTCACCTTATGATATGCGTTATATGTTCTGTTGTGTAACTTTCACCTTCTGATATGTGATCTATGTTCTATTGTCTAACTTTCACCTTCCTATATGCGTTATATGTTCTATTGTGTAACTTTCACCTTCTGATATGAGCTATATGTTCTGTTGTGTAACTTTCACCTTCTGATATGCGTTATATGTTCTGTTGTGTAACTTTCACCTTCTGATATGCGTTATATGTTCTGTTGTGTAACTTTCACCTTCTGATATGCGTTATATGTTCTGTTGTGTAACTTTGACCTTCTAATATGTGTTATATGTTTTGTTGTGTAACTTTCACCTTATGATATGTGTTCTATCTTCTATTTTTAATAAAATACAGTTCTATGAGATCTTTAAATCATTGCATTCTGGATTTCTTTACATTTTACATTTAACTTTTCTATTTACCTGTATGCTATCTAATTAGTAGTGGCAGTGCACGGTATTGCAGTTTTGTCCTATTCACCCAAGTAAGGCTACGTTCACATCTGTTTTGAGATCCTTTTGCCACAGAGTCGATCTGAAATGAAGAATAAAAAAGTCCTGCAAGCCTGACTTTTTTTTTCCATCAATGTATGTGACAAAATAACAGATACCCAACAGACCCCATTATAGTCAGTGGGGTCCCTTGGGATTTGTTGTTGTTTAATCTTTTCTTCTAGTCCTGCAATGGATCAGAGAAATGGATTACACAATGCATATGTGAACGCACCCTTAATGACATGCAGGTAGGTAACCCATGTAAACAACTGAAGAGGTCACACTGAGACTAAGCACTAGGCACTGAGGACCCCTAAACCAGCTGATCGACAGGTTTGCTGAGAATCAGGGGTCCACTCATCTGATATTGATGGCCTATCCTAATGATAAGCCATCAAAATTGTGATCCTGGAGTAAACCCTGTCAATGATGCAATGAGGTTTGATTGCAGTAGTGAATGGGTTAACTGTCCGTATCAGGGTTTTACAGGACTTTGTTATCCTTTTATTGCCTCAGTGTGATTGCAGCAATACATTGTAGCCATATGATATAAATATGAGCTCATATATGGATACATACACACACACACACACACACACACACACACACACACACACGTATGACATACAGTATGTCTATATCTGGTCAGATACATTGTTAATGGCTGAGGCTTGGCTGCCAATGGATGAGGAGCTCATAGAGGCGTCTGTGTCTTCATACAAGTACATTCTATGCTTTGCACATTTCATTCCCAATTACCAGTGACATAACATTAAACAGGATAGAGGTCAAGTTTCCAAATGACGCATACAGACCACCCACCATGGATCCAATAACTGCATCATTGTAGCAATTAAATGAAAACAAATTCCTGCTGTGTTAATTACTTGCACTGGGACGAGGTTGGGTATATGGGGGGGGGGGGCTGCACAGATCGGATGATGCTATGCAGGGCAAATGATTGCTTACAGAAATCCTTTTGTTGTATTTAACATGCTGTTGGGTATGACAGGCACCCATTCTCTGTAAGAGTTAACCCTTTATGCGGAGGGTCAGGGGTTGGCTGGCGTGGGTGGCAGGATGATAATAGTCCCCCAGGCAAGTCAGAATTATTAATAGTGTGGGCCACAGTGGGAGGTCAAACTCCTACGTAGGAATAGTGCACATTATCAGGACGACCCTGTAAGTGCTTCAGAACTGCATAGTGTGAATGGTACAGTATCTGTACTACATGATCTTCAGGGTTGATCAGACTGGATATCAATGGGGACAGCCCAGGCTGCCTGCTCCCATACACGGGGTGGGATCCACATCTATCAGGCATTTATGGCATACCCTATGGAATAACCCTTTCATTTCGCTGTCTAGATATCACACACAACATGGAAGCATGGCCAATATTGCAGATATGAGGATCCAGAATATTATCCCATCCCATACAGTTGCAGTATACTGTAGGGTCTGTAGCTTTAACCCCTTCCATTTCATGTCCACAGCTTGGCTGTTTTAGCCACTATGGCCTACAGAATCACCACACAATACTGGCAGCATGTTGTGTAGTCAGACCCAACAAAGCCCCAGACTCTCTATAGTTACCATAACCAAGGTTTTGTTTTACTTTTGCAGGTGGAGAAATGCAGGACACGGCACACATAGCATCAGGACAAACTCACGGGTCTCACTCACATGAGTCGGGATACCCGCCCAGTTCTTACCGGCGACACTCACAGCTGCACTCACAGACTAGGCCTCCTAGTCCTGCCTTGTGGTGGATTTCCTTCTGGGGACATGATCAGACTCTGGACATGAACTCCCTGGAAAAGCAGGATGGCACCAAAGTCATGCTGCAGCCAGCGCAGGGTTGTACCTCGGAATGTCCTTCAAGAATTCCTTCGAGGCAAAACTCGGCTCAACCAACGTTCCACCTTCATGCTCATGCTAAGCACCTGCAAGAAAATACAGCACAATTTAACACGGTTAGCACAATTGAGGACCATAGTACATCTGGGCAAACCACAACAAAACGTCAAATAACGGAAAGACAAACATTCCTCAAGGAATAACCACTGGTCTCGGGCAAGGACTCTCTATGGCCATCTATGTTTGCTGCTTAAAGGGTACCTAAGATTTCATCAAAAGTTAAAATATCTGCAAGGTCGTGTGGGTTCTCTGGCTATATAAACTTTCATAAATGATGTCCTATCAATTTTTCTGCTGCCAATAATCACATTATGGCTGCAGAACCTTTTACGTTTCTCTGAAGCTGTGGGCGTGTACAATAAGAAAATGTCTGCATCCCTCCCCTATCCATTACTAGTATATTACTAGTATATTACTGGTATATCTACAATTAATTCTGCCAGGAGTAACTGTAAAATAGCAAACAAATAGCTGAGAAAAACCCAAGGGAACATAATATAGGAATCCAGGAAAGCTACACTCCAAATCCAGGTTATGATGCAGCTAAAAAGATCCTTGACAAAGAAAAATAGAAATCTGATCACAATAAGGAAGGACAAGATAACAAAAACCGCTAGTCAAAAGTATATATAAATATATAGTAAAGCCTCCTTACATTGTAGAAGTTGTAGCAAGCTCTCATTTCCTGCTGTTTGCAGATATGCAATCTGTGAAGACAATCAACCCCTCCCCGCTATATATATATATATATATATATATATATATATATATATACTGTATATATTGTATAAAGAAAACCAACACCTCCTCCCTCCATTCACTGTGAAGATGTCATGATTTTGAAGATAATGGAACTTCCCTAATAACAGAGAGTGAACAGCAAATTAGCTAGAAGGGAGACACCTAGTGGTAGGAACTATAGAGAGGTTTTCAGGCAGAAAACAGAAAGATTTTTAAATAAAGCACATTACAGTTTGGTCTAGAATCATATGCTTTATTAAGACTAAGTTGTCTGAAAAGTTAGTGACCATTAAGGAGGTTAACCCTTTCACACTCTTACACCTTGACAAAAAGCAAGGTGCGACATATGGGGACACATAGGGAGTCAATGAGTCTCAGCCCCTTTGCCCTCTATTTGAATTCTGAGTTTCCTTCCTCATTGTAAAATAAAGTTAGAACTATAAATGTGTGAATTTTTATAGCTGAGGAATGTACAGAATAATCTCGGGGCCATCGCCTGTCATCACAGCGGTAACTTCTCTATCATCAGGTAAAGGGAGGTTGGCACCGAGCCTCTAAAGCAGATAATTATACTCAATAAGCAGCGTTAAGTCTTCAATGAAACTTTAGATTTTTAGATAAAACTCAATAACAGGGCTAAGACATCGGTGCGATTACCAATGTCTGCACGCATCAATGTCCTGCATAGACATGGAGTCGTGATAGTTCTTGCATTACAGGAAGGATCACTTGACACCAGGGATATTGAGGCTCGGTGCTATGCTATTTCTCAAACTTGTTCTTTACTTTTCACAAATGGGACTTGAGTACTATCTAGATAAGAAATCTGCCGAAAAAGGCAAAATAAATCTGCCCCATTGCATTGATTTCAGTGCACTGGATGTTTCTTTATACTCTGTGTGATGATTCCACTTAAATATGGCTATAACTCAAAGATGTATTTTGATCTCTGGGTATCGTATCTCCCTGTTAATTCTATTTAATTTAACTGTGCGTAGCTCTAATCCTAGGTGCATGTTGTCAGTAGTGGCAACAATGTAACAATAGGGCTTTGTACTCATCCCAGAATGGCTCCATTGAATTCCTACATAGCCCTGGGTGATCAAATACACATGTATTGTTTGGCCTGGGCTGTTGATCCGACCTGGTTGATAACATATAGAAGGCATTGTATCATTCCACTTGGTCCCATCTCCTTACAAAGAATCTTGACTTGAGTGCGTTAGTCAATCAGACTTGCCGTCGCCGGTGACCTCATTCTGGGTGGTGTAATCAAGGGTATAAAAGATGAGGTAAGAGATCAGTGAGAGAGACTACAGAGAGACTTCAGAGAATACTGTGAAGAGACTACTGAGGATATACTGTGATGAGCATGCAGGCTGGAATGCTATGATGCTGCTGCTAGGAGCCTCCACTGGTTATCTCCACATGCTATGTGTGAGTGTTGGACTATAGAGCCACATCAAGGATATGGGTGGTAAAGTAATTATTTCACTTTTATTCCCTTTTTATTTTAAGTGCTGTATATTGTAACTAGTAACTGTTAATGCTTGCATACATCTGCATATCTGTTCTGAACTGCATGTGTTAGATGTTAATACCGACCATTTAGGGGTTAATAAATATATAAAATTTAGAAAGCTTGTCTTGAATTTATCTTGTGGACCCAACACTCACTGGCGGTGAGTGTGGTTTTTAGTAAAGAAGTCTCAGGTGTGGGCCAAAGCGGTGTTGGCGCACTGAGGATCTTTCACACTCTGCTCACATTATATACCATTACAAGAGCAAAATGCAAAACTAACCTTACACCTAAAGCCGTCCCATAGCTAATTCACCAGCAATATTCACATACATTGTGAACCCTTAGGGTCATGTGATCACCAGTCGGACCACCAGTCCCGAACTTACACTCCACTATAGACAGGAAGTCACTCCCTCCTCTATGGCTGACTTCCTGTGAAGCACAGAAAGTTTTTTTGTTTTATTCCTCCCAAATAAAAATAAGATCAAAAGTACTTTAGTATAAATCAATATTAAATATGATACATAAACTCTGTAATATGTCTTACTAGAAAAAGTATTATGTTACCTACCTAGCCTTTTACCTGCAGATAAACCTAAGTGAACCACAAAAAAAAATCTATCTATTGTAATAATGTACAAATAGTTCAAGACGTGGTAGAAGGTGAAGGGGGGGGATGCAGCTGCAGTTTTAGAGTAGCGTTAAATAGCTCTATGAAAATTTTACTATGGATTTTGTGGTGTTGGTATAGCATGCCCCAAAGTCTGTTCACTTCATGTGAATAGGATTTTTAATATAGGTAAAGCAGAGGCGTAGCTAGGGGTCCGGTCCCGGGGAGGGGGGGGGAAACATATCCAAGTGGGCCCCTAAACAGTTATACGAATACTATCACTATACAGTGATCATATAATGGTATATACCAACTCTGCAAACTTTTTTAGGTAAATACAGTACAGGAAAAATGTAGTGCCTTACAGGTGACGTCTCTGTAGTCGTTCACATTTCCCTTCTCTTCCATCTTGACCACTTCTTCCTGCTGCAACTTCTGCACAGACATCTTTGTCTCCTCACTTTTCTAGGCACCCGACCCACATTGTCTCCATCCTGCTGCTACCACCAGTTATAATATAAAATCCCCTGGAAATGAATATTACCCCCATATGTATCTTTAAATTAGCAATGCCCCTTTGTGCCCCCTTTAAGAGACCCCAGAGTATAGTAACAATTTGTTGGTGGCAAATCTCAAAAATTTCAGGTTGGGTGTAGGTTGATAAACAGTTTTGTGGAAACCAATTGATGATACCTTGTATTATAATGATTTAAATGTCTCTATTACTAACCTTAGGAGTCCATTGGGTGGTCTCAGTCATTCAGTAGAACCGCCCACTGGACTCCTAAGCCCAGAATTGGCAGGGATTTTAGTTATACTGAGTCTTTTCCCATAAAACAATATATCAATCTGCTCTATAACAGGATGTCCACCTCTAAGATTACATCCAATGTGGCAGGTTTCCATTCAGCCTGACCATAATTTAGAATGACTATGAGGGTCCCGTAAAACTAGTAAAACTCCATTGTCCAGCTGTATTTCTCTGCAGGTTCTAGACTTTATTCGGCTGTTCTAGAGCTTTGTTTTCATGGACAAAGGCCAAGGCGTCCGGATATCAGAATCTGGGCAATCCATATTTGTTTCCTGTTTTTATGCCAAAATGATATGTTCATGACTCCACCTTGTTGCCTCCCTGCCCTGCACCCACACAGGGTAATCTTATCTCCGGCCCTGCCTTCCTTTATCACTAGTAAGTCTGAAGTTATCGCGTTCCTTACTACACTAAATACAGAGTCAGGTACAAAGGACAGACGGCAGAGCTTGGAGAATAAGTAACCGCGGGGCTGGGAAAATATTATATTGCATAATGCAAGAAAATAAAATGTTCATTGGAGTTTTTTATCTTCCACATGTCATAAAATGTGTTATATTGTAGAAACACAAGTGTGGGCGATAAGATTATACACAAAGCCACCATTGTCGAGTCAATTCATTTTTTTAAAGGCAAAGTTACATAGAGAATAATCTTATGAATCCGTAATAAAGTGAGTGGGTTGTTGGGTTTACTTATTACTAGTATTTACCTGGTGGGGTGACCAATAGGGTCAATGTACGGACAGGAGAAGGAAACTGAACTGTAGTGAACCAAAACCTGGTTTCTTCCACTTAGTGGCACCAAAAAGATTGTAATAGAGTTAGAACTACAGAACGTGGCGAAAATTTTTAATTTATTTTTTAAAACCAGAAAAAAAATTGTAGATTTTTTAATTCTATTTTCTATCCATGATTATGGGGGTGGCCATCTTGCCTGGGCTTCTTCTCTTTACAGCATAGCCATGACTGTAGGCAGCAATAGACTGGAGTCGACTCATTGAGGTCTATGGAAGAGTTTTCTAGACATGTTCTCTACATAAGCTGCGACATCATCTATTGTAGGCAGTGAATGTAATGATGGCCCAGTGGTGTTATCTATAGATGTGTTAACTTCTATTGTAATCCTGTGTGTGACGTAAAGGAGGAGACTGCTGCAAAGAAAAGCCCTACAGAATTGGCAAGTGTCAGTCTATCATTAGGCTTAGTGGCCAGAGTCAAAATTGCAGGATATAGAACTTTTTTTTTTAATTTAGATAGTGACATGGAAAATAGAAAAAGTTATCAAACACTCTTAAAAATATGTTTAACATCAAAACTTGGTTTAAAAAATAGGTCATTTTTTCTGGTTATGCATCATGTTGAAAATGAAGCAGGCGTTATGTTTTTGGTAAAAAAGAGCTGAACAAGTTCATAGATATTTTTGGTTTGCATGCCGTCCCTCTGTCTGTATGTCTCAGTTATGTTTCTGCTTGATGTCGGAATCAGATCTGTAATTCTATGGATACATTTGTCGTTCTGCCTGTGTGGATAGGGGAGTAAGTAGGAACAACAGGGTCCCATAGCAAGATGGGTACACAGGGTATAACAGCCCCTATACTGGCCACCATACAGTATAATGCCCCCTTTACTGACCCCACATTCGATATAATGCCCCCTTTAGTGACCAGCATCACGACATCGAGGACATGACATGTAGATACTGTTTAGTGTTGAGACATATTATGTGGCGCCTCCTGGAGGCTGAAAGTGAAGCAGAGATAGTGGTGAGCAGGAATGGGGATGGGTAAGCGCGAATATTGCAAAAAAAAAAGCATTGGCTGGACTGACCCCATAATTTTGCAGGCCTCACTGCTATGGTGGTCTATGGTGGTAGTTCCGCCCCGTGTGTGGATGTACGTGTGCGTTTGTTATGAACGTACTTATCCTTGACTTATGAATCTGCTAGCTGTGGCTTTTGGGTCGTCTACTATGAATATTTGGCCTTTGGGCTTCCATTAGGTTTATATGTATTTGACCAACTCTACCAAAATCTCTGGAAGTTTTCTGAAAAAAAGGGGTGACCTCCTGGACTCCGGGAAGAGCTGTCAAATCTCTGTGGCCGCTGGAGTAGCGGTCAGTTTGCATGTGACTTGGGCACATTATATGTGTGTCACGTCCAAAAAGGGGGCATAGCCATCATGGTGATGTCCAGAGGGAGCGTGGCTTCACAGGTAATTTTACTCCCCGACCTCCCCAGCAAAATGTTGGCAGGTTAGTGTTTGCCTTCTGCTATGAATATTTGGCCTACAGGCGAAATCCACCTGCCTGGTCGACTGGTACAAACACCACGATCACTTAAGGAATTTCTGACCCATCGGACTCCCCACAGCACAGTCCAGATCCCCATATGGGGGTTACGGGGTGAATACCGAAGAGCCTGCTTAGAGGTGGCCCCAACTCAAAACCGGTTTGCTAGCATTGAGGATCCACTATCCACTGCCCATTACATTCCCTTCAAAGTTTTTCTGTTTTTTGCAATTGTTGCAATAATGGGGACTTTGTTATAAAACGTGTTAATCTTAATGATAAAACAGGGAATGTTTATAGCTGGCAGGTTGTGATGACTTTAGCTTCGGCTTCCAAACTCAGGTCAGCCTCGACTGACTCCACAAATGTCCACTAAGCCATCTCTCACCGAGTAAAACTTTGTTGGATGTGCCAGAACTTGAGACTATTTGCAATAAAATTAAATTTCCAAGAATCCTCATGGACCTAATATGGAGGATTAGAAAAACATGGCTTCTTTGGCATTGCCGCTCAGCCCCATCAACTTCAGTAGAGTGAAGCTGAAATATTAGACACAACCCATGGACAAGTGTGGGGCTATTTCTAAAAGATCAGCCATATTTTTTTTAATCCCGGACCACCCCTTTAAATGCATGCAGATTCATCTAACACATTGATTAAGCATGGATTTACTACATTATTACTTTTTAAAAAACTTTATGTCCTTTCATACAATCTCTTATCAACCATCCAGGCTGACTTAAAGGAGCACCAGACAAAGGAACTCGCCCCTGGTTATTCGATAGATTTTCAGTCTATTTGATTCTCTGTGACTTTGTATTTACAGATGGGCTCTAATTCAACAAAGAATTTTCAAAGGACTTTTCCTCTCTGTAGGTCTCTCTTCTCTTCACCTAGACCCCATAAGATCTGTTCTATTGTTCTGTTATTGTCTGTTTTATGTCTTCATTGTCCTTGTTATTTTGATAAATAAAAGAAAATACATCTAAAGATTGTATCAAAAACTTCCAGGACTTGGGTGTAGAAGGAGCCTGCCCTACTGCTCTGTTTGCCATCGGAAACCCGGAGCTAGACGTCATGACCCTTAATAAAGCCCCAACCTCGGGCGTCTGCCAGTCCAAGGGAAGGAGTGATGTTTATTGCAAATTGTCCATTTCACCTGTGTTTTGGGGTCTTTCCCCTCTCTCTGGTCCAGACTCCACCTTTCTTACAGCACATAGCCTCAAAGACACTCGTAGACATTACCCTTCTCCCTCAACATGTCTGAACAACTTTCCTCTAATATTATCTTCTACAAAGTTTCACATATGTTTTATGCAAAAAAAAATTACAATAGCTATGCAATAAAATTATAGTAACAAAATTATTTTTTTTTACCATTGGTTTCACACAATTTACCAGAGAAATTGTCAACCCGCTGGAATCCTCTGGATTTGACATTGAGCTAAACACCAAAGGGAGAGTTTAAGGGATTCCCTGATACTCATCCATTAACCCCTATACAGGGATCTGGACTTTGCTGCAGACAATCCCTAGGTTGCTACCCCAGGCGTAGTGTACGTTTGCAAGAGCTGACGTCAAAATGAGCAGAAGAAACCAGGACACAGTACAAAACCAGCAGGCAGAAGTCGTAGTCAGGTGGGGAGAGGTCAGGACTCGTAGAGTTTGGTTTATGAAAGTAAATGGCAAATGGTCACTGGGAGCTATGGCATTGGGGTCCCCTCGGGATTGCAGGACAGTTCTGCATTTACAGTGGGTCCTGGTGGTTCAGGACACAGATAGAGTTGAATACAATGGTATAGTACAGAGCTCCACTTAGGAGCTAACTGGTTCCAAAAGGATCATATTGCTTAGGGATAGAAAAATGAGGGTTCTTATTAAACTAGTAACTACTGGACATTGACTGAGGCGATGGTTCAGTGGCACACACTGACCTATGCTAGATCATGGAAGAGAGTAGCAGAGGACCAAGGACAACAGCAGCAGCGCAGAGGACAACAGGGGCAAGCATGGCTGGGACAGGCTTGGACTAGCCCACAGGTGCATCCCCAGGTAGGCTCTGCCGCAGGTGGGTCCCCAGCTCACCCTGGCACAGTACAGTACACTCAGTCATTTTGTAGCATCTTGTTGCTGCGTGGGCTTATATGTCACAGAGCGAAGGGGGCCCTAGTACAAGGCAAGAGACAGGCAGCAGGCTACTGACAGGGCGCCAGGACAAAACAATCAAAAGCCAGAGCTAGGCAGCAGGCTAATGCTGAAAAAGTTTTATGTTGGCAACATTTTAGGAATTTGCGAATGAGCATCAGGTAATATTTGCATGTAGCTGTATTGTGGGCCCCCAGAATGAATTTTGCTGGTACCCCAGTCTGACACTGGGAAGGGGAGAGCAGAAAGCCGGCCAAGGTATTCCTGAGGCTGAGGGCACGACAGAGAAATGTGCCAATGGGTCCAGAGGTTCTGAGATAAGCGTTGAAAGCGATGATAATCGGCTTTAGTTATTAGCTGATCAGCACCTGAAGTTATTTTGTAATTTTTAGTATTTTACCTATTACATTATAGTTTTTTCCTCTGAAGTTGTAGAATTAAAAATCTAGATTAAATAATCCCAAACAGAATTTCTTCAAACCAATCACAAGATAAAAAGAAGTTCATGCATAGATGGGGGCAGCGAATTAGGTAACTTTTGGCTATTTCAGGGAGAACAATTGAAGTCACACAATGAGGACAGGAAAATTTATTCGTTCAGGTCCATAAAATCCAACAAACGGAGTCAATAATATCTAGAAAACTATCTTCCTGTTGACAACTGGCAACTCCATGTCTACTATATTGTAATATATCTCTTCATTCGACTGGATATTTTGTACGTTTGCTCATCAACTGTGGCAAATGCCTTATAGAATAATAGAACAAACACATTCCATGATAAGAGCCGCGTCAGCTGAGATGAGATTAAGTCACAATTATACAGAGGACACCAGAGCTGTAGCTGAGTCTTAACCACTGAGCCATGTCACTTGGATTAAGTTCAGATTTATACTACTTTTTTGCTCGATAATTGGATTTGCTCCAAGCTGAGGGAAATGGGTACAGCTTTCTTTTGAAAAAAAGAAGAAAAAAAAAAAAGCTCTTGGAAAAAGAAATATGGAGGAGAACATGGACTACAAAATTGCATACACCCAATTCATTCACATCTGATTTGGAGTCTCCATTGCAGATTCCACTGAAAATTGGCAGAGAGAAAAGTCCTGCATGGTGGACTTTTCTCTCCACGGTTTTATACTGAAACCCTGCGGATCCCATTATAGTCTATGGGGTCCGCGGGGGTCCACAAGCAATCACTGTTTCAGCTGGCAGGTTCTCTGTCGTTTGGGTCCCACAGTGGATACCAACGACGGACAGCACAGTGCAAGTGTGAACCTAGCCTTAGAGTACTCAACCCCTGGATTACTTATACCATACTGGAAACCCCTCAACTCCTTTCAAATTTGTTACTCACCCATCTATGCTCCAGGGGTTTCTTGATGCAGGCAATCCCAAAGTTGCTAGATGACTTGTGATTCCCGCCACTCCTCGACCTGATCTGGATTCTGCTTGGCTTTCCTTTGGTGGCATTGTGTTACCAGGGGAGCAGCATCCAAAAATGAAGTGGACACTGCCTGGTAATGGAGGCATCTCCTTGCACTTCCTGCAACTGTGTTCTTTAGTGTCATTCTCCAGTTCTTGACTTCGGCTAATTTGCCCCTATTGGATCTAGGCATGGTATTGCTTTTCATCTTTCTAATAGTCATGCCACACAGCACTTTTTTTTACATACACTGGAATCTCTTCAAAAAGTCACCTCTTTGAGAAGACATCCTCCTTACCCAGACCACATTTTCTGTGGCTAGCCATCTTCTTTGAGAAGACCACCTCTCTAGAAGAACATGCAATTATGGCTATTTTTTTCTTTGTCAAACTCCAAAACCCAGTGAAGTTGTATACATTACCTCTTTGATATTTTTCCCTAAAAATTAATCGGTCAAATTTGGGCAATTTTTTTCCTTACCAAACGCCAAAAATACCCAGTGAATTTTTAAAGTGTAAAAAATAGGACAAGACAGTCTGATATCACTGGCTACCATCCATTTACCCAAAGCCATATCTATCGCTGTCACTTTGACATTACTAAGGCTGTGTTTGCACTAGAGAATTCCTGGAGTCCCAACAGCGTCCTATACAACTTTTTAAGATAATTTGCATTAATTTACCAAATATTTGGTACAAACCTGCCAAACTGGAATACATTCTGAAAGGTTGGATCATCTCTGCTAATAGGACAACCCCTTTAAGCACACAGGACAGCGGATAACCAATATGGATGACATATTTAGGAATGAACCTTTCCATTTTCAATTCTCGGAATATATTAAGTTTCTTTACGACTGGTTTAGACAGAGGTAAACTAAAAAACAATGTGATATACAGTCTTTCTCTAAGGCCTGTGACATACCCTATAAATACACCTATGATTTCTAAACCACAACATTAATCAAATCTCTCCACGCAGACCCTAAATGGAGCCAGATGTGGAGCAGCCACATACCATAAAATATAGATGTACGATACTTTTGTCCAACATATGGCATAATTGCAATAGTAAACGCACCATCGCTCAGCCATAATGAAAACAAAATCAGCGCCACAGACCCAACGTAGAGCATGAAATTATATTCTAATAATGGATCATTTGTCTCTATTATATGACGTTAATTGCATGACTTGGGTTCCACTATATAGCTATCCGAATACATACTTCTATATAAACTCCGTGGGTATTTCCTCTTTTCTGACCGAACAACTTGAAAATATGGAAAATGGATTCCACAATTCTTCCTATTTACCGTACATGGATATATAGGATGTGTAGCAATTAAAAAAGAATCTTGTGTCATGTTCCGGCCCTTCAGCCCGGAACTCAGCATAATATAAGCAGAGTTCAATAGTAACATTACTATGGCAGGTCTGGGAGTCTTCAGAAGGCTTTCAGAATCTATAACAACCAAACAGTCATCACGATCTTGAGATGCGGGAACTGTTCAGAGCCCCAGAACAAATGGGAACCCTTAGATGGCGTGGTTGTATCTGATCATGACATCTGAAGAGTTAAGGGCCTGAAAGCAAAGATGTTCCTGAACTACTGCCAGGTCCCTGCTATAGGAAACAACAGAGACTGTGCTATGGTGCCCGCTGAGCATGTTAAAATACTTCCCGTACACCCAGTGATCCATTTTTAACACCCATCACTTGGATGCAAATCCTTTCTGATGGACATTAAAAATGGTTCCTATGGCCATCACATGGCCATATTTCAGTGTCATGTGCATAAAGCCTAATCTTGAAAAAATGTTGAATAAAATTCCAGCATCCAATGAAATTTCGCAAAAATTAACTTTTAATCCATAGTTTAAAAAAACATCCAAAATCACAAGGATCCATGTAGAGAAAAAAAAAGAAGCTTACGCGTTTCAGGGTGAAGTACCCCTTACTCAAAGCCTAAGCCTGAGCATGAAGACTAAGTCTATAATTACATGATCAAGTCCATTTGTCGGCCATGAAAAAATTAGAAATCGGTGAATTTCTAACAGCCTTATTGTCTCCATTTTGTGTCCTTTTTGTATCCATTCTGTGTCTGTTTTTGATTCCCAAGTGTTATCGGTTTTGTATCCATTTTTAACAGAGCATTAGAAAAAACAGATGAATTTCTTAGTTTTTTTTACTCATCCCACCGATCTGTTATAACTGATGTAACTCTCACATTTAAGCATTTTTATGGCCATTAATAATGGATCCATTGATTTCTATTGGGTCCTTGTACGAGTCAACAGGGACAAATATGGAGCATTTTTTTTAACTCAGCAACAGATACAATATAGTTACAACTGAATGTGACAGCACCATAAAACACAGACCAATATACAACAGAACCAGAAGGCGATAAATCATTAAAAAATAACTTTTAATAAATACCATATAAAATGATCCACCAGGAAGGAATCAAATGAACCATTACTCACCTCTCCCTGGGCCTCCATTTCCATCACCGGCAGCTCCATTCATCTGTATACAGGTCACATGCTGCTTGTGGGCGGGGACCCCTGCAGCCAATCACATGACCTGTATAAAGGTAAATGGAGCTGCCAGCAATGGAAACAGAGACCTGGGGAGAGGTGAGTAATGGTTTATTATGTTTCTATGTAAAATGTATAAAAATAAGAACTGGACAACCCCTTTAATTCTCACCTCCTTACACAGGTACATTCAGTACTGGAGCAGTGAGGAATTGGTGCCAACTTTTTTTCCTGCTGGAAAACCCCTTTAACAGAATACTACAATATATAATAATATAATAATAAATACGGCCATATCCCTTTAAGATCATAAAACATGTCTGCACATTTAATTGCCCGAATCAATATTCCACATTATGCTATTACTGTAATTTTGCTCAGGGAAAAAGGGATTAAGTCGATTTCGAGCAGCTCCAGTAATTTTTTTATTTTTTTATTCTACACTATAGCTGGGTTATCGCATCCAGGTTTTCGTTTTTTTGGGCACACAAGCATGTGATTATCATGCGCGTCTCAGTTTACAAGAAAGGATTAGCGAGACTGTTGACAGATGGTCAAAATGTGAGGTTGAAACTGCAATTACTTTATCAATAAGCATCAACATTGCTGTCAGGCCAAGACTCTTGTTTTTGAAAGGGTTTCTTGAATTCCCAACCTAACAAATGTAACTGGAACTGAGCGATAGAAATATGAAAATAAATATGCTATTATATTGTGCCCAGATTTTAGGTTAAACGGGAAACAAAAGACTTTTCACAAGGCTCGGTAGAATTCTGGGGCTTGGATACCAAGGTTTTCTATCCAGTTACTACATTAACCCTTAAGAGTACGAGCATGTGAAATGTCAACCAGACTATTGACTGTACAGATTTATCATAGTTTTGGGTTATGCCTATAAAAAGGAGGAAAATTGCGGGTGTTGCTATCTATAAGTTTTCACAATTTTGAAAAATTTATAAAAGTTTGTTTATCAATTTTCACCATTAAGATTTGTAGGGGTTGTTTTGCCATCCTTTGGGTCTATGCAATAGGATAATAGGTGAAAACCGAACTGTGACATCATTGTGATCCTTAGCCTTTATCTGTGACATCACTATCTCGGGGCTGTGGCATGTTATTTCACATAGTGTGACACTATTTTGTACAATAACCCTTCCTATGATTTCACAGAGATTATTATCCCTGCACTGTGACATCACTGTGTGTATTATCCTGTACTGTGACATCACTGTGTGTATTATATCCGTACTGTGACATCACTGTGTGTATTATCCCTGTACTGTGACATCATGTGTGTATTACCCTGTACTGTGACATCACTGTGTGTATTATTCCTGTACTGTGACATCACTGTGTGTATTATCTCTGTACTGTGACATCACTGTGTGTATTATCCCTGTACTGTGCCATCACTGTGTGTATTATCTCTGTACTGTGACATCACTGTGTGTATTATCCCTGCACTGTGACATCAATGTGTGTATTATCCCTGTACTGTGACATCACTGTGTGTATTATCCCTGTACTGTGACATCACTGTGTGTATTACCTCTGTACTGTGACATCACTGTGTGTATTATCCCTGTACTGTGACATCACTGTGTGTATTAACCCTGTACTGTGACATCACTGTGTGTATTATCTCTGTACTGTGACATCACTGTGTGTATTATCTCTGTACTGTGACATCACTGTGTGTATTATCCCTGTACTGTGACATCACTGTGTGTATAATCCCTGTACTGTGACATCACTGTGTGTATTATCCCTGTACTGTGACATCGCTGTGTGTATTATCCCTGTACTGTGACATCACTGTGTGTATTATCTCTGTACTGTGACATCACTGTGTGTATTATCTCTGTACTGTGACATCACTGTGTGTATTATCCCTGTACTGTGACATCACTGTGTGTATTATCCCTGTACTGTGACATCACTGTGTGTATTATCCCTGTACTGTGACATCACTGTGTGTATAATCCCTGTACTGTGACATCACTGTGTGTATTATCCCTGTACTGTGACATCACTGTGTGTATTATCCCTGTACTGTGACATCACTGTGTGTATTATCTCTGTACTGTGACATCACTGTGTGTATTATCTCTGCGCTGTGACATCACTGTGTGTATTATCCCTGTACTGTGACATCACTGTGTGTATTATCCCTGTACTGTGACATCACTGTGTGTATTATCCCTGTACTGTGACATCACTGTGTGTATTATCTCTGTACTGTGACATCACTGTGTGTATTATCTCTGTGCTGTGACATCACTGTGTGTATTATCCCTGTACTGTGACATCACTGTGTGTATTATCTCAGTACTGTGACATCACTGTGTGTATTATCCCTGTACTGTGACATCATTGTGTGTATTATCTCTGTACTGTGACATCACTGTGTGTATTATCCCTGTACTGTGACATCACTGTGTGTATTGTCCCTGTACTGTGACATCACAATTAGTATTGGGATAAGCTATCAATCTATGGATTTGTTCTGATTGTCCTGTTTTGGAGTTTGGAAGGAATTGGTGTCCACCTCACTTGGCTTTTTGCCGTCTTCTGGTTAAACATGGTAGGTTTCTAGCTTGGACTTGTGTCTTTATCCAACATTATTAACTATGTCATTTCTTTAGCATGATCCTTGCATAACAATATAACTAGAATCACTGTTTGCTTCATCCCTGTAGCGTGACATGACTATTATTCTTGTGCTGTTACTTCATGTTTTGTTACTTTATTTTGGCAATAGCCTTTTTTTGTGACATCATTATACAGTGGAGATATAATTACTGTCTCACTATTATGACATCACTATATTTATTATACAGTATCTGTGCAGTCATTCTAAGATCTCTGTGTTTATTATTTCTATATTGTGATGTCACTGTTAATTATCCATTTACTGTGACATTACTTTTTTATCTCAATATTGAAATCACTGTATTTATTATCCTTGCCCTGTGACATCACTATGTTTATTTTCCCTGTACATCACTGCTTTACCATCTTAGTACTATGACTTTACTGTATTTATTATCCCTGTACTGTGACATCACTGTGTGTATTATCTCTGTACTGTGACATCACTGTGTGTATTATCTCTGTACTGTGACATCACTGTGTGTATTATCTCTGTACTGTGACATCACTGTGTGTATTATCTCTGTACTGTGACATCACTGTGTGTATTATCCCTGTACTGTGACATCACTGTGTGTATTATCCCTGTACTGTGACATCACTGTGTGTATTATCTCTGTACTGTGATATCACTGTGTGTATTATCTCTGTACTGTGACATCACTGTGTGTATTATCTCTGTACTGTGATATCACTGTGTGTATTATATCTGTGCTGTGACATCACTGTGTGTATTATCTCTGTGCTGTGACATCACTGTGTGTATTTTTCCTGTGCTGTGACATCACTGTGTGTATTATCTCTGTACTGTGACATCACTGTGTGTATTATCCCTGTACTGTGACATCACTGTGTGTATTATCTCTGTACTGTGATATCACTGTGTGTATTATCTCTTTACTGTGACATCACTGTGTGTATTATCCTGTACTGTGACATCACTGTGTATTATCTCTGTGCTGTGACATCACTGTGTGTATTATCTCTGTGCTGTGACATCACTGTGTGTATTTTTCCTGTGCTGTGACATCACTGTTCATATTATTCCTATAGTAGGATAATATTATGAACATTATTCCTCTTCTGATTATTAATGCATATTCAGGCCACAAAATACAAGTCTGAACGTTTTCTTCTGAGCTACTATACAATAATAGCAATACTTCATGCAAGGACTCTCTCGAGAAGCCATGTTAACTTAGCAAATTGATTCCTAATATCTTTAGGAGCAAAAAGAAAGCATGAATAAATGACAGAAAGTAAGAGGTCGCTGCTTGAGATTATACTGTAGAGTGAAAGAAAACATGGGCTGACAGAATGTCACTTATGTGAGAAGAAACACTCCTCAAAGACAAAGAGCAGAAAGGAAAAGTGAAGGAGGGGCCGTGATCAAAGAGACAGCAACACACTGGACAGCAATGGTGACATGTCCAGGCCTGGCATTTCTCATACAAATGGACAGAAAGGGATAAGTGTATGTACAGAGTCTATCTCCACTGCAAGGAAAGCCAACATCATCCATCTATGTATCTCCATGGACGTCCGTGTAGACAACTGAAAGTGCAAGCACATGAACTAGTGCACTAAATCCTATATATAGCTGCAGCCTTATAATAACCTATGTGCGCCATGCTGTCATTCTTTAATTTGCTGAAGGCTACATCATGGGTGTAGAGGTCTTACAACTCATGATAGAATGGCTTCTGTAGAATTGTAGCTATAGGAACAACCTAAAGGACAGTGATGTCTTGGCCCTTCCCTCTAACATGCCCATAAGATTTGGCCAAATAGACTTGTTATAGGTATGGAGAGTAGGAGACTTCTGGTGCCACTAAGTCCTAGGAAGACCATATAAGAATGATGAGTAGGCTTCTAGCATCTGGGACGGTTCGCTTCACAGATAAAGAGGAACCATAACTTTAGTTCATCAGAGGTGCGTTGCAAATTCTAAGGTGAGGGAGAAAACCTAACAGTTGCAATATATAGTACTGTACAAAAGTTTTAGGCAAGTGTGAAAAAAATGCTGCGCAGTAAGAATGCTTTCAGAAATAAAAGGGTTAATGGTTCATTTTTGTCAATTAACAAAATGAAGTGAATGAAGAAAAGAGAAATGTAA
This sequence comes from Leptodactylus fallax, assembly GCA_947044405.1. Classification (NCBI taxonomy): domain Eukaryota; kingdom Metazoa; phylum Chordata; class Amphibia; order Anura; family Leptodactylidae; genus Leptodactylus; species Leptodactylus fallax. Next base: position 2,290,729 of record CAMRHE010000204.1, read on the forward strand.
ATCCCATCAATATTTGGTGTGACCTTTGCTCTTTGCCTTCCATCAGTTCTTCTCGGTACTTGCAGACAGTTTTTGGCAGAACTGGGCAGGGAGGTTGTTCCTGCCGCCATCTTGGAGAACTAAGCACAGATCTTCTGTGGATGTTGCTTGCTCCAATCCGTCTGTCTCTTCATGTCATTCCAGACTGGATGATGTTGAGATCAGGGCTATATCTTGTGCCGGGCTCTTCTTCGTTCAGGTCTTCATGGAGAGCCCGTCTGCTAAAACCGCGATTAGCCGCGGACCTCATAGACTATAATGGGGTCCTGCCCTTTTTTATACTGAAACTGGCAGAGAGAAATGTCCTCCGTGCAGGACTTTTCTCTCTGCTGATTTTCGGCTGAATCTGCGGCAGATTCCTACAGAGACTCCAATGCAGATGTGAACCTAGGCTATGGCCTGCTTTGCTTTAAGTCCAGGGTCCATCTTGCAGCCTCCTGGAGGGAAAGGCACGCAGGACACGTTGTGCTTTCCAATAGTCTTGGTACCAGCTGATCTTTCTCTTTGAGTACAAATGTGACTAATGTGACTAATGTCTATGGGCAATATTAATTCAGATTCCAAACTAAGCACACGTTGTACCTCTCAGCATTTACCAGACACTACAGTTTGTCACTCGTGTATAGGGCACGGCAACTGTTAACAGCATATGTCCTTCCCTTGGCTGCCCGACCAGGACTACCTACCAGGTCAAGAATAAAAGATAAAAATTAAGACAAATTTTTCAGTCGAACACAGTATAGCATAGCTTGAGGTTACTAGGCTCTAATGCAACATGAGGACCTCCACCTACCATGTGCCATTTACAATACAGTGTAGTATAGGGGCCCATGTGCAGGGCCCAGGTGCAACACCATTGCTACTACCATTGCAATCTTATAGCTATGCTTCTGCTAGCTAGCAATACATACTGGAGCAAAGCACAGTTAATATAGCCTAAGAAAATAACAATGTCCATATTTAATGCTTCCCCATATAGGATGTATAGTTATTTTCCTGACCGAAAAAGGGATGCAGGTGTTGAACTATTACAGCGGAGAATGGGAAACCACATGTTTTGGAGCATAAGTAGAGTCTATATTATCCATATACATGCATAAGCGATTTCCTAAAGACAATTCCTACAGGACAATGTAACATTACTTTTAGAGTGTTATAATTGGCGTAATGACATCAGACATGAAGCAGACCTGCGGAAATCCATTTAATGCACATTCACGTGAAGGGAGGACATTACTTTTACATTTCTGTATTGCAAACTAATGAGTGTCCATAGAGGTGTGCAGGTGCACATAGAGGAGGAACTCTTGCTTTGCGGTTGGTTGTAAGGTCAGAAAGGAAATACAGGGAGGAAATATTTTAGGAGGCAGGATACGTCCTAGTTCCCCTGGAGAGCCTGTAAAGCATGTGGGAAACTAGATCTAGTCTCAGAGCAGGAAATGGCCACAGGAAAGAAAGCAACAGCAGGTTTTTATGACCTATATTGAGTGGTGAGAAAACATTATTCAAAATACTTTTCCAGATCCTTTGCTATCCCAATGAATTAGTGGAGAGGTTATGTTATTTCATCAATTTTTTGACACAGTACAAAGGGCATTGAGACATTTACGGCCTATTAATAACTCCCGCTTGTTCTTATTTTGGCAAGCAAAGGCCCAATAAATCTGAATACCTTTTGGAAGGAACCAAAGACATGTCTGTGACCAGAGAAGATGTATATCACCAAACTGAAAGACTACAAGATGCAAGGAGAAGACCAAGTTGGCCAGGGACCAGAGAAAGAAAACAAAAACCACAAACCCCAGTTGTGACCGGAGATGTATATTACCAAGGTGAAAGACAACCAGATGCAAAGAGAAGAACAAGCTGACCAGTTGTGACCAGAGAAGATGTATATAACCAAGGTGAAAGACTATGATATGGAAAGAGAAGACCAAGTTGACCAGTTATGACCAGAGAAGATGAATATTATCAAGATGAAAGACTATAACATGCAAAGAGAAGAAAAATTGGACCAGCAGTGACCAGAGAAGATTTATAGTACCAAGGTGAATGACTACAATAGACAAAGAGAAGTACAAGCTGACCATATGTGACCAGAGAAGATGTATATTACCAAGGTGAAAGACTAGAAGATGCAAAGAGAGTAAAAAGTTGATCTGTTGTGACCAGAAAATATGTATATAACCAAGGTGAAAGACTATGAGATGCAAAGAGAAGAACAAGTTGACCAACATAGTCAATCATGAATAGTTGTGCCAAGAGTCATAAAAATGGGCACTCACACTCTTCAAATATTGAAGAAAGTTGAAGTGATGGTGGTTTAGAGAGTATACAAAGTGATGTGTGATGTATGAAGAGGGCAGTTAGTAGACATGGTAAATGCACAGAGAAGGACTGGCCTACAAAAAGGTAGGAGGAACCTTCAGTTGGCCCAGGTTCTAACACAAAAATGGGGCACAGCCATGGCAAACCCATTTGATCAAGCATAGACAATACTATTACTTACCCCTCTGGTGGATCATGGGTTGCCAGGGTCTATAAGTGCTCTTACGCCATCAATACCTGTTAGCTGAACATTCCTTCTGCCGACAGCTATTCCTCACAACTCTACCATACACATAGACGCTCAGTTTCACATGTGTGGTTAATTGAGAGAGGGAAGTAAGTTACTGCTGATGTCTCTGTCAGAAGGTTTTCTCTCAGGAGATCAAAAGGAATCGACTTTATAATTCAACATGCTGGATCCTTCTTTCCCCAGACATCATCTGTCAATGGAAAGTTGGAAGGCGTCATACACATAAGGCAGTTGTCTTGCCCCACCAAAATTGGCAGGTCCAGCTAACTTTTTCTTATGTGTATGGGGGCCATTTTTGGAATATTTCAAAAACCTAGCTGACAGTATGACTCAAAAAGAACAGCAGAATCTACCAGATGATTAGCAGTGTTTTTGTGTGTAGTATAACTGGTGGTGGCCCCTATGAAGAATTTCCTCTGTGGGTCCAAGATATACCAGTTCAATATTGCACATGCAACCAATGTTACCAAGGACAACTGGGTTCTGCAACTTGTTAGATCTTGGTAGAATTTTGAGTCCTGTGCTGGGGAGTCAATGACCACATTTTTACCAAAAATAAATAGCAAAGTTAGTTAATACCTAGAAACCTATAAAGCTATCAGGGATTTGTCTCCGTATAGATTTTCATCAGGTCATCGAAAGGCTTTTTAAAGGAACATTGAGAAACACTGCCTTATATTACTGAGACTTCATGACTATGACTATATGAATCCATTGACTTCTGTTGGACTATATTCAATTCCCCATCAATTGTTTTCAAGGTGTAAAATTTTGTTAATATTAACTTTCAGTTTCACATTCAGAAACTCACTAGACTAGAACCAAATATCAACTATTGAGATGAACATGCCATCCTGTGTGCACCCAAGAGTAACCGTTTTTACCGATCCGAGAAAATGGCCCAGGAAATGAAATGTTCTATTACTTAACAGATTGGTCACATGGACCATTAAAAAAACTGTCATGTGAATAGATCCATTAATGTCTATGGGGCCGAGTGTAGACCCTTAATACAACGACTAACACATGGCTGGAGAACTCTGCCATGTGAATAAGCACTGACTCTGAGAGCCATATTCTGTGTCCTGAGACACTATGGAAGAGATATTTCTACCCTTTTTTATCTACATGATGCCTATCAGGGCTGTGGAGTCAGCAAGCGAAATCACCAACTCCGATTCTTCTATTTAACCACAACCTGACTCTGACTCTGCTTCCTGTTCTAACTCCATCATTGCTGACAGCCATGGTCATACAGAAGCTTCTTAAATTCATGGGGGGTGGGGGAGCTAGGGATTGAATTCCTATGAAAGTAAATATGTAGCGAACTATAAATCCAATTAAGTACACAATTATTAGAAATTAATAATTGTAAAATAGAATTATAAATATTATATAATCATTTTACTTTGAAAAATTGGTAACTTTTTTCCATCACCGACTCCACCCAAAACTGGGTGTTGTCCAACGTCACCACCCCGACTCCACAGTCCTGGCGCGCATAGTCTGCATTGGTGCCAAACTCTGCAAATGTTCCAAACCCACAGCGAATCTTGCACCAGAGAAGGTGCTTCACTCATCCCTACTCGAGGACAATGTCCACGTTTTTCCACTTCTTGGGTCGAATGTTCATGTTGATTATTGAACTATAAACCAGAGACGTTTTCTTTATGGGAAATGGAGTCAGATCTAAATTACTCGATCTTGTGGAGCCAGTTTGACTTGCATGACATTCGTAAGACAAATACCGCAAATTAATATTGATTTACACATCAGATTTTGGGTCTGGGTGGTCTTCTGTACTTGACAGATGTCTTTGCTATGAAATATATACAACCCAAGTCAGGCCAATAAGTTTAATAGCAACGGCAAATGTTTGCAAATTTGGAGCTCTTTAAACAAAGCTGTGAATGGATCCAGTCAGCGACGCTGCTGTGTATGTTAATCAGTCATGAACCGTGATTCTAGAACTGTGTGTATTTTCCTATGTCACAAGAATACATTTCAGCTCCAGATATCATTAGCAGTGTTTTATTTCGGGGTAAACATGTGTCACTCACATTTAGAAGCTGAATGGTAGATCTGAACGTTTTGTTTGGAACGTCGTCAAGTTTTTGTCACATGAATTTTTTGATATTGAGATTTGTGATAGGATGAACAGAGAAGGTGTTGGCAAGTCAAGTACCTGGCTACTAGTAGGGCAGATGGTATGTCAGTGTATCCTATCTGTAAGGTCAACTGGCGGCGCGTTAACTGGGGTCGCACAAGATACGATCCCAACCCAATATCTAGGGGTATATACAAGCTCCTCTAAAATCTCAAGGGATAACACTATTAGTGGGTGCTGAGCCTACCTACACATCAAAAAAAGAGTTGATTTTCTCAGCAGTAACACAAAAAAACAAGAAGGTCTGTTCCCTTACGGTCATGAACCGGCCCTATACAATATATAAGTGGTTTAGAAGAGATTTGGAATGGGTAGAATCCCTTTGACTTCCTCTGTGTTCACTATAACGCTAGGTACACATCTGCGTTCGGGTTTCCGTTCCCAAACGGACCCCCCGAATGGAAACCTAATTTGCTTAAAAAAGCGGTTACCCACAGAAACTCACGGACCCCATTGACTGTAATGGGGTCCGCTGGGTTACCACCGAAAAAGGACAGAAAAATGCGGAGAGAAAAGCGCTGCTTGCAGGACTTTTCTCTCCGCATTTTTAAAGCGGAATGGGGAACAGAATCCAGGCGCAGGTGTAAACCTTGCCTTAGATTATTTAACTTTGGGGAATTTATAGTTTTTACCCCTTTTTTTTCAAAAACATTTTTGTAATAAATATTTGTTACAATTTTGAAAATCACAACAGCAAAATATATTTAAAAAAATCTCATGTAAATAAACCCTTCAACTATGTGGAATGAAAATTCCGAAGTTTCTTTACCTTCTACATCAACCTTATCGGTATCCACTTGGGAAAAATATCCCTTTAATGCATTTTCTCCAGATTGTTATGGAATCACAGTCTTCACTAATTCTGCTCACTTTTCAGACATCCAATGACATGTCAGAGCCTGTGTCTGTCATATTATATACTTTCCCACAGAAATCAACAGTTATATAAGAAGATTTGGCAGAACCAAAAGTCTTCCTTGTACATTGTAAAATCCATCATAATCCTGTTTTCTACTAATAATAAGGACATCGTGATATGGTTGTAGTGTAAAAGTCCAAAACCTGGGAAAACCCTGGCCTAGGTAAAAAGGTTATTAGACCATCCAGGTTACTCAGCTCAGCACCAAGATTTAAAGGGGATATCCAGCCAGTAGTTTTTGTTTTTTTTTAAAAAGAGTCAGAACAGCATCAAAAACAAAAATACTAATACTGCCCTCACCAATCCCCCACTGGGCCTCGCCGGTCCCTAATTCATGGTCCCTCTCTACACACTTGGGATAATGGCTCAGCCAATCACTTGCTCACTACTGCAGCCAATGACTGAGCAGAGTTGCCAACTGTCCTGAATATTCTGATACATTCCAGAAACAATCCTAAAACTGGCCAAGGCTATCAAAAAATTCACCCAAAAGTGGGAAGTCCCATGCAATTTAGGGTTAAGGGTCTAGAAGCAGGGCTTAAGCTTCCCTATTTTACCAACATAAAGGTCGGTAAGCATGGCAAGGCCGTCATTTCCTGTGTGTTGAGAGAAACCAGGAGGCGAGCGTCATAGGGCAATGTTATTTAGGCCCTTATATTTAGGCACGTTATGAAACACTGATGTTCCCTGTTGCCCCATAGCGTGGTCATCTTTAAACAGACTGATCACAGTGACCAGATGCTGAATGCTACATCGACCACCTGGGAATGGACTGTGTTTCGGTGACCACCTAGGAATCGACACTTAGGGCATTTAATCTACTGCCATCACTTTACAGAGACGTACACAAGGGGGTGGTTTCTCAGTTAAAACTGCCCCTTACTGACCCCAACTGGGCACTGCTCTCCTGTCCCACTTTTGATCCCCTTCTGCTGTTGCCCTGCACCCATGATATCTCTGTCACTGTTCTCCCAAAGCCCCGATGTAGTAGATTGGCGGACCTGATCTACAAGCGCCGCCATACTCCTGCCTTGAGACTTTTGGAAAGCAGCAGCAGAGATCATGAAGGGGAAAGAGAATTTTGGCAATGCTAAAAAAAACGAATTACAAAAATATTGAGAGATGTTTTTGGTAAACTGGAAATTATATTTGAGGTTAAAATGACAAAGAAAATAATGGGGGTTATTTATGTCTACATCAGTCTTAGTAATGTCCCTGACTGGTGCACAGCGAGATATACTGGTGCAGAGCGAGATATACTGGTACACAGTGAGATATACTGGTGCAGAGCGAGATATACTGGTGCACAGTGAGATATACTGGTGCAGAGCGAGATATACTGGTGCAGAGCGAGATATACTGGTGCACAGTGAGATATACTGGTGCAGAGCGAGATATACTGGTGCACAGCGAGATATACTGGTGCAGAGCGAGATATACTGGTACACAGTGAGATATACTGGTGCAGAGCGAGATATACTGGTGCAGAGCGAGATATACTGGTGCACAGCGAGATATACTGGTGCAGAGCGAGATATACTGGTGCAGAGCGAGATATACTGGTGCACAGCGAGATATACTGGTGCACAGCGAGATATACTGGTGCACAGCGAGATATACTGGTGCAGAGCGAGATATACTGGTGCAGAGCGAGATATACTGGTGCAGAGCGAGATATACTGGTGCACAGCGAGATATACTGGTGCAGAGCGAGATATACTGGTGCACAGCGAGATATACTGGTGCAGAGCGAGATATACTGGTGCACAGCGAGATATACTGGTGCAGAGCGAGATATACTGGTGCAGAGCGAGATATACTGGTGCAGAGCGAGATATACTGGTGCACAGCGAGATATACTGGTGCAGAGCGAGATATACTGGTGCAGAGCGAGATATACTGGTGCACAGCGAGATATACTGGTGCAGAGCGAGATATACTGGTGCACAGCGAGATATACTGGTGCAGAGCGAGATATACTGGTGCAGAGCGAGATATACTGGTGCACAGCGAGATATACTGGTGCAGAGCGAGATATACTGGTGCACAGCGAGATATACTGGTGCACAGCGAGATATACTGGTGCAGAGCGAGATATACTGGTGCAGAGCGAGATATACTGGTGCACAGCGAGATATACTGGTGCACAGCGAGATATACTGGTGCAGAGCGAGATATACTGGTGCACAGCGAGATATACTGGTGCAGAGCGAGATATACTGGTGCACAGCGAGATATACTGGTGCAGAGCGAGATATACTGGTGCAGAGCGAGATATACTGGTGCAGAGCGAGATATACTGGTGCACAGCGAGATATACTGGTGCAGAGCGAGATATACTGGTGCAGAGCGAGATATACTGGTGCACAGCGAGATATACTGGTGCAGAGCGAGATATACTGGTGCACAGCGAGATATACTGGTGCAGAGCGAGATATACTGGTGCACAGCGAGATATACTGGTGCAGAGCGAGATATACTGGTGCACAGCGAGATATACTGGTGCAGAGCGAGATATACTGGTGCACAGCGAGATATACTGGTGCACAGCGAGATATACTGGTGCACAGCGAGATATACTGGTGCAGAGCGAGATATACTGGTGCACAGCGAGATATACTGGTGCACAGCGAGATATACTGGTGCAGAGCGAGATATACTGGTGCAGAGCGAGATATACTGGTGCAGAGCGAGATATACTGGTGCACAGCGAGATATACTGGTGCAGAGCGAGATATACTGGTGCACAGCGAGATATACTGGTGCAGAGCGAGATATACTGGTGCACAGCGAGATATACTGGTGCACAGCGAGATATACTGGTGCAGAGCGAGATATACTGGTGCACAGCGAGATATACTGGTGCAGAGCGAGATATACTGGTGCACAGCGAGATATACTGGTGCAGAGCGAGATATACTGGTGCACAGCGAGATATACTGGTGCAGAGCGAGATATACTGGTGCACAGCGAGATATACTGGTGCACAGCGAGATATACTGGTGCACAGCGAGATATACTGGTGCACAGCGAGATATACTGGTGCACAGCGAGATATACTGGTGCAGAGCGAGATATACTGGTGCACAGCGAGATATACTGGTGCAGAGCGAGATATACTGGTGCAGAGCGAGATATACTGGTGCAGAGCGAGATATACTGGTGCACAGCGAGATATACTGGTGCAGAGCGAGATATACTGGTGCACAGCGAGATATACTGGTGCAGAGCGAGATATACTGGTGCACAGCGAGATATACTGGTGCAGAGCGAGATATACTGGTGCACAGCGAGATATACTGGTGCAGAGCGAGATATACTGGTGCACAGCGAGATATACTGGTGCAGAGCGAGATATACTGGTGCACAGCGAGATATACTGGTGCACAGCGAGATATACTGGTGCAGAGCGAGATATACTGGTGCACAGCGAGATATACTGGTGCAGAGCGAGATATACTGGTGCAGAGCGAGATATACTGGTGCAGAGCGAGATATACTGGTGCAGAGCGAGATATACTGGTGCACAGCGAGATACCAATATGCAGATAAGTCAGACATGCCTTGGACTAGTCGGGGGGCCTTTATTAAGAGGAAATTCCCCCCCTTATTTGCACTATACAGTATACTGTATGTTTTAAGAAATTTCTACCTATTCAGCCAACATTAACCTGACATTTGATGCTCTACGTACCATCGAAATGAATGATATGTAATGTGTTAAATATCAAGTTATCATTTGCTGAGTCAAGTTAACGTTTGCTACATCCGTACCATAACAGCCAGAACAGCTTCCTCACCGCTCATACATAATTAGCCTGAATTTAGCAATCCCACAAGAACGTCCAAATCTGCTTAATGAAGTCAGCTGTCAAGTGCAAGAGTCATCCAGCAAGAAAAGTGTTGGCTTCTATTTGGGTTTCCAACAAGACTACTTAATTTGATGCTGAGAAGAGCGGTAGTCCTTAGAGAAAGTAACACGACCTTTCCCTTTGGCTTAACAAGTTCTGCCCCTGCTCTATGGGAATCTTAACTCTTCATAACCTTCCACAAGGGGTTAACCATAACATCCCAGAACACGGACATTGGGAAACAGAAGCATGTGGAAGATATCAAGCTCACGATTTTTCAACATAAGCAGCACTAATAGACTTTTCCTATTGCCAGGCACAGCCCCCTGTAGTTCTACAAATTAGCTCTAAGCCCCTGGGAACTACGGGCCAGCAGCTGCTGCACAGATGCAAGGACCTCAAATGGAGCTAGGCACTACAGCTGTTACATGACTACAACCTCCATCAAATAAGTTGTCACTTTCTGCAGTGGATTATAGGGTTTGTAGTCTGGCCTAAACCATAGGTTGTAACCATGGCACACGATGAGCTGTACCGGCCTATGGAAATAATTCTGTACATGATTATGGGGCGGCCATATTGCCTGAACATCTCCTTTGCTCTGTTTGCAGCATTTAGTGATATGCTTTGCAGCAATCTCAGGGTCACAGGCAGCCAAATGATAAGCTGTGACATCATCTATTGTCAGTAGTGGATACAATGATGGGTCATCAAGGTTATTTATGGAGGTGTTATCTTCTATTGTAATCCAATCTGTCTTGTCTGTGATGTAAATGAAGTGACTGCTGCAAAGAAAACCCTGACAGAAACCCAGTGTCCATTATCTATCTATTATTAATCTTAGCGGCCAGAGTGAAAATTACAGGATTTTTTTTTTTTTTTTTTCAAAATATAGATAGTGACATGGAAAATTAAAAGCAAAATAATCAAAAACCCTTTAAAAATATGTTTAACATTATGGAGGATCTTTCGCCACTTCCATCCAGTTCTTTGTGTCATCTAATGCCACTGATTCCGATGCAGTGGATTTTGTTCTCTAGCTCCCATCATTCTCAAGCAGTCATTGCTGTTAGTTTTGGTGCTTGATATGATATTTAGGTTCTGTGATGTCATGTGGGAGTTCTCAGACAGGAAGAGGCAAGAGGGTGTGGCTCTGAGATCTCAAAGCCTGCGTGACACTACCCACTTGACAGTAAACTGACTCATTAGCCTATTAGGCACCAAAACTAACTGGATGGCGGGGGCTAGTGATAAAATTCCATCTATGCCATCACTGGAGTGGTGAGTGAAGAACGCAAAGAACTGGAGTTGGTGGAGATGGTGGAAAGTCGCCTTTAAAATTGTTTAAAAATCTATCCTTTTCTGGTGACACATTCCCTTTAAGGTGTCCATATACATTTCACAACAGCTGATGACAATGGATGATTTTATCTGTAACAAACATTCAACGTGAAGTCGACTAATGACACATCGTCATCGTCTGGAAAGACGTTGGTTGTATTTGAATTTTTCATCGGATAGTTGGATGGTTCTTACAAAAAATCTTTCGTCCACAAACAACTTTTCTATGCAAGAACGTTCCCAGAAAGATTTTCTCATTTTCCCCAATGTCATTGAAAATGTATGGAGAGTTTTGATGACTGCAATGGCCAATATAGACTAAAATGTAAATGGCTACATAATTCTGGTTCTTAGACAATTTTTTGGCAAATTGTTGCCTAACCATTAACCTTCTTCAATCTAATGTGCATGAGCACCTTAATAGGCTACATAAGAGTCACAGAGTATCATTTTTAACATGGTTGTCCACAGTACCTGGTTTACTTATATTTCATCTCGTGTTTTAGAAAGCTTCATCCACATGGGGAACCTTCCATAGAAGAAAAATATAAAGTGACCTCCAGTTATAAACAACTTGTCATAAATGAACAGTACAGGGGAATATAAGAAACTTTGTAATGTATCTTATTAAAGGGAGTCTATCGTTCGCAAAAACACTTTTAAGCTAATGGCACATTGGAATGGCCTTTAAAAAAGGCCATTCTTCTCCTACCTTTCCTTGTTTTCTTCTCCCAGCCGATTCCAAGATAATTTGTTTCTTCATGTATGTAAATGAGCACCAAGGAGCACCCTGGGCGTACCTTCTCTTCTGCGAGCACCCATCGCATCATCACTTCTTACCGCCCCTTCGGCCGTTGCGGTGACTCCACTCTTGGCCTTCTTTCTTCTTACTTCTCGCTCTCAGCGAATTCTCGCGACTGCACATGCACAATTGGGCCGCCATTTTTCGGTGGTCTGTCACAATAGTGTTGCAGAGCCGATTGTGCATGCACAGTCGCGAGAATTCACTGAGAGCGAGAAGTAAGAAGAAAGAAGGCCAAGAGGGGAGTCACCGCAACGGCCGAAGGGGCGGTAAGTACTGCATGTCCGACTTTGTTTCCAACGAAAAAACTGGATTCGTGGCGCAGAGGGTGTAAGGGTGTAAGCGCACAACCTGAGCATTGCTTTAAAAACCCATTCAAATGAATGAGGTTTTAAGCAATGCATCTCTAACCTGTCGCTATCCAGTCCCTATACAGTTTCCAGAGATTTTCAGGCGGATTCGCGGCAGACGGACTCCGGCGCAAGTGTGAACCCACTCTTATTAAGCTGTTCTCTTGTTCTTTATCTTCAATCAGACTGCTTGTTTACATTATATTCTTCTCTATATTCAGCTCTATGGAGGGGGGAGGGAATGAGATTTCCTTGAAGTCTGGTTAATTAATTTATTACCTCATTCTGTGCACTGTTAATCTCTTATCTACAACCTAGTAGTGTTAAAAAAACCCACAAGGAACAGCAGCAATTATTTGAGTGTCTTTTCTATCCCCTTCCTCTCTTCTTAGATTAATATGGAGAAAGCAACAGTCTGAAAATTGGAGAAGAAAACTAATTTCTTTAATAAAATGTATTACAACATTTCTTATATTCCCATGTACTATCCATTTATGACAAGTTGTTTATAGCTGGAGGTACACTTTAATTTGTGGCTCCCTTTAGTATCTCTGCCATAGTAATCTCGTACTCTCATACACTCCAGTTCATGACATAAGTGAACATGTCACTAGAAACCTGCCGCACATGGAGGTCCACGAGGATTCTATACGGCACTATATTCAAGATCTGGCTAATTCTTGCTATTATTTTAATAGAGAAACATGTAAAGAATAAATAACCAAATCTGTTAATGTAGTACAATATTTATTATATATTATATTATGGTTATAAAATTATATAAAAAGTCACAAACGCTGCAGAAAATCAGAAGTTGTTGGAACGATTTGTTGCGCTTTAACTCGTATTGCATCAGATTTTCATTTCTATAGCGGGTAAGACTAATGTGATCTATTTTTTAGCCATTAAAATCAAAAGAACAACACGTTCCAGCAGACGGCGTCTCTTGTCTTTTATTAGGTTTTATTACATTTTCCATTATGCTTTAAAAAAAAATACTAAAAATAAATACATTGAAGGTACAAAATTTCCACATTTGGAATCTAGAAAATTAGTCTAGGAATATTAGAATTTTGTGAATTAAATCATGTTTCCTTGATATCTGATAACATCAGCGTCACAGAATATTCTCCTGGTTGTCGATAAGCTTTCATTCTATATAAACTGATATTTGATGGCTCGAAAAGTTGTAGAGATGTTAAAATTAATAAAAACTTACTAATATACTTTATGGAATCTATAAACATGTCCTAATTTCAAGCCCCTTCTCGCAGTCCCGGGAGCTTTCAGGGACTTACATATTGAAAGGCTATCCTTAGGATATGTCATCATTATGGGATCGGTGAGGGTCTGGCACGTACAAGGCTGTAGGCTACAGCAGCAGCTCAGTCCCATTCAAGAGAAAGGGGCTGATCTGCAATAACAAGCACAGTCCCTATGATATGTACAGCACAGTGCGTGATATTCGGTGAAGAGGCCGTAGCGCCCACCCAAATGTCACAACCTTCTCAACCAGTTGTACGATGGTGGTGAGAAACCCTTTATAAAGGAATACTTACCCAGAAATCTACATCCAAATCGTAACGTGAAGCTCTTCGGCCCCAGTGCAAAATATTTAATGGGGCCCCCACTTAACATGCACTGTCTATAATATTGATGTCTACTTATGCTGTAAACGAAATACCCAATAAGACCTCCTTGGTGGAAGAGGAGAATTTGCTCTAGCGCCACCTTTTGGAAGGTGGGTCTGTACAGATCAATGCCTGGTATTCCTGAGACCTAGTGGCATGATCTGGGAACAAACAGATGGGTCCCTCTTTCTTCTGGATAGAGGTATTCTGGCTTAGTCTGATTCCCAAATTATGCTACTAGGCATTGATCTATAGGGAGCTACCTTCCAAAAGGTGGCACTAGAGCAAGTTTTCCTTTTCCACCAAGGAGGACTTATTTGCATATTTCTTTCCCAGAATTCTTAGCAAGGCATGTATAGTGTAATGAGTCCCTGTATACCTCACGGTGGCCTCATCTCACAGAGGCAATGTCTCCTTGATGAGACATAGTACCCTTACTGAGCTACCTATGTTGTAGAGATACATTTGGGCCCCCAGAGGGCCCCAGCGCTGGGCCCAGTAGCGATTGCAACCTCTGCACCCCCTATGACTACACCCTGACTACATAATTTCCATCCCAAGCAGGTGACCCCTATCAATATGCTCCAATATGCAATTTTATTGTGAAGAGAACACAGCATGTCATGGTAAGTCATGTATAGGGGACGTCAGGGACCACACAGCCTAAACAGGCAGCATCTGTATGAGCCCTGCCAATGATATATTTTATATTAGACGACCACTGTTATATAGAGCCTTAGATGAATACCAAACCCCATCCACCTGTACAAAATCCACAGTCTAGATGTTGTCATGTTGCAGCCTGCTAACATACCAGGCGCTCTGCTGCTATTACTGCTTGTCCACACTTCGCTAATCCCTAGACTGAGTTAGAGTTTGCAGCAGATGTCAGCAATTCCTGATAACTTCATCCTGTGGGGTGCGGGGTAAATAACACATGTAGTGAAACCTAATTCTTCAGTTAACATTGGTAATAGTCTGTAAGCTGGTGTCGCCTGGAAATAAAGAGAATCTACATTCTTACTACAGGCAGGGTCTGGATTGTTGCACTCCCTGTCGCTTTTAATTAACCCTTTTTGTCCAGCCACCACTTGATATAGGTACCAGGATTAGACCCCCAATTCTAATCTCCAGTTGCTCATTGTTTAGTCTTTTAACCCTGCTGGCACTTGTCTATCGATAAGGCACTTACTACAGCTGGTTCAGTAGTCAGATGGCTCTCGTGTCAAACGTCTTGGAAAAATAGGAGTTGGATTAAACATTTTGCTGAGTGAAGATTAGATAATGAAGGAATTTACAGAAAAGCTGCATTTTTTATTGTTGCAAATTTGCTGCGTTTTTTGAGCCAAGCTCATGAGTGGATTTAGCAAATGGTAGAAATCTAAATGCTTCCTATATATTGCCCAATGTTTTTGAAACCAGTCTTGGCTTTGGACAAAAAAACTACAGCACAATCTGCAACAAAAAGACACAGATTTCCCACAATGTGTGGCCTCAGCCTAAGACAGTTTGGATACACTTGGGCTTCTTGGTTTTATCCCAGTATCATCTATATAACAGAAGTCTAGAATCACCGAATCCTACCAATATGTGTATTACCACCAGTGCTGCAACCAGTTTTGGTGTTTGTGGTAGAGTAATTTTTGCATTCATTATTCTCCAAGTTCCAAGGGTCAAAACTCTTTTAGTTTTCCATTGATATAGCTGTATGATGGCTTGCTTTTTGTGGGACACGTTATATGTTGTGGCATTTTGAGGTACATATGTATATAAAGCATCAAAAAATGTTACTGTTGTTTTTTTGAGGAGGGGCGAGAAGCAGCAGTTCAAATATTTTTGTGCACAATGCAAAATCCCAGGTCTACACCATGCAGGGGCAACACATGTGCAGTAGGTTTACCATAGCCCCCTGAATACACAGTGCAGGAGCAGGAATTTAGCAATGCAAATGAACGTTTGCAATGCCAAAGAGGATGGAGGGTTGGGGGACAGTTTAGTGACAAGAGTCAGAGCACTCGCTTTGCTAGGAAATGTCAATTGAACCAAATTTACATACAGGGCTGAACGTCATGAGACAGAATGCTTCTGGGCCGCTGCTGCTATGGAATTGCTATTTAAGTAGTTTTCATAATATGGATCAGGTAAATGATAAGATCAAAAGATTGCAAGCAAAATAAGCTACCTATAATCCAACACCACTTTGGTTGCAAGAGTCTAAGGCTACTCCAAGGTATACGAAGGAGCCCAGCGCAAGGCAGGATGGACTTGGCTGCTCGAGACCCAAGTTGCATCTGCAGAACAATGTGTAAGAAAACTGGTGGCATTAAGGGTTAAGGACCGAACAAGAAAAGCTATGGCAGGGAGGAGAGTGATACGCTAGCTAGGGTGAGAAACCAGGATAATAGCCGAAACAAAAGCAGAGGAATATCAGTAGTCAAGGCCACAGTCAAGTCCAGGAGGTGTCGAATAAAGCCAAATCAGTAAGAGGGGGGTTATCCAAAATCAGAAAACCAGGAGAGCAACAGAAAACAGGGTGAGGTACTAGGAGTAAGATATAAGAGCACAGAGAGTCTAGGGACATGAAGCAATCACAGGCAATGAATCCTGAGCCCTAGGATTGGGCACTGATTCAGAATTCTGGCTCTACATCTGACTGGCTGAGCAGACCCAGCCCAGAAATGGGATGGTAGACATGGCAACCTTACACTAATGGCTGTGATTTCTAACACCTGCAAAGCAATAATCTAAGAATGTCCAGTGATAACTGCAAATCTTCTTATTGCTGTAATTTCTGCTGAATTTTCGCTGAATCTCCTGCAGACATCTTCCTTGTTTTTGTAGATGATGGAAAGTTATCGGCACCCAGCCTTGTCCACTCCTCTCTGCAAAAAATGAACATTGCCTGTGACATGCATGCTCCTGCACAGAGCACAGTGTGTGCATTAGACCTGGATCTGTGGCCAGCACCCTCTTTCCAGTTTAGAATGATCCATATAACCACAGTTTCTATGTGATGTCTGGGCCTGATCGGACATGTGATTTCTTCAATCAAGATGGCGGCCAGAACCCAGACTATAGACTTCTAGTCTTCTAGTATGGCTAAGTTATGTGATGGTGGGAAAGAATTCTTGCGGCTTCTGGACTTTCTCTTCAACAGCCCAGAAAATGAAATTTTCCTTTCGGGAGTCATATATTTTGGAAACAGAATTGAGAACTTTTTATCTACCTCAAGTAAAAACAAGCAGTTTTGTGACATAGCAGAATATCACACGTAGTTAATTTGTGCCCCCCACATAAACACATATTGCACACACACCTATAAAACACATCAAAGCTAATGACATAAGGTTCTTGGGTTTTGTCCCATAAGCAAATCCAACATTTCTTTCACCACCTAAGTATTTGAGAAGTGAAAGGTCTCGCTGCGCTGAGTAAATACATGGAACAAGTTGCCTGTATGTGGTGATCTTCATGTTTCGGCGTGCTGTGCATTCAGAGATTATCATACATCCTATTATGGAATGCTTTTAATTCTAGTCATGTGACCGAATCGATCTACCCATGTGAATGACCACCATTAGATGATTTAGTGCACAACGTCTCTGACATACCAAAGTTGCATTCACATGGGTCATACTAGTCTTCATATGTCCAGTTGAATAACCTAAAAAGTTTTAAACCTGCATGCTATGCCAATACGAAATCACTCTGGTAGCCCAAAAGAGCTTAAAATCAATTTTTTGTGGGGGAACATCCAGTGTCCCACTTACTCATACTGTCTCATATGACCACAGTTTGGACAGGGCAGAGATCGAGCATGTGCACTGCTGCTTAATTCAAGGTTTATGGCATCCCATGACCCTTAGGTATGCAAATTAGCTCTCTTTCAAAAAAACAAAGCTGTTCCTCTAGTGCCACCTATTGAAATGTAGCAATGCTATAAGTCAATATCCGACCCTTCGATACAGACCCTGTAGATAGTTGTATCAGGATGACTGTCCTTTAATAATAATAATAGTCCTTTTAATAGTCCCACAATGGGGAAATTCAGTGTGTTACAGCAGCAAAGATAAGCAGATACAAATACAAATACAACATGTACAGGAATGTTCCAAGGTGAGAGGCATTACTTTGATAGCCGACAGACAGATAGGGCGTAGCAGAGGAGGGGGGGGGATTTAACAGGCAGAGAGATATTTCAGTTCTCTGTGTGTAATGATCTCTGCTTAGGTCGGTGTTGGTTGTACAGCCTAACCGCGGTGGGGAGGAAAGACTTCCGATAGCGCTCCTTCTCACACCTAGGGTGGAGCAGTCGGTCACTGACAGTACTGCCCAGCGCTATCACAGTCTCATGCATGGGATGGGACTTCTTCTTCTGCATGGAGCTCACCACGGACAGTATCCTTCTGTCACCCACCACCTGCACTGGGTCCAGTGGGCTCCCCAGGACAGAGCTGGCCCTTCTAATCAGCTTGTCGAGTCTATTCCTATCCCTGGTTGATATACTGCTCCCCCAGCAGGCCACTCCAAAGAAGATGGCTGATGCCACTACTGAGTTGAAGAAAGTCCTAAGAAGTGCCCCCCGGATTCCAAAGGCTCTCAGCTTCCTAAGCAGGTAGAGCCTGCTGTGGCCCTTCCTGTACAAGACCTCCATGTGATCTGCCCAGTCCAGCTTATTATTAAGGAGCAAACCCAGGTACTTATAGGTGTTCACAATCTCGATGCCCGTCCCCAGGATGTCCACTGGTTTAGGAGGGCTTCTGCCTTTACGGAAGTCCACCACCATCTCCTTGGTCTTCCCCGCGTTAATCTTCAGGTGGTTCTGGTGGCACCAGTCCACAAAATCCTGGTTCAGTTCTCTGTACTCCTTGTCATCATCGTGTGTAAAGATGAGCAAACCAGTCTGGAACCAACAAGATTCATTCAGAATCTTCCAAGAGTTTTGGGTTTGACTCAAACCCCAAATTTTTGGGGTTCACAACCCCCATCCAAGGGAGGCACAGGAGAGGTGTAGAAACATAATAAACACTTATACTCATCTCTCCTGGACTCCCTCACGATCTTCCTCTGAATCCTCTTCTGGCCTCCTGGATGACGTCTTGGACCCCAGGGAACCAGTGATACTTGGGATTAGGTTTTTAGTAGTCACAAAGGGTGCGCCAACGTCATGACACTTGAGTTAAAGTGCAATGATGTCATTCTGCCCCACGTGGCTGCTGAGACCCTATTAGACCTCAGCGGTCCCCCAGGGTCTGTGATGTCACCCAGGTGGCCAAAAGAGGCTGGGAAGGAATCCCAAAGAAGAACCAGCTAACGCGAGGGAGCCCTGGAAAGGTGAGGGAAGGTAAGTGTGAGGGTACGTTCTCTTGTAGGAATTTGGCAAAGATTTGGGGGCGGATTATGCAGCAGATTCAGCCCCTAATCTGCCTTCCATTATAAACAATGGGAGGCAGAGATAAAAACAGGACGCTTAAAAAAATATGTGTCCTACTCGATCTTGCCGCAGATTCCTCAGCTCGATACTCCCTGTTGATAAGGTCCATTCATCTGGGCCTAATCAGCAGCGGAAAGCCAGGACAGAATGCCAATGGGTAGATCACGGCCGAATACGGCAGCAGAAAATGGGCCTCCAATAACTTCTTTACGGTCCATCACTTGGTATTCGAGAAAACGGACAAAAATAGGACATGTCTTATTTTTTGAGTGTCCATTAAAACACTATAAAAAAACAGCCATGTGAATAGACACATTGAAGTCTACGTGTGCCATTTTTTGACGTTCGGGTGAATATAGCCTTAGAGTTATGTGCACATAGGAGATACATGCCGTACCGCTTATTCACTATGACGGAGAGCAAACACTTTGTAATGCTTCGTGCATTGCCTAAGGAAGGGGCATGAGAATAAAAATCAAAGAACAAAAATAAGATTTAGTCTGAGTTACCCCCTCCTTGGCATTGACTTTGCTCAGAATATTCCTTTAATCCCAGGAGGGACCTCATTTTACTTTCCTTCACTTCTATATTATATGTTAATCTTATTTTTTTAATATTATTTGAATATTTTCATGTTTTATAGTAAAACTGCCCAATAAATCTACAAAAGATATTTCTACTTCATTTCTAAATAGTAACCTAAAGGTCCTGAAATGACTTACAGCCTCGACAGTAAATATAAGTCCAAAAACAGGTTTATATTTAGTTGACAATTATATGTTTGGAAGCCGAGACTTTACATTAAATGCCTGCGTAGAGTGTTCCCCATTCATTAAAATAGTGTGGCTGCCCGCTGCATTGGCATTAAGTAAAAATAAAAACCAAGGCAGAAAATAAACCTACAGCTCTCTAAAGATTAAAGGCACAGAATTGCTCTTAAAGGGGCAACACAAGCCTTGTAACTGGATACAAGTACAATACAGCGTGATTCTGTCATAGGATGTCATTGATGTAACAATTTCATGATATTTCTTCCCTCTTAGATATTACACCATCAACTAAGAGTGGAAGCGTTTAGGAACCATCGCAACGTCATGAGGTGCAGGCAGACCACGTAAAGTTACAGAGCGGGGTCCAGAGTGCGGAGGGGCATAGTGAAAAAAAGTTGTCCATGCTCTGCCAAATTCAATAACTGTTCCAAACTTCATCAGCATAAAAACTGTGCCCACTACTTCATGGTATTGGTTTCCATGGACGAGCAACTGTATACAAGTCTTACATCACGAAGGCCACAAAGCCAAGAATCAGATGGAGGGGTGTAAAGCACAATGCACACTGGACTCAATGGAAATGTGTTCTGTGGAGTGACAAATCACACTTCTCTATCGGGCACTCTGATGGACCAGTCTGGCGGTGACAAATGCCAGGGGAACATTACCTGTCTGACCTCCAACCTTTTGCCAACTGTAAAGTTTGGTGGAGGAAGGATAATGCCATGGGGTTGTTTCCAGACGTTGGTCTTGGCCCCTTACATCGAGTGAAGGGAAATTTTAATGCTACTCAATGGAAAGAAATTTTGGACAATTGTATGCCTCCTACTTGTGAGAACAATTTCTGTTCTAGCCTGACTGCGCCTGGTGCACAAAACAAGGTCCATGAAGACATGGTTGGGTGACTTTGATGTGGAAGAACTGGACTGGCCTGCACACTCCTCTGCATGAATGGGCACAAATTCCCAAAGATACACTCCAAAATGTTGCAGGAAGCCTTCTCAGAAGAATGGAAGCAGTTTTATCTGAAAAGGGAGGAAGGTGAATCCCATATTAACGCCTACTGAGTGAGATGTCTTAAGAGCTCCTCTAGGTCTAGTGTATAGGGTCCGCACCTGGGATATTGCGAGTATTTGGAGGTGATCCTGTAACTCGGATATTACTCCCGCTATGCACCCCAGATATTTTCCTTACAGACATGTTAGTCTATGGTGAGCACTAGTGTTGGGGATGGAGATTTGACTTGTAAGCTACAGCAATAAACCAGGTTGGCTCTTGTTTTGCGCCCCTCCAGTTGACCGTTGTGACATGGTATCTACTTGACCTCTATTTTTGTTTTCCTGAAAATATGGATTGGTTTATATAAACCTCACCCAAAAGTGAACTCTGTTTTTGGATGTTGTCCTGCACTTAGTGCTTCTGTGCAAGATACCCCTTCAGTGCCTGCCCAAGATAGCAACTCCATTTTCTGTCCCAGGTGCCCCCAGTCTTTAGGGAGGTGAACATTGGCATCAAGAACTATACCAGAAATTCCAAATAAATGTATTTTTCATAATTCTTCAGTTTTTGTTACTTATTTTTTACTGCGCACTTTGGCGTTCCATCCTGTTCGGTCCACCCATGTATAAGACATTATACATACCATTATCTTATTCTGAAGAGGGCAAATAAGGTTGAAACAGCTGCATGCAAATTGGACATATGGCTCTAGTATTCTGCATATTTGGCTGTTCCTTGGCTATAAACTGGTGGTTCTGGATGCATTACAGGCCTATGGGGACATATAAGAAATGATTTGTATGTCCTTGTCTGTTCTTTCCCAAAAGTAAAATCCTCTTTTTTTTGGATTTTATAAAAGTGATATCCAAATATGCAATTTATTTAACAAGACATCATTGTGCAATGTGCAAGTCTAGTTCCTCTCTCCATTTAAGCCCATTTGACCCCAAACCTAAAGGGACAGCAAACCTGAGATCTCTCCTATTTACGTAGATTGTACAGTCGAATGCAATTTATTCTCTCTGTTATCAATTATTTCTGGCTGGGGAGGTTGAATGTAAAATTTTCACTGGGATTATTTACTGACAGGAAGTCTACAAAAAAATGTCTGCCCCCATGATCATCTCTTTATCTCACATATCTCCTGCTCTGAGGACTTCCAGAAACAGCTACATAAATAGAGGTGAATGATATGAAAGGCTCTTTGATAAGCTTCACTTTAAGCTTGTGGTTCAGAACTCCTTTAAATGGTCACCTTGTCTGGAGAACATTAAAATATGGCGGACGATCAAAAAAAATCTATTCTAAATGATGAACATTAAAACATTAAAAAAAAAAATCAATTGTAAATGAAACACGGGTTTAGTCTAAGGCCCCACGTTGTGGAAATGCAGCTTTTTTTTGCAGATTTTGCTGCAGTTTTTTGAGCCAAAGACAAGAATGGCTCAAAAAGGAATGTGAAATATCTAAGAAGTTCTTAAACTTCTCCCTTCTGCTCAATCCACTCCTTTGGCTCATAAAGCAGCAAAATCTGCAACAAAAAAAGTTGCATTTCCACTACGTGGGGCCTTAGCCTTAGGTGGCATGAATATCATGGGTGGCACATGGATATGATCCATGTGCCACTGGTGCACCAGCCGTCCTTCCACAGCCCCATTTATTGGGGTCAGTCAGCACAGCCGCAAAACCAGACAAGAATAGGACTGTCCTGAGTTTTGCTCACGCACCTGGACCGTGAAAATACATGTCATGTGTATAGGGTCATAGAAATGAATGGGTCATTTTGCCTTGTGCAGGGACTGAGGGTACGTGACACTGGGATTGAAAGAATCCCGAGTTTCAATGCACAGTGGCGCCCCCAGTCACCTGGCTGCACAGAGAACTGCACAGTAGATGTTGGGGCACCACTGTACAGGGTAAAAACTGGAAAGTAGGTGAAAAAAAAAACTGATGGTTATGTAAAATATCAGGGTCATTTTTACAAAAAAAAATATTTTTGCACAGTCCTCATTTCTTCCCTATTTTTCAATGATGTGGGAAAAAAGGTCTACAAAAGCGCCACATGTGAATACACCCGTATTAATTTTAGAATTCAATGGCTATGTTTAGTTTCTCATTGGAAGCCTGCAGTTATAGACTATGGGCTAGTGCTCTTGTCCATAACATTGTGATATACCCTCTGCACTGATCTAGTCCCATTGTAAGTGTCCAGTCTGATGCGGGTAGCCATGTCCATGGTTTACATGGCAAAATCCATTCAACGACACATCTACGAATTAGAGCCCAGAGTATAATGCAGCGGCCTGGGACAACTGCTACCTCTACATCCCTGTAACTAGGTCCCTTATCTATGCAATGGCTTGGTGACCATTGGAGGAGGGCTTTATTGACAGTCCCAGCAAAAAAATGTACTTTTTGGCAAGAATGAAAAAAATAATTGTATGATACCCAGCAAAGTGGCCCGTCCATCCGTGAGAAGATTCCCATCCGCCCCGCTACACAAAGTGAACATTGTCTTGTGCGGTAGAGGACAGGGCAGTAAATTATATTCATTTCTAATGGTCAGCAAAAAATGAATTTTTTGACACTTGTCCAAATTATTCCGCGGCACTGAAACCAATATAAAACCCAGCAAAGAAAGCATTTGTTTCCTGTATGTACGAGTGATAACTCACTGCTGACACAATAGATTTGTTTCATATTTCCACTGGTTCAGGGGACAGGGAACAGCTGAAGAAAGCCTCATTGTGTTCCCTTCCCCGAGTCACGATGTGCAGCCATCATATTAATGTGCAGCAGCTTTTTTGGAGAAGACTCAAAAATGTGCATGCGGAATGTGGTTAAACAATGCAAATATACGACATTCTAATAGTATTGTAAGTAGCGTGTTAACAATGTTTTGTGGGAAAGCGCTCATATCCATCAATTCATTCATATCCAAGCCTGGTTAATAAATGTGTTGTTCATTAAGTGAATGGATCTCCCGAGCAGAATCTTCTTCCAATGAGCTTTATTCATTATTAGTCCTAGCAGTAGCTTTATTCATTTATGTGGTGCTAAAAGGGAGATGACATACTGTACAAGGTAAGTGCACACAACGTAGGGGACAGCAGAAAAAGGATTGTATAAATAACACTATATGTATGCATTATAGAGAGGGCAAAAGGGGCAAATGCCTGGGCCATCGACATCCTGGGGCTTTCCATTGCAGCTTTATTTGGAGCTCAGACGCCCCATCAGCCTCCCCTGCCACCAATATACTTACAGACACTGTCACTATTAGAGATTTGTCTCGAGAATATTCATGAGATTCGCCCACCGAATCTAAATCGGAATTACTCTAAGGTCAGAAGGGAAAGAGCACTGGACACCATGAGAGAGCCCTGGAGAAATGAGGAAAGGTGAGCATGATAATTTATTATTTTTCCACATCTCTCCTGAGCCTCTCATTATTATACAGGATCTGAAGAGACTCCAGAGTATAACAATGATTCCTTGGTTATCGAACAAAAAAAAAAATTGGGGTTTGGACGAACCTGAAATTTTTGGAAAATTTATAGCAAACCCGACTCACTGCCACAGGATATGGTGGTGATGAATTCATTGTGCAGGTTCAAAAAGGGTCTGGATGTCTTTCTTGAACAGAAAAGTATTACGCATTTTGGTAAGGACAAATTGATCCAGAGTTTTATACCGATTGCTGAATTTGGAGTTGGGAAGGAATTTTTTTCCCCTGACATTGGCATTGGCCTATGAATTGGCTCATGGTTTTTTTTTGTCTTCCTCTGGACCAACACTGTAGGGTTATAGGTTGGACTTGATGGACCTGTGTCTTCATCCAACCTCATCTGCTATGTAACTATGTTACGAACCAGTTTGCATAAATCTATTACTGGCCAAAACCTTATGCCCAAGGACTTCCACTAACGGGCCAGAGAAAGCAAGCAGACACTGGTTACAAACTGGTTTGCTCATCTCTATCCATTACTCACTGTCCCAAATAAGGCTCAAAATTCTCTATCATTACGTCTTTTGAGTGTGGGAGGAAACTTGAGTAACCACAGGAAACTCACACAAACATGGGGTGAAGATACAAACTCCATGCAGATGTTCTCCGGCAGATATTGTAAGCCCCATATTGATTAGATTGGCCATTCCTACAGACATTGGTGGAATCTTCCAGCAATTATGTAATGAGAATGCCCAACTTAACTTTTATGAAAGTGTTACAGTTTGTAGGGGCCACCGCCAACCTGACAGATCTTTATTACTAATGGTGAGAACCTTTGTAGTAGATGTTTATCCTTCATATGACTCTACATTATAAGTTGACTAACTTGGAGATATATTACATTTATCATCTTCTATTGATGTGGTGTTAGAACTTTTGCTACACTTCAGAGCTGCATTCACAATTTTGCAGACTTCAGAGCTGAAATCTGCCAACTTTTTTGGCTGGCTGTAAGTGTGGAATGCATTTGTTCTCTAGGTAAACCAATTGTCCTAATACATTATAGGAGTTGAGTTGAGTTCAGTTCTATCATTCCTAGGTTTCAAACTTTGGAGATGTCCTGGTATGATCTTCCCGATATGGGTGCGCCCTACTTTGGACTTGGTGATGCACAACTCACATCACTATTTATAACATATTGCATGCATCCCATAGGACTCACGCCACATGTACTGTACATAGTAAAGGATGAAAGGGGCTGATACTAATACTGCTAGCCCATGCCTGAGGTGCATATGGTGGGCTCTCATATGGGTAAGGAAAACCTATCAATTTTGAGCTTGTGTCCTGAGGGTTTCTTTAATGGTGCAAGCAATGAAGTAGACAAATGCAGTTGGTTTATGTGGTGTAGCCATAAGGGGAGCAGAGGAAGCAGTCACATTTGCACCCTAGCCGAAAGGCACCTCTGTTCATTGCCATATGCTGTGACATTCAAATTTTGAATAAAATTAGTTTTTAGCCATGTGTACTGGGTATTAAGTTCTTTCCATTGCTGGGGATTCCTGGCTGTGTCACCAGCAAAGCTTAATATTATAAATGCTACTCAGGATAACATGAATAGTTGCTGGAGTAAAAAGTTCATGGTATATAAACATGACCACATTTATCACATTTTTATACATGCGCTGGGTATTTGCTTTTCACTACGTCTATATCATGGTTGGCAGAGGTGGAGGAACACCTGAAATAACAGAGGAACCTGCAATTGTGGACTGTATAGCAAGGGAAACAGAACAGCTGGTCTGGTATTTCCATAATAATTTCTAAGGACTTGGTAGGAACCATCAACGCTATTTTAGTTTAAGGGCAACACATCATGGGTGATCCCAGACTGGAAGAAGACAGGGTTGAGTATCCTGCAGCCAAATGGGGCATCTGAATCTTTACAAGAGAGATGTGTGTGAATAGTAGGATCTACAGTAAAAGCCTTCACAGACATAACCATCAGTTCCTGATCTTCCCAGTATTCCCAAGTGAGAATATTTGTGGATCGACCACTTACTGTACATGAAAATACATTTTGCTAAAATCATGTTCGGATTGGCTAAATTATAAGCACAGTAATGGTCATCTTACAATAATAGACCACTCCTGTCCATGTTACAGCCTATGGATATCAGAGATAGAAGACCTCCACCTCTTAAGCGGGGTGTCAAAGGGTATCGAAAGAGACAGAATAGAGCGAATGGTGGGAGATTGTGATTGTGCCGTCAATTTGAAATGTGGCGGTATACATGGGCACAATCCAAAGGTTAACCTATTACTTGTAGCGTTGTTGGCTGGGGGATCCATAGAGCGTCAAGGCTTATTGTCCAACAGCAAAGACCAACAAAAACACCAATGTAACACCGGCAGATTTTGTTGCAGAAAATCCACAGCAAACACTTGTACATGTACATGTAGCCTTAGAACTGACATACATTGATAAAATGTTCTACGCACATGTTAATACGTACAAAACAATGAATACATTCGATACATGTATTCCCAATGTCATAGAGCAACATTCTCAGATCGTCTTCTAAGTAATACAAGGACATTTCCCTTAGAATTGACTCCGGTACAAGAACCAACAGATGTTTTTCCTAAATTTAAACTGGCTTGGTTGTTTTTCCAGCACGCGTGAGCTAAATACGCTCTGCTATAGCGTTTAACTTGAGTTATTATGCTGGGTGGAATTATATTGATATTTTTACTCGCTTGTCACTAAACCAAAGGGAAAATAACTACATGTGACTGGCCATCAAACACACCAAGGCCAACTAAAACACATTGCATTTGTTTAATAACAGAACATTCTAGTCCGTGAATACCATGATTCATGTTTCTTTTGTGTTTTATAAACTTTTTGTATTATTGCGGAGGGGAGGGGTCCGATAGTAAAGTCAGTTTGGCTCGCCATCCTTGAACTGCACCATAACGTTGGGTCTCTAAGGACCTAAAGTCAACTGAGGAGCAAGCAGAGGCATGAAAGCTCTTGGGCTCCAATGTGATATGGCATTATATTATAGCTACAGCCTGTGGTGTATACTACCTGGAGGACTGCCGGCTATACCCAATGACAAGCCAGTAGACAAGTTAGGACTTCCGGACAATGTTAGACTCAAAACATGGACAGCTCATGACCACAATGTCAAAAAACATGGATCTTGAGATCATACCCATAATGCAATGACCATCCTAACCCCATGTCTTCTGTCTCCACCTGGGCACCTCTTATTTGCACTTTACTTGATGAAACAAGAACTACTAGAATGTATCGGAAGCAGTATTCATGTTATTTGTAGGGACCCAGTTTCATCAAGGACCACCACATATATCTCAGAGATAAATATAGACTCCAGCCAATGGTCACCGAGGTTATGGAGCCATCTCTCTTTCTTACTTCTCCCTCTGCAAGCTTTGTAAGGCCATTTAACTTCAACAGGGGGCAGGTATTATTGTCAGACCCTATAAAGTATGATGTTCTCATAGATGAAACACGGCATGAAGTATTGACTTGATCTATAGAGTTCTCTGCTTTCAGCTCTGTACACTGTATATTACTGGGCTCAACAGGAGTCTCAAACAGCTGATCGATGCTGGAGGCATAACAAAAATGCCAGAAAACCCCTGTAAGGAGGGTCATAATGCAAACTGATAAATGGAAAGGGTTAATAAAATACATAAAAAACAGCAACGGGCATACACAGGATCCCGACATGCAGCTGAGTCAGGAGGCACCACCACACATGGACATGATGGTATTTCGACAACCACAGGACAGACCCTAAATATAGTAAAACAAACATAAATTGTGAGAAATGAGTACAATAAATAGGGTATTGCAAATATCTTACATGAGAAAAAAAACTGTGACCACACAAGATTATTTTGGGTTCATCTGGGTGTGAGAGCCCTGTGCGTATCACCATCCAAATAGCTTCGTCAGGAGTCCTGGAGGTCCAGAAAGTGTCTCTGCCCCAAATAAGAAGACCAGTGTAATAAATTAAGAGTGATAGTTGGAGGATCCTGGCATGGGCATAGCTATGGGGAGTGCAGAGGTACTGGAAGCTGATGGGACCCCAAAAGTCTCTGTGCCATAGAAAACACACTACTATTCCAAATGGCACAGGATAGGTAGGGGTCCCATTACAAATTGTGCACTGGGATCCAGAAAGTTGAAGTTTCTCTTCTGGATCCTGGTATAGAAGTTACCTTTCTGGAAACCTTACACAACTGAGTACCTATAAGTAAAGCATATAACACTTCACCCAATGAGTCGGCCAATAATTGGGCTATGTAGATGACTGGTCACATGTGCAGGTCTTCCAGGCTAACCATTCGTAGGTTTCAACGAGACAACTGGCTATTTGGGGTCAACTAAAGAGTTGGAGGAAAGACATGTCTAAAGACGAAGTTTTGATGGGAATTTTACTTGTAAAGGTCCAAAGCTATAAAAACCTATGCCAACAAATTGATAAACAATGTCCGAAATTGTATGAAATGTTTCGAGTTATCTGCGAAATTCTTTTCATGTGCTCTAATATGTTACAAAAATGTAGCTAAATTTTTAACTCCCATCCAACTAAGCAGTAAAAGTGATGAATATGATCCTTGCTCTACTTTGTGTGAACCGATCTACATGGTCTACGGCAGAAAAAGCGTCCTCTATCAGCTGTTCTTATCTCTCCTCTAACGTAAACTATTCACAGACTCTGTATAACCTCATCATTTGATGTGTTGAGATGCAATAGTGCATTCACCAGAGGACTCAGCGTCTTAATGGTTTTCTTTCGCTAGTGTTTATCCGCCTGGATTTGGTGAGCAGGCAGTGATGTATAGTGGGTCTTGTCTGAAACCGTTGAGAGATTTTGCCTGGCTAGTATCCAAGGCTGCAAATATTCCCCCCTATTGCAGCCGGGATAAACAGCAATGGGACATGTTCCTCATATTCCATCACAGCAGGTATCCCATCAGCTGTAGAAATACTCCAGCTGCCAGAAAGCAAAGCTTTCCTCCAACATATTATTTTTCTGAGCAAATGCCAGCCATACGTGGCTAAACAGAAGCCCCGATTGTGACTTATTTCCCTCCACAACCCGTAATGATGACAATATTTTATCCACAACACATAGTATTTTCCAGACACTATTATATTGTTGGTGCCAGAGATCAAGTGGAGATTATATGGAACAAGAAAGGTGCAGTTGCTCAGGGACCTCCACCACATAGAGTCCTCCACCACATAGAGTCCTCCACCACATAGAGTCCTCCACCACATACGGGACCTCCACTACATAGGGACCTCCACCACATACGGGACCTCCACTACATAGGGACCTCCACCACATACGGGACATCCACTGCATTGGGACCTCTACCCTATAGGAACCTCCTCCAAACTCGGACTTCCACCACATAGGGTCCTCCATTCCATAGGGACCTCCACCACACTGGGAGTTCCACCACAAAAGGACCTCCACCACATAGGGTAGGGACTTTAATCACATAGGGTCCTACACCACATAGGGACCTCCAAAACAGTGGGACTTCCACCACATAGGGACCTCCAAAACAGTGGGACTTCCACCACATAGGGACCTCCAAAACAGTGGGACTTCCCCCATAGGGCCCCAAAAAACTTCCACCACATAGGGACTTTCACCATCCAGTGTTTTCCAGACTCTTTCAGCCATTTGTTTGGAGTTCAGATGCCCATCTATCTCTGCACCCTAACCAGAAAAAAAAAATCATGTTTATTGCCATAGGTTTCCCACTAGAAACACTACAAAAAGTGCCTATATTTGCTTCTGTAACTGTGTGTATATAACATGCTATTATACCTTTAAGGGAGCGAACCAATTGGGCTGAGAGTGGAGCAGATATTACCCATGATGACTTAGATGACATTGTTTTTTACAGGAGGATTTTGAAACACAATCCAACCACTAAAAAATGCCACCCATTCATTTCAATGGGAGTAAGGAGCAATTTTTTTTCCTCTAGATGATTTTTTCAGCTAGAGGGACAAAAAAGCGACATGACCTATCTTCTAGCGGATTCCACCTTGAAAATCCCATTGAAATGGGAGGTGGAAAAAATGCAATGCATTTTTGTTGATGCAAAAACTGTATCAAAAACCCCTAGTGTTTTTTGAAGTGGATTTTCCAGGTCCATACAGTGTGCTGGAGTACAAAAAAAAAGTCAAAAAACACATTGTGTTAAAAAAAAAGTCAAAAACAGTATCCTAATTCCTTAAGCAGACTCCTATGCACACGGCCGAGGTCAGTCCAGGTCCTCCTGCCCACACACGGACCATTCCCACGGTCCAAGGACTCTTGTGTGCAAGGACTCTTACTTAGCCTCACATTATATGAAACTATTTTGCAAGTATCCGCGAGGTTTGCCCACCAGTTCCATTTCGGACTGAACTTCCCCCACCTCCCCTGGACCTACACTTATTATACTCTAGGGTCTGAGGAGACCTCAGCTTATAATAGCCATTTGTGGGTGAGGATCTCCAAAAATCTCTGGTTGAGCCAAACCTGAGATTTTTGGAAAATTTGTAACAAACCCGGCTCATGGACCCATTTGCTCCTCTCTATTACTAAAACTTTTTGCCCAAGGACTTTGACCAACCATCATTGTTCCCTCTAAGCTCAGCACTCATACTAATATACTAACCTGTATCGCAAGGATTTTTAACTCTATGATTCCCAGAGCACCTAGCTTAGAGGGAACAGTACCCACCGTGACCTCACCAGACCGGAGATAGCAAATAGACAAAGGGAATTGTAGAAGTTCACAAAGGATCAAGTCTTCATCTGAGGTTTTCGGTCATGTCTGAGGGCATCAGTGTACAGGAAACATCTGACTCTCGGTCTCGTGTCTCCAGCTAGTCTAGTAATTAGCACAGTTTGCCACCAAACGTCTTCTTTGCTCCTGGCAAAACGTTTTAAGGATGTCTAAGGTTTAGAAATGTTGTTTTCAATCTTCTCCGGACTATGCCACGCTGTCTAGAGTTGGCCAGAGTCGCATGACTACGTCTTTGTAGAGGTTTCTAATGTTTCAGTAAATTAATATTATTTACTCTGTAACCAAATGAACAGGATATTCCCTTCCATCTGTTAGAGTATTCATAATTGTTGGTGTATGTGTAGGACACAGTTCTGTTTAGAATGACTCGTCTGTACATGGAGTTGTAGCTTTCTGAGAACTCGTTGCTGTCCTGGAAGCAATCTGCGTCTTTCAGATGTCTAAACAAAAATTGGATTGTGGTGGAGGCCAAGCTGAGGACCAGCGGAACCGATGGCGTTTACTCAGGGCTGGGTGTTTACAGCTGAGCGTTGAGTAAACATTTATTACCCCGGTGGAATTTGATACTAATCGGCACTCATGTTTAATGGTTTTATAACGGAATATTAAAGTTTTATGGTCTTGCTGGCCCACGAGCCGGACAACCAAATGTGCTGAACAAATCAAGTCATTTCGGATGATCTGGATGTCTGCCGCCTTTTGTATGAATTACAAGTTTCGGTCCATCTGTGTTTTTATGAGTTTCAAGGGGTTGAAGAGGTAATAAGTTCTGCATTATTTTCATAAACAGCGCCACCCTTGGTCATGGGCTTCGTTTGGTATTGCAGCTTGGAATTGCAATGCATGTTACAGCCTAAAGACAATAGCGATGCTGTTTCTGCAAAAATACAGACAAATGATGGAATTTTTCATAAAAATAGATGGTTCAGTCCAACCTGTTCTATGCATAATGAATGTATAATAAGTACCTGACAATGTAAAGGTTAACAATTGGTACGTAATATGAAATATTATGTCAGACTGGATCCATCCAGTGACAGACACCTATGAAGCCTGACACATCCAGTGGACTATAATGGGCTCCATCAGGTATCCATTATGGTGCCCCATGCAGGACTTGTTCATCTGGGATTTTTGATGGATCTTTTGTGACGTTTGACGCAGATGTGAACCTAACCTTACTATGTTAGATGACAGGCTGGTTGTGTTGTCATGGAGGATATTCATCTGCATTGGAGTCCATTAAAGTGGTTTTCCCAGATTATAATAGTGTCAGTATCAAATTGGTGGGGGTCCGAATCCCAGAATCCCCACAGGTCAACTGTTTCAAGCGAAAGCCTTTTCATTACATACCAAGTACAGCATCATACATTGGAATTGCGGCTCAGTCCCATTCACTTGCGTGAGACTGAACTGCAAAAAGTCCACTTGACGAATGAAGCTGACATCAATAACCTGTGAAATGGAAGCGGCACTCACCTGAGCATTGCTGCTGCTTTGTGCAGATCGGTGTGTGTCCTCCTGAGTATCGGACACCCCCATCATCAATATTATACTCTAGAAACTGCTTTAAGGAGCCTATCATTGGCCATTAGTATTCAATGTGTGACGGACCTGGCATTGTGTGCTGGAGACCATGACGCAGATGTGAACAAAAAAAAAAAAGGCTGAAATGAGCAAAAGGTTTATAGATCAGTGACTGGTCCCGGCTGTGTTGTCCCCATTTTTTTGACGTGGTTAGGACTGCCGTGTGCTGCATTGTACAACGATATCATAGTGTGTGAGATGACGCCGTGGATCTTCACCTATAGCCATAAATACATAAAGCAATGTAAAGTATATCCTCTCTATTTAGGATGGGCCTGGACCACCCCGAGGATAAAAGGGAACGTAAAGAAATGGTGCAAATATGGAGCACATAAGCAGATTTACTAAGATTCGTGTGCCAGAATTCTGCTCTATGTGCACCCAAAATTGTCCTACATTCTGTACCCCAGCAAAATGCATGATAAATGCACCATTCCCAACCCCACATTAACCCACTTCGACCCAGTTTACTAATCTGGAGATTCTACCAATATTCTCATAATGCAGTTTTGCACAAATAATCCATTTCTCCATGGCACTAACCCAGCCTTGACATCTTGGTGGCCCTGCTGCTTTCCAGTTGCTGCCTATAACTCTTCTATCCAATTGCAACACCTATAAGCTTGCCAAAATCTCCGTCTCAGTTCCGCTTCTGTGCACCAGATTTGTTTTGTGCTTTAGGCATTTTTGGTGCCTTGTCCAACAAAGGGACGTGACTTCGGGAGAAAACGAAGTGACTTGCTGAAAAGGAATTGTGGATGAAATGCAACAAAATGTGCAACAAAATGTGCAAAAACTGCCGAAATGTAACTGCAAAAGTAACCAGAAATGGTACAAACAGTCTAACACAGCAATAATACATGAAGAGTCCAAACGTTGAAACCTCAGGCTTGCACACTTTTTCTGCCATTGGTCGGCCATTTAATGAGACTGGTCATAGCGTGGCCTCCCAAGCCCTGGATTCACTACTGTCTCCTGGTCAGTCATGGTCGGGTAGGATGGAAGAATCATCTGTCACTAACCCCACTGAAAACAAAGGGACTTCAGGGTGGGAGTTTTTGAACCTGAAGTTTGGAATGGAAAATGCACCAAAATTCTCATTTAAAAATAAAAACAAAAAACAAAACTGGACATACCTGCAATCTGCAATACCTGGCGTCTTGAAGGAAGCCCAAGATGGCAACTACTCGCTCCTTCTTGTGTCATGTTGGCTTTAGTTACAAATCTCTGGGGCTCACAGTGTTGTACAGGGTTGCACCTGGGTGACGGCAGAGGTTTCCTTTATTGTATACCCTGGAGTGGGTGTTCTGAGTGTTGGGTGTTTTGGGTTGCCCTAACTGGGTGCAAAAGAGACACAGGACACACAGTAGAAGT
Organism: Leptodactylus fallax; assembly: GCA_947044405.1. NCBI lineage: Eukaryota > Metazoa > Chordata > Amphibia > Anura > Leptodactylidae > Leptodactylus > Leptodactylus fallax. The sequence goes on from CAMRHE010000204.1 coordinate 2,324,880, forward strand.
TGAACAGGTATTGCTCTACTCTTAGACCTTCATCCTGATCAGCTGTTCTCAGCACTCATACATAGAGAATGGAGCAGAAGCAGACAGCTCCGTTCTACGTAAAGTGGCCAGAACAGGTACTGCAGATCAGCTCCCATTCTTCTGTATGGGACCTAAGCTGCAGTGACTCACTTCTGCCACTACACAGAGAACAGCGCTGTCTGCTTCCTGCTCCATTCTCTAACCGGTTTGTTCATCTCTAGTGATTGCAGCACCAAGAATAGACATGTTTGTCCATCTATCCCAAGACTGTGGCCTTTCTTGTAGACCCAACCATGTAGTCCTGATCTCAGAGGCCTGCGGGAGGGAAGCTGGAGGGGTTGATTCTCCGGCCAAAACTGAGCTTTTAGGTTTTTGGCTTAGGATTAACTTTAATATTCCATTTTAGCAGGGGATAACTAGACGCTGTATATTTAGAAAGCTTCTCTTTTTCCCTTTCAGGACACTTGTACGTAGGACCTTGTGTCCTTGTGGTTTGCATATCCTGAAGGCGCTCCCTTTGATTTGCACAGTATGTCTGCCTTTTATATGAATTCTGAAGTCTATGTTTGCTCGCAGCACTTTTCCATATGTACTTTGGTGTGGATTAGATCCATGCCGTGTTCCACTCGAGGCTTCGTCTATAATTTCGGATGTTGTGCCTCTGCCCATTTTCAGTCTGTGATTTACGACATGTTTTCGGAGATCTCGGGTTTGGGGCTTTACGTGGAACGTTCGTCCTCATACAAGTCGTAGTCATCTCTCCCCTGATCCGCAGACCTGGCTTGTAAATTAGTCTTGTTAATGCAACGGAGACCAAACTTATGTTATTGAGAATGAGGTGCCCCGGACTTATTTATGACACCCCAGCCCTCCACATCTCTGCTTGGCTAAGACTACCGTATAAAACAGTTAATCTGTACTTTTCAAGGGACTTCACCAAATGAGGAGCAGATGAGCTCAGTAGCTTAGGACTTGGCAGGAACGGCCGGGACACGTTCCAAAACACATTTTTCCATATTTGTATTTGCAGAACTATGTGTGAATATGTCCCTTCTTATAAAATGAGCCACTGTATTCATTCATTTATGTGAGCGGGCTACATGTATATTAGTATAGACACGTCATTATGGTTAACACGCTCTAGGCATATTAAAGGGGTTCTCCGGTCACCAAATGTTTCTTTTTAATTTCTTAGAACGATATGAAATAATAATAATAATAATCATGTCCTGACCCAGATAGGTCTTTACACCAATATCCATAACTAGGTAATGGATAGCACACCAGTGGCACCGACTTCTATTTAGGCAGACCCCATGGCTGCTCTGGGGCCAGTGATGGAAGGAGGGCCCGACATGCAACTTCTTTTCTGCTTCCCAACAGAAGGAGTTTTGCAGCAGCCGCCACTAGGGGGAGCTCACTGCATAGAGATTTTTGCAGCCCCTATTGACTTCTATGGCAGCTGTATAAATTCCTATGTGCTCAGCTCCCCCTAGTGGTGGCGTTTTTTGCAGTAAAGCAGTAAATTGCTCACCGGGGAATATTTATCAGTGTACTATTACCTTTTCTCTGACATAAATACATTGCAAATGATAACTTTTAGGATTTGTGAATTTTGCTATGGGACCTCCTGAATTCTGTGTATACCCCTGCAGTGGCTCCAATGTTCCCCATAGTAAATGGTTAGCACAACAACCCCATCAACTATCCTCAATGCCTTGTCCATACGGATCTCCTTACCCACAGTGCGGTTGCCATTGTTTGGCCATAGCACAGCTTCAGTACCCTTCCATCCGCTCCCTGTTATGTAGACGGACAGACCGCCCCGACTGTTTATAAGAGACGTCAGGACTTTTTATTGCTAACATATCTGTCACATAGTGCTATGAATGTGCTTCTCCATTTTAGGACAATTCCAGGCAGCAGTCCTATGTAAGCTTATAATCGTCATATTTACGATCATTTTATGGGGCTGAGTCCTTGTTAAACAAAGGGCTCTTCATCATCCTGCTGCGGTATAAGATCCGGCGTACGTTTAATGTCACTACTGAAGTAAGATGACAGTGTTTATAGAGACACTTATAAACCTAATCCCAATGTATATTGTTATCCCAGCGCTCCCATCACATACACATCAATTGTGCTGCAGATTAGGGAAGGCTTCATGGGGACAAAGGGCGACCGTCCAGCCCTATACTCTGTTTCTTATTCTAGGCTTTTGTGATGTATTTTTTAATATAACTTTATATGGTTGCAGCTTCATTTTGATGCCTCTCCCTCCTTCCCACATCTTCGTTGAGTGTTCACTCACTTTGCTAAATCTGTCTTGTGAGAGGAGACGGATTATCAGTTTATTGAGGGATCATGTAATGAAGGGCCGAAGAGAAAGGACTGTAGAGTGAGAGACAGACACACTGACTAGTAAGTTTTCTATCTCACCCCACTGCTGGAGTTACAGCTACAATGCTCATCACTGCTGTATAATGTCTTCTATGCTGCTGCTGCTGCTGCAGGACCCTTCAGAGCCACCTGGAAGATGGGAGTTGTAGTAGGAATAATGCAAGTTGTCCACAGTGCCCTTAGGCTTGACCAAATCCTCCAGTTCACCTCCTGGGCTGATGCAGAGCTGAGGGGGCCTTCAGGATACCTGATGGTGGAGGTAGTGGCTTCCCCTGGGGTGACTTCTTATGTTCTTTAGCCTCTCTAAGCCAGGTGGTAGTTGGAAGGGCCCTTGATAGTGACAGGAGTCACAGGTTGCGAATGAAAACAGGTTGAAACTTTACTGAAGGCAACTAATTGCGAAATAAACCCATGAGCGACAGGTACGCCTTATATGATAAGGTTCTGCCTGCAGCTCACTAGGCTATAAAACTGTATGCCCATTCAGTTGCATATGTCTGCCCTTGATAAACTGATACAGCTAAAAGCTAAAGAGTTTTACGTCTACAGACACGTCTGCAGATACTTAAAGTGACCTCCAATTGTTAAATAACTTGTGATAAATTAATAGTGCAGGTGAATATAAGAAACTTTGTAATAGATCTTATTAAAGAAATCTGTTTCCTTCTCCATTTATCAAGCTGTTACTTTTTACATTTTAGTCTATAGAGAGGGGAGGGAAGGAGGAAGAAGCTGGAAAATGCACAACAATAGCTGCACTGTGAGTGAAGGAACCGTCCTGACACTGCCGTATCTTCAACATAAGACTCTATCCCTGTACAATAAATCAATTAACGGCCTCCTCCTCCCTTCCGTAGAATTCTGTGTGTGAGCTGGATAGACTCTATGTAAACAAACAGTCTGAGTGAAGATGATGAGGAGATCAGCCTGATAAGTAGAGAAGGAAACAAATCTCCTTAATAAGATATATTACAAAGTTTCTTATATTCACCTGTACTGTTCATTTATGAAAAGAGGTTTAATAATTGGAGGTACAATTTAAGACACATCAGGAATTTAGCATGCTAGTGCACATATAGGGTGAAGTTAGCGCCCTCTAGTGGTGGCTGCGTGAAGTCTAAATTTTTATAATTGAAAGGAGACGTTCGAGAGTGTTAGCATCAGATTTCAGATCGGTGGCGCAAAGCTGATTGAAGGGGTCATGAACTGAATGGGACTGAACTGCAGTACTATATATGGCCAATACTAAATATACAGAGTGGAATCGGTTTACAGAGTGCCTAAGGATATTAAAGAGGTTTTCTGGGACTTTTTAGTTGATGTCCTATCGTGAAAGATTAAAAATCTATGGGTAGAACCCCGGTAGATCAGCAGTCCCCGAGCGCCACTTCCACTTCACAGGCTATGTGATGTCACGTTCATTTGTCACATGGCCTGATCGCAGCTCAGTCCCATTCAAGTGAATGGGCTGAGCGGAGATACCAGTCACAGTCACTATACGAATATACAGTGCTTGTGTTTGGTAAAGCTGGGTTCCCGGGTGTTGATCTTTAATTGATGACCTAGTCTAAGGACCTTAAAGTCACGGAAAACTCTGAAGAAGTGGAGTTTTGTATCAGAAAAATATATCAATATAAATATTGAGAAACTAATAATAGTACTAAAGATAATTTTCTTACTGTCAATAGATCTATGCGTAAGGATAGGAGTAGTCTCTGTGTTTGACAGGACTAGTTATAGAGGTACCATTCTTACACTTGTGTCTATTGGTCGCTGGGGCTGATATCATCATCCCTACCTGTACCATGATATCATCACGCCCCTGGGATCTGTCGTGTGCTCCTCAGCGAGACCTGAGCCAAGTAATTCATAACAGAAGGTAAGAAGCAGCGTCTACGCTACGCGCCAGGAGGAGGCATGATAGGTCTTAATCTCTATAAATATTTTAATCCCAAGACACGCTGACTTTGAAGAGGCCTTAAAGGAGGTATAAGGGGTTTATATAAGATGGAAACACACCCAGGCACCTGAAATAACAACCTAGGACGAGTCTTAAGATGGGTTTATTTGCTTTGGATGGTCATGAAAGAACTGAAGACCTTAATGCTACAGAAAACAGGAATCGCCTTAAAACATCTCGCTGTGACCACTATAGAAAATGTTATTTTGAGCATCACCTGAGTTATTTTAGGGGTCTCTAAGTGGGTCTGTATAGAGAACGGTCACCCTATGTCCCCAGGTGATCTGGATACAAGAGAATGTGCCAGAAACACAGTCATGGAAGGTAATTGGGGAGGGGACGACTGTACTACATAAAGTGGCTTCAGTTCTGGCCTCTGTTAATCTGCGGTATGTGGATAGTGATCAGGGCAGATGGAGCCTGGATAGATAGTACAGCGGCTATACTTACTGATATATATATGGTGTATGGTGCTATCTGCATGAAGGAGCTGGGGTCATGTTAGTGGAAGTGATTCCTTTAGTAGTTTGGCGCACATAGCAATGCAGAAGTGTGAGGAGAGACGCGTGACCTGACGGACTGATCGAAGGTGAATTTTACAGCAGAGATTGGGGTAACACTGAGGAGCTACAGAGGGCTCAGCAAGTAGAGAGCATGAGGCCTGCAGGAAACTGGACGTGTCCAATACATTATCCTTCTGCTGTGACATCACTGTGTATATTATCCCTATACTGTGACATCAGTGTGTGTATTATCTCCTGTACTGTGACATCACTGTGTGTATTATCCCTGTACTGTGACATCACTGAGTGTATTATCCCTGTACTGTGACATCACTGTGTGTATTATCCCTGTACTGTGACATCACTGAGTGTATTATCCCTGTACTGTGACATCACTGTGTATATTATCTCTGTACTGTGACATCACTGTGTGTATTATCTCTGTACTGTGACATCACCGTGTGTATTATCTCTGTACTGTGACATCACTGTGTGTATTATCCTGTACTGTGACATCACTGTGTGTATTATCTCTGCACTGTGACATCACTGTGTGTATTATCTCTGTACTGTGACATCACTGTGTGTATTATCCCTGTACTGTGACATCACTGTGTGTATTATCCTGTACTGTGACATCACTGTGTGTATTATCTCTGTGCTGTGACATCACTGTGTGTATTATCCCTGTACTGTGACATCACTGTGTGTATTATCCCTGTACTGTGACATCACTGTGTGTATTATCCTGTACTGTGACATCACTGTGTGTATTATCCCTGTACTGTCCATGTGTGCACTAAACCTGCATTAGGGATGATAATCACGATCATTTTATGCCTGAACTCACTTCTGTGGGATCTTGAAATCCTCGAGGAACTGATACACAAAGTACTTTATAACATTCTATAACTTTTTAATTTCAGAAAACAATATAGTGCTGGAATGTTCTTACAGTATATACAGTAGATCGATCCAATAACTGGGGATGTCATCGTTTCCTATTCCACCGTCATACCTCCCAGTAATGTTTATTGGTCACTCGCCATACAAAGTGTAGCAGAGGTTTTAGGTACCGCTATAATATTACATCCATATTACACAGGTGGATAACCCTACAATAAAACATTTAAGTGATAGGCTGCCGACTTCCTGCAGCAACCACTAGGGGGAGCTGTGGCTCTTACTGCACAGTGCGCCCAATGAACTCAATGGGGTGAATATACCGAACCCTTCTATAGCAGTTTTCTGGTGTAGATAGGGGTAGATATGGCACTACTTTGGCGCATGGCCCTTTTTTGTGCCAAGCAAGTGCTGCATTGTTAGTTCTGCACCCCACTCGCCACTTTTTATGGAATTGGGTAGAGAGGGGGAGACCAAGGTGGGCCGGGGCAGGTAGGCCTTAATCTCAGACCAGATTTATACCTGAAATCTACGCCAGTTCTTGACTGATGTAGATTTAATTTCAGCTGCATGAAATCTCCCGCAGTGCCCCTGAATTAAGAAGGTGGAGCCTTAGGGGGGAACTAAGACTGGAGTAGGAAATGCCAGTCTTAAAGGGGTTTTCTAGATCCTAATGCATGTTTCATACTGATGATTGATCCACAGTATCTGTTCTGCGGGGGGTCTGACACCTGGACCGCACACAGATTAGCTGTTCTGGCATCCCCCGGGTGTCGGAAGCTGCTGCAGTGGTCGGAGAGCCCTATTAAAGTACTAGGTGCAGAGCAGCCGCCCCGTCCATTGTATAGCGGTGGCATCGGGGGAACTGCAGCTCCAATCCTATTACTTGAATAGGTGCAGAGTGCTTCCTCCCGTCTGCTGCGGCAGCTTCCGACACCCTGAGGCTGATCTGTGCGGGGTCCAGGTGTCGAACCCTCACAGATCAGATACTGATGACCTCTCCTGTGCATAGGTCATCAGTACGAGACATGCATTATGGACCAGAGAACCCCTTTAATAAACCCCCCCACCAAGTCTGTACATAGCAAGCGCCCTCTAGTGGCTGTAGCCAAACCTTATCATATAATGTGATCGCTTCTTATATTATATGTAACTATGTCACTGAAATCCATAGAATCCGCCAAGCGTGCAATATCACTTATACAACATTGTTTCATCATAATTTTATCTAAGAAACTGACAATTAGGAATCTGGATCAGGAATGACACAACCTATTATTATACCCCGCCGCCTGACCCCGGGGGTGTTCTTATAAAACTGACAGGCTGCCCTGCGCAGGCAGAATGTTTTATAGTGCGGCACCCCTTTTTTTATTTGGATTGCTTCACACAATACCTGTCATTAAATACATTTTTAACGTTTTATGATTTGTTTTTCTTTTATTACTTGTCCTAGATTTATCAGCTTCCAACGGGTTCTTAAAGGGAACTTATCATTGTGTTTGTAATGTGTGATTTTGGGTTTATATCTAGTTATAACCACTGACCAGCCAATCCTGCGGGGTATATAAATTATTATGGAGCTATCTTTGTCCTGTGCAGAAGCCTGTAAAGAAGAAATGCCCTATTAATAGTATACAAAGTGGGATTTTTTTTTGCACTACCGACCCCCAAACCATACAAAACCCTGCGTGTAGACATTACAATATCGTCCTATAGAAGATACCAGGACTACTAGGAGTCTCAGCCGCGTCACTTTTAACAGTACGCGCTGTGACACCGTTCCTAGAGATCATCTCGGTGAACTCCTTGAGGCGACTGACAAGTCTTGTAGGATCTCTGATGACGCTTCCTTCCTCACAATGCACGAAGCGATTATTCCATATTTCTATACGGTGGCCGTTAAGGACGGATCAAGCTGGTGCATGTAAGAGCCTGAAGGCTGCGATACATGCTTTACTGAGCGCTGGCACCGTACAGGGGCCGCCTCTCACCCTGACACAGGGAAAACCTACTTAAGCCCTGTAATGATAATTAAGTCACTGACTAAGGTTGTGCCAATTTCTGTAACGATTCTCTCGGGGTCTCCTCAAGGTCATGGTTAAGAAAACCAACCCCTTGGAATAAAATAACCATCGCCGGATACAAGATCTTGAGTCGTCTTCCACCAAATCATCAAAAAATTGATTTGAAGTTGACCGACAACCAATATGGAGACCATTCTAGACTCATTGTCCGAAATGGTAAATTTACATTGACCCTTTATTTTTTTATGGCCCCATATACAGGTCCATGTACGGGGCCGCGAGCCAAAACTCAGGACAGGTCTTATTCCACCAACTCCAACTCTTAGCTCCGCTGATTCCGGTACACACGTCCATGTATTATCACAGGTGTGTATACCAGGTCATGGCCCAGGACACTGTAGGAAATCAGAGATAGATAGCTCCTGGCCATTCTGGAAACCACAAAAGCAGGGAGACAATCCCTTTAAGTGTTTAGAAGCTTCTATGCAAGTCAATGTATTTCCATGGTAACAGACCGCAAACAAACCCTGTGTAGTCTGATCCCGCAGTCACATTCTCTTCCATCTGTCCATTACTGAATTTATGTTAGTAGGAAATGGTCAGCATGGTGGATCAGTGGTTAGTGGTTGCAGCGATGGGGGGCTGGGTATGAGGGTACCATGCATGGAGTGGGTTTAGATTATGATAGGGACTCGTGAGTGGTGAAAATCTCTGTACAGCGCTGCAATATATAACATAGGATACACGCAAGGACAACCATGGAGGTATCAATGAGTAGCTAAACATGAACACCCCCAGCCACAGGGCTCTTCTTAGCTCGCTAGCAGCAAATCTTATCTGGCAGTGAACAGGTTAACTAATGGATTTGCAGCCATACTGTGAGGACGTTACCATGTGACCCAAAATGATCCAGAAGTAAAATTGCCTTTAAATGACATAATCCTGTATTTCAAGCACTGCAAGTAGCGCACATACCAGACAGCGCAGAGAGAACATCTGGGACAAGTAATGCCCGAGGGAGAAGACTGTCAATCAGCGATGCAGACGACACTATATGCGACAACCACGCAGTATTAGCTGTCTATCTAGGGCGCTGACGGTACCAGCATTCCTTAAAGGGGACCTTTCACCAACTCCACCTACTTACCTCATTAATGCCGCACCACCGATTCCAGCACAGTTGGGTTTTTCTCTCTAGCCCCCACCATTCCTCAGCAATCAGTGCTGTTTCTAAACCCAATATGCTAATTAGGCTCTCTACTGTCAGGTGGGCGTTCCCTGGGGTGGAACAGACAGACAGGCAGGTGAAACATAAATTTGTTTGCATTGCATTTTTTCCCGCTGCAGTTTTAACTGCAACACAACTGGACTGTGTAAATGCACAAAGCTGCACCATCCTGTGCAACCCCAACACAGCACATATCAAAATGTATCTGATATTATCACCGTGCTCCCTTAGTGTCCCCCACACATTATATATAATGCTCCGCAGTGTCCCCCACACATATAAATATAAAAACTATAACATTTACCCAGCCCTGTCCCACAGAGCTGTCTTCTGCTCTCCTCCACCTGTCTCTGGTTTGATGCAGCAGGCCTGCACATGGTCACAGACATCACTAGGAGCAGCCAGAATGGTGGAGCAGGAAGCTGTATTCAGCCCACATCTGTATCTGCAGAATACAGATAGAGATGACATCAAGACATGCGGCCATCTTCCCACCGGAGTGTCGTGGTAGCCCTGGCGGGCCTCATGGTCACAGACATCATTAAGAGGGGCCAGAATGGTGGAGCAGGAAGCTAAAGTCTTCCAAATTCACTGCTGTATTCAACCCACATCTGCATCTGCAGGATACAGAGAGAGATTACATCAAGACATGCGGCCATCTTCCCACCGGAGTGTTGTGGTAGCCCTGACGGGCCTCATGGTCACAGACATCACTAGGAGCAGCCAGAATGGTGGAGCAGGAAGCTAAAGTCTGGCAGGTTACCGAAGAGCCTCAGTTGGGAATCACTGATCTAATGTGTATGGACGCCTCCAGACTTCAGGGAGTGAACGATTGGGCTGTTGGAACTCAATATAGAAGATCCTTTTGTCCTGGGGGCAATAAACTAATGTCAGAAGTGCGACAGCGACTTCTCTCCCTCTCCTGCCGCAGGTGAGGGGGGATATGATAGGCCAAGGTAGCCGTCAGTCAAACGTACCTATCTAATGTGTATGGTCAGGCTCACGGCCGTGATCTGAAACCTGTACTAATACTACAATTTAGTCTGTCAGGGCATGCTGGGAGTTGTAGTTGAGGCACAGGTAGCAGACGGCCGTCTTAGACAGTTTGCGCAATCAAGCAGTTTAAGGCAAGCACGTCTTACCTTGGTTATTTGATACCACATGTCTTAAAGAGGCATTTCCGTAAATTATAGCCTATTCATTAAAAGGGATTACTGTACACAAAGAGAGTGACGGTAACAGTCGCTTTCCTGGAGCCTTTCACACATTAATGAACAGGCGACATCTGCAAAGTCTTTCTTGAGTCAGACGTCTTCATTTGTCTACTTTATTATCAAGATTAATATTAAAGTATTACAGGGGCTTTGTTTGTTCTTTGGGAGCAGGAAGCGGCTGAGAGTTAAATTCACATTACAGGACATTTCAATATTTGACTTGTCCCTGTTGCATATACAAATCTCAGTCGGATGCCTGAGGCGTACAAATCATTTCCTCTGTCCGCAAATACACAAATCAGAGAAATCTCAGCCCTACAAATGTAAAAGGAAGAGAAAGCCGCGCCATGTCACAGCGAGGAACAGCAAAGCCTGGAACTGGAGAAGAATCCAGCGAAAGGAAGAATGGAGATTGGAAACTTTGTATTTATAAGTCTAATGATGAATTTCTTTTACACTTTCAAGGTGGCCGTTGATTTCTTTCCAGCACTATACAGTAAAGGGGACACATATGGTAATAATAGACAGATAGATAAATAGACAGAAAGACTGAGGGGTATATAAGTAATAATGCTTAAACATTGGTAAGCTTCATTACGCCCTCGATAACCCCTTGTATTTTTCCCATAAAACTCTCCATCAATTTGCTCGGCTCCTCCTATAACATGATGTCATAGATTCCCTTTACCATGTTAAATAAGAATAAAAACATATTTTTAATTTTTTCTAAATATTTTTATTCCAATATAAAAAAACAAGAAAACAAGAGAAAAACAGAGAAAGTTTAAATTACAAAAATATTTTTCTTAAAAATTCTAATAAAATAATTTTACTCTGAAATGAAAAGAGAGAGAAATTGTCTGTTGTGTAGAAGGTTGAGCAGCGTACTGACAAAACCTGTCCATGCATCTCGCTGTACATAATTTGGGCACTGGTGAGGGGGGGGGGGGGGTTGTGTCTCGCCTCAGGCAGCAACAGGTTAAAAGGGGTTACCTGGGGAGTAATAAAGCTTACCAAAGCCTTTCTTACTAATGTACACCTCAATCCCCCTTCACTACTTGTGTGGAGGGCTGTGGGGGAGGACAGTAGTTTTGCTCTTCAGTCCCCTGCAGCCGCCCTGGCTCGGTGACGTCATCAACTCCCCACAGACTCAGGCCACACCTCTATTCAGCAGAATGGAGCCAGTCATGTGACTTAAGAGTCGGAGCGGCTGCGGGGCGGACAGGAACGAGCCCTCTGGCCTCCCCAGCAGCCCAGTAATGACTAGGGCTCAGGGGGACTGGGGCGTGCATGCAGTGCAAGGGATGCACTGGTAAGCTTTATTACTCCCCGAAAATCCCTTTACAATCTACAGCGGGGCCTTATGTGGGAAGTTGGGACGGCAGATAGAATTTACTAGTGCAATACTACCGACATCTACATAGATATCAATGTATGCACCATGGTTTCCATAGGATGAGCGTAAAAGGTTGTCACATTAAGGGCATGTTCACATGGGAATAATAAAAATTGGAAAATTCTGCAGCAGAAATCCAAGGCTAGGGCTGACACCCCATAGATTCTTCCGTGCACCCCCATACCCCAGCTAATACCGGGGCCAGATTTATGGACACCCCCGGGATGATCTCTATCCTACAACTTAAGAGACCTGTCAGAATCTGAGCTACTCTAGTCAATGTTACCTGCTCTCATAAATGTCACAGAAAATCCTAAAACCAATTTAATCCGTCTAGTGAAATGGTATTTGAGAGGACTCTCCATCCTGCTTATAGATATACAATAATAGCTAAGGGCTGCTAGTTCTGTAGTCACTCAGCAGACAAGACGTCCACCGCAGCAGTCTCCAGTCTCTGGACAAGATTTATCCAACTGCTCATCCTGGTCTTCCTGGTTCATTAACAGAAATGTCTGAACTGCAGAGAAGTCTGACTGATGGGAATGGAGGCAAGAAAACTACATATGTCCTTGTTCATACTGGAGCATGGTTCCAGACTTTAAAGGGGCTGTCCAGGTTCTTTTACTTCTGGTCTATCTTTCTGAAAGGCCTTTAACATCTGATTGGTGGCCCATGCACAGGAAAGCTGTTCGGGGACACCTCCGACACTTGTACTATACAGTAAATGGAGCTGGAAGCAGAAAACTCTGTGCCTTGTATAGTGGTCGGAAGCTGATCAAAGTCAATGGCAGCTGAGCTGCAGTACCGGCTCCTGGCCAGATGTGGGCCCCGCACTGATCACATATTTATGGCCTATGCTAAGAAGTGAAGATAAATAAAAAAAAAAAAATCCCAACAACCCCCTTTCACAGTCTGACTCGCAGGTGTGACACTTGGACCCCACTATGGATCCGCAGACGCCAGGTTTATCTTCTAAACATCCCGCCGCCGACTTGAAGATTGTCCTTTGGCTTACAGGCGATGGCCGTGCCGGGTCTGTAGAACTGCTGAGATACGAGTCGCTTTTTCTTCTTTCCAGATGAGTTTTTGCCGTTCTCCTTTGTTGGTGGTGGCACAGGAATAGGTTTCCATGGAATGGGGTTGTAAAACCCTGGAGCAGGATAGGAACTTCCATCATAATAGCCTAAAACAAACAGAATACATTTATATAAGGGTGACAACAACTACAAGTGAGACAAGTGTGAGATACCCGAGTTGTATCTCAAGTCCTGCTCATCACTCAGGGAAACCGAGAATCCATCATATTAAAAATCCCATCAATTCGATCCTTGCTTACCCCAATGGGGGCACAAACCAGGGCTGGTAGGCCAAACCACCAACTCCATAGCCTTCAACTCCAAACCACCAATTCATCATAAATGTATCATTTTAGGTTGAAGCCGGAGTCGGTCATTTCTTTCTGACTATGACAAAACTGACCCCCACTCCAATTCCAACGCAAACCCCACAGCCCTAGTAGGAACGTCAAGGGTCAGGCTCCCTCCATACATTCTAGATTGCTGATGGATTCAGAAGTTGCCCCAAGTGTATACGAAGAAAAAAAAAGTCTGGAGAAAACTCCTTGTAAAAAAATTTGGACTTAAAGGCTTATAAGATTGAAGATCAGTCAATGGAAGATCAACAGAGGTCCGACCCCATGAGCGCCGCGAGAATAGGGGATCAATCGTATAATACTGGGCTGTGGAGTCGGGATCAGTTTTGGGTTTTAATGTTATTATACAATTATTAATATTGCAGACTATTGGCTACATAGTTTGTTACATATTTACTTTCATAGGAATCTCTTATCAGTCACTTAAACGCACCGGCGTTCTATTCACAAGGAGGCCTTAGGGGGACTTTCGATCCCCTGTCCTCCTGATCACTAGGGGACCCGGCAATCGAATCCCCATCGATTGGACACTTATCCCCTCTCCTGTCCTGGACATAGCGGCACAACCCGGATAAGGTCACCAATATTACAGTCCCTGAAAACCCCTTTAATAAAAGATGGAGGACTGGCAAGTGTCTCAATGGCGGTGGATATGTAATCTGAGGAGGGAAGGGGGTAGCTTTCACCAAATAAGATAGATGATACAGGACAGGTGAGTGACGCATCTACCAGAGAACGTCAAGGATGGGAAACACTAATGTACAAACACACACGAGAACACGAGAAGAGCCGTGTGCACTCCCATCAGTTCTCCCTCCATAAACATCAGCTATTGTTTGGCTAAGCCTCATCTTTAGGATTTATTTATCCTGTCTCTCTGCGCCTCTCAGTGAACCATGAAGGTTATCTATCTGCCAACCACGAGTGCAAGTGTGACAAACATACACGCCGTGGCAAGAGCCAAAATCGGAGCGCCCATGAACACCGAGTGACTGACCTCTGACGGACTATCGGCCATGCCTAGACAGTGGTTGACAGCAGGAATGTGTGAAGCTCGCAATGTCAGGACGTTTCAGCCACGAGGACACAGCACCAAACACTTCACAGCAGACCTGAATGTAAGCTCTGGCATATGTTATGCACAGGGGTGGGGGGGTGTTTGAGACGCCAATGGAAACTGTCAGCACTTTATGAGCTTCCAACAAAGGTATGAAAAGCATGCCTGGCCTGTCTCCACTGCAGAAAGCAGTAAATGGAGTTACCAGGCATAAAACACTATAGCTTGTAAAACTTTTAATGGAAAAATCATTGTACATTTGTTAGTATGCTTGTATAAAAGCAAAAAAAAGCAAAAATGGAAACAAAAGTAACAAAGCAAAAGTATTGTAAATGTATCACTTTACGGCATTACCATAAAGGATCTATTACTGATTATATCTTATATACATTTACATACTGAAACAGATCTAGAGTAATCCGATTGTCTTAAAGGGGCTCTCCAAAGAAGAAAACCTATGCCTTAGGATAAGTGTCCTCCACTCCAACCATTGGGTCCCCCCAGTGATAAAACACTTATTCTAGGGGATATGTGGACAGTACGTTTCTGCACCCCCTTTTCTTGGATAAAGTGACACTACTGTTCCCTTTGTCTGTATGGAGAAGTGTCTGATCTCCAGGTCCCCCAGTGATCAGGAGGATGGGGGACCGAAAGTCTAACAAAGAGACTTTCGGGGGTCTTTTGTTCCCCAGTCCTCCTGATCACTGGGTAACTCAGCGATTGGACACTTAGCCCCTTGTCATATGGATAGGGGATAAGTTACCTTAACAGGACAACCCCTTTAAATAGGAGTTAAAGGGGTCTTCTGACTCTTCTCTCCTTTGGCCCCCTCTGCCAGTGGCAGCAGCAGCTCCGGTCTTCAGTTCACCAATTCCCCGGTTGTTTGCGCCGAGTGACCGCAGCAGCCAATCCCAGGCCTCAGCCATCACCTCTTCACAAACGGCCCCGTCGCAGCAGTCACCGCAGAGGCCTGTGATTGGCTGTATTGGTCCCCTCGCACAAACAGGATATCATTGGTGGCGTCAGACGGAGGACCTGTATACAGAAGACTAAAGCTGTCTGGGGAGAGGCAAATCATGTTCCTTTAATGTTTATGAGCCCCTCAGCAGCCCTATTAAATAATGAAAATAGGAGTCAGAACTCCCTTTAAGTTAATCAATGTGTTATATTTACCCCCAAAATGGGGCTAATGAAAAATGGAAGTCAGTGCACAAAAAACAAGTCCTCATATAGTTATGTCCACAGAAAAACAAACTATTTGAAAACCGCAAATGACTTTGGCTGCCGTAACGTGGGAGCGTACCCTATAACCTGCCAGGTTAGTACACACCTGTTAACTTCCCATTGACATAGCCGTAGCTGTTCAGCGTGGGTCGTGGCCTGTTTTTGGCCTGTTCCAACCATTCCTGGAAGATGAGCTCTGCCTTCTCCTTCTTCTCCCTCTGCTCAGCTGTACGCTTCTCTTCTTCCTCCTGCTCAGAAACATATCAGACCCCGATGACCACGTTACATGTGCCCCCTGCGTGAGAACCCTCCAAACCAGGTACGAAGGATAAGACATATACGTCCCCCCTCTGCAGGTCCCTGCTACACGTACCATGCACTGACTGTAACGGACGCCCCAGTGTCTTGTACTTTCGGCAATGTGCAGGGTCAGGTCTGTTTCGGATCACGGCACAGTTCATTATAAAATCTGGAGGCTGCTCTGCAATGTCCCTCAAGGCTTCTACCTCCATTCTACAAACGCTCCATAAATGTATTCATGGAACTTATTAATATCCTCTCCATTTCCAGGAGGGGTTGTAATTCATGGTTACTGGAATGCACTGCGCCCGCAAAATGGTTAAAGTCAAAAAACGAAAGGGTCGTCCGGAAAGGGCAAGTCCCGTCGCCACAGAGAAAAATCACATTTTAATTAGAGCTCGCGGGCCTTCTCTCCTGGGACAGCGCGAGCTGATCTGCAAGTTGTCATCTATAGGGGGAAACGGATCAGAAGCAATGTCGGCACAGCTCGTGTCTACAGGACACTTCTTAAAGGGGTTTTCTAGGCCTTATCAGTTGATGGTTTATCTTTAAGGACCCTGCAGATCAGGTGCTTGAAGAAGTAGCGGCACTCCCTGAGCACCGCATCCACTTCACAGGCCATGTGACATCATGTCCGTCAGTCCCATTCAAGCCAATGGGGCTGAGCAGTAATTCCAAGCGTAGCCACTACACAACGTATGGCGCTGTGATTGGCTTTCTGTGAAGAGGCTCTTCAAACAGCTGACCACCTTACTTGCTGACTAACCTTAGCAAAGACTTGCCATCGCTCCTTATGTACTTGTATTCCCCATAATAAAGCAATTTTCTTTACTTGGAACACTGTTGTGCAGTTCCTGTGTTATTCCTCCTGGAAATGTATGTATAAACTGACAACTGCATGCTACCAGTTGGAGGTTGGCTGTATGTCCGCTGTTCTGATGCTCCGATGAACCAGAACAATGGACACCCCAACTCTAGTGTGAACCTGGGGTAAGTTGGGTTCCCTAAGGTTCTGCACCCCAATACATGTCAGGATACCGACCTTCAGCCTCCTCTTCCTCTCCTGCTCCTCTTCTCTCTTCCTCCGCAGCCATTCTTGGTACCGCTCCTTACTCTTCTCCTCTATGCAATGTTTCTGACGTTCTTCCAGCTCTTTTTCCTGCTTCTCTTTGAGAAGTTTCTGTTCCTTCTCTTTTCTTTCCTGTGCGTGAAAGAAAAATACCATTACTTCCTCCCAGAGATGACAGCTTTCAGCACCAAATAGAAAGTTCATCTCTGTTTTTTAGGAATGTTTAAAAATATCCTAAGAAGAGGCGGAAATAATAAGACACGTGAGCCGGGACAGGAGCAGCCGTGTAAAGATCTACCTCCAATCCTCGGCTCCAGGTTCTTGGTGAAGCGGAGGATCAGGAGGTAAAGTAATATGCTGCCGAGAGCATGTGGAACCCTATTTAAGGTGAAGGCTCCATATTGTGGAAATGCAGCATTCTGGGCAGAAAAATTTGTGTAAAAAAATTGTTGCGGAAAAACGCAGTTTAGTAAATCACAGCTAACATTTAAAGAGGACCTTTCACCACCTCCAGTTCTCTGCACACTTTCATAGTCGTCCCTACACTGATATTGGTGCAATTTGTTCTCTAGCCCTCACCACTCCCCAATTAGTGCAATTAGTTTTGGCGTCTGATAGGTCAATGAGGATCTTAAGTGGGCAGTGTCAGGCAGGAGAAGACAAGGGGGTATGATTCATAGATCTGGGTCCAAAACCTCCGACTCGTGCCCCCTTGCCTGCTCCTGCCTAACGCTGCCCACCTGAAGGTAGAAGGCTAATTAGCATACCAAAACTAACTGCACTGATTGCTCAGGAATGGAGGGGGCGAGAGAAACAAATTTCAACTGAATCAGAATCAGTGGAGCGGCACCTATTAAAGGATGCAAAGAACTGAAGATGATGGAGGTGGCGAAAGGTCCCCTTTAACACTTACCTACAGGGTAGCTGACAAATAGCTGATCACTGGGGTCCCCACCAATTACTAAAACAGAGGTCACAAGCCCCATTCCCCCCCACTGCACAACCACAGCGTGAACAGTGCCCTGGCCCAGCATACACTGCTGCTACATTTAATGGGGTTGTGGAGCCTTTTGACGTTGATGACCAATCCCCCCCCATTGCCCAAGTCAGGGCTGTGTACCAAGGATGCGCCACTTTTGCTCTGGTGTGGGCGTCTAATACATTCCCCTGCACTATAAGGGCAGGTTCACACTACCGCTATTTAATGTCCATTGCTCTCGTCCGTCACCGAATGAGAAGCAGATGGAACCCCCACCGTCTGGTCTCCGCCTGCATTCACCTTCAACTTTTTGTTCTGTTACAAAAGTAAACAAACATGGCGGAAGATAGCGTCTGTCGTGTTTTTTACATAAGAGTCAATGGGAACAGACACAGGTAGGTGGAGGAGGCTCCATCTCCGTCCATTACTCTACTACTGCTAATATCCGTTGCTTTCTTCCTATGATGGAACAGCAATGGAGTATAATAACAGTAATGTGACCAAACCTTAACACAGTAGTATCGGATTAAGGTGGGGGGGCAGTGAGGGGTTCTAGACGCTTCCCTATAAATATAGAACTGAATATTTGAGTGTGAAGCGATTCTCACCCACAGTAATGTGCCGTGTACTCAAGACAGGAAAAAAAAAATGAGACAATATTTTTCTCAAACACAGCAAAAGGAAATTAGGTTTTCCTCCGCGCAATTCAAGTTCCAAAGGGCAAATTTAAATAATTGTTTTTGGATGCCCCGCACGCTACTTTACACTTCCCTCTCATCCCCCGGACGGAAAAAATGAACGAAAATAATTTTTTTTTTTTTTTAAAGCGATTCATTGAGTTCCTTTCATTTCGAGCGCTTGCATGTCTCCGTGTAATCCCAGGCTTCCTATTTTATTTGTTCTGCCTTTACGGCGGGTAGAGCCGGGGACCATTTCATGACATTGACTGAAGCCTCGGATTTGTTAATTATACCCTTAGTGAATGGCCCCACCAGCTTCTTGGAGCCGTATTAACTAATAGCTGGCAGACGGGCGCTGCGCCAGTGGAGATAATTGCCTCTCCTTGTACTGTCGCGCAGTCTCTCGGCTTCATACCTCATCCTCGGCTAGGTGGAAACACCTGGTACGCTTTATGTGCGAGCCGAATACATATAAAACAATCTCTCACATACTTTACAAAAATTTATAGGCAGCGCCGTTTCCAAGATGGCTTTTTAGATAAATCACCGTAATCCTTTAATCACAGGGTTTTAAGACAATGCCCAACAATTACTCATGTAGTCAGCTCCGATAAAAGATCCCACACGTAAAAAATCCTAAACTCAGACCATTCCTGGTCGTGGAAAGAGAATACTAACCCGAGGAGCGGCCGGCTGGGATTTACATCTGGGCATCTATGCGGCTTCAAAAGTATTCAACCGGGATATCAGACTGACTGGATATGGTGGAGGGCTCAAGTAGAAAACCTGTAGACCATCCAGAAGACCCGGAGACCTCTAGGACCATCTATAGACCTACCGCTCATCTAAAAACTGGTCCCCATGAATAAAGGTGCAAATACAAAATCACCAAAATCAGTCTAATGTTCTGATCCTCCCCCTTTTCCCCCTCTTTTGGGTTTCTTTTTTGACTTCTTCTGGATCAACATGGTAGGGATTATAGGTGGGACTTGACGGACTTTATCAACTATGTTTTGGCTGGCAGCAACTATAAGTGAATGGGCACCTTAAAGGCAAAGTGTCGCTAAGAAATGGTCTATTGTTTAAACCGCATTTTTATATTAAACATACTGTATTTAAGAATTTTTGGTTGTTTTTCATTTTTCATGTTATCTACATAAAAAAGGGTTACACGTCATACTATGTGTATGAACGCACTCAGCCCAAGATGGATATATCAGGTTCTGGAGAAGTGCGACATGTCCATGTTCACTTTTTGACAACATATAAAAGGGCTCTCCTGTTATGGACGCTTATCCTGTATACACAGAACAGGTGTCTGATCTTTGGGGCCTGATCCCCGGGTCCCACAGTGATCAAGAGAATAGGGGACCGGAAGACCCCTTAAGGTCTCCATGTGAATGGAGCGCCAGTGCACTAGTATGACCGGCGCTCCTTATACTTCTATGAGGCTGTCGGAGATTACAGGCCCAGCAGACCGATACATGTATAGGGAGAGTTGGTCACGCAAGTGCACGGGTGGCTCTGTGGTTATACTCCACATTACGGGGGGCATGCAGTAACGGGACCCCCAGCAATCAGACACCTCCCCTATCCTGTGGATTGTGAATGTGTCCATAATGAGACATCCCCTTTAAGGAGCCCATACATTTTCAATTGCTGTCTATTGACTGTTGGCTTGGCTGACAGCTATTCCTTCTGACTCCCCCATACACATGAAGGCTCGGTTCAGGTGATAATTCTTGCTCTGACCAACACTACTGCTTATCTCCTGAGGACAGAGCATAATAAAATTCAACATGCCCGATCCTTCTTTCCCCCAATATAATTCGGAGGCCCCATATACATAAGATAGAAAGGTGGTCCCCAACAAACATGACTGTAGAATAAAATCACAACCTTTACGCTACGTCCCGGCCTATCGCTAGGTCTAGATTCGCACCGTACAGGTTTTATCACCATTTGCAGCAAATCTTCTGTGTTTTACAGTGAACAGACATGGCGGCAATTACTGGGGATAATGACAGCACATAAATCTAGTCAAGCGATCGGCGATATTTACCAGCTCATTCAATCGCCGCATGGCTGAAGCATGAAGGGAAAAAAAAAAAAACGGAGAGAAATTCCTTTCAGACAGGTCATTTGTAAGGCACGGACGGTTTAGTGCTTGCCCGGGCTGTTTGCTCATTGTTCTCTTGCGATATGGCTCTGTATACTCGGAGGAGTCACATTGTATATATCACATGGTATACATCACTAGCCGACCCTCCAGCACGTTACTGCATGCCCCCCGTAACGTGCAGGATAACCGCAGAGCCCGCCGCTCCATCCTATAGTCGCTGCTTTACAATAAAACATGTCCTCTTCAAAGATCTGGTTTATTTCCCCTTACAAAGCCGGATACATCAAAGAGGGGGGTCTTGTGTGCTCCGAGGATTTACGTCCTCACTTTGCACGCCGCTCCTTTTGTTATGGAAGTCAGACAACCGATCGCATACTAATAATCGTCAGCAAAAAATAGGAAAACAGGATCAAAGAGGAAATGGGGTGAAGCCGGAGAAACCTCAGGAGGCAGGAAGCGAAGTGTCGGCACACGAGAGCCATTTACTCTATGGCAATGGAGGCGAACGTTTCATTGTACAACATGACGGCTCCTGCATCTACATTACTGTATCTACAGTAGGGCGGGGCAATCTAAATCGCAATTAAATTGGGGATTTTACCTTGATTACAATTAATGGAGATTTAGGCCATGCCCCTTTTAGACCACGTCCCCTTTACAGTATGAGCACGTGTCGGTCTAACCTCGCGAGATTCAGCTCACAAGTTCACCTGGCAGTTTCGTTCAGACCGAACACATCCAAACCAAAACTATTATACTCAAAGAGACCCCAGAGTATAATGATCGGAGGCTCAGGGGAGGTGATCAAACAAAAAAAAACAGTCTTACTCGCCTCTTCTGGGCTCCTGAGTGACTCTCCTGTCTTTGGCGCTTCTGACTGACATCAGGGACTGCTGAGGCCCAATCACAGGCCTCACTTGGCGTTGTGACGCTTGCATCTATACATCATGACACCACAATCACAGGACTCGGCAGTCCCTGATATCAGTCAGAAGTGCTGAAGACAGCAGGGGGCTGCGCCGGAGCCCAGGAGAGGCGAGTAACACTGTTTTTTTATGTTAGATCACCTCCCCTGAGCCTCCGATCATTATACTCTAGGGTCTAAAGAAATCCCAGAGAATACGGATAGCAGTTCCAATTCTGACATGTTTGGCCTGAATAAAACTGCAGGTGGAACTTCACAAATATTGTAATAACCGGACCGAAATAAGACTCACAGGGACAACAATACCACAAAATCAAGTTACTGACACATAAAGGGATTTCTAGGATTATAAAAACATGTCTGCTTTTTTGAAGAAAGAGCGCCACACCTGTCTACAGGCTGTGTGAGGTACTGCCGCTCAATGGATCATAGCTGCAATACCATACACAGCTGGGGGGGGGTGCTGTTTCTGGAGGAAGATAACCATGTTTTTCTAATTCTATACAAAGCCTTTAATGTGAACCTCTTATGTTGACCATGTAGTTGGACGGCTCGGCATGATGTGCTTAGTAGACTAACGTAGACCACGTAGACGTAGACGTAGACCACCGACCCTGACTCCTTCATATCTGGCTGACAGCTGTGGTCAGACAGAAGCAGTAAAGTCTCTCTAATCCTAGTGATCGATTCCTATGATAGCAAATATGTAACAAACTATACATCTAATTAATTCTACAATATAAATAATTCTATAATATCATTAAAAAGAATTCTCCATTTTATTTGAAGCCGGGGTCAGAGTCTGTAACATTTTGCCAACTCCATAGCCCTACTTTGAAGGAACAGATAAAATATCACCTTATTCATTGAATCCCCTTCTCTTGCTTAGGGGTCCAGTGGGCGGTCCTATTCAGTCATTCTCTGTATGCACACCCATCACTGAGTAGGACCGCCCACTGGACTCCTAAGTACAGAAAGAGCACAATCTTTTCCCTCCACACTAGATATGGATCTGCTCGGCTCCTCCTGCTCTATAACATGCTGCCTCCAGACCGGACGACATGTACAATGTGATGGGTTCCCTTTAACAAAATAACACAAAAGCCAAAGTCTTAATATAATGATTAAAAACAAGAGGTTAGTATTTTAGGAGACTGCACATAGCCTGTAAATTTACGATGCGAGATCAGAAGACCTCCTGGCACGCCGCTGTATAAATCGTTGCAGTAACTCATTGTGCCCCGTGCACACAATGGCCGCGGTTAATCTATAACTTCAGGACTATTTTGAGCCTCCATCTGGCACACACATCAATGCTATTGTTTCCACAAGCACATGATAGGTTGGGCTTGTCACACCTTACATACCAGCGCTGTGTTAGGACACGCACAGCACGGCTCCTGCCATGGTATATCAAGGCTTCTCCTACAGGGCTGTATATACTGCCGGCTGACGTGATGCACTACATGGTCTAGGCTGGACACTTAGGAAGGAGTCCGAGTGTATACATAAGCATCCCTATATACCAGGGCTAGGCTGCTACGTAAGCTCTATGGGCTCGACAACCAGAAATATTACTATAAAACCCACCACCGAGATAAGAGGTCTATAAACCCCCAGTGCGACCGGCTGGGAGGCCAAGGGCAAGCTCAGCGCTTTAATTAAAGGGGATGTCCCATTACAGACACTTAGGGGTCTGAAAACTGGGACTCTCAGCGATCAGGAGGGCGGAAGACTAAAAGGAATTCATCACCAATTGGTTTATATTTATTAGGACCAGAAATCAGTTTTTTCTAATACATTTATTTTCTGATTGTAGATTTTTTAATTCTATTTTCTGTCCATGATTATGGGGGCGGCCATCTTGCCTGAGCTTCTCCTCCGCTGTGTGAACAGCATTTAGTGATCTGCTTTACAGCAGTGTCATGGCTATAGGCAGCAATAGTCTGACTCACTGAGGTCTACAGGGGGGATATAAGCTGTGACATCATCTATCGTCAGTAGTGATGTAATGATGGGTCAGTGGTGTCATCTATAGAGGTGTTATCTTCCATTGTAATGTAAATAAGGTCACTGCTGCAATGAAAAACTCTTCAGAATTAGCAAACGGTAGGACTGCTATAAGGCAGAGTGAAAAATCGCAGGATATTGTACATTTATTTTTTAACTATAGATCAAAAATTCCTCTTAAAAACCTGGTTGAAAAAAAATAGGCCATTTTGGGTGTCACACTCCCCTGCATCCTCCTTGTGAATGAAGCACCAGTGCGCTTGCGTGTCCTACGCTCTGTTCACCCCTATGGGGCTGCCGAGGAGTGTCCTAAAATAATCGTTCAGTAATCGAGGTAAAAGGGTCAAGTAATCGTGATTTTGATTTAGGTCGTAATCGCCCAGCCCTACCATGTGGCGCCATACTGTGAACATCATAACCCTCCTCTGGACTGAGCGCGAGTAAATGGCAAACATTCATTTTTTTTATAATTTCTATGAGATTTAAAGGGCAGGACAACCCCTTTAAGTAAACCGGTGACTTGTAGGAAACAATCATGATCATTATTGGTTTGTCGCCAGTTTCCCTCCAGGGTGTCAGGTCGGATCTAGAATCACATTGATAAATGGGAGTTGTAGGTTTTCAGTCCTGCATACTCCACATACTTACCATGTGACTGTATACCCGTATACTCTTCTCACTGCCGACACCGCAGTATTCTATGACTTTTATACATCTTGCAATCGTCCAGATAAATAAGACATAATTACATCATTTTTATTTTTGGCCATCTTACACTCTATCCCTGCGCCAGCCATCATTTCAGAGCCAGGACAGAAAGCCATTGGCCCGGAGCTCGGTCAGGCCGACCTCTTCATGTAGACACAATATAAGAAATCTGAAGGTTAATAATTTACAGTATTCACGGGATGGCAGCGCTTTCACAACCGCTGCGGCTTTGTCTGGGCAATCCTCTGGATCTGATGCCATCTATACCAGGTCACGGCACTCCTTGTTCCCTCCTACACATTGACACATGAGGCAGCAAGGCAAGGAATAAGAAGCACAAGCCTGGGTACTTGGAAGGTTCAAGAGTTTCTTCATGGCCGGCCATTTCACCCCCTCAACCTTAGGGAATGTTCACATGGAGCGGGATCGCTGCAGGATTTGGCAGATGAGAACAAATATCCACATAGTGAAATGTTCAGCTCAAAAAGAGATAGAAAAAATAAGCGTCCTGCTCGACCTCGCCGCAGAGTCCACGGAGCGAGACACTCCGCTGATCAGCCCCATCATCTGGGGCTCATTACAAAAGCTGTAGGGCCAGAAAATGAAGAGGAATGTGTAGTGGAAGTCTGCCTCGATTCCTCTTCATTTCCCACTGTCGCAGCCCCTTAAAGAGGTTTTTATGACTTTCACTGGGAATAAGTGTCTGATTTTTGGGGTCTGACTACTGGGATACCTAGGGAATACAAGAAGGGGCGGTGGTGGTGGTGGGCATGCTCCGCTAACGACTCAGCTCTATGGGACTGCCAAGGTGTCTGTCCTGAAAGTCCCACACAAGTGAATGGAGCGGAGACCACTACTCCATTCACATGAGCGCTCAGGAACACTCGTAGACCCCTGTTAGTCTCATCACTGGGGCCCCAAAGGTCATCCTTGTTCCCCCAGCAGATAGCTAAGAGGCTATAATGGCAAAATCCCTTCAAGGCTGAGGCCACACATGGTGGAAACGCAGAGCTTTTGGCTGTTACGGAAACCAAGCGTTTTACAGCCCCAACAAAGTGAATGACATTTTATTGACTCTCATCTCAAGCGCTGCGGATAACAAAGATTTATCTAAAATGTTTGTGTTTTTTTTTAAATGTAGCGTCTTAATTTTACCTGAATTTTTTCACAGTTAAGACAAAAAGGTTTATAATGACTACCGCTGACACATCTATGGTAATGACAGGCCGACCCCCATTATCTGGGATAGATAGGTGTAATGCGGCACATCTTTGGCACATGGCACCTTTCTGTGCCACAGTGTTTGTTCTGCACCTCGCAGGGCGTATATAAATTTATTATAACTCAGGAATCCTTCGCCAGTTCCTGACCGGCCTAGATTTCCATTCTGGCACCCGGAGTGCATATCATTTATTAAAGGGGCCGGATCCTCTTGGCACCTCACACCAGTTGGGGTCTTTATTAAGACTGGAACAGGAAACACCAGTCTTAATCAATCCCCCATGTGATGTCACAGGCCACCACTGTAGCCAATGACAGTAGGCAATGGTCATATGTGATGAGACATCATTGCTGAGGCCTCCAGGAGATGAGATTAGCGGGATCACAGAAGTGCCAGGAGAAGAGTTTTGCTTTTTTTAGGCAATTGACAGCAGCAAATCTGCACCAAAATCCACACAATTTAGGGTCAATTTTTCTGCAACATTTTCTGCAGCAAATTGAGAATGTGTGAGCCTATCCTTAGCTTTGTTTTGAGGCTGAAGCGTTTCCAATGGGGTGACTTCCCATAAGAACTTCCATCCAAGTATTTCAAAATAGCTTTGCAGCTCCAGGTGGCATGAAAATATGAGAAGTATGTGCCCAAGGTGCGGCCAACACAAGTTACACCCCTACTAAATATTCATGGTATAGTCACTAAGCTCATGTATACTCATAGACATATCTATAGGAAAATTTGTGATTTACAGCTTCACCTGCTCTTGTTTCTTTCGCACCCATTCCTTGTGTTGTTCCTCAGCCAAACGTTTCTTCTGCTCCTTCTTCAGCTCCTGTTTCCTTCGCTCTTCTTCTTGTTTTAGTTCCTGAATGAAAAGACACGCCTTAAGATGTAAGAACTAAAAACTGAGATGATGGTTACAGATTGTAGTTTCACATATACTGGCATTGAAAAGAAAGAGAGTCCTGCTGACCCCGCCCACACACAGTGATTGACAGCTCTCCCTGGATCAGTGTACACAGAAGGCTGTCAATCACTGAGTGAGGGCGGGGTCAGCAGGACTCTCACTGACTCTTCTAAGAGTCCTGTCAGGATTTATAATGCCTTTTACTCCAAAATCCTGCTTCAAATCATATAACCCTATATATCACACTGCTCAGCTTCTCTCCTCTATCATATACCCCTATATATCACACAGCTCAGCTTCTCTCCCTCTATCCTATAACCCTATATATCACACTGCTCAGCTTCTCTCCTCTATCCTATAACCCTATATATCACACTGCTCAGCTTCTCTCCTTTATCCTATATATGACACAGCTCAGCTTCTCTCCTGTATCATATAACCCTATATATCACACAGCTCAGCTTCTCTCCTCTATCCTATAACCCTATATATCACACAGGTCAGCTTCTCTCCTCTATCATATAACCTATATATCACACAGCTCAGCTTCTCTCCTCTATCATATACCCCTATATATCACACAGCTCAGCTTCTCTCCTCTATCCTATACCCCTATATATCACACAGCTCAGCTTCTCTCCTCTATCATATAACCCTATATATCACAGAGCTCAGCTTCTCTCCTCTATCCTATAACCCTATATATCACAGAGCTCAGCTTCTCTCCTCTATCATATAACCCTATATATCACACAGCTCAGCTTCTCTCCTCTATCATATACCCCTATATATCACACAGCTCAGCTTCTCTCCTCTATCATATATCACTATATATCACACTGCTCAGCTTCTCTCCCCTATCCTATATATCACAGAGCTCAGCTTCTCTCCTCTATCCTATAACCCTATATATCACACAGCACAGCTTCTCTCCTGTATCATATAACCCTATATATCACACAGCTCAGCTTCTCTCTTATCATATAACCCTATATATCACGCAGCTCAGCTTCTCTCCTCTATCATATAACCCTATATATCACACAGCTCAGCTTCTCTCTTCCCTCTAACCCTATATATCACACAGCTCAGCTTCTCTCCTCTATCCTATAACCCTATATATCACACAGCTCAGCTTCTCTCCCCTATCCTATATATCACAGAGCTCAGCTTCTCTCCTCTATCATATAACCCTATATATCACAGAGCTCAGCTTCTCTCCTCTATCCTATATATCACACAGCTCAGCTCTCTCTCTTCTAACCTATAACCCTATATATCACACAGCTCAGCTTCCCTCCTCTATCATATAACCCTATATATCACACAGCTCAGCTTCTCTCCTCTATCATATACCCCTATATATCACACAGCTCAGCTTCTCTCCTCTATCATATAACCCTATATATCACACAGCTCAGCTTCTCTCCTCTATCCTATAACCCTATATATCACACAGCTCAGCTTCTCTCCTCTATCATATAACCCTATATATCACACAGCTCAGCTTCTCTCCTCTATCCTATAACCCTATATATCACACAGCTCAGCTTCTCTCCTCTATCCTATAACCCTATATATCACTGAGCTCAGCTTCTCTCCTCTATTATATAACCTATATATCACACAGCTCAGCTTCTCTCCTCTATCATATACCCCTATATATCACACAGCTCAGCTTCTCTCCTCTATCCTATAACCCTATATATCACACAGCTCAGCTTCTCTCCTCTATCCTATAACCCTATATATCACACAGCTCAGCTTCTCTCCTCTATCCTATAACCCTATATATCACACAGCTCAGCTTCTCTCCTATTATATACCCCTATATATCACACAGCTCAGCTTCTCTCCTCTATCATATACCCCTATATATCACACAGCTCAGCTTCTCTCCTCTATCATATAACCCTATATATCACAGAGCTCAGCTTCTCTCCTCTATCCTATAACCTATATATCACACAGCTCAGCTTCTCTCCTCTATCCTATAACCCTATATATCACACAGCTCAGCTTCTCTCCTCTATCCTATACCCCTATATATCACACAGCTCAGCTTCTCTCCTCTATCCTATAACCCTATATATCACACAGCTCAGCTTCTCTCCTCTATCATATACCCCTATATATCACACAGCTCAGCTTCTCTCCTCTATCCTATAACCCTATATATCACACAGCTCAGCTTCTCTCCTCTATCATATAACCCTATATATCACACAGCTCAGCTTCTCTCCTCTATCCTATAACCCTATATATCACACAGCTCAGCTTCACTCCTCTATCATATAACCCTATATATCACGCAGCTCAGCTTCTCTCCTCTATCATATAACCCTATATATCACACAGCTCAGCTTCTCTCCTATTATATACCCCTATATATCACACAGCTCAGCTTCTCTCCCTCTATCCTATATATCACACAGCTCAGCTTCTCTCCTCTATCCTATAACCCTATATATCACACAGCTCAGCTTCTCTCCCCTATCCTATATATCACAGAGCTCAGCTTCTCTCCTCTATCATATAAGCCTATATATCACAGAGCTCAGCTTCTCTCCTCTATCCTATATATCACACAGCTCAGCTTCTCTCTTCTAACCTATAACCCTATATATCACACAGCTCAGCTTCCCTCCTCTATCATATAACCCTATATATCACACAGCTCAGCTTCTCTCCTCTATCATATACCCCTATATATCACACAGCTCAGCTTCTCTCCTCTATCATATACCCCTATATATCACACAGCTCAGCTTCTCTCCTCTATCCTATAACCCTATATATCACTGAGCTCAGCTTCTCTCCTCTATCCTATAACCCTATATATCACTGAGCTCAGCTTCTCTCCTCTATTATATAACCTATATATCACACAGCTCAGCTTCTCTCCTCTATCCTATAACCCTATATATCACACAGCTCAGCTTCTCTCCTATTATATACCCCTATATATCACACAGCTCAGCTTCTCTCCTCTATCATATACCCCTATATATCACACAGCTCAGCTTCTCTCCTCTATCATATAACCCTATATATCACAGAGCTCAGCTTCTCTCCTCTATCATATACCCCTATATATCACACAGCTCAGCTTCTCTCCTCTATCCTATAACCCTATATATCACACAGCTCAGCTTCTCTCCTCTATCATATAACCCTATATATCACACAGCTCAGCTTCTCTCCTCTATCCTATAACCCTATATATCACACAGCTCAGCTTCACTCCTCTATCATATAACCCTATATATCACGCAGCTCAGCTTCTCTCCTCTATCATATAACCCTATATATCACACAGCTCAGCTTCTCTCCTATTATATACCCCTATATATCACACAGCTCAGCTTCTCTCCCTCTATCCTATATATCACACAGCTCAGCTTCTCTCCTCTATCCTATAACCCTATATATCACACAGCTCAGCTTCTCTCCCCTATCCTATATATCACAGAGCTCAGCTTCTCTCCTCTATCATATAAGCCTATATATCACAGAGCTCAGCTTCTCTCCTCTATCCTATATATCACACAGCTCAGCTTCTCTCTTCTAACCTATAACCCTATATATCACACAGCTCAGCTTCCCTCCTCTATCATATAACCCTATATATCACACAGCTCAGCTTCTCTCCTCTATCATATACCCCTATATATCACACAGCTCAGCTTCTCTCCTCTATCATATACCCCTATATATCACACAGCTCAGCTTCTCTCCTCTATCCTATAACCCTATATATCACTGAGCTCAGCTTCTCTCCTCTATCCTATAACCCTATATATCACTGAGCTCAGCTTCTCTCCTCTATTATATAACCTATATATCACACAGCTCAGCTTCTCTCCTCTATCCTATAACCCTATATATCACACAGCTCAGCTTCTCTCCTATTATATACCCCTATATATCACACAGCTCAGCTTCTCTCCTCTATCATATACCCCTATATATCACACAGCTCAGCTTCTCTCCTCTATCATATAACCCTATATATCACAGAGCTCAGCTTCTCTCCTCTATCCTATAACCTATATATCACACAGCTCAGCTTCTCTCCTCTATCCTATAACCCTATATATCACACAGCTCAGCTTCTCTCCTCTATCCTATACCCCTATATATCACACAGCTCAGCTTCTCTCCTCTATCATATAACCCTATATATCACAGAGCTCAGCTTCTCTCCTCTATCCTATAACCTATATATCACACAGCTCAGCTTCTCTCTCCTATCATATAACCCTATATATCACACAGCTCAGCTTCTCTCCTCTATCCTATAACCCTATATATCACACAGCTCAGCTTCTCTCCTCTATCCTATACCCCTATATATCACACAGCTCAGCTTCTCTCCTCTATCCTATACCCCTATATATCACACAGCTCAGCTTCTCTCCTCTATCATATACCCCTATATATCACACAGCTCAGCTTCTCTCCTCTATCCTATAACCCTAT
The DNA here is from genome assembly GCA_947044405.1 of Leptodactylus fallax. Taxonomy (NCBI): domain Eukaryota; kingdom Metazoa; phylum Chordata; class Amphibia; order Anura; family Leptodactylidae; genus Leptodactylus; species Leptodactylus fallax. The sequence goes on from CAMRHE010000204.1 coordinate 2,355,643, forward strand.
ATATCACACAGCTCAGCTTCTCTCCTCTATCATATAACCCTATATATCACACAGCTCAGCTTCTCTCCTCTATCATATAACCCTATATATCACACAGCTCAGCTTCTCTCCCTCTATCCTATATATCACACAGCTCAGCTTCTCTCCTCTATCATATAACCCTATATATCACACAGCTCAGCTTCTCTCCTCTATCCTATAACCCTATATATCACACAGCTCAGCTTCTCTCCTCTATCATATAACCCTATATATCACACAGCTCAGCTTCTCTCCTCTATCATATAACCCTATATATCACAGCTCAGCGTCTTCTATCATATATCTTACTCTCATACAGCACAGCATGAATCACCTAACAGGTTCTCTATAAAAGGGATAGGTCTCTGTGAAATAGACTATCCCTTTTAAAGAAATCTATATCCTTTAAGTAACACATATATAATAAGACTCACCTCAGATATCTTGTTTTGCAGCTCAATTCGACCTTGCCTTTCCTTGCTAAGCAGCCATGTTTCCCACGGAGAGAGCTTCATGTCCGCTAGAGATTGCTCTATTGTGCCAGTCCCTTCTTGAGTCTGATGACTGAAAAAGAAGTGACGTTTACAATGAATGATATTGGTGGGTGCTTTATTCACCGTTATCCATCTTCAATATGGGAGGTATGCAGTAAAAAGACCAAGTTAAAGAGCAAGTCTATACACAAAAGATCTATGTCGGCCGAGCATGACAATTTCAATGGGGTTGATTGACCAACTAATGTGCATGGGGTCCCCCTCCGTTTCCCCAGCATCTACTGTTGGGGGAGATACGGATTGGGCCGTCTGATTTCAACTGCCTGATACTTGGTAAGATAAGCCAATACCAGACTTCTCCCCTGTCCTATTCAGTACACGTGTGATGCACAGAGATGCCAAGCTTGCACCTGTACAGGGAAGTTGGGGCGAGATAGCTGTCAGACTATCAGGACGTTAACATGCCCATAAACCATCAATAGCTGGTGGCTGAGCAAGTCATTTCCCAGCTGCCCCATACACATGCATGCTTGGCATGGCTGACTGAGTATGTGTCTTTATAGTGGACAGTGGAGTAAGCTGCAGCTAGACAACTGTAATGGCAACTCCTAAAGGAATAAAGGACCGGACATGATAAGATCTGTCATGGGAGGGTCATAAGGCCACCATACATATCAGATACTCAGCTGGTCCATTCATATACACTATACTTATAAGATATTCAGCAGAGTCCATACATATACACTATACATATAAGATACTCAGCCAGTCCATACATATACACCATACATAGAAGATACTCAGCAGGGTCCATACATATACACCATACATAGAAGATATTCAGCTGGTCCATACATATACACCATACATAGAAGATATTCAGCTGGTCCATACATATACACCATACATATCAGATACTCAGCCAGTCCATACATATACACCACACATAGAAGATACTCAGCCAGTCCATACATATACACTATACATAGAAGATATTCAGCTGGTCCATACATATACACCATACATAGAAGATACTCAGCCAGTCCATACATATACACTATACATAGAAGATACTCAGCCAGTCCATACATATACACCATACATAGAAGATACTCAGCCAGTCCATACATATACACTATACATAGAAGATATTCAGCTGGTCCATACATATACACCATACATAGAAGATATTCAGCTGGTCCATACATATACACCATACATAGAAGATACTCAGCTGGTCCATACATATACACCATACATAGAAGATACTCAGCCAGTCCATACATATACACTATACATAGAAGTTACTCAGCCAGTCCATACATATACACCATACATAGAAGATACTCAGCCAGTCCATACATATACACTATACATAGAAGATATTCAGCTGGTCCATACATATACACCATACATAGAAGATACTCAGCCAGTCCATACATATACACCATACATAGAAGATACTCAGCTGGTCCATACATATACACCATACATAGAAGATACTCAGCCAGTCCATACATATACACCATACATAGAAGATACTCAGCTGGTCCATACATATACACCATACATAGAAGATACTCAGCCAGTCCATACATATACACTATACATAGAAGATATTCAGCTGGTCCATACATATACACTATACATAGAAGATATTCAGCCGGTCCATACATATACACCATACATAGAAGATACTCAGCCAGTCCATACATATACACCATACATAGAAGATACTCAGCCAGTCCATACATATACACCATACATAGAAGATACTCAGCCAGTCCATACATATACACTATACATAGAAGATATTCAGCTGGTCCATACATATACACCATACATAGAAGATATTCAGCTGGTCCATACATATACACCATACATAGAAGATACTCAGCTGGTCCATACATATACACCATACATAGAAGATACTCAGCCAGTCCATACATATACACCATACATAGAAGATACTCAGCCAGTCCATACATATACACCATACATATCAGATACTCAGCCAGTCCATACATATACACCATACATAGAAGATATTCAGCTGGTCCATACATATACACCATACATAGAAGATACTCAGCCAGTCCATACATATACACTATACATAGAAGATATTCAGCTGGTCCATACATATACACCATACATAGAAGATACTCAGCCAGTCCATACATATACACCATACATAGAAGATACTCAGCTGGTCCATACATATACACCATACATAGAAGATACTCAGCCAGTCCATACATATACACCATACATAGAAGATACTCAGCTGGTCCATACATATACACCATACATAGAAGATACTCAGCCAGTCCATACATATACACTATACATAGAAGATATTCAGCCGGTCCATACATATACACCATACATAGAAGATACTCAGCCAGTCCATACATATACACCATACATAGAAGATACTCAGCCAGTCCATACATATACACTATACATAGAAGATATTCAGCTGGTCCATACATATACACCATACATAGAAGATATTCAGCTGGTCCATACATATACACCATACATAGAAGATACTCAGCTGGTCCATACATATACACCATACATAGAAGATACTCAGCCAGTCCATACATATACACTATACATAGAAGTTACTCAGCCAGTCCATACATATACACTATACATAGAAGATATTCAGCTGGTCCATACATATACACCATACATAGAAGATACTCAGCCAGTCCATACATATACACTATACATAGAAGATATTCAGCTGGTCCATACATATACACCATACATAGAAGATACTCAGCCAGTCCATACATATACACTATACATAGAAGATATTCAGCTGGTCCATACATATACACCATACATAGAAGATACTCAGCCAGTCCATACATATACACCATACATAGAAGATACTCAGCTGGTCCATACATATACACCATACATAGAAGATACTCAGCCAGTCCATACATATACACCATACATAGAAGATACTCAGCTGGTCCATACATATACACCATACATAGAAGATACTCAGCCAGTCCATACATATACACTATACATAGAAGATATTCAGCTGGTCCATACATATACACTATACATAGAAGATATTCAGCCGGTCCATACATATACACCATACATAGAAGATACTCAGCTGGTCCATACATATACACCATACATAGAAGATACTCAGCCAGTCCATACATATACACCATACATAGAAGATATTCAGCTGGTCCATACATATACACTATACATAGAAGATATTCAGCCGGTCCATACATATACACCATACATAGAAGATACTCAGCTGGTCCATACATATACACTATACATAGAAGATATTCAGCTGGTCCATACATATACACTATACATAGAAGATACTCAGCCAGTCCATACATATACACCATACATAGAAGATACTCAGCCAGTCCATACATATACACTATACATAGAAGATATTCAGCTGGTCCATACATATACACCATACATAGAAGATACTCACCAGTCCATACATATACACCATACATATAAGATACTCAGCCAGTCCATACATATACACCATACATATAAGATACTCAGCCAGTCCATACATATACACCATACATAGAAGATACTCAGCCAGTCCATACATATACACCATACATAGAAGATACTCAGCCAGTCCATACATATACACCATACATATCAGATACTCAGCCAGTCCATACATATACACCATACATAGAAGATACTCAGCTGGTCCATACATATACACCATACATAGAAGATATTCAGCTGGTCCATACATATACACTATACATAGAAGATATTCAGCCAGTCCATACATATAAGCTTTAGTGTGTTTTTAATACCTAGAATTAGAGGTAAACAAGTCACTATGGATAAGGATTTCCTACTTGATATGATAATGAGGTATTTTGCATTTAATGATAAGGATTTCTCCTGGCACACTTCCCGCACACATGTACGAGGGCGCCTACATGCAAGTTCAAACAGGGTGTAGTAAGCATGGTGAAACGTATTAAAGGATTGCACGTAATACGAAACGCCTATAAAACTTAGGCCGTGCTTAGCTGAGATGTCTCGATCTGTAGTATGCTCCTCGGTGCTTCCATCCACTGCTTACATAGCAATCCCTTATAATAATGATATTATCAGACCTCCTGCTGTAACCTGGTGGAGAGATATGAAAATGTTGTAGTCTGCCCAAGATGTAGAGATAAGAAGCCAGAGAAGAGAACCCATATACATAGGAAAGGGTTAGGGGAAGTGGCCAACTATCTTATATGTATAGCAGTCAGGCAGAATGTAATCGTGTCCAATCTTCTGTTCACGCAGGAGATAAGAGGCCACCAGAAGTGTCTGGCAGCGCTTACTCTCCTCCCCGCACTGAACAATACACATACAGCTAGATACAGCGACTACCCGGGCCTGGCCTCTGTCCAGTCATGTCCTAAGAAACAGCCAGAAGACAATGCACACTGGAATATCACAGCCTGTAACTTTGGGAAAGCTCAGACTGAATTTTGACTATAAGATTTTTACAGATTTCAGATACATTTATGTAAGGTGTAGATGTGGACTTTCCTGCAGCATTATAAGGGTTAAAGCGTAACTAAACTTTCGGCAGCATTTGTGACATAATACATTTTTTAATATACTTTATTAACAAATTTTGTCTCCTTTCTGTGACATCCTTTATTCTTCCCCCTACTTATCTATTGAGGGCTGTCCCTGCTTTTCACTGTGTATGGTGCAGGGGCTTGTGTGTCAGGCTTTGGTTCACACCAGCGCTTGAACTCTGTTTTGGGTTTCCGTCCCCAAAACTGCTTAAAAAATGTGGAGAGAAAAGTCCTGCTGCATTTTTTGGACGGAAACCCGGCGGATCCTATTATACTCTATGGGATTTGCGGGTAACCAAGCGGACCCGAAGAACGGAAAGCTGATCACTAGTGTGAACGAAGCGTAATGAAGAGGGTGGGGGAGAGTGGCTTCAACCAGGGGCATTATGAAACGGATATCCTATGAAAGCGGAGATTCTTATCTTTCATTTGACTGTACGGTTGCAGTTCTACCTGCATTATTTCCAGAGATATCATCACAGTCAGGATCGGGACAGTTCTATGCAGCGGCAGGGTGATATCTCTGGAAATAATAGAGGTAGAACGTAGCGGTGATGTCACTGCTGCAGCAGCTCTGTATACTGAGGATGCAGGTAACCATCGGTGCATTTTTATTTTCTACACCTCCCCTGCTGGTTGATACCAGAGACCAGTAGAGCAAGTGTTATATATTAACACTGGCCACTAGCTCTTCACTATGATGTCAGGTAACAAACAAAACACTAAAATACTGGACACTAACAGCCCCCTGACTATAATGGGGTGCGTTGGGTCTGTCATTTTTAACTGACATTGCTGGACAAAAAAGTTGAGCTTGCAGGATTTTTCCCTCCAGGATTTTAGATGGATCTGCCCTGGACAGACCCCAGCGACCCCGAGCCTAAGGCAAAGTCAACTAGGATATGTTACGAGACACCGGTGTGTTAAATGCAGGGGTTAAAATCTGTCAGATTACCAAGGTTTCTTTGTTGCGGTTTCCTTGGCCAAAATCTCAGCATGGAATGAGTGATCTTCAATGTCACTTTCAAAGCTGTCGTGATAGATCGGTGACAACAAAGAATAGGTGGACTCCTCGGTGCTGCCGACATCACAATTCTTCGACCTTTCCATTACTGATTCCCTTGTGCTCGGTTTTTGAGGGGTGGAATGAGAGCGTCTCACCTCAGCCGATCGTAAGTCACTGGTGCTAGAAGACATGGCTGCAAGTAAAACAGAAGATAATGTAAAAAATAAGGGTGGGTTCACACCTGCGCTTGCTGTCCGTCCATTGCCAATCCAGTGAAAATCTCGGCGAACTGGATTGGCATCGGATACAGACCGGTCAGCGGCGCATTGGTTAAAAACCCATTCATTTGAATGGGTTTTTAAAGCAATGCTTGTGTGTGCTGCACCCTCGCGCTGCCAATCCTTTTTTTCGTCGGAAACAAAGTCGGACATGCAGGACTTCGTGTCCGACGAAAAAAAAAGGATTGGCAGCGCAGAGGGTGTAAGCGCACACCCGCGCATTGCTTTAAAAACCCATTCAAATGAATGGGTTTTTAACCAATGCGCCGCTGACCGGTCTGTATCCGATGCCAATCCAGTTCGCCGAGATTTTCACTGGATTGGCAACGGACGGACAGCAAGTGCAGGTGTGAACGAAGCATAACAGTGACGGCAGAAGAGCAATCTGTAATGTCCAGAGCGGTCTGTTATTAGGGGGTCTGTTTATTTAATGGAGTAATATAATATGCGGTGTTATATACCACTAGAAAGATAACAATGCGCAGCGTTCAGTGCTCGGTCACCACTGCTGGTATAAACCCAGTTGTCAGAGATATTTGTGCCGTTAGTTTCAGCACCGATATCCATCCACTGTCAGAAGGGTGGACTGCTCAGCATCATCACTGGGCTGTGAGGAACTTCCCCTAACAGTACAAGGCTATGGAAGAGAGGCAATCCTGACAGGCCAGTGATGGTGCTAGATCAGTAAGGCCGGGCCTTCTGACAGTGGAGGGATATCGGCACTGAAACGAACGGCACCAATATCTCTGCAACCGGGGCGCATACCTGGAAAGCTGACAGTGCATTGTCTATGTTCTAGCGGTATATAATATGTAAGGTCCTCTTTAAAGGAGTTTTCTGGCTCCTAATGCATGTCTCATACGGATAACCTATCCATAGGATAGGTCATTAATGTCTGATCTGTGGGGGGGCCTGACACCTGGGCCCTACATAGATCAGCTATTCTAGAAGCGTCCTGGTACCAGAGGCTGCTGCAGTGGACTCCCCTCCTCCCTCCATCCATCCATCTATATGGCCACTATATTATTTCAGAAGCCTCCCACATATATCGGGAGAGTTGGTAAATGTGGTTACTCCCATCTCTGCAAATCGGTAAGTTCTGACCACCAGGACAGGGCTTACAGAAACAGGCAGAAACACCGATCTGTAGCTCCCATTAGCCTAGGACAGTAGCTGTGAAACTACAACTCCCAGCAGGCCCCATTCACTTCTATAGGAGTTCCAAGAAGAGCAGAGCAAGTAGTCATGCTGAGACTTGTAGTTCCAAAGGTTAGCTACCCCTGCAGCGCCGCTCGCCCGTTTCCATAGGTCCCAGCATTGTGGTTGGTATTTGGGGCAGCTTTTGCCGTCGCCATGATGGACTTAACCCTTTAATATACAGTATTTCTTCCTGATGCCATTTCTCACAAGCTGACACACATGCATTACTCCCAAACATATGTATTATGTATATAAACTGTATTTTACACATAAAAGTAATAGCATGGGCATCCATGCAGGGATCTCCAGCTGAAACTACAACTACCAGCATGCCCTGACAACAGCTGCACAGCCACAGGGCACATCCACATTGCTTATCAGGATAACCTAGTCTTGGCTTCTAATAATAGAACTAACGCTCTATAGGACGTGTTCACACCAGTGTCTACTTACCGGACGCCTCCGCTCAGCTGCCGTTATCACCGGAGAAGCATCGCCAGCAAGTTCAAGACATCAACACACTGCAGCCAGCTTTCAAAATGGCGGCGACTACACGCAATCCCATCACTCTCCGCGAGATACAGCCAATCACAGAGCACGCTTCCTCACGCTGTCGAAGCTCCGCCCCCCGTTGTCAAGGGAGAGGGAAACCGTTCTCTGGTGGCTTCCTAGTTACGCGTGATGCGTTACTGCGCGGGGTATAGACCGCGGGCAGGAGCAGATAAGTCCTGTACACACCTGCAAGTGTGCTGTGCGCTATATGCAGGCAATAAGATAGAAATAAGTGTAATAGATACATCATAATAAATATATACAAAAAACATTAATCACTGTTCTGCTTCCTTTATATTCAGCACACACTGTGTAGAGGAAAATTATACCACCATACTGGACCGAAATTATACCGCCATACAGTCCTGAAATAAAAGTAACAAGTGGTGCAATAGAACTGGCCCATACGCATGCAGCAACCTGTTAGGGGAGGCCAGGAGGCTGGGAGTTGTAGTACTTGTAATGGTCACGGTGGCTAAACACTCGACCCACTTCTCCGGCTCTCCTGGGCTGGTGCAGGGCTGAGGGGGCCTGTGGAATACCAGATAATGCTGGTAGCCTTTTCCCCAGGGAACGTCCAAGCTGTTTTCAGCCTTCCTGTGCATGATGAAGGTTGGAGTGCCCATGATGGTCATGGAGGTATAAAACACAAGAGACACTAGGTTTGTGAAACAGTGAAATTTGCAGCTTTTCTTGAGGTAGAAGAAGGTAAAACAGCATCCAGTTTCTGGAGGTACAAGACATATTGTGCTACGGTTTAGATGGTACACGCTTTTCACAGTCCTTTGCTATCGCTTCACTCTAAGCAGTGCACAATACTGTCCTACAAGGTCTCTACAGGTTAGCTCTGTAGGGCGTAGATCAGCAGGGTCGTGCTGTCTATCCTGTGGCGCAGGCGAGGTCATTGCTCCAATATCCATATAACGCTCCTTATCTGGCGCAATCCTCTCTGAATCACAAACTGAGCAGGGATTATTCCCATCTCCTGCCTGACGCGGGTGTAGCTGACACCTCTCCAGCCTAGCCTGCGCTCTGGTTCCCCTCACTCTCCACAATTCCTCTTTCTCCAGAGAGGAAGAGAAGACCCTAGGTCTCCTTCCCTTCCCAGAACTCTCTAGATCTGAGTTGTACCATCATTCAGCACCTGTTCTATGGTGGTTCAGCCTGTTAAAGGTTTAGTTACACATCAAGCAACTCAACAGTGCAAACCTCGTGTATTGTTCCCAGTGAGACGCTACACACATAAGATAAAACAATAACCTAACAGACATCCGACGGACACCATTATAGTCAATGGGGTACCTTGGACTCCATATACGCTATTTTTTTAGGTCCGTTTGTATGTCCTTCTGGTCCTCAATGGACTAGAAGAATAGAAACCTGACAAAGATGTGAACCTAGCCTTAAGCTGGCCGTATGAAGTCTCCATTTTGGGTTTCATCACTTTTGATAACAAGACTAGCATTATTCTTGCCAAGAAAACGATAGAAACCTTGACAGAACAGACACATTACCAGTGAAGTGGGTCAGTCGGTCACTGTCTAGGTCCTCACAGGGTCTGCTGTGACTCCTTCATGGCCAGTCGGAGCAAGGACTTCTGGTGTGGTTGGAAATAACCCTTGCTTGACCACTTTTAAACTTATATAAACAACCAAGGGACTCCAAATATGGTGTAATGATAAAGTGGCCAGTGTTGTGTCCCATCCTGGACCTTGCTCATGGCCTGCATTGTGACGTGTAGAGAGAATGAATGAAAAGTCCCCCATTCAGACCCCACCAATCTGCTATTTATCCCCTGTTCTATGGATAGGATATAACTTACTTTGGTGGGGAAACCCCTTTAAACTCCAGAGCTGCATTGAAAGTCTGCAGGGATTAGGGGTGAGATCTCCCAGCTTTCCTTTCTGAAAGTTTGTTCTAGAGATTAGCATTCTGGGACGTGTAATCTGCTTTTCCTACATGTAATGAGTATGACGTGTGTGGTTTACAAACACTTCCTCGGTATTATGAGCTCAGCTGCACCATACAGTACGTTCCTGTGGTGGATAGAGCATGGCTTAGAAAACCAAAAACCACGTCTACATGAACCAGCAATGCAAATCTAGTCATAAGTGTTGACTTACTAGCAGAGGAATAGATTGAAGCGTTTCGCTCCAGGGCAAAAATCTCTAACAGGGCCCCCACCTACCTTGTGCCGTTTATAATACTGGCGTCTTCTTATGTGGTTCATAGGGCTTTGGTTCCCTCAGGCTTCAATGCCTGGGTGTGACTTCTTCCTCTCCACACTCCCTACAGCTAATGCTTACTAGGCATATGAGATCACAGTTTAGTATATTTAGTTAAAGCAGTTGTCGGGTTAGAAAACCCATTTATAGATGTCCTAGAAGGGATTTCTGAGTTAACTGGAATCTGCTGGGTCTTGTATGGATAGTAAACCACGGTGCAGGGTAAGAGACGTGAAAAACATTTTCTAATACACTGTAGCCGCAGATAGACATCATTTCCGAGAAAAAGAACTGATCCATTGTGCAAATTAGCTTGCCAGTGCCCCTGATCGTGGTCCCAAACCCGGAAAGTGCTTTGGTCACATCTTCACCTTTCTGACGTCGGCATTGAAATCTGTCGGCGTAGTACTTTCGCTTTGGGCAATAGATAATAATAATAATAATAATAATAATAGTCCTTTAATAGTCCCACAATGGGGAAATTCAGTGTGTTACAGCAGCAAAGATAAGCAGATACAAATACAAATACAACATGTACAGGAATGTTCCAAGGTGAGAGGCATTACATTAATAGCAGACAGACAGATAGGACGTAGCAGAGGAGGGGGAGGGGGGGATTTAACAGGCAGAGAGATATTTCAGTTCTCTGTGTGTAATGATCTCCGCTTAGGTCGGTGTTGGTTGAACAGCCTAACCGCGGTGGGGAGGAAAGACTTCCGATAGCGCTCCTTCTCACACCTAGGGTGGAGCAGTCGGTCACTGACAGTACTGCTCAGCGCGATCACAGTCTCATGCATGGGATGGGACTTCTTCTTCTGCATGGAGCTCACCACGGACAGTATCCTTCTGTCACCCACCACCTGCACTGGGTCCAGTGGGCTCCCCAGGACAGAGCTGGCCCTTCTAATCAGCTTGTCAAGTCTATTCCTGTCCCTGGTTGATATACTGCTCCCCCAGCAGGCCACTCCAAAGAAGATGGCTGATGCCACTACCGAGTTGAAGAAAGTTCTAAGAAGTGCCCCCCGGATTCCAAAGGCTCTCAGCTTCCTAAGCAGGTAGAGCCTGCTGTGGCCCTTCCTGTACAGGGCCTCCATATGATCTGCCCAGTCCAGCTTATTATTAAGGAGCAAACCCAGGTACTTATAGGTGTTCACAATCTCGATGCCCGTCCCCAGGATGTCCACTGGTTTTGGGGGGCATCTGCATTTGCGGAAGTCCACCACCATCTCCTTGGTCTTCCCCGCGTTAATCTTCAGGTGGTTCCGGTGGCACCAGTCCACAAAATCCTGGTTCAGTTCTCTGTACTCCCTGTCATCATCGTCTGTGATGAGGCCTACTATTGCAGAGTCGTCAGAATACTTCTGTAGGTAGCAGCTGGATGAGTTGCACCTAAAATCTGCAGTGTACAGTGTGAAGAGGAAAGGGGCGAGAACCGTACCCTGAGGTGCCCCCGTATTACAGATCACGGTACCTGACACACAGTCTCGGGCTCTCACGTATTGAGGTCGATTTGTGAGGTAGTCTAGGATCCAGTTGGAGAGGTGGTGGTCCACTCCAGCAAGACCCAGCTTGTCCCTCAATAACCTGGGCTGTATGGTGTTAAAAGCACTGGAGAAGTCAAAGAACATTATTCTCACTGTGTTCCCTGGTTTCTCCAGGTGAGACAGAGCCCTGTGCAGAAGATGGATGATGGCATCATCTACCCCAATGCCCGGCCGATAAGTAAACTGGAGGGGGTCCATAGCGGGGCTCACTAGAGGGCGGAGATGTGTGAGAACCAATCTCTCCAAGATCTTCATCAGGTGGGATGTCAGTGCTACAGGTCTGTAGTCGTTGAGGTCCATAGGGTGGGGTTTCTTTGGAACTGGTACCACACAAGAAGATTTCCATAATTCAGGGACTATTTCCTGCCTCAGGCTCATATTATACATATATGTAATTATACCACACAGCTGGTCCCCGCAAGTCTTAATTAGCCTTGCACTGATGTCATCTGGCCCTGCGGTTTTCCTCGCCTTGATCTTTTTCATCTCCTTCCTCACCTGGGCCCGTGTGAAGGTCAGACTGTGGCCAGATAAAGACGGATTTCTGGATTTACTGGTCTGTTGGGAAGTGGCCGCATGGGGAGAAGTCATTGTGGTGGGGGAAGCTGAAGGACATACTGGGGTGGGAGGAGCTGGTGTGTGATCAAATCTGTTGAAGAATAGGTTTAGTTCATTAAGCCAATTAACATCTGCCTCAATCTGGCAGACAGACTGTTTATGACCCGAAATTGACTTAAGCCCCTCCCAGACCCCCCTTTTGTCTTTTCTTTCCATTTGCTTTTCCATTTTTTTCTTTATAACTGGCTTTTCCTTGCCTGATTAGATGCCTCAGCTCCTTTTACACTTCCCTCAACCCCTCCTTATCTCTTGTCCTGAATGCCATCTTTTTCTCCTTAAGTAGTGTTTTTATATCAGAGTTAATCCATGGTTTGTTGTTGGAGAAGCACCTCACCACTTTTGTGGGTACTGTGTTGTCCACACAAAAATTAATGTAGTCTGTTATGCAGTGTGTGAGTCCTTCTATATCTTCTCCATAAGAATCCTGCAGAACTTCCCATGCGGTTGTGTCAAAACAATCCCTCAGAGCCTCATCACTCTCCTCGGACCATATCCTCACTGTGCGGGTGACAGCTGGTTCTCTACGTACAAGTGGCTTGTACACAGGTCGGAGATGTACTAGGTTGTGATCCGATCTCCCCAGGGGCGGTAGGGCTGATGAGTTATATAGATATACTACGCATGGGCCACAACCAGTTTCCAAAAAGTTTTTTTCAGAAAAGTGACAAGTCCTTATGTGGCTATAGAGGAATGCTGAAAATTGTTTAGGTCCCCAACCAGGTGCTGCTATTGCTCTAATACCCATAAAGGACCTGAATCCCCCTTAAAGGGGTTGTCCCATTACAAACACTTATACCTATTCCTACCTCCAATGATCAGGAGAATGGTGCCCGAAAGGCTCCCTGTGAATGAAGTGCCAGTGCTCTTATGTAGCTGGCGCTCTATTCACTTCTGTGGGGCTACTGGGTCTGCGATCTCTGACAGCCCTATAGCAGTGAATGGAGGGCCGGTCATGCAGGAGCATCGGTGCTTCATTCACAGGGCGGTTGCAGGAGGACATTCAGCCTTTGTTCTCTTGATCAGTGGGTGTCCCAGCAGTTGCACCCCCAGTGCTCTGACACAACCTTAATCTATTAGCCAAGTGGAGAGCTAGAAAAAGCATTATAGAATCTGACAGTCCCTACACAGCCTTACAATGGGAACTTTGTGAGATCGGGCCACATGGGCAATAATCACAGTGGGCTAGCTTTTGTGAACCTACTGGCAACTAAGTCGCTGCCATGTACAGTAGCAGCATAGTGGACAAAATTTAACCTCATCTCATCTGCATGTTGTGACTGAAACTTGTGGCGCAAAGTGACCTGTGGATTTCAACCTTTGCAATACAAACCCTGAAAGTGAGCTGGTAGGAAAGTATATGAAATGGGGAAAAAAAAAAAGTTGAACTGATTTTGACAGATTAAAATGGATCAACGATAGACACCATTCCACTGCAAACTTGCTGACCGGTGGGGGTCCAACTGATGGGCTCCCACCAATCACAAAAACTGTAGGTTGGGCACCACACCCAGCGATCAGCTCTCCTCGATCATCCTCATTAAAATGAATGGAATGGCGTGTCCACTGCCCAACCTGCTGCTGATCTGTGGGGGTCCAATCCAGTGCTGTGGAGTTAGGACCAATTTTGGGTGGAGTCGGAAAAAAAGTTACCAACTCTGACTTCAAAATAAAATGATTCATTTGTTTTTATATTATCATATTCAATTCTTAATATCGTATAATTAGATACATAGTTTGTTACATATTTACTTTCATAGGAATTCAGTCACTTGATTTCTCATGAATTACAAGAAGGAAGGAGTCCGAGCAGGAGAATGAGACAGGCTGTGGAAAAATAGAGGCGTTGGTAGTTTGGCTGACTGCCCTGGTCTGACCTCTGGCTCCCACCAATGATCGTTTTGTACCCCAGTTTGAATGCAGGTTGGGCACCGCTCAATTTATTTTAATGGGAACCATCATGGTGAGCCGATTGCAGTGCTTTTGGCCATCTCCGGCAGTCCCATTGAAATGAAAGGAGCAGTTACATGCTGCCCAACCTGCAATTTTTGTGAGCCTAGTGGTTGGACCCCCATAATCAGCAAGACCACCCCTATCTTTTGAATAGGAAGCAATTTCTTGATACAGAATATCCCTTTCAGTGGGAACACCCTACGAACAACTTATTGTCAGCCCTTGGCCACAATGGACAACTAAAAAAAAACAAAAAAACCTTAAATAATTATGTCAGTTCTGTTCTCCGGAATATAGTTTATATAAGAAAGAATGTATAGAATATGACAAACCTACAAAAAATAACATTCCGGGAGAGGCGTATAGTACATTACCTAAGGCTTTATATGCTATAATACGGGACGATGACAGATTTCTCTCTATAAAATTCTGTGTCAATGGAATGAAATTTCCGTCTTCCTCCGAAACAATAAAACAAAGGTATTTCAGGTCAGATCTCAGTGTCCTGGCAGTTAACATGTTAAAACGATAACTGACAAACCCGAAGGCTTTCCTGGGATAACCTGAAGGAATCGCGCCTTAAGCCCCTGTTATGCTTCTCATTAAAACTGATAATCTTTTAAGAAATGTTCCCACAAACTGCGTACACTGCACTGTCTTAAGACAATTAGTTCAGCTGTCAAACATTGTTAACTTTTATTTCTTAAAACACTAAACAATATACAGTAAATCGCACTGGCGCCGGCGTAGCAATGCCGAAATATCCTTGTGGGTGTGTAATTCCTGTGCTGTGTCTTGTGCTCACAGGTACAATGAATGCTCTGCTTCTAGCAAATCCAAAAAAAAAAAAAAATAGTAGTCAGAGTTGTCACTTTCATGACTTACACGTACCATGGGTGTCACTGGGAGCTAACAGGACAAAAGGGCGTATTTGCAGAGGTCTTAAAGGGAGTCTATCACCAGAACCCGGCCCCACATATACATAGGTGAGGGTCATCAGAACAGTGTTTCCCCTTATGAATTGCTGTCTCTGTTGCCAAGATGTTGCCTTTTTTTGTCAATATGCAAATTAGTTCTTTGGAGCAATAACAATGTTGCTATTACTCCAAAGAGGTAAGTGCGTGGCTAGGTTGGTCTGCTGGATTCTGGTGACAGACTCCCTTTAAAGAGAGATTGTTAGGTCCTTTATAGGTGCAAAACCAAGAACTGGGTAGGGATCTTAAAGGGGCTTACCAGGATTGTGATATTGATGACCTATCCTTAAGATAAGTCATCCATATCAGATTGTTGGGGGTCTGACACCTTGCACGCTCACTGTGGCCTTTTTTTTACTTCTTACCAGAACAGTGTTGTACATTGTATATATCAGTTGTGCTTTGTGTTGCAACTCAGCCCCATTCACTTGAATGGGACCAACATGTAAACAGGCTATGGCAAAAAAAAAAAAAAAAAAAAAATGGCTGTTTTTCACCACATCTTTCAGACAAGGTTTCCGGGTGAACTGGCTTTTGAAGGTTGAACCCGCCACAATAATTAAAGAGGTATTCTCATCTCAAAGATTATATTCTTATATTTAGACTTGTAGCTTAAGCTCTCTTACCCAATACATTGCTTTTTCGATCTTCCTCCCTTTGCCAGATACAGCTAAATCTCTCTCCTCAGTGGTTACAGCTGGTTACCTAGAATACAGACCTGCTAACAGGTCAGAATGATGACTCGGCAACAAGCAGGAGCTCCAAGCAAGAATAAGCTGCAAACCAGGAAGTGGAGGAGAGAGGAGACAGGAGGAGAGCTGAAATCCTGAGATGGGGAAACCTCTTCAATATGTTGTGTGTTGAATCCCATCCACTACACTGCTACTGTACATCGCAATGTGTTAACCAAGGGGATTCCAGCATGACTAACCCAATGCAAACTCACCCCTTTTGTGGCTACAGATAGACTTACCATTCCCATAATACAAATGAGGTCACAATTGCCCCTGGGAGGTACCAAACCTCGAAAATGTTCTGAGTCTTGTCATTAAGCTTTGAAATCTGACTGAGATGCATGCGCTGTAATGAAATGTGTATGATGCATTTGGTCCTGACCATGTCCATGACTGGTACGGTCCCTGCTGTGTGTAAAGGCCTCATGGATATTCAATGCCAAGGATGGTGATGTTGCAGAAGGGTCAAGACGTCAATAAAGATTCAGATGGTGGCAGTGGGCCCGAAACACTTGCAGTGCTTGGGATCACTATCGAGGGCTTTCGACTACATTCACATAATGGATCAAAGTTCTTATTCTTGGAAATGGTCACATCTAGGCCACAAATGTACAAAATACATTGAGACACGTGTTCAAATCCCCTGCCTTGAACTGTCAGACCAGACAGACTCTTTATAATGATTGATGGCCTGTGCGGCCAATTCGGATGAGCCATTGCTCCTATGGAAAAATTGTAGTGCCCTGCAGGAGTTCTGGTTGTCCGATCCCAGTCAAATAATGATGGCTTATTCTTGGGGGTAGTGAGAGAGGGTATGGCTAGGTTTTTGTGTCAAAGTGAGATTATGCTGCTGAGAAAATCAACCACCAATCTATATGCAAATGAGCTGTTTGGTGCACTTGGGGCAGGGCCACACCTGTCAGAGCACCTTCTTCTGTGGTTACTGCAAACACTGAACATGGGAAATGTCAATGTTTTTGTTTTAGTGGTGGTGACTATGAAAGAAAAGCAGGTGTGATCCCACCACGAGTGCACCAAACAGCTCATTTGCATATTGAAGTTGAATCTCTCAACAGCAAATTTGCATTATGCCACTACAATAAGATACTGTATAAAGTGGTTTAGAAGTGATCTGTTCTCCAAGATCAGAAATGGACATTCAATGTGCGGACCAAGACATCCTTGGACTACACACAGATGCTTATACAGTGCACGATTTTTTTTTTTTTTAATCTTCAGGGGCCCTAATACATATATAGAGAGACCTCAGACAAGCATGTTGTTGTAGCTCTCAAGGTATAAAGGTTTGTGGTCTCTCAGGTTTGTGTGGTCAAGCTATGAATGGATGAACAATCCCAGTTTGGTGTGACTATCCTCAGCCAGTGAGGTTAGCCCGATATGCATCAAGAATATGTTAAACCATAAAATATTTCATAACCCCAGGAGTGACCGCTCACGGAAGAATTGGCATGCTTATATTTTATGCTAAGAGAGCATGAAATACCTGAAAAGCACAAGACACACATACACCAGCAAAGTGGTCATTGTTAGCTTCTGAATAATAGGCTTGTACTCTGACAAGATGGAAGGATGCCAGGGTCAGTATGACTGCAAACAAAAGGTTGGGTGACATCTGCAAAACATGCCCAAGTTATTGAGATGAAGACCTGGGTAGTAGATGCATCTCAGTCTTATTGCTTTGGCATATTTGTCCACATGCAAATAAGTTGTTTGGATAAATGAGGCTATTGCCGCTTACTTCTTTGGTGCAACGGCTACGCTCTTGTTACTCCAAGGAGCACATTTGCATTTTGACAATTAAAAGTAATACCTCACCATCGGAGGCTGCGATTCACAAGGGGAAAAGACCATTTGATTCAGGTGACCCTAATCTGTCTGCAGGACTAGGGTGATATGCTGGGTCTGGTGACCCCTCTAACCTATCTATCTGCAGGGCTGGGGTGATCTGCTGGTTCTGGTGACACTAACCTCTCTATCTGCAGGGCTGGTGTGATATGCCGGTTCTGGTGACACTAACCTATCTATCTGCAGGACTGGGGTGATATGCCGGTTCTGGTGACCCTAACCTATCTATCTGCAGGGCTGGGGTGATATGCCGGTTCTGGTGACACTAACCTATCTATCTGCAGGACTGGGGTGATATGCTGGTTCTGGTGACACTAACCTATCTATCTGCAGGGCTGGGGTGATATGCTGGGTCTGGTGACACTAACCTATCTGCAGGCTGGGGTGATATGCTGGTTCTGGTGATACTAACCTATCTATCTGCAGGGCTGGGGTGATATGCTGGGTCTGGTGACAGTAACCTATCTATCTGCAGGGCTGGGGTGATATACTGGTTCTGGTGACACTAACCTATCTATCTGCAGGGCTGGGGTGATATGCTGGTTCTGGTGACAGTAACCTATCTATCTGCAGGGCTGGGGTGATATGCTGGTTCTGGTGATACTAACCTATCTATCTGCAGGGCTGGGGTGATATGCTGGGTCTGGTGACAGTAACCTATCTATCTGCAGGGCTGGGGTGATATGCTGGTTCTGGTGACACTAACCTATCTATCTGCAGGACTGGGGTGATATGCTGGTTCTGGTGACACTAACCTACCTATCTGCAGGGCTGGGGTGGTATGCTGGGTTCTGGTGACACTAACCTATCTATCTGCAGGGCTGGGGTGATATGCTGGTTCTGGTGACACTAACCTATCTATCTGCGGGGCTGGGGTGATATGCTGGTCCTGGTGACACTAACCTATCTATCTGCAGGGATGGGGTGATATGCTGGTTCTGGTGACACTAACCTATCTATCTGCAGGGCTGGGATGATATGCTGGTTCTGGTGACACTAACCTATCTATCTGCAGGGCTGGGGTGATATTCTGGTTCTGGTGACACTAACCTATCTATCTGCAGGGCTGGGGTGATATGCTGGTTCTGGTGACACTAACCTATCTATCTGCAGGACTGGGGTGATATACTGGTTCTGGTGACACTAACCTATCTATCTGCAGGACTGGGGTGATACAACATGAGGACACAAACTGGAAATAATTCTTTACTTGTTAAAAGCTTTTCATATAAAAACAAATTACAATATACAGAGTAAAACCCCTCCCATGATTAATATACAACTTTATTACAGCAGCTATGTACAAAAGAGCTTATTTACAACGCAAGAAAAAAAATGTATATAAACTGATTCATTCTGCTACTGGCAGCCAATATAGTTTAGAGGAGGTAGCTTTAATTGACAAAATAAAACTGAAGCTATACATCCCAACCTTGTGCTCTATCAAATAATTTAGAATAGAAAGATAAAAAAATATGCTCACTATATACAGCAAAATTTGTAAAACTTCAATCTAGCTTCATGGTTCAGATCGGAATGTCTCTAGAAAAAGGGTGAGGGGCGCTCGGGGCAAGGAAGTCGGGAACTGACGCAATTGTGCTTCTGATTACTCAAAAAAATTAAAAGGGGATGGCTCACGGACAGCATTTATTACTCCTCTAGAGGTTGGGGGGGATACATATATGATCGTGGAAGTCCTAAAGCCACCCAAAGTCCATTTATTTATATAGGACTGACTGTATTTGTCAGTCCCGTAGAAGTAAATGGAGTCCTGGGTGGACATGTGCCGCACAAGAGAATGGTAGATCACCATCCCCATCTATGGGGGGCAACTGGACCCCCAGCATTATCCAGTGGATAGGTGACAAATACTGTCCGTGGGCCAACCCTCTAAATAATTAGACAACAGCATTATACAACTTTTGCATTGCACAGGTAATGAAGCCAGAAAAGAAATGTTCACTAATATTACAAAATTTACCATTCATTACCTATTTAAGCAAAAAAATATAGACTTGGATCAAATTAGAAGGATTCAATTGTTTGGATGAAATAAAAGTATAAGTGCTCAAAATTTCTAAATTTCAATGTAGTCATGTTTTTTGAGTGATCTGCTTTGGAAAACCCATTTTCATATATGCTAGTAGGATCCCCCATTGAGGATCATCATCTCTCGAGGACCAAACAACCTGATACATTTACAGATTTGAATGGTAATGGTGTAATACTTCATTTTGCCTGTGGGGGCACTGCATGGAAATTGAACACACGATGATGGGTGATTGCTGGGAATAAGCCCTTAAAAGTATAAAGGGATAGGATTCAGATTGACATAATACCTCTAAAATTAAGCGACCACAGATTGGTGAGATTTCAGATGTCGAGCCAGACCATGTGTTCTTACCCTTAGAGGAGCCCAAAGACATTAGATGATTGTGACGGATTTCTATAATATTCACAGGATCATACAACATCTCCTTCTAGGAGCACTATCAGATACCACTGATTTTTTTTTTTTTCACCAGGGGTCTATCGAGTCCATGGACTGTGTCTGGTATTACAGCTTGACTCTTCACTTGAACATGATCCAAAGCCTGTGGACAGGAATGACCCATTATGCTACTTTTACGACCCCTTTTGTGTGTCATTTTCACTCCTTGTATCATGTTTAGTGCATTTTCATGGTAGACTGGCACACCGGGCACCCTGTTATGGTAGACTGTTTTGCCACAAAAATCTCCCAAATGATCGTTACAAGGTTGACAGACATGTTGCAAAATGTAGCAAGACAGATGGATTCTGACCAATTGGACCACTACACGGGTGCCCAAGTAGGACACTTTGGGTGGATTTAGAAAAAACATTAGTACTCAATAAGGCACAAGTAATATTCTGTGTCTCACATCATCACTTCAGGATGTGCTATTTGCAATATGTACTAGATAGATCTGTCAGGAATACTATGGATCCCCCCAAAAACCCATTTGGATTATCAATGAATCCAACTTGAACATGGTGGCGGACCAGCACTCTTCTCTATTACTAGAAAACCCATGTCTAGCCCTTGTGTTAGCCTATTACGTAATACTGTAACTTTTTTATTTTTGGTCTATGTTTACCTATAGGACAGCTGTTAAACTGGAGCACACTCCTGGTTCCGCGAGGTCCCACTTGGGTGCCAGCACACGTAGATGGCAGCATGGCACAGCTAGCTGTGATAGACTTTGTGCAGCTTGTGTAGTCTACCATATAGACATATTAAACAGTTAGGATCACAGTATCACAGACTGGGAGTGTATCCCTTTTAGGCCCTGCAGTAAGTTATCCTGAGCTATTAAACACACAGGCTACTTTGCTGCAGAACATGGATAACAGCTGTCTTCATATGACGACATTCCCTCAATATTTGAGCGACGCTACATGACCGATCTATACGAGCTAACATACAAAGACAATATACTAAAGAATAGGACGACACATTACGTAGATTAGAAGACAGACATAACAGAACGATTGCAGGCAAAATTTTGGTTTACAAATTATTTGTAGTCCAAACAGTCAAGTCTTTAGACTTCTGTCTCCTGCAGAGGCATGTAACGGCTTGCAGCGCAAAATACACGGCCCCATAGACAACAAAGGGCTTCGCTTAAGAGTCCCGACATCCTTTGTCCGCTTCCCTTCTTACAAGTGACATGCTTATAAAAGTGCTCCCTTTGATGTTAGGTCGGTAATTGTTTGTGCTCTTCGACCACTGTGATATTCCATATGAATAAGTCCACCGAGCATTTGCTCAGTCTTTCATTCTTGGTATATTATAGGCGTAACGAACCAATGGAAAGCCACGGCTCTGATAGAAACATGCCCGACCACAGGCCTGGACCTGGTCAGAGCTGTCGGACACAAAGGAATCTTCTTCATCTGCACAATCCGAGTGGGCAGACTGAGTCCCAATGTCTGACCAGTAGTTCTCTGACCGGTGACAGGGCACAACGGCCAATGTTGGACAACTATGAGACTTTATTAAGTGTTTACAAGGTGGAGGATTCTTTAGGAGAACCGACTCACAGTAATCGCACACTGCATAGTTGCCTTGTAGGTGAGAATACATCCCAAAGTCATAGTAAAAATCCTGAGTCACACATCCTCTCTGGGCATTGGTCGTGACCGCAACTGAGCCACGTCTCTTGGTCAAATGCCACCTTAGTAGCTTCCAGTCTTCCTTAAACTTGGGGTTGAAGAACACGTACAGCACAGGGTTGAGGCAGGCTGGTAATGGGAAAAATATCAAAGTCACAGATTTCATGATTTCAGGCGTTATGGATATTGCAGTGATGAGCGGTGCAAATGAGAAGAAGGCGACGGGGCAGAAGAAGATGCAGTTGGTGAAGATGAGCCAGGCAACATGTTTGATCATACTGGACTCAGCGTTCTCAGAGAGGTCTTCTTTCTCCAAAGTACAGTATAGTTTTGTATAGGTTATAACCATCACCAAAAACGCCAAGGAGTTTAGAAGAACCAGTGTCACTGTGAAGCCTAAAGATGGCGCCTCTCCAGTCGGGAACGGCAAGCACAAAGGAGAGGAGGAAAATTCTCCAACGTGAAACAAAGGCAAACATCCTGCCGCTATTGCAAGGAACAGAGCGACGACGGAAGCAATCTGAAATTTCTTTAAGTGCTGGCTTTTTTCCTTCTTAATTATATCCTTTGCAGACATGCTCCGTTCAATGGCTGCCAAGGTCAAGAAGAAAATGGCACTCTCTGAAGAGAAAATTGCAAGGAACCCAGCCACTTTACATCCACTGCCAGTTTCCCACCAGATGCCAAACTCCGCAAACTGTCCCCAGGAGGCCGTGTCCAATACAGTCAAAATTCCTGTATATATACCCATGAAGAGATTGGAGATGGCAATGAGACCTATGAAGAGCTTGGAGGAAGACATGGTGGAACAGGAAGCAAACATGGTCATGATGACGATGATGTTGAAGATGACAGCTAGCAGAAAGATGAACCATACAGTGAGACGAATCATCCAGCTGCCCAGCAGGAACTCACAGGGCTTAAAAGCACCTGAAAAAGAAGGGATGGGAGGAAAAATTAGTTGGTCAAGTAATGTCTAAACGGCATAGGTCAAGGACTCGCTGGCTGGACACACCATGCATTCTCATCTGAACTCTAGGCTTACCAAGACAACATTCCAGACCTGTTCTGCTACAAGTTGACCATATTTTGGTAGAGTCTTCAGTCTGATCGGATGATGGGCTTGGGGTTGGCCACTTTCTGGACAGATTGCCAATATAGATAAATAGTCATGTTCTGTACCAGGGAAATTATTGTTCACCCCAGCTATTATTTCAAGGTCCCAAAAGGTAGGACATGTAAACATTGAGCATAACACTGTCCACTTCCATAGGAATGAAGATCTTGGTGGTCAGGGGACATGACCACTTCCCTTACTGTCCCAGGCTCAGTCACTTCTCCACAGGAGCAGATACAGAATATTTTGCTTCTCGTATCTGTGCACGCATCAAAAGTGGACTGAGCCGTGGGATTGTTGACCACTACTACCTTCATTCCTACCGATGCTGATTCCAATGTCCTACCTATGGGAAGGGAACCTGGAAATGGAAAGCTATAAGGGAGATTCAGAGCAGCATGGCTCAAATCACGTGTTGTATGGCACAGCAGAAATTTATCCAAAAAGTGGACAATCCCTTTAAAGTTAATGTTGTAGTTGCATTATAGTTGTGTTTTCATATTATAATATATCTAATGACCAGTCTAAAACTCAAGAAAAACGCTACAAACTAGTGCACAATACCACAAGAAGATGTAAGTGACACTTACCTGTGGACGGATTACAGTGAACAACCGTCTGCACGTGGTCTTTAACCTCCTCCGATATCATGTAATCTTCAATAGCACCTACGTCAGAGGATACATCTGGTTTTACTCAGGAGTCAACATAATATAGCAAGATGCTACAGGATGAATTACTTTTTGACGTAATTGTCCCGATGGGAATACCACATTATGACATGGGCACAAGAACAGGGGGCTCTTACCCCCATCTCATAACTACAATCCCATTCACTTCTATGGGACTTCAGAGAATAGCCAAGCAGGGAGGCTGAGCTGCAGTACCAGGCACAGCCACACAAATGAATGGCACTGTGCCTGTAAAAATATGGAGTGTGGTGGACACAAGATTGAGAATCGTCAAGACGTTGGACTCTCACCAGTCACACGTTGGCGGCCTAACTTGTTCACTTTTTGTTGAATTGGGTACAATTTTTACATTTTCCTGACATTATTTGGTACATACCTTTCTCATGATCCAACAACAGCTTCTGGTACTTTGACCCATCGTCCTCCACCGTGGAGGTCATGTAAGAGTCACACGCAGAAAATGCACAGCACTGATAAGCATACGGGACAGAGACAGACCTGGAGCAAGGAGAGAGGGCCATTAATTAAACATTTCATCTTCTACGCCATATTAAGCTTAGTAGAGAGGGATTAATATGCTGTAAATATAATCCCGGCACCTCCAGTGCATAAAGTGTAACAGTTTATCAAACATATCAACCTATGATGTGAATTGGGCTGCGCTGCAATACCAGACATGGCCCATACACAAGAGAGGAGTCTTTTTATATGTTTAGATATTATATAGATATTTAACCCCTGCCCCAGGAACAGTCAAAATATCCTAGGACCACCCATTGCGGGGCAAAGTCTGCACAAACCCTGCAACTTTTGCAACCAGATTTGAGTTCTGGTTGCAAAAGTTGAGCACTGTTCAGTAGATTCCAGGGATAACAATCCCACTGATCATACACCGCTACCTTATCCTCCATAGACTCCTATGCTAACACTACTACACAATACACAGCAGTGCAAATGATGGACCCCCATAGCAAGACTAAAAGTCACTTACTGCAGCTTGAGAAAGTCTTTAGCCGACAGGGAATCTCTGAATGTAGGATTTCCTGTGAGTTTCAGCTGAGTTAAGCCGTGAAGTCCTCCGGTTGGAAATGACGACAATTGATTAAAACTCAAGTCCCTGAAAATATCGATGAACAACATTATCAGAAAAAAAAAAGATAAAAAATATCAACTCCTGTCCCATCACATTCAGGGTACAGGCCCTGCACATTGTTTTAGGGTTTTTTTGACCCCAAACAGCGTTCTTTTTTATACTGATGACCAATCCATAGCTTAGGTCATCATTATTTGATCAGTGGGGGCCTGACACCCAGACCCTGCACCGATCAGCTGATCCACCAGACCAGCTACTTCTGTGGACCGGGCTGGAAGTACCTCGAAGTCATCGCTATACAGTGTACGGGGCTTCTGGCCCCTTCACAGATCCTGGTACCCAGATCAACTGATCGCAGCAGAGTCCGGGAGTCAGCCTTCACCAATCAGATGTTGGTGCAGAGTCCGGGAGTCAGCCTTCACCAATCAGCTGATCGGCACAGAGTCGGGGCGTCAGTTTCCACCAATCAGCTGATTAGGGCAGAGTCCTGGTGTCAACCACCACCAATTAGATACTGAAAACCTAACCCGTGGATCGGTCATTAGTACAAAAACCACTGTTGGGGCAGAAAACCATTTTAACACTTTAGGCGCCAGTGTCTGTATTTTTCCCAATTCGGTAACCAGGGAAGATAATTCTCAGCCATTACACATGTCAGCTCCGCACACTGACATTTCTCTACATCGCCACAAAAATCTTAATCTTGAGAAAATGCCCTTTCAAAGACCATTTGTTACTTCAGGACGCTATAGCGCCAATTTCTGGTGCTTCCCCTGGGGGTCTATGATCTTATTAAATACTTTCAGAAGGTAAATCCTCTTAGCATACAAAGACAGATTACTGTATGTGGTAAACAAAGAGGAGGGGAGGCGAGAGGGCTGGCGTCTTAGCTTTACTGGAGGATGGGAGGGAGGGTCTTGGGCCGGTCACTTACATCTTGGATATGGCGGTCAGAGTGCTGAAGGCGTCGCTGTGGATTCTGCCGATTGAGTTTCTGCTGAGGTCCCTGCAATGGTTAAAAGTGTAGAATTAGAAATCAGGAAGGGGCTTTTTTTAGTATAATTTTGGCATCGGTTGGACTTCATTACTTTCTGACATTATGATCCATTTTTCTTAGGGGGCGTTCACACTACCATTGGTGACCGTCAGTAGTGTCCGCTGCTATTGTCCGTTACAAGATTTTAGCATCGGACACACCGTCAGAAATCCGTTAAAATTTCCATTCATTTCAATGGGTTTTTATATTGTGTCCGTTTACACCAAATCCGTCAGAAGTCCGTTATTTTTCGCGGACAAAAAAATCCTACATGCAGGACTTTTTGTCCGTTTGAAAAAAAAGATTCTTGACGGACAGCAAGTGTCAGTTTTTTTTGTTTTTTTTTTTAACATTGAAGTCTATGGGTAACGAACTTATAACGGACAGTAACTGATAGCCATCAGTTACTGTCCGTTATTTTATGTCCGTTTTTTTTTCCTGCGCATGCTCAGAAAGCAGAAAACAAAACAACAAAAAAAAAAACACAAAAACGGAGTGTGTTAAAAACTAACTGATGCTAATGTGTCCGTTTTTTTTTTGTTTTTTTTAACTAATCCATTAATTGGATCAGTTAAAAAAACGGACACATTAACATCAGTTAGTGGCCATTAATGTCTGTTATGATAGGTGTCCGTTTTTTTTTTTTTTTTTTTTAACGGACACTATCAGAACGAATATCAACGGTAGTGTGAACCCTGCCTTATTTTGCATCTTATGGGTCAGGATGTGGTTCTGTACTAGGGTTGTAAAATTAGAGCAGATCCCGTTAGGACTAAGCAGTGATGGTTACCGGACATGGGTCTGCCGTGTGAGCTGAATAACCATTCGTTCCACGGACCTCTAGTGGTCAGAGAATCAGTGGGTACAGCTGTTGGGCTTCATTCACACGACCCAGTGTGCAGTCAAAGTGTGTTCAGATGCTCCATTGTAACACACACGGACTGCACACTGTTGTGTGCACGGAGTCTAAAGAGGGCCCCTGGGTCATTCCACTGGTCAATGGGGTAATTCCTAGTATATACTTAAAGGGGTTTCTATGGCCTATCCTGATCGATAGGAGGCAGACACCTGCTCCCGGACCGATCATCTGTACGGAGCCGCTTCCATCGCCTGTCCAGTACACAATATGGGGCCAGAAGCAGAAAGCTCCATCCACTGTCTAGCGTCCCGGGGGCTTCACCTGAAGTCAATGACAATAGGTGGGGTCTGACTCTCACCCCGATCAGACGCTCTGCAGACTTTACATTGTCCTGTCTACCTGCATATTGTCTGGCTACCTAGGTAAGTGGATGAACCACTGAAGAGACTGCAGCACTTACCCGAGCTCCAAAAAACATGGTGGACAAGATTCACCACCCCACCAAACGGATATTGATAGATCATCAATATTAAACTCCCAGAGAACACGTCCATATAGCAGTGACCATATAGACCACCAGTATGCGAATCGCTGCCTCCTTTTCTGGGATATCTCTTTTTTTAGCAATATGTAAATTAGTTCTTTGGAGCAATGACAACACCCTCATTGCTCCAAAGAGATCATCTGTATTTTGACAATAATAGCAAAATCTCAGCACAGAGGGGAAAAAGACTGTTTGATTCAGGTAATCCTAAACCCATCTATCTGGACTGGGATGATATGCTGGGGTCTGGGGCCACACTCCCTTTAAGGGGTTTTAAAGGAAAAATAAACGGTCACGTCTCAGGTACTTACAGTATGCGGAGGGCGGTCAGGCCTTGTAAAGACTCGTTCTGAACCTCGGTGATCTGGTTGTGCTGAAAGGAGCTGTAAAAGTAGAAGAAAGTGAATATTAAAAGGAGAATCATAACCTAAGCGGATGACATATAATAATATAAATGGCGGCATCATTGGGTACACGCCGGCTCCTTACACTTCTTCCAGCGAGCTGCAGCCTTTCAGTCCACTCAGTGATGTGATCTCATTGTAGGAGAGGTCCCTGGACAAAAAAAAGAAGAAAATTCCTCTAAATCAAGATCAAAGCACATAAAGTGAAGGTTAGTCCTAGCAGGCGGCCCATATGGACTCACAGAGAGCGCAGCATCTTCTGCTCCTGGCACAGGTTCAATGGGACGCTTCTTATCTTGGTGCCTGTCAAGGTCCTGTACAACATACAAGAGAAGTGTAAGGAAATGCGATGGAGAGATTAGATAAGGGAGGACGAAATGGAGAGGTCAAGGTAGATGCCGAAGTGAGCAAACAGTGCACCAGACTGCTTAGCAGAGCTCAACTTGTCAGAGAATGGTGCATAAGGCCATGTTCACATTGCTTCTGCTTTTCTGCCTCAAAAACAGCTCCAAAAATGCCTGAAAATTCAGAGTCAGCTAGCTTATCAGCGCTCTTTATTTTTAGCTAGCTGAACAAAAGAGGCGTCCTGTCCTAAAGGGAATCTGTCACCAGATCCAGCATATAAATCCAGTCCGCAGATAGATAGGTTAGTGTCACCAGACCCAGCATATCACCCCAGCCCTGCAGATAGATAGGTTAGGGTCACCAGATCCAGCATATGAATCCAGTCCGCAGATAGATAGGTTAGGGTCACCAGATCCAGCATATAAATCCAGTCCGCAGATAGATAGGTTAGTGTCACCAGACCCAGCATATCACCCCAGCCCTGCAGATAGATAGGTTAGGGTCACCAGATCCAGCATATGAATCCAGTCCGCAGATAGATAGGTTAGGGTCACCAGATCCAGCATATAAATCCAGTCCGCAGATAGATAGGTTAGGGTCACCAGATCCAGCATATAAATCCAGTCCGCAGATAGATAGGTTAGGGTCACCAGATCCAGCATATAAATCCAGTCCGCAGATAGATAGGTTAGTGTCACCAGACCCAGCATATCACCCCAGCCCTGCAGATAGATAGGTTAGTGTCACCAGAACCAGCATATCACCCCAGCCCTGCAGATAGATAGGTTAGTGTCACCAGAACCAGCATATCACCCCAGCCCTGCAGATAGATAGGTTAGTGTCACCAGAACCAGCATATCACCCCAGCCCTGCAGATAGATAGGTTAGTGTCACCAGATCCAGCATATCACCCCAGCCCTGCAGATAGATAGGTTAGTGTCACCAGACCCAGCATATCACCCCAGCCCTGCAGATAGATAGGTTAGGGTCACCAGATCCAGCATATAAATCCAGTCCGCAGATAGATAGGTTAGTGTCACCAGACCCAGCATATCACCCCAGCCCTGCAGATAGATAGGTTAGGGTCACCAGATCCCGCATATGAATCCAGTCCGCAGATAGGTTAAGGTCACCTGACAGTATCTTCCCCTTTCCGTTGCAAAGATATCGCAGTTTTTGTCAATAAGCAAATGAGCTTGATGGGAAGCAGCAACGCCCCCTTTATTGCTTTTTGTTTTATAATTTAGCGGGTTTTTTTTGTTTGTTTTTTTAAGATGCTCCATTTTTTCCAACTAGCTTTAAAAAAAAAAAAAAAAAAAAAAAAAAAAAAGCTTTTTTTGAGCTGCTTTTGGAACAGTTTTTGAGCCAGAAAAGTCCCAAAGAAGCAGTGTGAACTGTGTTTTATTGTAGAAATATCCTTACAACTTAGTCACATCTAAAGCTGCATTCTGGTTCTGGTTCCCACTGAGAGATGATGCAAGTGCATCAGGAAAAAAATAAAGTGTGTGTGTGTATGTAAAAAAAAAAAATATATATATTATATAATAAATATAATTTTTTTTTTTTTTTTTTTTTTTTTTTTAAAGAGGAAGATCAAAACCAGGGCCTTTTTTTTGGTGCCTATGGATTTAAAAGGAGTCATTTAGCATTCGAAAAGAAAATTAGGTCTGTTTTTTTTTCCCCCAGAAACAGGTCCTCTCGTATCTATATGCATCTGGGACTGTATCTCAACTTCATTCACTTGAATGGGTCTGAGCTGTGATACCAATCACAGACCATTGACAACAGTGGTGCTAGTTCTGGGGAATAAAATAGCATTTTCTGATCATGGGCAGCCACTGTAAATATGCAGACTTGTCCCCCCTTTTCTTCCTTCAGCCACGTCTCCGACCTTGTTGGTCTGTTTTGCGCGGATTAACCCTGCCCTTTACTGGTCTGAAATGCACCATGTGAGACAGCCAGAGGTTTACCGTATAAACCAGTCGCTGAATATTTATAGATAGTCTATTAGATTGCAAGTGCCAATACCAATTGGAATGCAGCTTTGGATGCAACTGGAGAAGAAAAAAAGATTCCAAATCTGATCCAGGACCATAAATGACCAGTTGATAGAATAAAGGAAATACTCACAGGCTTTCCAGATTGACCGTGCCCGTCAGGTTTGGAAACCACTGGATATCAGACGCCCCTCGAATTACCCTTGTGGAAAGAAAAGATCCATCAGCAACAGCACCAAAATACAGATCTATTAAATAGCCATCTAGAATTGGGAACTTTCTGTTTTCTATCCTATAATGTGTTGCCCCCAACGAAGGATATCTTAATTTTTTTTTGGAATGGGTACATAAGTGGGAGAAGTTGTCAGAAGGTTTCCCCAACCAGATGTATTAAAACTGGTGGAAGGGAAAAGTGGCCAAAACAGTCGGATCCCACATCACAATTCTTTCAGAAATTTATCGATTTATGACCAGTTTCACACTGGATTAAAACAAGCGATATAGCTATTCCTCCTGACCTTCTATGCACATGCATGCTCAGCTGAGTGTGCTTGTGTTCAGAATGTGGAGAGGAGAATAAGACACTCCGGTGACATCACTTCTCCAATGAAAGCAGGGTGGCATATTAAAAGTCATCATGTCGGACCCTTCTTTGCTCTTTGGGGTCCATCTTTGAATCTTCTGACCCCAATAGCCCACCCAGGTATACACCACCATTATAACGATAATGCAGAAAAATTTCCCCCCCCTTTTGTGCAATTCCCATCTGCCATCGGAGGACAGTCAACACACATTAAATGGTCGTCCGGTTCACATCAATGGTCATCTGGTCCTGTCCAAACCGACCAGCTCACTCAACATTCACCTCATGCCCAGCCACCCTTAACTTTACTTCCATACTACCAGAAAATCCCTTTAATTCAACCTTCTTTTAGAGGTCATGGGACAAGTATGTAATAATAGAAGGCAGACGGGGCCGTCACTGCCGTGTCAAGTATCTCACTTCACACGTCCTAGTAAAGGTTAGACAAGTACTTACAAGAAGCGGAGGTCTGATAAGTTCTGAAAAGCCGAATTCCCAACGAAGGACAAAGGATTATCATAAAGTTGTCTGGAGAGGAAAAAAAAAAAAATACAATACTGTTAGCTGAAATGGTTAATAAGAATATCGGTCAGTGGTCTACAACTTGTGGCTTCTCAGCTGCGGAGAGGCCAAGGCCCAGCATTCTTTTTATTAGACACGCTGGGAGTTGCAGTCTCACCCACAGGTTAGAGATCTGGAGTATAGGTCCTAGCACAAGACGCCTCGAGCGTTGTTGGCTCGGACACACCATTATTACTGGACTAAAGGACCACAACCACACTGGAGAGACAAAAACATAAAATCAGCATTTGCCAGCAACTAAACATCCCAGAGCACCAACCTACGCTCAACACATCTGGTAGTTTAAGGGTTAAATCTCTTTCTGGAGCAATTTACACTTTGGCAGAGGAATTAAAGGGATTTCCAGAACCAGAAAAGCATGGATGCCTTTTTCAAAAACAGCGCCACCCGAGTCCACAGGTTGTACCCAGTATTGCAGCTCAGCCCTATTAAATTGAAGGGGGCTAAGCGGTGGTGCTGTTTTTGAAGACAGTAGCCATGTTTTGGATAACCCCTTTAAGCTGCTCATCTATAACCTACGGCTTTGGCTCCCAGCCAACTTCACCAACTCCTTCTATGTTCCTTCAGCTGCTTTAACAGGAAAGACAAGTAGCTGCCAAATTTAGGGCCGCAGGTCGGAGGAAAACAAAGCAATCCATGGGTAAAGAGTCAACAAGCCAACCTTTCCATGGTTGTCAATGGGCATATACTGAGGAAATTTGCCAACAAATATCAAATACGCGGAAGTCCTACCCCGTGGACATGTACTCTATTGACTGGGGATGGTTCTGAGACCCACCTTCAAGACGAAGAGGATTGGGGACCCCTTTGGCACTGAAGTGCTGTAACATTTGCTGATATGGGAGCCATAGGCTGGCCATACAAACTGGGTAACTTGGAGACAACTTATGGGCCTTCTAAGGGTATTTGGTGCAGATTTTGAGAATTAGCGCCAGATTCTGCCCCGATTGTTCTCAACTGGAGACACAGATCGAAGCAGGACACTCCACCTATAAGGTCCCCTAAAGCTTCTGTGTAAATGGATTGCCAGTGCACTTGTGTGATGGACACTCCATTTAGGGAATAGAGTATCGGTCACGTAAGCGCACTGGTGCTCCATTTACAAGGAGGCATAGGGGGGACTCTCGGGCCCCCCGTGATCAGACACTTATTCCATCCAGTGGATTGGGGATAAGTGCCCATAATGGGACAATCCCTTTAACGTTATTCTAAAATCCTACTTAGCTATTAACCCCCGAGAGCACCCAAGGCCGCGTCGCAGCTACTTACATGCTCTTTAGTAAAGGGTTTTTCTCAAACGCTCCATCGGGAATCGTACTGATGGAATTGCTGTGGAAACCTCTAAAGAATGAAAAACAACACAAAAGGGCATCGGTCACCAGGGTGTCTGACATTTACAGAAGCGCTAGGAGTTGGACAGAAAATTTTTATTACAACGCAACAGTAGAGAGACAAAAAACACCAGACTTACAGTTCCTTTAAGTTACTGAGGGACTTTATGACGTCCGGGAACTCCACAAGGTTATTGTAATTCAGGTCACTGAAATGATAAGAGGAAAGTCATGATCAATTTGGCAAATATCATGGAGGCGAATTCATCAACATTCTGTATAGTATGAGAGCAAATCTGAACATAATGTGAACATGGCCTAATTTCAAAGCTACACCTGGCACAGTGACATGTATAAGGCAATATGAGGCAAGCACCATGGCAACGTCTGGGCGTACACATTAGGTACAGTATGTGACATCAGAACAAGCTGCTCTCTCATTGACACCCCCATACATATATATATATATATATACTACGCTATATATCGTTCCGAAAGGGGGGGGAGACAAAGACACCTGGGGGGGGGGAGGGGGGTATCTCCCCATGAACAAAGGATCGGGCATGCCGTCATCAAATTGCCCAAATATCCTTGCCTTGACAAGGGTCAGCCATACAAAATTAGTGGACAGTCATTACTGCCAAAACTGGTGGATCTGGTGTATATGGCCACCTTAAGCAAAGGGGTTGTGCCATTACATATATTTATAACCTATCTATCTGCAGGGCTGGGGTGATATGTTGGGGTCTGGTGACACTAACCTATCTATCTGCAGGGCTGGGGCGATATGCCGGTTCTGGTGACACTATCCTATCTATCTGCAGGGCTGGGGTGATATGCTGGTTCTGGTGACACTAACCTATCTATCTGCAGGGCTGGGATGATATGCTGGTTCTGGTGACACTAACCTATCTATCTGCAGGGCTGGGGTGATATGCTGGTTCTGGTGACACTAACCTATCTATCTGCAGGGCTGGGATGATATGCTGGTTCTGGTGACACTAACCTATCTATCTGCAGGGCTGGGGTGATATGCTGGTTCTGGTGACACTAACCTATCTATCTGCAGGGCTGGGGTGATATGCTGGTTCTGGTGACAGTAACCTATCTATCTGCAGGGCTGGGGTGATATACTGGTTCTGGTGACACTAACCTATCTATCTGCAGGGCTGGGGTGATATGCTGGTTCTGGTGACACTAACCTATCTATCTGCAGGGCTGGGGTGATATGCTGGTTCTGGTGACACTAACCTACCTATCTGCAGGGCTGGGGTGATATGCTGGATCTGGTGACACTAACCTATCTATCTGCAGGGCTGGGGTGATATGCTGGTTCTGGTGACACTAACCTACCTATCTGCAGGGCTGGGGTGATATGCTGGTTCTGGTGACACTAACCTACCTATCTGCAGGGCTGGGGTGATATGCTGGGTCTGGTGACACTAACCTATCTGCAGGGCTGGGGTGATATGCTGGTTCTGGTGACACTAACCTATCTATCTGCAGGGCTGGGGTGATATGCTGGTTCTGGTGACACTAACCTATCTATCTGCAGGGCTGGGGTGATATGCTGGTTCTGGTGACACTAACCTATCTATCTGCAGGGCAGGTTCTGGTGACACACACCCTTTAATGCTAATAATCTCCAATAAGCCACACGGTCCGCATGCTCTTGAATATATGAGACAGTGCTATATACTGTACAGGGACTGACTAGGGAAACAAAAGGCACATTATCCTTAAAGACATCCGCCTATAAAGCACGGTGGAAGGGCTGGTGTGTAAATAAATCAGTGGGATCCTTTATCCCCTGGTTACACCACACTATTTGTCTTTCCATCTTTAATTACTTCCTTCAGTGTGCCGGTTATATCTGATCCAGCAAAACAATGGCCTGGGGTCAGCTCAGTTCAGACCGGCAGCCTCGTACTCGCTGTATGGTAAGGCAAGGAAAGAGAGGGGCGAAGGCGGGCAACGTGGAGGCTCCGGTTTGGGATATTTAACAAGTGTAATAAAGTGATAAACCAGCATGAGAGGAGGAAGAGCCATATTTGTTCTTACTTTCGTACAGATGTAGCAGAGCTGAGTTTGTTATTCAACTATTTCTTATGTGTAGCAGAACACACACTGTTCAGATGATGCGGTTGAGAACCTACATTTAGGATGCCCCATTAAAGTTCCATATGCAAAAGAGCACGACAGCGCTCCTTCTCCTTCCGACTAAGTCGGCCCAGCGATCAGCTGATCAGTACAAGTCCACTTTTTGAAATTATTAGCCATCGGCTTCTATACTAATAGTTTAGTAGGGGAAATGTAATATTTCATGGCGGCCATTCATAAGAAAACATGGATGGGCTAAGCGGGAGACACCGATACATCCCAACTGACCTTGTTACCATGCAATAAGCAGGGTTGGACCAGCACCTATACAATCCCAGAATGCACCGCAGTAAAGTGACTCACTATTTTGCAGTTTTTAACAACCACGCAGCAAACAATTCCTCCAGCCGAAGGAGGCCATTTGCAGAGTAATCTGTGATCAGTAGAGATGACCGCGCTGTTTACTGATCTTATCTCTGGGGCTGCTTTGGCTCAGGTTTAGCTTATTCTCAATTGTCTCTTTCGTACCTTCCTCCTTTGTCTGCCTGTGTTGAATTAGAAGCAGCATCGCTGCGGTTACATGGACCGACAACAAAGAGGAGGATTTTTTTTTTTTTTGGTTCTCTATTTTTCATAAACCCTGCCCGGCTTCCGTGTGAGGAGATAATGGAAGCGGCACAGGATCAGGGGAAGGAAATAACTATAGATATGCTTATGTTTAACAAGTCAA
The DNA here is from genome assembly GCA_947044405.1 of Leptodactylus fallax. Taxonomy (NCBI): domain Eukaryota; kingdom Metazoa; phylum Chordata; class Amphibia; order Anura; family Leptodactylidae; genus Leptodactylus; species Leptodactylus fallax. The sequence goes on from CAMRHE010000204.1 coordinate 2,391,271, forward strand.
GAGGAACAAATGTGTTTAAGCTTGACTTGTAACACATCTGATACAGCGGAATTACAGCTCTGGAAGCAGACATGTTAATGGGGTAGACGAGGGCTACACGGCGACATTTGGATCATATGCCATTGCTATTATGGCGTTAACATATTCCACAGCAATGTACAGAGAGTTTCACCATCAGTCCCTGTCCCCAAGGGACCACACTACTAGACAAGGAGGAATCATTTTGTAAATAATTGCAAGCTTCTTAGGCCAGGTTTCGTAAGTTTGGCCAGAACTGGAAGTGCCATTATACTCTGGGATCCTCTTCCTTCACCTGTCTTGGGCTCCATCGTTACACCCACTGAGGTCTCCCATGTGTCTTCCAGTCTCCTGGGTGATGTTAGCAGCCCCAGGGAGATTGCTGAGGCCTGTGACGATGGTCCCATGGGGACTCGCTGACATCATGACATTTGATGCAACCATCATGATGTGGTCCCAGCCCATGGTGTTCAATTGCAAAGAACCTGGTTGTGACCCAGTTTGCTCAGCTCTACTCACAATGTTCATAGATTGTAAGCCCTTGCGGGCAGGGCCCTCTATCCCACTATGCCAGTTGGTCACTGTTTGAATTATCTTTTTTGTATATCTGGTGTACTGTATGTAAATCCGCAAATGTAAAGCACCATGGAATTAATGGTGCTATATAAATAAACAATAACAATGTTAAGTCCCTATCTCATAGACATGCATACAAGCACTTATTATCGTGAATTCACACATTACAACAACGTATTTTAAAAATTTTGGAACATGTGAAAGAAGGATACACAAGAGACAAATAAAATCCCTTCTATTTCTACACAGGAGAGGAAAACTGGATTTCTGTGAATCTCATTCCTCGCTAACTGACCCGATGGTGAAACATCTGACGGTCCATGGCCTCCCTTGCATTTTCCTAGAAAGGTCTTCAAGGATGTCAGCCACGTCCCCCTCCTTCCTACACACACATTAAAGGGAATGCTAAAGTGAAGGCTCTGGTGATGAAACCCATCCCTGGAGTCCCATACCCTGAAGTAACAGATCTATAATGAAAGACGTATGCCCTGACACAATCTACAGCCACCCTCCCGTCATGCCAGCCGTTCTTAATCCCAGGAAAAGACTAAGCTCATGGATAAATATTACAGAAGTAAAAGGGCAGGTTAAGCAGAGCAGATACTCACAGCGCCTCCAGACTATCCAGGCCATCAAAGCAGCGAGGAGCCAGCGACTTGATTTTATTGTTGTGAAGGTGTCTGGAAATGATAATGAAACATCTGGATGAATAAAAGTAACCAAAGTCTACGAAATTCTGTATCCAGATAATAGATATAACAAGAAGATAATATAGATGGGGAAAGGGAGTGTGAGAGAGAAAAATGAAGGAAGGAAGGAAGGAAGGAAGGAAGGAAGGAAGGAAGGAAGGAAGGAAGGAAGGAAGGAAGGAAGGAAGGAAGGAAGGAAGGAAGGAAGGAAGGAAGGAAGGAAGGAAGGAAGGAAGGAAGGAAGGAAGGAAGGAAGGAAGGAAGGAAGGAAGGAAGGAAGGAAGGAAGGAAGGAAGGAAGGAAGGAAGGAAGGAAGGAAGGAAGAAAGAAAGAAAGAAAGAAAGAAAGAAAGGAAGAAAGGAAGAAAGAAAGAAAGAAAGAAAGAAAGGAAAGAAAGAAAGAAAGAAAGAAAGAAAGAAAGAAAGAAAGAAAGAAAGAAAAAAGAAGCATATAATAGAAAGAAAAAATAAAAACAAACAATGAGAGTGAAAAACAAAAAGCAAAAGAAAAAAAAAATGGAAGAGTGGAAGAAATATCAAGAAACAAAAAGAACAAAAGAGAAAATATGTAGCAAAAGAAAGAAAAAGAAGAAGTGAGACACAGCAAGTAAGAGAGCGTGCAAGTGAGAAAAAGTATAAGAGAGAAGATAGAAGTATGAGTGTATGTAGCAGAATACAGGCTGCCATAAACCGCAGAATACATACAGACAGACTGCAGGGGAGCCACAGACTGACACAAATACAAGACTCTTCCACAGTATTTCTATGACTAAATTAGTAATCCACCCTATATGTGCCGCAGCAGAGATTACTTACAGAACCACCAGGCTGGAGAGATTGGAGAAGGCATAATCTGGTATGTGAGAGATTTTGTTGAGTGCCAGTGTTAAGGCCTGCAGGGACGGGAGGTTGCTGAGTGGACGGACAGGCACCTCCGTTAAGCTGTTGTCATCCAGCCACAGATGCCTGAGCTGCACAAGACCCTCGAAGCTGTCATCTGGCACGCTGACAATGTGATTCGCGTCTAGTCGCCTGCAAGAGAGACATTCAATTTATCAGAACAGTTCAGTGCGAGTTTACCGGGCAGGAACAAGTGAAATAAATACTTTGAGAGTTTAAAAAAAAAAAAAAATTGGCAAGCTGAAGGCCCCACCTGGCACGCCATCTTCTAGGAAATAGTGCTCTGCTTTATACAAATAAGGTTCTGGCTGTAGTATATTTAGTGCTCTGATATGGGGGAAGAATGGGGGCATCTGCTGTAGGGAGATATATGTGTATATTGGGACACTTCTATATCCTCTTCTTAGCTTTATGGAATGTCTGCATTGTCAATATAGATACATTGTTATTTGCTCTATCATTTGGATGTGCACATTCTTAGTACATACATGTTGTCCGTTCTTTTGGATATCATTCTATAATATATGTGGAAGAGGTAACCGCACCGACCAAAGACTGCACCACTGACAGTATATTGTTACCTACCCTAATGTGCTTGGTCACCATGGACTGCAGTTTTAACATCCTTATCTAGAGAGGTCATTAAAGCGACACACCCATCCGCACAGTTTAAAGAGGACCTGTCAGCTCTTCAGATGAATTTATTTCGGTAATACCTGGATTTCCTAGGATATTGCAATTTTGGAGAACCTTTTCTTCTTGTTCCTCTGTTACTCCTACTAGAAATTTCGGAATAAATTGACAACTGTGTGTTACCGGTTTGGGGGTGGGGTGGGTCACTGCATTGTCCAATCAATGCCCAGTTGTCAATTTTTTTTTTTTACACATTGATCACTATGTCAATAGACTGTCACCTCTATGCATCTGTTTTGTTTTTTTTTTTTAATCCATTAAACAGATACGCTAAACAATGTAACGCGCCCAAAACCTTCTCTAAATAAACAGATGGTGTTCTGAAAGATTTTTGGAGATTTTTCACTGTACTTCATTTCCCTGCAGCGCCTCCGCAGGAAAAATGAAGCACTACATGACCACTGAGTAAAATCAATGAGTTGTCCATGAAATGCACAGACATGCGGGGTCCTCCAGAGCAAGACATGCCCTTTGTAGTTACTTTCTTGCTCCTGAACAGGAGACCCTGCTCTATGACCCCGGAATTCCATAACAGAGGAGTTAAAGAAATTGTTTTTCCGATGTAGACAACCCCTTTAAAAAAAAGGTAGAGACACCCTGTTATGGAGATGCAAATTTTCTTAGTTTAATTCAGTGCAGCTTGTAGTAAAAAGCCAATAAACAGAACATTCGTCAGAAGACCGCACGCCAACTTCAAAGAACCGTCCTACAAACACATGTATTTATGAGAAGGCGTCCTGCCCTGGCGCTTCCCCTCTGCTTCACAACAAGCTGTTTATGTGTGTTTTGGAGCCCAAATAACATCAATGGAGCAACGTCCACATCATCATCATTCAGTAGAGATCACAGCAATGTTACTAACAAAGAGCTAAGCTCTAAACCGGCGCCCCACCTAGGCTATCGCGTTACGCTGGATGTCCCAATTAATCCTCAGTTATGGGATACTTTGAACTGGGAAATGATGAGGTTGCGCTTGAGAACAAAGAGCATGGGGTAGACCTCTCCGGTCTGAGAAGGGTTAAATTGGAAACGTGGGCCAATGGCCCTGTCCCAGAACGTAGGTTATACTTAAAATTGACAGGTTCCCTCCTAGTTAAACAGAAAACACCTGCATTTGGCTGTCAGGTTGGTGATTAATGGCCGCGCTGCCCAAGCATTAAGCTTCTCATAACAAAGCGGCCAGGGATCATTTACAGATCTCCAATCTTTCGCCTTTCTAAGTTGCTGTCAGCTGAAAAATGAAGATGGAACGGACAACAGTTGCAATTTCGTTCCTTTCAAAAAGAAAAACAAAAGCCGATGACTGTGGGCATTATCCGCCCTGTCTCCGGGAACGTATGAAATCTGTGGAACAGCTGTAGACATGTTGGTTTTACTGCTTTGTCGGAGGTAAATTGAAGCTTACAGATTTGTCATCCATCTTATTCGGAGTGTGAAGTATACGTGATTTATGTGTTTTGGCAAAAAAATATTTGCTTTATTTGAAAAGTTCCTCGTGGATGGCCATAGACAGGAGATGACATGGATTATCTGGCCGGCAGCCCTCCTCTGAATTTACCATTAGCCTACTTAACCAGAAGGGCACATGTCTACAATGAGAACAACATAAGCCTCCGGCAGACATCTACGGTGCCATTTATCTTGGCGGAAAGCCAGCCATAAACTTTAGACACCTCTCTCCTCCAACTCTCCCATACACAGGCATGGGGCCGGCCCCGTGTGATGAACTGGGAGACGGGAGGGAAGAAAGCCATTGCCAGACCTCTCTGAAATCCTTCTCTACCTAGACATCTACTGCTCGGGGAGGGGAAGAGTCCGGAAGGGCAACATGCACTTTAGATGGTCGGCCAAACTCGCCGATATCAGCCAATACATATATAATGTTTATTTTCCATCCTCCGCACCACCATCAAAAACTTTACTAGAGAGAAGTGGACAATAGTGACAGCATTCCCTCTATGAGCATGCATTCAATGGCTGATATTCAGCGATTAGGACCGCCCACTGGACTCCTAAGCACATCAAGAGTCTGGATTTTAAATCAATAAAAATACAAAAAGATATTGAATCCTTTCCCTGCAAACTAGATCTCAATCTGCTCAGCTCCTCCGGCTCTATAACCTGCTGCCTGCATGCTCATCTTGAAGGATTCCAAGATCCGTTGGAAGACTCACTAAACAATGAAGGCAGATGATAAATTGCAACCACTGACTACACCTCCCATCATCTACAGAGTAATGCATTGACTGTAAATAACCAAGACAGCCATAAGGATAACTTTGCATTCTTTGCTCTCCTAGAGAGTATATGACATAGAAAGGCTAATTCACTTCCCATCAATCCTCCTGTCACTTTGACAAGTTGCTTGAAGGCTTCTGAACGTGTCAGAATTATTTTTACAAGTCGAGAAAGATATTCTGAAAATAAAGTGTTGATGCAGAGCAGTGACCTGAGAGATGACTCCCCTTACGTAATGACACCTGCATGCCGCTTACCTAATGCAAATAAATAATCCTGTATCGATGAATCATTTTTGCCTCCACAAGAGAAAGGAGTATTTACACAGAGGTGCATTAAAACATCTCAGGATACAAAAGGCCCGAGGCTCTGTCAAAAACCAACGAGAAAATACCTGTCCCTCTTTGTCTTCTTATTCCAGATCTATAAACCTCCCCCGAAGATCAAACGGAGGATTTTCCGGTGGAATAAACTCATCAAATGTCAACAGAATGCCTTCACTGTAGACAAGCAAGATGCAGCTCAATGACCTAATGTCAAGAAGCTGAAGTGGTGGAGCTGGAGCTGGATGTCCACCCTTGGTCCATCAGAGGTATGAAAATGACTTGACTATGATGGTGGAAAGGGAAGAAAGAAATGGGCAAAGTGCTCATAGGGCAATATTTTTTAAAACATTGGTAAAACGACAGATGGCAGCAAAGCAATGGCTGAAGAACTTGGGAACTTTGGAAAGAACCAAACAACATCTCATAGGACCAAGCTTCCAATAAAAGTTCAGTCTAGGGCTTGGAATTCTTCTTCTTAGGATATTTTAGAGTATCCCTGATAAATCTGAAGAAGGGTTCAAGGTGTCCTGAGACGTGTTTTGTTCAGAGAGTCTAACCATAAGAAGAAGAATTCCACATGACATAAGTTTAGGCCAGCAAAATGGTCAATGTATTGGCCAAATTTATCAACCTGAACCTGGCTCAGCTAAACTAAACTCAGCGAGTCTGTTCAGCTAAGCAGCACTTGGCTCAGTAAATCTAGACCTGAACTTCTCCACCATGTCAAATGGTCCTTACCATTACTGGAAGCTCGTGATAGGTCAGTTCTGTTTGGTTCATTGACAACCATGGTGTAAAGCAACGTCAACTGACATTTGTTCTGCCCAAATTAAACGGTAAAAAAACGTAGAACTTCTTCAGTGTAGCAGCCTCACTTTGGGATGGGCATTTGACCCTCTCAAACCAGTAATGTACTGGACACCCAAAAATTTAGCAGGCTCTTGTGCCTGCTAAATCAAAGTAGTTCTCCATCCAATCCACCATTCTCCATCCAATCCACTCAGACAAACTGGGGTGCTTAAAGCAACAACACCCCAGCAATCATATCAGTTTTACTCACTGTGAAGCCTAAGGTAAAAAAATACCACTACAAGGTCTCTGTTGAAGAGATTCGGGGAGCAGTCACTAAAATAGAGTCATGGGGAATGCGGTAGACAAATCTTTTAGGGTGCCTTCAAACACAGCTGTTTTGTAGCAGTTTTTCATATTGTTTTTGGCAAGAAGGGTTTATACTTCTTCCTACTGGATCTGCCCGGCTACAAAAACTGTAGTGGTGTTTTTGCAAAAATGCTGCGTGTGAAACCACGGATAAGATACAGTTTTCCAAGTTATATCTCTTTAATATTATGGATTTAACAAAAAGTCTGCACCCCTAAAAAGGGAATATTGGGCTCAATAATGTCAGTTCTACAGCCTGGACAGTCAATGACTAATTTTACGGAAATTTCATGTGTGGCCAAACTCGAGATGCGGTCACCAATTCCTACACATTTTATGAGCGTATTTGGACATCTCGTTTTATTTACTTTGCTCCCCAAAAACAAGGGGAAGAGTTAAACGAGAGAGAGATTTCAGTCATTTTCATTGTGTACTCAACGGTTGTTGCTTGGCAGGAGGTTCAGTAGCTGCGCAAACATCAAGACCTCTAGGAGGATTTGGTTTAGATCAGACAACCTGGTAGGTCTTGTGGAACACAACCCAATGTGCCAAACCTACCAACTTGAAAAAGTTGGCTCAACATAGCCCTGTGAAAATAAAAACACCGTCTCGTTCTAAACAAAAGCACCTTTCAGAGGAACACGTTCTCGTAGGATACCAGGGATGTCAAGGTGTTTGGACAGGAGAAAAACAGAAAAACATTGGCTATGAGGGAATGGGCTTAGTCAGAATGAATTATGAACGTCTTGTACAACAGGAAGGATTAGGATTTGCAGAGATGGTTGGTAGACGTCATGTCTAAATTCCTTATTCTGCTATTAATTTAAAGGGATCAGTGATCTTCAGACATCATGTCCATGTGTACAACACTAACATCCTTTACTCGTACCTCAAGATATTTTAATCACAGGACATCTCTGAGAAGCTCACAAGGGTTTTTATGAGTTCTAAAGGCCCCAAGAAAGTCGTCAAACTCACCGATTTTGGTGGAAAATTATCCTGTGTGTATGGAGCCCCCAATCTCTACCAATAGATGAAGTTGAGGGAAACTTTTAATGCCCAATCCTATTGTTCTCATGGAGGTCAGCCATTGACAACACATGCACTGAAGTGAATGGATGGTGGACTAGGGGGTTGTCCAGCCGGCAGCTCGTGAAGCTGTATGGGCACCTTTAACAGTGTGCACCCCCTTTTGCAAGAAGATATTGGTCAGAGTACATGATAGGCTTTTCCGACACATATCCATTCCATCTCAGAAAAACAATTTTGCCTGGATATCTTCCTTACAGTTTTGATAGGAATCCATGTGACATACATACGGTACCAGAAGCTAAAGGAGTCAATTGCCATGAACACAAAAGTTGGCCACATTCATATGTCAAAATCATTATAGACAAAGTCAGATTTAAAGGGATCATCCAGGACGCAATCCTCCATACAGAGCACTACACCTGTCCATGGGCTGTGTGTGGTATTACTGCTCAGCCCCAATGGAGCCAGAAAATATGGCCCGTGGACAAGTGTGGTGCTGTTTTTGGAAGAAAGTGGCCATGTTTTTTTTTTCTGTTGAGTTTGCAATTGTCCTTTGAAACATGTATAAAATTGTAGGGAGAGAGTAATAGAAGGCGTAGGAACAAGTACTAGATGGCAAAAAATGAAACAAAAACAAAAAAACACAACAACCAACGACAAAAACGACAACAACAACCATTTTTCTTCTTCAGCAGGTTGGCAAATGAAAGCTACCAAAGGCTTAGGCATCATGCCGAATCCACAAAAAAAAACCAACAAAAAAAAAAAACAAAAAACTTGGGTTGCTAGGTAAGTGTTCCACAATGGATGTCACATGGAATCCGCTGTTTATGGTGTCCCATAGGCTTCTATGGGCTAGTCCTTACCCATGGAAAACACGGTAGTGTGCATGGGTCAGTGTGCTATGCAGGAAAAACCAGGATAGTACATGAACAGCCCATGGTCGTGTGCATGAGGCCTGAATCCCAAGTTTGTCCCAATGCTTGCCCCATGGGCCAATGCCCATCTATCCTAACCCCCTATACACATACACACTCGGCTCAGCTTCCCCTCAGTACAAAGGATCAGGCACATAAAAAACCCATCTGTCTGATCCTTCTCTACCCTGACATTTACCAACACAGTACAGCGTGAGCCGGTCCCGACAAACTCAACGTGTTCAGTCTACATTAATGCATAGGGTCAGCCATAGCATAGTAAGGGAGCAATGTATAGAAGGCGGCACTATATATAATATAATATATACTTCTACCCAAAGCTGCAATTGAAACGTCTCTGACAGGCATCAGACGCTTCAGAAGACAGCAATGATAACTGCGGGGACACAAATAGATCTTTGCATAGATTAAATTATAGTGTTTAGTCGGTCTGGAAACCTCACAAGCATCTTCCATACTTCAAATGTACATTCTAAAATGGGAAAGGGCAGCGCTCCACCACGGTCAGAACATTTAGTTATTCTACGGCAGCCTAAATCCAGACTTCTGCAGCTGCACGCCGTGTTATTTGCGCTACCACGCCGACGACCAACGCTCCACACAACACCCTCTGTTTCCATAACGAAGAGACGGACACGTAAATCATGAGAGTTAAAAGGGGAAGGTTAAATTAAGCATCCGTATAAAGCAGAGCTGCTCCCTCATGGGTTACCCATGGCAAATTTGTAATTGGTGGAGTCTAGACTCTTCAGTGTAATTTTAGCAGTGGAGTTAACACCGTCGCTGCCACACACCGACAGAAAAAAAAAAATCAGCTGAGAGTTTTCTCCTTTGTACATCATCATCATCAATATGTAATAATGTATCAGAGCGTCAAACAAACATTCTAAGGTTCTCTTTACATATTAAAGGGGTTTGGCTGCTAAGGGACACTGAATAGGGGATAAGTGTCCGATCGCTTAGAACATTGAGGGACAGAGACCCCCTAAAGCCTCCTTGTGAATGGTGCGCCAGTGGACTTGCATGACCGATGCGCCATTCACTTCTATGGGGCTGCCTGAACTAATCTCCGGCAATGCCCACAGCCAATGGAAGTGAATGGAGCGCTGGACATGCAAGCACACTGGCGCTCCATTCACAAGGAGGCTTTAAAGGGGGACTTTAGGTCCCCCATTCTTCTCAATGCTGAGAGATTCGGCAGTCGGGCCCCCATTGATCAGACACTTATCCCCTATTCACAGTGTCCTTAGCGGCACAATTACTTTAAGCGATTACATTTGGCTTAAAAGGTTTTTTTTTTCCAAGACCCCATTTGTATTGGATACTGATGACATATTCACAGTACTTGATGGTTGGGGCCTGACACCTAGGATAGGCGTAGAGCTGCAGTTCCCCGATACCACCGCTATAGTATACGACTCTGTAGTGCTGGTGCCTGCAGATGCAGCTTTGCTCTCATTCACCTGAATAGGAGTAGAGCTGCTTCCGCCCGTATGCAGCCTCCCACAGTCAGATCAGCTGATCGGTGTGGGCTACAGGTGTCGGACCCTCACCAATTAAATACTAATGACCTGTGGATAGGTCATCAATATCCGATACACATGGGACTTGGACAACCACTTTAAGCTTATACATGTATGCCACTAGTATCTATAGACCCCAACACACTGGCATTATGTCAGAAGAGCATCCTATACATAGACACTGGCACGTGTCATGGCCTCCCACTGGAGAATACTTCTATCATATACCTCCAAGAAAAGGAACAAGTGAGATGTGAGCAAAGCCCAACATGTTCTTATTCATGTAATACATATAAAGCCACTTACAGGGACTGTAGGGATCCCAGGACCTTCAGAGCTTCACTAGGAACAGTCTTCAGCTGGTTATTTTGGAGAGTCCTGCAAAAACCATACATGTGACAGATTATTATTACCGCGCTACAGGCAGGAGATCTCTAGCGTCATGAATGGTGAAACCTACGATGGTTCAGACACAAAGTCATTCCTTAAGATTGTAATAACCATAATAAGTAACCGGAACTAACGCTGAATCCTGATCATTTGCAATCGTACTTGCCAATGTCGGGAGGGTCCCAAAAAAAGGGGCGACTTTGCAGAGTCTCGGAAGAGCGGGTCAGACATGTTGAATTTCAACACCCGATCCTTTTGTTAGTACCTGGCAGTGCCATACATCCCTCTCCCAAATCAGGACACATAAGCATATTCATACCTTTCAAGGATCATTGTACAGACCATAGAAATATGGAGCAGGTCCTATTCCTTTACATTTTTGTGGCCGTGTGTGCGGTCCAAGTGGGGCTTCGACGTTCCATTCTGAAAATTATAGAGCACGTCCAATCCTGCTCAGTGATATTGGAACGGGATGGAACACCCCATTGAACTTAATGAATCATGGAAGGCACTTAGAGGACATTATGATGTTACCCGAGTGTTATCCAAAAGTCGGCACCCACCAGGCCCGTAGACTTGGTCGTGTGCATGAAGCCTAATACTACCACATCCAAGTAGAAAACAGATGTCCTCTTTATATAGTACATTTCTAAGGATAGCAACAATCACAGCCGAGGACCACAAATATCAGACATCATTTATAAAGGGGAGGGGGGCAGTGTCACAGGAGGACAACCGATTTCCCCCGGGTCTATGAGGGTTAAAGGGAAAGGCTTGCTGTGCTGACAGAGCAGGGCGAGCATGTAATTACTAACAAAACTGCACAATTACTTACAGAACTTTGAGTTCTCTCAGGCCAGACAAGGCCATGGGATGGATGAAAGAGAGGTCATTGCCCGCCAGCCGCCTGGAAGAAAAATTGTAATAATAATTAAGACTGCGAGAAAAAAAAAAATAAATAAAAATTAGATAGAGTTAGAATTTATTAAGAATTTTCTAATAATGAGTTCCCCAAAAAAAAAAGAAAAAAATTTGTGAGCCATCGCTAATTGATGGAAAATGTCAATAAGAGACACAGACATTGTACAATAATGAGACCTGGAGAGGACTCAATCAGGACGGCGAGTACAACCAGACAATGCCGCACACCGGCCACCATCTCATTTTTTTTTTCCCTTGTAATCCTGCCAGTGATCGGTCATAATGAGAAACAGCGACCTAGTTTAGCAGCGATATCTAAAGGGCCTCATTATTATTAATTTCCCACACAAATATTGAATCTCCTCTGCCAAAAACGATTTCACTATTTTAATTATATATAAAAAAAAATTTATATATAAGCCCTGACAAATTCTGTCTCTGCTTTCCCATTGTATTAATCATTAGCACAGAATATATATTAAATGAGATATTTTTTTACAATAAGATTTTTAAAAGATTTTTAAAATATTATATATATATATATATATATATATATATATATATATATATATATATATATAAACAATTAAAATTATTTTTTTAATTTTAGAAGCATATGAGCAATAACAATTATACAAAAAAATTGCAACCAAATTGCTAACACTGTCTTATTTCAGAGTCATCACAGTTGGCCAGTGTGAATATCTGATAAAACTATAAAAAAAAAAAAAAAAAAAAAAAAAAAACACACCACATTATACTTAAATTAACTTGATTGAAATCCAGCATGTATTTTTTCTGCAGAAATTGACAATCTATGGGAAATAAGTAACATTTCTATGGCAGTTTTTTTTTTCCTGTAGAGACACCAAAAAAAACAAAAAAACAAAACAAAAACAAAAAACACACACACACACACACACACACACACACACACACACACACCCCCACACACCCCAACAACGTGATTGTATAAACCTGATTTACCTGCTTGGAATGCAGATTTTGGCAGGTTATTTTTGACTGTACCAGATAATGTTGTGTGAACATAGCCATTAAACCCCTAATCATATGCCTACTATTGAGGCAGACCCAGACAAGTTTTAGGTCCTGGACCAAATGGGAGCCCAGCACTAGATAGTTTGCCTTACTCCACCAGGAGGTTCTTCTAGCCAGTAAGCCTGGATACCATGTTCTGAGGACTTTTGGCTGCCACTTATTCGTAGCACTACAGACTTGAATGTAAATTTTTGGTTGGTATCTCTTTATATATTATTTATAGTCACCGTTTATAATGGGGTGATCCAACATTTAGACATGTGTTCCATAACCTAGATAAAAAAAAAACAAAAAACAATTTTTGACACTTGCCTTCCTTGATTTTTTTCCTCTTTGTAGCCAGTATTCACTATTTAAGTGTTCACTTGAACATTCTTGTGATACTCAGCCCACCTATATAATTGCCCCCAAATTGGGTATTATCCATGAGCTAATCCAAATGCTACGGATATGAGCTTCCAGGTGATGTCTCGATGTTAAAGGTTTAATATGTCACTTAAAAAAAAAAAAAAAAAAAAAAAAAGGGAAAACAAAAACTGCTGCCTGGAGGCTACGAAATGTCTCATCTTCCGTTTCCTCAATCCTGAAGGCATTATTTATATCATCCAAAGAGCTTGTGTCTAGTGCTAATAGTGCACATCCCCTCCCCGCCTCTAATTATGAGGTTCTTGACCCTTATAAGCAGTAAGTCCGTCAACGGCCCACGAATATTTGGCAGGCATGTTAGAAAAACCTCTCGCATACTCGGCCAGTTGTATCCTGTTTCCTGGAAGCTTGCCAAAGTGAGGAAAAGCGGATGCTGGGTGAATCGCTCTTCTCTGTTAGTTGGTTTAGCAGGCTGAATAAACAGGGGTTGCCTTGAGGTAGGCTGTTCACCTCTACTTAAAGTCACGCAACTTCTCTTGGTTTCAGCATGTTCCACCTCTCACGATCAAATAGTGACATTAAATGTGTGTATTGTGGGGAGACTGGATTTACCTCCATCTCAGTATCTGCAGTGTTGTGTCTAGAGCCCAGGTATAGCCGGATTCCAGTGAAGAGCATCATCTCCTATTCATACGTGTTTTATGGATAATATTATTACCAATCATTTTTTATTTTTATGTATTTTTGTGCAAATGTTTTTTATGATGGAGTACAATTATTTTGGGCACAGGCTTCCAGGCATAAATGGAGATTGTCCAAAACCGTATGTAACGCTTTTACCCCCTTTCCGGTTTATAAAAGTAATATAAATTAAATGACAGCTTGTAAGTGAAAAAAAAAATCGTTAAAACAGACCTTAAGTTAAAAAAAATACATAAAACTTACTGCAATGTTTCTAATCCTTTCTGCAAAATGGCCACCAGCTTCTCGGACTACTGTAAGGTAGTCTGAGACCCCTCCCATACTATAAATCTCAGGTTAGAATGGACAACTCCAACACAATGGCTCAAAATTTTTGTAAAATTGTTGATCAGTCAATCACGTAAAAGAAACCTCCACGATATGTTTTTGGAAAGTTTCCCTTTCGTCCATAGCCATCTTGAGTGGCACAGTCCAATCCGTGTACCATCCGGGCTCCCTTCTGTTGGCCGCCATCAGGTGATCGGTGCTGCACTTGTCCTGTTATTTACTTTACTGCGGCATCGGAGGAACTTGCTGTTGAACACCAGATGTAAGAGCAATTAGCTGGCAATTATGAGCACATCCCCTCTCTAATAGCCATGTAAATTGTCAAGAGCTGGCCTGAGACGTACCCTGCGAGCCCCCACCTTTTCGCAAGGAAAGGAACCATTCAGCTTGTGCTCAGTTTACCGTGTAAAGCGATCTCGTGTTGGCAGCCTGGTGGCTGGGATTACTAGGTGTGCCACATTTTAGCACTTGTCTGATTCTGCATTCAGGAAAGGGCTTGTGATATTTAAGCCTTGGTGCAAGCAAAGCTTGGACCACACAGAAAATGTTTATCGGGAAGTAGGACAAGCAGAAGAAAACAAGCCAGGAAGAAGGACACGTTGCCGAGAAATGCACATCTAGAAGAGATTACTTGTGTTTGTTGATCTTTGGAGACTGCCAGAATCTGTAGGATAAGACGTCCCTTAGAGACCATGATCAACTCTATATAAACTACTGGGTAGAAGGCTATGGTGTTGACCTTCTATCTCTTGAAATCGAATTGATACAATTAGAAACATTGGTTCTCTCTGTATAGCTATGAGCACATATCGGTGCCCTAGAATTAGATTCACCTATATAGAATTGACTATGTTCAGATATTTCATCTGTAGTCAGTCCTGTTGCTTCCTCTTACAGCAGCGGCAAATAGAAGGCTAGGTTCACTACACGTTTCAGCATTACTTCTAGTGCATTGATACTTTCTGACAAATAACTATGTCTATACAACTGCATGCATCAGCCATTGAGCCTCATTCAAGGGATACAATATTGAGCCCAACTTCCTCTTCTCAGGTAGTGACATCACACCCATTGGTCAAATGCCTATGCTACAGCTCAGCCCCATTTATTTGAATAGGACTGAGCTGTACCATGTGACCAATGGATGTGATATCACTTCCTGAGAAAAGGAAGTCGGGCACTTAATTTTGTGCTCGGCTATCTCTGGTTCTCCCATAGAGAATCAATGGAGTAGCAGGGCAGATCCTCAGCCTGCTTCTCGATCAGGGAAGCAAAATTAGACCCCAATTCTCAGGATCATTGGGGGTTCCCATTAGTCAGAACACCACTGATAATGAAGTTATCCACTATCCTGTTAAAGGGGATAACTTCAGAACTTGGTACACCCACATAACAAATGCGAGCGTGTGTAGGTTTGGCTGGAATCGCACCATGTTGTGCTGTGTGTATCCATGGTAACAGACTACAAACTCACTCTGCTGAGTTTGTTTGTAGTCTGGAGCAAAGTTGTTTTTTTTTTACAAAAAAAAAGTAAAGCAAAAAAAAAAAAAAACTTTGAGACTGAGGATTCAGACTGTACATTACAAATTAAAATCACTTTTCAGAAGGTTTAAAATAATTAGTAACCCAAACTCTTCTGTTCATATCGAGGAGACTCATTACATATTACTAAGTGTAGAAACCGTAGCCCAGCTGTAATAAAACACTTAAGTGTCGATATAATTTTGCAGCGACCCAGCTGAGTAATTTGCTGAACTATGAATGGGGGATTAGCAAAACTGTGGCTGCGGTTTTAGGTTTCGGGAAGAACTATCTAACGCCATATCTCGGCTGTTGAAGCTACAGCAGAAGAGAAAGGTCCAGTCAATATTTTTAATACGGATAAAGAAGCCAAAATAATCCAAAAAGTCTAAAAATTAGATTTAAAAAATATTTATATCATGCTTGACAAGAGACAGAAAATTATTTACAAAGTCATAATCTAATGACCCCCCATATACCCGTATTTTATACCATTCCTGCAACTTTTAAAAAAAATACCAGACAACCCCATTGGTTTCCTCTTAAACTTGACCAAGAATTTTTTTTTATTAAGGTTTGCACAGGCAATGTAAAAACTGGTGCTTTAATCTTACAGGAAAAAGGACACCACTAAAGCAATGCTGAACCTGTTCTCCTTGTGGTAATCCCTTTTAAGTAGCCCCACCTTGTTTTGTGCTCCAAGATGGAAAGCATCAGGAGAACATGACATGTAGGCACCTGGCAGGACTAAAGATCAGTTTAGTATTCAGGAAAAACACAAGTTGAAGGTGTAAAGCGTAGAAGCATGTAATAAGTACACACTTGTACTTATGTTGGGCAGAAATAGCTATGCACATATTGCGAAACTGAAGGCAAATATTGCAGGCACCATCACAACACCTCGTAGGTTGAGAGAACCTGACCTGACTACATTAGCACCTGCCCCCGTCATTGTGTGGAACTACTCAGCCTGGTCTAGATACATTTCAGGTCCGGCAGTTCTACCAAGGGTTTGCATTTCATCTCATGCGGACCTTCGTCTGGATCTCAAAGAAGGAGCATGGACACCACGTGGCCTTCGTGTAGGCCAACTGGTCAACACGCAAGAGAAGCTCATGAGATCTCTGCATCATAGGATCACTATGAAAACACTAGTAGGCTGGAGATCAGCTCAAGGAGAATGGGGACAACTGAACTTAGCACTTCTGGCAGGCGCAACCTCAAGCCAAAAAAATAGCCCACATGAAAATCATGGTCTCAAAACAGACAGTGGAAAAAAATTGTAACCATAAGACTACAGGTAAATTCCCAACCATGTTTTAGTCATGGTACTGAATTGAAGGAGTTCCTGTCCAAACATTTCTTCCAAGAATTAGTGACGTCAGAAAAAGTTTACCCAGAAATAGAGTTAGATATGAGACGCAACGTCGTAACCTGAATTAACCTGATATGTTAATGACTCATAGGATATAAAACTGTGAAACCTGTAATTAATGAATCGAGGACAGAAATATCAGATCACGTAGAAGCCTTATCTACAGAGCAAACAAGGTTCGGCTTATAAACGCTTACATATCCCTAACTCTGGACTAACCCCGGAGTGCTCCTGACGGCCAACATTTACTGTACATGCAGTCTATTGGGGGTCAGCAGTGACATGTTAAATTGGTATTCCGATTTCCGAGCACCTATACTCCAAATCAGCTGATTTCTGGGGGGAGTCAATGTCACTGATCAGTTTCTTGCAGTGGCCACTACAGGTGAAAAGTAGCATTGCAATGGTTTATTCAAATACAATGGGAAAGGTCCACTAAAGCAACAGCTGATACTGGTTAGCGGCTGCGCAGACTAGATCACAAAGGGGGGAAAGCAGTGCAATAGAGAGTTGAGAAGACCCTTTAAAAAGGAGGCATATCAGTTCTGAAAAAGCCCAGTGACATAAATTGTCTGATCGGCGCTGTCACACTGAGCATTTTGGAGTTTTGTTTATAAAAATCCGTTCAGCCATTCCAAAGATATAAGCCCTTTTAGAGTTGATGCAAATTCGGATATACTAGTCAAGTGGGTGGTAACACTGCATGTTATATAGCACACAGAGACTCCACCCCAGAGAAACCATAGTGTTAGCGCCCACTTGGCTAGTATGCATTAATTTGCATCAACACTAGGGCTTATATCTTTGGAATAGCTGATGGGATCTGGATAAACAAAACACTGAAATGCTCAGGGTGACAGCGCCGATCACATGATGGATGGCATTGGGCAGGTGACAGGTCCTCTTTAAAAGATATAGAACTAATTTCCTTCAACTCTGGAGAGCTTGCGGTAAGAGAACTATGGTGGGAAGGATCGAAGCTCCCTAAAATTACAAGATTCACTACAGATGAACTGCAGCGATAATCAAGTAATCCTATGGATCGAACATCTGGTAACGCTGAAGGTCCCAAACATGGCGGATTATCAGAGAATATCAGAGAGTAAATCTGCGCCGAATCGATAACCTGCCAAGAATCCATTAAATGATTGCATGCTGCAATCTAAAAAGCTTTTAACATTTCTCTATTGTCTGCCCAAGAGACTCTCTCTCTCATCTGGAAGCAATTTATGGATGTCTGTAAGGCTGCATCAGCCAAAACAGACACTCGGACCACCGGGAGTTTCGTGCTGCAGTGCAGGAGGCGCACGTTAAGCAATAAACAGGACGGCACAGGGAGGTGGCTGGAAAGCAATGAAAAGCAAGTTCTGGTGTTTGGCCACATTTCATAAGCCACACCTTGCTGAGAGGAGATAGAAGGAGAACATCACGTGTGGCGAGGACCGTTCTAAGAAAATGACTCGACAAGGTTGTGGTGTTTGAGGTCTTATTATAGACCTAACTATTGTATGCAGGATGGATTAGAAAGAAAAAGTGTCAGACATCAACCTCTTAGATGTGACTGTCCATCTTCAGACGCGATTCAGTACCTCAAAGAGAGTTAAAGGGGCTTTCCAGGATTAGAACATTGATGGAGAACATCTTCAGATTTGTCGGGGTCGGACACCAGGGACCCCGTGTAAAGAGGTCGCCACTTGACCTACGCAGGTCATTGATGTCACCTTTATTGGTCACAGAGCCTTGCTGTAATACCAGGCAAAGCCTCCATCCAGTACAGTACGGCGCTGTGCTCATGATGCAGGGGCTGCAGTGCTGGTCCGTGTGACACAGCCTTATAAACAGATGATCGCTGTTTTTGGGAGTCGGGACCCCAACCAGTCAGAGTCTAGGTCCTCAATATCATAGTCGTGGAAAACCCCTTTAATATATACATAAAAGATGACCAATTCTATTCCATTATCTATCCAGTACTTATCCGGAGTTACAAACTGTGATCTACTACAAAGCTGCATTTACAATATAGCCGACTTCAGAGCAGAACTTTCCCATCGTGCAAGCTCAATCCCTGTAGACTCTGATGTGGAGATCTCCAAAGTGTCAACTCTTCTCCAGACATTGTAGAGTAATCTCATAGTAAGTACTACAGCAATTCCATTATATTCTGGAAGCTTAGGTAAAATAAGATATGAGGGGTGTGTCTGTCAACAAGCTTGCTGACTGTTTCTAATGTCAACACCTTTTTTTTCTTTTCAATTTGGTAAAACAATATTGTGGATGTTTGTTGCCCTGTAGAACAAGACTGGTTGTTTGGAAGTTCCATCAGATCATGCGGAGCTATTCCTGCCGTCAAAATTATCGTAAACACAACAGAACCAATTATAACCCTATGGGATCTGACACTTACCACTGGGATAGGTTGTACAATGGAACCAGCACAACGTGAATGGAAGCCACAATGCAGGTGTGAATATAGCCTAACTCAGGATTAGCACAAGATAATTCAGCTTTAAATTACATTAGATTTATTACAGTACTGTATACGGAACTAAAAAAGTTGGAAAAACCCTTTACAGCCTATAAAATTCTCTCACCCCAATGGCAATGGCTACTATGAATTGGGCTCTTACCATCATCACTGCTTGTTACATAGGTACTGGTCCAACTGAAGACCCTGACTCAAATAAATAAATCTAACCTGGGTCACTTGGATACTCTTATATGGACTGGGAAGAAATAAAAATGGCTCAAAAAGTGAAAAACAGAGATTTAATGGCATTGCCCACTTTTGACCATCACTACTTGTTAGAGCTTAGAAGGGTCTCTTGACAACAAGCTGATCCCAAAAGTGTTCTCTGGTCAAGCATCCAGTTATAACTATGGATAAACCTTGCAGTAAGTGCTGAATTTATCTGCAGCGCCACCACAGGCGATACTAAGTATTACATAATGTGTATTCAAATCAATAGGTTGTGTGTGTAATGCAGGACAGAGCAGGTCCTCCAGAGATGTAGACGCTCTTTGTAACCACTCTTCACTCTACCCACAAAATGAGAATCCGGAACAAAGACCCCCTTCCCCATTGATTAACCCACAATTTTCTACTGGGGTATACAAAAATGGATTTTCTAAAACTAAGCAATCCCTTTAACATTACAAAAAGCATTTTTTTCCCTTCCTTTCCCTGCTACAACTTCCGTACGTGCTCAGAGATTCGTTCCGCTAATAGATGTTAATTAAAAATTCCGCCCTCGTCACACCCTTTGTTATGCATGAAAGTGGATTTCTCACAACTCGTGTGATATTTCCAAAAGCTATAACTAGGTCACACCAGTCCAGCTTAAGATTAACACCATCTATGGCCGACTCCACTCCCGTCCTTGAAAGGATATAAAAACAGAACTTTAAAGAGTCCGCTGTTCGTCGTGTGCGGCATTATTTATAAATGTGCCGCCTAAATATCAAACAAGCTAATTTTTCATCAGATTTTGACAGAATGAAGCAACTTTCTCATGAATGTATTGACAGGACGGGCTAATTGGAATCCGTAGGAAAAGCAGCCTCTACATATACACAGCCCGCAGTTTACAAAGCTCCCACCCACTCAGATTGTGTAAACAATCATTAGTTTGACTTAGTTTACGCCATTTTGAAAACACAAAAACAGTCAAAATTGGCGCAAAATAGAAAGTGTTACAGCCCATTACACGACAGCCATAGAAATGTATCATCCAAGACAATGCAAAGTCATTGTTACGAAGCACTGACCCAAGGAGGTCTACAAAAAGTGGAAGAGGAAGACACTGGATTTTGTTGGTCGAGGCATAAAAATTGTTTTCTATTTATCAAAATTGCTTACACTACCCATAGCAACAAATTTAAAGGGGTAGTTCAGAAAAATATGCGTCCTTCCAAAAACCAGGAGTCAATAGGCAAAATCACTGACTCAGACTCTTGGCTGTCAGAAGTAATAAAGCTCCTTCGCAAATAAAAAATATCAAGTGATTGATTCCTATGAATGTAAATATGTAACAAATTAAATATTTAAATAATTCTACAATATTTGTATCATATAATAAAATATAATCATTTTATTTTTAGACTGGAATTGACTCCTCAGCCCTGCCAGGTGAGATGTGACATTCACTCCAATGTAGCTGAGCAGCAAAGACACAAACTGTGGATTCTGTGTTACTATATTTACAGAGGATAATTTTCAATCTGAAATCTAAAATTTTTCTAATAAAAACAAAAAAACACATATATACTTACAATTCTACAAGATAAGGCAGTCCTTTAAATGCACCTTCTGGTAACTTTGTGATATTGTTCATGCTGATATCCCTGAAAATAAACAGGACAAAAAAAAAAAAAAAAAAAATTATAAAAACTTGAAAACATTTTTTGTAATTTCAACACAGTAAATATAAAAGTTATTTATAGATTTTTATAAAGTTCAAGAAAAATAAATACAGGACAAAGATTCATTTATTGGCATTTATTCCCTGCGGTTCCTTTCCACGTTCTAGACGAAACCAGCCAGACCATTAAAAATAACAATAAACCTAAATTATGAGTTATCGACATTTTCTATATATTCACAAAAGTCTGAAATTCCAAGAGTAACCATGTCCCAACTTAAAAGGGCCCATACACTCAATACCCGTTAACCGAACACTCATTCAGCCAACAGATATTACTCCTCACCCCCCCCCATACACATGCACACTTGGCTTGACCGAGTGTGGATGTGTTGTCAATGGGGAGAGGGAACTAAGCGACTGCCTAACACTCCGGCCACGGTTTATTTTCCAAGAACTAAAAGCATCAGGTATTGAAATTCAACATGCCGATTCTTCTTTTGCCCCCAATATCACTTGCCAAGACAATGGAAGGTCCCCAAGCATACAATAGTCGGCAGGTCCCTCTGAGATCGGTGGGCTAAGCCGACCTCTTTCTTATGTGTATGGAAGCCTTTACTAAATACATGAGGGGTAAGAATTGAATTCTCTCTAGGCTTAGACTCTCTTTGGGGTCTGTTAGGGTTGCAATGTGTCCCTTGTTTTGACCGCAAGAAAAACGCTGCATGCTGGGCTATTCTAGCCGTCAAAAATTACAGCAATGGAAGCCAACCTCCCACAAAAAGGGCAAACAGATCATTCACATATGTTCACTGAAGGTGAATTTCTGCTTTTAAGACTTATCACTTTTTTTTTTTTTTTTTTTTTTTAAGATCAGACATATCTCTGAATGTTGCCAACACAAATTTTTTTTTTTTAAATCTGATTTTATTCCATTGAACGCAAAGACTAGATGTCAGCAATCTGCGGACCATGAAAAAAAAACATAAGAACAGGGTCAGCTGTGGACAAACATATGTTCTGTATCTTAAATTAGTATCCAGTTATGATTTACAGTCCAAGTAAATATAGGGCTGCCGTGTTGGATTTAGTGCCACGGAAACCTAAATGTGTCAGTATTTCTGGTTTCCACATAGGCAGCAGAACAGTGCCAAGTCAGGACCCGCACGAAAATTTCCAGAAGTACATTTAGGGCAACTATGTTGTGCAACAAAGACCTGGTAAATAACATTTTTGAGACATTGATGCCAGTAGATTAGTTAACTACAAATATCAGAGGGTCACCTTGGGTAACCAAAAAAACAAAAACCCTGAATAAAGCTGGACAGGGTACATTTGGCCTTGACTTCTGTCACATGACCAAAGATTGCAGTGTCGTCCTCCTGCGACTCCGTTATTGTAAGTGAATAGAGATGCACCTCAATAGTGCTGCGACTGACTCAAAAAGATTGAGCACCGTTGGAATTTTTGGGAACTGAAAGTCACAGTCGCAGCACCCGCGGGGTTGACCCAGTATCAGATATTTCTATCCAAAGCCTGTTGGTTACTACTGGAATCCGTCAACATCCATGTGACAGACATTCTCAGCTTAGCGGAGCTCGTGAGGTCATGTAATCTGTATCACATTTTTCTTGAACATTTTTGGTTAAAAAGTTTACATGGTCTGAACAGACATTGAACCTGCAGGTGAGGTTGGGAAATGAGAATGAAGTTCTGAACATGGAATTAGAATATAAGATGCAACTGGAGTTCAGCACATGGGGATCCAAGAAAGATAAAATGTATACAAATTTTGCACATTATATGCAAGTCTAAAAAACTGGCTAAACGGTGAACATATAATTGACATTTTTATATCTTCATGAACTTGTGCAGGGTCTTAAAGACGTTTTTCAGGCTAAAACTATTAAATGACCTGTCCCAAGTATGGGTTATCAATATCACATCTGACAACTAGCAAACCCATGGATTATTCTCAGCATCTGATAGACAGAGAATGGGGCAGGAAGCAGGCAGTTCTGTTCTCTGTCTAAGGAAGCTTTCACACTGCTGAGTCTTGGACGTCAGATTTCTTCCATGAGAGTGCCTTATATCCCGTCCTATACCTTCTGCTGGGAGATGGATCCTACCATTATAGATATCCATGATACTTGTAGTCACTGCCTCTCTGCGGCATAATGTCCCATACTTTGGTCACTACAGAACAGTATGTCAATGTGAGGCAGGGACTCCTAGCAGCATAGATGACTATAACGCTAAAAGTCCCCTTCCCGGCATAAGGTAAATGGGAGCTGACCTGCAGTGACTCCATTCTGCCACTATACAGAGAACAGCGCTGTCTGCTTCCTGTCCCATTCTCTGTGTATCAGCTTCTGACAGCAGCTAATCCACAGGGGGTGAAGGGTCACAGATTTCATATTAGTGAACTCTCTTTAGGATGGGTCATGATTTTTAGCCCAGAAAACCCCCTTTTAAGCTGTAATACCAGGCACCGCCCATGGACAAGAGTGGCGCTGTTTCTGGTGGGAATGGGGAAGAAGATGCAGAATTTGCTTCTAATCCTGCACAATCCCTTTAAGATACACCATGTCCTTCACCAATCTCATCCAATGAGCTCAAAACCACATTGCACATTCTTTAGCCAAAACATATAGTGCAATGGATTGGTTATGAGCCATAATATCATTGCTTCAGATCCTGTGCACATTAACAGACATAATCCACTGAATATACGATCTATATCCACACATATGCATTAAGAAAGTTGTTTTTTATCTAATATTTATGGACTGTTCTAGTACATTTATCATCCACAGTTTGCTCAACTGACCTCAATTTTTTGGGTCAACTACCTACCAGCTAACTTCACGTTACGAACACTATTTACATTGAAAACCGAAACAAAATATATAGAAAAACTGCCAGGAAAAGTAAGCCAGACAACCACATAACCCTAGGAACAATACAGAATCTCACCAGTGGACTGTAAACAAAGCGTTACTGTTTTTGTTGGCCACAGTCCCAAATTCTCAATGCTCATCCTTGAACATTTTCACCAGCGTCCATCCTCGAGCCGGTCTTCGACATAAAGATTGCACACAGTCTAAAATAGCAGAACATAGGTCATGGTCTTCTATCAATACCTCTCATCTAATCCAAGTTGATCCAAAAAAAAAAAAAAGAGACTACAGAGTCGACTTATCACACAATTTATCATGTACACTAGTTTTCTGGCACAGTCACACACAAAAAAAAAAAAAAAAGTGACTTTTTCCATTTTGCACCACATTTATAAAACTTTTCAAGAAGTGGATGGAGCAGGATGGGGATTAAGACGGGTCGGAGAAGACTGGCTCAAGTTGGAGTTGAAACCTACGTTAGTCCCCAACTGGCTTAGGCTTCCATTCCAGCGTCCTGGACCTTTCGCGATGTACCTAAACTACTAAGCGGTTGGAGACTTTTTAATAATTTTGGCACATCTCCCATCAGCACACAAAGGGAATGAGACAAAACGGCAGTTTTAATATATCAGCCCTTATATGCACAAAAATTATAGCCAAAAAAGTAAGAGCGAAGTAACGGTACCAAGGTTAGGAATAAACACATTACGCAGATAGCAATGGCTCCGGGCATTCCCTATAGGCCTTAGATTATGGCCAAGAAATACAAGAAGTAATTCCTATAACCTGACATACTTGGCACCAATAAAGGTTGTGATATTTGGCAAGTAAAGAAGGTACAATGGATTCATTCCCTACGAGCAAGACCTCCGCGTTACCCATGACTGTCAGTGGCCATGTCTTAGGGTGACAAAACCGCTTTACAAAAGGGACTAACTTACAACTTCATTCAGATGGCTTAAAGTGCAAAAAGAAAATAAGAGACAAAACAAAACCTCACACACAGGTCTTCAGCTGTTCTTACTGCCTTGGCAATGACGCGTCGACATAACTGCTGCAGCCAATCACCGGGGTAGTGGTCAACTAAATGGTGTCAATTCTGCTGACCACCCCTAAACCCAGTCCTTGGCTGCAGCGGTCACAATTATTTTATCCGATGGGCCCAAGAAACCTCAGTGAAACACTGGTTGGGAGCCATAGAAAGCAACAAGACACAAAGTATCGATGGCCCACTCGTCTAAGGAGTCTATCACCAACGACACAGGTTGCAAATATGGAAGACCTTCCATATATTTAGGGTAAAGAAGAGGATCTGATACAGCCCTTTTTCCAAAGCCTTTTTACTCATGGCCACAGTGAGCCACCAGCAGATTCATTTTGATATAGATTTGTTAAATGTTTGCTTAATTTTTTTTAAAGTATTAAGCAAAAATGTAAAAAAAAAAAATATATATATATATATATATATATATATATATATATATATATATATACACATACATATATATACGAGAGAGAGAGAGAGAGAGAGAGAGAGAGAGAGAGAGAGAGAGAGAGAGAGATATATATAGATATACACACACACACCCACACGTGGACAAAATTGTTGGTACCCCTCGTATAATGAAAGAAAACCCCCCAATGGTCACAGAAATAACTTGAATCTGACATGTAATAATATATAAAAATTCTATGAAAATGAACAAATGAAAGTCAGACATTGCTTTCCAACCAGGCTTCAACATGAAACAGGCCTGGACAGAAATGATGGTTCCCTTAACTTAATATTTAGTTGCACAACCTTTTGAGGCAATCCCTGCAATCAGACGATTCCTGTAACTGTCAGTGAGACTTCTGCACCTCTCAGCAGGGATTTTGGCCGCTCCTCATGAGCAAACTGCTCCAGTTGTCTCGGGTGTGAAGGGTGCCTTTTCCAGACTGCATGTTTCAGATCCTTCCAAAGATGCTCAATAGGATTTAGGTCAGGGCTCATAGAAGGCCACTTCAGAATAGTCCAATGTTTTCCTCTTAGCCATTCTTGGGGGTTTTTAGCTGTGTGTTTTGGGTCATTATCCTGTTGCAAGACCCATGACCTGCGACTGAGACCAAGCTTTCTGACACTGGGCAGCACATTTCTCTCTAGAATCCCTTGATAGTCTTGAGATTTCATTGTACCCTGCACAGATTCAAGACACCCTGTGCCAGATGCAGCAAAGCAGCCCCAGAACATAACAGAGCCTCCTCCATGTGTCACAGTAGGGACAGTGTTCTTTTCAAGATAGGCTTCATTTTTCCATCTGTGAACATAGAGCTGATGTGCCTTGCCAAAAATTTTGATTTTTGTCTCATCTGTCCATAGGACATTCTCCCAGAAGCTTTGTGGCTTGTCAACATGTAGTTTGGCAAATTCCAGTCTGGCTTTAAGTTATTTCTGTGACCATTGTGGGTTTTTCTTTCATTAAACGAGGGGGACCAACAATTTTGTCTACGTGTGTGTGTATTTTACACAAATTTATATATATATATATATATATATATATATATATATATATATATATTAGATATGAGAAAAATGCAACAATTCAAGAACAACTATGGTTTCCACCAAACATGGAGAGGGGGAAAAAAAAAATACACAGGAGAGAAAAAACACAAAACAAAAACTCAGAAGTTCGGAAAAAGATAACTTAGAAAAACACCGCATAACATGTAGGCGAGCCAGCTTAGGCTTTGCCACTTTTAAATTAGACATGACGGTTTGGAAATGTCAAACTCTGGACGGAAATAGCCTGAAGTCACACAAGGAATACAGTCTTAAAATGGAAAATATTCTATAAATTTGGCACTATTATTTTTGACTAAAAATATGTTTTACAAGACCATAAAGAGCGGATTATTTATTGCACTTGGGTCAGCCATTGTGTGTTGATGGTTTTCTGCATCCTGGCAACAGATTCTCTTTTTAAATGCATTTATTTATGTAGGAGGGCATGATAAAGTCCCCGCGGGCCCAAAATAAGCCTTGGCTTCACATCTTAAAAACTAAAGCTGCCAGTGAATTTGGAAATGCACGGTCTTCTTACGGTAGAGATTGCAATATTCTCCAAAATATCAAAATTTATTCTGCAGGTTTGAAATGTATTTTTGGCTGTTGAATACTTTACAATTCCCGGGATCAGTCATTAGATCCGACATCCTAGTGAAATGAGCAGGTTCAGCCAATGTTTAATGCATGGGGATAACTTCATGTAGTATTATATGGGGATAATTTACCAAAAAGGGCAATTCTGTATTAAAAAAAAAAAACAAAAAAAACACACACCACACACACCCCACACAGAACCCCCAAGAGAGTGTTTTCTATCACACATGTGCAAAAAAGTCAGAGGGTGCCCCACAAAAAAATGCACAAAGATCTAGTCTACCACAAAGCCCTCTAACAAGAGAGACGACAATACATTTTTCCAACTCTCCCGGCCAGAAGGCTGTACAAAAGTATCATAGTCCCAAATCTTAGGGAGTCCCATACTTACACTCCTGGCTTCCACCTGGGTTCTCACCCGAGTGCCCAAAAAGGAGCCTGCAACCGATTGTACCCACTCTCTGCAGAAGTAAAGGAGGGCCCAGGGCCGCAGGGGAAATGAGTATCTATAGGGCCACACACACACACATTCCTCTCCCTAGACCTCTGGAGGATCCCAGGAGGGCATTCACATCCCTAGAGTCCATGGACAAACATGAAAAAACAAAAAGTGAAAAACAAAATTAAAAAGAGTGGAAGTACGTGATGACGACGGCCCAGTCTTCCCGCCAGATCTATAAAAATTACTCATTGTGAGGTCAGAAGGCCGGGCAAATAAGGAAGTACACTTACAAGATAGGAAAGAAAAAGTGCCTGCAAATGTGTCTCAGATACTCAGAAGGATTCCACCCCCACTGAGCTCGGGCACCCTAGGGTCATCAAACCTGGGGCTTTCATACTACATGTCCCATGGCTTTGACTAGAAAAATCATACGTTCCCTGGCTACCAAGAATTTGGAGAAAATTACCAAAAAAAAAAAAAAAAAAAAAAAACACACACACCACACAATACAGTGAATTTAATGGAAAAACAGAATTAAAATTGGGAAAAAAAAATAAAAAATATCAATCACCCATGGTGTAACCATGAATCTACAACACGTTTCAGAATAATCGTATGCTGCCCTTCGCCAGGCGTTCAGCTGTATATATCAGATAAGAGATCTGGTCCTGAAGAAGGATTACACAGACACAGAATTATCTACAGATTTGGCAACAGAAATGTTCAATTTGGAAGAACAAAATTCAATTTTCAAAAATTCAGTGTCAAATATTTCCCATCGATTCCTGTTGAGTTACAATAGGGTTAACTAGCCATTGACATGGAAGGGAGGACTCCACCCCGATCCATTACCCCAGCGAGCCTCACAGTGAATGTTCTCCATTCACACCGCACTCTGTTGCTGCAGAGGTTGCAGATAATGAATTCAGGGGTCAGGTATTTAAGATAAGACTCACATTACTAGACTAACAAGAGAACAGAAAAAACACTAAATACCCCCTGGGAGAGAAAAGAGCAGATTCTTATTATTACAAATGATTCTCCGCAGCTTCCCTGGAGAAAGAAGTCTCTTCATCAGGTCTACAGCAGGAGACGACACCCTGTCCTCAAATAAAAGATCCACACATACACAAGGAGGACACCGACACCAATTACAAGAGGTGACAATATAAAAAATAAAAACTACTGTACATCGCGGATATATCAGATGCCAATCCACAGGCACTTTGTGGAAAGAATCTCCAGTGCGATGCTGTCCAATGAGGCGGCCTTAGAAATGTGCCATAGACACGGCGCCACTCCTGTTTATAGGTTGGATGTGGTATTGCATTCAAATAACTAACACCAGACACTGAACTGGATCAAGGTGTCCGCCAAATACTCATTCTGCAAAAGCTATTCCTCACAACTCACACCAACAAACATGCATAAGAGATAAGAGATCGTTCCTGAATTGGCCTTGAAAAAATTCAACATGCCCAATCCGTCCCGTTTACCCCGACAGATGTAAAGTAGAGAGGCCACCAGTTGGTTGCGCAATTAAATCAATAAGTTTGGCCAACGTTTCTCCTTTTTGGAACCACTATTTAAGGGGGTGGAGGAATATACCATTTCTTTCTAAGTTTGGACAAAAACTGGGTCCCAAAGTGTTCAGGTTTATCACTATGATGAAGGCAGAACAAAATATTTAGCATACTCTGTTAGACCATTATCGCTATTTTATGCCACCTTAGCAATATTTTGCACCCATAGAGTGGTACAATTTTTTTTAAGGCAGTTTCCATCAGTCAGTATTCGCAAAGGCAGGGTTCTCTTTATGGGTGCTACTCAAAAAAAAGGGGGAAAAAGTGATAACCCTTTGATATTTTTACTTAAGTTTACTCTCAAGGGGTACTTTACACCTTGTGCTACGATCTTCACAATATCCAACTTTTTAATTACAACCTATAAAAAGCCCCAAGCCCAGAGAGCCCCCTTTACTTTTCCTAAATCTCTTTGGAAATCTTTGAGCATCTGGAACTGATCTCCAGATTATAAATCTACTAAAAAGTTGTCTCCCCTTGCTCTCCAGCCTTGTACTTCTACCCTCTGCCACGTCATGGCGGGTGTACTTTACACCAATATTTTACACCATTGCGCCAATATTGGGGATGGAGAGACAGCTATAAATCCAAGTAAGGAACAAAGCAACACATTCCAAAAAGATTTCCATCGGTTCAGCCTGCTAAAGGGAAAACAATGTAGCAAATTGCTTAAGAATAATATAAAAAGCAAACTAGAGACCAATAGAAACAGAAGAGACTGAAGTGTAAATTGGTGACAGCTGCCAAGTAAAATGGTTTCTGACATACGTCGGCTGCCACTTCCCATGTGCCACAGTTTGCTTTCTCTTTATTGACTCACCCAAAGCTTAACAAGTGTCCATGATGGCAGGAATGGCGAAGACAAGACAAATATTGGCATATACGGTATACAGCGAGACGCTGACTCCAAGCCAAAGTGTAGAACAAACAATGTCAATTGGAGCAAGTCACAAAGCGTCAATTTGTAAGTGGCTGATCTGCCCTGTAGCTGCAGCTCTTCTTCCTCATTTATTTCCCGGCAGAAGTAAATGAACAAAATGCGTTGTGGTGGTAAAAAATAATAATAATAATAATAATAATAATAATAATAATAATAATAATAATAATAAATATTATTATATGAATAAGAACCTTCTGCCAAAGCAAAAAAAAAAAAAATACAGTTTCTAAGCCACAAAGGTATACCAAATGTCAAACATGGCAGGTGCCGAAAAAAAAGGTAAAAAAAAAAAAAAAAATTAATATTGTTACCTCTATGGAAGTGAGAGGCTGTCAGATTTTTTTTTTTTTTTTTCATACAAACTTTTTTGCCATATTTTAGCCCATGGGAATCTGCTTCACACATTGTAGTGAATTTCACAGTTCCCCAGCTACTATCTGGCTGCAAAAAAAAAAAAAAAAAAAAAAAAAAATTTGGACACATCACACACACAAAAAAAAAGCTCAATAAAAATTCTGTTTTCAAAACCACCCTAAGTTTTTTTTTTTCTACACTGACATTGTTATGACCAATTTCTATACAAATTGCCAAATTCTATCAATGGACAGTTGTTACAGAATTTAACCCATTGTAGCTCCCTACAGGGATTCAGGGAGTATAAACCTCCTTGGTTAGACGAGTAAACATCATGAGCACCGAGTCTAAAAAGCTCAAAATACACAATGAAATTCTTCAGTCTAAAAGCAAAATACCCAGAATGAGGGGAAAAAAAAAAAAAAAAAAAAAAGTTAAAATCAAATCATCACAGATTCACAAATTTTTGTCTTTATTTCTATCACTCGGCAGCTGCCCTTCAGCAAAAAGAAAAAAAAAAAAAAGCCAATAATTGGCTTCTTTCACCTCTGTTAACCACGAACAAAAGTGTCAGTTATGTTCAGAAAGCGCATAGTGCACCAATAGCTGGCCGCTAAACCAGGCCAATAGGGACAGCCAACAATGGGCCTGAATCCTACTTTTCTTCCCCCTCCTTTGTGGAGGAATACAAAGCCCTTAATTAAGGAGGACACAAAGCACCCCCACCGGCTCCGCTCAATAACCAATTACACGCCTGTTTTGTTGAATTTAAAGGAAAGGGGACAAAATAGCAAGGGTCTCTAAAACAGCATACATAGGCAATATATATACACTTTATATACATGGCCACATATTTTAGAGTAAGACTATAAGAAAAAAAAAAATTAAATTATGGCTGTCCATATAGATCAAAAATCAAATCTATAGGAAATATCCAGTAAATAAAACCCAACAAGCAGCAAAACAAAATCACCATCATACATCAACGGCACTGATAGATAGGAGATCGATAAAGATAAAGCGGGCAACAGACATAAGCAACCCTCTAATCCATCTATCGACAGACAAGAGATCCCGAGGGACCCCAATGACTATAATGGGATCCATTGGGTATTCGTTGTTTTCTCTCCGAGATTACTGGATGAAAGAGTTGGACTTCAGGACTTTATTTCAGATGGACTCTGTGCTGGACAGATTCACCAATGATACCCATCTACCACCAATCCTTGGTTTGGGCAACGCTTCCCCAATTCCATCCAGTCCACAGACTGCCATAGTCACTTGACCCTCTGCACTTCCGGCCCAGGCAGTCCAGGAACAGGTGATATATTGCCCAACTTATGGACTGCGGTGAGTTCCATAATTTTTTTCATTTATTTTTTTTAACCCCACCCCTTCCCCAGCAAAATTTGAACTTACTCTGGACAACCCCTTTAAGGTGATGTCAGACTGAGCTGTAGAGGTCTACTACAAATCTTCAGCTCTATTAGTCAAGGTACAGGGGCGCCATATAGCACTCTAGAATGGAGATATTCCCTGCTAGAAACACTGAATGCCTCAATTAAAGTGGCATCTGATGGCGGCACATCCAAAAAATTCTATAGGGTTGTAATACAAGCAATGAGCGTAAGGCATACCCAACGATAGTAGAATTTTTTATTTTTTTTTTGAATTGTTTCCAAGTGGAAATTTATCTATATTGAAATATGTGTAACATCAAAAAAAAATAAAAAAAAAAAAAAAAATTCAAAAAGTTATGCAACATGCGAGACCGGATTTGTATACAAGTGACGTTTACAGGCCGGTAACAGGTCTCCGCTCACTGTAAATCGCTCACCGGGTTAGGTCTATAATACACAGCATGCCTCATATAACCCGAGGAATGCTAGGCCTTTATACCTGAAGTATGCGACAGCTTTGTTATGTTCAGAAGCAGGAAACGCTAGAAGGCTTCATGAATGACCTTTCTGCCGACAAACCAATCAGGTATTCAATGGCATAAACGATCGCTCAGTTATTACCAGAAATGAAAGCTTTAGAAGTAAATTGAAAAAAAAAAAAAAAAAAAAATCTGCAGGTAAATTTTATAAAACCTGAGAGATTCTTTTTCTAGGTTCTCCAAACCTTGACCAAACTTGAATCCAGATACAAAAACATTCAGGGACAAATTTGCCCCACAGGTGATCGACCATCAGGAATTGCAAAGATTAAATGGACTTTTTTTTAACCAACTTTTAGTACTTTTTTAAAAACCATTGCAGTAAGCCCACGTTGCTATACAGAGCAGTCGCTAAAGGCACTGACATATTGACTGGAGTTGTAATAATACATTTCCCATGACACCCACTGAACAGAACCATTGCCGGAGGCTACGACATTGTAATGCAGGCCTCACCATCAGATAAAGGTTTACCGCACCCACTTGGTGATAGCTATGCGAAGAAGTCGAGAAGATAGTTTCAAGTTACAGCAACGCTGGGGTTAGGTTTCTTCATTCAGAGCTGACAATAACTAAAAACTTGACTTCCCACACATAAATCAAGAGATAAATAGCTTTTGGCGATCACTGGGGGACATGTCGGCTTACATTTCCACCCAGTCCTGATGTATATATGACTGGGAAGTAAAATGATTAACACCTCTGTGTAGCTAATGAGCTGAAGGGAACTCTATACCCCTGAACCAAGCCTCCCAGATGCCTTCTAAACAATGGCGCACCATGATGGGTTTCCATTGACAGTGACTGCACTGGAGGCATCTTCCAAACAAAGGCTCGAAACCAGTATCGGGTATGAACTTGTACAACCATTTTATTGCCTCTATGATCATTTAACATTTTTGATATCCTGTAATGTGGAATGTCGGCTCCAAACACAGAGGTGAACGGAGTCTTAAACCTTTGCCTTAAGCCAAGTCAGTTATCCAAAACTGGACTGCATAAGGCTGATGCCACTTGATGTCTGGTGTGACAGTGCAGGTGAACTCTAGGCCGGGCCGCTATGGCTTTCACTTATGGGAAACACTAACCAAGGGTCATTTTGCATTACTAGCCACAAAGTAACCAACAAAACCATGCAGAAACGAGGAAAAGCCTATAATCCATCAGTGCTTCACTTGAGTTAAACCACCGATGGCCCCAGTCTAGAGTACGGCTACAGTGTTGTAGAAGAGATCACCGTAAAAGTGCCCCTGATCAAGGGAACTTGTATAAGCATGGAGATGAT
Source organism: Leptodactylus fallax (assembly GCA_947044405.1). Lineage (NCBI taxonomy): Eukaryota > Metazoa > Chordata > Amphibia > Anura > Leptodactylidae > Leptodactylus > Leptodactylus fallax. The sequence goes on from CAMRHE010000204.1 coordinate 2,424,965, forward strand.
GCCCAGTTTCTGGCCACAAACACAGTATGTTGGGGAGGTTAGAGGCTCAAAAACTACTTGGATTATGTCTCTAGCCAGATAAAGACTGCTCCAGGACCAAGAGCTCTAAAAAGACATGTTTAGATGATATTACAAACAGGTGTTCTATAAATTTTAACACACGTATCAAAAAATGTTTTGCAAATTGGTGTTATACCTGAGGCTACTGGGGTGATTTTGTGACCTGTCTCGATCACTAATGACCCCACCATCCACCGCAGATATGTTGTAAGGTTAGTCGAGCTGTCAAAACATTTCCCAAAAAGTACAAAATCTGGGACACCAAGGATCTTCAAGTCAAAGCCTGAAATAGGTCAACAATATAGACTTTTTTTGGAACGTTCAACTTGTTCTTTATAGAATTGAAACTGAGCTAGACAAAAGATATTTGTCCTTCCCGAGATACGGAGATCTTTCTGATGAAGAACTCATGCTACAATCCTACCCTTAGATAAGCAGAAAGTTCTTCAATAACCAGGACGGCAGATGCCAGAAATACTTAAATCTGAGACACACCTTGTGAACTTGTGCCTGAATACACGTGCTCTCAATACGACTTGCTTGTCCATTTTCTCACACACTGCTTAAGAACAAACAAACATTCACCAAGGGTCACCTTCCGGACCATAAAGTCAAAAAAGTCTCCAAACACAATTTTATATCACTGGCCCAAAAACTGTATCCCTGTAATACGCAAGTTGTCTCGTGCTGAAGAACCAGAAATCACAACCATAGGAACGGTTCATGTGAGTAGAAGTAGTGAAAAGTTAAAGACAACAAGTCAATACTGAATTTACTAAGATGTCACTAGCCCAGAGAAAGTGTCAGGTGGTGACGACCTGTGAAATTACATTATCGAGAAGTTTCCCACAATTCTGAAAACTGGTTCAGCCCACAATATGGCTGCCTCCACATTCTCAAAGATATCGTCTTCAATCTGCTACCTCCCAGAAATACCTGGATTGGAGCCAGGACAAAAGGGTGAGACACGATTTAGCCCAAATTGACCCCTCTGTGGGATCTTGTAAAACCGAGAAACCAGAAATATGCTAATTATAGTATAAGCAGCCTGCCGTCACATTTCACACAGCTCGATACTAAAGCGTTTAGCCATTACAATCCACTAAGCCTGATAAAATAAGGCAAAAAGAGCAAAATAACTCAAAAATAACCACCAATGCCAGGACCAGTCAAGACCTACTGGGCAACCATGTGGCCACTGACAACCTACAAGAACTATTTTTAAGGCTTTCTTGTTTGTTTTTTTGTTAAGAGTCTCATGACTTTTTGACTTTTTTGGCTGGAAACATCATAAGTATATACATATAAGAAGAAGCAACCAAAAATATGAGAGGTCGGACCGTATGACCAAAAACAAAATAATAAATGGTTGTCCTCTGGTCAATGCCTGTGGGAGTTGTAAAGGCTGTTAGTTGCCAAGCTTGGCCAGAAACAGATCGACTAAAAATGACTGCATACGGTTAAGGGCCTGTTCACATTAGATCACAGCCATTCCATCACATGCCCATCATCTGTTGGAGCTTTCTGTCAAAGGTATATGTAGGGCTGAACTTCTGACTATTTAAAAAAAAAAAAAAAAAACCTGGACCACATTGTGTTAAGACAAAACAGAAGTGTGAGGTTTTCAATAACAAATGCTGTTTTCTCAAAAAAAAAAAAAAAAAAAAAAAAAACACAACCACACACGGATTTTTATTTTGGAAAAACCAAACCTTACACCCTCTGTATGGTGGAGTCCTGGCATATACAGCGGGGGGAGGTGGGCTGAGATTAACGTAGGGGTTTATGTGCTGTGAACAGCACATTAACTTTAAAAATAAATTTTCAATTTTTAAAAAAATACATTTTAAAAATTGTATATAAATTTTTTTTTTTTGTACAAAAAGACATTGAAAAAAAAGCCATCACAAGAAAACCACCACAAATGTTTCAAATTGAGAAGCCTGTACCCAGTTGAACAACAATTTCATATTCGGGTCCCTGCCAACACAGTCTTGTGAACCAAGCATTAATATATTGCCTTTGGCACTGCATCAACCACTACAACCCGTTGCCGCCCCCAACCAAAAAAAAAAAAAAAAAAATATATGTAATGAGAAGCCTTAAAAACTTGATTGGCCTCGAACAAAGTTGCAGGGAGCAAGGAGAGGTTTGTGAAAACATTTGCAGCATGAGGCCGATTACACAAGTTATTTGGTGTTTGCTCTCGGTAGATATTTGACTAAAATTGATTTGCTTGCATTCTATTCACAAAGGGAACTTTACAAGCTGGTGCAGAATGTATATGTAAGGCAGTGAGGCCCAAGGTACTTTGTCAAAGGCATAAATCACGTCTCGGGGACAGCTTGAGGCGCTGCCTTGTTTGGAAATGCTCACCGAGCAACAAAGTTTCTCCAAACAAATGTTACAAAGGCCAAAGGGCAGGGAAGGTAATTATTGTGAGGAAATCTCTCACTAAGCCATGGAGTAGAGAGGAGATGTGATTGTAATGGGGGTTAGGAAGGTAAACGCAGCCTGCCAAGAGGCTCCATTTGCCTTTCCAGTTTTCGACTACATAATGGTCCTCATGTATCAAAACGGACTCAGACAAAGAGTCGTCCCGAGTCTACAGAAGTCGATCACAAATTAGACTGAAAGATGAAACATTGACTCAGACTGGTCACAATGGGCAGCCTTGGATACTTTCTGGAAGACCGTTTGGATACATAAATCCCAATGTGTGGAAAAAAAAACAAAAACTAAATACATCTAATAAAAAGGGTTCCAAAGCCAAAAGCTTACACTAAGGGTATGTTCACATGGCGGAATTTGAAGCTGAAATTTTCTGCTTGACCAACTTCCGCTGCGGAATCTGGAGCGGAATTTGCAAATTCTACACCAAGAATTTTTCTGCATCCCAATCATTTCTGGAATCCATCTTAAAGATCAAGCTTGATGCTTATTTTTTCCACTAGCTGAAAAATTCAGGTAGAGAAAAAAATAAAAATAAAAATAAAATAATGACAGGTCATAACGGACATAAAAATGGATTAAAAAAAATACAATATCCGATTGGAAATTTTTGGCATCATCTTGTCGACACAATCCCACCATTGATGGATTGGCCATATTGGCTAGTCTAAAAGGATTCTCTGACACCAGTGTGAACAGAGCCGATGTCACCTAGACACGCTCAGGGCTGACTCTGCTCTGTATACTGATTATACAGTAATTTTGGTACCTTTTTGTTACACATAATATCACAGCCAACGCTGTAGAGCAGAATTCAGTGAAGCAATTCTCGAGCCACTGACATTAGGAAATTAATTATTACACATGAGATAGCATTCAACTACAACCCAGTCCACCGCTCACAGAGAAATCTGCACACAGTGCATTCTGGGTGACGGAGAAAGGTCTCAATACACTTGTCCTATACAACCCGAGTAAAATATTAACAGTTTACTCAGCACAAGGTGTACAAACTCTGTAAAGTTTGCCACAAAGCAAATAATGGAAGTGAAACCTGCGGCCATATGCTACAATTCCCACCAATAAATTACTTGCACATGTTTGACAACATAGTGGACATGACATTGACACTAAGTGACAACACTAATAGCTGTATACAAGGCGTCACTTGGTGGACTGGAATCCAACAAGACCTGGACATATGGAAAGTTAAAGATGTAGAGACTGTAATAACTAGTCAACTGCAACAGGACAACATCATTATGACAGAGAGAAAACTTCTACTTCCAGCAGCAGAAACCCAATACCACATGTGGGCCATTCTTTTCACGCAGCTGGTGGGGTATACTAATATACCCATGCCTTTTTGGAGGCAAAGATGCACCATATTGGCCCAAGGGAATGGATTAAGAGTGGCACAGGAAACGTAAGTGTCAATAAATTTCCCTCAATATCTGGCAGGTCACGCAGGTGTTTAGTCTTATGGGGCTGCCAAAGATCTAGCCAAGACCAGCACTTTCCTATCTCTGGCAACCCCATAGGAAAAGAATGGAGAAGCAGTGGTCTATCCAGTCAAGGGAATGGGAGCCCATTCTCATGATCAATGGGGGTCCCAGTGATTGGAGTCCCACTAATCAAACAGTTTGGACAGGATAGGGTATAACATGGGCCCCTTTAAAGGTGCTAGTCCATTTTGGAAACAGCCTCTGTTTAGAGAACCTGGCAGCAAGTGTTCAATTTCCTTGCAGCGCCACCACTGGGGAAACAAAAGCACTACACATTATGGTAATCGATGAGTGATTGATGTCACACACAGTTGTGCTATTGCCTCCAGAGTCTTGTAGCTGGTCTACACTTTGGATAATAGATGGGGTCCTAAACAGGGGACCTAATCCGCGTGAATATTATTAACCTCACTACGCATTCACTGTAATGAAGTTAAAAAAAAAAAAAAAAAAAGCAACAAACATGAAGTTTTAAGAAAATCACCCACAAAGTCTATGTCTACAATATTCCTCAAATACAAAGGATATCATAGCAAATGTATACACGTATACTCTATGGCATACACAGGTCAGTGGCCTCTGCATTAAAATCTCTGGCAACAGACTCCATAAATGAAGTAACCCTTGTAATAAAGTTCTGCATGCCTTCCCGTCCAGCCCCACGCTCTGCCAGTATGGGCAGCAATGAAATATCCCATATGTTTGCTTTGTCAACGCTGTCTATTGAATGCAAAGTCACATAAGCCGCCTACTGAGGGACGGGTCAAAGCATTCAAGTGTAACAAAGATGCTAATGGGAAAAAAAGACAGTAAATTGCATCTTATGTGAATGGAACTGCAAAAATGTAACACTAAAAGTCAAAAGTCCATTGTGATTAAGGCACTGTTCACACACAAGCGATGGGGATCATAAACATGCTGCAGAAGATGCCATTTAGTCATACAATATAGGGTGGACTCAGATGATGCAGTTCTTTTCTACCATGTTCTGCACGTGTTGCAGACAGATTCTGCCCTTTGCATTTCAAAAAGTTTAAGTGCAGCGTAAACATACCCTAGATCTGGAAATACGGCAGAATACGGTGTAAAAATATATTAGATAAAAGGTAACACTTATTGTACTGTCAATTGTCTGAATATTTCAGAACCTGAAACACCAAAATCCAAAAATTACATTTCGATCCAGATTTCCGGGTTCCAAATAGAGCAATATTATATTATTGATCAGTACGCCATTTATTTAGGGTTATATACTGATCAGAACTGATCCTTTGGATCATTGAAATACAAAAAGTGGAGAAGCCAACCGACCAATCACATCGAGCTTCAATTGACCGCAAGGTAAAGCCACTCGTCTTTGCGTCCACAATGGCTCCCATCCTGGTGTGCGATGTCTCGATCTCTTTGAACCTCCTCTATTCATGTGAGGGATTACACTGCGGTAACAAGCTATAATTTTAACGACACAACAAGGCACATCAAATAAAAAGAGATGCAACATCAGTGCATCAGACAATGTCCACATCAACCAATTGTAAGAGCCAACAAAGCGGCACGTACCCGCCCAGAGCCATCCAGGGAGAGGAGCCCGGACCATGCCTGATCCCCGCTCATCTCCACCTGTTACAGGTAACTTTAAAAGAAAAAAAAAAAAAGATGAAAGCAACAATTTATAGTGACAGCGCACAAAACCCAACAACAGTTTCTTACACTTCAAAAGGTTTATAATCGCCCCATCGGAAGCGTACACATAAATGACTAGGAAAGGCGGCATTAATAGCACAGCCCGTATGCGAGTCTATGGAAACACTACGTGGCAGATAGTAGAACGGGATTATATCTAGAACAGCTTTAGACATATAGAAAGATAGCCACCATAGTAGAAATCTCAATGACTACTGCTGGGTATGAAATACAGGACTGTGCAAAAGTTTTAGACAGATGTAGAAACAAACCAAAAATGTTACACCGTAAGGTTGGGTTCACACCTGCGCCTGGTTTCTGTTGGGGGATTCCATTCCGCTTGACTTTTCTCTCCACATTTTTCAGGCAGAACCCCGGCGGACCCCATTATAATCTATGGGGTTGGAGGGTTTACACTGGTAACCGCTTTTTAAACAGATTGGGTTTCCGTTTTTCAGGTTCAGAAGAACGGAAACCCAAGCACAGGTGTGAACCTAGCACAAGAGAGATTTCAGAAATAGAAGGGTTAATAGTATATTTTTGACAATTCACAAAATTAAGTGATTGAAGGAAAGAGAAAAGTAAAACTCATTAATATTTGGCGTGACCTTTGCCCTTCGCCTTCCATCAGTTCTTCTCGGTACTTGCAGACAGTTTTTGGCAGAACTGGGCAGGGAGGTTGTTCCCGCTGCCATCTTGGAGAACTAAGCACAGATCTTCTGTGGATGTTGCTTGCTCCAATCCGTCTGTCTCTTCATGTCATCCCAGACAGACTGGATGATGATGAGATCAGGGCTATATCTGGGGGGGCCGGATCATCACTTCCAGGACTCCTCCTCCAAAGGGCAAAGGTCACACCAAATATTGATTTCACTGAATTCTGAGAGGACTCTTAGAGTGTGAGAGTCCTGCTGATCCCACCCACACACACTGATACAAGGAGAGCCATCAATCATCTTGTGGGGGTGGAGTCAGCAGGACTCTCAATGTCTCTCCTAGGAGTCCTGTCAGGATTTACTCTGCTTTTTCTCAGAAATCCTTCTCCCAGCTCTCTCCTATCCCCCTATCATATCCTGCTGTGAGATGGGACAGCAAAAATAGTCTGTCAGGATTTGCATATCAGCATATTAAATCCTGATTGGAAACAGCACCACTCCTTCCCATAGTCTGTGTCCGGTACTGCACCCAACTCCCATTGAACTGAAATGGACTCACAGGCAGTAACAACTCTTGTCCATGGTCAGTTCTAAGCTGAATCTGGCCGCACTTATGGCATAGACAAGACTGACCCCTTCAACAGGTTTTCATACGATGGGAACCTTCTTTAGTCTCTACAATGCTGATCCCATTTGCACCATCATCTTCTACTTGCCGATGAAATCCAAGTTCAGGCCCTCACTATCCAAAAAGAGAGACGCCAAATGGAAAGTCCTAAACCACAAGGGTCACCTACGGATCCTCAAAAGCCAAAGTCAGCTTTGAACAATGGGGCAAAACAATTCAAAGCATAAAATGTATCCGTGCCAGACAGGTGTAACACTTGGGTGGCAAGTTCGCCTCCGGCACAGTAGTAGTTGCATAAACTTCATGGCATCTTGTGCCACATTGTTTGACTTTCCTATTACGAAGGCACGAGATCCAAGAAGAGTCAATTGCAGACAAATAGAAGTTTGCATCTTTGTGTCAGGTGAATACATTTTTGGAATGTGTCAAATTTTGTGAAGTCCGCATCGGTGTAGCCAGGGCTAACATTACAAATAGATAGAGAGAGATTAGAGCTACATCTATCTCAAAAAATTATACAATTTCCCATAAATACCAGATTAGCAATTTTTTCTCTTTTTGTATCCACAACCCACAAAATAACTGGAGAGATAACAAAAAAAAAACCAAAAAAAAAAAACCACACAACTAAGTACATGAAAACCATGGAGCAGTTACACTCCCCTTATTTCTAGAGAGCCTAGTAAGATTCCCGTGGCGTGATCCCAGCCATCGCCTCCATAATATCTTACAGCTAAAGACACAAATACCGCAAAGAAAATACTAAACATAAAAGCGAGACACTAAATAACCAGGTGAGTTCAGTCTCCCAAGCGCTCACTGATGTGAATCTACATTTTCAGATATTACGAGAGTCCCGACTTGTTGCTGCTTGCTTGTTTACCTTGAAATTCCTCAACCAAGTCTGAGAAATCGCCAAGATATACAGTGTTTAGTAGGACACACAGGCAATTACATAAGGTCTCCCTGCGTCAGCCTTTTGTTGCTGAAGCTTTTTAGAAAAGCCAGAAAATCCACAATGCTAAAACCATTGCCATTGTATACAAAGAGCTGATCAAACTGACCTGCCACCAGGAGGAATCAAAATGGCAGAACACAAAAACAAGACAGTAAGCCAAGACCACACACGGTAAGGTGAGGAATAAGGCTGGGTTCAATGTCTACATTGGAGGCTCGCCCGGCATAGAATTCACCGTAATTGTGGGAAAAATACTGCGGCACATGACAATTTTTTACAGTAAAAGTCTGATCACCATGACGGAACACACAAGACAACTTTTAGTCTGTGTGTCCATTGGTGCCCATGATACACTGGATCCTTGACAATCTGAATTCGGTTTTTGTGCTCCTATTATAGAACATACAGATGGAATTTTCAATGCAAATGTGAACCCAACCCAACATGGACGGAACGAGCAGGGTAAGTCACTTCAACGACATACTGAAAGGGAATGTAGATTGTGAGCCCTATATAGGACAGTGACTGACAATGCCTGTAAAGCTGCAGAATATGATGGCAATATACGAGGAAGCTAAATAAATACACTGAGGCTGGACACCAAACCATGAAGGCCAGATTACAGGAACTGCGCCACTATCACTGTACAGGAAGTCCCCTTGTAAATCGGTTGCCGAGAGTTGACCGTTTTTGTCAATACAAAAATTAACTCTTTGAAACAACGAAGGCATTTCTGCAACTGACGCACCAATTCACTAGGGGATAACACCATTTGATTCAGGTGACCGTAACCTATCTATCTGCAGGGCTGGGGTGATATGCTGGTTCTGGTGACACTAACCTATCTATCTGCAGGACTGGGGTGATATGCTGGTTCTGGTGACACTAACCTATCTATCTGCAGGGCTGGGGTGATATGCTGGTTCTGGTGACACTAACCTATCTATCTACAGGGCTGGGGTGATATGCTGGATCTGGTGACACTAACCTATCTATCTGCAGGGCTGGGGTGATATGCTGGGTCTGGTGACACTAACCTATCTATCTGCAGGGCTGGGGTGATATGCTGGTTCTGGTGACACTAACCTATCTATCTGCAGGGCTGGGGTGATATGCTGGTTCTGGTGACACTAACCTATCTATCTACAGGGCTGGGGTGATATGCTGGATCTGGTGACACTAACCTATCTATCTGCAGGGCTGGGGTGATATGCTGGGTCTGGTGACACTAACCTATCTATCTGCAGGGCTGGGGTGATATGCTGGTTCTGGTGACACTAACCTATCTATCTGCAGGGCTGGGGTGATATGCTGGCTCTGGTGACAGTACCATATCTATCTGCAGGGCTGGGGTGATATGCTGGGTCTGGTGACACTAACCTATCTATCTGCAGGGCTGGGGTGATATGCTGGTTCTGGTGACACTAACCTATCTATCTGCAGGGCTGGGGTGATATGCTGGTTCTGGTGACACTAACCTATCTATCTGCAGGGCTGGGGTGATATGCTGGGCCTGGTGACACTAACCTATCTATCTGCAGGGCTGGGGTGATCGGTTACAGTCACCAGAACCAGCATATCTATCTGCAGTATTTTATAAAGTATTTTGGGGACAATAACCCACTTCTTTTACTGAGCATGAGAGGCAAGGAAGAGTTGTGACTTTTTTTTTTTTTCTATAGAATACAATAGTTTTCGCATGGGAGACCTCAAGAAAATAATCTGCCTGTACCGTACACGATCATTAAAGGTGATCAGGGGAGCGATCGATCAACACGTACAGGACAAGGATTTCAACCATCAATTTATGGATTACAATCTAACGTCGTCTTGGAGGCTTCATCGTTTTGGTCAAATCAAACACAGATTCTAGCAAAGGTCTGCGGTATTGATGTAGTTTGTAGTCATTAAATCCCATATAAAAGTCGCCAACAACAGAGCCAGATGAGATTCCGCCCAATTATGGATTTAATGGAACAGTCTTTTGTGCGGCTAAACCCACAGCTTTGTTTAAAAAAAAAAATAAAAATAAAAAATGGTAACGTAATTTAGGTTTCTTTTTAATAGAGTCTGAATCTACATTACTGAGCTGCATAGACCCATGCAAATGGAAAGAGCAAAAACCACAAGATAATTAAGAGGACGGCTAGTACTGGAAAGCAAAGGAAAAAAAAAAAAAAATCCCCCTCCTGCCAAATTGTTGACCTGTATCGCATCTGGAGTTAGGAACAAAACTCATACTGATTTAATTTATAGCCAGGGTAGGGTATAGAAAGCGGCTGACCATGAAGATACAGACTCTGCAATAGCCTTGGAGAAAGCTACAGTGTAGATTGTGCCATAGAGTGTAGATAACCAACAATAAAGAATTCCTCACCCAAGGTCAACATTTTATACAGCAAACTATAAAGAAGCCCATTCACATTAGATGGAACTAGGTTCACAGTCAAACACACTTCGAAGACCTAGCCATACAAAACTCGTCCATATTGGTTGTTATTTTTAGGATGAACAATCTGGAAATGGTCTGGTCATCAAGGAAAGATGGTCCATGAAAGAAAGATCTTTCGTAAGAACTTATGGACAAAAATGGAGACTTCTTTCCAGGAGATGATGGTGTGTCATTGGTAGGCTAAAGCCATTGTTCGATGAAAATTCATTTAGGCTCATCCATTACATCAACTTTAGTCTAAGGTCTATGACAACCTTAAAAAGATACTCTAGCGACAACTAAGAAACCTGTGCTGTAATAATGGTATCTACGCTTCTAACGTAACACACCAGTCCATAATGGAATATAAGCACCGGCGTTGACAACATTAGTCATAACAGCTCCTCACGTGGCGGCCACTTGGCCTTCTACATGGGCAGAAGGACAGACACGGTCTCTGTAGAATACCCTTGTGCAGACCATATAGGCAATCAAAAAGAGTTTTCATTTTAGGGATCAGTGGTGGCACCAATACCCATAATAAGTAACAGAAGTACAAGTAGCAAAAGTAAGGATCTGTTCAAACACTGCAGTCAAAGTGCGGATTTCATTACAAGAACGTGAAAATCAAGAGAAAAAGTGTTTAACTACAATGTGCGAACATATCCTAAAGCAGGTAGCTTGGATGGAGAACCAAGACAAAAATGGCATAAAGACCAGCGGACTCCATGACTGGGACAAACACCAACCTCCAAAACAGAGAAGCTGTGGAGGTCTACAAAGAGTCTGAGCCCCTTTGTCGTGGGATGAGCTCTAGAATTTTGGAAATAAATGGAGGTAAAACCTTTAAAGCATTCACAGATCTGACCTTATATCAGGTCTCGGACTCGTATGAAAATCATGTAGTTAGCCAACTGAGCCATTTGCCTTTTCGTCAGTATTTGACCAAGTGTCCCATTAGGGCAGTCATACACAATACAAGTAACTGGAAGGAGATGACAATTCTCTATGGATCCCACACAATAAGTCACCATGGCAAAAGTCTTAAGGTCAAGATACAAGGGAGCCATTAACCTCTTACCCTCACCAAATATTCTGGGACAGATTTCACATGATGCATACTGGCCATCATCTTCGGACAAGTCACAACCCACAATCCCACTTCTGAATGCAATTTTTGTTGGTTGTCTCAAAGAGGATTCACTGTATACAGTTTGGGGCTGCAGACCACAGTGACTATACGACAGAGGGGTTATAGGTGGTAGATATTACACACAAACACAAAAGGAAGCGTTTATAGGTGCACGTTTGCAAAACTTGAGGAAGCGAACTGACACAGGAGATAGAAGTGCCTCGAGAAAGTGTCACAGTAATAAATGGCTTGTCAAATTACACTCGGCGTTCTTTCACAGATCCCTGTGGCTCTACAACACTTGTGCAGCAAGATTTCCCCAGACCTTATTCAGTCAACTTGGAAAGCTACAAGTATGTGAACCCCACATCTGGCCCATAGGTTAAACCTGGCCATACACATAGCTGTCTATAGCAGGACGCTGGAGTCAGTAGACCAAACCCCCGACTCCTTCATAAATGGCCAACAGCCATGGCCAGACAGACACAGTAAAGCTCCTCTAATTCACAAGAAATCTAGCGATATATATATTTTTTTTTCTTTAAAGCTGGATTCGGAGTCAGTAACTTTTTTCATCCTCCACTACACTGACCTCAACTCCATATCCCTGGTCAGAAGGACAACAGTCCAGCCAAAACTTAATCCCACTTCCCCAGCTCTCCATAAGGCCAGGACTACGTGACAACCTTGGGCACTTGACATTAGAGGCCATGTTTGGGCTGGAAACATTGTCCATGTGACGGCCACAGCTCTAAACTCCCTGCATGATAGTGATACGTACGCCGTGAGCCCCAAAATGACCGTGGGTCTACTGTCCGGCACTCACAGCATCACTTGAGTACAGGAAAGGAGACCCCTGGTCGCACTCACAGCATCATAAACCCCTAAGGAGCTGGTGGGTTCTTCAGACAAGGAACAGTTAGGACAGGAAATGCTGCCATGACACAGACTGTAATTCCGAGCCCGAACATGGACCTGTGACTTGTACCAAAGATCACAATGATGTGCTGCTAAAACTTCAACTGATGATCATGAATGTTCTCAAGTGCGATGGACATTTTCCTGCACGAAATTAATTCCAGCAAGGACTCTACGACCCACAGAAGGTCAATATCTGTTGCAGATTTTCACTACGGATTTTATCCTTAACAATGCGAGGAGTGAAATTTGCAACAATGTATGCAAGCAAGAAAAAGAAAGAAGTCTCAGCTGAGCCTCATCTGGATCCAAACTCAATGTGAACAGAGCTGTACCTGTCCTGCATAGATTTCAGAAACACCACCAAATGCACAGATCCTGATATACACGCTGATATGGGTATTTTTAATTGTAAGACTTTTGATATTTCTATATGTATCATTACTTGGCTCTTTTTTGATACAGCTTTATTCTTGTATTGTATTTTGCTTGGCCGAGTATCGCCTATATCTACACTTATTTTGGTGTTTTTGTGGGGGGTTGTGCGGTCCTATAGGTCAGCATTGTGTGTGCACTTTATAAGAAATGTTTTTGAATGTGTCGGTACAATATAAGCTGCATGTAAGAATACATTTATATATTTATTTGTTTATTCAAACTCAGTTTATTGAGAATTGTACAAAGGACAAAACACAAAAAGAGCTGCAGATCCATCACATCATCCAGGTCCTATACCAGGCTAGGCAACCCTCGGCACTCCAGCTGTTGTAAAACTACAACTCCCAGCATGCATACTTGCTCTGCTGTTCTTGTACCTTCCATGGAAGGGAATGGAGCATGTTGGGAGTTGTAGTTTGACAGCAGCTGGAGTGACTAAGGTTGCTGACCTCTGTCCTATACAAATAATGGCACAAGAGGGTCATGGCCCATATATATTTTTGTTATTTTATGCATTTTTGCGTATTTCTGAGCATGTGCGACCTATTTAGGTGCGCTTCTTCAACTTCAATACATAAACTATCAATCCACGGATGACAAAAACAATCAAAAAGTAGCCCTAAGAGAAGATGCTTGTTAGGTGATCAACATTCCCAGTGCTCAATAAACAGGATCAATCCCGCGGGCCGGGTGACCAAAGCACATAGAGGTTCATTAACTTTTTGGGTTAGGTCTATAAAGGTTCCTGGAGTGGTCTACGTTATGCTCTAAAGTCTATCAGGGATCTCTAGGGCTTTCTGGACTTGCCACCTGCACAACAACTGGGTGGGAAGCAGGGTCACCGGGGGTAATTGCAGAATGACTGCAGCAAGATTGTGTTGTAAAGAAAGCCTTGTCATGTCTCAATCTCTGCAGCCTTCTCTTAAAGGCACAGGTTCTTACTACAGGAGGACGGTTCTCTGCACTGCTACACAAAACCTAGAAAATATTAATATAGCACCAAAGTACTCAACATAGAACATCAAAAAGGAATCAAACATCATTCACACACTATAGATAACCAGACATCGTGAAATTTTTTGAGACAATGTGGATCTGACCATCATTACCGATCGTACCCAGCTTATCCACATATCTGAACGGCAAACCTGTCTAGTTATATAGCAATCCAGACACAGGGTTAATATCACTGACCGACTTCATGAAAACATGGAACGTCACCCAAAAGATACCAGAATAAAAGTGCTCAGAACTTAACATTGTTGAATAACAAAAGTCGTCCAAACCTGAGGACAGCAAAATACTAAAATATAATAAATTCAGAATATTGACCTAATACAGCGCCACAAAGAGGAAACCACAGAAATAATAGAACACAATCTAATAATATCACATAATACAGAACATTAGAACATAGACAGGTGGCAGAATATTGTAAGACAAGGATCCTTACGCCGAGACGTCTTACAAGTACCAAACTATAAAGCAAAACAAAAACATCCCCCAACAAAACAAGACAATAATATCCTCTTATCCATTACCAAGACACTAACAAGACCCTCAGCCATCTACAAGGGCTCAGGGGGCAACAGACACAGCAATAACAGGGCACCTAAACCCTGGAAGATGGAGGATAATAATAATAATAATAATAATAATTTTAGGTTCTCATCTACCAGATATTAATTTCTACCGGACAAATTTGAGAATTGCAACATTTGTATCATCATGGACGAATGTCTGGGTCTAACCTGGATCTCAGGACATGCTGAGAGTTGTAGTTACACACAAGCTGATGATATTTTACTTGATACCTAGAATCCCACTGACAGCACAGACATAGAACAGTCTCAAGAACAAGCAGGTCATGTCACATGGAGGGTACACTAGGACCGCGGAGGTCCAGATGTTGGGCTGTTACAGACCCCATGATGCACAGTAGGAGTTGGGCTACCAAGTAATAACAGAACGTACCAAGATCTGATGTAATCTAATGTGGACAGACCCGAAGGACCGAGCTGAGCCCCAGAACTGGGATGAATTACTTTTGCCCCTATAAGTGTGAAGGTTTCCATAGACTTCCCTAGGGACAAGGCGGCCACGTCCAGGTCTACCCCAAGGCCGATGTCACTCAGGTCTCCCGGGCGCTGACCAGCAACATTATAACCCGTCAACTATAGATCAACCACAAGGGTCTATGAAGAGTAAGTTTTGGGGGACCCTGCACCCTTTCCACCATAGTGCCACCTGCCACGCAACACCTGGCACAGAGAGGTCGTACAATGCGACTGCCCTGCAATTTTAATTTTCCAAAAACAAGTCAATGCAAATCGTTTCTGATTATAATAGTTAGCACAAAAAAAGTTCTAGCAATGGCATTAGGTGGCATTATTCATTGGCAGTGCAGAATCGCAGCAGAATCGCCTGGTGTGAGCTAAGTCACCCTGTACAAGTTGCCAGCACTGCTCACACAAGTGTATGCGGGGCCAGCAGCCTGCACCTTTATCTGCAATACTTACAGCATGTTGGTGAAGGCGCTGAGACCCTCCGGTACCGCGACCAGCCCCCTCCCGGAGCAGTCCACCCCTCTCTCCGCGTTACAGCGGCATGCCACCGGGCAGGGGGGCGGCGAGGAGACCCCCGCTGGGCCCACCTGAGGAAGGGCAGATCAGGAGCAGCAGCAGAAAGGCGCCCGGCGCCCACAACCACCCGGGACGGCTCATCATCCTCCTCCTCCCCGGCAGTCGCAGCCAGAGCCCCTGCTTGTGTGCGGTAACGCGTCCCCCGGAGCCGCACTCCTCTCTCCCAGGCGATCGCTAAAACAAACAAGAGCGACCCTCCTCCTCCTCCCCCTTCTCCTCCTGGTCGTCGTCGTCCTGTAGCCGCAGCGGCAGCGCCTGGGATCGCAGCGATACTACGGATACAATGTAACTGCTGCAGCCATTCCGCTCCCTCCTGGCGCCGCAGCCGCTCCACATGCTAATGAGCCAAGGTGCATGCTAATGAGGACGAGCGCTCCCATTGGCTGCGACGCATTCATATGCAAATTCCAGCACAGGCACAGCAGCCGGCCTTCTGATTGGCCGCCAGTCAGGGGGCGGAGCCCTGGTGTGCTGCCGAGGTCGGGCTCTGGCTGGAAGGGCAATGCTTAGTCCGTCGTGGTGTGCTGAGACTTGTAGTCCTCCTAGTGCTGCCTGCCCTGACCAGCCCCGTGGTGTAGGTTATAAATAGCATAATAATACATCATAATATCCCCTTCTAAATTCCTAATAAGACACAGAGCAGTTAGGTCGTGTTCACACAGCTTTTTATGCAGGCTGAGCCAGACGCTTGTTACACACTGATATAAGGCTACGTTGACACAGAGCGAAATCGCTAAAGTCCTGCAAGTCTGACCTTTCTGTCCAGAGGTATCAGTTATAAAGGACACCCGAAAGATCCTTTTATAGTTAATACAAATTGTACAGCGCTGCGGAATATGTCGGTGCTATATAAATAAAATGTATTATATTATTATTAATGGGGTCCGTCAGGCTTCATGTGTCACCCCTGTTGTAGCAGTCCACCTATCCGTTGTTCTGATCCTCGGATATGGTATATACTGAATATTATCATTATTTCATTAACCCCTTCCCGCCACAGCCATTTTTTGCTTTCTGTTTTTTACCCTCCATAACTTTTTAATTTTTCCGTTCACAGAGATATGAGAGCTTATTTTTTTGCGGGACAGATTGTAGTTTACTGTGATATCATTTATTATTCCCTACAATGTACTGGGAGTCTGCAAAAAAAAATAAAAATTCTGAAAATTTTAGTTAAATTTTTTTTATGGGTTTTGTTTTGCAGCGCGTCTCCTGTATTCTGCGGATTCTTACGATTACAGTAATACCAAGTTTGTAAAGTTTTTGTTATGTTTTAACAAAAATCCAAAACCTAAGAAAAAAAAATTCTTGATGCGCCCTATTCTAAGACCTGTAAGTTTTTTATATTTTCATATACGGGGCTGCAGAAGGCGTGGGGTTTTTTTTGCGGGGCCGGATATACTTATTAAAAATTTTATTTAGATAAATAGGGGGATTGAACCTGCGATCCACAGATCACTTGTCCCATAGAAATGCCAAGGTCTGCATTGAGGCCGGCAAAGAGGAAACATTGGTGACGCGATAGTTATGGGGGGCAACAAATTTAAAGAGCCGACATCAGCCCTACTATTACAGCAGATGTTGACAAGGGGATAAACAGGTTTTCAGGATTACAGATTGATGACCCATCACTAGGGTAGGTCATCAATTAAAGATCAGCGGGGTCCGACACCCGGGAAACCCATGGATTAGCTGTTTAAAGAGACTGCAGCAATAGGTTCTCTTTAATGGGGTTGTCCAGGAATTACAGTACTTGGGCAGGAGGCCGCAAAAGGTGAAAAAAAAAAAAAAAAAAAAATCATTCTCACCGGTCCATGGCAGAAGTCCTCACTGCACGTGACCACTGAGGCTGATCAGTAGCCTCGGCGGCGGTCATAGGATAGGAACCAGTGATGTCATTCACATACGTCACCACTTCCTTTCCTTAGGTCACTGATTGGCCTCAGCAGTCACGTGCAGTGAGGACCTCCGCTGGCAGAAGCCCTGGTGGACCAGACAGTGGCGGGGGACACCAGAGCGCCGGGGACAGGTGAGTATGACTTTTTTTTTTTTATGCTTCACCTTCCCTGGCCTCTGGTCCAAGTACTTTAATTCTTGGACAACCCTTTTAAGCACAGTGACTGTGCTTGGTTGTGCGGCTCAGCCCTGGTCACTTGAATGGGACTGAGTTACTCACAGGCCATGTGTCAGACCCTCCCCGATCAATCATTATAGCCCAGAAAACCCCTTTATGGCTTGGGCGAAATGGCAAACAATGGTCTCTCTAAGCCTTGGCTGCCACTGAGCAGAGAGGTTAGGGAGCGGGGCAAAATCCCATCACACATGGGCATACTTGGGAATGGTGGGGACTAGAGAGGAAAGGCCTCCTGTGCTGGAATCAGTGGAGGGGCGACATTAACAGAGGCTAAGAACTAGAATGGGTGGTGGAGATGAATGGTCCCCTTTAAGGAGGAAAAAAAATCAGCGTGCTTTGCAGGCCACAGTCCCATAGGTTATGCCCCCTGTTTCTATGCTATGTCCACTTTATGCACCTACACACAGAATACTGCCCTTTTATGCTCCTATACAGTACAATTCCCCTTTATACCACACATAGTATATTGCCCCTAAACCCCTCTCAGTTCCCCCTAAACAGTATAATGCCCTGTTGTGCCCCCACACAGAATACTGCCCCCTTAGTGTTCCCCACACAGTATAATGCTGCCTTATGCTAGCCCACAGTTTAATGCTCCCTTATGCCCCCCCATACACATTATATTGCCCTCTTATGTCTCTTCAGGGCCTCTTCAAATTGTATAATACACCCCTCAGTGCCTCACACATGGTACAATGTCCACAGAGTGAGTGGTGAGCTGGATTCCTTACTCACTGCTCGGCTTCTCGCTTCTTCTCTGCTTCTAGGTCTGTTATGATGTCAGCATGTCTAGGGAGTGGGGAGCAGAGAGGGAGCGGGGAGCAGAGAGGGATCGGAGAGCAGAGAGGGTGCGGGGAGCAGAGAGGGAGCGGAGAGCAGAGAGGGAGCGGAGAGCAGAGAGGGAGCCGGGAGCAGAGAGGGAGCAGAGAGCAGAGAGGGAGCAGAGAGGGAGCGGGGAGCAGAGAGGGAGCGGGGAGCAGAGTGGGAACGGGGAGCAGAGAGGGAGCAGAGAGCAGAGAGGGAGCGGGGAGCAGAGAGGGAGCGGGGAGCAGAGAGGGAGCGGGGAGCAGAGAGGGAGCAGGGAGCAGAGAGGGAGCAGGGAGCAGAGAGGGAGCAGGGAGCAGAGAGGGAGCGGGGAGCAGAGAGGGAGCGGGGAGCAGAGTGGGAGCGGGGAGCAGAGAGGGAGCAGAGAGCAGAGAGGGAGCGGGGAGCAGAGAGGGAGCGGGGAGCAGGGAGGTGGCGGGGAGCAGAGAGGGTGCGGAGAGCAGAGAGGGAGCAGAGAGCAGAGAGGGAGCAGGGAGCAGAGAGGGAGCCTGGAGCAGAGAGGGAGCGGGGAGCAGAGAGGGAGCCGGGAGCAGAGGGAGCGGGGAGCAGAGAGGGAGTGGAGAGCAGAGAGGGAGCGGGGAGCAGAGAGGGAGCAGGGAGCAGAGAGAGCCTGGAGCAGAGAGGGAGCAGAGAGGGAGCCGGGAGCAGAGAGGGAGCAGAGAGCAGAGAGGGAGCCTGGAGCAGAGAGGGAGCAGAGAGGGAGCGGGGAGCAGAGAGGGAGCCGGGAGCAGAGAGGGAGCGGGGAGCAGAGAGGGAGCAGAGAGGGAGCAGAGAGCAGAGAGGGAGCAGGGAGCAGAGAGGGAGCCGGGAGCAGAGAGGGAGCAGAGAGGGAGCGGGGAGCAGAGAGGGAGCCGGGAGCAGAGAGGGAGCGGGGAGCAGAGAGGGAGCAGAGAGCAGAGAGGGAGCAGAGAGCAGAGAGGGAGCAGGGAGCAGAGAGGGAGCCGGGAGCAGAGAGGGAGCGGGGAGCAGAGAGGGAGCCGGGAGCAGAGAGGGAGCGGGGAGCAGAGAGGGAGCGGAGAGCAGAGAGGGAGCGGGGAGCAGAGAGGGAGCAGGGAGCAGAGAGGGAGCGGGGAGCAGAGTGGTGAGTAATGAGTCCAGCTCACCGCACACTCCACAACTCCAACTAAAACAGTTGCGCAACCTCCTGTCTCGTAACTTTTTAGAGCTCTGACTTGGCCATAAAAACACAGTCAAGTTGCAGACATGTTGCATGTGAGTTACAGTTGCATGTGGCTTATATTGAAGTCTCTGGTTAAAAAGTTGCATGCGACTTGCAACCTGTGACCAAAGCCCAACCCATCTGGATCTTCTGCGACTGTTGCATCACATGATGTTATATGTCATAGTGTAACATAAAGATACAATGATATTTTTGTTGTGCAATTTTAATGCAACTTTAAGTCATGCGACAAATGTGGCAGTGTAGTCCTAGCCTAACACTGTCGGTTTTTGGTCACAGATCGCACATTGCTTGGGACTTTCTCACCATAGACTTCAATGGAAGTCACAAGCGAATGCAACCTGCCTGCAACATGTCTGCGATTTGATTGTCTTTTACAGCCAAATCGCATTTCTAGGGAAGTGATGCAGCAGTAAGTCACACGACTTGTCACCATGTAGCCCTAGCCTTATTTTCTTTGCTACTACTCCGCAGACTCCTCACATGTACTGTATATTTTTGTCAGCATCATGTGAGTACAGGGCAGTAGACCTGCGGTAGTTCAGGAACTCGCAGCATCATAAATCACAGTTTAGACACCGCGGTCAGTCCAGGAAATGTGACCATCACATGGACCATGGCTCTGAAAACACTCACTGCCGTCTGAATCTGACAAATAGATATTCCGAGGCAAAATCAAAGATTCCTACTAGGACTAAAATAATAATAATAATAATAATAATGTAACAAAGTTTGGAAACGTTAAAATATGGAATGAATAACAATTAGTTTTATAACTCAAAGATCACAAAACTTGGTGGTTTCATCGGATGGACTTTGTGTACTTGTGTCTTTATCCAATTTTATGTAAAAATACACCATATACATATTTTGTGTACTTGTGAACATAACTATTCTAAAGCTAATGTCTTATTATGTGTTAAAATTCTATTTCTTGCTACTTTCCTCTTTGGAGCAATGAGAGCATTACCAATAGGAAAGTAGCAAGAAATATATTTTACTGTTTTTAACACATAATAACACAATAGCGTTATAATTTGCATATTGACAAAAACATCAATATCTTGACAACGGAGGCAGCCATTCACAAGGAGAAAACACTCTATGATTTAGGTGACACTAACCTATCTATCTGCAGGGCTGGGGTGATACGCTGGTTCTGGTGACACTAACCTATCTATCTGCAGGGCTGGGGTGATATGCTGGTTCTGGTGACACTAACCTATCTATCTGCAGGGCTGGGGTGATATGCTGGTTCTGGTGACACTAACCTATCTATCTGCAGGGCTGGGGTGATATGCTGGTTCTGGTGACACTAACCTATCTATCTGCAGGGCTGGGGTGATATGCTGGTTCTGGTGACACTAACCTATCTATCTGCAGGGCTGGGGGGATCTGTTGGTTCTGCTGACACTAACCTATCTATCTGCAGGGCTGGGGTGATATGTTGGGTCTGGTGACACTAACCTATCTATCTGCAGGGCTGGGGTGATATACTGGTTCTGTAGACACTAACCTATCTATCTGCAGGACTGGGGCGATATTCTGGGTTATGGTGACACTAACCTATCTATCTGCAGGGCTGGGGTGATGTGCTGGTTCTGGTGACACTAACCTATCTATCTGCAGGGCTGGGGTGATATGCTGGTTTTGGTGACACTAACCTATCTATCTGCAGGGCTGGGGTGATATACTGGTTCTGGTGACACTAACCTATCTATCTGCAGGGCTGGGGTGATATGCTGGGTCTGGTGACACTAACCTATCTATCTGCAGGGCTGGGGTGATATGCTGGTTCTGGTGACACTAACCTATCTATCTGCAGGACTGGGGGGATATGCTGGTTCTGGTGACACTAACCTATCTATCTGCAGGGCTGGGCTGATATGATGGTTCTGGTGACACTAACCTATCTATCTGCAGGGCTGGGGGTGATATGCTGGGTCTGGTGACAGTAACCTATCTATCTGCAGGGCTGGGGTGATATGCTGGTTCTGGTGACACTAACCTATCTATCTGCAGGACTGGGGGGATATGCTGGTTCTGGTGACACTAACCTATCTATCTGCAGGGCTGGGCTGATATGATGGTTCTGGTGACACTAACCTATCTATCTGCAGGGCTGGGGTGATATGCTGGTTCTGGTGACACTAACCTATCTATCTGCAGGGCTGGGGTGATATGCTGGTTCTGGTGACACTAACCTATCTATCTGCAGGGCTGGGGTGATATGCTGGGTCTGGTGACACTAACCTATCTATCTGCAGGGCTGGGGTGATATTCTGGGTCTGGTGACACTAACCTATCTATCTGCAGGGCTGGGGTGATATGCTGGATCTGGTGACACTAACCTATCTATCTGCAGGGCTGGGGTGATATGCTGGTTCTGGTGACACTAACCTATCTATCTGCAGGGCTGGGGTGATATGCTGGTTTTGGTGACACTAACCTATCTATCTGCAGGTGCTACATGAGTGCTGCAGCTTCTTCAGGATCAGTAAAGGTCCCAGATGTTGGACCCCCCCCCCCATGATCATAAAGTGATTACATATCCTAGTGATACTCTTTACACTATGGTAATATCTCTTAAAGTTAGATTGTTCAATGAATAATATTTATCCACATATCACCATAGCAATGACAAATACTGTATATGTACTTTATTACATGGTATTACATGGCAGCATTACAGGTGAATAACTGTCCATGTAACACATTAACAGAGCGGAAGCCAGAGCAGTGGCACCAAGGCAATGGGCTGTGTGTGCAGCATGGGTCATGGGTATGCCTGGTCCTTTGAAGCTATAGATACTTTGAGTCCTGAACAGGAGATCTGCTCTATTTACTCAGAATTCCCTACAAGGAAATTAGAAAATTTTTGTAATCCAGACAATCCCTTTAAATTTTATAACTTGAGCTGAGTGAACATTTTGTAGTATCGGCTTACCAGTCACTCAATGAATCAATCCTATAATATGTTTCTTTGTTTCCTATGATTATCCTTATATTTTTCCCCATGATTCATGTTATTACTCATTCAGACTAAGCAACTTTTCCTTTAGTTTTAACTTGCACGGTCTGAAGAATGTGAAATGTAATTTTTATTTTAGTCTTCATGAAGGGCAAAACCAAGAGTTACCCCCAACTACCCTTATTGTTTTATAGCCTTGAGTCATAAAATATTTAGTTATATCGCTTTCCGAGACCATGGCTCAGAAGTCCCATTACTCTCAAGTCTCCTGCAACTACCCGAAGTAAAAATCTGACATCGCACAAGC
This sequence comes from Leptodactylus fallax, assembly GCA_947044405.1. Classification (NCBI taxonomy): domain Eukaryota; kingdom Metazoa; phylum Chordata; class Amphibia; order Anura; family Leptodactylidae; genus Leptodactylus; species Leptodactylus fallax. The sequence continues at coordinate 2,447,884 of CAMRHE010000204.1, forward strand.
ACTGTAAAACCAAAAAGTGGAGTCCTAGCTTTACGCTAAGCTGACATTTTTATCACGCTGACTTACATGGAGAATTATCTTATTTAGAGGATCTTTCGCTACCTGTATCGACTCCTTCAATAGAAGCTGCTCCACTGATTCCGGCACAGTTGGAATTTTTTCTGTAGCCCCCACCATTCCTGAGCAATCCTTTCTGTTTCAGCACAATTGCGGTGTTATGATTGAATCTCTGGAGCAAATATTAGAAAGTGCAGGAACTGGCTGATAACAGAGAGCAGCAGAACCAGCTGTTTAAATTCTATATAGCGCTGAGAGATAGGTCCCAAACACCTAAACGCCTTCACCAGAGCCAGCTGCAAGGCCAGATGGACTTATGCTGTATTTGGGACCCAAGTTATCACCACAGAAACTGGTACATAAAATCAAACCTCTACAATCTAAAGTCAAACCAAAACCCATGATAAACTTACAAAGAGGATAAATTAGGAGAGTGAACATCCAAGCTAAAGGTCAGTTCCGTGAGGGTACAACAGAGCCAAAATCAGGAGACAAACGGATTTCCAGTAACAAGCCAAAGGTCAGTTCTGTGTGGTAACATCAGAGACAAAATCAGAAGACAAGCTGATCTCAAGGAACAAGCTAAAGGTCAATGTAGAGTAGTCCAGCACACACGATCAGGATACAGAAGTTACGCTAGGTGCAACCAAATAGCAGGCACCTGGCTGAGGAGGAAGAGAGTTTAAATATCCCTCCTCAGCTGCTAATTGGATAAGCCTAGGACTACTCTGAACACTGCAGAAGCTTCCAAGATCGGCAACAGTAGCTAAACTGAGATTCCTGACATATGGCCTCTACTGTCAGATGGGTGGTCTTAGGTTGGAGCAGAAACACAGGAACCGCCCACCTGACAGTAGAAAGTATAATTGTGCCGAAACTAACAGCAATGATTGCTTGAGAATGGTGGGGGTTAGAGAAAAAGATCCAACTGCACTGGAGTAAGTGGAGCAGCAACTATTGAAGGATGCAAAGAGTTGGAGTTGGTAGAGGTGGTGAAAAGTCCTCTTTAAAAAGGTAAATTTTATATTGCGCTAATCTTTTTTATTTTTGTCTACAACCTCTAGACAAATCTATGTGTCTCCATGGTTAGAGACTACAAACAAACCTTGTGTAGTCTGTGTAACTCCCATTTCTGCCTTTATTCTTACAGCTGAAGGGGCAGATGAAAGAAGGTAACACATGACGGCGGGGTAAATTTACAAGGCTTCTAAACACGAAACAGAATATCCTTAATTAAGACTATCTTTGGAGTTTCTTCCATTTCATTTTGGATTCTTTGGGCAAGAAGAAAATGGTTTCTTGTGATTTATTTGAGTGTTTTGATGGTTTCATTTGTGCTGAGCACTGATTGTTCTGAGCTCAGATTAGATAAGTTCCAAGTACCCGGACACAATGTACAGTCATGGCCAAAAGTTTTGAGAATGATACAAATATTAATTTTTACAAAGTCTACTGCTTCAGTTTTTCTAATGGCAATTTGCATATACTCCAGAATGTTATAAAGAGTGATCAGCTTAACAGCAATTACTTGCAAAGTCAATATTTGCCTAGAAAATGAACTTTATCCCCCAAAACACATTTCAACATCATTGCAGCCCTGCCTTAAAAGGACCACCTAACATCGTTTCAGTGATTGCTCCATTAACACAGGTGTGGGTGTTGATGAGGACAGGGCTGGAGATCAATCTGTCATGATTAAGTAAGAATGACACCGCTGGACACTTTAAAAGGAGGCTGGTGCTTGCCATCATTGTTTCTCTTCTGTTAACCATGGTTATCTCTAAAGAAACACGTGCAGTCATCATTGCACTGCACAAAAATGGCCTAACTGGGAAGAGTATTGCAGCTAGAAAGATTGCACCTCAGTCAACAATCTATCGCATCATCAAGAACTTCAAGGAGAGAGGTTCCATTGGTGCCAAAAAGGCTCCAGGGCGCCCAAGAAAGACCAGCAAGCGGCAGGACCGTCTCTTAAAAGTGTTTCAGCTGCGGGATCGGGCTACCGGCAGTGCAGAGCTTGCTGAGGAATGGCAGCAGGCAGGTGTGAGTGCATCTGCACGCACTGTGAGGCGGAGACTCTTGGAGCAAGGCCTGGTCTCAAGGAGGGCAGCAAAGAAGCCACTTCTCTCCAGAAAAAACATCAGGGACAGACTGATATTCTGCAAAAGGTACAGGGAGTGGACTGCTGAGGACTGAGGGAAAGTCATTTTCTCTGATGAATCCCCTTTTCGATTGTTTGGAACATCTGGAAAACAGCTTATTCGGAGAAGAAGAGGTGAGCGCTACCACCAGTCTTGTCTCATGCCAACTGTAAAGCATCCTGAAACCATTCATGTGTGGGGTTGCTTCTCAGCCAAGGGAATCGGCTCTCTCACAGTCTTGCCATGAATAAAGAATGGTACCAGAATGTCCTCCAAGAGCAACTTCTCCCAACCGTCTAAGAGCAGTTTGGCGCTCAACAATGCCTTTTCCAGCATGATGGAGCACCTTGCCATAAAGTAAAGGTGATAACTAAATGGCTCAGGGAACAAAACATAGAGATTTTGGGTCCATGGCCTGGAAACTCCCCAGATCTTAATCCCATTGAGAACTTGTGGTCAATCATCAAGAGACGGGTGGACAAACAAAAACCAACAAATTCAGACAAAATGAAAGCATTGATTCTGCAAGAATGGACTGCTATCAGTCAGGATTTGGTCCAGAAGTTGATTGAGAGCATGCCAGGGAGAATTGCAGAGGTCCTGAAGAAGAAGGGTCAACACTGCAAATATTGACTTGCTGCATTAACTCATTCTAAGTGTCAATATAAGCTTCTGTTACTCATAATATGAATGCAATTCTATTTCTGTATGTGATAAAAACATCTGACAAACACACATAAAAACCAGAGGGCAGCAGATCATGTGAAAATAGAATATTTGTGTCATTCTCAAAACTTTTGGCCATGACTGTACACAGATGTCAAAGCTTTTACTCCAAGTTTTTATGTGAAGGTGCTGCTCCAGCTTCAATGAAGAATCGCGCATGCGCCGGGAGTGAAACTGTCAGTAAGTATTAGGACACTTTATTAAACAGGCCTATATGGAACACTAAATCACTGGTCTATAATAACATCCTGGTGCTTAGTGTCCAAAATTCTTTAAAAATAGAGTCATTATGGAGATGACGAACAATTCAGTAGCTTTTTTTTTTTGTTCAAAGTGTTTTAATGGAAAAACATGTTTTCTTTTTGTGTTTCTTTGTCTTTTTATTTCACCTTTTTTGTCCCACTAGGTGACTTTAACATGTATGAGCATAATAAAAATGTGTCACCAGAATATAAAATAATAAACATTTTAGGTTAAACATATTTTTTAACGATTATTTTTTTTAATTTTCCATGTTACTATCTTTATTTACAAATAAAAGAATTAAATCCTGCAATTTCATTCTAGCCACTAATCCTAATAATAGATTGACACTTGCCAATTTTGTAGAGGTTTTCTTTGCAGCAGGAACTTTATTTACATCACAGACAAGGATTACAATGGAAGATTACACCTCTATAGATAACATCATATAATACCCATCATTGCAATAGATGATGCCACAGCTTTTCTACTCCCCCTCCCTAGACCATCTATGGCCATGAGACTGCTGGAAAGAATATCACTAAATGCTGTTAACAGAGTAAAGGAGAAGCTCTGGCAAGATGGCCGCCCCCATAATCGTGTACAGAAAGTAGAATAATAATATATATATATATATATTCTATGGGGATCTAAGACCCTCTGACCTCCTCAGATGATGGTAGTAGTATTCCCCAGGACACTCCTCCTGAGTCTGATGGTGGTTGGAGTGCCATTGATGTGGAATGCAGGATGGAGGACTCAGGAGACGATGTTACATGGTGTGACAAAAGGCAAGGAATACAAACAGTATTTCTTCTTGGGCACATAAATACCTGCATAAATTCTAAAAAGATATTCAACCTGGTCTGAGGCTCGCAGTCGTGCACACAAAGTCCCATAACAGTGAGCAGGGCTATGGCTCATCTCCTGACACCTGAATGTGGGAATGTGTTGCCAAAATGACCTAACAAGTTTTATGCTAAACATATTTTTAAAAAGTTTTGGTGAGGTTTTTATAAATTTTCCATGTTTTGTGTATATTAAAAAAATCCTAAAAAGTCCTGCAATTCTGACAATGCCCACTAAGCCAAACAATATGCTGAGACTTCCTGTTTTTGTAGGAGAATTCTTTGCAGCAATCGCCTCACTTTCAGCACACTGATAATCACAGCGATCATGTCTATGTAGATAAGACACAGAATCCACCACAATAGGTGATGTCACAGCTTATCTACTCCCCTCTCAGTGCAATGACCTCTGCAGAGGTCACAGAGCATGCCCAGAAAACTCTCCTATAGAAGTCAATAGGGTCTGCTTCAGATCATTCTGTCTATGGCCCATGTTCCATCCCCAGGGGATAGGAGGTCACAAATTATTTTAGGCGTTGTAGAAAGAGTTGGGGGCAGCACGGTGGCTCAGTGGTTTGCACTCTTGCAGTGGATATGAATCAAGCCAAGAGCAACATGTGCGAAGAAGAGTTTGTAGGGTTTTCTCCCACACTCCAAAGACATACTTACAATAGGTCCTGGGGACACTTTCCCTTTAAGGGATGATGTTAGCATTTCGATACAACTCCTCTTGTGGAGGGTCAGACAGCCATGAGCTGCATGGAATATGACTGCAGATGCCATTTGTCAGCTCCTTGTCCGTGTCCATCGATACGATGTGGACGCGACATTGATGTCCTGTTCCCTCTCATCTCATCCAGCAGTGAAGGGGTTAGGCAGGACACGGCTATTCCACCAGAAATTGACCTTGCAATTGGAAGCAATCACTTACATGTCCTCCCCCAAGACAAATTTTACTGTAATTGACCTCTAATAAGATAATTATGAGGTTTCCAGTTACGTCAGGATTTAGACTTGGGGGTATTTCGTGTTCTAGGAAGTGGCGGTGCTGACGGCTGTTCTGCCATCTTACGATCTGTTTACAGACAATTATCCACAATTAGCATTGGGGGAAATCCAGAAGCAGAGACGAGGTGTCCCGGTGCATGACCACATCTGCCAGGAAGACAACAAATGGCATGAAAATAGCAGCGCCGTGTTAAAGGGACACCAAACCTAAAGCCGGCCGGACACTGCACGTAGCTGAAGTCACAGCTATCCCTCCCGGTGCGAATGTAGATGGTGGCTCGTCTCCACTGAGAACAAGATCCAACATAGCTTTCCTTCTGTCATCCACTATCTGCCACAGGCAGGGGTACATTGGGAGACCCCCATTCATAGTAGGCGACTGGCGTGCCCATACACTTTGATCAGCTGAATATCTTCCGCTCTGCCCGATCCTTCTTTTCCTTGAGGTTGTGACCAGTCAGCTGAGATGTCAGTAGATGGAGGCTTTGTCAACTGCCAGTCATTAAAGAGGACCTTGCACCATCTCCACCTCCTCCATCCTTCAATAGACGCCGCTCCACTGATTCTGATACAGTCGGAATTATTTTTCCAGCCCCCACCATTCCTGAGTAATCCTTTCTCTTACTTTCAGCACTATTATGCTCCCTACTGTCAGATGGGCGGTCCCTGACTTCCTGACCCATCCCAGAACCGCCCACTCGACAGAAGAGCGCCTACATAGCGTTTAGGGTGCTGAAACTAACAGCGCCCATTGCTCTGGAAGGGTGGGGGCTAGAGAAAGAATTCCAATTGTGGCAGAATCAGTGGAGCGGCGCCTATTAATGAGCATGTAAAGAGTCGGTGGAGATGGTGAAAGGTCCCCTTTAATCTTATGTGTAGGATCCCTTTATATCACCTCTTGGGCTCTGAATTTAAATCTAAATTCTATTCATATTAAATCATGTTATAGAATAGAGAACCTCATGGAATAATTCCTCGATTCTCAGAAGTCGGATGATGAGAAGACACAGATTTTGCATTTGTAAGGAATCTCTCTATTCCTAGTTGTTTTTTTCTTTCCTATGGGTCACGCTTGTTGGGATTTCATGGTCAGATCGTGGCTTCATGACAAGATCTGAAGTGGTGGATAATTCTATGGAAAGCCGTCGTATTCCCAGCCGGCAGCAGTGAGGGAGCCTCTCGGCGACTGTCACTCACAAACCAATCACATCAAAGTCAAACATTCTTTTTTATAGTTTCTTCGCCGGTCGATGATCTAAAGACAACGCCAGACCAAAGGAACATTTGTGTCCATGACAAACAGGCATCATAATTGCTTGGATAAAGTTCAAGAGGTTTCTCCTTTATCTAGAATTATCCAGATAGAAAGTTTGTGATAAAACTAAAGCCAATAATAATAATAAGGGAAGACGCATTAAGTAACAGCGATAGAAGAAAATAGAGAGGAAAAAAATCATAAAATGTGACAGAAAGAGGTTAGAAAGGGGATTCCTGCCCATTATATGGATGTAATACAGAGGGGCGACCAATAGCGAGGCGCTCACTATATATTACATGCAGGGTTTATGGCCGCCTCTAGTACTACATCTACTCTACAGTAACCAGAGCAGGGGGAACATATGGCAGACTGCCATAACTAGCCATCTATCTATCTATCTATCTATTTATCTATCTATCTATCATCTATCTATCTCATATCTATATATCTATCTCATATCTATCTATCTATCTATCTCATATCTATCTATCTCTATCTATCTCATATCTATCTATCTATCTATCTTATATGTCTATCTATCTCATATCTATCTATCTATCTATCTATCTATCCCATATCTATCTATCTCATATCTATCTATCTATCTATCTATCTATCTATCTATCTATCCTATCTATCTATCTATCTCATATCTATCTCATATCTATCTATCTATCTATCTCATATCTATCTATCTATCTATCTCTATCTATCTATCTCTATCTATCTATCTATCTCATATCTATCTATCTATCTATCTATCTATCTATCTCTATCTATCTATCTCATATCTATCTATCTCTATCTATCTATCTATCTATCTCATATCTATCTATCTCATATCTATTTATCTATCTCTCTCATATCTATCTTCACCTATATCTTTCTATCTACAGTCATCCATCTATCTATTCATATGTTATCTAGTATGAAACAAACCGCCCGTTTAAAGGGATGCTATTATTCTATCCATCTATCATTATATATCTATTAGCTTATCTATCTATCTATCTATCTATCTGAAAATAAACTCCAACACCACAAGCCCATGAGATAAAATAAGGGGCTACACTTGTCTGGGATAATAGTTCCAGAAAATAGGCAGCGCTCCAAAACTAGCGAGAAGATGAGACATTTTATTCTCCCATAGGGCGTGCAACATTTCAGCTTCTAACTGGATTGAGAAAGGTTTCTGTTTAGTAGCTGAAATGTTGCACGCACTATGGGAGAATAAAATGTCTCATCTTCTCGCTAGTTTTGGAGCGCTGCCTATTTTCTGGAACGATCTATCTCATATCTTTCTATCTATCTGTAGATATCTTGTTTGCTGATATAGCACCAACATATTCCGCAGCACTTTGCAGGTGTTGTCACCCCTCACTGTCCTAAATTGGACTCACAATCTAAATTCTGTATCAGTAAGTCTTTGGGAGGAAACCCAGAGAGAACATACAAACTCCCTGCTGACAGTGTCCTTGGCTGGGTTCGAATAGAGGACATTGCTCACCACTGAGCCACCATGGAGCCCATCCATCTATCCATCAGTGTCCATCTATCTATCTATCTATCTATCTCATATCTATCTATCTATCTATATATCTATCTATCTATCTCATATCTATCTATCTATCACCACCAGTAACTTACTAGTAGATTGGTAAGACAGTATGAGGGCATGTACGGTATGAGCCCATATAGTACGGTCCAGGGCGCCTTTTCTCTCTGCCTGGGCGCAGACATTTCCAGACATGGCATCCTATAGTTTGCGCTCGGCCGTCTTGCAGAATCTGTGAGAATCTTCAGGGCTTTTGTTTTGTTTACTTGAGCAAAGTCTTTGCGGACACTTTGAGAATGGGATCACCTTCCAGTTCTCTATAGCCCCAGAGCTAAGATGGATCTGCCTAACCCCATTCTGCCCTTTATCCCTCCAGATTATTTGGGATAAGGCGCTGTGTGAGGATCATTAACCCTTGGCTATCTGTGGTGTATAAATAGAAGCACATTCCAGATGCCTTTGTTTCTGACAATGGAGGGTTTATCTCTATGTGATAATATAAAGTAACGTCACTGATTTCCCCTCACAATAAAACAATGATCAGACTGACAATGCCCAAATCTGCTCAGTTACTAACCCCCCGCCCCATCGAACCTGTCAGCGAGCTAAAAATAGGTTTGATTTGCCAATTATTTGCAGCCCAATATCTCATGTGTATGGACTGGAAGGAGCAGGATCCACAGCGGCACAGAGGATTTCAGGAGAGGAGTGTGCTGCTGCTGATGTTATGGGAAGTCACAGATCTGAGCGAACCTTGCAAGATTCATTTTGCAAATACTTACCCGCCCGTTTCTTTTAGGACTGAACTTACTTTGACGCCTTGAGAGGTGACGGAAGGGGAGTCCAGTATAGGACCGCTCCTCCCCTGGGCCTCTGATTATTATACTTTGGGGTCTGCAAAGCCAAAAAAATCTCAGGTTGGGCTGAACCTCAGATTTTTGAAAAATTCATTATGAACCAGTTCGCTCATAGTAGTCAGAGACTGAGTGTTACATACTGGAAGGGAAAGTCACCAGCAGCACAGAGTATTTAAGGCAAGGAGTGTGCTGATAATGGAGAAGGTCACAGGACGAGAGATACATAGTGCAGGGAACAGCAGCACAGAGTATTTGAGGAGAGCAGTGTGCTGATCATCTGGGAAATCACAAGAGGGACTGAGCTGCTAGAGGAACTCCGCTTATACTCCAGCGTAAGGTCATTCTCCGGAAGGACTGGCGACTCAAGACAGGGACAAGAACCTTGTCATTCAGTCATCTTGGGAGTTGATCTGCAATATTAAAGGGGTTGGGCAAGACTTGTCCTTTGGTCACATGGCAATGCCACACCTTCATCTAGATAAAATGAATGGGACAGAGCTGCAGCATGGTCATGTGACCAACGGACATGATGTCACTTCCTGAGCAGAACAAATCAGCCATGATTTTGGAGTCCAGCACAACCCCTTTAAGTCTGACATTTTGCTCCTGGGATGGTTATTGTGTAGTCAGAGACTGTTTTGTGACTTCACTAGTTGAATTGGGAGGCTGAGCAAAGCGAGACGACAGGTCATATCCAAGGATTTGAGACAAACTTCCACCACTTAAAGGGTAACTCCCATTTTTTTTTTTGCTATTGCGTCTGGGGGTGCCTGGTGACCATTTCTTTAATAGACTTAGTTAACCTATCTAACTTCCCTTTTGATAGAAAACCGTCTGTAACATTCTCCTTAACAACCCTGTAACTGAGCTGTTACTAGGGAATGTCCGCACACAGTTGTGTCTACGGTCTCATTCCCTTATAGACTGTAAGCCCTTGCGGGCAGGGCCCTCTATCCCGCGGTTCCAGTTGGTCACTGCTAGTCTTGTTCTTGTTTTGTGTATTATATCTGCGTCCGGCTTGGGACAGCGTTGGCGATATCTGTAAAGCGCTGCGGAATATGATGGCGTTATAAGAAATATGGCGCACTGCCTATACGCCAGAATTCTGGCTCATTTAGGGTACGTTCACAGTTTTTTTGCAGAATCCACTTCAGAAACGTCTCCGAACTCTCCTGTTCATTCCAATGGGATTCCGTAACGTTACTTTTACGCCTCGCATCCATTCCAATGGGCTTCGCAAGGCGGATTCTGCCTAAAGAAAAGCTCCGACCCCCATTGAAAGGAACGGGAGAGTTGAGAGATGTTTATATCAGGAGGATTCTGCCTCAAAATCCGTCTGCAAAAACTGTGTGTGAATATAACCCTACAAAACAACCGGTGGAAAATCAATGTCACACGCCGTAACCATGGATACTTCAATGATCACATATTTATTCTAATGTTTACCACATACAAATGCTGACATGTACATCACAATGGTGTCCGGAGAACAAAAAATGCAATATATTTAAAAATCTGCAGAACTGAAACCGCTTAAAAAAAACGGCGTCCCGAGTGTACCACGTTACATAAGAAGCACCAAGATAGCGGCACTACGACAACAGGCATCTCCGCTACACACATATATATATATATATACACACACACCACACAACATCACAGGAGAGGGTCAGCACAGCATCGAGCACTAGGCCGAAGAGTCACCGGGACTAACCTGTCCCCCCGCCCCGCCAACGCCGCCGAATACATTAGGGGTCAGTGTCAAGAAAACCCCTTCAGAAAGCTTTGAAGAAAATCTAGAAATCTTACAAAAAGAACTGCAGTTATAAATGATTGTGTCGATCCCTTGGGGGTAGGAGTTGTAGTTGTAGTGTATCGGACGTCAGATTACTAAGACCGCCAGAATCTATGTAATGGGGACCGAGCAATCCCCGAAATTGTGTTTCTACAACATTCTGAGTGTTGCAGGCTAAGGTGTGGAGTAGCATGGTGTGAACACTGCCAGACAGCGCCCCCCTCTGTTTAGTGCTGACCCTGTTGAGTATGTTGAGGTTGCTATGGGGTTGTCCAATGTGGACCAATGGTTGTACATCCGTTCAACCCTACAGGACTGAGCTAGAGCTCGACTATTTTCACCATCCCACAGACTCTGAATGGAGCGGCCAAATGTTAATGTCAACCACAGAACCTATTTCTCATAAAAAGGTCTGAAATCCTCCACCAAATGATTCTTTGGTGCACCTGTATAAGAGCAGGAGCTCCAAACCCCCATAGACAAAGATAAATGATACAATTCCACCTGCCTGCAGCTACCACTAGAGGGAGCACCATCGATCCTACTTATACATTAGACTTCAGAATCTAACAGTATGCACGGAGCTCCCCCTACTGGTGGCCGCAGAGAAAAACAGGACTCGGAGCTAGAAAATAAATCAGCCCAGAACATCGACCGAGGGTTAAAAGGTGAACAGTCCCTAAGAGGTGAACAGAGAAGGGACTAGAAGGCTGGAAGTGCCAACATTAGGGTCGGGAGCGTATATGAGAAGTATAAGAAGCAAGTTTTCTGGTGTAGAGGGGCGATATTGTGGTGCACATTGGGCCCTTTCTTGCACCAATCGTGCACCATATCCCCCATTTTGAACCTCGCTCATGAATACGGGCAGTCCATGGTGTCCAAGACCCCTTTATATGCCAAGATGAAGGCCGATCCTTGTCCTGAGCTGTCCAAGGGTGCCATGTAAAATTACAACAAAGAAAATGCAATTTCTCCGGCAAAATATAAAGTTCATTTGTGGTCCCAGAAGCCGGATAGGAGGCTGAAGGCTGTGATGTGCCCACCCCTTTAAGACTTCTAGAAGAGATTGGACATTTCAATAGTATGAGCGAACAATACCTATGGAATGACTCCGCAGCTCCTGTAATGGATATTAAGGTCAGCTAAGGGGATGATGATGGTGATGATGATGACGATGGCGTCCTCAGAGTAGCAGGGCGCACTGACATCTATTCCCGCCACATTGTAAGACCTTCCAATAAGACGTGTGTGATGTCATTACAAGGCAAAATAATAGCGCTGACCGTCAAGTCTATAATGCAATCTGCTGCCACCTTGTGGTAATAACAGGGCATTACACCCAGCCAGAAAAATCACATTTCTACAAATTGTACCATTCAGTAAAAGGAGTCATTTTTACAATGACTTACCTATGAAATAAACCAGAGTCTCGCTCCATTGACTACAGGCTCCATGTTATACAAAGCAGACCAGATGCCTCTGTATGAAACCAGGCAAAAGGGCAATCTTGTGGCCTCCGCCAGGTGAGTGGGGCCTATGGACACATTTGCAGTTTATCCCAAGAACCTGCCTGGTGCTTACATACATGTCTGCATATATGGAGGTCCAGAGCGGGGTCTCTGTATACCTTAATACATGGAGGTGAACCCACAACATGGAAATCGCACAGAAGTGAGCATGCTGGGAGTTGTAGTTTCACAACAGTTAGAGTATTGCATCAATAGACATGGACATCCCCTTTAATGCAGTATACAAATGAGCTATCAATATATATTTGGGCAACTGTATTAAGACTGGTGTATAGCTCGCCGGTTCAGGGAACAAGTGCTTTATGAAGAGGAGGCGGCGGCCTCTTTATAAACCTGTCGGACGTCCTGGCGCCATAATGGAAATCTATATCAGGGGTCCCTGCCTCGGCCCACTCACATTTGCCCAATGTGGCAGGTGAGGTGCGGATCGCGGCGCAAGAAAGGGTCCGGCTCCGAATGTGCAACTCAATATCATCCCTCTATGCCAAAAACTGGTGGAGAGGGAATGACGACTTTCCCCCTAAAGTGTTCAATACAGTCAAATCATGGAAGAATACAACCCAGTGAGAGGCTAAACGTAGACCGGTGCACTTACAGGGACGACAACCATTGTATAAGCGACCACTGACCCTGCGGCGTCCCTGGAGCGTGCTCTTACTGAATCGGCTGCCTCTTCTGACATAGATGCTTCAAACACAAAATAATAGATTGACCTACAAATAAAGTAATTAACACTTTGCATATAATTCATATATTACATAAAATGATGAAGTTCTCTATCGAGCCTGGAAAGAAAGATCATGTGAGACGCAGCAGCAGAAACTGTGACACAAGCTCGCCATCTAGTGGCCACAAAGGGGAACTGCTTTTTACGAATATTACAATTTATGCAAATAGAATTTAAATTCATTTGTCTAATGAAATCCTCATATTTGGGGTAGCATTGGCCACTTCTATTTTACCCACCCAATTCCCCTTTCTCTTTACAAGGCCCATGTTCTCCCTGGCTTCCTTTTATAACATCTATGCCTTGTCCCAACCCTGCACAAGAGCCGACGCAGGCCATCGCATCAGACCGAGGCCTCCTTTATTCTTGCTCCACCTGCTTTAATATCGGGATAGACTGGAACTCACTTTATAGTTTCAATATCCCAAGAATTTGTATTAGAACGGGATGAATCTACCCGCTACATCTTCCTGTCGCCTTGTACAGATACAGCAGAGATCACTTTTGGGGCAAGAGGGGAACAAACCGAGCTCTGCTACATTCACATGCTGGAAGTAGATTGTGATTTATGACTACGGCGACGTTGGCTGCCGCTCCGGTCATGTGACCAGAGAAACCTCACCAAGCAGACACTTAGCACCTGAGGACAGATCAGTATACACAGGCCCTTTCACCACCTCCACCCTCTTTGCACCCTTCACTGATTCCAGCACAGTTGGAATTTTTGAAGTTTCAGTACGCAATATGCTAATTAGGCTCTCCACTGTCAGGTGGGCGGTCCCAGACTCTCTGATCAAGCCAAGGAACGCCCACTTGACAGTCTAATTAGCATGTTGGGTGTAGAAACTAACAGCATCGATTGATCAGGAATGGGTAGGGGGGGGGGGGTAGAGAAAAAAATTCCAACTGTGCCAGAATCAGGGGAGGGGGCGACTATTAGAGGTGGTGGAGGTCCTCTAACAGTCCCCGGAACACCTGACAACGGTGCGAAGTAACAAAAGCCTTATGCACATGATATCTGATGTGTCGGTCCGTTATTGGACTTCTTTACATGACCATGTGACAACCGTTTAAAAACCTATGAAAGTCTATGCGAGTATTCACACAGCTATTGTTGTAGTCATCCATTTATTTGATGTCTGCGTAAAACAGTCCATTAAAGACAAAAAACAAATATGAATAGATTTATGGACCCGCATTGTTTTAATACAGCAGTCACATGGTTGTATTTCACGGTCATGTGAATAAGGCCTGACACTCTCCGTAGTGATCCCCTGCCACTGCGAGTACACGTCTATACTATGGAGGTCACCAACGTGGCCCGTGATTGGCTGCACGGAAACGTCAGCACGCCACAGCCCTACATAATCCCGTCCTGGCCCATAGAAGTGTCAGCACCTAAGTGGGACGGGATCGGTACGGTAATCATTACTCCGGGTTATTTTATACCATTTGTGTCATATTTTTGTCATGGGGTCGGACAACCTATTTAAGGCTAGGGCGACTATGGCTGCAATTCCTGTGGCATGACCGAAGATCACCGTGTTGTCCAGCGATCTCTTCACTAAACTCGATCAGCATTCGATTTTTTTGCAACTAGAAGTCATGACAGTGTGACTCCATTCACTTACATTAGGCGCTCTTTGGTCATGTGACAGGAGTCCATGTAGCACTCACCTTAAGGAGGACGCCAGATACAACATTAGTTTCAGCATCAACCTAAGTAGAAAAACCGTGAGGCGCCCATGTGACGAGGGATCTAGAAAGCACCACTAAGTGATAACGTATGGGCATGTGCCTGTCAGTAAGGAGATCGACATGTGTGACCTACAACCCCCTGGAGATCACCGTGGAATGTTCTCTGACATGGCTGCCTATGAGCTACAGAAGTGGCAGCGTTACAGGCGGCGCACTAATCTGCTCCTATGGTAGGGGTTAGCCAGGGACTTACTTTCCCTGGATTCTACTTGGATCAAACCAGGGGTTCCCAAGCTGGCTCCGATCCTGGGTCACATGATCGGAACCAGCACTTGTTCCCACAGTCGCTCCGTCTCCGGCCTTCCTCTCCCATGTTCTCAAGAAGTTACTTGTACTATAGGGACTGTCTGAATAGACTATGGTAATAGTAAAGCCCCATAATACGGGTAACTACCTGTGAATACAGGGGGAGGAGGGAGAGGGCAAATCTGTTACCAGTCACGTGACCCAGGATTGGAACCAGACGGGAAACCTGAGGTTCGACCCAAACAGAACCTATAGAAATAAACAGTCCCTGGAAAACCTCTTAAATCTTAGACGGGTGCACTACACATACGGCACAGCGCGCCGCCCACTAATATACAGTCCTTCATGTGCCCCCTCCATGACGCCTCCCCAATGAAACTGAATATGATTGGTTGCAGAATACATTAGGAAAACACCAAGTTTACAAATGTCTAGTTACATCACCATATTAAAAACGCCTTTTTTTTTTTTTTTTTTTTTACGTTGTTTGACTTTAAAAAAATGAGGGTAATTAAAAACTGCCCTGTAAACGTGAGAACATTCGTGTAGCATCTGTAGGGTTCTGGATTCCCGGCTGCGGCTCTGAATCTAGAACGTGCACTGTATCTGGAGTTCACAGAGGAACGTCATTTCTACAGTGATACAGAACAGTTTGTGTCTTGCGTGCACGCTGCGCTCGCTCCTAGTTTTGCTGCCTGCGTTTTGCCGATCTCATTTTTTCGAAGCGGGACTCCATCTCTTCCAGGACGCGTGGGGTGTATCGGACCACCAGCTTTACCTTTCCTTGGGCGGCTTTCAGGAGCTCGACAGCTTTCTCGTGATGCTCGCCTTCCACGCTCTGTACGGGAGACAAAACAACATTGTACTGAACCGTCCACGCATGCCATACGTTACAGCTCTAGATTAAAGGGGTATTCCGGCAACACAAGATTAGCCCCTAAGATAGGGGGGTAACTTGCTGAGCAGTGGCGGGATCACTGGGACCCCCATCAATCATGAGAATAGAGAAGCAGTTCGGCAGCGTGCACCACTCATTTCAATGTGACAGAGATAGCGGAGTGCTGTGTTTCGGCTACCTCCAGGAGGGTAATATGGTGATCAATGGGGTCTGATGGCCTGGCCTCCCACCGATCAGTAAGGTATCCCTTAGATAGGGGGTAACCTTGTGTTACTAGAATATCCCTTTTAAGGGATTTTGCCACCGTAGACAACACAATATATGCGATAAACGTCTTATAGCGGAGAGTCTGAAAACAGCAGAGCACACATACCCGCCTCACCAATCCTCCGCCTCACTAATCCTCCGCCGCTCCCATTCTGATGGTGCCTGGCGGTGCCCCGCATGGTTCTCTATCCCCCCCCGGGGCCCTCTTGACAGAAATGGCGCTCAGTCAGTCATTTCCTTTGTTTCGAAAGGGACTGAGAAGCAGAGACCAGAAGTGACCTGGACACCATCTGACCAGGAGCGGAGAGGATCGGTGAGCTGAGTGCTGCTTTTTTAACCCATTATAAACCCCAAGGGACCACCCCATTAAGCAGAGAAGCTGTATTACTATATAGTAACTGTTTTGCACTTTACGGGGTAGATTTATTACTCCTTTTCTGGTGTGCAAAGAATTAAAAAGTTACAAATTTTTGCACAAATTGGAACTTTTCTCAGTTTTGCGCCTCGAGCTATGATTTACAGCAGTACAGAGCGCACGACCCGACAGAGGATACGTCTGATTTATGAGGAGTCATGAGCTGCGCCCTCCGCCAGTGCAGTACGTATGACGACTGACGATGAAAATGCCCCTAAGAGTATTCCCAATGCAATACGTGTAGTTTTCACTTTAACATGAGCCCAAGCATTGACAGTTTACCCTTAGGATATGCCATGAATAGAGTCAGTGCAGGTCTGCCATTTTGTTCTCTAAGATTTGAGCCTTTTCCATCTCACCGTGTATATCCAGAAGACCCTGCTTCCTATTTGCACCTCTCTGTATGTCAGGGATATAAGCAGCGCTTCGGTGGGTTTTCCAGTGTTCATGTTTTGGAGAGGAAGGTGAATGCTTGGAAGGTTTAACCACTGAGACCATACGGCCCATATACCATCACTGTAGAAGAATCTCCTTATTAACCCATTCAGGTGGCACAGAGAGGAGCCTGCAGGGTTGTGCTCTTGCCAGACCCTCAATAGTGAAGATTGGTTTGAGCGATGGTTGCTTCATCATGCATCGTAGGGGGCACCCATGGGTAAGCAATGAGAGCCCACTGCTTTTACCCTTCAGGTCACACTGCAGCATCTAAAGAGCTTTATTTCTAAACTAGTAACCCCCAACCCCATGGACTGCAGTTGACTGGTACTAAAAGTAGTTTTCCCGTATTTATTTGATGGCCCATCCTATTTAATCCTTACTATTATGTAATAGCAACCCTAACTGTGGCTGCCTGTGAAGTGGTTGTAAAACAAGTAGTCACCGATAGGTTACATGTTCACATGGTGGGATTGTCATGTGGATTTCAGTACATACGCCTTGCAGATATCCACGTGAGATCGGTATCAAATCCATGTCACAATGGGAAGCCGTGTTGGCATTCATATGGCCACGGACCTGAATTATTCTTTATGTCATTTATTGAAGCAGACTGGTGGTGTCCATGCTGAAATTAATCCGAACTACACCAAATCTGCAGTAGAAATATCTGCCATCTGAACATAGCCATAGATTTCCTTCCTAGCCTGTAGGACTAATGACTTAAATATGTATTAATAAGTATTTTACGTCAGATTAATGGACAACCTCATTTCCATGATTTTCTAAAATCTTTCTTCACTGTACTAATATATAGATTGTTTTTCATTACTAGGGTCAGTTCCAACATAGCAACAGGTGCATATGGACAAAACCCAGTGATGACATGATTATACAGGTAAAGACCAGTATACTTGTGCGATCACTGGTGGCCGTGTGCATATAGGATTTTGCCCACATGCAGCTGTTGCTACGTTGGAACTCACCCTTAGGCCTCATGTATATGTAGAGTGTGCAGGCCGAGTCTCTCCCGATGGGGGTCTGATGCTCTATACCGTTCTGATGATTACAGAGCAGGTCCGATCCTGCTCCATGGTATCGGAACGGAGTGGAACAGAACCCCCACTGAAGTCAACACGGGAGACGGATGACATTCTGATGAAATCATTCCCCCCTCAGTCGAGTGCATATAGCCTTACTGAATTTTCCAATAGGATGATAAGCAGAGATTCCTCACCACTCCATTCACAGACAGCAGCTGGTCTCCACGCTTCAGACCTCCGTGCCTATCCGCTATCCCACCAGGTATAATACGGGAAATATAGATGGGGGAGTTTTGTTCTTTTCCTCCCATTATGTTGAATCCAAGTCCTTCTTCTGTTTTCGGGAGTTCAACAACACGAGGGTGAGAATGTCCTTCACTGGCAGCAAAAGCAGCTACTGTAGCCTAGAAAAGAGGAAACCTTTACATTAATCGCGGCAAACAAGACAAAAGGGACACTGGATATAGTGATAAGTGACGCCAGAGAACAACGGTTACAAAGCACGTATAATACAGACCTCCGTAAAATGCAGGGAGGAGGAGAAGAGGCCCTTTGGTACCATACACCTCGAGAAATCTTGTATAAAATGTCACCAACAAGGTTAGTCACGTAACAAACGGATAATATCAGGAATAGGTAGCACAAAAAAGGGTTAACAATGGGCCCTAAGCCTAACCACTACCTGCAATTATCCACTAGGTGTCACTAGAGTAGCTGAAAGTTGCACTGCCAGTCGCAACTACTGATAGTGAATGTGGTCGTGCAGAAATCTGGTAGGTTTGCCAACAAACCTGACACATAAGAATATCCCCTAAGTCTACATTATAAGTGCACAGTAAGTTCCACCAATTACACCAGTTATTAAGTGGCCAGAAACAAAGCGGTGTCACTACATGAGGAATTTGTCGCTAACCTTAAAAGTCAAACTAAAAATGTCTGCAGTATATAGGGTTAAATATCTGATAGTCTGCAAAGTCTTTTCTCTCATATACATCAATCATATGATCCATAACCAAAGGATATGACATTATAACTATCTACCATACTGCCATCCAGTGGAAAAGTAACAGTATTACAGCTAATTATCTTCTAACAGTGCCTTAGTAGGATGCGGCATGCAGAAGCAGCGGTCCTGTATATCCCATCCAAACGAAGACCAAGGCAGCAGGAAGGCACAGTTACTTAAAGGGATATTCTGAAATATGAAAAAATGGGCAACTTCAGAAAACGGCATAAGACTACATTCACACATCAGTGACTGTGTGGCAAAGCTAGGTGTGGACTGAAGACACAGAACAGGTGCAAATCTTTCCGCTATACCTTACCCTCTGTGTAGTCCGCTCACAATCACTCCAATCACTGACCAAAACACTGATGTGTGAATAAGGCCTAGAACAAGAGAGGCTGTACTCCCAGCTCCCTGCGGCGCTAATCCTCATATCCTCACCCCTGTATATCCACGTCAGCATTGGAGCCAATCATTAGCCTCGGTGGTACACGACAAGACCAGTGAGGTCAGCGATTTCTTACACTGTATCTTTTACATTGGGGTGAATGCAGACGGACACCTGAGGGGGCTCTGTCAGCATCTGACAGTTAATCTCCGTTGCTCTTATCCTGTGACAGATGAGAGCAACGGACAATATATAACAGTAGTGTGAACCTGCTAATAAAAACACCCCCCAATGCCACTACTTAGTATATAATGTTACTGCACATACAAGATGGAAAAACAAAAAACCCCAATGTATTCACATGACTAATAACCGCAAGAAGAATGGTTACTGCAGATTATTCTGTAGAACTTGCACCATAATGTATGTGAACCCCCCCCAAACAGTACTGAAAAAGAATACAATTTCTCAGACATAAAACCCGGCCTCAGACAGCCACGTCAATGAAAAACAAAGTTGTGGCTGCTGAAAGACGGAGAGCAAAAACATGGCCCTGGTGATTTAGGCTTATTTGGGCCTGGGCATTAAAGGGTTTTTGGAATCTGGTAAAGTTATTTGATAACTTACAGATGGATGGGGGTCGGATCACTGAGGCCTCTACCACAAGGGGGAATTTGGCCCTCACTTTGAATGGAGGTGCAAATATCGCTTCATTAATTTCAATGAGACGGCTGAAGAGCCAGCGCTGACCATCGGCCATCTCCGGCGCTACCATTGAAATGAATGGAGCAGAGTGCACACTGTCTGACTACCGTCCCCTGTTCTCCTGATTGGTTAGGAGAGTTGGTTGGGCCCCCACCAATCTGAAAGTAATCCCCCTATGTGGAGAGGAGATGGCAAAACCTCTTTAAGGGGTTCATGGAGGAATCTCATCGACAATGCAGACTGACTCTCTTACCTTAGCGGTGGCATTGGCTCTCACTTCGGGGCTGCTGTTGATGTCTACTGTCTCATACACATGTTCATAGACCTGGAAGAAAGTCAACAGTACTGAACCAAAACCGGTGACCCCCAATAACAATAAACCATAAAACAAGACGGCCTTTCCTCAGGATAACCCATCCGTATCAGATCTGCAGAGGCCTGACTCTTGGCACCCTCACTGATCAGCTGAGTGAAGAGGCTGAGGCTGTGCCTGGTATTATAGTTTATGGGACTGAGCTGTTTGTGAACAGGACTGAGCTGTAATACTAGGCAAAGCCTTTCAGTAAAATTACAGATCAGTGTCTGAGAAACAATGAAGGGGATGCAGCGCTCATCAAAGAGCTGATCAGTGATGGTGCTGAGAGTCATATCAGCAGCCATCCGATACAGATGACCTAACCCAAGGACAGCCCATTAGATAATGTACTAATATATTAACACTAGCCTGATGTATGAACACTAGAGTGCGGCACAACAATGGGCATAATCATTTTAGCGTATGTCGAAAAGTCTGTGCACTAAAAGGTGAGAGATTTCAGTGATTATATAAAGGCCTTTTTTGGGACCTGCTTCTAGATGATCTAACCTTAGGATAGGTGATCAGTATGTGACTGGTGGGGTGACGCCCAGGCCCTCAGGTCAGAAGGCCACAGCATTTGGTAGAGTGCTGCAGTCTCTTACTGAATACCAAGCACAGCGCTGCACATATTGTAGGGATTGTGCTTGGTATCGCAGCTCAGCTGCACAATGTGATTGATGAGCGTGATGACATCGACACAAGGAATGGGTTGTGGTGCTCGCTGGCGCCGTGGTGGCTTCAAACAGCTGATCGGTGGGAGTCCCAGGTTGTTGGACCCCAATTATCGCATATCGATTATCCTAAGGAAAATCTTGGTAAATCGCTTTAAAAAATTTTCTGTTATTTACACCAAAAATGTACTCCGATTGTGGATGCTTCCTCCCCTTTTTTGGGGCGACTGGTGAAAAAAAAGAGGATAAGACAATTTTTGCTGCAATGAGTTTGCCCTGTAAGCCATTCCTGGGATTGCAGTTTAGCTGGATGGGGACGAGCCTGTGGACATAAGGGGGCGCTGCTTCTATTTCTACACCTGGACAACCACTTAAAGACATCTCGAGACCTCACCTCTCTCACAGCAGTACAGAAATCACTCTGCAGGACTCTCTGCAGCGCATGCAGTTTGTGTGGGGGAACTTCTCCGCTTCTCTGGAGCTTCTCCAGCAGCTCAATGGCCCTTGAGATATCTGAGGAAGGAAAACACATTATTACTTTAAATTAAAGAGATATCCTCATCTTGAAAAGTGATGGCTTATACACTATGGGGTCCACCGATCACAGGAGTAGGGGCCAATCTCCTTGTATGAATGGAGCAGCCGGCGGATACACGTGTGTGATAGCGGAGCACAACTATCTCCAGCAGTCCCATAGTATTAGAGAGCCTGTGTGATCTGCTGCTCTGTTCATACAGGGGAGACGGGAGCCCCATTCTTCTGATAACTGGTGGTCTCAGCAGTCTGAGCCATCCTGTAGATAACTGGTAGAGTTTGTCCTACTTTTATAAGCAGCTGTGATGAGGATTTATTGTTGCAGCCACTTCTCTGTTTTTCCTTGCACAGTTGGTTATCCCGACCACTTGACTAAGCAGGGAACGGCAGCTTGATGACCCCACTGTACAAGGGACTATAGCCAGACCCATCCAGGTGATCCCACTGTACAGGGAACTATAGCCGGACACATCCAGGTGATCCCACTGTACAGGGAACTATAGCCGGAGCCATCCAGGTGATCCTACTGTACAGGGAACTATAGCCGGAGCCATCCAGGTGATCCCACTGTACAGGGGACTATAGCCAGACCCATCCAGGTGATCCCACTGTACAGGGAACTATAGCCGGACCCATCCAGGTGATCCCACTGTACAGGGGACTATAGCCAGACCCATCCAGGTGATCCCACTGTACAGGGAACTATAGCCGGACACATCCAGGTGACCCCACTGTACAGGGAACTATAGCCGGACCCACCCAGGTGATCCCACTGTACAAGGGAACATAGCCAGACCCATCCAGGTGATCCCACTGTACAGGGAACTATAGCCGGACCCACCAGGTGATCCCACTGTACAGGGCCGATCCAGGTGATCCCACTGTACAGGGGACTATAGCCGGAGCCATCCAGGTGATTCCACTGTACAGGGGACTATAGCCGGAGCCATCCAGGTGATCCCACTGTACAGGGAACTATAGCCGGACCCATCCAGGTGATCCCACTGTACAGGGAACTATAGCCGGAGCCATCCAGGTGACCCCACTGTACAGGGGACTATAGCCGGACACATCCAGGTGATCCCACTGTACAAGGGACTATAGCCGGAGCCATCCAGGTGATCCCACTGTACAGGGAACTATAGCCGGAGCCATCCAGGTGATCCCACTGTACAGGGAACTATAGCCGGAGCCATCCAGGTGATCCCACTGTACAGGGGACTATAGCCAGACCCATCCAGGTGATCCCACTGTACAGGGGACTATAGCCGGACCCATCCAGGTGACCCCACTGTACAGGGGACTATAGCCGGACCCATCCAGGTGACCCCACTGTACAGGGGACTATAGCCGGACCCATCCAGGTGACCCCACTGTACAGGGGACTATAGCCAGACCCATCCAGGTGATCCCACTGTACAGGGGACTATAGCCGGACACATCCAGGTGATCCAACTGTACAGGGAACTATAGCCGGACCCATCCAGGTGACCCCACTGTACAGGGGACTATAGCCAGACCCATCCAGGTGATCCCACTGTACAGGGAACTATAGCCAGACCCATCCAGGTGACCCCACTGTACAGGGGACTATAGCCGGACCCATCCAGGTGATCCCACTGTACAGGGAACTATAGCCAGACCCATCCAGGTGATCCCACTGTACAAGGGACTATAGCCAGACCCATCCAGGTGATCCCACTGTACAGGGGACTATAGCCAGACCCATCCAGGTGATCCCACTGTACAGGGGACTATAGCCGGACACATCCAGGTGATCCCACTGTACAGGGAACTATAGCCAGACCCATCCAGGTGATCCCACTGTACAGGGAACTATAGCCGGACCCATCCAGGTGATCCCACTGTACAGGGGGCTATAGCCAGACCCATCCAGGTGATCCCACTGTACAGGGAACTATAGCCGGAGCCATCCAGGTGACCCCACTGTACAAGGGACTATAGCCAGACCCATCCAGGTGATCCCACTGTACAGGGAACTATAGCCAGACCCATCCAGGTGACCCCACTGTACAGGGGACTATAGCCGGACACATCCAGGTGATCCCACTGTACAGGGAACTATAGCCGGAGCCATCCAGGTGACCCCACTGTACAAGGGACTATAGCCAGACCCATCCAGGTGATCCCACTGTACAGGGAACTATAGCCAGACCCATCCAGGTGACCCCACTGTACAGGGGACTATAGCCGGACCCATCCAGGTGACCCCACTGTACAGGGGACTATAGCCGGACCCATCCAGGTGATCCTACTGTACAGGGAACTATAGCCGGAGCCATCCAGGTGATCCCACTGTATAGGGAACTATAGCCGGACCCATCCAGGTGATCCCACTGTACAGGGGACTATAGCCAGACCCATCCAGGTGATCCCACTGTACAGGGAACTATAGCCGGACACATCCAGGTGATCCCACTGTACAGGGAACTATAGCCGGACACATCCAGGTGATCCCACTGTACAGGGAACTATAGCCAGACCCATCCAGGTGATCCCACTGTACAGGGAACTATAGCCGGACACATCCAGGTGATCCCACTGTACAGGGAACTATAGCCAGACCCATCCAGGTGATCCCACTGTACAAGGGACTATAGCCAGACCCATCCAGGTGATCCCACTGTACAAGGGACTATAGCCGGACCCATCCAGGTGACCCCACTGTACAGGGAACTATAGCCGGACCCATCCAGGTGATCCCACTGTACAAGGGACTATAGCCAGACCCATCCAGGTGATCCCACTGTACAAGGGACTATAGCCGGACACATCCAGGTGATCCCACTGTACAGGGAACTATAGCCAGACCCATCCAGGTGATCCCACTGTACAGGGAACTATAGCCAGACCCATCCAGGTGATCCCACTGTACAAGGGACTATAGCCGGACCCATCCAGGTGATCCCACTGTACAGGGATCTATAGCCGGACCCATCCAGGTGATCCCACTGTACAAGGGACTATAGCCAGACCCATCCAGGTGATCCCACTGTACAGGGGACTATAGCCGGACCCATCCAGGTGACCCCACTGTACAGGGAACTATAGCCAGACCCATCCAGGTGACCCCACTGTACAGGGGACTATAGCCGGACACATCCAGGTGATCCCACTGTACAGGGAACTATAGCCGGACCCATCCAGGTGACCCCACTGTACAGGGGACTATAGCCGGACCCATCCAGGTGACCCCACTGTACAGGGGACTATAGCCAGACCCATCCAGGTGATCCCACTGTACAGGGGACTATAGCCGGAGCCATCCAGGTGATCCCACTGTACAGGGAACTATAGCCGGAGCCATCCAGGTGATCCCACTGTACAGGGGACTATAGCCAGACCCATCCAGGTGATCCCACTGTACAGGGGACTATAGCCGGACCCATCCAGGTGACCCCACTGTACAGGGGACTATAGCCGGACCCATCCAGGTGACCCCACTGTACAGGGGACTATAGCCGGACCCATCCAGGTGACCCCACTGTACAGGGGACTATAGCCAGACCCATCCAGGTGATCCCACTGTACAGGGGACTATAGCCGGACACATCCAGGTGATCCAACTGTACAGGGAACTATAGCCGGACCCATCCAGGTGACCCCACTGTACAGGGGACTATAGCCAGACCCATCCAGGTGATCCCACTGTACAGGGAACTATAGCCAGACCCATCCAGGTGACCCCACTGTACAGGGGACTATAGCCGGACCCATCCAGGTGATCCCACTGTACAGGGAACTATAGCCAGACCCATCCAGGTGATCCCACTGTACAAGGGACTATAGCCAGACCCATCCAGGTGATCCCACTGTACAGGGGACTATAGCCAGACCCATCCAGGTGATCCCACTGTACAGGGGACTATAGCCGGACACATCCAGGTGATCCCACTGTACAGGGAACTATAGCCAGACCCATCCAGGTGATCCCACTGTACAGGGAACTATAGCCAGACCCATCCAGGTGACCCCACTGTACAGGGGGCTATAGCCGGACCCATCCAGGTGATCCCACTGTACAGGGAACTATAGCCGGAGCCATCCAGGTGACCCCACTGTACAAGGGACTATAGCCAGACCCATCCAGGTGATCCCACTGTACAGGGAACTATAGCCAGACCCATCCAGGTGACCCCACTGTACAGGGGACTATAGCCGGACCCATCCAGGTGACCCCACTGTCAGGGGACTATAGCCGGACCCATCCAGGTGATCCTACTGTACAGGGAACTATAGCCGGAGCCATCCAGGTGATCCCACTGTACAGGGAACTATAGCCGGACCCATCCAGGTGACCCCACTGTACAGGGGACTATAGCCAGACCCATCCAGGTGATCCCACTGTACAGGGAACTATAGCCAGACCCATCCAGGTGATCCCACTGTACAGGGAACTATAGCCGGACACATCCAGGTGATCCCACTGTACAGGGAACTATAGCCGGACACATCCAGGTGACCCCACTGTACAGGGGACTATAGCCAGACCCATCCAGGTGATCCCACTGTACAGGGAACTATAGCCGGACACATCCAGGTGATCCCACTGTACAGGGAACTATAGCCAGACCCATCCAGGTGATCCCACTGTACAAGGGACTATAGCCAGACCCATCCAGGTGATCCCACTGTACAAGGGACTATAGCCGGACCCATCCAGGTGACCCCACTGTACAGGGAACTATAGCCGGACCCATCCAGGTGATCCCACTGTACAAGGGACTATAGCCAGACCCACCAGGTGATCCCACTGTACAAGGGACTATAGCCGGACCATCCAGGTGATCCCACTGTACAGGGAACTATAGCCAGACCCATCCAGGTGATCCCACTGTACAGGGAACTATAGCCAGACCCATCCAGGTGATCCCACTGTACAAGGGACTATAGCCGGACCCATCCAGGTGATCCCACTGTACAGGGAACTATAGCCGGACCCATCCAGGTGATCCCACTGTAGGGGACTAGCCAGCCCATCCAGGGCCCACTGTACAAGGGCTGCCAGACCCACCAGGTGATCCCACTGTACAGGGGACTATAGCCGGACCCATCCAGGTGATCCCACTGTACAGGGAACTATAGCCGGACCCATCCAGGTGATCCCACTGTACAGGGAACTATAGCCGGACACATCCAGGTGATCCCACTGTACAGGGAACTATAGCCAGACCCATCCAGGTGATCCCACTGTACAGGGAACTATAGCCAGACCCATCCAGGTGACCCCACTGCAGGGAACTATAGCCGGACCCATCCAGGTGACCCCACTGTCAGGGGACCAAGCCGACTCAGGGCCCACTACAGGGAACTATAGCCAGACCCATCCAGGTGATCCCACTGTACAAGGGAACTATAGCCAGACCCATCCAGGTGATCCCACTGTACAAGGGACTATAGCCGGACCCATCCAGGTGACCCCACTGTACAGGGAACTATAGCCGGACCCATCCAGGTGATCCCACTGTACAAGGGACTATAGCCAGACCCATCCAGGTGATCCCACTGTCAGGGAACTATAGCCAGACCCATCCAGGTGACCCCACTGTACAGGGGACTATAGCCGGACACATCCAGGTGATCCCACTGTACAGGGAACTATAGCCGGACCCATCCAGGTGACCCCACTGTACAAGGGACTATAGCCAGACCCATCCAGGTGATCCCACTGTACAGGGAACTATAGCCAGACCCATCCAGGTGACCCCACTGTACAGGGGACTATAGCCGGACCCATCCAGGTGACCCCACTGTACAGGGGACTATAGCCGGACCCATCCAGGTGATCCCACTGTACAGGGAACTATAGCCGGACCCATCCAGGTGATCCCACTGTACAGGGAACTATAGCCGGACCCATCCAGGTGATCCCACTGTACAGGGGACTATAGCCAGACCCATCCAGGTGATCCCACTGTACAGGGAACTATAGCCGGACCCATCCAGGTGATCCCACTGTACAGGGAACTATAGCCGGACCCATCCAGGTGATCCCACTGTACAGGGAACTATAGCCAGACCCATCCAGGTGATCCCACTGTACAGGGAACTATAGCCGGACACATCCAGGTGATCCCACTGTACAGGGAACTATAGCCAGACCCATCCAGGTGATCCCACTGTACAAGGGACTATAGCCAGACCCATCCAGGTGATCCCACTGTACAAGGGACTATAGCCGGACCCATCCAGGTGACCCCACTGTACAGGGAACTATAGCCGGACCCATCCAGGTGATCCCACTGTACAAGGGACTATAGCCAGACCCATCCAGGTGATCCCACTGTACAAGGGACTATAGCCGGACACATCCAGGTGATCCCACTGTACAGGGAACTATAGCCAGACCCATCCAGGTGATCCCACTGTACAGGGAACTATAGCCAGACCCATCCAGGTGATCCCACTGTACAAGGGACTATAGCCGGACCCATCCAGGTGATCCCACTGTACAGGGACTATAGCCGGACCCATCCAGGTGATCCCACTGTACAGGGGACTATAGCCAGACCCATCCAGGTGATCCCACTGTACAGGGGACTATAGCCGGACCCATCCAGGTGACCCCACTGTACAGGGAACTATAGCCGGACCCATCCAGGTGACCCCACTGTACAGGGGACTATAGCCGACAACCAACCCACCAACAACACCCACAACCCCACACAACAACCGGACCCATCCAGGTGACCCCACTGTACAGGGGACTATAGCCGGACCCATCCAGGTGATCCCACTGTACAGGGGACTATAGCCGGAGCCATCCAGGTGATCCCACTGTACAGGGAACTATAGCCGGACCCATCCAGGTGATCCCACTGTACAGGGGACTATAGCCGGACCCATCCAGGTGACCCCACTGTACAGGGGACTATAGCCGGACCCATCCAGGTGACCCCACTGTACAGGGGACTATAGCCGGACCCATCCAGGTGACCCCACTGTACAGGGGACTATAGCCGGACCCATCCAGGTGACCCCCACTGAGCCAGACCCATCCAGGTGATCCCACTGTACAGGGGACTATAGCCGGACACATCCAGGTGATCCAACTGTACAGGGAACTATAGCCGGACCCATCCAGGTGACCCCACTGTACAGGGGACTATAGCCAGACCCATCCAGGTGATCCCACTGTACAGGGAACTATAGCCAGACCCATCCAGGTGACCCCACTGTACAGGGGACTATAGCCGGACCCATCCAGGTGATCCCACTGTACAGGGAACTATAGCCAGACCCATCCAGGTGATCCCACTGTACAAGGGACTATAGCCAGACCCATCCAGGTGATCCCACTGTACAGGGGACTATAGCCAGACCCATCCAGGTGATCCCACTGTACAGGGGACTATAGCCGGACACATCCAGGTGATCCCACTGTACAGGGAACTATAGCCAGACCCATCCAGGTGATCCCACTGTACAGGGAACTATAGCCGGACCCATCCAGGTGATCCCACTGTACAGGGGGCTATAGCCAGACCCATCCAGGTGATCCCACTGTACAGGGAACTATAGCCGGAGCCATCCAGGTGACCCCACTGTACAAGGGACTATAGCCAGACCCATCCAGGTGATCCCACTGTACAGGGAACTATAGCCAGACCCATCCAGGTGACCCCACTGTACAGGGGACTATAGCCGGACACATCCAGGTGATCCCACTGTACAGGGAACTATAGCCGGAGCCATCCAGGTGACCCCACTGTACAAGGGACTATAGCCAGACCCATCCAGGTGATCCCACTGTACAGGGAACTATAGCCAGACCCATCCAGGTGACCCCACTGTACAGGGGACTATAGCCGGACCCATCCAGGTGACCCCACTGTACAGGGGACTATAGCCGGACCCATCCAGGTGATCCTACTGTACAGGGAACTATAGCCGGAGCCATCCAGGTGATCCCACTGTATAGGGAACTATAGCCGGACCCATCCAGGTGATCCCACTGTACAGGGGACTATAGCCAGACCCATCCAGGTGATCCCACTGTACAGGGAACTATAGCCGGACACATCCAGGTGATCCCACTGTACAGGGAACTATAGCCGGACACATCCAGGTGATCCCACTGTACAGGGAACTATAGCCAGACCCATCCAGGTGATCCCACTGTACAGGGAACTATAGCCGGACACATCCAGGTGATCCCACTGTACAGGGAACTATAGCCAGACCCATCCAGGTGATCCCACTGTACAAGGGACTATAGCCAGACCCATCCAGGTGATCCCACTGTACAAGGGACTATAGCCGGACCCATCCAGGTGACCCCACTGTACAGGGAACTATAGCCGGACCCATCCAGGTGATCCCACTGTACAAGGGACTATAGCCAGACCCATCCAGGTGATCCCACTGTACAAGGGACTATAGCCGGACACATCCAGGTGATCCCACTGTACAGGGAACTATAGCCAGACCCATCCAGGTGATCCCACTGTACAGGGAACTATAGCCAGACCCATCCAGGTGATCCCACTGTACAAGGGACTATAGCCGGACCCATCCAGGTGATCCCACTGTACAGGGATCTATAGCCGGACCCATCCAGGTGATCCCACTGTACAAGGGACTATAGCCAGACCCATCCAGGTGATCCCACTGTACAGGGGACTATAGCCGGACCCATCCAGGTGACCCCACTGTACAGGGAACTATAGCCAGACCCATCCAGGTGACCCCACTGTACAGGGGACTATAGGGGCGGGCCCGGACACATCCAGGTGATCCCACTGTACAGGGAACTATAGCCGGACCCATCCAGGTGACCCCACTGTACAGGGGACTATAGCCGGACCCATCCAGGTGACCCCACTGTACAGGGGACTATAGCCAGACCCATCCAGGTGATCCCACTGTACAGGGGACTATAGCCGGACACATCCAGGTGATCCCACTGTACAGGGAACTATAGCCGGACCCATCCAGGTGACCCCACTGTACAGGGGACTATAGCCAGACCCATCCAGGTGATCCCACTGTACAGGGAACTATAGCCAGACCCATCCAGGTGACCCCACTGTACAGGGGACTATAGCCGGACCCATCCAGGTGATCCCACTGTACAGGGAACTATAGCCAGACCCATCCAGGTGATCCCACTGTACAAGGGACTATAGCCAGACCCATCCAGGTGATCCCACTGTACAGGGGACTATAGCCAGACCCATCCAGGTGATCCCACTGTACAGGGGACTATAGCCGGACACATCCAGGTGATCCCACTGTACAGGGAACTATAGCCGAACACATCCAGGTGATCCCACTGTACAGGGAACTATAGCCAGACCCATCCAGGTGATCCCACTGTACAGGGAACTATAGCCGGACCCATCCAGGTGATCCCACTGTACAGGGGGCTATAGCCAGACCCATCCAGGTGATCCCACTGTACAGGGAACTATAGCCGGAGCCATCCAGGTGACCCCACTGTACAAGGGACTATAGCCAGACCCATCCAGGTGATCCCACTGTACAGGGAACTATAGCCAGACCCATCCAGGTGACCCCACTGTACAGGGGACTATAGCCGGACACATCCAGGTGATCCCACTGTACAGGGAACTATAGCCGGAGCCATCCAGGTGACCCCACTGTACAAGGGACTATAGCCAGACCCATCCAGGTGATCCCACTGTACAGGGAACTATAGCCAGACCCATCCAGGTGACCCCACTGTACAGGGGACTATAGCCGGACCCATCCAGGTGACCCCACTGTACAGGGGACTATAGCCGGACCCATCCAGGTGATCCTACTGTACAGGGAACTATAGCCGGAGCCATCCAGGTGATCCCACTGTATAGGGAACTATAGCCGGACCCATCCAGGTGATCCCACTGTACAGGGGACTATAGCCAGACCCATCCAGGTGATCCCACTGTACAGGGAACTATAGCCGGACACATCCAGGTGATCCCACTGTACAGGGAACTATAGCCGGACACATCCAGGTGATCCCACTGTACAGGGAACTATAGCCAGACCCATCCAGGTGATCCCACTGTACAGGGAACTATAGCCGGACACATCCAGGTGATCCCACTGTACAGGGAACTATAGCCAGACCCATCCAGGTGATCCCACTGTACAGGGAACTATAGCCAGACCCATCCAGGTGATCCCACTGTACAGGGAACTATAGCCGGACCCATCCAGGTGATCCCACTGTACAGGGGACTATAGCCAGACCCATCCAGGTGATCCCACTGTACAGGGAACTATAGCCGGACACATCCAGGTGATCCCACTGTACAGGGAACTATAGCCGGACACATCCAGGTGATCCCACTGTACAGGGAACTATAGCCAGACCCATCCAGGTGATCCCACTGTACAGGGAACTATAGCCGGACACATCCAGGTGATCCCACTGTACAGGGAACTATAGCCAGACCCATCCAGGTGATCCCACTGTACAAGGGACAGGTGCTGACTATAGCCAGACCCATCCAGGTGATCCCACTGTACAAGGGACTATAGCCGGACCCATCCAGGTGACCCCACTGTACAGGGAACTATAGCCGGACCCATCCAGGTGATCCCACTGTACAAGGGACTATAGCCAGACCCATCCAGGTGATCCCACTGTACAAGGGACTATAGCCGGACACATCCAGGTGATCCCACTGTACAGGGAACTATAGCCAGACCCATCCAGGTGATCCCACTGTACAGGGAACTATAGCCAGACCCATCCAGGTGATCCCACTGTACAAGGGACTATAGCCGGACCCATCCAGGTGATCCCACTGTACAGGGATCTATAGCCGGACCCATCCAGGTGATCCCACTGTACAAGGGACTATAGCCAGACCCATCCAGGTGATCCCACTGTACAGGGGACTATAGCCAGACCCATCCAGGTGACCCCACTGTACAGGGAACTATAGCCAGACCCATCCAGGTGACCCCACTGTACAAGGGACTATAGCCGGACACATCCAGGTGATCCCACTGTACAGGGAACTATAGTCGGACCCATCCAGGTGATCCTACTGTACAGGGACCTATAGCCGGACCCATCCAGGTGATCCCACTGTACAGGGAACTATAGCCAGACCCATCCAGGTGATCCCACTGTACAAGGGACTATAGCCGGACCCATCCAGGTGATCCCACTGTACAGGGAACTATAGCCAGACCCATCCAGGTGATCCCACTGTATAGGGAACTATAGCCGGACACATCCAGGTGATCCCACTGTACAGGGGACTATAGCCGGAGCCATCCAGGTGACCCCACTGTACAGGGAACTATAGCCGGACACATCCAGGTGATCCCACTGTATAGGGAACTATAGCCAGAGCCATCCAGGTGATCCCACTGTACAGGGAACTATAGCCAGACCCATCCAGGTGATCCCACTGTACAGGGAACTATAGCCAGACCCATCCAGGTGATCCCACTGTACAGGGAACTATAGCCGGACCCATCCAGGTGATCCCACTGTACAAGGGACTATAGCCAGACCCATCCAGGTGATCCCACTGTACAAGGGACTATAGCCGGACCCATCCAGGTGATCCCACTGTACAGGGAACTATAGC
This sequence comes from Leptodactylus fallax, assembly GCA_947044405.1. Classification (NCBI taxonomy): domain Eukaryota; kingdom Metazoa; phylum Chordata; class Amphibia; order Anura; family Leptodactylidae; genus Leptodactylus; species Leptodactylus fallax. The sequence continues at coordinate 2,480,931 of CAMRHE010000204.1, forward strand.
CGGACCCATCCAGGTGATCCTACTGTACAGGGAACTATAGCCAGACCCATCCAGGTGATCCCACTGTATAGGGAACTATAGCCGGACCCATCCAGGTGATCCCACTGTACAGGGAACTATAGCCGGAGCCATCCAGGTGATCCCACTGTATAGGGAACTATAGCCGGAGCCATCCAGGTGATCCTACTGTATAGGGAACTATAGCCGGAGCCATCCAGGTGATCCTACTGTATAGGGAACTATAGCCGGAGCCATCCAGGTGATCCTACTGTATAGGGAACTATAGCCGGACACATCCAGATAACACCATTGTGCAGGGGATCTATAGCCGGACCCATCCAGGTGATCCCACTGTACAGGGATCTATAGCCGGAGCCATCCAGGTGATCCCACTGTACAGGGAACTATAGCCAGACCCATCCAGGTGATCCCACTGTACAAGGAACTATAGCCAGACCCATCCAGGTGATCCCACTGTACAGGGAACTATAGCCAGACCCATCCAGGTGATCCTACTGTATAGGGGACTATAGCCAGACCCATCCAGGTGATCCCACTGTACAGGGAACTATAGCCGGACCCATCCAGGTGATCCCACTGTACAGGGAACTATAGCCGGACCCATCCAGGTGATCCTACTGTACAGGGAACTATAGCCGGACCCATCCAGGTGATCCCACTGTACAGGGAACTATAGCCGGACCCATCCAGGTGATCCCACTGTACAGGGAACTATAGCCAGACCCATCCAGGTGACCCCACTGTACAGGGAACTATAGCCAGACCCATCCAGGTGATCCCACTGTACAGGGAACTATAGCCGGATCCATCCAGGTGATCCCACTGTACAAGGAACTATAGCCAGACCCATCCAGGTGATCCTACTGTATAGGGGACTATAGCCAGACCCATCCAGGTGATCCCACTGTACAGGGAACTATAGCCGGAGCCATCCAGGTGATCCCACTGTACAGGGAACTATAGCCGGACACATCCAGGTGATCCCACTGTACAGGGAACTATAGCCGGACCCATCCAGGTGATCCTACTGTACAGGGAACTATAGCCGGACCCATCCAGGTGATCCCACTGTACAGGGAACTATAGCCAGACCCACCAGGTGATCCCACTGACAAGGGACGCCAACCCATCCAGGTGATCCCACTGTACAAGGGACTATAGCCGGACCCATCCAGGTGATCCCACTGTACAGGGAACTATAGCCAGACCCATCCAGGTGATCCCACTGTATAGGGAACTATAGCCAGACCCATCCAGGTGATCCCACTGTACAGGGAACTATAGCCGGACCCATCCAGGTGATCCCACTGTACAAGGGACTATAGCCAGACCCATCCAGGTGATCCCACTGTACAAGGGACTATAGCCGGACCCATGCAGGTGATCCCACTGTACAGGGAACTATAGCCGGACCCATCCAGGTGATCCTACTGTACAGGGAACTATAGCCAGACCCATCCAGGTGATCCTACTGTACAGGGAACTATAGCCAGACCCATCCAGGTGATCCCACTGTACAAGGGACTATAGCCGGAGCCATCCAGGTGATCCTACTGTACAGGGAACTATAGCCAGACCCATCCAGGTGATCCCACTGTACAGGGAACTATAGCCAGACCCATCCAGGTGATCCCACTGTATAGGGAACTATAGCCGGACCCATCCAGGTGATCCCACTGTACAGGGAACTATAGCCGGAGCCATCCAGGTGATCCCACTGTATAGGGAACTATAGCCGGAGCCATCCAGGTGATCCTACTGTATAGGGAACTATAGCCAGAGCCATCCAGGTGATCCTACTGTATAGGGAACTATAGCCGGAGCCATCCAGGTGATCCTACTGTATAGGGAACTATAGCCGGACACATCCAGATAACACCATTGTGCAGGGGATCTATAGCCGGACCCATCCAGGTGATCCCACTGTACAGGGATCTATAGCCGGAGCCATCCAGGTGATCCCACTGTACAGGGAACTATAGCCAGACCCATCCAGGTGATCCCACTGTACAAGGAACTATAGCCAGACCCATCCAGGTGATCCCACTGTACAGGGAACTATAGCCAGACCCATCCAGGTGATCCTACTGTATAGGGGACTATAGCCAGACCCATCCAGGTGATCCCACTGTACAGGGAACTATAGCCGGACCCATCCAGGTGATCCCACTGTACAGGGAACTATAGCCGGACCCATCCAGGTGATCCCACTGTACAGGGAACTATAGCCGGACCCATCCAGGTGATCCCACTGTACAGGGAACTATAGCCGGACCCATCCAGGTGATCCCACTGTACAGGGAACTATAGCCAGACCCATCCAGGTGACCCCACTGTACAGGGAACTATAGCCAGACCCATCCAGGTGATCCTACTGTATAGGGGACTATAGCCAGACCCATCCAGGTGATCCCACTGTACAGGGAACTATAGCCGGAGCCATCCAGGTGACCCCACTGTACAGGGAACTATAGCCGGACCCATCCAGGTGATCCCACTGTACAGGGAACTATAGCCGGAGCCATCCAGGTGATCCCACTGTACAGGGAACTATAGCCAGACCCATCCAGGTGATCCCACTGTACAGGGAACTATAGCCAGACCCATCCAGGTGATCCCACTGTATAGGGAACTATAGCCGGACCCATCCAGGTGATCCCACTGTACAGGGAACTATAGCCGGAGCCATCCAGGTGATCCCACTGTATAGGGAACTATAGCCGGAGCCATCCAGGTGATCCTACTGTATAGGGAACTATAGCCGGAGCCATCCAGGTGATCCTACTGTATAGGGAACTATAGCCGGAGCCATCCAGGTGATCCTACTGTATAGGGAACTATAGCCGGACACATCCAGATAACACCATTGTGCAGGGGATCTATAGCCGGACCCATCCAGGTGATCCCACTGTACAGGGATCTATAGCCGGAGCCATCCAGGTGATCCCACTGTACAGGGAACTATAGCCAGACCCATCCAGGTGATCCCACTGTACAAGGAACTATAGCCAGACCCATCCAGGTGATCCCACTGTACAGGGAACTATAGCCGGAGCCATCCAGGTGATCCTACTGTATAGGGGACTATAGCCAGACCCATCCAGGTGATCCCACTGTACAGGGAACTATAGCCGGACCCATCCAGGTGATCCCACTGTACAGGGAACTATAGCCGGACCCATCCAGGTGATCCTACTGTACAGGGAACTATAGCCGGACCCATCCAGGTGATCCCACTGTACAGGGAACTATAGCCGGACCCATCCAGGTGATCCCACTGTACAAGGAACTATAGCCAGACCCACCAGGGACCCACGACAGGGACAAGCCAGACCCATCCAGGTGATCCCACTGTACAGGGAACTATAGCCGCCCCCCACCCAGACCCATCCAGGTGATCCCACTGTACAGGGAACTATAGCCAGACCCATCCAGGTGACCCCACTGTACAGGGAACTATAGCCGGACCCATCCAGGTGACCCCACTGTACAGGGAACTATACGCCCCAGGCCCACCGGGCCCCCGGGCCCACGCCATCCAGGTGATCCCACTGTACAGGGAACTATAGCCGGACCCATCCAGGTGATCCCACTGTACAGGGAACTATAGCCAGACCCATCCAGGTGACCCCACTGTACAGGGAACTATAGCCAGACCCATCCAGGTGACCCCACTGTACAGGGGACCCACCAGGTGACCCACTGTAAGGGAACACCAAGCCGACCCATCCAGGTGATCCCACTGTACAGGGAACTATAGCCGGACCCATCCAGGTGATCCCACTGTACAGGGAACAAAGCCGGCCCCACCAGGGCCCCACGCAGGGGCAGCCGACCCATCCAGGTGATCCCACTGTACAGGGAACTATAGCCAGACCCATCCAGGTGATCCCACTGTACAGGGAACTATAGCCGGACCCATCCAGGTGATCCCACTGTACAGGGAACTATAGCCGGACCCATCCAGGTGATCCCACTGTACAGGGAACTATAGCCGGACCCATCCAGGTGATCCCACTGTACAGGGAACTATAGCCAGACCCATCCAGGTGATCCCACTGTACAGGGAACTATAGCCAGACCCATCCAGGTGACCCCACTGTACAGGGAACTATAGCCGGACCCATCCAGGTGACCCCACTGTACAGGGGACTATAGCCGGACCCATCCAGGTGACCCCACTGTACAGGGGACTATAGCCGGAGCCATCCAGGTGATCCCACTGTACAGGGAACTATAGCCAGAGCCATCCAGGTGATCCCACTGTACAGGGAACTATAGCCAGACCCATCCAGGTGATCCCACTGTACAGGGAACTATAGCCAGACCTATCCAGGTGATCCCACTGTACAGGGAACTATAGCCAGACCCATCCAGGTGACCCCACTGTACAGGGGACTATAGCCAGACCCAATCCAGGTGACCCCACTGTACAGGGAACTATAGCCGGACCCATCCAGGTGATCCCACTGTACAGGGGACTATAGCCGGAGCCATCCAGGTGATCCCACTGTACAGGGAACAGCCGGGCCACCCCAGGTGATCCCACTGTACAGGGAACTATAGCCGGAGCCATCCAGGTGACCCCACTGTACAGGGGACTATAGCCGGACCCATCCAGGTGACCCCACTGTACAGGGGACTATAGCCAGACCCATCCAGGTGATCCTACTGTATAGGGAACTATAGCCGGACCCATCCAGGTGATCCTACTGTACAGGGAACTATAGCCGGACCCATCCAGGTGATCCTACTGTACAGGGAACTATAGCCAGACCCATCCAGGTGACCCCACTGTACAGGGGACTATAGCCGGACCCATCCAGGTGACCCCACTGTACAGGGGACTATAGCCAGACCCATCCAGGTGATCCTACTGTATAGGGAACTATAGCCGGACCCATCCAGGTGATCCTACTGTACAGGGAACTATAGCCGGACCCATCCAGGTGATCCCACTGTACAGGGAACTATAGCCGGACCCATCCAGGTGATCCCACTGTACAGGGAACTATAGCCGGAGCCATCCAGGTGACCCCACTGTACAGGGAACTATAGCCAGACCCATCCAGGTGATCCCACTGTACAGGGAACTATAGCCAGACCCATCCAGGTGATCCCACTGTACAGGGGACTATACCCGGAGCCATCCAGGTGATCCCACTGTACAGGGAACTATAGCCGGAGCCATCCAGGTGATCCCACTGTACAGGGAACTATAGCCGGACCCATCCAGGTGACCCCACTGTACAGGGGACTATAGCCGGACCCATCCAGGTGACCCCACTGTACAGGGGACTATAGCCAGACCCATCCAGGTGATCCCACTGTACAGGGGACTATAGCCAGACCCATCCAGGTGATCCCACTGTACAGGGGACTATAGCCAGACCCATCCAGGTGATCCCACTGTACAGGGAACTATAGCTAGACCCATCCAGGTGATCCCACTGTACAGGGGGCTATAGCCAGACCCATCCAGGTGATCCTACTGTACAGGGGACTATAGCCAGACCCATCCAGGTGATCCCACTGTACAGGGGACTATAGCCAGACCCATCCAGGTGACCCCACTGTATAGGGAACTATAGCCAGACCCATCCAGGTGATCCCACTGTACAGGGGACTATAGCCAGACCCATCCAGGTGATCCTACTGTATAGGGAACTATAGCCGGACCCATCCAGGTGATCCTACTGTACAGGGAACTATAGCCGGACCCATCCAGGTGATCCCACTGTACAGGGAACTATAGCCGGACCCATCCAGGTGATCCCACTGTACAGGGAACTATAGCCGGAGCCATCCAGGTGACCCCACTGTACAGGGAACTATAGCCAGACCCATCCAGGTGATCCCACTGTACAGGGGACTATAGCCAGACCCATCCAGGTGACCCCACTGTATAGGGAACTATAGCCAGACCCATCCAGGTGATCCCACTGTACAGGGGGCTATAGCCAGACCCATCCAGGTGATCCTACTGTACAGGGGACTATAGCCAGACCCATCCAGGTGATCCCACTGTACAGGGAACTATAGCCAGACCTATCCAGGTGATCCCACTGTACAGGGAACTATAGCCAGACCCATCCAGGTGACCCCACTGTACAGGGGACTATAGCCAGACCCATCCAGGTGACCCCACTGTACAGGGAACTATAGCCGGACCCATCCAGGTGATCCCACTGTACAGGGGACTATAGCCGGAGCCATCCAGGTGATCCCACTGTACAGGGAACTATAGCCGGAGCCATCCAGGTGATCCCACTGTACAGGGAACTATAGCCAGACCCATCCAGGTGATCCCACTGTACAGGGAACTATAGCCGGACCCATCCAGGTGACCCCACTGTACAGGGGACTATAGCCGGACCCATCCAGGTGACCCCACTGTACAGGGGACTATAGCCAGACCCATCCAGGTGATCCTACTGTATAGGGAACTATAGCCGGACCCATCCAGGTGATCCTACTGTACAGGGAACTATAGCCGGACCCATCCAGGTGATCCTACTGTACAGGGAACTATAGCCAGACCCATCCAGGTGACCCCACTGTACAGGGGACTATAGCCGGACCCATCCAGGTGACCCCACTGTACAGGGGACTATAGCCAGACCCATCCAGGTGATCCTACTGTATAGGGAACTATAGCCGGACCCATCCAGGTGATCCTACTGTACAGGGAACTATAGCCGGACCCATCCAGGTGATCCCACTGTACAGGGAACTATAGCCGGACCCATCCAGGTGATCCCACTGTACAGGGAACTATAGCCGGAGCCATCCAGGTGACCCCACTGTACAGGGAACTATAGCCAGACCCATCCAGGTGACCCCACTGTACAGGGAACTATAGCCAGACCCATCCAGGTGATCCCACTGTACAGGGGACTATAGCCAGACCCATCCAGGTGATCCCACTGTACAGGGAACTATAGCCGGACCCATCCAGGTGATCCCACTGTACAGGGAACTATAGCCAGACCCATCCAGGTGACCCCACTGTACAGGGGACTATAGCCGGACCCATCCAGGTGACCCCACTGTACAGGGGACTATAGCCGGAGCCATCCAGGTGATCCCACTGTACAGGGGACTATAGCCAGACCCATCCAGGTGACCCCACTGTACAGGGGACTATAGCCAGACCCATCCAGGTGACCCCACTGTATAGGGAACTATAGCCAGACCCATCCAGGTGATCCCACTGTACAGGGGACTATAGCCAGACCCATCCAGGTGATCCCACTGTACAGGGGACTATAGCCAGACCCATCCAGGTGATCCCACTGTACAGGGGACTATAGCCAGACCCATCCAGGTGATCCCACTGTACAGGGGACTATAGCCAGACCCATCCAGGTGATCCTACTGTACAGGGGACTATAGCCAGACCCATCCAGGTGATCCCACTGTACAGGGGACTATAGCCAGACCCATCCAGGTGATCCCACTGTACAGGGGACTATAGCCAGACCCATCCAGGTGACCCCACTGTACAGGGGACTATAGCCGGACCCATCCAGGTGATCCCACTGTACAGGGGACTATAGCCGGACCCATCCAGGTGATCCCACTGTACAGGGAACATAGCCGGACCCATCCAGGTGACCCACTGCACGCCGGGCCCCGGGCCCCCGTCAGGGGACTATAGCCGGACCCACCCAGGTCCCCACTGTATAGGGACTATAGCCAGACCCACCGGGATCAGCACTAGGGAACTATAGCCAGACCCATCCAGGTGACCACGTACAGGGGCACCCGGAGCCACCAGGTGACCCACTGTCAGGGAACTATAGCCGGGCCATCCAGGTGACCCACTGTACAGGGAACTATAGCCAGACCCACCAGGGACCCCACGACAGGGGACAGAGCCAGACCCATCGAGGAGATCCCACTGTACAGGGGCTATAGCCAGACCCACCAGGGATCCCACGTACAGGGGACATAGCCAGACCCACCCCACTGACAGGGGCAAGCGCCCACCGGGCCCACTGTACAGGGGACTATAGCCAGACCCATCCAGGTGATCCCACTGTACAGGGAACTATAGCCAGACCCACCAGGTGATCCCACTGTACAGGGGGCTATAGCCAGACCCATCCAGGTGATCCTACTGTACAGGGGACTATAGCCAGCCCATCCAGGTGATCCCACTGTACAGGGGACTGCACGGGACACATCCAGGTATTGCTATTATGCAGGGAGACTACAGTGACAGGACCCAAGTGGCATCAATGCAACAAAAGCTTTGAAAGGGACACAATACAAAACTGGCACTATAACCCTATCAGCATTAGGATTGCTGAGAGTTTCAAAGGTCGGAGCCACCTTAGTGGCATGTCTCATCCACGACCATTGTCTAGTATCAAGACCAGAAAGCAGATACAAAGAGGTTCTCTCGGACATCAATGTCTGTAGCTGAGCCGCAGATACTACATGTAAATCACTGCTATATCTCCATCCTGCATTGTACTTAGAGTCTAAAGTATACGTGTCGCGCTGTATGTAGCGGTAATCTGTGTGCAGTACCCGAGGCTGGGCCGCACGTGTAATAGCGCCATTACTCATTGATCTCAGTGGGAACTGTGTAGTGCTTAAAGGGGTATTCCCTACTAACAACACTAATCTCCTATAGACGGGATAAGGGATAACAGTCGGATCGCTGGGGGCCTGACTACAGCAACCGCCTGTGACACAAATGAATGATCTAGCGACTGATGGGACCCCGGACCTAGCGACTGATGGGACCCCGGACCTAGCGACTGATGGGACCCCGGACCTAGCGACTGATGGGACCCCCGACCTAGCGACTGATGGGACCCCGGACCTAGCGACTGATGGGACCCCGGACCTAGCGACTGATGGGACCCCGGACCTAGCGACTGATGGGACCCCGGACCTAGCGACTGATGGGACCCCGGACCTAGCGACTGATGGGACCCCGGACCTAGCGACTGATGGGACCCCGGACCTAGCGACTGATGGGACCCCGGACCTAGCGACTGATGGGACCCCGGACCTAGCGACTGATGGGACCCCCGATCTAGCGACTGATGGGACCCCGGACCTAGCGACTGATGGGACCCCGGACCTAGCGACTGATGGGACCCCGGACCTAGCGACTGATGGGACCCCGGACCTAGCGACTGATGGGACCCCGGACCTAGCGACTGATGGGACCCCGGACCTAGCGACTGATGGGACCCCGGACCTAGCGACTGATGGGACCCCGGACCTAGCGACTGATGGGACCCCGGACCTAGCGACTGATGGGACCCCGGACCTAGCGACTGATGGGACCCCCGACCTAGCGACTGATGGGACCCCCGATCTAGCGACTGATGGGACCCCCGATCTAGCGACTGATGGGACCCCCGATCTAGCGACTGATGGGACCCCGGACCTAGCGACTGATGGGACCCCCGATCTAGCGACTGATGGGACCCCCGATCTAGCGACTGATGGGAGCCCGGACCTAGCGACTGATGGGACCCCCGATCTAGCGACTGATGGGAGCCCGGATCTAGCGACTGATGGGAGCCCCGATCTAGCGACTGATGGGACCCCGGACCTAGCGACTGATGGGACCCCGGACCTAGCGACTGATGGGACCCCGGACCTAGCGACTGATGGGACCCCGGACCTAGCGACTGATGGGACCAGTGAATGGGAGCAGAGCTGCACGAAGGCCGTACAGCAGATATATAACGTACAGAGACGTTCACTACTGGGCCGGGCAGCAATCCTGACCAGCTGATTGGTGCGGGGGCTCGATAATTCCCCCCATCATACCGCCCCACAATCACATATTGATGGTCTATTTTAAAACAAATCCTGGAAAACCCACTTAAAGGGATTTTCAGGGATTAAATCTTAGGATAAGCCACTAATGTCTGATGAATGGTCGGGGGGGAAAGGTCTAACCTAATAGTTGTTATCAGCAGGCCGCACGTGTGATTGATCGGCTTCGGCACAACCTCACTGGTCATCTACAGGAATATGTAATGTCTATACTCATAATCTCCATACAAAACGATCGGGCAACACATGAACTGCTCAGTCCCAAAGAGAAATTAGGGGAATGTTATATCCCATTAAAGAGGTTGTCCAGGAATTATTATTATTTTTTTTTTTTAAGAGAGTATCATTCGGCTAGTGGCACGTTGGAATGGCCTTTAAGAAGGCCGTTCTTCTCCTACCTTTCCTTGTTTTCTTCTCCCAGCCGATACCAATATAATTTGTTTCTTCATGTATGTAAATGAGCACCACGGAGCACCCGGGGCGTACCTTCTCTTCGGCCAGCACCCATCGCTTCTCACCGCTCCTTCGGCCGTTGCGGTGACTCCCCTCTTGGTCTTCTTTCTTCTCAGTTTTCGTCAGAAGCGAATTCTCACACATATGCAATCGGCTCTGCCACTTCGGGTTCGGGCAGAGCCGACTGCGCATGGCGGGCCGCCATTTTCCGGAGGTCTGCACAAGAGCGTACTGTGACAGAACCACTGCGCATGCGCACAGCGCTGCGTACGAGGAATTAGAAGAAAGAAGATACAGAGAAGACCAAGAGGGAAGTCACCGCAAAGAACGAAGGGGTGGTAAGAAGTGATGACGAGGTGAGTGCTCGCAGAAGAGGAGGAACGTCCCGGGTGCTCCGTGGTGCTCATTTACATACATGAAGAAACGAATTATATTGGAATTGGCTGGGAGAGAAAACAAGGAAATGTAGGAGAAGAATGGCCTTCTTAAAGGCCATGCCAATGTGCCATTAGCTTAAAAGTGGTTTTGCGAATGATAGACTCCCTTTAATACCTAGACAACTGGGGGAGGTGAAAAAAAAAAAAAAAAAAATCATACTCGCATGTCCCTGATGCTCTGGTGTCCTCCTGGTTCTTCTGCTCCGGCGGCTTCTCACAGGTCTCTTCTTGAGTTCTGGGGAAGCTGCTGATTGGCCTCAGCAAAAGACCCGTGATGTCACAGGTAGTGACATCGCATGCCCTTCGCTGAGGTCACTGATTGGCCTCAGTGATCACGTGTGGCTGGAACTTCTGCCACATGTCAACACTGGACCAAGAGGACCGGACCGCACTGGGAGGCACCGGAGCGTCGTGGAAAGGAGAGTATGAATTTTTTTTTCCCCTTCACTTCCCAGCCTATTTAAAACTTAAGCAGGTTGTCCATTTCTGCCTAGACAACCCCATTAATGTCAGAAATTGAACCAATTTTGCACCAAAAATCGGCGCCTAATTCTTTAAAGGGGTTGTTCACAATATACAGATTTTTTTTTGTGGAGGCTAGGAAAGGTGAGAAATAACAAAACCAAAAAAAACCAAAAAACCAAAACACACACTTTGTCCCCGACGCTCCCGTGTCCCCTGCCAATGTGCGATCCCGGAGCTTGTTCCGGCGGAAGTTCCCACTGCACATGAGTGCCAGAACAGGAGAGTATAGGTGTGTTTTTTTTTTTTCCCTTCCCCGGCCTCCCGGAAAAAAAAAAAAAAAAAAATCTGTATTGCCTGAACAACCCCTTTAAGGTTAAATCCCCACATTGTGGAAGCGCAGCGTTTTTTTGATGCAGATTCTGCTGCGTTTTTTTTTTAAAATCAAAGTCAGGACTTGCTTCAAAAGGAATAGACAATATAAAGGAAGGTCTTAGAATTTTCCCTCAAAAAAATCGCAGCAAAATCGTCAGCAAAAAACGCTGCAATGTGCAGCCTAAGGCCGGGGCCCCGCGTTGTAAAAATGCAGAGTTTACATTACCCGCAAAGTGAATCCCATCCACACATTACAGGAAAAAAATCTGGGTTTTTGAAAAGATGTCAATGACTCCTGCGGAAATGCCGGTGGTTTCCCTATAGGTATAACAGGGGCAGAAAGTCCGCAGGGAAAAACTCTGCAGTCTGTGAAAAACACTGCGGAAAAATACATAATGCGGTTCTGCAGAGTTTCCTCGCTGCATATATCGCTATGTGGGGCCTTTACCATCGTCCACTCTGGCGCACAAAGGATCAAGACTGGCGTAGGAAATGCGAATAATCCCCCCCCACTGTGCTCTTTAGGTGTCGGGGTCGGCGGCTCCTCCTCAGTGACAGGTGGCGGGGTTAGTGGCTCCTCCTCAGTGACAGGTGGCGGCGGGGCTCCTCCTCAGTGACAGGTGGCTCCTCCTCAGTGACAGGTGGCTCCTCCTCAGTGACAGGTGGCGGGGTGTGGCTCCTCCTCAGTGACAGGTGGCGGGGTGTGGCTCCTCCTCAGTGACAGGTGGCGGGGTTAGTGGCTCCTCCTCAGTGACAGGTGGCGGGGTTAGTGGCTCCTCCTCAGTGACAGGTGGCGGGGTTAGTGGCTCCTCCTCAGTGACAGGTGGCGGGGTTAGTGGCTCCTCCTCAGTGACAGGTGGCGGGGTTAGTGGCTCCTCCTCAGTGACAGGTGGCGGGGTTAGTGGCTCCTCCTCAGTGACAGGTGGCGGGGTTAGTGGCTCCTCCTCAGTGACAGGTGGCGGTGGCTCCTCCTCAGTGACAGGTGTCGGGGTAGTGGCTCCTCCTCAGTGACAGGTGGCGGCGGCTCCCCCAGTGACAGGTTTCGGGGTTAGGGGGGGCGGGTCCTCCTCAGTGACAGGTGGCGGCGGCTCCTCCTCAGTGACAGGTGTCGGGGTTAGTGGCTCCTCCTCAGTGACAGGTGGCGGTGGCTCCTCCGGGGGTCAGTGACAGGTGGCGGCGGCTCCTCCTCAGTGACAGGTGTCGGGGGGTCAGTGGTGGCTCCTCCTCAGTGACAGGTGGCGGTGGCTCCTCCTCAGTGACAGGTGGCAGTGGCTCCTCCTCAGGTGACATTGGTGGCGCGGCTCCCCTCAGTGACATTTGCGCCCCCTCTCCAGGAGCTTATTCTGGGATCCATTGCTCCAGTCTTCGGCCCGCTCCCTGGATGAGTCGCTCACACACAGCCCGGTCTCAGAGCACCGACCTCCCGTAGATAGCCTGCCCCGTCACCTCACACACTTATCCTGCCCTGTGACAGCCATGACCTCCCCTCACACCTGCCCATAGACATGGCCGAGCAGCGGTCACCGTAGTGATGACTATGGCCGAGGTCCGAGTATGATGTCCCCCCTATCCCCGGCCCGCACAGCGCCGCCTCCGCCAATCTCACCTCTCTCCAGCCTGACAGGTTCCCCGGACACCGCCATCTTGTCTCCAGCTGGTTTCACTAGCAGGAAACTACCGAGCGGAAGTGACGTCGTATCGTGAGATCACGTGATAATAAGCATTCTGGTCTCTGTAGTCCGTGCGTGTGAGCGCAGCTGTCCCGGCCAGGTGAGGAGGAGCAAGATGGCGGCCGGAGAGGAGGGCTCATCCATGGTTATACAATAGGGGGATGAAATGGTTGACAGAGATAAGAAAGTGTTAAAGTCATCAAAGTCACCGCACCAGGTATTAGAAATGTCACAGTACAGAGATAATACACACAGTGATGTCACAGTACAGAGATAATGCACACAGGGATGTCACAGTACAGGGATAATACACACAGTGATGTCACAGTACAGGATAATACACACAGTGATGTCACAGTACAGAGATAATACACACAGTGATGTCACAGTATAGAGATAATGCACACAGTGATGTCACAGTACAGAGATAATACACACAGTGATGTCACAGTACAGAGATAATACACACAGTGATGTCACAGTACAGGATAATACACACAGTGATCTCACAGTACAGAGATAATACACACAGTGATGTCACAGTACAGGGATAATACACACAGTGATGTCACAGTACAGGGATAATACACACAGTGATGTCACAGTACAGAGATAATACACACAGTGATGTCACAGTACAGGATAATACACACAGTGATGTCACAGTACAGAGATAATACACACAGTGATGTCACAGTACAGGATAATACACACAGTGATGTCACAGTACAGAGATAATACACACAGTGATGTCACAGTACAGGATAATACACACAGTGATGCACAGTACAGGGATAATACACACAGTGATGTCACAGTACAGGGATAATACACACAGTGATGTCACAGTACAGGGATAATACACACAGTGATGTCACAGTACAGGGATAATACACACAGTGATGTCACAGTACAGGGATAATACACACAGTGATGTCACAGTACAGAGATAATACACACAGTGATGTCACAGTACAGAGATAATACACACAGTGATGTCACAGTACAGAGATAATACACACAGTGATGTCACAGTACAGGGATAATACACACAGTGATGTCACAGTACAGGGATAATACACACAGTGATGTCACAGTACAGAGATAATACACACAGTGATGTCACAGTACAGGATAATACACACAGTGATGTCACAGTACAGAGATAATACACACAGTGATGTCACAGTACAGGGATAATACACACAGTGATGTCACAGTACAGAGATAATACACACAGTGATGTCACAGTACAGAGATAATACACACAGTGATGTCACAGTACAGAGATAATACACACAGTGATGTCACAGTACAGGATAATACACACAGTGATGTCACAGTACAGGATAATACACACAGTGATGTCACAGTACAGAGATAATACACACAGTGATGTCACAGTACAGGGATAATACACACAGTGATGTCACAGTACAGGATAATACACACAGTGATGTCACAGTACAGGGATAATACACACAGTGATGTCACAGTACAGGGATAATACACACAGTGATGTCACAGTACAGGGATAATACACACAGTGATGTCACAGTACAGGATAATACAAACAGTGATGGCACAGTACAGAGATAATACACGCAATGATGTCACAGTACAGAGATAATACACACAGTGATGTCCCAGTACAGGGATAATACACACAGTGATGTCACAGTACAGAGATAATACACACAGTGATGTCACAGTACAGAGATAATACACACAGTGATGTCACAGTACAGGGATAATACAGTGATGTCACAGTACAGGGATAATACACACAGTGATGTCACAGTACAGGGATAATACACACAGTGATGTCACAGTACAGAGATAATACACACAATGATGTCACAGTACAGAGATAATACACACAGTGATGTCACAGTACAGGATAATACACACAGTGATGTCACAGTACAGGATAATACACACAGTGATGTCACAGTACAGAGATAATACACACAATGATGTCACAGTACAGAGATAATACACACAGGGACACATCGGGATGTCACAGTACAGGGATAATACACACAGTGATGTCACAGTACAGGATAATACACACAGTGATGTCACAGTACAGGATAATACAAACAGTGATGTCACAGTACAGGATAATACACACAGTGATGTCACAGTACAGAGATAATACACACAGTGATGTCACAGTCACAGGCCTACAGAGATAATACACACAGTGATGTCACAGTACAGGGATAATACACACAGTGATGTCACAGTACAGGGATAATACACACAGTGATGTCACAGTACAGGATAATACAAACAGTGATGTCACAGTACAGAGATAATCAGTACAGAGATAATACACACAGTGATGTCACAGTACAGGATAGATACATATAGTGATGTCACAGTACAGGATAGTACACACAGTGAGCCCAGACAGAGATAATACACACAGTGATGTCACAGTACAGGGATAATACACACAGTGATGTCACAGTACAGGGATAATACAAACAGTGATGTCACAGTACAGGATAATACACACAGTGATGTCACAGTACAGAGATAATACACACAGTGATGTCACAGTACAGGATAATACAAACAGTGATGTCACAGTACAGGATAATACACACAGTGATGTCCCAGTACAGGGATAATACACACAGTGATGTCACAGTACAGAGATAATACACACAGTGATGTCACAGTACAGGGATAATACAGTGATGTCACAGTACAGGGATAATACACACAGTGATGTCACAGTACAGGGATAATACACACAGTGATGTCACAGTACAGAGATAATACACACAATGATGTCACAGTACAGAGATAATACACACAGTGATGTCACAGTACAGGATAATACACACAGTGATGTCACAGTACAGGATAATACACACAGTGATGTCACAGTACAGAGATAATACACACAATGATGTCACAGTACAGAGATAATACACACAGTGATGTCACAGTACAGGGATAATACACACAGTGATGTCACAGTACAGGATAATACACACAGTGATGTCACAGTACAGAGATAATACACACAGCGATGTCACAGTACAGAGATAAAAAATAATACACACAATGATGTCACAGTACAGAGATAATACACACAGTGATGTCACAGTACAGGGATAATACACACAGATACATACAGAAAATACACACAGTGATGTCACAGTACAGAGATAATACACACAGATGTCAAAAATAATACACACAGTGATGTCACAGTACAGAGATAATACACACAGTGATGTCACAGTACAGAGATAATACACACAGTGATGTCACAGTACAGAGATAATACACACAGTGATGTCACAGTACAGAGATAATACACACAGTGATGTCACAGTACAGAGATAATACACACAGTGATGTCACAGTTACACACAGTGAAAGACAGGGATAATACACACAGTGATGTCACAGTACAGAGATAATACACACAGTGATGTCACAGTACAGAGATAATACACACAGTGATGTCACAGTACAGAGATAATACACACAGTGTAAAAAGATAGTCACACAATGTACACTGAGATAATACACACAGTGATGTCACAGTACAGAGATAATACACACAGTGATGTCACAGTACAGAGATAATACACACAGTGATGTCACAGTACAGAGATAATACACACAGTGATGTCACAGTACACTGCTGCACATCGGTGTCTCTCTAGTCTCGGACCAGCTGGCACCTACAGTGAGACCTCTCTGAGAGGAAGTAACCCTGTAGTCTCCCCTGTAGCGAAGTCCAAATCCTCGTACAGGGTTGAAGAGTGAATATTGTGAAGTCTACTTATATAACCCCCTTGGGACTGGCCCAGAGTCAAACCAGATAGGAGCACGCTGGGCCCACAACCCACTGACCGGGGCCGTCATTATTGATGGCCTGTAATGACTAATAAAGTTTTTGAGGACGATATTGGGCACCATTGTGAAATAATAGATATAAATACAAACGTTCACATTTCGAAAAACCTTTGTTACGATTGTAAAGACTTTCCATAATCTTCAAAAAGTCTCTTTGTTTTTTTGGGAAATTTCCATTCTGTGTTTTAATTGCTAATTGAATTACACGGCCGGCAGTGGAATGTTCTGTCTAATCCTTATCTTTCATGGTGATTCTCGACAAGACGAGAAATGATGTAGCCCTGCTCTGAGGAGGATAACGTCGTCCTTCTGTAATGTCTGTGGGCTGAGTGCGCTGTGCCACGAAGATTATACCCGGTACAGACAACGCTCAAAACAAATATTCCCTCTTTAGTCAGTAGCAGATTGTAGTCACGTAGGTCCTAGCCGTGTAGACCTAAGGCACAGGGTCTTGGGATATCTTAGCACATACTATCAGGGACGACTCCTAACGTAGGTCCTAGTTATATACACTTTTGGCACAAGATCTTGAGATATCGTAGAAGATACCATAAGGGACAACTCCTAAAGAAGGTCCTAGCTGTGTACACCTTCGGCACAAGATCTTGGGATATCTTAGAAGATACCATAAGGGACAACTCCTAAAGAAGGTCCTAGCTGTGTACACCTTCGGCACAAGATCTTGGGATATCTTAGAAGATACCATAAGGGACAACTCCTAATGAAGGTCCTAGCTGTGTAGTAGACCTTCGGCACAAGATCTTGAGATATCTTAGAAGATACCATAAGGGACAACTCCTAAAGAAGGTCCTAGCTGTGTACACCTTCGGCACAAG
Organism: Leptodactylus fallax; assembly: GCA_947044405.1. Classification (NCBI taxonomy): domain Eukaryota; kingdom Metazoa; phylum Chordata; class Amphibia; order Anura; family Leptodactylidae; genus Leptodactylus; species Leptodactylus fallax. Next base: position 2,498,880 of record CAMRHE010000204.1, read on the forward strand.
ATCTTGGGATTTCTTAGCACATACTATAAGGGACAGCTCTGTCCTGACATAGGCTTTAGTTGTGTAGACCTTCGGCACAGGGTCTTGGGATATCTTAGCAGATACCATAAGGGACAACACTTAAGGAAGCTCTTGGCTGCATACACTGTCAGCACAATGGTTCAGGATATCTTAGCAGGTACCATAATGGACAACTCCTAAAGAAGGTCCTAGCTGTGTACATCTTTAGTACAAGGTCTCGGCATATCTTAGCACATACCATAAGGGACAAGTCCTAAAGAAGCTCTTAGCGGTGTACACCATCAGCACAACGGTTCAGGATATCTTAGCAGGTACCATAAGGGACAACTCCTAACGTAGCTCCTTGCTGTGTACATCTTCAGTACAAGGGCTCGGGATATCTTAATACATAGCATAAGGGACAACTAACATCGTTCCCAGTTGTGTAGACCTTCGACACCAGGACTCAGCATATCTTAGCACATAACTTGTAAGTTGTTCTTCCATAACTGTGAGGAGTGTCTTATAAGGGTCTTTACACAAGACAGAAAGTGAAAAAGAAATTAAAGAATTCCACCTCAAATTCCTTTCCACTTTCTGACCCTCTGTTTTTCCGCCTCGGCTTTTACTCACTGATTCTGCTCAGATTATGGGGTTATTTAGTGGGGTCTCCAACGCTGCAGGTTCTCTGGTTAAATCAGCCACACAATCGGCGGCTAGATCGGGCGGGCGCTTATTTCTTCAGTGTCCTCCTTCGGTCACTGCCTACTATTGAATACAACAGAATTGGAAGCTGATTTTGAGTTCGTTCCACCTTGTGAACTTACACTAAGAATAATTTTAGTTTTTCCTGTTCAGGTCAATCGTTTGCTTACCGTAATGACAGTTGTCAGGGATTACAAGATGACAAGATCTTAAAGGGGCACTCCACCTGTGATTAATATCGGCAATGGAGGCAGGACGTGTGAAATGAAGCTTATCTGGATTATCTGGAACTGCAAGTAAGTGTCCTTTTATTTTGTTTCTGGAGGGTCCAGCTTGTGAAAAACTACATATAAGCCCTTATCATTGCATAGGAGACAAATGTCTGAAGGCCGGGGGTCCCACCGACTCCCGATAATTGGGAGAATGCGGGTCCCTGCTGTCATCTATGTGAATGGATAAATCTCTCCTATGGAAATTGTTGATGTTCATGTAAATCCGGGGTTACATATAATAAAGGTGTACACGGCCTCTATGACATCGGAGCGGCCGGAGAGGGGGAGGAGCTAGAAGCAGTTGGCGTACACAGCCGCTCTCAATACGCTGGAATAGGCAAGGGGAGGGGGGGTTACAGACACTTGGCTTCCAACAGGTCACTGCGACGTTTCGTTTGCAGGCCTTAGCGCAAAAGAATCGTCACAGATGTGGTCACGTGAACTGGATGGAAATCGGGTAAACGGCGCCGAATTTTAACATGATGCATATTAGTAAGTTGTTTATATTGAGGAATTGGATTAAATGAACTCTAATTGTAATAAACCAGAAAACCCCTTTAAATAGTGGCCTTATTAGGTTGATGCATCCATAAGGCAGAACGTGAAGAACAGTTGTCAGCGACTTGAAGTGTGTCTGCGTCTGCTGCCTCCAGATGTGGCACCCGTCAGCTTCACAGGGTTTATGTGAATACACAAGGCAGAGGCTGGTGCAGCGCCCCCTGCTAATTAACTAGCGACAAGCTTGTCATTTCCTAATTAATTCAAGCCCTGCGTCGCGTTGTTAAGGAGCTGGGCAATACCATGCAGTGCCCGGGAGATGACGGCACACGTCAGCCCCCGCACATCTACAGCTGTGGGTCACACTTTGTTTTTTAGGTATAGAGATATAGCAGGGCTGAGGGGATTGTTTGGCACCAGTATGATGTATGGCCTTACATGGGACTGCAGGTAAACTCACTTTATTGCCTCCAAGAATCAGGTAAATGACACATTCAGCTCTGCTACATACGACAGAATAAAAACATCATTTCTTTATTGCGGCTTTGTGGGCTTTACAGTCCATTCATTAGTAGAGTTTTCTATCCAGGTCCTTTTCTTCATGGAGCGTGTGCACATTTAGTAAGGAATATGCAAATAAGAGAAAACTTACTCTAGCGCCACCTATTGGAAGGTCACTCCCTATAGATCAATGCCTGGTGGTCAGAATATCTCCTCCTTAACTTCTGTGGATGTTGTTTGCTCCAATCCTTCTCTCTCTTCACGTCTTCCCAGACAGACTGGAGGATGATGAGATCAGGGCTATATCTGTGGGGGCCGGATCATCACTTCCAGGACTCCTCCTCCAAAGGGCAAAGGTCACACCAAATATTGATGGGATTTACATTTCTTTTCTTCCTTTGCTTTATTTTGTTAATTGGCAAAAAACTATTAACCCTTCTACTTCTGAAAACATTGTTACTTTGCAGTATTTAGCCACATCTGCCTGAAACTTTTGCACAGTACTGTACATTGGCTCCATATAGATAAGAAGGAGGTTTTAGAAAATTTAGATTTTTCCATTAAATTAAAATTTACTTGAATTTTTCTTCTGCTTCTTGCTCATTACTCCGATACTCGTGCTGTACATGCGCCCGATCGGTCGCCGTTAGTTACAGGTTACTATTGCGCCTTATACTATACACAATGACGCCAGTGTAAGTACCGTATGTAGTGCATGTTTGTTTTCTTGTCCGTTGCAGGACTTTACTCCCCACTAGGTGGCAGTCTATAGTCTGTAAAAGTGCGTCGTCTGCAAACACAAAGCCTGCAGACAAGAAACTGAAGTGTTGTATAACATGAACCCCCGACAGCTAGTAACAATGGAGAAGCCCTCATTCTAGCACATAGGGTGGGACATAGGGTACCGTCACCTTACATGTCTTTTATCCTATCAGATATTGTCTTATGTGGATAAGTGTAAGTGACTGACTCTGATTTAGTGGAAGAGTGAAGAAATCAGGCGATACCTTTTAGAGGCTGAGTATATTTATAAGTAAGCTTTCAGGAGTGCTCGCTCCCTTCATCAGACATGGTGTGATACAAGAACTGAAAATTCACAGATTTTTATACACATGGTTTTCAAAGCATTTTAGAGTCCTTAAAAAAATTGCAATCTAAGTAGAGAAGTTATTTACAACAGGTCAAAAAAAACAGTCTGGAAACTTGTGGTGCGTGACGGAGGGATCAGTAATTCTTGCTGTTATCTGTTTGCTATCAGGAGGTGATTTGTGACCCTCACAGCTCATACATAGTGTGACATGAAGCTGGCATGAATATTAAGTCCAAATTGCAGAGTTTGAAATTTTTGCATAAATTTATACTCCATTTCTTTTCTTTTCTCCTGTGTCTTAAAATGTCCCATTAAAACCACAACCCGCAAATCTTCAATAGAGTGGTTTTCTCCGGAGAAATGTGCGGCCACTGGGAGATCGGTTCTGTTATTAATGGTGGATCTGTGTGAGTTCATGCGCTGACTGAGTCTCTGCCCTGTTTCCCCCACATAGAGGCCTGTGGTGGGACATTGCACACACATTATGAGATACACCACATTGGGAGACCTGCAGGAGAATGTCCCCCTAATTCTGTGCACCTGTTGTGACTGTGGGATAGGTACACTGTCAGCGGTGTGGATGTGCTTGCAGGTCATGCACCTTTTATGTAGGCAAGGTGAGGCGCCATTTTCAGTTGGGGCCTTCAGGGCACTCCGGACGATAATGCGCCTCAGGTTTGGTGGTTGTCGAAAGGAGAGGAGAGGGGGGACTGGAAATATGTCCTTGAGTCTGTTGTCCCTATGTAGCACAGGTTGGAGCTCCTTGGCAATCCTTCGTAGGATCTCCAGCTGTGGGTTGTAGGTGACAACTAGGGGCACTCGGGCTTCTTTCTGGGTCTCTCTATATGTGAGCAGACTGTCTCTGGTAATGGCTGCTGCTTTGTTTAATTGGTTGTCCGTCACTTTTGGTTTGTATCCCAATCGGAGAAATTTCGTCCTCAGATCCAGGAGGTGCTTGTCCAGGTCTGCTTTGTCGGAGCAAATACGATTGTATCATATAGCCTGGCTGTAGATTATAGATTGTCTTGTGTGCTTGGGGTGGAAGCTGTCGTTTCTCAGGTAGGCCGTTCTGTCTGTGGGTTTGTGGTATATTGATGTGAGTAGCCGGTGGTCTTTGATGTATATTGTGGTATCCAGAAAGTGGATTTCACTCCCTGAATAGCTAAGTGTAAGGTTGATGGTCGGGTGAAAGTCATTGAAGTCATTATGGAATTGAAGTAGGGCCTCCTCACCTGCAGTCCAGATGACAAGGATATCATCGATATAACGAAGGTAAATCATAGGTTTGGTGGCACATGTTGATAAATATGCTCCTTCCAGTTCTGCCATAAAGAGATTTGCATATTGGGGTGCACATCTGGTCCCCATTGAAGTTCCCATTCGCTGTAGATATAGATCCTCTCCAAAGGTAAAATAGTTGTGGCTAAGGATGAATTGTATGAGCTGCGTTACTGGCTCTGTTGGGAGGTTTTGTTTTGCCAGGTGTACCCGACATGCTGCAACTCCATCCTTGTGGGGAATGTTGGTATACAGGGATTCCACATCCATGGTGGCCAAAATGGTCCCCTCAGGTAGAGGGCCCAGGGCATTCAGTTTGTTAAGAAGGTCAGTGGTGTCCTGGATATAGCTTGGAGTATCCCTGACAAGGGGTTTTAGGAGATTTTCCACCCAACCTGAGATGTTTTCTGTCAGTGTCCCAATGCCAGAAATGATAGGCCTCCCAGGGTTGCCATCTTTGTGTATCTTTGGGAGCATATAGAAGCAGCCCGGCCTGGGATCTTGGGGGATAAGTCCTTTTACCTGATTCTGGATGTGGACTGGAAACTCCTTGATCATACTCTTTAGTTCTTTCATATAGGCCTCTGTGGGATCACTTCCAAGTTTGGAGTAATGGATGGGATGTGACAGTTGCCTGTTTGCTTCCTGGATATAGTCTGAGGTATTCATTATGACTATTGCGCCCCCTTTGTCAGCTGGTTTTATTATTATATCCTGATTTTCTTTCAGTGAAGTAATAGCCTTCTGTTCCTGCAGGGTTAGGTTATGCGCCTGTTTCTTTTGTTTCTCCAGGATTTCTGATCTTACTTTGCTTCTGAAACAGTCAATATATTTATCCAGTGCTGCATTAGCTCCAGGGCGTGGGGTCCAGGTAGATTTTTTGGTAGGATTCCTTATGGGCTGTTCCATCCCAGAGTCACTGCTGTATGGAGGGTCTTTGTCATAAAAATATTCCCTTAATCTCATTTTTCTGAAAAACTCCTCCATATCATTGCAGAGTTGGATATGGTCAGTGTGTGCCGAGGGGCAGAAGGAGAGACCTTTGGAGAGAACTGACATTTCGTGTTTGTTTGGCTCATAAGAGGAAAGATTCACAACACAGCTTTGCTGAGCTGGGCTGGTACTTGTGGTTGTAGTAATGAGGCCTTTTTGTCTCAGTCTGTGGAGCTTTTTCTTTTTGTTGTTAATAAGCATATCCTGAAGTTTCCAGTAGTATGTGTGGAGTCTGGCCTTCATTTCCTCTGTGTCATTAGCCAATGATGATTTCAGGGCCTGTATCTCCTCCTGTGTTCTTTTTTTGTTGTTATAGGAAATTTTTATCATATTGTTCCGCAGCCTTTCAGATGTCCGAATACATAGTTGTTCTGCATATCGGCTGTTGTAGGTGTTCCAGGTTGGGTTACGTAAATTGAAGCCTTTTGGGATGAGTCTCTCTCTTTGTCTATCCAAGCTGCAAAATCTGGTCCATGCATTAGCAGGATTTCCCGGTCTGAACACAGTCTGGAGAGCGGGGCTCCTTGCATCATAGTGATCTATTATAGTAGGGGGTCTCTGCCTCCTTGTCTGCGCTGCAGTCCCATACTATATACAGGACAAGGCAGGGACTCTCAGCATTATAGGTTACAATGATGCAATCTGGACCATGTACGGACTGGATATTCTGGCCGGCGTGCACAGGTTAAGCCCACTAATAATCCAGTTATCTATTTCTCATTTAAAGGGGGTGTCCATGAGGTATAGCAAGCTGAGGGGAAGCCGAGGTGATTGTAAAACAAAAACGACAAAGACATTCCCACCTGTCCCCGATGGCCTGTTGTCCTGTCCCAGTTCACTTTCTATCCCGTGCTGGAGGTGGAGAGACTCACATAACGGGGAAACCAATGAGCGGCCTCAGCGGTCACTGATAAGGAATCAGAGACCTTTGTAGGTGACGCCACCGATCCCCATCCTTTGAGGTCAGCGGCCATGTGAGCCGATCTGCTCTGGCCAAGAGTCTCGGCATGGGAGGGAAAGGGGATCATACGATCAAGCATGCCCACTAGTACTCAGTCATTCAATGTCTATGAGACTGACAAGAACACCTGAGTGACTGCTGACCGCCACTGCCATTGTCAGTGCCATACATGGAAGGCTAATGTCATAGGTGGCCAGTTATATATACACATACACAGAATGAGACCCACAGAAAAAAGACCTCAAAAAGGCGCAATTTACGCCAAAAAAGGCGAAAGTAGCTTAATAAATGTGCACCAATGTTGGACTTTACACCAGTTATTGGTTGGCTTATTTTGCCACAAACTTCTGCTGCATATGGCACTTCTTGTGCCACGCCCCTTCACACTACACCACGCCCCTTCACAATACACCACGCCCCTTTTCGGATAAGCCACACCCCATCATTGAGCAAAGTGCAAAAGGCATTTAAGTGAATCACAGTTACAAAAACGTTGCGGGAAAAATGTTGTAATACTGTCTGTTTTTCCACAGTATTTTTTTAATTACTTTTTTCCCTACATTTTTCTTCCCCTGTTCAATTTATAAGGAAACCGTTCGCGATTCTGCAGCTGAAATAAACAAGCTTTTCCGAAACGTTTTTTTTTTTCCGCAACGTGTGGATGGGATTAATCAGAATCTCATTCACTTGGCTGCGTTTAGCCTGAAACACATAATAAATGTGGGGTAAGTTGTGGGTTTCAGTTTTTTGGGGCAGATTTATTAATTCGTGCATGGTGCGACCGATTTAAGAGACTCGGGCCCCTTTGTTTTTGATGGGTGCTAGTTCAGGGACCAGGGGTGTAAGGCGGCAGTGCCGAGTCACTGGAGTCCCTGAAAAGCCTAAAGTAGGTTTTTAAAATGTTTTCAATTTTTTTGCAATCCTACAACAACTTCCCAAATTCCTCGGAGTATCGAAGAAAATCGTTTCGGCGGCCTGTGTCATTTTCTGCCGAGTAAAGGATGGCCCAATTTAGCTCCAGTATAATGTCATAGGCCAGAAAACTCATTGCTGTCTGCTCGGCGTCTCATCAGTCAGCGCTGAGGATATAACCAGGTTTCTGAGTAGCAGAGCATTGAATTACGGTTTAGTCTTCCTACAGAAAACATGCAATATTTATAGGCAATGTGCTCTAAAAGGATGCCGCTGGTGTGGAGACGTGTGCCCGAGAGGGAGGAAATGACGCCTGCCTCCATTCCTGCACATGTGAACTGTGAATGGACTGGTATATATAAATATACCACCCTGTACCTCAAGAAATCTGAAGAGGAATTCACGGAATCCCATGTTTATGTCGTTGGCCGAAAGATTCCTTGTGTGGGAAATAAGGATGGTCCATAAAAAGTAATACACAGCTTAATCCATCGCAGCATTCCAAGAAGGTGCTAATGGGACCAAGAATCCGGAACTGCAGAGGTGGATCTTACGGCCGGGCTGAGAACACATTGCAAGTTGTTAATCTCTGTACCAGAGTGGCATCTGCATCTCGTACAGACTTTACTGCCGCTACATTACAAGTGCTGCTAATCCCACCCTTGTATATAGCTCTATTCTGTAAGACATTCTATACCTGTCTCTGAATTTATAGTAAAACTTTTCTTTCCTGAATTTTTTTTTTGCCTCTTTTACTATGAACATAACCATATTAACCATATTTAACCCCTTCCCATTGCAGCCATTTTTCGATTTTCGTTTTTGGCTCCCCATAACTTTTCTATTTTTCCATTCACAGCCATAGGAGAGCTTAATGTTTGCGGGACAATTTGTACTTCGTAGTGTTACCATTCAATATTCCATATGATGTACTGGAAACATGGAAAAAAAAACCCAGAACGGGGTGGAATTGGAAATAAAATTGCGTTTGTGCGACATTCTTACGGGTTTCGTTTTTACGGCGTTCACTGTGCAGTCAAAATGACGTGTCACCTGTATACAATGGGTCGGTACGATTCTGGACATACCAAATTTATATAGTTTTGTTTTGCGTTGCAAAAAATAAAAATGTCTTGTTTTCACCGTATTCTGACCGTCGTCACTTTGTTATGTTTCTGTGTACAGAGTCTTTTTTTTTTGCACTTTTTAGTTTTACCATTTTTGGGAATGTCTATTATTTTGATCGCTTTTTATTCAAATTTTTATGTGAGGCGGAGTTCACAGTATAGGAAAAATATATTTGTAAGTTTGTAGACCGGGCGTTTTCGGACACAGGGATACCCAATGTCTATGAGTTTCACTTTATTGATGTACTTTTATATGTGTTCTACAGAAAGGAGGGGGGATTTTAACTTTGAATATTTTTATTTTTTTTTACTGTAATTTTTATCACAATCACTGTTACAATTCATTGCAATTTTAATACTTTGCAATGCCTTGTATAATTGCAGACCTCCTATTACAGGCTGCCTAGAGCAGAAGTAATACAGTTACAAGCCTGGGATCCTTCCATAAACTCCCGACTGTCATGACAATGGATTGCTGGCCTTGGATCTCGTTCCGAGGGTCTACAATCCACCCGAAAATGGCACCTCGGTCATCTTTGCAGGCACCGATCTCAGGCATTACTACTGGGTCTCCACTGTGTAATAAAGCGGAAATTCGGCCGCTCATCTCCTGACATCTGCTATAATAGTACAATGGATGTCGGGAAGGGTTTACATTTGTAGACAATTCAAAGCTAAACATTTTTGCAAATATAAATAATGAAAAATTTTGTAGATTTTTTTGAATCTTAGTGCCGACAGTCTTTTGTCTTTATTGGTTACCAATGGATATGACCATGAATGCAGGAACTTTCTATGATCTGGGACTTGTCGGAAACCCATCTGGAAATCATGTCTGGCTTTCTGACAAGTCCCAGACCATAGGATAACACTTGACCATCAGGGTTTTTAGAAGACTGCTGATCTTTTGGGTGGTCTCCAGTTAGATTTGGAAGTCGGTAACCAGATGGACTTATATCCATAAAACGACATTGTAACACCTAAAGCCACTGTAGTGTAGAGTAAGGAACCACATCATGGAATTTTTGGCTGCTTAAAAGGTCATGAGATTTTCTTCCCATTTGTGTGATGTTGTCATAAACAGTCATTTGGACCAAGAACTGGATCTTTAAGAAGAAAGTGATAGCATTACATCATGAGCTCGGCATCTGTGCGGCCAATTACAACATTACTGCAAATTGCCCCAGAACTTACTATCATAGACCATGGCTGCAATTAAAGGAGCTCCAGTGTCTTGCACTTATGTATAACCCTCGTGAATGAGGTCGATCGTGATTAGGAGATTAGGGCTATGTAGTAGGCCTCATTAGAGAAGCCTTGGAAGTTCCCTGCAATTTCCTTAAGATTAAGCTGTGCTTGAAAACAAGACAGGTGCAAATATTTCTTACAGCTGACTCTTAATTACTCGGTCACCATAACTGTTCCAGTCATTAAAGGGACAGGACCTACAAGGATCATCAGCAACACATCCATCCTTTGGTACACTGTACAGCGGAGCGCATCGTACTGTGTGTTAAAGGGATTTTAGGTCTTCTGGATTTTTCTCGGTCATTAGAAAATAAACAGATTTGTAGAATTAGCTCACAAATCATATGAAAAATATATGAACATTGCTGCACATTCTTACAGATCTTCCATGGGGACAGTCTATCTGAATCTTGTACTTTTCATGCAGTTTGTGCAAATGACCATCCTCATTTAAGGGGTTTTGACATTACAGACAGTTATTCCCCATTCATAGGATAGGGGATTAGTATCAGACCTCTGGGGGGTCCGACCGCAGGGTCCCCAAGTGATCAAGAGAATGAAGTAATAGAAGTAAATGAGGCACTGGTCATGCGAGAGCCCTGGCACGTCATTCCGGGGGGGACTTTTGTGCTCCCTCCTCCTGATCCCAGCGATCTGACACTTATCCCCTATCCTATGGATACCGGATAATTGACTGTAATGGCAAAACCCTTTTAGGCTAAAGCCCCATGTAGCGAAAGACACCAAAAATTGCTGCAGAAAAAAACACAGCAGAAACGCGTCTCAATTTTTTTCCGTAGTGTTTTTCATTGCGTTTTTGCTGAGTTTTTCTCTGCAGATTTTCTTGCCCATATTATACCTATAGGAAAAATGTCAGCATTTCTGTAGGTATAATTGACATGCTGTGATTTTTATTCTGCAACGTGTGGATAGGATTAGCCAGAAGCCCATTCACTTTTGGCTCAAAAAACCGCAACAAAATCTGCAACAAAGAAAGCTGCGCTTCCGCAATGTGAGGCCTCAGCCTTAAAGTGGTTGTCCCAAGATTGAAACTTATAACCGATCAACAGGATATTGATAAATGTACAGTATGACCCTTGGGGGCTCAACCACTGGGAACTCCACCAAGCATGAGAAGGGAGTCCTGTGTCCCTTTATAATGTCCTGAAGCTCCATTCAACTCCATGGGGCTGAATTATCATGGCTTGAGTGCTAGAAAACTGGTGTACGAGTTATGAAAGGATGCAAAAATTGTGACTTTTTAACGTTTGCTCTCCACGCACCACTTTTCATGGTGAAAACATAACTTTGCATGGGGCCCCAAAATTCCAAATTCGGCCTTGCTTACCAGTCCCTTATCAGTGTCATGTGATCCTCTTGGCTTTTGAGGGAAAGGGAATCGAGAGCAGACAACGGAGTGTCAGAGATAGGCGAGTATGTTTTTTTTTGTTTTACACCCACCCCAGCGGCCCCTTAAGTACCTTCAAATCCTGGATAACCCCTTTAAAAAAGTAAATACTTCTTGGGGACCATTTCCCGTAGGTTCAGCATTGGATGGAACTTGCTATGACTTCTATTTAGCAGATTCTTATGTAATCTGTGAAAAAAGACCTAAAAAAATCAGAGGCTCTCAGATTTTTATGGATCTGTACAAACCATATGTAACATACCCATGTGTACAAGCCGTCTAATGGCAAGTATATTACAAGTCTTTTATTTTTTTATTTTCTATACTTTATTTAGATTCTGGACAATCCCTTTAATTCTAGTATTTCCCTTATAATATTTAACTATTCATAAAATAGCAGATAAGTAGAAGATCTCCTCGACCGGCTGTATCTCTAAGCCCTAAACCATGACTATGTGACATTTCGGAGTGCAATTATTATGGCTGTTATCCTTTATATAGTGGCGACGTGTTCCGCCATGCTATACAATTGTCTATTTCTCCCAAGACCTGTCACTTAAACGCTCCCGTCCTGCGTAATGAAAACATGATTGAAACAGCTGCACAACAATTTTCTATGTGAACTTTCATCTACAAAGGAGAAAGAACAAGTGTCAGATGGTATAAGTGCGAAGGAACAGGGGCAAATGGCCTGATCTAAGTGATTCATGTTTGCAGGGGAACATATAAAGGGTGAAGTATTAGGAGTGCGGAGATTTTCTCATCTGCGGTTTACAAGTTTACATCGTGTTTTATATGAAGACAGCTTCAGTGGCTTCTGATCTTGCAGTCATTTTTCTTATGGGTCATTTACTCGCTCTGGTTAGCGGGGAATGGTCCCTGATGCAATAAGCAGACATACTATTACACACACATGTGATGTCATTACGCCTCCCAAGGGGTTTCTGTGCCGCCTTCACAAGTACAATTCAGGAAATCATGATTTAGTGACCAGCTGCTACGGTCGCTCTACGTGGTGTCCACAGAAATGGAAAAAAAATAATGACTGTGTTATAGGATTGAAAAATAATAGCATTTACAGAGATGACGCACATGAAGGAAACAAAACACAATGTAAATATATAAATAATATTAACAATATAGAATAAATGATCTCTCGCCAGTTCTCTGCCATAGGCAAGTTGCAAATTTTTGTGCAAGCTCAAGCTTGCACAAAAATTTGTGACTTTTCCCCATTTGTGCTTCACTCACCGCTTTTCTTAAAAAGTGCATGGGGTGTGGGCAGGAAGGGGAGGCCCAACACACCGGAAAACTGATAGAAATAACAGCTGGCGTACATTTCAGATTCATGTGCGTGGACCACCTGAGGCCCAGTTCACATCTGCGCATAGGTTTCTGTTCGGGGAGTCTGTTTGGGGACCCCCAAACAGAAACCTATCTGCATAAAAAAGTGGTTACTGGCGGACCCCATAGACTATAATGGGGTCCGTGCGGTTTCCACACGATGTGAACCGGACCTGAGATGCACCAAAATTATTAAGAGGCATACACCTCTTAAAGGGTTTCTTCAGGGTGTGATCAAGTTTTATTACGGCTACTGATCTCCCAGAGCCCCCTTTATTACTTTTGTGGAGGGCAGCTGGGGAGGCCAGCACTCCTGGTCTCCCCTGCAGCCACTCTGACTCCCTACTGACTGGGGCTGTAGCTCCATTCAGTACAGTGGAGTTGGTCATGTGGCTGCAGGGGAGACCGAGGAACAAGAGTTCAGACCTCCCCAGCTGCCTGCCACAAAAGTAATAAATGGGGTTTCGGGGACCAGGGTGTATATTAGTAATAAAGCGTATCCAGTGCAGGGAATGTATTAGTTTTATTATTCCCCAGATAACTCCTTTAATAATTTTGGGTCATCTCACTCTGGCTTTGCTGCTGCTGCTACTACAATATGGCCCTAATATTTTTCGTGTTCTGTAGCTTATATGGAGATGTGTTGTTCCAGTTTTATAAAATAGGGTCCTGGCTGCATGCCATTTTCTTATAATCTGAGTTTACTTTATCAGTCCACATAATATAATATCACTATGTAGTGTCTAAATAATATGACATCTCCAAAGGGGTTATCTAAAGGGGATATCTATGGGAAAGCCACACTTGACTATCTTCGACAGTCGTATTGACTATGAATGGAGCATCTGCATGCATGTTCGACCACTGCCCCACTCCATCAAGGGAACCCCTTTGCTCTCGTGATCAATGGGGTCCTAATGGTTGGACCCACCAATAAGACACTTGTCACCTCTCCAGTGATTGTATCACTTTGTTTGTGGAAATCCCTTTAAATCATAAACAAAATAACACATCTATTTCTGTCTTATACCGCTTGTATTGGTTGAAGAAGTTCACAGATCTCACGCTAAAAATAAATCTCGGGCTCACCTCTTTAAACATTTCCAGAACTCCATATAAACCTGACTCCTATAGGGTATGTATATAATGGGGCATATTCCTTTAATAGAGGAGTGCAGGAAGCTGTCCAGATCTCATCTGAGGTCACTGGAATGTTTATACAATTTCATAACTTGCGAGTATCTGGTTCGTGCATGCCTAGGTGAGAAGCGATCATCCAAGCAGCCAACTAACGTCTCAATAACTCTTCTAGGAATGACACAGTAATAGGAAAAAGCAGTGATAACCAGGTAGGAAGTGCGGCTGGCAGCGCTCCAGGATCCTCCTGTAATGTTATAGGAATGACTGGAAGCTCAATGTCCTAGACAGATAAATTGTGACTGGATGGAGATGCCAAAGAATGTTCTTTAAGGTCTTTTTCTTTGTAAATAACATTATTTCTGCAGTCTATCCGAATGGTGCAATTCAACGTTACACTGATTGTCTCCTCTTTTTGGAGGTATCTGTCATGATCTTTCCCTCACTTTATCCTCTTGGTGTTTGTTGACCATAAAATACTCGCAATTAGGAACTTAAAGGAACAAAGGAAATTTTTCTTTACAAATAATCATATCTACATGAGGCACCATCGTGGGAAATCTTGAGGGTTCAGAATACTGGTCATGATGCGAACAGTCGTGGTTTTTATGATCCAGCAGAGAGCGTTTTTGAAGGGAGACTCTCACAAAAACCCAGCATATCACCCCAGCCCTGCAGATAGATAGGTTAGTGTCACCAGACCCAGCATATCACCCCAGCCCTGCAGATAGATAGGTTAGTGTCACCAGAACCAGCATATCACCCCAGCCCTGCAGATAGATAGGTTAGTGTCACCAGAACCGGCATATCACCCCAGCCCTGCAGATAGATAGGTTAGTGTCACCAGAACCAGCATATCACCCCAGCCCTGCAGATAGATAGGTTAGTGTCACCAGAACCAGCATATCACCCCAGCCCTGCAGATAGATAGGTTACTGTCACCCGACCCAGCATATCACCCCAGCCCTGCAGATAGATAGGTTAGTGTCACCAGACCCAGCATATCACCCCAGCCCTGCAGATAGATAGGTTACGGTCACCAGAACCAGCATATCACCCCAGCCCTGCAGATAGATAGGTTAGTGTCACCAGAACCAGCATATCACCCCAGCCCTGCAGATAGATAGGTTACTGTCACCAGAACCAGCATATCACCCCAGCCCTGCAGATAGATAGGTTAGTGTCACCAGACCCAGCATATCACCCCAGCCCTGCAGATAGATAGGTTAGTGTCACCAGAACCAGCATATCACCCCAGCCCTGCAGATTGATAGGTTAGTGTCACCAGAACCAGCATATCACCCCAGCCCTGCAGATAGATAGGTTAGTGTCACCAGAACCAGCATATCACCCCAGCCCTGCAGATAGATAGGTTAGTGTCACCAGAACCAGCATATCACCCCAGCCCTGCAGATAGATAGATAGTTAGGGTCACCAGATCAGCATATCACCCCAGCCCTGCAGATAGATAGGTTAGTGTCACAAGAACCAGCATATCACCCCGGCCCTGCAGATAGATAGGTTAGTGTCACCAGAACCAGCATATCACCCCAGCCCTGCAGATAGATAGGTTAGTGTCACCAGAACCCAGCATATCACCCCAGCCCTGCAGATAGATAGGTTAGTGTCACCAGAACCAGCATATCACCCCAGCCCTGCAGATAGATAGGTTAGTGTCACCAGAACCAGCATATCACCCCAGCCCTACAGATAGATAGGTTACTGTCACCAGACCCAGCATATCACCCCAGCCCCGCAGATAGATAGGTTAGTGTCACCAGAACCAGCATATCCCCCCAGCCATGTAGATAGATAGGTTAGTGTCACCAGAACCAGCATATCACCCCAGCCCTGCAGATAGATAGGTTAGTGTCACCAGAACCAGCATATCACCCCAGCCCTGCAGATAGATAGGTTAGTGTCACCAGAACCAGCATATCACCCCAGCCCTGCAGATAGATAGGTTAGTATCACCAGAACCAGCATATCACCCCAGCCCTGCAGATAGATAGGTTAGTGTCACCAGAACCAGAATATCACCCCAGCCCTGCAGATAGATAGGTTAGTGTCACCAGAACCAGCATATCACCCCAGCCCTGCAGAAGATAGGTTAGTGTCACCAGAACCAGCATATCACCCCAGCCCTGCAGATAGATAGGTTAGGGTCACCAGACCCCAGCATATCACCCCAGCCCTGCAGATAGATAGGTTAGTGTCACCAGAACCAGCATATCAACCCAGCCCTGCAGTAGATAGGTTAGTGTCACCAGAACCAGCATATCACCCCAGCCCTGCAGATAGATAGGTTATTGTCACCAGAACCAGAATATTCTGTATGGAGAGAGACCACTCCTGGCTCTGAATTTTCATTTTCTTCACTTATGTATTTTTTATATTAAACATGAACCTGTCAGGTAATGGCACCCTGAATGCAGGATATAGTAGAGGGAGACATGCTAATATATAGTTTTATGTGCATGGGAGGGGTTTCCATGTTAAAAGCAGAGTAAATCCTGACAGGACTCCTAGGAGAGACAGAAGGAGTCCTGCTTGCCCTGCCCACACACAGTGATTGACAGCTCTCCCTGTATTGGTGGATGTATCAAGAAGCCTGTCAAGTCCTCAGTAATAACTAAAGGAAAAGCCGGTGAAGATGTTGTGCCCATAATCCGTTGACTTGCATTGGTCTTGTACGTGCAGTTTTACCCATCTCTGCTTTCTTGCCCGTAGTAAAATTCTGTTTTGAGCGCAGCCTGATATAGATCTGTGTAGTGTGTAATGTTCAATATGTTTTCATTTATCCTTGTCTTTTCAGGCATGTTGAATCCACCTTTCGTACAGCAGAATGCATAGCTCCGGCCAAGCCAACCCCAGGACCTGCTCCCCCACCCCCCACCCAACCCCTCATTTGGAAAACAGCTGCTTATTGAACAGGGAAAACACATTTTATGTATTTTTGCAGGACAATTTCATATTTCCAAGGCTGTAATATTTCCCCAAATGCACAAATTCTTCCTGTTGCCATATACATTGATAAAAAATACAAAAACATGCTCCTCATTAAGCTCAAAAACTCACCCCAGGGTGTATTGCATAGCATTTTATATACACCATCAGGTGGTTAACGTTTGACATAAAAGAATATAATATGCAGCCTATTAGATGGCTTCCATTAAGACCACATGTTCTGTCACATGTTTATGGTTCTCAGCGGAGGCGCAGATTGAATAGAACACATTCTTATGGAATATAAATCTTTAGATTATTATACCTGCATTATAAAGCCCCAAGTGCACCGTGAACACCGGAGCTACATAATGAGGAGCCCTTACCAAAGAGCTTACAATTTAATAAGATGTTAACTGTGTGTTCATGTCTGCAAGTTAGTGGAATAAATTGATTCAAGGAGTGAACATTGTTGTAAACATTTAAGAACCTAGACGTCTTAAGATTATATTTCAGGTGGTGCCACCAGTTACTTTAAGATTTCATTCCCAGTCTTAAAGCTCGATGGAGTCATCCCACAATAACAGCCAGAGAATAGGTAATAAAATCTGGGGTCCCGGGGTGCGGATGTGGTCAGTTATCTTCTCCTGTCCCATAGACTTTGAATGGAGTGGCAGTGCCAATTGTGCGGGGGACACAGGACCTCCATTGTGATGATCACAGGGGCGACCAGGAATCAGACACCTATGACTATTTTGTGGTTAGGTGATCATTTAAAGGGGTTTCCAGGACTTACATGTTGATGATCTTTAGGATAGGTCATCAGTAGGTGATTGGTTGGAGCCCGACACCTGGTACCTCTACAGATCAGCTGTTTGTAGAGGCCATGGCACTCACAATTGCTGAAGCCTCGTTACTGTGCCAATGACGTTATGTTCATCGGTCACATGGTACAACAGCAGCTCAGTCCCAATTCCAAGAGCAGCCCCTACTCCATATTTGGTTATGCAGTAAAGAGGCCACAGGACTCAACGAACGCTGCAACCTCTTCAACCAACTGATCTGTGGGAGTCCTGGCTGTTGGACCCCCAACTATCACATATTGATGACCTATGCTAATGGTAGATCGTCATGTATGTCCTGGAAAACCCCTTTAAGCTGAGGCCCCATGTTGCGGAAACGCAGCTTTTTTTATTGCAAATTTTGCTACACTTTTTTGAGCCAAAGCCAAGAGTGGCTACGAAAGGAATTGGAAATATCTAGGAAGTTCTTCTACCTCTCCCTTCTGCTCAATCCACTACTGACTTTGGCTCACAAAACCACAGCAAAATCTGCAACAAAAAAAGCTGCGTTTCCGCAACGTGGGGCCTCAGCTTAAAGGGGTTTTCCAGGACATACATATTGATGATCTACCCTTAGATTAGGTCATCAGTATGTGATAGTTGGGGGTCCAACACCCAGGACCCCCACAGATCAGTTGGTTGAAGGCTGCAGGGTTCGTTGAGTACTATGGCCTCTTCACTGCATACCCAAATGTGGAGTAGGGGCTGGTCTTGGAATTGGGACTGACCTCCTGCTGTACCATGTGACCAATGAATGTAACGTTACCTCATGGTGGGAAAGAAATCTTCCCAAAATTCTCCATTTCGGGAAACACAATGCCATGTTCTCAATATGAATGCATGGTGACCCTGTAAGGGCACGGTGTCCATCTCTGTCACTGCAGTTATACTGGTGGGTTCTTACAGTATTGTGTAGGGTCTACTCTTACATATATCCTTCTCTGAAGATGTTCCCTTGCGAATATTCATTTACAACAGATCCAAAAAATGTTATCGTCACTCCGTCCACCTGTGTAATAATACTCAGTTATTCCAAGTCATATGGAAAATCGTTTCTTTTTAGTTGTTTATCTGATCTTTTCGCTCTGTAACTTTTGCAGACTTTGGTGATTTTCTTAGCATGTTCCGTCTTCCAGGTTCCTTCCAGATTGTGTGACCTCTACAAGTGGTGGATGTTCTCAATATGTGCTTGTTAATAGCAGTTGTTAAATGGCTGTCAACTTCTCCTCCTTCTTATCTTATTTCTTAGCACATTAAACTTCCAAACAGGAACAGGTGTACAAAGAAAATTCCACCTGGGAAATAAAATTACCGAATCTAATGTAAACGAGAAGGTGCAAGTCCTGCAATATTAGTGTGGCCAAGGTGCAGGTTCATGGTTACACCTTTTACCTCCCTTTGGTATAGACACTCTGGTGGGTGCCAAAGTCTGGCTAATATTATTTGTAGTTAGTTGGGCTGTATTTTTGGTAATTTTATTGGTCTTAGGGAATGGTTTCCAGTTATAGCAACATGACTTCAGGGAGAAGCAGCGTAAGATCCATTACTGAGACTTCTACTAAGGAGTGGCCTGATTGCAACGTAACGTATGGGCCCTGAATTGTACGATGGTGAAGACTGATGTTTATACAAGGGGGTTACTTAGAGTTCTAAGGAGTTGGGCAACTTCTTGTAAAATGGGAACATTCTACCCCATGTGTGAGATTCCTTCCAGAGCAAAGAGTATCCAGCGTAAAGGGACAATTTTGTGAACAGATGTTGACAAGGAGGTGAAAGAGTTCAGCAGGATTGTTCGGCACTTGAGGATGACTGGACCAAGTCAGAGAAAGAGAGCCTCAAGGTCTAAAGAGAGGGACCGAAAGCTAGATTGAAGCCACAGTTTTAAGCGTTCTGCAAAAGTCAGTACAAAGCCCCGTGTGGGTGCAGAGAAAGCCTCCTCATGTTAGGAGAGTGACAAAACTAGACTGCCAGGAATGAGAAGGTTTTATCTTCTGCCCCAGAGAAGTAGATAAAGGGGAAGTCACCACCAAAGAACTCAATGTATTATGTTAATGTTCTGCCATTCTGGACCCTTATGAGTAACATTAAAATATGTGCCCCTTCAGCGTATCAGCGAGCTCGTCTAAGTAAAGTTCTGTAATTGACCCGCATCTGCGACCTTTTCTTCCTGCCGCCTAATCCCTTACTAACACCACTTAATGGTGCCAATAGATGCTTTTAACATTCTACTTCCTCATGAAACCTTACAAGGGTGATGGAGCTCCTAAGTGGGCTAAGGTCCTGTCCATGCTGCTTTGACTTGGCACTTATAAGATAAGTTTACACCTTTTATGAGGATTGGTATTGAAGCCCACAGAACTCTCAACAATTCTTTATAAACTTGTATTCTGAGTCAGGATTGGTCACATTTCTCTAGTCTATTAGTGGTTGACTAGTACGGCATAGCCGAAATATGACTATACCAATACCAAAACGTGCTCAAGCCACACAGGGTCAACCCACCATTATACATTTTATATATTTCCAAGGTCAAGGTATGGAATAATGTTTTATACCTCTCCAGGTTCCTGTGTAGTTCTGTTTTTTATGTTCTCTGTGCTCTGCTGCAGTAATGCAATGGTTAAAGGGGTACCCCATCTCCAGGATCATATTTATACTTGTAGCTTACTTGCTTTATCTAAGTTCTGCTCTCCAGCTGATGACGTCAGTCCCTGTTCCCGGCCATTTCTCTTGTCTTTCTCTCTCATTGCAAAGTTCTCTCAGTTGCTGAGCCCTGGTAAAGCTAGAACAGCTCGATCAGTGACTTTATTATCTCTGCATATTAATCCAAAACAAGCACACTGCTCACCTTGGGTGGACGCTGCTGCCTGACCTGCCCATTACACAGGCTAAACTTGCCTATCAACTAGTCACCGAAGCCCTGGGATGGGAAAACTCCTTTAATTCTTTTTTTTTTTGTACTGAACTCTGTTGCTACTCAGCTGTTCTGGATAAGCCTCTCAGCCCTGGTTTACGGGTGTAGAATTTTGTGGTAATTGGAATATGCAGTGCGAAAACCCAGCCTGTATAACTACTCACTTACTGCTTGGTGATATGTCTTTCCTTGCTACCTGTCCTGAACTCGGCTTGTTCTTGACTCTCCTTCTGTTCATTCCTACACTTGGTTCTTGTTGCACTTCTCCAATAATTGACCTTGGCTTTGTTACTGAATCTGACCTCTCTACGTCTCATGCTATCCTGTTGACAACTATAGAAGACTCCTGGCTGGCCCCTGACTAGGTTTTGCTATCCTGCGGCTCCAGTATGCTCCAGGGACCATAACTGGAGAATTTTGCGCAGCGAAGTCCAGATCTCCATGTGGAGATTAAACTCAGTTTACCAGGCATTAATAAGGTTCCAGCTTAGGGATCCACCTCTAGCATTGATGTAACAATTCCTGTTTATTTGCTTCCTTGGTTATAAATTTGAGAAAAATAAGTGAACCTGATAAATGTTAAGTGATATTCTATCCTTTATCATAAAGTTAGAGTCATCAGAAGACCTAAAGCTGTTGGCTTTACTGCGTAGACATGACCAAATCTGTCATCTACGTTGACTTGGGGTCATGCTTCTACTTCTGCCGCTGAAGTTCCTTTACTTTCTAATGAGTAAGAGAGTCTCTAAACCTTCTTCATCTGGTTCTCGGATGCTTCTAACCTCAGCTGAAAGGCGGATTGTGTTCTACAGCAATAAAAAATCCTGCTGTGGCCCCATCTTACCATGGTCTTCCATCCAATGTCTTGTAATTAGGTCTCGCGTTTATCCAACCAGATTAGATCTCCCCACCTGTGGGTCTCCGCTGTACACGTTTTGGGACTTCCTGAGCCGAAAAGTCAAAAGTCAAGAGTTCCAGCTGAAGAAGAGGGAATCAAGAAGCCACACATGATGGGAACTCGAAGGCTGAACATCCGAAATAGCTTTTCAGAAGATTGCTGGCTGGAGAATTAGCGTTGACTTTCATAACCCTTTACATGTTTGGAAGGAAGGCAGGTGTCTATTAACCATTGTTTAACTAGCATCAGTAAGTAGATATTAATTATAGCTAGATAAATATACAGAGAATATTGTCCTCGGGGCTAAGGTGTGTAGTTTTCATGTGAGCAAATGTTTACAACGGAACTGTGCCAAAACCAGAAATGAGCTTCTCCCAAAATATTTGGCATAATGCATTGCAGAAAAAGGATCATCACAATACAGAGCTATTCATTGTGGTGTGTAAAGTGAGATCTAATTGAAATGTGCAACTCGGCAATAGAAGGACTTTTATGATCGTGTTCTACGGATTGAGATGAATGGAAAGTATCAAAGCATTATACAGTAAATGGGAGGATTGTGAATGCTCTGTAGTTGCCCGGCCCTCTCTCTTAAAAAGAAGTGGTATATTTACTGTGCAAAAGTTTTAGGCAGACAAGGGGAAAATGCCCCAAGCCAAAAATGCTTTTACAAATAGAAGGGTTAATCGTTTATTTTTGTCAATTAACAAAGTGAATGAAGGAAAGAGAAATGTAAATCCCATCAATATTTGGTGTGACCTTTGCCCTTTGGAGGAGGAGTCCTGGAAGTGATGATCCGGCCCCCACAGATATAGCCCTGATCTCATCATCCTCCAGTCTGTCTGGGATGACATGAAGAGACAGACGGATTGGAGCAAGCAACATCCACAGAAGATCTGTGCTTAGTTCTCCAAGATGGCGGCGGGAACAACCTCCCTGCCCAGTTCTGCCAAAAACTGTCTGCAAGTACCGAGAAGAACTGATGGAAGGCAAAGGGCAAAGGTCACACCGAATATTGATGGGAACAGCTGGTTGGTGGGGGTGCTGGGTGTTTGACCCCCACCGACCACTGACGGCCCTTTCCTAATGATAGGTCATCAACATCTGTTGACCCCTAGAACCCCTTAAACTAACTCTGGAATAAGTATAGCTTTCTTGAGGTAAAGTTATGTAAGTCCGTCTGGAGGCCAACCTATCAGGAGACGGACTTTTCCATATGTTATGTTCTGCACTCATACAGAACACATGTGTCATTGTCATGCATAGCCCCGTAATAACCAAGCAGGAAATTGTTTCCTTTCACTAAATGATGTTATATTCATTATTTTTACCTAGGCCAAAATAAATTTCAGAGTCTTAGAAAGTGCAAAATCTAAAGCCAAAAAAGTCTGTCCAGAGGCTAAGAAAATGAGCCAGCGCGCTCCATGGTTCATCTCACAAAGAGAAGCTTGCAGTTTGCCAGGAATAAGTTTATGTTATTCTTAACTACTATATTAAATACCCCCTGGATTCAGCGTAAATTGCCCCAAAGAATATTACTAAACGGTTTTTCCAGAACTTACTAAATGATGACTTATCTGTGGGACCCCCACTGATCAGCTGTTTGAAGAGTCCTTAGGATAGGTCATCAGTCCGTGAGCTGTTGTATTCTGCTTGGTGATACAGAAATACATGAGCTCCACTAAAACTATAGTAATAGTGATATCTACAGTAAGGTGAATTTACTCACCTGACACGCTCATCTTCTTATATAGTCGCCGGATGGGTCCCCGGGGCGGGTCATGTGATTGGCAGACTGACCTGCCGGTTCACACTTCGCCCACTGCGTCAATCATTTTTTATGCGTATTTTTTATTTTGTGGTGTTTTTCCCAGAGCTGTGGAGTTGTTAGACCAAACCACCGACTCCAACTCCTCTATCTTCCCACAGCCCAATTCCAACTCCTGCCCCGACTCCTCCATAAATGTCTGACAGCCATGGTCAGTCAGAAGCAGTAAAGCTCCTCTAATTCATGCTAAAATATAGTGGTTGACTTACTATGAAAGTAAATATGCAACAAACTATGCATCTAATTAACTATTCAATAATAATAATAATTAGATAATATAATTAAAAACAATCAATTTATTTTGAAGCTGGAGTCGCTAATTTTTTCATCTCCTTCCTGTTCTGTAGAAATCACTTCTCAGTACTCATTTCATTATTATGACAGGCAGGATTACAATGAAAGGTAACACCTCCATTATAAAACTGGTAGCGGATAACACAGGTTTCATCATTAAAGGGAGTCTGTCACCAGCATATCAACCCATCCAAACAGATAGATAGGTTAGGATCACGTCAATCCAACAGTGTTTTCCTCTTGTGACTCAGTACCTCCATATTGCTGTTTTGGTCAATATGCAAATGAGCTGTTTGGTGCAGTTAGGGTGTTATCATTGCTCCAAAGTGGTAAGCAGCAAGCAGCAGCTCCAAAAATGTCGATATCTCAGCAACGGAGGCAGCGATTCTCCAGGGGAAAACTCTGTTTGATTCAGGAGACCCTAACCTATCTATCTGGGATGATACGCTGTATTCTGGAGACAGACTCCCTTTCACAATAGGCGATGATCACAGATCGTATCTTTACTCTCCCTGTGCAGTGACCTCAAAATAGGTCACAGAGCATGCCCACAACTCTCTTCGACAGAAGTCAGTCATGGCCGGTCTCTGTTCTGATATACGTTTTAGTATCTGGTAACTTTTTTTCTGCCAGCACCACTGCAGACCCAGCGCGCGGCGGGGATCTGCATCTCAGGCCCATTTACCATTAGCGAGAGCACAGAAAATCTCACATTTTATCAAGTACATTAATCATCTTCCAGCAGAGAGAATTGGGGGAGAGATTCAGAGAAGACTTGCCGCCGCCATGTCCGCCTTGCAGCTGTCAGGTCAGAGGTCCCGAGAGCTGGACTTGTGGACAGGTTCTGTACCACGCTGTGTGAACTGAATTTCACTAGCCACTGTTTGCTTAGATACCGCACATGCAGAATGAGGCCGGATGGATCTATGTGTAGCTTTGTTGGATATAAACAAGCAGTAGCAACGGCCCCCAAAATCTATTCTACGGGACCAATTAGAGAGACGACAGGTAGGTGACAGGTTCTCTGCGTGCGCTTTGCTCATTTCAAGTTTATTGAAATACCGAAGAATTCTTCAATCTTCGCTTGTCTAGCGAGTACGCCGCTTTATATTACATTTAGACATAGGGGAGCGAGGAGGAATATTCAGATGTGCACATAGGAAATGCTGCTGGTAATCTCTGCTGACCTCTGAATTTGCATATTAAAAAAATAAATGCAAACCATGGCGAGAGTACAGAGTGTTTGTAGCTGTATGTCAACAGTGTGTAGAGACGGAGATCTTTAACTAGTTGTGACACGTGGAATTTATACAATGACGTTACACGAATGTAGCCATGTACTAGGGGCGGTCAGTGCCGGGTGGTTTAGGCTACAGGTCACACTGGACGTTACATCTTGTTTCCTATTATGAAGAGTGATTTGCAGAGATGTCACAAGCACCTGATTAATATATAGAATGCTACAGGGTTAGAGTATCGCACCAGCTCACTTTGCTATTTCCGTAGCTTGTATTTTGGAATGGCACGATACATACATGTGGCATGTGCTATGAATATAGTATAGAGCACCACGTTGCGATACTGAAATAGAGTAGCACAGCGTTGGTTAAGTATATCTGACGTGCCATGTGGATAGATTTGGTGACACCGATCTGTTGTGTAACACTCCTTTGATGCATTTTGTTTTAAAATCTGTCAAAAACAAAATTGAAATTGCACCATTGCCATAACTCCCATCATGCCACTTCTATGGTACGTGTAGTTCGATAAATGTGACCCTCTTTACTTCACACCCATGTGCCTGTGTCTGGGACCGCAGCCCACACCATTTACTTTATCAAGCACCTCTGCCTTTTTGTTGTCCTGAAAAGTGGGGAAGTCTGATCTCACGAATATACATGAATGGCCTCTCCCGCAACAACCCATCAGCTTCAAATTCTGGAAAATCCCATTCAACAATTACCCTCAAGGAGGATTTACTAAAGGGATTTCCAGGCTTCAGGTCATAGATGATGCTCAGAAGTAATTGTCTTGCCTGTCTGTGCAGCACAGTTGTTTTTATGTTGCCAGGGCTTGCTGTGGGGTTACAACTGGAAAGAACAGCAGTTCCTAAGACTCTTCTCCTCTCTAAGACATTCGCTCTGTTTAAGGCTGCAGGCTACTTTGTTACAAAGCTGTAAGTAATCTCTGTGACACAGACACAGCGTAACGTATCGCCTGCTGTCCAACATGTAAAACAGAAAACAGAGAGGAGTGGAAATAGCAGACAGAGAAAAGGACAGAATGTGGGCTGCCCATACTTCAGGAAGGGGGCTAGGGAAGATAACCATGTGTTCAGAGTGCAAGATGTCATGCAGGCTGTCACTTGGCCATGTGACTACATGTGAAACTGGATACAGATTGATTTCAGTTACGGAGAGTTAAAGGGGCTTTCCAAGATTTTACACTGGTGACCAATTCTTGGAATAGATTGTCGGGGGTCCAACTTCTGACACTCCCCCTGATCAGCTGATTGAAGGGATGCAGTGCTTGGCCTCTTCGTAGTCACTGTGATGTCACGCCCACCAGCCACGTTATTCTTCTACAGTTCAGTCTCATTCAAGTGAATGGTATTGAGCTACAATACAAAACACAGTCGCTATACAATGTATGTCACTGTGCCTGGCATGCAGTGAAGAAACCGCAACGCTAGCCCGAGCACTGCAGCCCCTTCATTCAGCTGATTAGCAGGGTGCCAGGAGTTGGTTCGATCAATATAAAAATCTCAGAGAGCCCATCTGGGATACGCAGTCTCCTGTCTGTACTCCCGGCAACTGAGAAGTAGGCAGGAGGGATGTAGTGATGTCACCTGCTGCCCCCTGACGTCACTGGCAGCAGAGACCATCATGAGGGGACAATATATATACTGTTGGGGCACCAGGATGGTGACATTGTAATGTGGGGTCACCAGGAAGGTGTCATTATAATGTGAGGGAACAGGAAGGGGACATTATAATGTGGGGACACCAGGAAGGGGACATTATTATGTAGGGACACCAGAAAGGGGACATTATAATGTGGGGAGATCAGGAGGGGTACATTATAATGTGGGGACACCAGGAAGGAGACATTATAATGTGGGGACCCTAGGAGGGGGACATTATAATGTGGGGACCCCAGGAGGGGGACATTATAATGTGGGGACATCAGGAAGGGGATATTATAATGAAGGGGGACCAGGAGGGGGACATTATAATGTGGGGAGATCAGGAGGGGGACATTATAATGTGGGGACACCAGGAAGGGGATATTATAATGAAGGGGAACCAGGAGGGGGACATTATAATGTGGGTACACAAGAAGGGGACATTATAATGTAGAGGCACCAGAAAGGGGACATTATAATGTAGGGGCACCAGCAAGGGGACATTATAATGTGGGGACACCAGAAAAGGGGACATTATAATGTGGGTACACCATGAAGGGGGACATTATAATGTGGGGACACCATGAAGGGGGACATTATAATGTGGGTACACCATGAAGGGGGACATTATAATGTGGGGACACCATGAAGGGGGACATTATAATGTGGGGACACCATGAAGGGGGACATTATAATGTGGGGACACCATGAAGGGGGACATTATAATTTAGGGGCCACAGTAATGAGGACATTATGCTGTAGAGCCATATTAAGGGGGGCATTACACTGTGGGGACCACATTGAGGGGATGTGCCGAACCAAAGTGGAAGTGGGTGGGGCTTACACTACCTAAATTTGCAAAGATTTTATCATTAATTCAGTGCTTGTACGTATGCAGAAAAACACAAATAATGCAAACATTATTTTTTGCACTTCGGAGCGACCACACACAACAGCACATAAAATGTTTGGATTTTTCGAGGTATACGGCCTTCCGAGCTGCAAGAGAAAAACATCTGTGTGGTCATAAAATACATGTTCTATTTTTAAATAGAAATGAGTGGAGATGTCATCCATCTAGTGATCAGCAGGTGATGGCAGAGATGGAGTGCTCCGAACATGAATGAGGCATTGCTGGCCCGGAGGCTATGTACACATGGATGTAGCTGGGATTTCTCTGACTGCATCAATGACACACGGAGGAAGATGCCTGCAATACATGAGCACTTGGGATTATTGCACCACATTCACAGCTATCAAGATTTGGTGCTATTATGTAATCTACGTAAAATTGGATGTTGCATAATAGTTGCAGGTATAGGAATCCACTGAATACAACAAAGGTCAATGTAAATCTTATGTGATGTGTTCTCTACTACAGTAACCTCATACTGAATCACCATACCACAAAGCTAACTACTCATGGATATCAATAGGTGCATTCATTTTGGGAATATCCATGGGATCGGCAGCCAGTGTCACACCATTGACTCCATTGAAAGGCAACCAATTGAAGACACAACAGGAAAGAAACCAGTGATTACATATATTACATGAATGTGGATGTCAATCTCCAATAGAAATGCACAAAAATCATGTACAATTGACCATAAATATAAGTTAAAATTAAGTCAATTTGTTAAAAATTGCATTCAGCAGTACTATAGTGATATACAGTTGTGTCTGGCAGTGTAATGATGATTGTTATGTGGTGTTATCTATAGAGGTGTTATCTTCTGTTGTAATTCTGTGATGTAAAAGAAGTAACTGCTGCATAGAAAACACCTACAGAATTCAGAAGTGTCAGTCTATTATTAGGCTTTGTGGCCAGAGTGAAAGGATACAGTATTTTTTTAATAGGTACATGGAAAATTGTTAAATTATCAAAAATAAAAAATATATATTTTTAACTTTGTTTAAAAAATAGGTCATTTCTGGTGACACATTCCCATTAAGGGTAAGTAAACTACAAAAATATCAGGTAGTGACATTCAGGCCCTTTGCCGATTGGCCTCAGTGGTCACGTGACCACTGAGGCCAATCAGCACTTTCTGCACAACGCCGTTGTTGCAGATGAACCAGGACTCGCAGGAGGATACCGGAGTAACGGGGACAGGTGAGTATACATTTTTTTTTAATTTTTTTCACTGCCCCCAGCTTATTTAAACTTTAAAAGGGTTGTCCATTTTTGCCTGGACAATCCCTTTAAACCTTTGGAAACGGAGACTTAAAAAGGAAAAACAAAAATACCTGTGGCGGGAAGGGGTTCATGCTGTTCAGCAAGACTAAAAAAAGACGAAAAGTAAAGCAAAGAAATCTTATTGTTGTTGTTTTTTTTAACTTATACTCACAAATGAGCATTTAGTCAATATTAAAAACCACGTGACATCAAAACCGGACCACCCGATCTGCGTTTCGTCTGCTGCCGGATTCTTCAGGGGCAAATTTTATTGCTTTTGTTTTAGAGGAAATGTTCCTTAATTTTGTGTCGCAAATAACTTGTATAATTCCTTCTTTACTGTCCTCCGAGATGGTTTCTCTTCCCGTAACACATATTTTACACTGCATTAAGGACGCCAGCATGTGGTTTTCTGTCTTTTTTCTAGTAAATTCAGACTTCTTGGGTTGTAATGGTAAATTAGGAGAGCAGCTGGTCCGGGGATACGCAGGCAGTCACCTTCATGCCTCTAGCTGGGAGTTTTACGATGCGCGCCCAGCATCTAACCTTCTGTTTAACTATCGCTTGCTGTCATTAAATATGATTATAGGAAGGCTGCATGCAAGATATCTGCATTACTATATTTGTACACTCTTTATAACCAGTTGCGTCACCTCTATAATGAACAGGTTAATTTCGCCGGTGTCTGGTTTTCCTCACATCCTCGTAAGAGGCTTAGATTGTTTGGATTTTCAGAGACGGTACGAAACATTGTCCTAAAATATCAACTTTTTAAAAATGGATCAATTTTAGGGTAGAAGCAAAACAATCTGAAACGTCGGAGTTCCCTCTTTTAAACACCATTGGAAATTCTCTTGGTCGTTGCCTCATTTTGCTGCGCTGTAACGTCGCAGCTATCTCATTGTATATTTTGAACGTTTATGTCTGGTTTTATTCAGATTATACATGGCTTCACATTTCTTCCCCATGAAGTAACGGTTTACTAGCTACTTATCTATGAAGGACGTCTTAAGGGAGGACATTGTTTTCCACGAATTGGCAAGCGTTTCATTTTATTGTGTACAAGCTCAGGAATATTCTGATCCACTCGTATGATAATGTGTTCATTGTGCGGTGTAAAGCAGGTGCTCGCCTAAAGTCAGTCTCAGATTCTGGAGACTTGATGTTTTAGTTGGATTTTAGACCAAACCCCCTTTCCCCAGGTTGTTTATCACTAAGGTTCCTGCATGGACTAGGACAGGGGTAGGCAACCTTCGGGCACTCCAGCTGTTGTCAAACTACAACTCCCAGCATGCATACTTGCTCTGCTGTTCTTGGAACTCCCATGGAAGTGAATGGAGCATGTTGGGAGTTGTAGTTTCACAGCAGCTGGAGTGCCCGAAGGTTGCTGATCCCTAAGACTAGGAGTTGGCTAGATCCATGAAAGTAAGGCGCAAACTGGCCATGAATAACGTCCATTTGTCACAGCCATTTTGCACCCGAGGAGCATCTGGAGCATGAGATCTTTAGGCTCCAATACAATCTGTCGTTTTAAAGATCTGTTGCTTTGGTTTTCCTGCTCCATTTTAGGAGCAGAATAATGGGAGGGAACACCAATGTGAAAGAAGTCTAAGGCGAAGGCCCCACGTCGCTGTTTTGCCTGCAGAGCTTTCCTCTGCGGACTTTCTGCTTCGGTTATACCTATAGGGAAACCTCCGGCATTTTCGTAGGTATAATTGACATTGAAATGCAACGTTTTTGGAAATCACAACATTTCCGCTGTGCATATTTTTCTGCAGTGTGTGGATCGGATTCACTAGAATTCCATCCACTTTGCAGGGACTGTGAAAAGCTACGGTTTTTGTCGTAGCGTTTCCGCTGCGGCCAAACCACGGCGCTTATGCCACGTTTGTCCCCGATATTAGAGCTCATTCATACTATGGAAAATGAAGAGGAATTGGAGGAGACGAGGGTGTGCTCAAGTTAAAAATTTTTGTGACATATTCCGCACACTGTGCCTCCTACAAATATATTTCAAAAAGTTGGTAAGTATGCGTTATAAACACTTGAACATTTTGTCCGCTGCGTTCCCCTGCGATTCTATCTTTGCAGACACTTTACCTCCAGCGTATGTACACAAATAGGCACCATATGTGTCTGGATATTCTACTTCCTGGTCCCTCTCAACACACAGGAAATAGCCAGTCATCCAATCACTGGCCACTGTGCGTAGAGAGGGACCATTAAGTAGAGACCAGCAGGGGATCCAGGAAATGCCCAAATGGGAGCAGCTTAGAATCAGTGAAGTGTATTTTTACATTATTTCACACCATTCTGAGCCTATTCTAAGTAAATTGTGTCGACTGGTTTCCTACTGAGAAATTAGTTCCATAAAACATCATTGGGTGAAGTTGTGTTGTTCAGCTGACTTCAGACATGTTTACTTCACATGTGGCGAGGCATATTGAAGCACTTGAAAGGTTTTGCAACAAGACAGCAAGTTTATGACAGTGATCTTTACCATAAACTACATATTGGAATCCCTCCCAATCTCTCCCTTTGGACATCTAAACTAATGCAAAGAATGTGCAATGAATGAATCAAGTACGCGGGGCTGGAGTTATATAAGCGGGAGAGGCATCTGCATCTTCTCCCCTTTGATGAGCGCCGCAGTTCACCACACTGATATTTGAAAGGCGTCTGACTTATCAAGAACCGAGAAGCCTTCACATGTGAATCTTGTTAAATAACATTTCTATAGAGTTCTTTCATCAAACGGATAAAAAGGAAAAACATCAAACCTCTTCTTTCTTTCTCTTTTTGACCCAAATTTATCCATTCCTGCATTCTCGTGTACATCGTGCCCCTATTTAGGGACTGAATAATAAACATACAGTACTGTGGAATAAAAATGGTGCATAGTAAGAATGCTTCCAGAAATAGAAGGGTTAATAGTTTATTTTTGTCAATTAACAAAATAATGAAGTGTGACCTTTGCCCTTCGCCTTCCATCAGTTCTTCTCGGTACTTGCAGACAGTTTTTGGCAGAACTGGGCAGGGATCTTGTTCCCGCCGCCATCTTGGAGAACTAAGCACAGATCTTCTGTGGATGTTGCTTGCCCCAATCCGTCTGTCTCTTCATGTCATCCCAGACAGACTGGATGATGATGAGATCAGGGCTATATCTGTGGGGGCCGGATCATCACCAGGACTCCTCCTCCAAAGGGCACTCTTACAAAATATTGATTTGATTGACATGTACCATACTTTCGAGGCCAATGGCTTACCAAACTATGTAGAGGAGAACCAGACCATAGAAAGTTCTTGCATTCATCGTATCCATTGGCAACAGATCAAGACAAACGGCGTCACCACTAAGATGCTTAGAGGAAATCTATAAAACTCTGAATAATTTTTATTATTTATATTTGCAAAAAAGTTTAACTTTTACTTGTTTACAAATTCTATAGTGGTTACCCCTTTAATGCAGAGGCTTCTAATAGGGATTCTGTGCGCAGCCTTACAGCTTTGCCAAGTGTATGGACCCTTATAATGAAGCAGAAATAAATTGCCTTATTTCGTGTAGATGACTCCATCCATTCATCCACCTACATGTGTTTTCGTCTTTCACCTTTGAACAGATGATAGATTCATGTCATCTGCCCATAAAACTGCGTGACATAGTCTTGTTGAACAGTGGCTTGTTGGCCCCTTCCGCCCCCTACAAAGTATATGCAGATACACTAGTACTAAGACGAGCTATTTTTAATGAATGTGTACTGAACTTTCTAAGAACCACCCTGGATAGACATGTACACCTGGTCGGCAGCTGCTATCGAGTAGGGTTCATCTTGTAGTTTCTGTTTTACCATTTCCTTCGGGGTCAATGGACAGTTTGGTACAAAATAGAAACAGATTGTTCCATAATCTCCAATTAGAGAAACATCTACTACATTGACGTCCAACTGGTTCCCAGAGAATATATGTGACCTGTGTGTGTTGTGGACCTGAGGAAGGAACTTTCACAGGCAAAACTACCAGGGTAGCAGACATAGCCGCTCTTATGGGGTACAACAAATTAGCTGAGTGCTGAAATCTCTGTACTGTGACATCACTGTGTGTATTATCTCTGTACTGTGACATCACTGTGTGTATTATCTCTGTACTGTGACATCACTGTGTGTATTATCTCTGTACTGTGACATCACTGTGTGTATTATCTCTGTACTGTGAGATCACTGTGTGTATTATCTCTGTACTGTGGCATCACTGTGTGTATTATCTCTGTACTGTGACATCACTGTGTGTATTATCTCTGTACTGTGGCATCACTGTGTGTATTATCTCTGTACTGTGACATCACTATGTGTATTATATCTGTACTGTGACATCACTATGTGTATTATCTCTGTACTGTGACATCACTGTGTGTATTATCTCTGTACTGTGACATCACTGTGTGTATTATCTCTGTACTGTGACATCACTGTGTGTATTATCTCTGTACTGTGACATCACTGTGTGTATTATCTCTGTACTGTGACATCACTGTGTGTATTATCCCTGTACTGTGACATCACTGTGTGTATTATCTCTGTACTGTGACATCACTATGTGTATTATCCCTGTACTGTGACATCACTGTGTGTATTATCCTGTACTGTGACATCACTGTGTGTATTATCCCTGTACTGTGACATCACTGTGTGTATTATCTCTGTACTGTGACATCACTGTATTATCTCTGTACTGTGACATCACTGTGTGTATTATCTCTGTACTGTGACATCACTGTGTGTATTATCCTGTACTGTGACATCACTGTGTGTATTATCCCTGTACTGTGACATCACTGTGTGTATTATCTCTGTACTGTGACATCACTGTGTGTATTATCCTGTACTGTGACATCACTGTGTGTATTATCCTGTACTGTGACATCACTGTGTGTATTATCTCTGTACTGTGACATCACTGTGTGTATTATCCTGTACTGTGACATCACTGTGTGTATTATCCCTGTACTGTGACATCACTGTGTGTATTATCTCTGTACTGTGACATCACTGTGTATATTATCCCTGTACTGTGACATCACTGTGTGTATTATCGCTGTACTGTGACATCACTGTGTATATTATCCCTGTACTGTGACATCACTGTGTGTATTATCCTGTACTGTGACATCACTGTGTGTATTATCCTGTACTGTGACATCGCTGTGTGTATTACTCTGTACTGTGACATCACTGTGTATATTATCCTGTACTGTGACATCACCGTGTGTATTACCTGTACTGTGACATCACTGTGTGTATTATCTCAGTACTGTGACATCACTGTGTGTATTATCCTGTACTGTGACATCACTGTGTGTATTATCTCAGTACTGTGACATCACTGTGTGTATTATCCCTGTACTGTGACATCACTGTGTGTATTATCTCTGTACTGTGACATCACTGTGTATATTATCCTGTACTGTGACATCACGTGTATTATCTCTGTACTGTGACATCACTGTGTGTATTATCCCTGTACTGTGACATCACTGTGTGTATTATCTCTGTACTGTGACATCACTGTGTATATTATCCCTGTACTGTGACATCACTGTGTGTATTATCTCTGTACTGTGACATCACTGTGTATATTATCTCTGTACTGTGACATCACTGTGTGTATTATCTCTGTACTGTGACATCACTGTGTGTATTATCTCTGTACTGTGACATCACTGTGTGTATTATCCTGTACTGTGACATCACTGTGTGTATTATCCTGTACTGTGACATCACTGTGTGTATTATCTCTGTACTGTGACATCACTGTGTATTATCTCTGTACTGTGACATCACTGTGTATATTATCTCTGTACTGTGACATCACTGTGTGTATTATCTCTGTACTGTGACATCACTGTGTGTATTATCCCTGTACTGTGACATCACTGTGTGTATTATCCTGTACTGTGACATCACTGTGTATATTATCCTGTACTGTGACATCACTGTGTGTATTATCCTGTACTGTGACATCGCTGTGTGTATTATCTCTGTACTGTGACATCACTGTGTATATTATCCTGTACTGTGACATCACTGTATTATCTCTGTACTGTGACATCACTGTGTGTATTATCCCTGTACTGTGACATCACTGTGTGTATTATCTCTGTACTGTGACATCACTGTGTGTATTATCCCTGTACTGTGACATCACTGTGTGTATTATCTCTGTACTGTGACATCACTGTGTATATTATCTCTGTACTGTGACATCACTGTGTGTATTATCTCTGTACTGTGACATCACTGTGTGTATTATCTCTGTACTGTGACATCACTGTGTGTATTATCCCTGTACTGTGACATCACTGTGTGTATTATCCTGTACTGTGACATCACTGTGTGTATTATCTCTGTACTGTGACATCACTGTGTATTATCTCTGTACTGTGACATCACTGTGTATATTATCTCTGTACTGTGACATCACTGTGTGTATTATCTCTGTACTGTGACATCACTGTGTGTATTATCTCTGTACTGTGACATCACTGTGTGTATTATCCTGTACTGTGACATCACTGTGTATATTATCTCTGTACTGTGACATCACTGTGTGTATTATCCCTGTACTGTGACATCACTGTGTGTATTATCCCTGTACTGTGACATCACTGTGTGTATTATCTCTGTACTGTGACATCACTGTGTATTATCTCTGTACTGT
Source organism: Leptodactylus fallax (assembly GCA_947044405.1). Classification (NCBI taxonomy): domain Eukaryota; kingdom Metazoa; phylum Chordata; class Amphibia; order Anura; family Leptodactylidae; genus Leptodactylus; species Leptodactylus fallax. Next base: position 2,533,874 of record CAMRHE010000204.1, read on the forward strand.
GACATCACTGTGTATATTATCTCTGTACTGTGACATCACTGTGTGTATTATCTCTGTACTGTGACATCACTGTGTGTATTATCTCTGTACTGTGACATCACTGTGTGTATTATCCCTGTACTGTGACATCACTGTGTGTATTATCTCTGTACTGTGACATCACTGTGTGTATTATCCTGTACTGTGACATCACTGTGTATATTATATCTGTACTGTGACATCACAGTGTTTATACTCTTAGGGCTCCTAGGAACCTATGTATAAAACGTATTGCATGAGCCAAGCAATATGGAATAATCGGTTTGAACCCAGCTTGGTACGAGGTGTTTCGCCCATCTCTAGTCATAACTAATGGTGGAAAAGACCCTTGGGGTTGGCAGTATTCCTGTACAGGAAAAATAGTCTAAACCCTATGAAGTAGGATTGGAGAATTTATTACAACAGGAGGTATATTTGAAGTCCGTTTCAATATGCTTTGGTTATAGGTTTGATTTCACTTAGCATGCGATTGTTTTATGGCAGATTTCTGCTATTATTTATCTGGCGGCTGATGCAGGGCTCCGAATGGAAACAGATTTGTTGGAATTTCTCTATATTAATAATAGTTTCACAAAGTTTGCAAAAAATATATTATTAATACTACGCACATGTTTAGTGTTTAATTTAGGATGAAACTTTTGTTTTTACTTATCAATGTCTTTCTTATGGGTTTTACAGTCAGAGACGGAACAAGTCTCCGAGTAGAAAACGGGAAAAAGAATAACATCCAGTGAAAGTTTACATGTCCAATGTTTGATATTGTAATTCCAGCCGTGATTATCGCACAAAACTATTTTATACTATCTGATAAGTAGAGATGGGTGAACTGCTACGTCACAAGCCGGATTTGACCCAAATATCCCAAATTGTTTGATTTTTATTGAAAAACTTTTTTAAACTGGGGATTCATCTGGGATATGAAGAGACTCCAGAGTTTAATAATTTACCGCAATGCATTTCTCGATGGCCATTTTACATGGAAGCCCATGGGAGGTGAAAAAAAAATTAAGAAAATTATTCTCACCTCTTTTTGGCTTCCTCGAGGCATTTGGCACTCTCCTGGTAACGTCATGCACCCGATATCACCGCTGAGGCATTTGATTGCGACATGGGCACGCTGAGCGTCATGACGCTACCGAGGACGCTGAGAGAGAATCCCGGGTCGGGTGTATGGGAACATAATCCTAGTGTGACTTTTAACGCTTCATCCTGGTCTCTGGGACTTCAAAAGATGGGCAAATAGACCTGTTACATACCCCCAGGTCTATGCGTAGTTCTAACGATTTTGTCAGCAAAATAACAGTTAATTATTCCTGTCTCTGGACTCTTGATGAGGTTGTCAGACCTGCTTAAAGGGAGTCTGTCAGCAGGAAAATCGGTATCAAATTATGACAGTACCTTGTGGGGTGGCTTCTACACTTACCAATAATGTCTTTCTTATTCTGCATTGCAGCTCCATTGTCATGAAAATCATTGTTATTATTATGTAAATTAGCTGACAAGGCTGTTTAGGGGCGTTTCTTCCTTAGCCGGGGCTTCTCTCTCCGCTCTAGAGCAGTATCTCAGACGTCTTGTTGGGGATCAGCTAAGAGACCTATTTCTACACATGTAAGATGAGGTTTGGGATTGAGCTGATACTTTGTTATAGCAGTTGATTCTTAGATATTTTTGTGATTTCCGGGGTGGATTGTTGCCCTTATTCTTGGTACTGTCTCCAGAAATCGATTGAAACCATCTAACCATGGAACCATTTTAGGCCTCATGCACTTGACCGTATGCATTTCGACCCATAGTATGAAACTGTATTGTGCACCAAATAGTGCACCAAAACTGTTCCATAGTAAGTGCTATATCTGACATAATGCTCCCAGGGCTTCTAGGGAGTGAAAATAATCTAAGATACTACTAGAAGATCGGATTGTTGAGTCTACAGACGTGTGAAGCTTGTGCAGTATATACGCCATTACTTACCATCATATGCAGGGTCTACATGATAATCGTCCTCAGTCCTCTTGTCCAAACCAATATTTTTCTCTTCTGTGAAGGAATATTCATTGATCGTTCCAATGTTTGTAAAGAAACCTTGTAAACCATCTTATCATAGAAAAATGATCCTTGTGTCCACTTATCTACTTTCCTCCACCTATCCTTATTCCTCTTGGTCTCCGAGTGTCAGTTCGCTGAAATATCATACGACCTGTTCCCATATAAGTCTATGGAGAGGGGAGGGGGAGGAGGAGCCAAAGACACAAGGGCAAGGACACAGAGAGGCGGCTGCTGCTAACAGTAAGTTTTCTATCTCATCCCAAGAGTTTTGTTCACATCAGTCCTGTTAAAGACATCTCTACAATGTATTATATGTTTCTGCTGCTACCTCTGAGTGATTGGATTGGGGGGACAGAATCTTCTATTTTATCCTTGCGATGTCTAGGGGAGACCTCATCGCAGCTATTCTCCACCCACTATCTAAGTAAGTCATAATGGTCAGGATTAGTGTTATTCCTCCTGTACTGCACACTCACATGGCAGCTTACTGTAAGTCACCTGAAACTTTAGACACACTTTTAATTCTCTTGGACCTTAAAGGGATCATTCAGGATTAGTAGACTATGGCCCCTTTTACAAAAACAGCAGAAAGCCGAGCACCACACCAGTCCATGGGCTATGTATGGGGTTGTATCTTAGCTCCAAGGAACAGAATGTGGACTGGTTTGACACCGTTTTTGGAAGAAAGCAGCCAAGTTATGTAATTCTGTACAACCCCTTTAAAGGGAACCTGATACATTGTAAATGCCGTCTTATCTATAAGCACAAAGTTATAGAGGAGGAGGAGCTCAAAAAGCGACAAAAATAAATTTCAATTTGTTCAACTCCTCCCGCTTTACAACAGGTTACCTTCAGATAAGATGTCCAGAGTCTTTGGGCAAAGCCGCTAGCAAAGGGTCAAATTCATTGCAGGTGAAATGAAAGGTATCTTAACACACTGAAAACCTACAGAGCAGGAGGAGCTGAGCAGATTGATATATAAGTTTGTGTACATGCATACATAACTGTCAGACTGCCATCAGTACCATTTTGTGTACGTGCATACATAACTGTCAGACTGCCATCAGTACCAATTTGTGTACGTGCATACATAACTGTCAGACTGCCATCAGTACCACCGACTGGACTCCTAAGCCCAGAATGAGCAGAGGTTTACATCGAGACTATATATCAATCTGTTCCGCAAATCCCGCTCTGCAACAATTCCCTTAGATTGGACTCCATGTTTAACGTGACAGGTTCCCTTTAAGCAGTTTACAATTCTTATCGAAATACATGACCAGTCCATGTACTTCAAGGTCATACTGGGTCCTCCTAAGCAAGAGACTCTCTTTATAACCAGGAACAGGTAAGCCCAAATGGAATAAAGTGGTGACGTCAGTGACCGTCGGGTTTCATCCATTTCTTCTTCGCACGTGTAGTTGTTTTAGGATTTCGAAAAATATTGCATCTGTTTCATATGTTGTTTTATGTAGGCTTGACAGTTTTAGCGAGAAACCATTTTTAACCAAAATTTTTGTTTTCAAGGCCAAGGTAAGCAAAACTGACTGCTAATCGTCATATGAAATAATAAGTTATTAAAGAGTAAAACTTGTAGAACTAAATATTGATACAATGTAATTCTAAAAAAGTCAGGAACCAGGTGAAAGTGTCAAAAATGTTTAATAATATGAGATGGGGGAACTCTCTTATGTGACCTGTGGCAAGTGGGAAGAGACTGTTACTAATATAGTACCTTCAGTGTATTGCAAAGCTATTCTCAGTTGGTGTAAGAATCTGCATGTGCAAGCTCGGTTTGGGTGAGCGTGCGTGTGTCTTTCATGGAGACAAGGTAGAAAAAGCCACTTCCAGTCATCTCTAGCAGCAGCTTAACACTATGTGTATTAGATGCCCCCATACAAATAAGATAAACAGCTATTCCTCCCAAATTCAGTGGGTTTTGCCTTATGTGTACAGGGACTTACAAAGGGATTATATTCCTTACAAACCTGCATCAGGCAGCGCTTTCTAATATGCCCTATAAAAGGTCCGCCCCATTCCACTATGACTTCATATGTAGATAATAGTGGGGTGCCCCCATTTCAGCTTAACCCTAGAGCAACAAACAGTGCAGCTCTAGGCACTAGAGGATTACACGAGCCCCTCAAAAACAATGGACATTTATTTCACGACCTCCATCAACTCCAAGTCTTGATGTCGCTCCACTTATTCTGATGTAATTGGAATTTTGTCTTTAGCCCCCACCATTCCCAATCGTTTCTATTAGTTTCAGAACAATTATACTCTCTACTGTCAGGTGGGCGGTCCCCGACGGTGTGTTCCAATCCAGGACCGCCCATCTGACATGTAGAGAGCTTAATTAACATATCGGGTGCTGAAACTAACAACACCGATTGCTCAGGAATGGTGGGGGCTAGAGAAAAAATTCCAACTGCGCCAGAATCAGCAAAGCGTTGAAGAGTTGGAGTTGGTGGAGGTGATGAAAGGTCCTGTTTAATAAGTGACCTGTGATATCTTGGGTTTACTGCTTGCCATATACTAACTGTTCAAGAGGGCTGCCAGGAAGAAGATGCCATTCAGTTACTCTGCTGGCAGATGGGATGGGGCAAGTTAGAAAAATTGCGAGGTTGGATATTTTGTAGATACTATTTACTATGGCTATTCTGTGTGAATCCAGCCTAATGTATTGAGCTGTTTTCTTTTTGACCATTAGTCACACCTGGTCAGATGCCAAGGCCCACGGGGCATGGGGGGCCCCATAGCAATCTGTAAAAACCATACTCTGTTTGCCATGATGAGCTTGGGGCAGACAGGAGACCCACTAAGACTCTGGAACCAGCTCTGCCAAAAATACCAAGTTGGTTTCATTTATTTATTTCGGTGAAGAAACTAAAAAAAAGGAGTATTTTTTTTCCCATTCATCCACATTTTGTGGTTTCATCATCTAGTTTCACTTCGTAGCTCACAATTCTTTCGCCCATGCAAGAAACTACATCACTTTCTTTCACTCTGAGACTCTCTCAAAAAGAAAAAGGGTCTTTGCCACCCAGAACAACCAATCGGCGACCACTTTCAATTTTCCAGTTTAGCCTATGAAAGCTGGACTCCTATTGGTTGCTGTGGGTCACATGACCACTCCTTCTCTGACACAGTTTTGATACATGAGGCCCTGTGTTTTCTGTCGCTCGGAATGTTCAGATTAAATTGAAGTAAAAATATGTTAAAATGAAGAACTCGTAAGAGGATTTTGTAGGCAGAAGAAAAAAAAAACATGGTCCAAAACATAGTTTATATATTTTGAAAATATATTTAAAAACATTAAAAATTTCTATTTTTTGAACATATATTATATGTTATGTAGTACACTTAAATAGAGGTAATCCTATTTACAATATGATTTCAGTTTAAATGCCATTCTCCATGTTTTCAATTACATAATTATATAAATATACTTAACATACAATAAATATCTGTTACACATTGTGAAAATATATAGATTTTTTTTTTCCTCCAGAGAGAACAAGGCCACATACATGAAACTTACATTTTCAAAGTGTCTCACTTTAACAAGGCGGTAGGCATGTGACATGCAAAATATACCTTTGCCACAAACAGACCACGGCAAAACAGAAAAAAAAAAAAAAAAATAAATGATTGACAAGGAAGTCAGTCTTGCAGCCTGGTTCAGCTAGAACTGCCAAGCCTAGCATCGGAGGTGTGTTTGCTGTGGCATATAATAGCTCTGTACTATATTGATATCTTCCCTAAACATTCTCCAAATATATCATCGACATTGCATCTAACTGATTCTTATCGTCTCGGACATTTGCATATTCGGGGTTAGTTTTTGCACTGGACATATAGACTATGGATAATGTCAGAAATCTGGATAATGTTGACTTTCTCCAGAACTTTCTGGACAGCGTTGGGTAAAATCTTATCTTGGGTTTGGGGGCATCTTCTACGGGTCAGAGGAATTTTCCAACCACTCTTGGAGGACTCTTACGATCGTCTATGATCATAAGAGAGGGTTGTAGTCATTTTACATTCCAGGGTACCCTCCAACGTTTAGAGACTCCACAGTCTTGTGTAAACATAACCCTAAAGTGGCACAATAAAGGGCTTAATAGAGCAGTCTAACCCTTTACATGCCATACGTCCTGACACCTATAATCGTACATGTAGCTAATGTCCTAGAGTACTTGACAAATAGAGAATTCATCCAAGGTTAGGGAATGCTGACGTTATCCATAGCTTATATAAATATACAATTCTATATGTATCCACATATGTACATGTATATACATATTCATACATACAAATATTTACAGACTCTGTGTATATATAAATATATATATATATATTTACCAACATAAATATGTATGCACAGACACATTGACATGACTGGGGAACTCTCCGAGTGAGCTTTTGTAGCCTTTAATTTGTGAAATTACCGCAAAACTAAGATGCATAGTGAGGTTCTGGAGACTCGTACAGGATACCAACACCTACTTGGAGACCAGAAGTTATGGCCAACGATATACAGCCATATGAAAAAGTTTGGGCGCCCCCATTAATCTTAATCATTTTTAGTTCTAAATATTTGGGGGTTTGCAACGCCCCTTCCATTTCATTTTACTCTAACATCTAAGACCCCAAAATTTCAAAATTGAAAAAAGGTTTTTCAACAAAAGCAAAGCAAAACCAAAAGACCGGGCAAAGAGGGCACCCAAAGAAAAGGACAAAAGGCCCCGAAAAAACAGCCCAGCGCCGAGCAACGCCGGACCGGAGAAGGATTGACCACCCACAAAACAACCAGTTCAGTTAGTTGATGGCCAACGATATATGATGTAACCTGCAGCTCTTTAGTGGTTGCTGTTAGTGCACCATCTTGTATCAATAATGACTAGACTATTACTTTTATGCTTTTCGATGACAGGATAAAGTAACTGACTTGTATCCTGGGGTTCCTTGGTCAAGAACACCTTGTAGTAGAACTTTGTCCAAATCTTCTGACTTGGTTTAACTCTAACTATAACTACATATATATAATATTACAAACCCTTTTTGACTATTGTTCTGGCTGCCAAGCTTCATGGACACCTCCTTAAGTATTTTTGAGCCCTTCGGAGATTCCCAGACTATATATTGGGGCAAATCCAATTAGATTTGTATCTTTTTGTAGTTAATGTTTTGAATCAGATTTCAGTCGTTAGATATATCAAAACAAAGGGCCCAAACCATAAACCACCCCACCCCAAACCCAGGCCGCCGGGGCCGGTCAAAACGAACCCCCACCCCCCCCAGCCCCAAGGCGGCCCAGATGGGCGTCGTAGTTGGTTGTAAGATTAGTCGCAGCAAGGGGTGATATTTGTCTAGTAAATAATGTAGACAAATCTCTCATGGACAATAGATACATGCCATGACCAATACAATGTGCAGAGATTGTCTAATTTTAATCAAGGGGACGTGTCTTATTGGGAAAGGACAAGGTGTTCTTGAGAACAAGGTAAAATTCTGAATAAAAATATTTAGTTCTAGTCTTCCACCTTTAACTTAAGTTGTGCCCAGTTCTTTCAGCGTATGCCTACTTCTGATCATGCTCATCTATATGGATTAGATGAAAGGTGGCCATACACATACGATAGAAGTTCATTGATGGTAGAACAACCATAGAATGAACGATCAGCTGGTGTACAAAAATGACGCCGGCACAGCCATATGTACTTTGGCCGTATTGGCCATCATATTCGTTCAGATTGGCTGTGTTTAATAACAGCAGGCAAAAAAAAAAAATGTTCTACCACTAGTTGGCTAATGCAATTATAAAATTTCACCAAAATTTAACTAATTAAATTTTTGGTTCAAATTTTTAGTTCCGATCAATTTTAGATTAATGTATATAGCCACCTTAAGTAGGTAAGTTACAGATTTTGTGTTAGCAGGCTCTGTAGATTGATACTAGGTCATATCGAATGAGGCTATTCCTATTTTGAGTTGATACCTAGACATATGTGTTTACGGAACGGAAATTGATCAGAAATCAGAGGCTTCAGTGTTTGCCATGGATTTCCTTGGTCATCACTCAGTGCTGGTTGGTATCAAAGATAGATAAGGGGAATTGTCTTTGGTATCTGTCAATTGACTGGAGAAGGTAAAGATGGAGGCATGGAAGATTCCCCAAATATGTCAAAGTTAGACCCTAACACATAGAGGGGCACATATGTTATGGTGTTGAAACTCACAGGACCCAGACTGTTCTAGTGCAGTTTTGAAAGTGAAATGAAACATCTGTCTGGATCCTATGGGTTGCTCTACTGTTGCCTTATAGATTTATCTTTCATAAATGCCCTCTATAATCATTTAAGGCAATTACGGAACTGTTGAGCCAGACTGAATGCAAAAGAACATCACCAGATTTCCAATGCGAACCGAAGGATATGTCTACGGGACAGATGTTTGGTATCTTCTAGCTGATAGGTTGAACATCATCTCAACCACATCTCAAAAAGAACGCTCTTCCTAATTCAGTATCGAGGAACATGGAGTCAAAAAAGATCGCCCATAGATTTTAAGCCAAATTTTCAACCTTACAATCATTGGTCCATGAAACCACTAAACTTCAAAATTGCCCTGTGTGGAGTCAGAGTCAGCCATGATCTTTTTGATATACCCTCTGCTCAGTTATATACTTGAAGTTGCTTCCACCCTTGGGGCCCTATATGGTACCATAGGAGGTATGTCAGCATTACTACTGTGCTTCTATATAATTTGGACTATACCCCTGATAGGCTCAACCCAAGATGGCGGTCAGTTGGGTTGTAAGGATGGAAGCCACCAAAAGTGATAAGAGGCCATTCCTAATCAGAGATCGAAATCAAAGTCATTCTGAACTGAGGAGTCCATTGAGCTATCATTGTATGCACACTCATACAGGGAAGGCTGTCAGTCACTGAGTAGGACCGCCCACTGGACTCCTAAGCCCAGAATGAGCACAGCTTTAGGTCAATAAATGACAAATTATACTGGTGCTTTTCTCCACTAAGTAAGTATATAAGTCCTGAGCTCCTCCTGTCCTAGGCCATGCAGACTGCGTTTTCAATGGGACAGGTTACCTTTGAAGGGGTTATCTGAGATTAGAATAAAAGGGGTTTTCCTAATTACCAAGAACTGCGTTACTCTTGTCTATGGATGGTGGTATTGCAGCTCATACACATTCCAATGAATACTATTAAACTGCAGTACCACATACAGCCTCTAGACAATGGTGGCGCTATTTCAGGAGAAAAAAAATTCAGTGCCTTTTTTCTAATCTCATACAGCTCATCAGCTACTGTTAGTCCATGATACTACATGAGATATAAAAATAAAGCAACATATAAATGGCAAATCACATCGTCAACAATGGGAGTCAATGTCTTAATGGTAGCCAATTGGTTTTCCAGAGAACAACTACTATGGCAGGTATGAATTACATAATGTCTGTTCAGCCAGTCTACTTAGCTATATATTAGGCACAGATTTGCATCATGTGCATCATACCTTGAATAGTTTCCATTTTAAGAGTATATATGACTGACTGAGACTCTCCAGAAGTTCTACGTCTTATCTACACTCTTACTCAAAGGATCAGAATCTATCAAAACATCCATTCTGACAAAAACACGCCACTTAAAGTGCCTTTCTCCCCAATGTAAACACCCCTTTAACCAGTGAGTGACCACTATTTAAACCTGGTGATGGTTTTGCAAACAGAATGGCAACAATTTCATGGCAGGGGCCAAAAGTCTTTCGTTCACTTCCTATAGAAATGGTGACGTTGCTGAGGTAGGAGGCAGGAGATGCCTCTTTAATGTCAGCTGCGTCCTCATCAATACTGATCAATATGCAAAATAGTTCCCTTCTCTCATTGAAGGAAATACACTTTAAGGGGTATCTGCTGACTCTGCTGACACGTCTGTTTTAGTAAGGTTTTGTATTCCCTGTGAAATAACAGTTCTGGGTGATGTTTTTTAGAGCTTTGTGTTGCGTTGCCCCTCTGGTATTCTTGCTAGCAATTTATGACATTGACAACAGGAAGTTGGGGGTCCAGTTAGGGGTGTGTCTTACATTGGCCAGTTGGGGTGTGTCGTGCACACTCTTACACTGCCCAGTTGGGGTGTGTCCCAACTGGGCACTGTAATACACCTGCCCAGTAGGGACACACTCCCAACTGGGCAGTGTAAGACACACCTCCAACCGGCCAGTGTAAGACACACCCCCAACTGGGCAGTGTAAGACACACCTCCAACCGGCCAGTGTAAGACACACCCCCAACTGAGCAGTGTAGGACACACCTCCAACCGGCCAGTGTAAGACACACCCCCAACTGAGCAGTGTAGGACACACCTCCAACCGGCCAGTGTAAGACACACCCCCAACTGGGCAGTGTAAGACACACCTCCAACTTGCCAGTGTAAGACACACCCCCAACTGAGTAGTGTAGGACACACCTCCAACCGGCCAGTGTAAGACACACCCCCAACTGGGCAGTGTAAGACACACCTCCAACTTGCCAGTGTAAGACACACCCCCAACTGAGTAGTGTAGGACACACCTCCAACCGGCCAGTGTAAGACACACCCCCAACTGGGCAGTGTAAGACACACCTCCAACTGGCCAGTGTAAGACACCCCCCCAACTGAGTAGTGTAGGACACACCTCCAACCGGCCAGTGTAAGACACCCCCCCAACTGGGCAGTGTAAGACACACCTCCAACCGGCCAGTGTAAGACACACCCCCAACTGAGCAGTGTAGGACACACCTCCAACCGGCCAGTGTAAGCCACACCCCCAACTGAGCAGTGTAGGACACACCTCCAACTGGCCAGTGTAAGACACACCCCCAACTGAGCAGTGTAGGACACACCTCCAACCGGCCAGTGTAAGACACCCCCCCAACTGGGCAGTGTAAGACACACCTCCAACCGGCCAGTGTAAGACACACCCCCAACTGGCAACATTCTGTTGTCAATGTATAACAGGGGAACAACACAACACAGAATCGTAAGGAAAGATTCTCCAGAATTGTATCATGGAAGTATTTTCTAAACTAGACATGGCAGAAGTCATGACCGATCCCCTTTAAACAAAAATTTTTGCACTACTGTTCCTATAAACTGAGCTATTGGCCAGGAGTTCTGTGTACGTTGGAGCGCCAAGTCTGGATTTTTCGATCCTTGGTGTCCTACGCACATCAAAACCTCCAAATTGTTTGTTACTTTCCCCTGAAACCTGGTGACTGCTCCACAACTCATTTGTTTGCCTATTAGCATTAAGAGGACAAGGTTACGCGGCCAAAAGTGCCTAGATAAACAACATCCAGGTAGCATTTGTAATGCAAATGTCAAGAGAACCCAGCAACATTCTGACCATCTTCACATTCAAGATCTCGTCTCTTCTAATCTGCAACTTCCTTTTCTATGGTTTTTTATTTTTTTTTTTTTTTTTTTTTTTTAGAAACGTGCCAGTCTTGCATGAATTCCAGAATAGTATACACAGCTGTATTGTAGCACACGAAAGCCTGCAAGAAAGAGAAAGCTTCATGCCCTCATCGAAAAATACAAACTCCGTTTCCAATGCAGGTTCGAAAACGTTTAACATGAACATTGACTTTTTTTTTTTTTTTTTTAATTGCCTTAACTTTTTTTTTTATTTATTTTTTTTGATCAGTAGTCTGATTCGAGTTTGCAAACACCTTCACAACATACAAAAAATTAAATATTCGTCTGCTTTTTTTTTTTTTTTTTTTTCCAGCTAGAACACATATTCATGACAAGCTCTTTGCAACTTTTTTTTTTTTTCCAGGAACGAAAAAAATAAAAAAAAAAAAAGCAAAAAAAAAACACAAAAAATTAAAAATTAAACAGTAGAGCTATAACAACAGCACCTTGACATTGTTTAATTCCAACGCTATCAGAAGTTAAAAGCAGTAAACAGATATAATACCGACATGAATAAAGATACTGTCTAAAGTGTAAACAGAATGTTTTGGTTCGATTTTTTTGTCTTTTGTCTGGATGAAGACAGAGTGTTATCAATTCACGATTGAAGCAGCATGCATGCTTGTTTATATCTTTTTTTTTTATGATTTCAATTCTTGGCAACATCAACAAACCACAATGTTTTTTGAGGAACGTAATGCAGGCTTATCTCTTAGCCCATGGACTGCGAAAGGGGCCAAGGAATAATTGCACAGCAATGTGGTCCCGGCCCCCCTAGCAGAGTACAGGCTACATTGTGCGCAGAGGACTCTGTTTTCCTTTAGGTTATGGATATGTTCAATAAATAGATTTGTAGAACCACGGTACTGTATAAACTTCATTTATACATGCAGTCCATAAAATTATTTCTTTTACTGAATAATTTACCCTGTTATGTATATATACAAATAGATAATTTTCTTTTCAATATAATCTATACAAGATAACTTCACTATCTTCCTCTTTTTATGGTCAGTGTGCATACACAAGAAGTGTCTATTCTTATAAAGCGCCAACCAACTTTTTTTTTTGCTATCCATGGTGAGAGCGCGCACATAAGACTGGGTAGTTCGGCATTGCGAGTTCCAGTACCTCTTGTCGATGCCCCTGCAACCTTCCTTCATGTAGCCCATAGGATTGCATTTGGTCTCATAGAAATATTGTTTCAGTTGACCCTTGGGTACTGGGACTTTTTCAAGAACAGTAACTGTTTGACCCGCCATATCTATCGCAGTTTTCTTGTCTGCTGCAGTCACCCACTCACTAATACTGTCACATACGCTCAACTCCCCGCGTCTGGCTGGGTCGGAGTGGCGCCGTACCCTCATGGACATGTTTGCAGCATCCAGGTAATTTTTATACTCCTCAAGAAGAAAAAGCAAAGGGGGCTCCAAAGGCACTTGAGTGCTCAGCATAACCCTTGATGAATACATATCTGAGTCCTTGTTCTCCTCACTCTGCCTTATGTTTTGTTCCTCTTCTAGGAGTTCTTCTATCACATGTTCAAAGGTATCTGTCAGGGATGGAAGTCCACCTCCTCTTGAACTACCCATTGGCCCGCCTATGCTCTCCAGAGTACCGTGGGTCCGAAGACCCGGATAGGCCAGGCCACTTTGTCCTCTGACACTGGCTTCTTTCATAGGGGCAGCTTTCATGCAACTGAAGTATGAAATAACCATAGTAAGGAAAAGGATGGTCATTACTCTTCTCACCTGATGGAACTGCGGGAAGAAAACACAAAAGGATACAGAAATTAGAATTGGGACAGAGAACAAATGTAACAACTTATAAGAACAGAATCTCACTTGTGACTGAATTCCTCATATGTGTTTGTTTCAATAGATAATAAATAAGAGTACTGAAGGTTCAAACAGAATTTTGGAGATGACTTGGTGGTTACAAGTTCTCTTTGTGGAGATCCAGCATGTATAAAGATCCTTACAAGCATCGCTCTCTGGGATATGCTACTTAGTTTTCCTCCAGAAGGAAGAAAACTGTCTTTGAAAGGTGGTGGAGATTGTGAGTTATTGAATATCATTATGAAGCCAATGTCAAAATGTCTCCAAAATGGGTTTCATGGATCAAGAGCATAACAAGTAACCACGGAATCCTATAGCAACATTTCAAAATAACAAGCTTTCCAATCTAACGTCCGTTTTTGAGAATAGAACTAAAAAATGTTATGATTATTTATGTCCAATGTGTTTTTTCACCATTTTTTGGATTTCCCAATGGTCTGTCTTTGATTTTCTACAGTCCTTTCCTCTCTCAGTTTCCATTATTCACAGTAATATTTAAGTCAACTCACTGGAACACCTTACCCAACTAATCTCTGATAGATAATGGATCCTCTACCTGTTACCCTTGTAGTTATGACCATGTAGGGAAAATATTGGTGGTAGGGAATGGAATAGGCATTTCTGGTTGTAAAGGCCCCACTAAACATAAGAAAAAAGTCACCCGAACCAGCCAATTTTGTCAGGAACAGCCAACTATGTTATATGCATGGGGACCTCTCAGCTCTCTCCCAGAAGAAGATGTTATGGGATGGGATGATCAGGAATGGTGTATTTTATCATGCCTTATGCTGGTGGTGGATCCTCTACCCGCTGCCCCGTAGTTATGTCTATACCATGAGTTATACTCAAAAAATTGGTCGTAAGGAATGAAAAAAGCAAAATCATCTGAAACTCCCAATTTGTCAGAGACTGCTAACTATCTTAAGTCTATGTGGACCTCACGACTCTCCGCCAATAGATATTTTGTTTTAGAACGCTTGAGAATGGTAAATTGAGTTGCGTGTACTTATGTACGGGGGAGATCAAAGCAATAGCTTTTGGCTGTACGAGCTTCCAGATCAATATCGAAATGGCCCACCAGAGTAACAAAGGATCCTCTGGTGGGCCCAGGCTTTAACACAATAAAGGGCTAGCAAAAGCAACCCGAATTTTAGGGATACCTTTTTGGTAGGGGATGTTGTAGAGTGAGCCCCTAGGAACCTCAGTCCTATATTACTACAGGGAAGGTAAGAGTCACTGGAGCTTTAAAATATTTTATGCGTTCCCATACAAACATATATATAAGATTGTGGAATAACATTAAGTTTTTGATTTTTCTACACCCTCTATTTTCCAGATTTACAACCCAAATTAAACATTATTTCAGCTGATCGTAATAATTTTGTTTGTACTCTGCAAATCTTAACTTTTCAGAAAAGCATTTCTTTTTTTTTTTTTTTATTCAAGAGGGGACCAAGGTATATAATAAAGCTTATTTTACAAGAACACATCATAGACTTGTCAGAAAAGCCATTTATCCAATACATAACAATAAAATCTAAGAAGCACAAACATCTCCTCAACCACTAAACCCAGTAGTCCAGTATAACATTAAACAGGTAAAGTGGTTACATATTTAACCTTATAAAACTCTATTTGTTACACAAATAAAAGCGTTGCCATCGCACACACCAGAATAGATGTCATCATTGAAGGGTAAACCTATGTATAGTATATAGGCGCCATAAAGTGATGAAACAGCACAATGGGAACAGTCAGCTGAATGATTCCTCGGATTCTCTGCTTTTGTCATTTTCCAGTTGTTGAGATGAGATTGTACCGGAAAATTCTTTCTTAATGGGTTTCCCTGTTTCCAAGACAATGGACGATGGTGAGTTAGTCTGATTTATTCAGTATACCAATGATCCTAGCATTACAGAAAAGTGCTGCCCGGAACATGACTCTCGTAGTTTACTTTAAGTGCCATACACACACCTTCTACAGCCCAGGCATGGTCCTATAAACACACCCAGTGGCAATGCATAAATGTAACGCAATGCCATAAACATGTCTCCTAGAACCCAAGCTTCATGCCATAAACAAACCTCCTGAAGACCAGGTTTGATCATAGCAATGTGTATTTTGTTGCTGTGCTATAAATAGAGACAATGCATGGTGCTAACACAACTTTTTGGTTGCATAAACATACCTCATGAAGCCCAGGCTTCGCGCTCTAAATATGACTCCTGTTGCCAAGGCGTGATGCCATAAACACACCTTCTGGATCCAACGCTTGGTACATTAAACATAGCTTCTACACCTAAAGTCGGATATCATAGACATGACTCCTGCTGTCCAAGTACAGTATCATAACAACTCGTCTTGCAGCCCTGGAATGGTGCCATAAACAAACATCCTGTAGCCCAGACTCATTGCCATTAATACACCTCTTGGAGACCAGATATGGTACCAAAAACACATTTTCCATAAACCAGGCTTGGGGCCATAACCATATATCCTACAGCTAAGGCTTGGAGCTTTAATTATGCTTCATGCACCCAGGCACCCACACATGGAGCCCAGGAGTAGTGACAAAAACAAACCTCCTGTAGCTCAGACTCAGTTCTCTCCTTTGCACCTCCTATAGTCCAGATCTGTGCCATAACCACTTCTCTTGCACCTAAAACGTGTTACCATAAACACTACTAAAGTCTAGGCTTGGTGCCACAACAACACCTCCATTAGCCTAGACTTGATTGCATAAACACACCTTCTGTAGCTCAGGTTTGGTTCCATAACCTCACCTCCTGCTTCCTAGTATTGGTGCCAATAAACACTATCCTATCTATCTGCAAGACTGGGGTAATATGCTGGTTCTGGTGACACTAACCTATCTATCTGCAGGGCTGGGGTGATATGCTGGTTCTGGTGACCCTAACCTATCTATCTGCAGGGCTGGGGTGATATGCTGGTTCTGGTGACACTAACCTATATCTGCAGGGCTGGGGTGATATGCTAGGTCTGGTCACACTAACCTATCTATCTGCAGGGCTGGGGTGATATGTTGGTTCTGGTGACACTAACCTATCTATCTGCAGGGCTGGGGTGATATGCTGGTTCTGGTGACACTAACCTATCTATCTGCAGGGCTGGGGTGATATGCTGGTTCTGGTGACACTAACCTATCTATCTGCAGGCCTGGGGTGATATGCTGGTTCTGGTGACACCACCCAGGGGGGGGGGCTGGTGACACTAACCTATCTATCTGCAGGACTGGGGTGATATGCTGGTTCTGGTGACACTAACCTATCTATCTGCAGGGCTGGGGTGATATGTTGGTTCTGGTGACACTAACCTATCTATCTGCAGGGCTGGGGTGATATGCTGGTTCTGGTGACACTAACCTATCTATCTGCAGGGCTGGGGTGATATGCTGGTTCTGGTGACACTAACCTATCTATCTGCAGGACTGGGGTGATATGCTGGTTCTGGTGACACTAACCTATCTATCTGCAGGGCTGGGGTGATATGCTGGTTCTGGTGACACTAACCTATCTATCTGCAGGGCTGGGGTGATATGCTGGGTCTGGTGACACTAACCTATCTATCTGCAGGGCTGGGGTGATATGCTGGTTCTGGTGACACTAACCTATCTATCTGAGGGCAGGGGTGGCTGGGGGCGGCAGGGCTGGGGTGATATGCTGGTTCTGGTGACAGACTGGATTGTGACTGGTTATTATTATGTTCTAGTCTGTATAAATCTCAGGTCTAGTCGTGGGGTGGGGGTGGGGAGTCCATTATAACACATGCTTAATGAAGATCAGAATTTCACGGAGAGATTACGCTATTAAGTATCTATTGCATTTGGAAATCTATTACTGCCTTCCATTTGGAGAAGTCTCTGATAAAGATGTAAGCCGTGCTGAATCTGAGCCTAAAAAGATGACACACGCGTCAGCGACATGACATTTTCCCTCCACTCGCACATGGCAGATCTTGATTCCATTATCTTCTGTTTACTTACTCGCCTTCGACAAGATGAAACATTGTATTTATTGAGAGAAACCTCCCGCACCGATAATTATTATATCCCAAGCAGAATATCTCTTTCTTTTCTATTCTTTGGAGAGAAAGCGAATTCGGTACAAATATTTGTCGTAGGATTTATAACCAGGAAGAGATAACCTGAGAGCTTTCTGGAGCAAATGCTACATGTCAGAAGCGGTATAGAGATTTAATTTTTAATGAGCTCTCTTATTCTGTAAAAAGCATTGTAGGGGCATTATGGGAGATGTAACTAGGCAACCGCATCAAAGCTCTAGTAACACATTCAGAAATCGACTTTCATGAACATCATAGTGGAATGTGAGAATTCCCCGGCACTTATTCTATTGTCGGTTCCTTTATGCAACACAGACAATAGAACAAGCATTGTAGTCTAAAGCAAGATACACTGTACAGCTATATATAGCCATGCAAAATATGCAAAAAATGCATAGGCGGAAGCTTATCATGGCTGAAATGGAAATATTCATTACTGCAGGTAATGTAAAGTATTAAAGGGATTGTGCTACGAGATTGGGGATAAGTGTCAGATCGCTGGGGGTTCGATCACCAGGTTCCCCAACGATCAGGAGGTCAGAGGACCGAGGCGTTTCCATGACCGCCGCTCCAGTCACTCCTATGGGGCGGCAGGCGCTGCTGGAGATTATAGTCTTGACAGTCCAATACGAGTGAATGGAATGCCAGTCACACAAGCGCACTGACACTCAATTCACCAAGGGGCTTTAGGAGGACTTTTGAGTACTGGGAACCCAGCAATCTGACACTTATCCTTAATGTCACAACCCCTTTCTACCCAACAATCTTTTCTGCAATGTCTTGTTCCTTTGTTTTTCCTCCTAGAAATCTATGAATAAATTATAGTGTAACCATTCCTCTTGTTATAGGGGGGTGTCGCTACAGAGTCGAGTCAGTGTTAGCACTGATTGGACAATTTCAGAGCGTGTAAGGACACCCCCAACTGGTCACGCCCAGCTGTCAAGTTATTAATGTATTTCTAGAAGGAATAACTGGCACAAAGATCCCACTTCATAGGAAATACTAACTATACCAAAGCAGACGTGTCAGGAGGGCTCACGGGTCGTCTTTGAATTACCTAAAATTCATACATGTACAATGCCTATTTAATTGATAGGTTGCTGAGGATGATCTTCAGATTAAGCTATTAAGTTTGCCTGCATTTCTGATCTATATGTAGTACTGTGCAAAAGTTTTAGGCAGGTGAGAAAACTATGCTGCAAAGTAAAAAATACTTTCAAAAATAGAAGTGTTAATAGTTTATTTTTGAAGTGAATGAAGAAAAGAGAAATGTAAATCCCATCAATATTTGGTGTGACCTTTGCCCTTTGGAGGAGGAGTCCTGGAAGTGATGACCCGGCCCCCCACAGATATAGCCCTGATCTCAACATCATCCAGTCTGTCTGGGATGACATGAAGAGACAGACGGATTGGAGCAAGCAACATCCACAAAAGATCTGTGCTTAGTTCTCCAAGATGGCGGCGAGAACAACCACCCTGCTGAGAAAAATTGATGGAAGGCAAAGGGCAAAGGTCACACAGAATAGTGATGAGATTTACATTTCTCTTTTCTTCATTCACTTCATTTTGTTGTCAAAATAAACTATTAACCCTTCTATTTCTGAAAGCATTCTTACTGCGCAGCGATTCTTCCGTTACCAGCCTAAAACTTTAGCACTGCACTGTATATGGATGAGCTGTTTAGTTCTCCGTCTACGTTTAGCCCTGTTGTGTATGATACAGACTGTAATAAAGTTCAGACAAACTCCTCATTGTGGGGACAAGATACCATGACCTAGAATTAAGAGTCAGATCTGTCACTTATCACATTGTGGGTGTATTGACAACACGACATGGTCTCACTGTCCGGAGAACAATGCCCCCCTTTTACGTGAGTAATCGCCCGTGGGCTGGTCTAATATGACAGTGCTCACCCCTCTAGGCTGAGCATAGTGTTTCTGCAGAGATCAGGAGCAATGATTCACAATCCAAAGTGAAAGATCTAGACAAAAGTATCAAAAGAAGCCCTGATAAAGCTCCTTGTTTTCAATGTGCGAGGCGCACACTTTCCTGACGGTTTGGAATGACTGCATCACTGACTCACTGATGTAACGCTGGCGAGCCGGGGATATTTTTATCTTTCAAAATATTAAAAACATGCGTGGAACGCCTTACACCTCAGTAGCTGTGCCAAGGACAGTGAGAACAGAGACATGCATTTAGAGTTATATGTAAACTCTCCCCAGTAGACAGTGTGGAAAAAGGCAAAAGAGACGCATTCAGTTATTATGGCTGAATTATACCCAATATGGATCACAATACAATAGTATGACATCCAAGAAACTGGGCTACAGTGGTCCATTAGGACTAGAGATGGGCAAAACACTTCGGTACGAGCCGGGTTCAACCCAAATATCCCAATGTGTTTGGGTTTTAACAAAATTGGGAATACCCCTTTAAGCCTTCATCTTGAAGCGAAGCTGCAGAAGTGGAATTCGATCCGAATTTCAGGAAATATTCGACTAGCATCGAATCCGAATTTCCTCACGCTTCGTGGTAATGATTCGCATTTAGTTCAAAATGGCTGCTCTACATGGGGCAAGGAACACCCGCAATGCCATGCGTGCAGCCAATCAGCAGCCAGCCCTGTGATGTCACATCCCTTTAACCCCTTTGCGAGCGCACATGGCATGTTTGACCGCTGCATCCAAGGTGTTAAATCCCCCCGATCGGTTATGGAGCAGGGTGTTAGCTGTAATTGACACCTAACCTAACACCCTGCTCCATAACAGATCCGGGGTTTTAACAACTTGGATGCCTCCAAGTGGCATCCAAGGGTTTCCACCATTTTGTCGCCCACCCAGGCTCTCTGCAGCCAATAAATAGCTGTTTTTGGTACACAATTTGCCGTGATTTAATTCGGATTAAATAGAATCATATCACGAAATTCAGCGAAGTTGCTGAATCGAATTTTTGAATACTTCGCTCATCTCTAGTCTTGACCTCCCAAATGAAAGCCTCTAAATTTTTGTGGGATCAATATGTAAGACCCAGAAAATCCCTTTAAGCTGACCATATACATTAAAATAACGTCAGCAAAATTTGCCTATTTTGGTGGGACCATCTAACCGGCTAATGTGTAAGGTCTGGTGTCAGGGAAGAGAAGGATCAGGCTGTTGGATTTCAACATGCCTGATCTTTTTATTAACTAGGGTGATAAAACACCCCTAGAGGAGCCTGACACTGGGTCTATCTCGTCACATGCACGCCTAGCCAACCGAGCATACGTGTATAGGGGGAGATGGAGGTACCTGTAGGCGAGACAACAGATTCTATAATAACTATAAAACATCTAGACAGAGCACAGGTCCCCTATATACTGTATCAATGGTGTGATGTGGAAGGGTTTAGGGGTATTATTACTGGGCACACAGGTTATTGTATTCTAGAAATGGGACCCTTTAACTATTTACACTGGAGTTTTCTATGGTTTCTAGCCGTGCAATGAATCAATGTCAAAAGCAAGAAAAAAAGAAGACAAGAGAAATTCAGCTTTGCACTGTAATATCTCAAAATAGCCTGGTTTGAGTGGGTTTATGGGTAATCTAAAGGGCTGTCAAAGGTGGAATGAAGCAATACTCATAAATTTTTCCTATCACAGATGTTATGTAAGCATTTTTGGAAAGCCATTAACCTTATATTAACCATAAAAAGGTTGTGTGTATATCCGTGCTCCTTTTATAGCTTACACTTAGATGCCCTCGCACTTTTATCAGAAGAGGATGTGATTTATTCCCATTATTTATAAACGCCATGCTTTAAATATTTTACAGCTTGTAATACCGTCTTCGGAGACTCTCGAGGCTACTATTTTATGTCCAAATTTGAAGTTTTACAAAACCCTCTTGTTGAATAAGTCACACGGGACGACAGTCGAGCCAAGAACTATATATACAGCCTGATAAGAAGTGGATACAGAAGAAGGTACAATATTTCCTGTTTGTATCGAGGCTATGATAGTCAGGGCTGATTTTATAGAAAATATGCAACAAACAAAGGAGACCCTTCTCCTCTGCAGTTTTTTTTTTTTTAGATATTTAAAGAAGTACTTAGGTGATTATTTTTTTCATTATGTTTCTGTTCCCCCAATATATATAATGCAGCCAGTATTCCCTTATGAGGTTATTCGTTTCTAGCTTAATCCATCTGTTCTGTTAGGTCATGTGACTCTCTGACCAGAGAAAATGTACAAATGATGGACTGTACTACACAAACTCTCCACTGGGGGAGACAGAAACCTCTGTCACTAACTACTGATGAGCAGACAGTTCCTCTCACGTAGTTATAATGAAGGAGCTCACAGCTTAGCCTCCATAACTATATACTTATAGCCTCTTAGATTATTTAGGAGAAAATGGAGAAAATAATAATTATACTGTGACCCAGCAGGTAGATATAGTACAGCCTCTAGCTGTGAAGTTACACTGATGCATAATGGGATTGATAGTGGAGCCAAGGAAGTAAAAAAGCCAAGATGGTGTCTGATAAGGAGTAGAGGAGAAACTGGATTGTAGGGTTTGGGTGACCTCTTCACTGAATACCAAGCACAGTGCCGTACATATCATAGTGGCTGTGCTTGGTATTGCAGCTTAGCCCCATTCATATGAATGGGATGAATAAACACGTCATTGGCACAGGGAAGAGGCCCACTTGTGAGCACCACAGCCTCTTCAAAGAATTGATTGATGTTGGACCCCACTGATCACATATTGATGACTTATCCTAAGGATCAGTATATAAGTCCTGGAAAACCTCTTTAATTCACTGGTGGTCTAAGGCAGTGAATGGGTTGATTTTTCTTTTCCCTGGTGGTCTAGGGCAGTGACGGGTTGAATGAGTAATTTCTATGCAAACTGATAAGAAGTGGATATAGAGACAAGACAATGCTTCCTGTTTCTTTCTGTGCTATATACTTAGGGCCCATTTTATAGAACATGGACCATAGGCAACAAGCAAAGGTAATTCTCTCCTGTAGTTTTTCCCATAATTTTAAAATATCTGATGGTCTTGGGTAGTCCAAGTTTAAATGTCAAGTCCTTGGTGGTTCAAACGGTAAATGGGTTAATTTTACCTTCCCTGGTGGTCTAGGGTAGTAAAGGGTTCAATTGTAATTTCAGGTTGCTCCTGGATTTTCTGTCCTTGAGATGGGACCCTAGGCATTTCCCTAGATATTCACCCCCCCTAAAACCAGGGTCATGACTTGAGGAGGTGCAGTCGCTCCCAGGCCCAGGAGCCTTAGGGGGTTCATAAGGTGCCTTTTCCCAGTACCATATACAGGACACATTATAATTGCCTCTTACAGATTTAGCATTGGGCCCCAGGAGATTCCTATTCCGCCTCTGCCTAAAACTGTCCTTCTAAATACTTTTCAGTGGATTGTAATATTGCAAACACAAACTTGATTTGCAGTCTCTATATTTTACATTGGCACCCACTCTATCATTTCTTTTATTAAAAACAAGGTATTTCAGTCTTGGCAGTCGTCCGAGCGACAACGCTGTCTCACTAATTGGTTGTTTTTTTCCCTTTTTTATTAACTCCTGTTCTTCTCAACTATGAATCATGAGCTGACCATTACAGAATAATGAAAAAGCGAACTATACAGTGACCTACTGAACCTAGGGTCCCATGGAAGAAACAGGCTGACGTATATGAAGCTCTCACATGGGGAATACATTCCTGACCTGCGTCATTTCATAATATGGGGCTTATCTGGGATAACTAGATTGCAAATTCCAATCCAGCTCAAAGCACCTGGACCCTAGATCAAACATGATGCCTTGCTCTACCACCTTACCACCAATATATGTCATGATATCTAACATTAAAGCTGTAGGTTATGATTAGAGATGGGCGAACCTCCGAAGATCCATTTAGTTTCGGGTTCCTGATTTGTTTCGGGTTGAATAAGTTCGGATAGAGCTGGAAGTGAAATTATTATATTCTGGGGTCTCTATATTCTGGAGACCTTGTGGTGTCAGGTGCTTTTTCTCAGTCTCCTTGGTGAGGACATACGCCCGGGGTCACCGATGAGGTCTGTGACTGGTGCATGACGTTACCAGGTGAACAAGAGAGAGTGCCAGACGCCACGAGGTGTCTTCAGAATATAGAGACCCTAGAATATAATAATACCTCAATGCATATCGTGGTGGCCATTTTAGTTAATCCGAGATGAATCCCCAATTGTTCGGATATTAGGGATGAACCCAGCTCGTGAAAAAGCAGTTCGCCCATCTCTACTTATGCTGTTATATTAAAATGGTTATCTGGAAATCATATATTGTTCAACTGTCCTTACGATAGGATATCAATAGGTGATCCGTGGTTGTCTGACACCCAGGAAACCCACAGATCAGCTATTTGAAGAGTCCGCAGCACTCTTCAATGAATACCAAGCACAGTGCCATACATTTCACATTGAATGGGACTGAGCTGCAAACAGGCCATGCAACAAACAAAACATGGCCTGTGAAGCTGAAGCAGTGCTCACCCAAGTGTCATTGCCTCTTCGAGCAGCTGGTCTGTGAGGGTCCCAGATGTTGGACGCCCACCGATTAAATATTGATGACCTAAGGAATGGTTATCAATATGTGACTCCCGGAAAACCCTTTGATATGGTGGGGCAGCACTGATCCACCAGGCAGTGTTGCCAACTCAGAGTAATCTCCATTTCTAAAAGCTGATGTAACTTTTACATAGTAACATAATTGATAAGGTTTAAAAATCCATAGGTCCATCAAGTCCAATGTATAACCCTACTGTGTGGATCCAGAGGAAGGCAGAAAACCCTGGGATATCAGGTGGTCATTAGTGAAAAATTCCTTCCTGACTCCAAATATGGCATCTCCAGAAATCTTCTAACTATAATTTATAAACAATCCTAAGTCCTAGAAACTTATTTGTTCAAAATGGCCGCCTTTTCAGTCTAGTGACAAAGTCACTTTAAGTAAGCACGCTAATAATTTCCATGTAATTGCTGACAGTACAAACTCAGTTCTATATTTAGACAAACAGATGTGCGATGCGGCACAAGAACGCAGCATTGCCAGGAATCAGGCTTCCATGGACAAATCTGAAACATTTGGAAATTATGGACAGTTTACTAATTTGACAGGTGGATTCTGGAACGCTTTGTCTAAAAAGGGCAACGCTGTCATCTAATATATGCATAGTACCATGATTAGATGGCAGCGATATATACTGAGGCATTCAGCAAAATAAGATGAGTATATATGTCTCTTTAAATCTTATAATAAGTATCTGTGCTAGGCAAAAGAGCCCAGGCTGGTCAGGTATTTGCATTTCAAATATTCACACATGGAAGTGATGAGATATTTTTATAGCCAAAAATAACTCTGCAGAGAATAACTCAAGTATGCAGAAGTTTTAGACATAAAAGTGAAATAGTTGATCCATATAGTAAATGCACATAATTTGTTACATAATATAATTAATGCATTCTGACCAACTGGCTTGGGAGTTACTGACCAAACAAACATAAAACATAGTGCATAACACTGTCAGGGCTCCTAGGATCATATCTATAAAACATAGTGTATGACACTGTCAGGGCTCCTAGGACTATATATCTATATACATAGTGTATGACACTGTCAGGGCCCCTAGGACTATCTATCTATAATACATAGTGTATGACACTGTCAGGACTCCTAGGACTATATATCTATATACATAGTGTATGACACTGTCAGGGCTCCTAGGACTATCTATCTATAATACATAGTGTATGACACTGTCAGGACTCCTAGAACTATATATCTATAAAACATAGTGTATGACACTGTCAGGGCTCCTAGGAATATATATCTATAATACATAGTGTATGACACTATCAGGACTCCTAGGACTATATATCTATAAAACATAGTGTATGACACTGTCAGGACTCCTAGGACTATATATCTATAATACATAGTGTATGACACTATCAGGACTCCTAGGGCTATATATCTATAAAACATAGTGTATGACACTGTCAGGACTCCTAGGACTATATATCTATAATACATAGTGTATGACACTGTCAGGGCTCCTAGGACTATATATCTATAATACATAGTGTATGACACTGTCAGGACTCCTAGGACTATATATCTATATACATAGTGTATGATACTGTCAGGGCTCCTAGGACTATATATCTATAATACATAGTGTATGACACTGTCAGGACTCCTAGGACTATATATCTATAAAACATAGTGTAAGACACTGTCAGGGCTCCTAGGACTATATATCTATAAAACATAGTGTATGACACTGTCAGGACTCCTAGGACTATATATCTATATACATAGTGTATGATACTGTCAGGGCTCCTAGGACTATATATCTATAATACATAGTGTATGACACTGTCAGGACTCCTAGGACTATATATCTATAAAACATAGTGTATGACACTGTCAGGACTCCTAGGACTATATATCTATAATACATAGTGTATGACACTGTCAGGGCTCCTAGGACTATATATCTATAATACATAGTGTATGACACTGTCAGGGCTCCTAGGACTATATCTCTACAAAACATAGTGTATGACACTGTCAGGGCTCCTAGGACTATATATCTATAATACATAGTGTATGACACTGTCAAGACTCCTAGGACTGTATATCTATAAAACATAGTTTATAACATTGAAAAGCTACACTGTTGCTATAGCTGAGCTACAATGTTTCCGTAGCTGCATAGTTGCAGAAAAAGCACAGCTAAATCTGCTACACTGTACCGTCCATTCACCTCTATGGGAGTTCCAGAAATGGCGTAGAGCAATACTCGCCCCACCCCGTCAGGACCTGATGCCAGTTATTTCCATTTCGGAAATGATATGCCAAGACGTCAACGACCCATTAATGGAAGCTATAATAATACTAATGATAATCATAGGGCTGAAAGAAAGTAGTACAAGCAACATGCATTGTGATGATTGCTTCAGGACACCAGTCATGGTCATTGGCAATGGACCTATGTAGGATGTTGGCTTTGTATAGAAAGATATATTGCTGAAACATGGCAGTGAAAAACAAATCTTAACTACAGGATATTTTGTCATTTTGTATGAGCTCATCCTGAGTATCAACTGCATGACAAAGAAGTATTTCATCCATCCATTATGCTCTAAGATGAGTCAATGCAATTCATCTGCGTGAGACACCAACTCAGCTCAACTGCATGAGCCACCTATGATGTGTAGTCATGAAGCCAATGCAAACACAGTCATTCACATTGGTATACATAATCACTGAATCAAGGCAGTTTGCAAATCAAGGCAATCCATATAGTTATCGCAGGCAGGTAATAGAAGTAAGGGTCCTGGTGTTTGCTTAGAGGTCTAGAAGACATCTATAGCTAGAATGTAGGAGGAGGTCACGTTCACAACCCAATCCAGTAATTAACCCAGAAGATATCTACCAACCCAATAGTATATTAAGCAGATCATACACATAAGGACTATCTCAGAGAATGACATTGTTGTCTTGCAGCACTTGGGTCCTCCTGTGTTCTGACCAAGGTCAACATCTGCGTTGAGGTTCTATTTTCTACCCATGTTTGTGTGTGTTTCCACCCACTGGAGACAGTTGGGAAATTTTTTCATGGAAAATTGTATCATGCGAAATTACCCCACATGTCACTTCTTTAGGTCATATTCAACTAAATACAATTGTAACATCTACCACAAATGGCTGAGAAAGTCTAAAACGTAAGGCTATGTTCACATAAGGCTAAATGATAAGTGTTTCAACATAGGGAGAAGTCTTTCATCCTTCAAAGGTGAAAAATGTGAAAATCCTACATTGCATGCTTGAACGTACCCTCAGCATGATGCTTTCAAAATAAGTTATGAGACTTTCAAAAATATCCGACCAGCGACAAAGACTTCCTAGTGTTTTTTTTTAGAAGACCACCCTCTTATACAGAACAGGTTTTACATAAACAGATTTACAGTTCCATCACATATTATACATACTGGCCATCTTCTTTGAGAAGACCATCTCCTAGAAGGTCACTTTTCAATGCAATTTTGGGTGGTCACCTCAAAGACGTTTCACCGTATATGTAAATAATCATAAAACATCTCACGCTCACAACTTCAACTAGAGAACTTCAAGCCATCAGAAATTCACCAGACATAACAATATATAGTCAGTGTTCCTAAATGTATGAGATACCATCACACTCGTGACATAGTCAGTATAAAGACTGTCTTCAGTAGTTTGTGATGGAAAATTCTCGTAGACTTCGTCATCGCTACGTATAGACTCCTATGAGAGGTTTGCTGGATGTTTTCAGTTGTTACTAGAAGTAAAGAAACATGGTTTTTCCTTAGCATCAGCACCGTCTTAAGGTCCAGCTTTCCAGGAGAAAGCAGCGCTGGTCAGCAGTTACTATGGAAATAGGCTAGAGACAAGATGGTGTACACGGCTGTCACGCCTCATAAATATTTAGTATGCAAGGTAACAGTTAATTTCAGCAGAAGCAGATTGTTCAGTGACCCTTGGATAGTAATTATGGTTTACGCAGCATTCAGGCAAGAACATTGTACAACAACTGAAATTAGACAAGAATAACAAATTAGCATGTCAAACATAAAGAGAGGAAGAGAAAAACCGGGAGGCCACAAATGCCCAATTATGAATTTGCTTAATTATCGTGGCAACTGACGAGTTGGCAAAGACTGTGTGTGAAATGGTCCAGGATTACCGTACATGTGTAATGAGGCGGGTTGCACACTTGGAATAAAACAGACAACATTTCAGGTAAACCTGACTATAAATCTGTGGAGAAGACTGCTACAGCAAAAATACAAAGTGCTCTAGTAAAAAAAGGACAAAAATACTAGCTTACATGCCGTAGTAAAACAAAATTGAACTCTTTGATCACTTCACCAATTGTAAAATTTTAAAGGAAGGATGCCAATTACATAGACCCCTTTAAATTAGGGAATTTACTAGGGATAGGGATGACAACTACAATGTGTACCGATTTATGGCACCTCAAGTTGGGCAACTGCCAAGAGACAATTGCCTTCGTGGGAACTTCTAATCAATCTAAGGACTTGTTTTTGTGCAGCGCATCCATAGAGGTACTTGGAGAAAACTAAGTAAAAGGCAGGGGGTCAATTCCTTCTCTAGAGTTTAGCTCAGTGGTGTATAAAGTGAAACCTTCCCAAAAGACCACCTTTTTGAGGAGACCACCCCCTTATCCAGACCAGATTTTCAGTGACCGATTTTCAGTTCCTCCATACATTACACATACTGGCATCTTCTTTGAGAAGACCATTTTCTAAGGACAACTTTTCAATACAATATTGGGTGGTCGTATCAAGAAATTACATTGTAGTTTTTGTTTTTTGCAATCATGTTTGGTCAGTTGTCAATAATTATTGGGAATCTGTCACCACTACAGACCTGTCAATTAGGGCATCTGTAGGATTTCTCCCATAGATACCAATTCGAGGGCAGAATAAACATATTCTGTAGGGTGGATTTCCTTCGCTCGATCAACTCTGAATCAGCAAGGAAGCCACTGGTCAGACTCTCAAGTTGCTATTTTAACAGCTGAAGTTCTATCCAGTTTTTTTTGTTATACATATATGTCTTCTATACTAGTACTATGATCGGCTTGGATTTGAGTTACTTTATGTTGTCCAATATACTGTATGGACCAGTTCGTCAAAAATAGTTTCAACCTCCTAGTGTGTACAGACGTCTAAAAGGGTAATTCCACCTAAATGTATCTTTTCCAGTGACCATCTCTTTCTCTACCAGCGCCAAGAAATCTTGAACAAAATGTAAACACTGAGGTTCAAAAATTTCCAAAAAGCATCAAAGGGGTTTGGATGACTTGTATTTTGATTTAGAGAATTGGAAAGGGTTCCAAACTCATAGACCTCCACCCAAATCATGCAACCTATCCAAAGATATATTGATGTGAAATTTCCCTTTAAATCCTGAATATATTTTTAGAACAAAGGTTTTTAAGATGTCTTATGGAAGCTCCAAGAGTTGCATTTGTGGTAATGGACTACTGAGCAAAGGATAAAAGATTGAAAACGCCATCTGACAACACAATGTGTAACCATCCTCTAATGTACAGATGTCACATAACGGGGACATTGCCACACTCCCTGCATATGTGTCACATCCCATATAGAGCTATATGATGGATAGCCAGATTGCCACAAGCAAGACTCTCAATTATTCACGGGTAATTTATTTTAGGGGTAATTAACTCCCAGTACAATTTTTCAGAGTGACTTTGTTATTTCTAAGTTACTATATAAAAATATGTCCTTTGCATGTAACCTCCAGTCTAATAGAGGTCGTCGAACCAAAGGCAGCAATACATGAAGCTCCATGTAACATATGTCAGATAATTCCAATGTATGGGAATAGTTGGTAAATTAAGGCCTTTTATGTGAAATAGAAATTAATGGAAATTTCTTATGAAAATGTGATCAATATGGTCTTAAAAGAAGATGGTGTGCCAAAGTAATGTAATATTAAAAACAAGCCCAGGCAGAGCTGGGACACAGTCACTTCTGGCTAAAGGATTTGATGCCTTCTGTTGAGGATTTATTAGTTCCAATTTATTTGAGACTTATTTATACAGTTTCTGGGGTGTCAGCAGCTAGCACGGTCTTGGGTTTTTGTCTTTCCAAGCTACTTTAAAGAACTATTTTTGAGAATAATGCAGGTAGTGCCAGTTTAGTCACCCATAAATATTTAGAGAGGTAAGGGTTGGGGTTCTAGTACAAGGTACATAGCAGGTACGTGTTTAATGAAAATCCAAGTTGTTTGTAACCCTAGCATATACAATGTGTAGAAGATCATGTTCTCTTTCATCACACATCCTACAACAACCTTGTCAAAGGACTTTCCCAAATTTGAACACTAATAGCATGCAAGCCATCTCATTCTCAAGATTGATGTCACTCAGCTGCCTGGTCCCCACCGATGTGACACCTGTGACTCACAAAAGGATCAAATTTGGGAAATCTCTTCAAGAAAAGTTTTCTGCTATAGAATTTCTTGCAAATGTTTTTGTTGAAATTTTTGGATACTTGTCTAAGACTTGATCTTCACCAGAAGGCAGTGAAGCAATGTTTCACTTTGGTCTTATCAATGCAGGTATACATGGGGTGTTCCCCAATAAGGCCAATACGATTAATGGGTTGGCCAAGTGGGTCAATTATTATAATAGATTTTATTTAACATACATTTATAGTGTATGGGAACACTATGTGGTGTCAGATTCTTTATAAGATGTTTTTACTATGGAGCAACTTGAACCTCCTTGGCCTTAATACCAAATTGGCCAAGTATCTATGTCTTTATTAATAATGGTCTCTCCACGTAGGGCAGAGGGTTCTTTAAGTCTACTTTAGACTTCATAACCCGGGTGTGACTACAATTTCTTATCACTATATAGTTATAACTCTTGTCTTTTGGTTATGATCATTGATGAAGCACCTCCTAGTTGCTGGTGAAGCCAACTCTCCTAGAATGTCCAGGGGGCTCTCGAAAAAAGTGGTGACATCCAGGGGTCCTAAGGCTCTTGTGTGAATGGAGTGGTAATACACATGCATGACCACTGCTCCATTTATTCCTACGTGGCTGATGAAGATCAGTAGATCACACTGTCAGTTCCACAGAAGTGAATTGAGTGGACTGTATCCCATTGATCGGTCATGTGGCCTCTATCCTGTGTTTGTAGGAAAACTCCTTTAAGAATAGCAACAACTACAAACACAGCCGCACAAAGAAATATTGGGTATTCGGATTTGTGTATAGTGAAACTCATTACAATGACTATCCAAATAAATACAAGTCCATGAATGAGTCAGATCCAGTCTTCAAGGAATTTCCATCTCCCGACAACTGCCAAAGAAAGGGCTTTACTTCTTTCTAAATCTTGTCACCAAACTCGTTGGAATTTTTGTTTTATTTATACAAGAGACAACAAAAGGCAGAGGCTCCCTACTTTGTCTGGTGTCATCGGCAGACATTCACAAGAGCTGCATGTCTAAATCAAACAACCCGCAAAAAAAACAACACACAGAACATTCCCTTAGCAGGAAGGCAGGAAAGAAAAACACATTCATGCCTGTGCCAGCTTCATTTTAATGAAGTGTGGGCAGCCGAGTCCAGAAAAGTGCAAACCAAATGTTGATCCTTGTCTAAACATTTGGGCGCTTGTTTGTTGTTTTCTTCTGAGTTTATTTTTGTGTGCTCTTTTTGGTCGTTTGATGTGCGCTTTCTACAAGGCAGATACTTAATGGTTTCTCATTTTGCTTTTGAGTAGAAGTAAATGTGAGTAAGTTGAATAAATGATGTCTCTAAAAACCAAATAAGCCTCAAAGTCTATAACTTTCCAAGTCAAGGATTTATTCAACTGGCAGATTCACCGATAGTCCATGCCAATACCATTTTAGTGAATGAGTGAGGGTCTACAAGAAAGATTAAGGGGCCAATGCAATGTCACAGCGATGGCTCAGGCTTTTTAGGCTCACCAATGGAAATTTAATGGACCCCACCGCACATTTATTTAACAATGTGTTCACCATTACCATACATACCAACTTTGAAATTGGTAAAATACATATGCTTAAACCTTGCTCTGGCCCTGGGTATGCCTTCAGCCCACCAGGGCCTGCCTGTCTACCCTTTTTAGGACGGTGTGCCCAAATTTTCCAGGACTGTTGCTGAAAATTAGAGATTGTCCTGGAAAATTCAAGATAGCTGACAACTATGTATTAATTTAGCTCAAATTTGGAAAGAAATCTAATGTCTCATAAAACAAATTCAATATAGTATTGAGTGTGCCAGCAAAACCCTTGACAATCTGCAATTCACAACACCACCACTAGGCGACCACACATAGACATATATAGGATAGACATCTCATGACAGAGTACCGAGAAATCATGTCTTCTTATTTCAATAGCTAGTTATCTTGTGTCGCATATTTTAGAATATGTGATCCAAGAGCAAAGATAAGGAAGGATACATCTTATAATAGATTATCAGTGAACCAATTCACTAGTCCCTAGTGGTACGTTATTGACTCCAAATGAGGTTGTTTTCTAATACATTTTTGGAGCCCATTGTTGTGTTAGGGCCTGAGCCCACTGGAGATTTTTTTAGTACTCTGGTGGGCCAGTCCACCCCTGGTTATAACCTTAAGATACAGCAGCAGGAAATTCCCCATCACCCATATTCGGACTGGAATATATTGGCAATACAGACAATACAGTAATACAGACAAACACGGAGCAACAAATATAGCAATTTGCTGTGGTTCTTCTATATTGTACTCCAAATGGGAGCTTAAAATAAACACATCCCCCTCATCATATATATTGTAGGAGCTCTATATATTCATTCTGGGCAATGTCAGAGTGATCTAAGGTCTCTCTAGCAGTGAAAGAGCTATCTTTATTATTGTGATTAATAATTAAAAAATGACATATAATCAGTAAGAAGACTGGAGGTTGTATAAAACCAGGATTAGAAATTAAGCAATTTATCAGACAGGAACCTTTCAATTTCTAAAGCTCTTAGGAAGATCCAAAGGTCAATCTTGAGCCATTGTTAGAGCTGAATTGAAGATTATCGTACTGTTCATACATTGCCCATTTGCAGTTATAAGACCTATCTTAGATAAGAAATGCCATCGCCCACCATTAGGAGCTTTCATAAGAAGGCATTAAGTGGACACTTTCATGACCTGCAAATTGAGTTGTTCCGGGTTGGACAACCTGCTTTCACATTGTGATATATAAGAAGGGAGTCTCCTGTCCCTTATCCCTATCATTATGCTGTAGATATTCTACCTTTAGTTATCTCTGAAGGTCTTGTTGCACAACATCAAGCACTACAATGTACTTGCTTGGTCAGAGACCATTGAAATCAATAGTGATTCCAAGAAGTGCTGTGGACGAGCTATACAGTATAGGCTTCTTATAAGACCTGAAAGGTTAAGATAGGTTACAATACAATACAAGCAATCCCATTGGCTCAAGAATGTGCGATAACTAAAGGTTTGCCACTAGAAACATAGATTTGGTCTAGGATAAATGGCTGATCAGTGGCAGTCCTACGAGTGCCACAGATCTGCTAGCCACAGGGAATGGGAACTCCTTTTAGGGGTTGGTGTAGGTACCAGTGATCTGACTTCACTGATCAGACGTGTCCACTCTTAACTTTGTGAGTTTAGTCAAAGACTCCAATTTTTCACAGTACAAATTCAATGCAACATTGTGACATGTTAGCAAAACCCTCAACAGGGTGCAATTCACATCACAACCACTAGGCACAAATATAACATATACATCTCCTGACAATGTATCACAAAATCATGGTTAATTTTTACAAATCTGGCCATCTGGAGACACGTATCCGGATATGGTAAGCCAAGAGGAAAGATAAAGAAGGACACATCTGTATACATGTGTTGGTAATTCCATAAAATAGTAACAATTTGTAAAGTTGAAAAAAAAGAATGGATATATTAAATGAGTTGTCCTACAATAACAACTTATCACCCATCCATAGGACCCATCCAGATGTCTGATCACCACTGCTGGGAACCCCACCAATCATGAGAATAGGGTCCCTGTGCCCCCTGTCTGACTAGAGTGACAGTCATGTATGGGTGCTGCCATTGAGTTCAATGTCTACGAGACTGTGGACGATAGATTGCTGTACTCAGTTATCGTCATAGAGTGGTAACATACATGTGCGACTATGGATAGAGGATAGAGGACTCCCATTCTCATGACTGGTGGAGGTCCCAGTGGCCAGACTCCCAATGACCACCTACACTGGGGTAAGTTTTTATTTAAGCATGTATACTGTGGGCTTTTCAGGGCACATACGCCTAATGTAATGTTCAGACGTGATGTGAACACAGACTGACTTGTTCTCCGCTTTACGTCACAGCAGAGTATACATTATTCATAAGCGTTGCCTGCCATGTCAGATTCTCCATTATGTGATTAGACTAATGTCATCCGACAATGTACAAGATAGTTGGACAATGTGGATCGATCACATAAACAATATCTGCAGAAACGTCTCGATAGATCAAGTCATAGAATATCCGCGGCAGGTCTGAGAGGTGCAAATCCCCACTTCACCTTGGAAATAAAATTAAAATAGAGAGGTTCATGTTTTGTTTGTCCAAAGCAAGCTCTGAATTATTTACAGCTTGTTATCTGGTACCTCTGCTAGAACAGTGCTTGTGTTAGGTGATACCCATGCTGTAGGATTGTTGAACCGAGCTTGATTGTAATTGACATCCTGGTGGTTTTGTGAAAAGAGTTTCACATTGTCTACAAGTCATTCATTTATATACTGCTAGGGGTATGTTGGTCGGATTGAGTAACTAAAGGTTCAAGTCCCCGGGTCCTGTAAATTCATGAACTGCGTTCCGGCCCCAGTTTAAAGTACGTTGAGTCAACCTGCTGAATTTTTTACAGCTATCATTGGAGCTTTCTTATATACTGCCTGTGCTGGCAAAATTGTAGCTTGACTTCGTAGATATTTTAACGCTATATTATCCAGAAGGGCGACCACAAAAAACGATCTAGCTAGTTCTACCTATGACAGAAGCTCCCGCCATATCTGAAAGCTATACCACTCGTTGGCCTTGCATAGATTTCAGCTACAACATATGCCTGTTTCTGGTGTGAATTATAGTAAATCTGATGCATTAAAGCCAGGGCTGGGGAGTCAGTCGGAGTTGGGACCAATTTTGGGTGGAAAAAAATTTACCGACTCTGACTTCAAAATAAAGTGAATTATTTTTAATGATATAACACAATAATATTGAATAATTCACTACATGCATAGTTTGTTGCATGTTCACTTTCATAGAACCTCAACTTAATGAATTAGAGGATCTTTACTGCTTCAAGTTGGATTTGGACCAAGAGTCGGTGTTGAATTTGGACTCGGGAAAAATAGAAGAGTCAGAGACGGATTTGGTTGTTTGGCCTACCGACTCCACAGTCCAGGTTAGAGCGTCTCAGTCTGCCTTGATACCAGCCTGACTCGAGGCAGAAAAGGGACAAAGTGGTGCATATTTGGCTCAAATCAGGCCATGCACCAAAGATTGGCCACTTGTGTGCCAGATTTCTCTCATGAATAAGATGATAAATCTACCCATGTCTCTAGCCTAGGAACATGACTAGCTATAGTAGCCAATCCATACATTTATCCAAGACAGCTGTTTCGAGGAGTTTGTCCCTTATCAGTGCATACGTTTTTACCATGTAGTGTTGCTAATACGTTTCCATATCAAGTGATATCAAGAGAGAAAAGCGCTGCAAGCAGCGGACCCCCTGAACGGAAACCCGAACGCACGTGTGAACTTAGCGTGAGCTGTAATACTAGAAACAACCCCTGGGGCACAGTTTACAACTGGGATGAATGGAACTAGCCGGTGGGTAAGATCAGTCAGTGCCTGGGGGAACCACAAACCTCCCAAATGACCTAGCAGAAATAGGACCACATTAAGCTGTTGGAGGGTCAAATTATTTACTGCTTCGATCAGCTGAATAAATCACACCTATAGACCTCAATGTTTTTTCCATAAATTCCCAAGGCTCAAGATATCCCACTTTGACTAGTAAATGCTATGTAACCACTTCCTACCCCTGTTTTGCAAGATTCTAATACATTCATGGTTTCTGCTCTGGCTGCTTCGTTTTTACATACAGTGTTAACCCCTGTTTATTTACAACCTTTTTTCGTAGTTTAGTAAAATATCCCTGGTACCGATAGAATGATGTAGATTGTTTCTTATAGCTACGCCAAGCAATTCTGAGTTATACCTAGTGCAGGGCTGGAGGTGGAGGTGCATGACACAGGGATTCAAAGAACTCCAAAAGGGAAACCTATGTCACACCCTCGGGCTCTGCACAAGGCATAACACAGTGTATAAGTTTTACCCAGGGGGTTCTTTTGACATTAAAGGGATTGTCCTTATTCAGTTTTTATGAATCAAACAAAGTTAGGTGGTGGTCTAGTCTCTGTGACTGCGGCCAAGAATGATTTCCTCCAAATATCTGTTCTTGGCCTTAGAGGAGGACAATCTCCTGTTGCTCCCAACCCCTATGAATAAGCTTAATTAGATACAGAAGAATTTTTTACTATTTGTTGTCAACAATAAAGCAGGTCACATAGACCTTTAAGTCCATTCTGGTGGTAACTTATCTCCACCGAGAGCAAAAGGATCCAGCGCAGGGAAATCCAACTGCTTGATCATTGTTCCCTAACATCAAGGAAGAGTCGGAAGGTCAACGTATACATTAGATGGTTGGATGACAATATCGACATTAAACCAATGTATTTGGCCAGCCTTACATATTCATAGTCAAGCAAAGTATCTATCCCAATTGGTTAAAGGGGTTGTCCAGGGAGTCTTCCTTTACTTGCTTCCCCCGGGGACATGCAGTGTGTAGAGGTTCTGGCTGGTTCTGACCCTGGGTCATGTGACTGGAACCAGCAACCAGCCTTCACCCATTTTCACCACTAGTTATCTGTGTTGTGGGGGTTGGCTTTACTGTAGCAGGCGTAACTCTATGTGAAAATAGGAGAGCAAGGAGAAGGCAGAGTGACCTGGGGGCTGGTTCCTATCACCTTGCCGGAACCAGTAGTCGGAACCAGCCTAGGTACTGAATCTGAAAACCCTCTTGGAGAAGTAAAAGAAGACTTCCTGGACAACCCCCTTAAATTATACTTTGATACCATGAAATGTTTCATCAATTATGTACATTGAGACATTTGCCCATCCAAGATGGAAGGACCGCATAACTGGCAATGATGGAATTTCAAAGTGGAATATCAATGACTTCCGAAAACCCTCATCAAAATGGTCTACGAGTCGTTGTGTCAAACCAATCCTATGGCTGTGAGAAATAGATATACACTGTCCAGTCAGACCCCAAACTAGTACAATTCAACCTAAAAAAAAATAGCAAATCAGTGTGGTCAATATGTTTGGTGGGAGAATTTTTATGAAAATTTTTATTTACTTGGAATTCTTCTCTAATAAGGAGAAAATTATCCTGCCACAAGTATCTAACTTCTAGATTATCTCAGCTGCCACTAGAGCATGAAATGTATTAGTGTGGTCTCCATCCGTTCTTCTGGCGCTACTACATGGCTTATCTCATGACAGCTGTATCAATTAGAGATGCCTAGATTACACTTTAATTTGACACACAGATGAGAATGCTGTTGCCATGGAAGCGCCAAACATTCATTATGTGTAACAAAAACCCCGGTTTGGAAAAAAACGAGTATTTGAATAATTCCGTCGCTCAGGTTTATCATGTATCTTCTTTCAATATAGTGCAAACTCTATGACATACAAGGGGCCCGGCAATACAATGTAAAGCTAACCAGGAACTTCTCGGAAGAGTCAAATGGATAATTGCAATTAATGCTGTCACATGTGTGAATGAAGCATGACAGGACACGTTCATTTATAGGAAGGCGCAATTAACAATGCCTACAGCGTCTCTGCGTGATCCCTGTCTCAGTAACTAAATGCACTATACAAGATGTTACTATTATTGTGCAGGCAGCTCATTGTCAGCTGCTGGGATTACTCCTGGTTTGATACCTACATGGGCGAGCCATAAGAATATCATTAACAGTCTAATATGGAGATTTGCAATGTAAAAGTGACATTAATTTAGCCGTTTAGCTGACATTAGCTTAAATAGGACTTTTCTGAAATTGAGATTTTTTTTAGATTTTTTTAAGGGGTTTTCTAGGACATAACTATTGATGGCTTCTCTTTCCAAAACATAAAAATTAAATTCTAAAGGGCCTTATATGGTGGGTATTAAAGGGGTTACCTAGGGACAGTTTAAAAACTCAGTTTCTCCAGGGTTCTATATCGGCCAAACATGGGGTTTCCAGGCTGGTTCCGATTCTGGGTCAAGTGGTTGGAACCAGCACATGGTCAGGTCTGGACTGGGGAAGTAGGGGATTGGGAGATGGGGATAATTTGTTAGGTTACAGAGGTTATTCAGAGACTGTTTAAAAACTCATTTCCTCAGGGTTCTATTTCATCCTAATTTTGGGTCACTGGACTGACTCTGAATCACATGATTGGAACTAGCACCCGAGTCGATCCCTCACCTGTGTTAGTTACCTGTACTATATGAGCTGATAAAATAAATCATTGTAATAATAAAGCCAGTCCCTATAGTACAGGGTAATACCTGAGAGGGTAGAGAAGGGAGGCTTGACTCTGATGCCGGGTGCTGTTTCGGTCATCTGAACTAGAGTTGGAACCAGCCTGGAATCCCAAGATTCAACAGGAGGAAGGGAGTCCAAATGCTTCCCAGGTTGCTTCCCAGGTTCTTACTGTGCTTTATTCCCTGGTGTCTCCCGACACATAGGAATTTTTTGGAAATGCTCGCTTCATCGAGTCACTGGCTGGGGCAGTCATCTGCCGTGTGTGTCAACCTGGACCTCGGCATTATCTGGAACTGCAGTGGGAACCTGGGCAGCATCAGATTCTCGAGGGTCTAAAACCTTGCACCTCCACCAACTTCTTTAACTAACATCATTAAGTTAGTTAAAGGGATTGTGCACGACTTTAGAATGGATGATCAATCCTAAAGATCAATCAATGGGAGTCCAGACACCCCCCATGTACTACAGATGGCAAGCCGGTAGAGGAATTGGGATGCTGTAGACAATGTTCTGCAGGGAAACCATTGATTTGGCATTTATGTAAATGTTACTGTGACATGTACCACCTATCAAACATTGTAGAGATTAAGTGCACCCCTTCATGGCAATTACTATTCCTAACAGCACTTGATAATAGTCTGAGGAACATGACATAGAGCTCAAGGTATTGACTTGGTGTCCAAATTCCCCCAGATCTCAATCCAATGAAGTATCTGTGGGATGTGCTGGAGAAACAAGTCCCATCTATAAAGGTCCCACCTCACCACTTACAGGAGATAAATGATCTGCTGCTAATATTTTGGTGCCAGATGCCTTCGGAGATCTTTTGAAGCCCATACTGGATGGATAAAGCTGTTTTGGTGGCACAAGGTCAACCTACATTATAATACATTTAATAATAATCCATTTCCTTTATATAGCACCAACATATTCCGCAGCACTTTACAAATCATAGGACGAATGAGACATTACAGAGCAGTAAATCAATAACTGATCTGTTGTTGATTCTATGGTTCATGGAGGTATTCTCTTGTTGCACCGTTTATGGGGGCACTCTGGCTATATTTGTGGATAACCATCCGCTTGGAGAATTCTTGAGATTTGTGGTGCAATTTACAATTTATTTTCACATATTCATCCTCATTTGAAAGGTTTCATGACTAGGGGTCAGGATACAACATGGCTGCCTCTGTCTTCTGTTGTATTTCCAACACATTTTTTCTTCATTCCCTGCTAAAAACTGATCCTCACAGATTTGCTGATGGTAATGGATGTGAAATCCCCCCTCGCTTCCAGTGACCTGGTGTTACAAACGTCACAAGGATTTTCCCTGATAGCAGTCACTAAGTACACTAACTACATGTGTCTCTGAAAGGAAGGCTCACCAGGGATTTCTCATTTCTACACAACACACGGTTAGGTAAGACCCAGGAGACATTTGTTGTGAAGGGTTGAAGAAGTGGTAATTTCTAGTAAATGGAAAAACTTCTTCACGAGACAGCGAAACACAAATGTGTTTCACTAAACTGATAGCATTATTATTTTTATTATTATTACCATTTGTATAAGAACCTAAAGATACTGCCCTCTAATGGCAAAAGAGGTGTGAAAAAGATTAGGAGTGAGCAAAAATCATCTGATAATTCAGCATAACAAATAACCTGCTGTTAAAGGGGTTATCTCCACTGGGCAACTCCCTTGCAGGCTTAAGGCCCCACGTTGCAGAAAAGCTGCTTTTTTGTTGCAGATTTTGCTGCAGTTTTTTTGAGCCAAACTCAAGACTGGATTGAAAAGAAAGGAGAAGTATAATAGGGAGTATAAGAGAAGTATAAGATAAGTATAATAGCAGTATAGGAGGAAGTATAAGAGGAAGTATAATAGGGAGTATAAGTGGAAGTATAAGAGGAAGTATAAGGAGTATAAGAGAGAAGTATAAGAGGGGAGTATAAGAGGGAGTATAAGAGGGGAGTATAAGAGGAGTATAAGAGGGAGTATAAGAGAGAAGTATAAGAGGAGTATAAGAGGAGTATAAGAGGGA
This sequence comes from Leptodactylus fallax, assembly GCA_947044405.1. Lineage (NCBI taxonomy): Eukaryota > Metazoa > Chordata > Amphibia > Anura > Leptodactylidae > Leptodactylus > Leptodactylus fallax. The sequence goes on from CAMRHE010000204.1 coordinate 2,574,681, forward strand.
GTATAAGAGGAAGTATAAGGAGTATAAGAGAGAAGTATAAGAGGAGTATAAGAGGGAGTATAAGGAGTATAAGAGAGAAGTATAAGAGGAGTATAAGAGGAGTATAAGAGGAGTATAAGAGAAGTATAAGAGGAAGTATAAGAGGAGTATAAGAGAGAAGTATAAGAGGAGTATAAGAGGAGTATAAGAGGGAGTATAAGAGGGAGTATAAGAGGAAGTATAAGAGGAAGTATAAGAGGAGTATAAGAGAGAAGTATAAGAGGGAGTATAAGAGGGAGTATAAGAGGAAGTATAAGAGGAGTATAAGAGGAAGTATAAGAGGAAGTATAAGAGGAGTATAAGAGGAAGTATAAGAGGAGTATAAGAGGAAGTATAAGAGGGAGTATGAGAGGAAGTATAAGAGGACGTATAAGAGAAGTATAAGAGGAAGTATAAGAGAAGTATAAGAGTGAGTATGAGAGGAAGTATAAGAGGAAGTATAAGAGAAGTATAAGAGGAGTATAAAGGAGTATAAGAGGAAGTATAAGAGGAAGTATAAGAGAAGTATAAGAGGAAGTATGAGAGGAAGTATAAGAGGAAGTATAAGAGGAAGTATAAGAGAGGAGTATAAGAGAGGAGTATAAGAGAGGAGTATAAGAGGACGTATAAGAGGAAGTATAACAGGGAGTATAAGAGAGGAGTATAAGAAGAGTATAAGAGGAAGAATAAGAGGAGTATAAGAGGGGAGTATAAGAGGAAGTATAAGAGGGAGTATAAGAGAGGAGTATAAGAGGGGAGTATAAGAGGAGTATAAGAGGAAGTATAAGAGAGGAGTATAAGAGGAAGAATAAGAGGAGTATAAGAGGAAGTATAAGAGGAGTATAAGAGGAAGTATAAGAGAGGAGTATAAGAGAGGAGTATAAGAGAGGAGTATAAGAGGGGAGTATAAGAGGGGAGTATAAGGGTATAAGAGGGAGTATAAGAGAGAAGTATAAGAGGAAGTATAAGAGGAAGTATAAGAGGAGTATAAGAGGAAGTATAAGAGGGGAGTATAAGAGAGAAGTATAAGAGGGGAGTATAAGAGAGAAGTATAAGAGGAAGTATAAGAGGAGTATAAGAGGAAGTATAAGAGGAGTATAAGAGGAAGTATAAGAGGAAGTATAAGAGGAGTATAAGAGGAAGTATAAGAGGAAGTATAAGAGAAGTATAAGAGGAGTATAAAGGAGTATAAGAGGAAGTATAAGAGGAAGTATAAGAGAAGTATAAGAGGAAGTATGAGAGGAAGTATAAGAGGAAGTATAAGAGGAAGTATAAGAGGAAGTATAAGAGAGGAGTATAAGAGAGGAGTATAAGAGAGGAGTATAAGAGGGAGTATAAGAGGAAGTATAACAGGGAGTATAAGAGAGGAGTATAAGAAGAGTATAAGAGGAGTATAAGAGGAAGAATAAGAGGAGTATAAGAGGGGAGTATAAGAGGAAGTATAAGAGGGGAGTATAAGAGGAGTATAAGAGGAAGTATAAGAGAGGAGTATAAGAGGAAGAATAAGAGGAGTATAAGAGGAAGTATAAGAGGAGTATAAGAGGAAGTATAAGAGAGGAGTATAAGAGAGGAGTATAAGAGAGGAGTATAAGAGGGGAGTATAAGAGAGAAGTATAAGAGGAAGTATAAGAGGAAGTATAAGAGGAGTATAAGAGGAAGTATAAGAGGGGAGTATAAGAGAGGAAGTATAAGAGGGGAGTATAAGAGAGAAGTATAAGAGGAAGTATAAGAGGGAGGAGTATAAGAGGAAGTATAAGAGGAGTATAAGAGGAAGTATAAGAGGAAGTATAAGAGGAAGTATAAGAGGAGTATAAGAGGAAGTATAAGAGGAGTATAAGAGGAAGTATAAGAGGAAGTATAAGAGGAAGTATAAGAGGGAGTATAAGAGGAGTATAAGAGGAAGTATAAGAGGAAGTATAAGAGAAGTATAAGAGGAGTATAAGAGGAAGTATAAGAGGAAGTATAAGAGAAGTATAAGAGGAAGTATAAGAGGGGAGTATAAGAGGAAGTATAAGAGGGAGTATAAGAGAGAAGTATAAGAGGGGAGTATAAGAGAGAAGTATAAGAGGAAGTATAAGAGGAAGTATAAGAGGAGTATAAGAGGAAGTATAAGAGGGGAGTATAAGAGAGAAGTATAAGAGGGGAGTATAAGAGAGAAGTATAAGAGGAAGTATAAGAGGAGTATAAGAGGAAGTATAAGAGGAATATAAGAGGAAGTATAAGAGGAAGTATAAGAGGAAGTATAAGAGGAGTATAAGAGGAAGTATAAGAGGAGTATAAGAGGAAGTATAAGAGGAAGTATAAGAGGAAGTATAAGAGGAAGTATAAGAGGGAGTATAAGAGGAGTATAAGAGGAAGTATAAGAGGAAGTATAAGAGAAGTATAAGAGGAGTATAAGAGGAAGTATAAGAGGAAGTATAAGAGAAGTATAAGAGGAAGTATAAGAGGGGAGTATAAGAGGAAGTATAAGAGGGAGTATAAGAGAGAAGTATAAGAGGGGAGTATAAGAGAGAAGTATAAGAGGGAGTATAAGAGAGAAGTATAAGAGGGGAGTATAAGAGAGAAGTATAAGAGGGGAGTATAAGAGAGAAGTATAAGAGGAAGTATAAGAGGAGTATAAGAGGAAGTATAAGAGGAGTATAAGATATTTCCCATTCCTTTTATAGCCACTTAAAAAATCAAAAGAAAATCTACAACAAAAGAAGCAACTTCTCCGCAATGTGGAGCCATATGCTAGGTTCACACAAGTTCCAGGGTCGGTTCTCTGTGGTTGGGGACCACTACTACAGCGGTTACACACAGACACGGGCAGATCCCATTGACTATAGTGGGATACGCCAGGTTTCCACGAATTCAAAACTGAAAGCGGCAGAGAAGAAAGTCCTCAATGCAGGACTCTCCCCCCCCCCCCCAATCTCTGCGATCGAGTCTACAACACAGATGTAAACCAAGCCTTAGCCTTATAGTGCATCTGAAAATTGTGGAAACCACCAGTAGTTATCTGCAGCAACCAAAATTAATAGACAGCCATGTCCTCCAGAGTATGCATTAAAGGGATTGTGCCACTACACACACTTGCACCCAGCAATCCGTTTTGGACTTAGGAGTGCAGTGGGCGGTCCTGATCAGTGATCAACAGTGATCTCAATATACACTTGTACAGGATAGGTTGTCAATTGCTGAGTAGGACCACCCACTGGACTCCCAAGATCCAGATTTGTATGAACAAAACACAAGTTATACTGGACTTTTGCCTATAAAACTATATATCAATCTGCCCAGCTCCTCCTGCTCTTTAACATGTTGTCTTCACCTGAGCAACATTTTTCACATGACGGGTTCCCTTTAAGACACTAATGACATAACCGGAGAACATTCAGTAGTCTAGTTGCAGAGCACGATTAGTCTGCATGCAGAGCATGTTCCTCCTGACCAGCACGGCAGCTGAAGGAGTTACACATTATATTCATAGAGGGCTCTGCAGGATTTCTCTTCAAAACTCCTCTTCAGGAGCCGGTTCACAGTTTGATATAACCAAGAGTGCTTGTTTCAGAATTACACAGCAAGATGAATCCATCTGAACAGCAATTTTGCAACAATGAAGAAAACTAAGTAGTCATCAGAATCATATGAAAAAGTCAAGTTAGTAATTCCATCAGGAGGAAACAGTATACCCACTTACGTATCAGACTCCACTGAAGGCATACAGGGATTTTTCATTGAGAAAACTACCTAACATACCTCAGTAATTTACCCTTAAAGTGAGCCTGTCACCAGAACCAGCATATCACCCCAGCCCTGCAGATAGATAGGTTAGTGTCACCAGACCCAGCATATCACCTAGCCCTGCAGATAGATAGGTTAGTGTCACCAGACCCAGCATATCACCCCAGCCCTGCAGATAGATAGGTTAGTGTCACCAGAACCAGCATATCACCCCAGCCCTGCAGATAGATAGGTTAGTGTCACCAGAACCAGCATATCGCCCCAGCCCTGCAGATAGATAGGTTAGTGTCACCAGAACCAGCATATCATCCCAGCCCTGCAGATAGATAGGTTAGTGTCACCAGACCCAGCATATCACCTAGCCCTGCAGATAGATAGGTTAGTGTCACCAGAACCAGCATAGCACCCCAGCCCTGCAGATAGATAGGTTAGTGTCACCAGAACCAGCATAGCACCCCAGCCCTGCAGATAGATAGGTTAGTGTCACCAGACCCAGCATATCACCTAGCCCTGCAGATAGATAGGTTAGTGTCACCAGACCCAGCATATCACCCCAGCCCTGCAGATAGATAGGTTAGTGTCACCAGAACCAGCATATCGCCCCAGCCCTGCAGATAGATAGGTTAGTGTCACCAGACTCAGCATATCGCCCCAGCCCTGCAGATAGATAGGTTAGTGTCACCAGAACCAGCATATCACCCCAGCCCCGCAGATAGATAGGTTAATATCACCAGAACCAGCATATCACCCCAGCCCTGCAGATAGATAGGTTAGTGTCACCAGAACCAGCATATCACCCCAGCCCTGCAGATAGATAGGTTAGGTTCACCAGAACCAGCATATCACCCTAGCCCTGCAGATAGATAGGTTAGGGTCACCAGAGCCAGCATATCACCCCAGCCCTGCAGATAGATAGGTTAGTGTCACCAGAACCAGCATATCACCCCAGCCCTGCAGATAGATAGGTTAGTGTCACCAGAACCAGCATATCACCCCAGCCCTGCAGCTAGATAGGTTAGTGTCACCAGAACCAGCATATCACCCCAGCCCTGTAGATAGATAGGTTAGTGTCACCAGAACCAGCATATCATCCCAGCCCTGAAGATAGATAGGTTAGTGTCACCAGAACCAGAATATCACCCCAGCCCTGCAGCTAGATAGGTTAGTGTCACCAGAACCAGCATATCACCCCAGCCCTGCAGCTAGATAGGTTAGTGTCAACAGAACCAGCATATCACCCCAGCCCTACAGATAGATAGGTTAGTGTCACCAGAACCAGCATATCACCCCAGCCCTGCAGATAGATAGGTTAGTGTCACCAGAACCAGCATATCACCCCAGCCCTGCAGATAGATAGGTTAGGTTCACCAGAACCAGCATATCACCCTAGCCCTGCAGATAGATAGGTTAGGGTCACCAGAGCCAGCATATCACCCCAGCCCTGCAGATAGATAGGTTAGTGTCACCAGACCCAGCATATCACCCCAGCCCTGCAGATAGATAGGTTAGTGTCACCAGAACCAGCATATCACCCCAGCCCTGCAGATAGATAGGTTAGTGTCACCAGAACCAGCATATCACCCCAGCCCTACAGATAGATAGGTTAGTGTCACCAGAACCAGCATATCACCCCAGCCCTGCAGATAGATAGGTTAGTGTCACCAGAACCAGCATATCACCCCAGCCCTGCAGATAGATAGGTTAGTGTCACCAGTACCAGCATATCACTCCAGCCCTGCAGATTGTTAGGTTAGTGTTAGTGGCTGAAGCAAGCCAGAATTTTATGACTTAACTTTTTGACTATGTAAATGGGGTTTGGAGCTCTGCATCATAAAAATACTCTAAAGATTTAGAAATTAGTGTAGGAAAGAATGTCGGACCTAAAAATGACATGTTGTCCACAGTAGACATTCATTTTAAGCTGCCAACAAGCAAAAAAGTCATGACTATTGTATGTACTATATATTTATGCTAACAGGTTCATTGCTGCACCACTAGGCAATATGGATGTCATATTGGGGGTTCCCCACTTCATGAGCCAGAGAGGACAACACTAAAAATCATCGGAAAGACGCCATGTAATATTACACTGGTCTTGGTCTAGTTGTCTGTGGCTTCCCCAGTAGAATTAAATGTTTGGCAGGGGTTCACATCCCCTTAATGTGAATATGACTTTAGATATGGTAACTGTAGCACTTGTCATGTTGTTGCTATTCTATACTACTATACTATACTGTAATGTCAGAACTTTACATCCTTGTTATCCCTAAGATTACGTTAGTGGTTGTCAGCGGTTGTCATGCCAACCCATATCACAGTGATTGTCAGACTACCCTCATATTGTCACACTTTGATGCCTGTAATAGAGGTCAGCACAATCTAAGTGAATGGAGCAGGTGGTGATGTCACTCACCAATATCCGCCTGTCACTCCATTCCTAAGCCAGAAGCTGGAATAGAAGCTGCGGGGGCAATGGAGGAGAGTATTTTTAAGTCTTCACAGGTGCTTAGTATATATCAAATGGGGCCCATAATGATTCTTTATGCTAGAAAATGGAGAGTTGCTTAAAAGGGGACCTTTCACCACTTCGTTGCACCCTTATATAGGCACCGCTGATCTAATTCTTGCTCAGATGGGATATTTTCTTTAGTGTCTGCCATTCTTGAGCGATCGGGCCTGATATGCTAATTAAACACTTTACTGTCAAGTGTCTTGGGCCAGAGTAGGCAAGGGCCTCTGAATGTCTGCCCCTGATTGGACAGTGTCAGAAAGCTCTGAAACATGACCCCTTATTTGCATACCAGATCCCAAAATTATCTGCACCAATTTCTCAGGAACAGTCGGGGCAAGAAATGAAAATTCCAACAGTGCCAGAATCAATGGAGCAGAGTGGAGGGATATAAAGAACTGGAGCTGGTGGAGGTGGTGAAAGGTCCTCTTTACGGAAGGTTTTCGCATCTCAAGAAAGGGGTCTAATCCCGCAGTCACTGTGAGCGGCACGGTGGTCATGGATGTGCAGCCCTATTAATTTTTATGGGAATACTGAAAGCAGTTCTTTAGAACTCCATAGAGGTAGACAGCAGCTACCTCTCCGTTCACAGCGACCATGGGATAAGGGTCCCCGACCCCCTTTCTTGAGATAGGGACCTGCATATATAAGACATTAATTGTAAAAAAAAAACCTATAAAACATTATTTTGCAGTATAGGACGCATAACACCATACTGAGTCCTTTATTGCAAATAAACCCCGCCTGCAATAAAATATATTCCCATTATCATCAGTGGCAGTGAAGTGGTTAAAGGAAACCTTGACATCCAGCTCTGTGAGGTCTGCCTGTTGCATCAGACCCAATTATGCCTTTGCATTAAAGCCAATTTGTATTGGATTTCTTTGTACATTTCACACATTTTTTTGACACACTTCCATAATTGAGACAAGCTATACTTGGCTTTCACACATGCTAACATTCTAAAGAAATTCTTATTTTGAAGAGCCAAAATTACTCATCCCTCCGCCATCCTCCCCCGGTCCTCCGTTGACTTGTGTCTAAGTTCTCCTTGCCAAAGCACATAGCTGCATGTACATGTACGAGCGAGGAGGCTGACTGCTATTGGGTCTATCTCACAACCTTTCCCAATGAACACAACATCAAGACTTGTCCGCATACATTAAACCTCAGTTGCTAGAAAACTAAATAAGTCATAACTATTGATCCTGTTGTGGCTTCAGTCTAAAAACTGCAGCATAATCGTAATGTGGGCTCTTATTTAGAAAGCGCCGAGGACAAAAACATCCACCTGCAATTGATCCGGTTGTAAATGGGTTTATAAAAAAAAAAAGAAATCTTGGCTGGTAACCATTACCGTGAAGGAAACAAAACACCATCTGTTTTGTCTGTTTTTTTATGAATGGTCTTAAAGGGGTAGTCTAGGATCAGCATATTGACTGCCTATTCTTAATATGGGCCGTCATTGCCCGATCATTGGGGAGGGAATCAATTCTTGGCACCCATATTGATCAACTGTGGTTGTGCACGCTCTGCAGAGTCTTGAATGTTCACATCTGTCTGTTCGCTTGTACAACGTATAGTTTACTGCAGCCGCATCCCTTGCAATCGCTTGCAATATTCTGCTCCGCCACTACTATACGCACAGCTTGCAGGTAAACAGATCAAGCTAAACACTGAAGAGTCCGCAGCCCCCTCAAACACCTGACTGGCAAGTTGCCCTCCCTTCACCAACTGGAGAAGGTTGGAGATTCCTTTCTATGACATCCATTTGCATTAATAAGGTATACAATATATAAAGAGGATACCCTCCAAAGTTAAAGGGGTTTCTAATGAGTCCCAGACCATAGAAAGTTCTTGCATTCATGGTCGTATCCATTGGCAACCGATCAATACAAAAGATGACACCACTAAGATGGTTAGAGGAAATCTATAAAACTCTGAAACATTTGTAACTAGTTATATTTGCAAAAATGTTTAACATTCAATTGTCTACAAACAGAGAAGGCGAATCGATTCGTCACAAGATGGGTTCTATCTGAATATCCCAAATGGTTCAGTCTTGGACTAACAAAAATGGCTGTTGCGACATGCATTGCAGTAAATTATTATGCTTTAGGGTCTCTTCAGAAACCAGAGTATAAAAGGTTTGAAGCCCCGGGGTGGTGTAAAAAATAACAAGCATTTATACTCCCCTTCCTTCACCTCTTTTGAGCCTCCTTGCAGCGTCTGGCACTCTCTTGGTGACATCATGCACCTAGGGTCGCCACTGAGGTCTGTGATTGGGCCACAGCAGTCATATGGGCATGATGAGCAGGGGGAGGCCTCAGAGGTGACCCCGGGCGCATGACATCATCAAGAAGACAGAGTTAGAGTGCCGGATTCCGCGAGGAGGCCCAAAAGAGGTAACAGAAGGTCAGTATAAATGTTTTTTTTAGTTTTTTTACACCTCCCCTGGGCCTCCACCTATTATACTCTGGGGTCCAATCCATCCAAACTTGGAAGTGCTAGCAGACGGAGAAACCCGAAGATGATGCGATCAGTGTAGTTACAGCCCTCTCCATATCATGCCAATACAGTGAATATGTATTAAATGTCACCAAAATGGCAGTGATAGGGATGAAATAGCAAAAAGAGACCAATTCTATTTTGTTTCAGTCCCTATCGGAGGTGTAATCCAAAATCTGTAATGGGTGTCATAAATACTATGTCACATTTAGACCTTTGGGGCCCTCTCAGGACCCAGGAGAGACTGCTGCCTCCGCACCCCCTATAGCTACCTGGTCGCTGCCAACCTTACTCATGAGTCACATGTGCTGATGGAGGAGTGGGAATAATGGAGGCCATAAGGACATATTCACATAAGAGCATGTTCACAGGACTGGATTTTTAGCAAATTTTAATGCATATTCTCTTCCAAAAACTGTGTGAAATAAACCTACAAAACATTTCCCACTGGGGTATATTTATTAAAACTGTCTAAAAGGAAAACTGTCCTATCAACCCATCACAGCGCGGCTTCCATGTTCTATTCTGCTTTTGAAAAATGAAAGCTATACTGTGATTGGTTGCTGTGATTTCAAAATCCACGTCATGGAAAAAAGCCTTGAAACATCAATTCTTGCCATAAACACTGCATGGAGACCACGGCGGGTGGCCCCATGTGACACATAAATGGGGCTAATTCCACCTGCAGATCCACAGCAGATATCCACAGGATGGCCGCCAATATTTTTTTTCATTGCTATTGTTTGACATCCCGATGCCGCATACTTGGAGTAAAGGACGTCATCGATATACCGTCTATAGAAACGCATTAGATGGAGATCCCACACATGACGTCCATGTTTGCTTATCTCAGAAGTTACTGGAATCCAATTTTTATTAGTTGCTCCGATAAATATGAGTATAATTTTGCACTGCTAAAGAATAGTTGTATTGAACTAGCTCTGAAACATTGGAAATAAGTCAGGTCACATCTTGGCTTCTATTAGATGCAAAGAATTAATGAATCAAAAGCAAAGATGTGCTATAAATAGAGATATAACCTGAAGCTATGCAAAATCAGGGCCCCCAACTACAAATTAGTCAGAATTTCAAGCCACTTTATGTAACAATTCACTTGAATAATGGACTATTTATAGTGCTAGTATCATCTTATGTTGCAGAAAGACCCTTGTGCTCCCACAGACACCAGGACCAATGTGCATCTCCTTTCTCTACACCCTCTATAGATAGACCATACCAATCCATGGACATGGTGAGTATACAATTATAGCAATAAGTAATGTAATCACTCTATTGGAACACATTCAGCTTAGCCTATGATATGCAAGATGGTGCACAAGACCAGAAGATGGAGACGCTAGTAAAGAGTAAACCTATATTAATAATATCAGTCACAATTCCAAGCCCCTGCCTGTTACAAATCACTAGAATAACAATGTTACCATTTATATCACAGACATCTTCTGATGGTGCGCTCCCACAGACACCAGGATCAAAATGCAACTTCTACCTCTACACCCTCTATAGGTACATGCCAGTCCATGGACATGGTGTATATAACATTATAACAATAAGTAATGTAATCACAGCTCTGGAGGAACACATTAGTATATGATATACAAGAGAGAACTAAGGGTCAGAAATGCTGCACAACAAGGATAGAGACCAGAAGTAGGACACACCAGCCGGGACTAAACCTTCATTAATAATATTAGTCAGAATTTCAAGCCACTTTATGTAACAATTCACTTGAATAATGGACTATTTATAGTGCTAGTATCTTCTTATGTTGCAGAAAGGACTTTGTGCTCCCACAGACACCAGGACCAATGTGCAACTTCTTTCTCCACACCCTCTATAGATAGACCATACCAATCCATGGACATGGTGAGTATAAAATTACAGCAATAAGTAATGTAATCACTCTATTGGAACACATTCAGCTTAGCCTATGATGTGCAAGATGGTGCACAAGACCAGAAGCAGGAGACACTAGTAAAGAGTAAACCTACATTAATAATATCAGTCACAATTCCAAGCCCCTGTATGCAACAAGTCACTAGAATAACAATGTTACCATTTATATCACAGACATCTTCTGATGGTGCGCTCCCACAGACACCAGGATCAAAATGCAACTTCTACCTCTACACCCTCTATAGGTACATGCCAGTCCATGGACATGGTGTATATAACATTATAGCAATAAGTAATGCAATCACAGCTCTGGAGGAACACATTAGTATATGATATACAAGAGAGAACTAAGGGTCAGAAATGCTGCACAACAAGGATAGAGACTAGAAGTAGGACACACCAGCCGGGACTAAACCTTCATTAATAATATTAGTCAGAATTTCAAGCCACTTTATGTAATAAGTCACTAGAATAATAACTTTAAATCCGGGAATTCCAGTGGTTGTAGCTTGCATGGTTTACATTCCTTTAAAGGTTACATTTTAACAAGTGGCTTGCCCAGACTGCAAGAAAGGAACAAGTGCTTTATAGCATAGGACTATATAATGTACAGCTATCAGTTACTGTACGGGTCTGAACTGTCGTCAAGAGATCTTGACCTGTTACACAGAACTAACACTCTACTAGAGGTGATGCAAAATAAAGCAACGTCTATATCAGGAAGACCCAGCAGAGCTCCTGCGTCATAGAGAAACTCAATGTATCACACTCAGCAGAGGGAATCAATGTCTCCCAGCATCAGAAGAATGTAGAGAAAACTGTCATCTATGTCATATCTTCTATCTATCTATCTATCTATCTATCTATCTATCCATATCTATCTATCATATCTATCTATCTATCTATCTCCTATCTATCTATCTATCTATCTATCTATCTCCTATCTATCTATCTCATATCTATCTATCTATCTATCTGTCTCATATCTATCTATCTATCTATCTATCTATCTCCTATCTATCTATCTCATATCTATCTATCTATCTATCTATCTGTCTCATATCTATCTATCTATCTATCATCTATCCTAATCATCCATCTATCTGGCTACCATTATCTAGTCAACACTCTCTATCTATTTATCCATCTTTCCTATATTATCTATCATCTTTCCATCTATCTATCTATCTATCTATCTATCCTATCTATCTATCTATCTATCTATCTCTATCTATCTATCTATCTATCTCTCTATCTATCTATCTATCTCATATCTATCTATCTATCTATCTATCTATCTCATATCTACTATCTTCTATCTATCTCATATCTATCTATCTATCATCTATCTATCTATCTATCTCATCTCATATCTATCTATCTGTCTGTCTATCCTAGTCGTCTATCTGTGGCTTGTATCTCTTTACATAGCTATCAGATTTACTGTACTGCTTGGCACTAAATCATTAGCAGTAGATACATGAGATAACTGCAGTAGATTTATCTGCAGTCCTGTGTAAAACCAGAGATAAATAACAAACACATGCCTGCCTTATTTATTAAGTGAAACCTCTCCAGAATAGCACCTATTTGACAAATCTATCTATCTATCTATCTATCTATCTATCTATCTATCCATCCATCTAAAGTACTGTACTTCTTGGCACTGAATCACTAGATAACCAATTGATATAGGAAATATCTGCAGTAGATTTACCAGGATCATATAGAGACAGGCTTTAGTATGCCATGAGCTTTAGGACATGTACCCTGTCTCCATGAAGCACCCTGTGCCTGCTTATACCAAGAACATTCCTTTAATAATGGCTTAAACCTTTTGCTGCATTTCATAGATATCAAGTGTTAAAGACAAAGACTATCCTTTCCAAAAACCAATCATCTAGTGCCAGACAGACCTCCCGGGGATGCACCACGCATAAATTGATGAGTAAACTTTGTCTCAAGTACCTTACCCTGCCAGCAGGGGTCAACATTTTGCACACAGTGAAGCTTTTTTGATCAGACCACCCAAAACTGCAGCGAAAAAGGGTCTTCTAGAAGAGACCACTATAGCCAGTAGATAAGAGAACCGAAAATGTGGTCTAGATGGAGGGTGGTCTTCTCAAAGAGACGGTCTTCAATGTAAATAGTCAAATCTTTCTTGCTGAAGAATGAAAAATTTAAACTTCCATTTCGGTGAGAAAATCAATTTACAGCAAATGACAATAAAGTGGGTGGCATAATGTTGTTGAACGTCACTATACTGAATTTCATGTGAGGTAATAAAAGCGATAGGGAACCCTGATTTCAGTAACATGGGATGACCAGTAGAGGGCACCCTGATCCTTCTAATACGCCGCTGTCTGGGAGAAAATACAAGGAGCGGATGGCTTTGTTCCAGATGCCACTGCAAGCTCCACTCACATTCTTTTCATTTGCAGGTATTAAGATTTCTTTTTTTCTATGATTTGATCATCGCTCATGAATTCACTTTCACTTACAGATTTAGAAGAGTTTAGTCGTGTTTGCAAAACTACATCCAACACATGTGCAAGAGTCTGGAATTGGGGGGGAGACACAGACCCAGGCAGCCAATACTGGGATTGAGAACAGAGAGCAGGGAATTACATCGCAATTGGGAGCAGGCAATCCCGTGTAACCCTTTAAGAACCACCGGTACTACATGAATAAATGCAAGCAGCGGCTAGAAAGCAAAATCTACGACCCACTGCTTGCCCACCAGCCCGATTCACTGCCAGTCATGAGCCAAGAGAATCAATTCTGCCATATGTGCTGGCAAGACAAGTTTTCAGCCCATAGGAATCCATCATGGAAATACGCCATGTACCCCGGTGCAAAGATTAAACCTCAATGATAAGCAATTTAACTCTTTATCCACCATTGAGAAACAACCAAAATAGCCCAGAATGAAATGACGCTGAGTCCTAAGCGAGTAGTAATAACACCTCCCAAACTAGAAATACAATTTATAGCTCACAATAACTTTCCAATCCAACCAAAGATCTTGAAGTCGACGCAGATGACACTGTATGATATCTTAAAAGTGTGACAGAGCTGAATTTATCATGTGGTGCAACTCACTATGGTGTCATAGAGGACTGCAGGTAGATCTACGACATCATCTTTACTCCAGTTACCATGATACAGCTCTAAAGAGTAAAAGGACTGATTCAGCTCTGCTACATCTGTGCCAGCAAGGACTGCAAAGACATTCCTAGCCATAGACCGCAAGAAAATGCATTCCCGCCTCTGTAAACTATGTCATGCTGAAGTGATTTTGTAAACAATGAATCGCCTCCAGCATCACATACAGGTTATGTCCCTGTCTTCAAAAAATCGGACATTCTTATATCCCAGTTACACAAGTGCAATCCCTCTGTAGACCTCCTGCACTCCCCGGTAGCCTCTTGACCCCCTGTAGCCTCCTTCTATACTTCCTCTTACTCCCCATTAGTCTGTTACTCAGCAGTAGTCCCTTCTTTCTCCCCTTCTTCTATGTCCATTGTAGCCCCTTCCTCTTACCTCTGATATCCCCTCATACTTCAGTAGCCCATTCTAATTCCTACAGACCTTCCTTATTCTTCCCAGTAGTCACATACTGCACAGTGGCCCCATCATTACACCCCGGTACTAATCCCCATCTCTTACTCACTCGTAGACCCTTCTTCTTACTCCAGTAGTCTCTTATGCCCTTCTATTCCCTACCTCTTAATCACAGGCAGATGCTTCTTCTTACCCCCAGTAGCCCCTTCTTCTTACTCCCTATTAGTGTGTTACTTCTTAGTAGCCCCTACATATTACTCCCCATAAGTCTCTTTACTCAAGTAGCTCCTTTCTTTCAATCTTGAGTTGCCCCTTCTGCTTATTCCGCTTTAGTCTCCTAGTCCCCGGTAGACCCTACCCTCACTCCACTGTAGCCCCTTCCTCTTACCACCCATTATTCTCTAGTAGACCCTTCCTCTCCCAGTAGCCCTTCTTTGTACTCCCTATTAGTCTCTTACTCCTTGGAAGACCCTTCCTCCCTCTCCCCATTGGTCTATTGGTAGCCCCTTTATCTCACTCCCAGGGGCCCCTTCCTCTTACTCCCCATGAGTCTGTTACTTCCCAGTAGCCCCTTCTTCGTATTCCCCAGTAGCCCCTTCCTCTCCCTCCACAGTAGCCCATTCCTCTTGCTCCCCATTAGTCCCCCACTCCCTGGTAGCCCCTTCTTCATACTCCCCGGTAGCCCCTTCCTCTCCCTCCCCGGTAGCCTATTCCTCTTGCTCCCCAGTAGCCCATTCCTCTTGCTCCCCCTTAGTCCCCCAGTCCCCGGTATCCCCTTCTTCTTACTCCCCGTTAGCCCCTTCCTCTCCCTCCCCAGTAGCCCATTCCTCTTGCTCCCCCTTAGTCCCCCACTCCCCGGTATCCCCTTCTTCTTACTCCCCAGTAGCCCCTTCCTCTTCCTCCCCAGTAGCCCATTCCTCTTGCTCCCCCTTAGTCCCCCACTCCCCGGTATCCCCTTCTTCTTACTCCCCGTTAGCCCCTTCCTCTCCCTCCACAGTAGCCCATTCCTCTTGCTCCCCCTTAGTCCCCCACTCCCCGGTAGCCCCTTCCTCTCACTCCCCAGTAGCCTCCTACCTTCTGTATGTGTCAGCTTTTTAATGACCCTTTATTTTAGGTGCAGAAAAGTGTTTCGATGAAAGTTTGGGCTGCTCACAGAGACTCCCATGCTGGTGATTAGAAAGCAGATTCATTGCAGCGCCTGAGTGACAGCTAGCAGCTCCAATGTCTCATGAAATGATTATGAGGAAGATCAGAATCCTGTTCTGTGCTCCTGCCTATAGCCCCAGCTTGTTGAGTTTAGCAAGCCGTTTAGACCAGAATGTCTTGGCTTTTGTCAGTGAGAAATTATTTAGAATCCTCTTTGTACTTCTATTGGTCAAACTCCTATCCACTCCACAGAACTGCTGGGCACTTAAAGCGACAGAGCATCCCTCTTCCCCCAGCAACACACAACATCATAAAAGAATAATGTCAACCTGATCGGAGTTAAACATACACCTTCCATACGCCCAACTTTCCCCTAATATCTCCTGCCAAGTCTCTGGTGTTGCAGCCAGAGACCAGACACTGGCATCTTAGTCAGTACTTTGCTGTTATTTGAAATGCAAATGTAGTCACCTGGGGAGTTCTTGTATTTTTAGTCTCAGCGCAGAGAGCTGGGAGTTGCAGTGAGATATAAATATTCCCTATTTATTTCTTTTTTTTTAAGCCTCCTTTATGTAACTGGCGCCATGACAAATATCTCGTGGAGCATGATTTATAATTACTCTCCAATGCAAAGCAACATGCGTAACAACTACAGATGCAGCAGAGCTGACTTTGTCAGACGCAGAAGGGCTGAGTTTGTCATCTGGCACAAGTCATCATATTGTTCTAATATATTAGGACCGCAGGTGAACACACAGAGTTCAATGACCCATTCAGCTCTGCTTTTGCTTACTATGTATACATTATGCACAATGTAAATAACAACCTTTTTATTTCTATAGCGCCAACATATTCTGCAGCGCTTTACAAGGCAGAATGAACTCAACAATAATATTTATAGTTCCGTTATTTATTTGTTTACAAATAAATAGTCAAAATATTTGCAATTGTTTCAATTCTATGGACAGCAATCAATATACATTGTGATCTTCAGGTCTATGGACAGCAATCCTCGTACCTATTATTACCGGTACAAAAGCCAGCACGATATCCTAGGAGCCCATAAGAGTAACCGTTATATAATAGATGATTTACAGATGTAGCAGCAAGGAGTTTGTCATATGGCACAACGCATTGTGGTTATTTTCTCCAGGTAAGCCGACTGCATTATCTTAAGTCACGGTGCACAAAAGAGACGGTTCAATGACAAATTCAGCTCTGCTACATCTGCACACCTAGAAAATAAGAAGGACCCACCTTTTTCAGTTAGTTTCCAATGAACACATCAACACACTTGTATTTTTGGAAATCTCAGATGAAACTCTGGATAGTTTTGGGTTTGTTTTCTTGCAACTTCCTATGTGAAAGGCTAAAAGCAATGTGCAGCCTTGGTCTTCTGGTGCTGGAGCTGAGATATTTAAATTATTGATAGTGGAAACTGCATGGTAAAGGCAGTGGAATCTCCTCATTAAGTGGCTCCATTTGATCTTGTTGGAGAGAGAGACAGCTCATACTACTGGAACTCACTAGGGTTAGACAGGAGCTGATCAGCCTTCTAGAGCTGTGAATGGGATGTGGGAGGGGAATCCACACAAGTCTGTTCTACTCTCTTTGACGTGGGTTGTCACATGACACCTCCCCGGCCTCTTAAAAAGCACACCGCTGAATGAATTACAAGCATCACAAACCCCCTGCAGAAAGGATGGGTCTCTCTCTCTGTCTTCTTCCCTTTTAATTAACCCTTTTCTTCGGTAGAAACTTTATCTGGTTTTTGTTTCACCTTAAAGTACTTTTTTTTTTTTTTTGGAACGCAAACTAAAATACCAAATTATCCATAGATTTATAACCAAATTATTAAAAAGCGCCAACAAATTCCAGAGATATCTGTCTATATCTATTTCATATCTATCTATCTATCGATCTATCTATCTCATATCTATCTATCTATCTCATATCTATCTATCTCATATCTATCTATCTATCTCATATCTATCTATCTATCTATCTATCTATCTCATATCTATTTATCTATCTTCTCATATCCTATCTATCTATCTATCTCCTATCTATCTATCTATCTATCTCATATCTATCTATCTATCTCATATCTATCTATCTATCTATCTATCTATCTCCTATCTATCTATCTATCTCATATCTATCTATCTATCTATCTATCTCATATCTATCTATCTATCTATCTCATATCTGTCTATCCATATGTATTCCCTATTTCTCATTCTTATCTAGCATCTATTTATATATCTTAACAATCTATCTATTTATCTATCTATTATCTAACCAGCTATCTGTCTAGATATCTAGCAATTGATTGATTGATTGATCTACATCTATCTCATATCTATCTATCTATGTATCTATCTATCTATCTATCTCATATCTTTCTATCTCATATCTATCTATCATCTCCAGATCATATCTGCCTATCTATATCTATTTCATACTTATCGACAATTTATTTATAGATCATTTTCATATAGATCTCCTATCTATTTATCATTTATCTTTTTCTAAATCATAGCTGTCTATCTATATGTCATATATTTAATTTATATACATATAACATTCTATCTTCCTCCTATCTATTTATCCATCCACCCATCATCCAACTATGTCTACATTGTATCTCTCCATATCTATCTCATACTTAACTACTATCTATTTATATATAACATTCTATCACCTATTTATCATTTAGCTCTAGATATATCTATCTCATATCTATCTATCTGTCTTTCTATCTATCATCTCTAAACTATATCTGTCTATCAATATTTATCTCATATCTATCATTTATATACATATAGCATTCTGTGTTTCTCCTACCTATATGTCATCTATCCCTCCATCATCTATCTATCTATCTATCTATCTATCTATCTATCTATCTATCTTTCCCATATCTCTATAGTGACAGAGGACAGGGTTGTCAGCTCTGTGTCTGCTCTCTTGACATTGCCATCAGTAAGGGTTCTCTGCCACTTTGTGCAGACAGCAATATAAATTCTACTTAAGAGCCTTCATCATGAAATACCACCTCATCTGTCACTTGGTTATTAGATATTGTAACCCAACAGCCTGAGGTTAGTCATGTTTCCTTCTGCTGAGACCAGATAGTCTCTGGGCTATCTTACTGTACTATGTCAAATATTAGGCAATGCATATTTACTGTGTTAATGAGAGCACAGGTGGCAGAGACAGTGCAATATGCTATTAGACTGCCTGCAAGACAGGGGAGTGATTGAGCAGCACTGGGATTACACTATTGTAATGGAATATGCCCGTCTATCTATCTATCTATCTATCTATCTATCTAATATCTCTTTATCTATCCATCTAATATCTATCTATCTAATATCTCTTTATCTATCCATCGAATATCTATCTCTCTATCTCCCTTTGTTTTTTTTCTTGCACAGATTACATAGAGACATCTTTCTTTTTCTCCTCCAGACATGAGACATAGATAATGTCTGTGTAAGTGTCCATTACTGACATTAAATGGGACTGTTTATCACTATCTCCTGCAGGGATCTTGTATTAAAACTGTAGAACAGGAACAAACATATTGATAGTGGAGAATCTCTGATAAATATCATTTCTTTCCCCAGCGTTGCTGATAGCAGTCCCTAGGGGGCAGAACCACATATGCAGCGTAATGGGCAGAGGTTATCGTCTTTGTGTCTCAAACAATTTCCTCCAATTGTGTTTTTTTTTTTTTTCTTCCTAGACACTGCGCCATCCTCACAAGTGGAAGAGCGAGCAGAGCTCTTTGCAGAGCAGTTGATGCTGGCAAGGAGAATCTTTTTAAGTGTTTATTTAACTAATGATGTTTACAGCTGTCTGGTCCATTTGCCAGGCTCACCATCCATTATGGGCACAGACTTCACTTGAAATACTATTTTTTTCTAGATAGGATCCTGAGCTTCCCTGATTCTCTACAGTCTGGGAAAGAAAACTGTGAACTAGTCTGAAAACCAGACACAATATCCAGGAAAGTCATGGCATGGGGGCTTAAAGGAGCCAAAAAGTTCAGAATTGGCATCTTAAAGGAACACTAAATCTAGAAATGAATGATAAAGTATACAATGTGGCTGATCTCACTGTTTGTCAATTTGTAACATTTTCTGAATTATTCTTTAAGAAATCAAAGGTGTTACTCTCCTGCTGATTTTCTCCATCTTGACCTAGATACCTACAGAAGGGGCGGGGTTTAGTCAGGGGTTGGGCTTCATTCTATTCTTGCCTTACTATAGACAGGGCACACCCAAGAGGATCCTGATCCAGACAGTTTTCTTACAGTCTGTTTCAGAATAATAAGTAAGAGGAGAAGGAGCATGTGAACTCCTGGGCCACGGAGAAAAAGTCGTTTCTTTATACAATATTGTGCAAAGGTTTTAGGCAGGTGTGGAAAAAAATGCTGCACAGTAAGAATGTTTTCAGAAATAGAAGGGTTAATAGTTTATTTTTGTCAATTAAAAAAATGCAAAGTGAATGAAGAAAAGAGAAATGTAAATCCCACCAATATTTGGTGTGACCTTTGCTCTTTGGAGGAGGAGTCCTGGAAGTGATGATCCGGCCCCCACAGATATAGCCCTGATCTCATCATCATCCAGTCTGTCTGGGGTGACATGAAGAGACAGACGGATTGGAGCAAGCAACATCCACAGAAGATCTGTGCTTAGTTCTCCAAGATGGTCGCAGGAACAACCTCCCTGCCCAGTTCTGCCAAAAACTGTCTGCAAGTACCAAAAAGAACTGATGGAAGGCAAAGGGCAAAGGTCACACCAAATATTGATGGGATTTACATTTCTCTTTTCTTCATTCACTTCATTTTGTTAATTGACAAAATAAACGATTAACGCTTCTATTTCTGAAAGCATTCTTACTTTAGGAAATTTTATATGCCTGCCTAAAAGTTATGCACATCATTTTATATTCTACATTTTACCTGTAACATGAGATGATATTGAACCAAGAGAAAAGAGGAGATTACCAGATAAGTGACCGGGTGCTCTATGTCGGTGCTTTTTGCATTGCCCATATTGGTCATACACTGGAAATAATGCAGGTTATTTATTTTAATTGGGAGAGACTAAGTCAAAGCCAGACAGCTCTGGAGACAGGTTATCTTCCAGGAGAACAAGAGGTCAGTCATGTTGAACTGGGCAGTCTCAGACTAATTATTCCAGACCAGGACCGACTACTTTGGTGGGCATAACATTGGAGAGCATAAGTAGCATATTGGTGGTTGAAACTAACAGCATTGATTGCTCAGGAATGGTGAGGGCGAAAGAAAAAATTCCAGCTGCATCAGAATCAATGGAGTGGTGCCACTGATTCCAGCACCCCTCCATTCCTGAGCAACAAGTTCAGATAGTTTTGGTGCCTGATGTTCTATTTAAGCTCCTGACCTATCCTTGAAGCCGTACATCCAAACCCTCAATACCTCCTGCCACCTCCAACTCAAGAACATCCATCGAACCACTCCTTCCTCACCCCTGAAACTACAAAGATGCTAGTCCACGCCCTCATAATCTCCTGCCTAGACTACTGTAACACCCTTCTCTATGGCCTCCCAGCTAACATTCTTGCCCCCCTCCAGTCCACCCTAAACTGTGCTGCTCGCTTGATACACCTCTCCCCCAGTTCTTCATCGGCCGCTCCCCTCTGCCAATCCCTTCCCTGGCTACCCGTTGCCCAGCGAATAGAGTTCAAATTACTAACGCTGACATACAAAGCCATCCACAACCTGTCCCCTCCATATATCTCCGACCTAATCTCCCGCTACCTGCCCGCACGTAACCTCCGATCCTCCAAAGACCTCCTACTCCGCTCTGCTCTTATCCGCTCTTCACACAATCGTCTCCAGGACTTCTCCCGGGCATCCCCCATACTCTGGAACTTCATTACCAAGACACATAAGACTGACCCCACAGTCACAAGCTTCAAGAAGGCCCTGAAGACTCACCTATTCAGGAAGGCCTACAACCTCCAATAACACTACTGTCACCACACCGCCATCTGTACAGCCTCTACCCCCACCTTCTGTCTCTATCCCTCTTCCCCCATAGATTGTAAGCCCTTGTGGGCAGGGCCCTCTATCCCGCTGTGCCAGTGATCACTGTTAGTATTGTATTTGTCTTGTATATTTTGTGTACTATATGTAAACCCTCAAATGTAAAGCACCATGGAATTAATATAATAATGTAAAGCACCATGAATTAATATAATAATGTAAAGCACCATAGAATTCATATAATAATGTACAGCACCATGGAAATAATGGTGCTATATAAATAAACAATAATAATAATAAGCTCCATAATGTCAGGTGGGCGGTGTCAGGCAGGGGGGCGTGATTCAGAGCTCCAATCAGAGGCAGCCAGTGTCAGAGCTCAGAATCACACCCCCTTGTCTCTTGTCTACTTCTTCCTGACACCGCCCTCCTGACAGTACAGAGTATAAGTAGTATATCAGATACCAAAATTAACAGCATTGATTACTCAGGATCAGCGGGGGCTAGGGGAAAAATTCCAACTGTGCCAGAATCAGCGAAGCAGCAGCTATTACATGATATAAAGAACTGGACTTGTGGGCAATGTTCATGAACACTTATAAACCAACCAATTTGTGTACACAATTGTTTTTTGACCACTTTTAAGAAAAGATACTAGATGCTGGTTACAGATGAACAAATAATAATCAAATCACTTTTATACCAATCCACCAAATATGACAGCATGGTCCGATCTATAACAATTCCAGCATAAGTAAATATCTTTTTAAAATAATATTTTACAACATATTTCTTACTTGGTGCTGGTTGTACATGGCTAAGGACCCAATCCACATTGAACTGTTACTACAAATAATGTATCTTTTTGGAGCACCTATTTTTAATTTATATGTGAAAAAAGTCTATAAACTTTTTAAGTATATTGCTTGCTGGTTGTCATAGGAAACAATCAACACGGTTATTGTCAGACACATCCGAAACAGAATGCTACACTTAAAAATAAATTATAAGAAGTAGATGCAAAATGTAGTTATTTGCCAGTCTGCAGTTTTTTTCTATGTGTTTCTAAAACAAACAATATCGTAAAAATCTTGCAAGTAACAAAGGGATTCTGTACGATATTTTTGTACTACAGACAGGTAAGGAGGTGAGGCGCCTGCTGCAGCCAGTGGCTTCATACTGCTCAGTTTCAATTGTAAAATGAGGTAAAACAGGATCAAAGAGTTGAGTCTTCAGCTCTACTGTTGGGGCGCCTGCCTTCTACACACAATGCCCGGGGTTTGAGACCTGGACAAATGTAATGAAGCATTAAACAGAATAAATCTAAATCACTAAAGAATAAATTTAAAAAAATAGATAAAAAATAAAGATAATAATAAACGAAGTGCAAGATTGTTTACGCTAGGTTCACTCCTGCGTTCGGGTTTCCATTTGGAGGGTCTGCTTGGGGACCCTCTGAACGGAAATCTAATCCGCTTAAAAACGTGGTTACCGGTGGACCTCATTATACTGTAGTCTATGGGGTCCACTGGGTTTCCACCCGATTTCCGCCGAAAATAGGGCTGCCTGCAGGACTTTTCTCTCTGCATTTATTAAGCGAATTTGGAGATGGAAACCTCGAACAGATTTCAAGCACTGGTGTGAACCCAGACTTAAACATTTCCTAATTTTTGTAGGGGTTGAGCTGCTTCTCTATAGATGACTGTATAGTGTTTTATGTAAAGAGAAAGCTTCCGACAATGCAAATGATCAAAGAAATCTGTGTACAAACAGTAAGCCAGCTAGAAATCCTGGATGATTTCAGCTCCGAATTGTAAATGCAGCTCTGGATTATAACCCAGGTTTGTTATGCAGGGTCAGTACAAGATTAGTAAAGCGATGTTCTTTCAAAGTTTGTCAGATGATTCTGTAGATGAATTCTATGTGTAAATGTAATCGTAATGAGATATTTAAACCTCTGCTATGAGACCAAATTAACCAGCAAATTAAAAATTTTGTGCAATTTTTTCAAATCATGTGTCAGTGAAGCCTAACATTGGTGAATTATGCTACTCATGTCTACTTCTGAAAGTGGCCACGGGGTGACAAGATAAGGCTACGTTCACATCTGCCCTGGAGTCTCCATTGCAATGTTTGCCGAAAATGGGCAGAGGGAAAGGTCCTGCACAGACTTCATTATAGTCAATGGGGAGCACCTGGCTTTGTGTGTAACCGGTCCAGGTTTAGCAGTCCGCCTCTCTGTTGTTTAGGTTCCCCCGACAGACCCGAGCAATGGAGAGGCGACATTAGTGTGAACCTTGCGTAAAATGATCTGCATTGCTCCACCATGTTGAAGAAGAAGCCGCCTATTGTAGGAAACAATCGTTGACTTCATCTTGGAAATGTAATAATCGATTTCCACTTAATGAAATTCTCATAAACCACCAAACGTTTTTTCCCGAGCTCCTCCAACCTTCCTATTTCATCAGCTTACTCCAACCTGTTCTCAGACACAGGGAAAGGTCATGCCGTCATACGCTATCATTCTCAGCCACCATGTATGACTGTTGTGAAGTATTTTCAAGAAATCGTGATTAGAGATGAGATGTCAGCGTACCAAGGCTTGGCATCCCGGCAATCTCTCATGCTATTAATAATTTTTAATTGGCTGAGGTCACCTATACCAACACGTTGTCTAATTATATTCCTGATGAATCCCTCATTCTGGGTAGGCAGCGTATGTGGTACGGAGGTTGGTAGGGTGGCAACCTACAATGCTATACATGCTATATGTCCTGGAGTCATGGGCTATTGATCAATGTCAGCTTTCATCTCTCTGCTTTATACAATATCACATCCATTCAACCCAAAATAATAAACCCTGGTATGAAATGAGAAGTGGACACGGACAGGACGTCATTCACATCTGCGATTGACAACACAGCCAATTTGATACCGGCTTTTGATAACCGAGTTAATATTTACAGGTAGATTACTTATGTTTTTAGGCAGGATTTTAAAGGGAACCTGCCCCATTAAAAGTGCAGTCCAGTCTGCAGGCGGCATGTCATAGAGCAGGAGGAGCTGAGCAGGTTGATATATAGTTTGTGGGAAAAGATTCAGTATAACTTGTATTTTGTATCTTTCAACTTCTGCTCATTTTGGACTTAGGAGTCCAGTAGGCGGTGGCACTTAGTGATTGACAGCGATCTCTGTATGCAAACAGAGACCAGGAAGGCTGTCAATGGCTGACTCCTAAGTCCAGAATGAGCAGAGGTTTCAGTGAATAAAATGCAAGTTGTACGGGAACTTTTTCAAAAAGTATAAAACAATCTACTGAGCTCCTTCAAGTATGTCTTTAGATTTTCTCAGAAATTTATTTTGATATTTGCCATTGACGTTTCTATATTTTTACAAATAATAAATATAAGATAGATTAGGTAGATATGAGATGAAGAGATGGGTTAGATAAGTAGATAGATATGAGATGATAGATATGACATAGATAGATATTAGATAGATATGAGATAGATAGATATGAGATAGATAGATAGATAGATAGATATGAGATAGATAGATAGATAGATAGATAGATAGATAAATATGAGATAGATAAATAGATATGAGATAGATAAATAGATATAAGATAGATATGAGATAGATAGATAGATATGAGATAGATAAATATGAGATAGATAATATCAAAATATTTGATATTAGAACGCTGCCTGTAGTTTGGATTCTACTATACAGTCATTGGCTCTGGACTGGGGGACGTGCACCCCACTTGGTGCTGCTTACTTCATTTAGCATTTTATAGATAGATAGATAGATAGATAGATAGATAGATTAGATTAAGAGAAAGAAGGAGATCACACATAGAATATTAGCACATATGAGAGACACCAGGATTGACAGAATGATAACACATAGGAAGAGTTGACTATCCATGGTATATAGATCATATCTATAGGCAGCACATGGCACTATATTGACTCTATTTTAGGCACTATATGGACACTGTAATGCACTGTGGGTACTATTTGCACTATTTTTATGGGAAAATATAGAGCACTGTTGGAGCATAATTTTCTGCGCTATAAGAGCATCAGATGTCACTATTGTATAGGGTTACTGTAAGTGCATCTTTGGAATAGGTTTGGGGAGTGTTTTCACTGTTTATCTTGGCAATGTATAACTTTCTCAGGCCAGTGTGTGCATCATTTACTACATGTGGTCTTAATAGGGTGCCATCATTTGGGCAGTATACGGTTGTATTATTTGACATGATGTGTCAGTCTAATATTAGCTCTACAGCAATATCATTTATTATATAGAGCTCGGCATAATCATTGCTTCATTGTCACTTCATTGCAAATGAGATTAGTGTCCATATCTCTGTAAAAGGTAAGAGACTGTTCTAGTTATACCTCTCAGTGGTTACCTGAAAAGATGATAATAGCAAGCTTTCAAGATTTCTTACAGTAGGTCTCTCCATCAGACTTGGCTATCACATACCTGATGAAAAGACTTAAGTAGTCCGCTAGTCTTGCTATTGTCATCTTCTTTCCAGTTAACCATTGAAAGGTATCAGATCAGACACTGAAGATTCTCAATTTTATCTATTATATCGACAGGCTAACATGGTGCAAATATATTTTAGTGAAACATACAGTAATTATATATTTTTTCTACTCTGATTTATTAATATTCTATATGGCCAACTTTGCCTGTTGATTGGATTTGTTTTATTTCTTTATTTTTTGCTCCTTTTATATGTTTAAAGGGGTTTTCCTATCAACATAACCATATTTAAATGTGCAGAAAATTAAAAGTTAAATATTTTACAAATATAAGTAATTAAAATGTTGCAGATTTTGAAAGAATTCCTCTAACCTTCTTAGTGGTGACATCTTTTGTCTTGATCGGTTACCAATGGATCGGACCATGAATGCAGGAACTTTCTGTGGTCTTGGACGGGTCAGAATTATGGCCTTGATTATTGTGGATGGGTTATCCTCTCGTGCGACAAATCGCAGCCCATAGAAAGTTCCTGCATTCATGGTCGTATCCATTGGAAACTGGTCAAGACAACAGATGACACCACTAAGATGGTTAGAGGAAATGTTGAAGAATTTTGCAAAATTTTTAATTATTTTTGTTTGCAAAAATTTTTTTTTTCAATTGACTACAAATATAAATATTGTTATGTTCATGGGGAAACCCCTTTAACCTGCGCACACTTTGGTAAATCTACGTTTTTAAGACTCAGTACTAGTAAAGTAAGTGACTCATTCAGTTAAGACCTTCAGAGGGTCTTCCAGATGTTTAGTTGTGTTCAGTGGAATACAAAGACCAGAATGAACCTTCTGCTGCAAATATTTGTGGGGATGCTCTTTATTGCTTTGTACTTTGCTTGAAGTATCAATCACAGCTTTGCTTATGTCTGTGCTTCATAAATGATGGAGGATTATGAGAGTGTCCTTGAACCTTGAGCACTACCTCTTGCTCTAAGAACACTACTTTGAGGGCACCTAGCAACGCTCGCGATGTGCTGGTGATGATCCATCTGCAAACACATGTACCCCAGTTGTATCACCATTAGTGTTATGTTATAGTGATAGTAGTGATAGTAGTGTGTAGATGGTGATAAGGGGATGCCACATTATAAGGAGTGGTAGATATAATAAGGGAGTATGTCTTGGAGAGTGGGAGGAAACCCACGCAAACATAAGGACAACATATGAGCTCCTTCTAGATGTTGTCCTTGGTTATCTTCAAACCCTGGACCCCAGCACTGCAGACAACAGTGCTAACCAATGAGCCTTCTTTTCCTAGACTCATTTCCCTAGAAACAGCACCACCCTTGTCTATGGGCTGTGTCTGGTATTGCAGCTGAGCTTCAATCAAATTAATGGTACTGAGTTGCAATACCAGACAGCTAATTGCTTTTTCCTAATCTCATAAAACCACTTGGGGCTGAAGCCCCACGCTGCGAAAATGCAATGAAAAATACTGAGGAAAAATCACTGTGTTTTTTTTATGCAGTGTTTTTTGGCTTCGATTTGCTACGTGAGGCCTTAGCCTAAAGGGGTCATCCAACCCTGTAGTTTAAAACAAGCCCTTAGAATGTTATAAAGTAATAAATAAATAAATATATAGATAATATAATAAATAATATAATATAGATGTTTCCTTCCATACCTTTCCTTTGCGCTCAATATATTCTGCGGGTCAAGTGGTGACCAGTTTTTCAAAAAAGCAACTGATTTCACGAGCAATTATTTTGTGATACTCTGTCACAAGATGTCTATCCTATATTTGTTTACATGCACCACCCAGTGGTGAGCTGCAGGTTGTCCATGGTTTTGCTACCATGTTGTAGGAAATTGGAGTCCTTAAAGGAATTTTCTTGGACATACATTTGTTGGACTGTCCTTAGAATAGGACATCAATATGTGATCAGTGGGGGTCTGACACCTGAGACCCTTGCCGTTCAGCTTGTTGAAGAGGCCGCAGCATTTAGGTGAGCACTGCAGCTTCTTCACTGAATACTGTACATATTTTAAGGGCTGTCCTTGGTTTTCCCACTCAGCCCTACACACTTGACTGGGACTGAGCTGCTGCTGTATCATGTGACCAATAGACATGATGTCATTGGCACAAGAAAGAGACTGTGATGCTCTTCAAACAGCTGATCGGCAGGGTTCCTAGGCATCAGATCCCCACCTATCACATATTGATGACCTATTCTAAGGATAGGTCATCAATAATGTATGTCCCCTTTAACCAAATTCAAGCTAATGTAAGGATGACACATCTGTGATACCTTACCGATCCCCCTCTGCTCCCATTTCAATTCTTCCAAGTTCCCCATTGGTTTTTGCACCCCGTTATCCATCAATGATGTTCCAACATGGCCAGGATACAAAGACCAGTGGTGGACCAGGAAGAGTTGACCAGGGTACAATGGAGGATACAGTCATATGAAAAAGTTTGGGCACCCCTATTAATCTTAATCATTTTTAGTTCTAAATATTTGGGTGTTTGCAACAGCCATTTCAATTTGATATATCTAATAACTGATGGACACAGTAATATTTCAGGATTGAAATGAGGTTTATTGTACTAACAGAAAATGTGCAATATGCATTAAACCAAAATTTGACCGGTGCAAAAGTATGGGCACCTCAACAGAAAAATGACATTAATATTTAGTAGATCCTCCTTTTGCAAAAATAACAGCCTCTAGTCGCTTCCTGTAGCTTTTAATCAGTTCCTGGATCCTGGATGAAGGTATTTTTGACCATTCCTCTTTACAAAACAATTCCAGTTCAGTTAAGTTTGATGGTCGCCGAGCATGGACAGCCCGCTTCAAATGATCCCACAGATGTTCAATGATATTCAGGTCTGGGGACTGGGATGGCCATTCCAGAACATTGTAATTGTTCCTCTGCATGAATGCCTGAGTAGATTTGGATCATTGTCTTGCTGAAATATCCATCCCCGGCGTAACTTCAAATTCGTCACTGATTCTTGTACATTATTCTCAAGAATCTGCTGATACTGAGTTGAATCCATGCGACCCTCAACTTTAGCAAGCTTCCCGGTGCCGGCATTGGCCACACAGCCCCAAAGCATGATGGAACCTCCACCAAATTTTACAGTGGGTAGCAAGTGTTTTTCTTGGAATGCTGTGTTTTTTTGGACGCCATGCATAACGCCTTTTTGTATGACCAAACAACTCAATCTTTGTTTCATCAGTCCACAGGACCTTCTTCCAAAATGAAGCTGGCTTGTCCAAATGTGCTTTTGCATACCTCAGGCGACTCTGTTTGTGGCGTGCTTTCAGAAACGGCTTCTTTCGCATCACTCTCCCATACAGCTTCTCCTTGTGCAAAGTGTGCTGTATTGTTGACCGATGCACAGTGACACCATCTGCAGCAAGATGATGCTGCAGCTCTTTGGAGGTGGTCTGTGGATTGTCCTTGACTGTTCTCACCATTCTTCTTCTCTGCCTTTCTGATATTTTTCTTGGCCTGCCACTTCTGGGCTTAACAAGAACTGTCCCTGTGGTCTTCCATTTCCTTACTATGTTCCTCACAGTGGAAACTGACAGGTTAAATCTCTGAGACAACTTTTTGTATCCTTCCCCTGAACAACTATGTTGAACAATCTTTGTTTTCAGATCATTTGAGAGTTGTTTTGAGGAGCCCATGATGCCACTCTTCAGAGGAGATTCAAATAGGAGAACAACTTGCAATTGGCCACCTTAAATACCTTTTCTCATGATTGGATACACCTGGCTATGAAGTTCAAAGCTCAGTGAGGTTACAAAACCAATTTTGTGCTTCAGTAAGTCAGTAAAAAAGTTAGGAGTATTCAAATCAATAAAATGATAAGGGTACCCAAATTTTTGCATCGGTCAAATTTTGGTTTAATGCATATTGCACATTTTCTGTTAGTACAATAAACCTCATTTCAATCCTGAAATATTACTGTGGCCATCAGTTATTAGATATATCAAATTGAAATGGCTGTTGCAAACCCAAATATTTAGAACTAAAAATGATTAAGATTAATAGGGGTGCCCAAACTTTTTCATATGACTGTAAGTAAGGTAAATGTTACTTCTTTTCCCATTTTATAACATACAAAGAGGTTTTTTTTAATTACAAGGCTACACAATCCCTTTAATTATTTTACCAAGCATCTACTTACGGTAGGAATCGGATCCTATACACTTAGCCTTAGCCACGCGTCCGCTACAAAAAGATTTCCCCTTATGTATATTTGCTAGTGTGTAATGCTAATGCCTCGGGCTGGCAGAGCCTCTTTCCTTTACTGAACTGAGATACATATTAATCTATTCTGTGTACGGTCAACCTTTCTATTTCCCTAAAGGCCTTGAAACTGAGCTACAGCTGCCCTGTGAGATCGTAACACAGACAAAAACAAATTCAGTCCAGAGAAACATGTCTTGTCAGTTCCTCCTAAGCCCAAGGTGATATGTTAATGGGTTTGAAATGACAAGGAAGGACAGTGAGATTGCAGGTAAGGTCGGGAGCACATGTATGATAGCAAAGCGCTACAGACGGTACACATCATTGGCTAGCTGAGCGTCGACTCTTCCCATTCCATTGCCACATGTGTGGACGTCAAACCATGACAATTCCGCAAGTTGACAAATGACTGTGCGAAACTCGTCATTCTGAACTAGTTGTTAACACGCTGAAGGCAAATACAGACAGATCCATCAAAAATGACTGGGAATGGGGGCAGGACTACACGGTCCAATAGGTTAGGAGGAAATTGGACATTTGTGAACTTTTTCCAGGAAAAGGGACGGGAAACAAATACTATTACATGGATGGACAACGTAGGCTCCACCACAGCAAGAGCATCCTCCACATGGTATAACTTAAAGGGGTCGTTCAAGCTCAAACCTTTTATGGGCTATCTTCAGGATAGGCTATAAATACCTGATCAGTGGGAGGGGGGCAACAGCCAGGCCCCAGACCGATCAGCTGTACGGGGCTGCTTCTGGAACCTGTCCTATGCACTTACAGGGTTGGCACTTACATGCTTTGTTCCATGTATAGCATCCTGGCTGTTGCCCCCCTGTGATCAGGTACTTATGGCCTATCCTGAGAACGGGCACTAAAAAGATGAAGCCCGGACAACCCCTTTAAGAGGAGTCTACCACCACTAGAATTGCTTACAATACACTTAGAGGCTGTAGTTAGTGATGCATTGAAGATACATTTATTGTGTACAATCTTGGGCTATTTATTTTGGGAGATGATTTATATTTGTACATTTTGGGGTACACACAACTTTTTATTCAATTTCTTGGAAGGGGAAGTGACTGAAAAATGGCAAATTTGATGCAAATTTTGATTGTTTTTTTTTTCCATTACAGCGTTTGGGCATTTGCAGATGTGGCAATACCTGATATGTTTAGTTTTGTATTTCTTTTTTATGTGTGATGTAGAATAATTAACATTTTTATATTTTTGTTTTTATATGGCACTTACCATGTTTGTGTCTAAGTGCAATCCTGGGCTTTTATTTTGTGGGAATAGCTGATGTTTGTATTGGTAGTATTATGGGATACATCCGACTTTTAAATCACTTTTTATTTTTATTAAATTTTGGAGGGAAAAGTGACAAAAAATGTTGATTTGCAAATTTAGATTTTTGTTCATTATGTTAAACTATGATATAATGGTAAGTATGATAAATACTTTAATATTTTGATAGTTTGGGCATTTTCAGATGCAGCAATACCTAATATGTTCATTCTTTTTGTATGTATAATAAGGTAATGAGAATTTTTATATTTTTTATTATTTTTTAAAAGCTTTGAAATAACTTTTTGTTACATTTGTTTTAGACCCTCCCTAGGAGGTTTGAATCTTAGGGGATCTGATTGTATATTTGGGACACTTATGTTACATCCTGCCTCTGGAATAACAAGCTTTGATGTGCTCCTAGATATCATGACAATGGATTAGCATCCACATGATGCTCTGGAGAGTGGCGATCCTTCCGACATGGTGGCGCCCAAGGGCAGCATTTAAAGGGGTTAAGAGTTGAGATTGTGGCTGTTAGCCACTCCACTGCTCAGGTGGTCTTGACTTGATGACTTGGCTTGCAATGATGACATATTGGACAGTGCAATACATGGGCACATAACTGCTGCATCCAGTCACTGACGCAGTGGTCTTGTACCATATATTCAGGCATCACCGCTAAGGTCAGTGATTTCCTGCAGTGGTCGTGTGCAAAGCATATCATCACTGCAGGACAAGTCAATAAGACAACTGGGGACCACTGCAATGCCAGCAGTCGATCAACAGGTGTGCAGTTATTTTTTTTATTAATTTCCCTTCCTTTAGTCAATTTTTCTAAAAACTTTGACAACCCCTTTCAAACAACAAAGAGATTGAAGTCACAAAATGAGGAAGTCATTGCACTTTGCTAGCATGGAGTAGTTTAAACAAACCATTACCACATGTCTACATTCCTTGGGAACTTTGTCAATGTTAGGAATGCTGTTTTCCTCTTTTTTTTAGTTCTGCACCTCTTAATGTCTTCATTCTTGGGTTTTCCCATATCTCTCACACATGGCTTTGGCCAACATGACAGCCTCTCTGCCATTGTTTACAAGGAGTTGACAAATGACCTGTTCCAACATCATGTAAGAATTCAAGCCATGGCAACAGTGAGACGTGGAATGCGCTGCCTGGCATGAGAGCTCAGTCTACCCGTCTATCAATATTCTAGAAGACATATATTCATTAAACAACTACACAGATTCAGTGAAGTTTGGACCAACAATGCCTGTTGGTAACCAAAGCTGGGGTCTTCTTGAGTGAAAGATAAGTTAGTCTTTCAAAGGAATTTTTTTATTAGAATACCACTGATGTTGCAAGGTGGAATTATCCATTAAATTGTATATTTTGCGCACTATAGTACATGAGTGAGTTAACCTGGCCATACATATTAGATTAAAGACATCCAAACCCACCAATTTTAGTAGGACCGGCCATCTAACAACCCCTACAAAATAGGAGTTCCTTCCGCTGGGTCATTAATGAGTTAGAGCCTGAGACTTCTGATGAATCCACTGGTACACTGGTGGGCCTGTCAAAACCTGGGACCAGCCAAGAATCTAATGTGCATGGGGGCCTTTCGACTTTTCACCAATAGCAGGTCAAAAGAGATAAGGATTGAACTGTTGGATTTTGACAGGCCAAATATTCCTAGCTGCCTCTAGGGGTGTCTGTTAATGGCTTTTTTTCTCTTTTTTTTTCATTCAGAACACATGCACACTCATCCAGGTAGAGTGGGCATATATATGAGGGGGCTGAGAGAAGACAGCTATCTGATGTGTATGGGCACTCTAAAGCTGACTGCACACATTAACATTAACAACTAAACTGACATATTGAGAGGCAAATGTTAGTCTGCACAAATTGGCTGATGATCAGCAAACAGTGGGCAATCACGTCAAACATTCTTATTATTGGCTGAATGCCAGCCAAAAATGTCCATTGGTCGTTCTTGCTATTTTTATAACTGCTTATTGGCCAAAATGGCCAAAATAGACCATTTTGTCTTACTAAATTCTAACGTGTCTAACCAGCTTTAGGCCTTGATAACATACTGAGAATTGTCTAAATTTTGTTTTGGTGAAAACGAAGACTGGGTCAAAAAAGAGAAGAATCAGAAGTCTTTCCTTTATACCTCAAAGCTCCTTCCGAGTTTGGTCTGTGCCGTGTGACCAGATGTCTTCCATAAGGCAGATACCAATGTTTGCAGTATTTAGACAGGAATGAGGACTTGGATCACCTATTCTTAGTAACAGTAGGATCTTAGAACTTACAGAAGAGTATCGGTAACTTATTATGTATGATATCACTAGGAAAGGTGACATGTAACAAAGTAAGCCCTGCTCTAAGTGACACGTATACTTAATCTATATGCAAATAATATGTATATTCTTTTTCTTTTCTGTGTACTCAGTGCGTCTTTGTAAAAGTAAGGGTGGGCTTTAGTACTTCCATATCATGTATGATACTCAAATAGAGTAGTGAGCCATCTGTGCAGATGGTGCTTGCTAAATCTGTATATACCATACTTTCTTATGATGTTAGAGATGTTTCCCTACACCATGAAAACCATTTAGATGCTGTAAGGTCAATTTACTAAAAGGAACCAAAAGTGAGTTAACCCATAGATTTAATCATTGCATTAAAAGGATATTAGAATATGTTTATGTAGTTGCGAGCATGCTCTGTGAACTGTGCAGAGGTCACTGTGCAAGGATTGGAAAGGAGTCAATCTGTGACCATAGCCTATTATGCATAGCAGATCCTGCGTCCGTATACAGGTGATACCTGTCATTGTAATCCTGTCTGTGATGATAACGCGAAGTGATCTCTACAGAACAGGAAGTATCTGAGAAGTGATCTCTACAGATCAGGAAGTGTTGAACTTGATCATCCACTGGTTGAACTTGATGGACATATGTCTTTTTTCCACCATACTAACTATATTATTAGGCTTAGTGTACAGTGTGAAAACTGTAATTTAAGTATAAATAGTCACATGGAAAATTTACAGAAAAACATAAAAAATTCTTTAATATATATTAAAATAAGGACCACATTCTCTTCAACAGCATTGTACTACTAGTTACAGTTACATCCACTAAGTAGCACCATAAAGTGTGTACAGATGTAGACATCCTTAACTTTAATCTTATAACTTGCTGCACCCTGATACAATGAAAGCCACTGAAAAGATTCAAGTGAAAACAATTAGTAACTGTTTATATCTGTGTTAAAAGTCATGTTAAGCTTGGCTACATCTACATACTCTGGTTTACCACTGCCCTGATCCTTTTCAACTAACTACTTCTCTATCTTTAAAAGCATATTCCCATCGTATAGCTTGGATATGCCATTACTATGGTTTGCCATGGGTTGCCATGATGTGTTGTATTTCTTTATAGAATGAGTAGATAGAGATATGCTATGTAGGAAATGGTTATAAAGCGCAAGTTAAGTTCTTTATCACAAAGACTGGTGCCAGTCAGATAAAAAAAATAACGAGGGCATCCTTGTTATGTCATCACTTCTAATGGCAAACCATTCAAGGAAGTGCAAATCCGGCCACTAGTGCAAGTGTGCGAGAGCATGGAGCCTATCTGGTAAGTAAAAAAGTCTATTGTGGCAACTAGGGATCACTGGATTATTACAAAGGTCTTCAATGAATCTTCAAAATTACAATTGCTTCGATTCACCTCCAATCTGGAATCTGAAGAATCAATGTTCAATAGTAACAGATTACGATAAACCAGAAACCACTCAAAGCACCCAAAGAGATTTCTGAATGTAAGAATCTATGGGTAACCACTGCTTTCCGTCATAGAATAGTCAGATTTTGGTCAATATTGGTTTGTCATAGAATAGTCAGATTTTGGTCAATATTGGTTTGTCATAGAATAGTCAGATTTTGGTCAATATTGGTTTGTCATAGAATAGTCAGATTTTGGTCAATATTGGTTGTGACCTTTCACAGATTATGATCAACGATGAGACCTGAAAACCCAAAGAAGTCTTCAGTTCTATCTGTAAACTACCAGTAAGAAAATCTCTGTAGACATGGCTGTATAATATAAATCAAGTCACATCCATGCCAGCACAGTCTATATAATAAAGCACAGGGAAGGGGCTGTGCTATTTTATATCTAAAATTTTTATTTACGGTATTTTTATTTATTTTTTTGTTATATTTCCCTTTTCTATTTTTTCCTGTTTTGACAATCCCTTTAGCTGCGCTGTCTTGCTAACCACTCAATTTTCTCCATAAAAAATAATAGAGTAGGAGGTGCCGGGTAATGGGGCATAACCACATTGGAACACAATTGCTAAATTACGGAGCAATCACACAGAGTGCCTAGGGCAGCAGCAACAGTAAATACAGCTCAGTCTGTAACCGTTCTGATTGTCAGGCTGAAGATTCCTGGTAGAAATCAAAAAATTAATTACATTTCACTTTTAGTGTTTATCACTTTATATCTCAGAGGTAAAAAAAAAATTATAAAATATTTTTTTTGTGTTTTTTAAATTTTATTAAAGAAGTGAAATCTTAGATTATAAAAAAATCAATTTTTATGAAGTTGTTATTATTATTATAATATTACCAATGTGATCAAAGCAGATAAGTGTGGGGGTAGTTTGTCAGTTGTCCATAAAGTACAGTAATAAGTGAAGCAGTTCTTCTAAGCAGATTACAGGTTTGTACACCCACATTTCCGTCTTAATTATCTCCACAAGGATGAGATAGTTAGGTATGATCTATAGCTTTTCCCAGTGTCACCGTGCCCACACACCTTCTGTAATTCATGAGCTATCACACACCTTTCATGCTAGTTGGGCTACTTAATTATCTATTGTGCCAGATGGAAGTCCTGTCAGCCAATCAGATTGCAGATTTCAGAGAGAATATTTGATTAAAGATATTTATATGTGCGCTTGTATTTTGGTCCTTTTTTTTTTATAGACTCTTTTTATTATACATTTAAAAATGGAATATTTAACCAACCAAGATACTAAAGAGCTTTGCTGCAGTATGGTTGGCATTATAGATTTATATTGTGTAAACAATTTATTAATTATATTAATTACATTCTACATTTATTATACTTCACATTCTATTTCAGCATCAACATCATGGAAATTCATATTGCAAAATGTCTTAAGTAAAATTTCTTTTTGGTAATTTAATTTTATCTTTTTTTAAAGTATTTAAAAAAAATGGTCACCGTTAATTATTTTCTTGATATTTATTATATATTGATATTTTTTATATATTCATTTCATGGCAAGTTTATTTTGTAGTTTTTATTGCCATTCATAGTGGTATTATTACGGTTGAATACTATTATTGTTTTTGTTTTTATTTTTTAATTTATAGGGAATTTAATTTTTATGAATTCCTTAAAAACTAGGGGCTAGAAGATAAATAAAAAATTTGAGGGGTTGTCCAGTAACAGCAAATAAATGTTATTGTTTTTCTAATTAAATGTTTCAATGTACTGTCTGTATCAATTCCTCATGGTTTTCTAGATTTCTGTTTGTTGTCATTCGTTGTTTACTTCCACTGGATAAAAATCAGTTCATGGTTATATAATGGACAGTCCATGGTCATGTGATGAACACACAGGTGTACGGCTTGTTACAGTCACAGGACAATAATAAGACATCTCTCTTGTAATGAACCGTGCACATCTGTGTCCATCACATGACCATGGACTGCCTATCACATGACCATGGACAGCCCATCACGTGACCATGGACAGCCCATCACGTGACCATGGACTGACTATCACATGACCATGGACTGATTTTTATCCACTTGAAGTTAACAAATAATGACAGTAAGTAGAGATCTAGAAAACAACAGGAATTGATACAGAAAGTATATTGAAAAATTTCATTAGAAAAATAAAATTTATTTGGTGACACTGGACAACCCCTTTAAGCAGGTGCAAAAGGCAATCAATAAAACTTTAGGAGACAGCAAAGTCAAAAACTAGTTGGCCATGTCAGTGGTGGTCAAGCACACCTTGTGTTCCTTAAACTTATTTTTCAACATGTGAAATTTTTTGCTATTTTTAAAATAACTTGATGATCAACCATTTAGCCCTTTATAAGTATGATATGTGCCTATTTTTTTTTAAATATATTTTCTAATAAAAAACACAAAACCAGTCCTTATTACTGTATTTTCTGTTTTCTGTAAACTTTGAAAACCAAACTCAATAAACAAAATAAATAAAAAAACAAACTCAATAAAAAAAAATACATACAAAAATAGAAAACCACAAAATTGTTAAACTTATGTCCATTGTTTTTATGTCCCACAAAAGGAAGCAATGTAAATAAAGTAATGTATAGAATGGACTAATTACACAACTATACATATAGACAGATCACTACTTATATGTAAATTTGCACTTTGAATAGTTATATAAAAATGGATGATATTTAATCTAAACAATATTTTCAAATTAGATTTTTTTTATACTATTTGATATAAGTGGTAAAATACGATGTAGATCAAAGTAACCAATATGGCTGATGACATCTTGTCATGAGTGTTACAGTTCAATTTTGTAATCTGTTGACAGTGACAAGAAAACAAGTGCGACTGGGCTAAATCATAATGTCATGGTAATAATGGTAATTATTATGTTGATGTATTGTTTTAAAATTTGACATGACATATTGACAAATTTGACATACATTTGAAATATTTTGTATAATTTAATATTTTATAAAATTTCATGAAACCTTACCAGCAATCCAAACAAGTCATAATGGTGTCCACAGATTTGCCACTATTCAACTAGATCTGTAGTTGACGCTTTTGTATTGACCAGTTGCTGCAATATTATTAAATTTAAACCAATATCATGTTGTTTTTATCATCAACTCAGTCAAGACAACTATATAAGAAGATTATGTCATTAAGGTGTTTTCTAATGGAAGAATACGTCTTAAGATTTTCTATAGATTTTCTATAGATTTCCAACCCTAAATCCCATATTATTTCATCTGTATGGATACATATTTCTATGTTTCCATGGTCCTATATTTTCCTCAAAATGAGCCCAAATTTTCCATGAACAATTTTACCGATAGCAGCTACAGTAGATGAGTCATCATTTACTGGAGTTTTGCCAGTCTCTTCAATATCAGTTGACTGCATCTGCAGTGGAGTGGTAATGTAATATTTAACAGAATTTTTCTTTTACTGAATTTATTCATATAGCAAAAATTTGCCTTCCAGCTGTCAATGAAAATGCGTAATGACATTACTTCTTTGTACTAATATTACTATTTCTATTACTACTACTCCTATTATTAATATTGTAATTAAGGAAAAGGTCCTTTCTATAGAATGCAATGAAATACGTTTTTGCAATGTAGCAATTTACTTATATTTATGTATTTAATATTAACATTCCGTAGAATAATCGATCCATTTGGTACAGAATATCTTCTTAATTGCTACTCGTTAAATAGTTGTCAATCTGAAATGAAAAATTCTCAGACTTTTTTTGTATTTGTATTGTAGCTTTATTTGTATTATATGAATGACAATTTGGACACCTTTGTATTGTTTGGTGAAATAAAGTTAAATATTAATAATACTCCTAATTCATGGGTAGGCGATTTCTATGTAATTTGGGTAGGAAAGGGACTTAATGATTTTGAGTGTTTTTTGTTTTCACCCCAGATAATGTTACCAACACAATTTTCACCAATATAAAATTTTCACAAAAAAAGGAAACCAGAAGTGATAAACCCTTTTACGGTAAATTCCACTAATCTGGCACAAATTTTCTAGAAAGTTCAATAACCTGCCATGTGACAATATTACCCCATGTTGGATTATCATAATTATAACTTGATAGTTCAGCTCTTTATCCAGGTCAGTCTAGGGGAGAGTCAGTACTAAATATATAGTTATATTATTTTTTTCTAATCTCCTATAGACTTGTTAAACTGCCCAATTTTAAAACAATTTACTTCCAATACTCCAGTTGACTTATATGAAGCCTTGTGATCCCGAGGATCACAGATGACTGACCTTTACTGTGTTTATGTCTTGTATTACCCTAAAAAGGATTATAGTAGAGTTTATAGTTGGGTTGAAATAAAGTTGGATATGACCTGGTGTGACTTGCCTAAAGGGGTTGTCCAAGACTATGAAATGAGGTTCAGCTGTAGCAATGGATTTGAGGTCACTTCCTGAGAAGAGGAAGTACAGTTCAGTATCATAGTCCTGGACAACCCCTTCCAAATATTTAAGATTTCAAACATGGCCATTAAAGGGGTTCTCTAAAATTAACAAAAAAAAAAAAAAAACATGGCTGCTTTCTTCCAGAAATAATACTGGATAATTCTTACAATAAATGATAAAGCCTGTCCTTAGGCTGTGTTTAAGCTTGGCTCCCTTGAAGATAATGGGGCGGAGCTGAAATTTTGATTGATTGATAACAGTATTGATGACTAAACATTTTTGTAGAGATATAATATGTTTTGGTAATTTTTGTTGTTATTATTGGAATATCGTCTATACCGTAAGTTATCAGAAAATTCTTTATTTCCTTAACTTACTAATTGTATATAGTCCAGTCTATCTATTATGTCTTAAGATCTTTTCTGCAATTATTACAAAAAAATTGATTTGCTCAATGGAGAAAGGGTGTTTTTGACTTTTATATGATTGTTAGAGACAGAATTTGGCTTTTACATTCATCAGTTCCAATAATTTATTTTCTAATTTGAAAAAGTGTTTTTTATGAGCTGGTCATACAGTTAGTTCATGCTACAAATAATACTTTTTATCAATAAATGAAACTAATAGACTATAAATGGTTCTTTGTAATAATTCTCTTCTCATGTCAGAGTTTGTTCTTCCATATCTGTCAACTCCCCGCCATATTTCATACTCCCACAAGGGGCACCATTTTTTAGAGTCAATGGATCAAAAATGGAGTTTCTTTTGACAAGGGGCCAATTTCTCATCTTTTATTAATATTAATATAACCAAATAAGCAGAAAAACAGAATATTTGCCCTAAATGAAACGGGAAATTTCACACTGGAACACTGGGCAATGTTTCTAAATGTTCTATATCTATGTGGTTATATTAAGTTATCTGAAATGAAGTTTCATTCTTTATTTCCTTCTTTTTTACTGATGATATTCTATTGCACAACAGAACAGATGTCAAAGCAGATGTTTACAGAGTTTTATGACGCTTCTTATGCCACAATATTAGAAAAATGTGGAGCTTGGAAGAGAGAGCACAAACTGTGTAATATGCAGCTTTGTGGAAAGAGTCATGATGCACCTGGACTGGTATTTATCAAGTTTTCTATAAATACATATACCTATGTTTAGCACAAAAATATGATTTTTTTTGTAAACTTCTCTAAGATATATTACCAATAAAATAAAAAATATTACATTTAAATATCTACATCTAAATATTCAGATGTAATACAAAAATATAGAAATTAATATTTAATTATAAAATTATTGAAAATGTAGATGTATTTTTTTATGTTCATATTAAAGAATTTACTATATATATATATATATATATATATATATATATATATATATCCCTATTAACATGAGAGAAGTTTTTTCTACTGGCTAGGAGAGTTTTTGGTAATGGCAGGTATTCCCTCATGACCCCATATTATTAAAACCACTAGAAGGCACTATGGGGCTGATTTATCATGAAATAATTTTTTAAGCCACTTTTCTGAGTTGGCTTTTTTTTTTATTAGTGTGTTTTTTTAAACAAATTTATGAAAATGCGTCATGCTGGTTCATAAATTTGCCAGAATTTTTTAAGATGGAGGGCACCAGAATTGACAGAATTGGTGCATTTTCTAATCAATTTAGTGGGGTGTACTTGTGCAAAAATTTTTGCAAAAAGTCACAAGTAATATATTAGGTGCAAATCTATGCACCATGTAAACCACGATCATAGTGTCAGACAGTTTTGCAAATGGGCACAATAGGTTCAAATCAATATAAAAATAGTGCATGAGGCTGAGACCCCACATTGCGGGAAAAGCTACTTTTTTTTGGTACAGATTTTGCTGTGGTTTTTTGAGCCAAAGCCAGGAGTGGATTGGGCAGAAGGGAGAAGTAAAAGAGCAAAAAAAAAAAAAGCAGAAAAAAAAATCATAAAACAAAAAAAAGCTGCCTTTCCGCAATGTGGGGCCTCAACCAAGCAGTAATAGATTTGGTGCAAGTTATTAAAAGAATCCAAAATACCACAAAAACAAGCCAGTGTTCAAACGCACATTGAATAATAAATTGCTCCCTATTTTTGTAATATGAGGTTCAATAGATTTTATCACAAAAGAATTATGTAAATAATTTCAATGATGATATAAATGTTAAAAAAAATTCTGTGAGAATTATAAATTTCTTTGATGAAATATATATTTAGAAATGAATCCAATTAATGTGGGCATCG
This sequence comes from Leptodactylus fallax, assembly GCA_947044405.1. NCBI lineage: Eukaryota > Metazoa > Chordata > Amphibia > Anura > Leptodactylidae > Leptodactylus > Leptodactylus fallax. The sequence continues at coordinate 2,616,674 of CAMRHE010000204.1, forward strand.
CCCATAGGTGGGTGTTGAATGATTGATTTTTTGGCATTTCTCCCAAAATTTCCCAATGGGAGGATCAAGCCTCAGCTAAGCTCTTCTTACAGAACCTTATCTCTTGTGTGTGAAAAGGATCAGGCAAATTTAGTATATCTGATCGACTTCCCTCTTCTCCCACATATGGCTGCGGAGTAGAATGGGAAGACCTCCAAGAAATGCATTCGATGGTCCATTGCACCAACCAAAATTGTCCAGTTTGGCCAACACTGATCTCATGGGCCTTTACAAATTTATTACATATTGTGTAGTATATGGTTTCTCAAAAAGTCAAGGAAATAAAAAGTTTAAAAAAAGTAATATTTCAAGATGAAAAAAAAAGGTTATACAATTCAATAAAAAAAAGAGACAATTTATCCTGAATCTCCATCCTGAGATCTTGAGTCTCCCATTCCTGGTTGCTTCTATAACATTTAAAGCAATTTGATTCTTCATTTTGGTAAATCCATTTTTTACTAATTTGATTTTTTATTGTAAAGACAAGAACATTTTGTAAGGATTGAAAGTGTTTAAATATTTTATTGAAGATTTTATAGGCCGAATATTAGTCATTAGAATACATCATATAATCCAGTCCAGATGGTTTCACTCTTATGTATTTATACTTTGCTACAAAGACTACAAATAATATCACCAGTTGAATGGGGACATTTCTTTTAATATCATCTCCTGCAAAACCAACTGGCAAAACAAGTTGGTTATATTAGGTTATACTAGTCATATATAGCCAGCTAAAGATTATCTCTCTCTACCCGTCTGTCTATCTACGTATAGAATTAGCAGACTTTAACTTGACAACTATCTATCTATCTATCTATCTATCTATCTATCCACATTCTTCTTCCATATCTTCCCCTTTCCCCCCCCCCTCTTTTTTTTTCTCTTTTTTTTTTTTTCTTCCTATCTATCTCATATCTATCTATCTATCTATCTATCTATCTCATATCTATCCAATATCTATCTATCTATCTATCTATGTATCTATCTTTTGTTCTATATTTTTTGTATCTATGTAATATAATATTTCTTTGTCACTTTGTAATGTCTCATATTGTCTGTTCATGTGTCCTCTGATTTGTAAAGTGCTGTGGAATATGTTGGCGCTATATAAATAAAGTTATTATTACTATTATCTATCAGTAGTTCTGTACACCTATCCATCATATCTATCTCTCTATCTATCTCGTATCTATCTATCTATCTATCTATCTATCTATCTCATATTTATCTACCTAACTATCTATCTATCTATCTATCTATCTATCTATCTCATATCTATCTATCTATCTATCTATCTATCTATCTATCTATCTCATATTTATCCACCTATTTATCTATCTAATATCTTTCAATTGTCCTATGTATCTAGTATTTTTTTCCACCCAATATTTATTTAGCTTCTATCTATTTATCCATCTCTCTATTGTTCTATCTTTCTATGTATCTATTTAATATCTATCAATTGTTCTATCTAATATCTATGTATGTATCGTTCTATCTTTCTATAAATCTATCTAATATCTATCTATCATTCTGACTTACTATGTATCTACCTAGTATCTATTGATTGTTCTATACATCTATCTATTTAGTATTTATGTATTTTTTTTCTTTCTTTCTTTTTTGTATGTAATATGCATTTATTTTGCTTCTTCTATCTATCTATCTATTGTTCTATCTTTCTATGTATATAATATCTATCAATCTTTCTATCTATGTATTGTTCCATCTTTCCTATGTATCTATTTAATATAAATAGATACAGATGTAAATAAGATTTTCAGATATAGCAGGGCCGAGCTTGTTACTTGTTACAACAATGCCTGAAATTGCAATGTATTATTTGTGCCTTTACATAGCATTGCATGATTGTATATATTTATCCAGAGAATTCTCTATTCCATCTTTAATTGTTACAATTTGCCTGTAAACTTCAGACTTTCTTATGATCAGCTATGAATTAATGGTTTCCTTTAGTCACATCTTCTTACATATCTGGCACTTATAGTATTCCGGTCAGTGTCGGGCGTGTAGATATACTTTGTGTGTTTGCACAGTAGTATGAAATATGTAGCAGAGCTGAGTTTGTCACTGCAGTAAAGCTGAGTTTGTCAATGGCCAGAATGTCATTGGAATAGGACTACGGATATATCTACAGCACCAAGATGGTATAATATACAATATGTGTTGCCTACATCTAAATGCCATAGCCAAGTATTATTATTATATTGCTGTTGTAATTAGCAGAACTCTTCATATACAGATGTAGCCATCCTCAACTTGAATATGATAACTCACTTCAAAAGCCATTAAAAGCAATGGAAAAAAGCTGAGTTGATGTGATTGGCAACTGTTTGCTTAATGCATCAAAAGTCAAGCTGAACTTGGCTACATCTGCACATTACTTTATAGATTGTAAGCCGGCGGCCAGGGCTCTTTTTCCTACTTGTATCAGGTCATCTTACTAGTTTTGTATTTATCATACATGTTCTATCTATGTAAACTCCTTCACAAATGTACATGGAACTAATGGCGCTATATACATAAATAATAATAATGACTAGAATCAAATACCAAGTAAAGTAAACCAAAGATCTTAAATATTGTTATTTTTTTATTGCTTTACAAATGTATATTGATTATAAAAGATCTAAGAATCACCTATAGGTTTATTCTATTCATCCACATGGCATATAAAGCCTCTTTGTATTGGATCTGAAGCTTTCCATGGCCATATTTTATGTACATAACCTCTATAAGCTAGAGACTGAAGCTGTAAGCTCATAGGCGTAGACTGGAGGCAGCTAAACAGCCACACACTCAGTAACCAATCCAAAACTTCCATTGTAGTAAAAAGTGACTGCAGAGAAGTCTACAGAGCATCATTCATGGGATTCCGGAGTGGGAGGGCTCAGAGGTTGTAGCAACACCTGACACTCCCTTTAAGGTATTGGATGTTACTAGTGACGTCACAAAGCCTCTAGCAATCCGAGACTCCCATACAGAAGGAAATCTACAGTATCTACAGGCAACGGGGAAGATTGCAAGCTCTTCTGGGTATAGCATTGGCCAGGATCTGGCTGCTTTATCTCATTTCCTTTGCACCTCTTGTGTATATATTGACATCCTTTGCAGCTATTATAGATTTTGCAATGCTATAGAACTCCATGAAGTGATACTATTATATAGTCATTGTGCTATTGAAAAGCAGGGATATAGAAGGGTTAATGAAAGGCAATGATTAAGGGAATAAAGGCGGATTCCAGCGTAATATCAATGGTCCATGAATATGCATGACTTATGCAAATGCTTTCCATAATGTCTGTGGTCAATGGCGTATATTTAGCTGCCTGGATTCTACACAAGAGCTAATCTAGTCAATGGGGGTTAATAGGCAGGAAAGATACACCAATGATTGAGGACAGTTAAGGAAGAATGAGAAATTACACTTGAGCCTTGTAGTAAATTACACATTTCAGGCTCCACAATTGCCCCCCTCTGCTGCTAATGGTTATCCACCTGCAAGTGTGTCTGTCATTTCCTCACTTCAGCTGTCAGACAAATTGGCAGGTTGATGATAATTCTATTACTGGGGGAGATTCAACGCAATGCAGCTCAGGCGGCGCGGCGGGCGCGCAGGGGTTAACATTCCCTTTATTATTGGGAACCCTTAGCAACTGTAATAAGTGTAAAGCAGAAAGGGGAGGGGGATGGGGAGGGGGATTGTCAATCACAGCTCAGCTATTAATAATATTATCTTCGTGCTCGGGAAGACATTTATACGTGCCAGGAAATGGAGGCACTGTGCCTTTAAGTGCTGAGGATTCATCAGCCTCTAGTTGTAATGTTCAGCCCTGCAGATTCGTATTTAAAGAAGTACCATCTGGGTAGGTGGGTGGGCGGCTTGGGCTGGAGTTCCTTTGCTACAAGCTTGGAAATTTCATGAGATTGATCAGAAAACCCCCCTCCAGGATCTGGAGAAAACAGGTCGATTTGAGAACAATTTGTGCTCCATCCATTCTCCAGGTTCAGCTATAACCCCCAGCCAGCAAGCCCTGCTCTCATTATTGTCTTGTCTTCTCCTCTAGCCTGGGTTATATAAGGTGCTGATCCCTTACTATAGCTAAGCCATCTTCTTCTTCTTCTCTAGCTCCTGATCTGATGTCTTTCCTCTCCCCAGCCATGAAGATGTGCAGGAAGATTAAGGATGGAATAGAAATAGATGACTGGTGTGAGACAATTGAGGTCTTGTTTTATTACAGTGCAAGGTGCTAAAACAAGCAGGAGATACAGGACTGCGTCTGGACACCCCCAAATAAAGAGGTAGAGCCCCAGAATAGTGAGGAGGAGGCTCAAGAATTTATATTAATGCAAATCTAAAGCTGGTTTCTTGCAAGGAGGCTCCTTCTATTGTCTTGCCTGAGCCAGATATCTGATGTAGGAGATCTTTGCTCCCATCTGCACTACAGTGAAGACCTTTAGACTCACATCTATGGCAGGATATTTGCATCTGGCTGCCTATGTCATTACTTAATACATTACATGTAGTGGTGATTCCCCATAGAGCAGGCTTTTTTTTTTTTTTTTTTTTTTTAGCTCCATTCACCCTTTAACCACCCCCCTTCTCCAGTCTAAATTACCTGAAACATAAATGCAGGATTCACTTAACCTCTGAATGACCGGCAGTCTGTACGGATGTCTATGGGGAGCTGTAAGGGGTTAAGGTATATCCTCTCCTATGAATGATAACCCTTTCAGCGCCGAGGATGCAGATTTCAGGGACATCCAGCCTGTAGAAGACAAGGAGGAGGGCTACAATAGATGCTGAGGTGCACCCTCTTTAATATCTTGGGACCTAGAAGCTTACCTGTGAGTTGCTTTAATAAAATCTGCTGACTTCCAATTGTTATTTTTAGCAGCGTGCCTATATTTTATTATTAGCCACAATGAAGCCTACAGACATTTCAAGGAAGCCCAAAGCCCCTAGATTAAGACTTGATTTTTTTTTTCCATAAGAAATAACTGAGATCCTTGATTTTCCTAGGTCTAGGCATACAAGACTCCAGTTAAGTAACACACCGAGCAAGACTAAAACAATGTAAAGGCACAACATGCTAATGAAGAACACATTGAATAGGATAAGGGGTAAGGGCAAGGAAGAGGCAGAAAATAACACCATTGCATAGATATCTAATGCACCATCTACCCCCTGCTTACCTTACTGCTAGCTAATACAAGAATCACAATAGATCCAGCACAGCTTTCCCTAAACTTAACACTATCCATTCGCTGGGAAATATCCAACATGCTCCAAAGGGAGAGAAAAACTTAGGTTCATCCTTTAGTGCTTTAAGCTCTTCAGCCAGCTTGGATTAAGCAAATCAAAAGAGAAAGAAAGAATGAGAGAGAGAGAGGAAGCAGAAGAAGAGAGGATGAGGCAGGATCAGCAGCTTCTTGTTGCACTGGAGTCTCCCTATTCAGCACTATCCAGCCAGTGCTGCTGTCCATGGTGCTGAATCCTATCCCCTCTATGGAGGGCTCGAATTATTGGGCTTTAACGAAGCAAGTCTTCCTAATGCTCCACACTGGTCCATACCCACACTCTGTCACGTGAATAGCACCTTGCCAAACCCGTCCTGTTAATGGGTGATCACATGTTGTGTGGACCCCTATGCCTGGCAAACGAATTACCCTATTTTCCCATATGGACTTAGGCACCAGTCACCTCTCTTCCAGCTCCATTGCTTTCCTAGAAATCCTAGCTGTAGTTCTCTTCTCCATCCCATGCACAACCCTCCTTCCAGTGTGATCCTTATCAGCTGCACTAGGAGGAAATAACAGGTCCCCAATACAATCTGCTAGCTCTAAGTTTGCAATACGCAGGCTGCATTCAGACACTGAAATCCGAACATTTCTATTAAAGTTCTTCACCAGCACAGTTAGGGTGGGTTTTCTTAAATGCATATAAGTCTTGTAAGCTTGTCGAGAGGATAAAGGCAAGCATGAGCAGATCTTATTAAAAAAAACAGAACATAATAGACTTAGAATACTTAGAATAGGGTAAATGGATGGAAATTGCGACTTACCATTGTTAGAGTTGGCTGTCCTGGAGATACAAGTGTCTTAAAATCCAGTCTCTCCAACAGATGCTGGAAGGTAATGTCTCTTGTTTGAAGTCATCATGTGAGGACTTCTGCTTTGCTCAGTGGATCGCCCACCACTTGGTGTGACTTATGAATCTAATATCCGCAAGCTTAAACTCTCAACCACCTTGGTGACTACAGAAGACAGGAGGCAACTGGCAGGGATTTTTATGAACCTATAGCTTTTACCCTATGAGGCAGACACTTTCCCCTCTTATCCTAGGTGATCCCAATCAATAAGAAAGATTATCAGTGACTGCTAAAAGGCTAAGCTAGTATATAGTCAGGTATAATATAAAGCTCTTCAGCAGAAGTTACAACTTATCCAGGATGTTTCTTCTATTAAACTTCAGCCAAACCTCACTTTTTTGGGTTGACTACTCCCATCTGGGTGTTTTGCAAGCTCCTCTGAGCCCTGGGATTATATACAAGCTTGCAGGTAAGATTACATTTGTATTTGACATGAGTGATATTCAGTAGAGGGAGTAACACAGGGACCTGTTGCTCATGGACTTCTGTGAGCTCATGCTAAGAATAGGAGAGTTTGGAAAGTTTACATCATTCACAACTATATATATATATATATACAGAGAGAGAGAGAAAAAAAAAAACCGAAAAGACAAAAAAACTAAAGAAAAAGCTCCAAAGTCCAATGACTCGTCCTTACACATTAGCGGTCTGAGCCATTTCCTCCTGATAGTGACACTATTAAAAGTGAATTCTCCCACACCAAAGTCTATGTATAATCTGCAGTACTGGCAATACATCTGCAGTGTGTAAAGTCTATAGGCAGGAGAGGATGAGCACAATGTGCGGAGACTTCTGTGCTGAACAAGCTTTGCAGCCCATTATGTAGCCTTATAATCTGTGTTTACTTGTTGCCTCCTTGCCTGGAGGACTACAGTTACCAGCATGTTCTTCTACAGGACTGGTACCAGGGGACACATTATTCTTGTCTACAGCACTGCTTTGGGTGACACTACACTACACTACATATCCCAGCATGTCTTTTTGCAAAGTTGGGGATCGAGAGATTGCAGATCACGAATCTGGAGAACTACAGATCCCAACATGTCCTTCTAAAGAGCTGTGATTTGGGTGACTACAAACCCTAGCCTGCTCTTGTACAGGACTTGAATCTGGAGCACTACAAATCCCAGCATGTCTTTTTGCAAGGTTTAGGCTTGAGTGATTAAAGATGATATGGTGTTTCTCTGTAGAACATGAACCTAGAGAACTACATATCTCAGCATGTCCTTCTACATGGCTGAGACTTTAGTTACTGCAAACCTTATCACGTTCTTGTACAGGACGTAAAGCTGGAGAACTACAGATCCCAACACATCCACGTGCAGGGCTGTGATTTGGGTGACTACAATCTCTATCATGCTCTTGTACCTGACTTGATACTGGAGCACTACTGATTCCAGCATTCCCTTTACAAGGCTGAGGCTTGAGCAATTTTGAAATCGTGCCATGAGCCTCTGCAGAGCCAGGAGAACTACAGATCCCAGCATATCCTTCTACAGGGCTAAGACTTGGGTGACTGCAAACCTTGTCATGCTCTTCTACAGGGTTTACACCTGCAGAACCACAGATCCCAGCATGCCCTCTACAAGGTTGTGACTTGAACTTAAATCTTGAAATTGAATCTGGGAACTACAAATCCCAGCACGCAAACAGTTAACTTTGTAAATAAGTATTTGCATTTCATGCAGTTCCCTGCAGGGTTAATCATCTAAGTATAGGATGCTGGATGTGAACTTTTCTGATATTCCTGGTTGAATGCCTTGCTCTGATGGCCACTAAAGATGTCATTGAGGGATTTGGCAGTCCCTCATGTTGTTTGATGTCTTCTTCACAGACGTTGACTGGCATTAATTCAGCCCCAGCCCCATATCCAGCACATGGATTAATATGGGGATCACAATGCACAGCCTGGCAGATACAAGGCACTGAGCTCCAGAGTCACTGCTCACACAGCAGGCAATGGGCTGCAAGAGCAACAAGTGATCTCCAGCCATTGCCTGTGGCTGCTCAGTGATGGAATGAAGAGGATGCTGTGAACTGAGGAGATGGCAAGATCGCCTTAGTCTCCAAGTAACTAGATGATTGTCTAGGATGAACAGATTCATTGTAATGGATTTCTGGGAGATACTTAGGTATTTAGGAAAGCAACTATGTAAGGATGGGAAAATGCTCCTGTAACTAGTAGTCTTCAAGAAATACTGCATTCTGTACCTCTGCTTAATCAGCTGTGTCAAAACTACAATTCCTAGCATGCTCTAATAGCTGGCAGCTGGGAGTTGTAGTCTTGCACCAGCTGAGGAGCTACAGGTTGGAGAGCCCTGATATTTACAATGGCTACAAAATGTCCTCATATATAGGTTATGGTGGAAACTGAGATATAGCAAGGCGGGTGGTGACACCTGTACTAGATGTATATATATATATATATATATATATATATATATATATATATACCATTATATAGTCACTGTGGAATCTATCAGCTGCTATACTGCACTGGGCAGAGGAAAAGATCTCTTACTTTCCCAAGTTAGATTTAGTTTATTTACTTAATTTATTGCCGAAACTTTATTTATCTATTCTATCTATCTATCTATCTATCTATCTATCTATCTTCAATCTATCTATCATATCTATCTATCTATCTATCTATCTATCTATCTATCTCATATCTATCTCATCCTATCTATCTATCTCATTCTTCTATCTCTATCTTCTTCTTCTATCTATCTATCTATCTATCTATCTATCTATCTATCTATCTATCATCTCATATCTATCTATCTCATATCTATCTATCACCAGTTTAGTGTAAAAAGATGTTAGTGGAAGTTTATTCCAAGCCGCAACGTTTCAGTCCTGATTCAAATGGACATTTCTCAAACCATATCTATATATCATTTATCTTTATCTATTTTCTATCATTGATTTCCCCTATGTATCTATAGGTCTATCTATCTATCTATCTATCTATCTATCTATCTATCTATCTCATATCTATCTATCTATCTATCTATCTATCTATCTCATATCTATCTCCTATCTATCTATCTATCTATCTATCTATCTATCTCATATCTATCTATCTATCTATCTCATATCTATCTATCTATCTCATATCTATCTCCTATCTATCTATCTATCTATCTATCTATCTATCTCATATCTATCTATCTATCTCATATCTATCTATCTATTATCAGCTATTATCTCTATATTTCTCTTATCTGGCTATTGTATATTATCTCTATTTATCTTCTATCTACCTATCTCATATCTATCTTTCTATTGATCTGTCCTATATCATCTACCAATCTGTTTTCTTCAGTTGTCAGATTTTTGGATCTGGGGCTTGATGAAAAAAACTATTGGTATCCAGTAAGACTGAGTTCACATCTGCATTAGAAATTCTGTTTCCCTGTTCCGTCATAGGTTAGAAAAACAGAATTCAAGCTGCGATGAGTCTGTCACATGATGGACATTAACGGAACCAAAAGGGCCCTTTTGACTTATATTGAGGTTCGGCAGGTTTCCTCACTGTGCTCCCTCAAATACAATATGGCAATGAAGCCTCCAGTGCAGATGTGGATGGCGCCTTAGAGAATGTCAGACAATGATGATGCCCTGTATGATGGGCAGGTCCATTCCTGGGAGTCTGAAGAATTAGAATTTGTGGAAGGCTGGGTAACTACTTACATGGGCACTCTAATCAGGAAAATGAGTGGTTGTCATCCAGTATTCATTAACCATGTATGAAACCAAGAAAAACCATCAATGGGTATTCCCATCTTAGACCCTCAGGATATGCCCTAAATGTCTGGTAGATCCAACTCTGGGACTGACACCTACTTCCAGAATGGAAATGGGAATACACCTTTAAAAGTACAGTATACTGCAGGCTAAGCACTACGTAGTCCATAATACAGGACCTGGGGTGAAGGGCACATATATGGTGCAAAGATTCAAAGAACACCAAAAAGGGGTCATATATCGTCCTCCTCAATCCTGCACTTAGCATTACATAGTTTATTGATTTTATCTGGAGTGTTCCTTTAAGTACCATCACTTACAAAGGACCAATCACCTGGTCTGAAAAGCCCAATGGCTGTCACCCTGAGCATAGGGTGTTCTATTTATCCAAATCCATTCAGACATTCCAAAGATATAAGCCCTGATACTGTTGTTGCAATTTCGCTAAGAGGGTGATAACACTGCATGACATACAGCACACAGAGACCCCGCCCACGGATAAATCCCAGTGTTACCTCCCACTTGGCTAGCAGACCCTAATTTGCACCAACACTAACAGGGCTTATATCTTTGGAATGGCTGAACAGATTTGGATAAACAAAACACCAAAATGTTGAGGGTGACGGCGCCGATCACATGATGGACGTCACTGGACTTTTCAGACCTGGCGACAGGTCCTCATGAAGAGAGATATGAGAACTTCTATTTATCTCAGTGATGGTCAGTGAGTTTGTGGTCATGGAGGTCATACATTAGTGTATGAAGGGCGGCCATGTCTCAGGTCCTTTGTGGACCCCAATGTTACCCTTATTTTTACAAAACTTTTGACCTGAACATTTAGGGAGCTGCCTAAAGTTGACTGAGACGGTAACGCTGAATATTTCTCCTGTAAAAGAACTGCAGAGTTTGTACAATAGTGAGCAAAGTTCATAAAATATTATTCTTCCCGTACATGGAAGAAGAGCAAAGCACCGAAAATGAGTCATCGGTTTACTTCAGATTTAGTGCCGGCTGACGTGCAATGCTGCAGTTGTGTCTGTACCAAACACATTCAACACTAGATACGGAGAAAGTCCTCTTTTGGTAGGTTTTCCATAATTTTAGTAAATTTATTAAATCAATGTATTATTCTTCGCCAATCCGGTTCAGTTTTTTTTGTGGTAACCGCATAATGGAACTACCTCGTATCACATTGCAGAACATTGCATTGGGGGGAAGCCATATTAGGGGAATTAGGCGAACCCCAGGAGATTTGTTTCAGCCTGTGTTTGGACCCCCGGTTCCGTTCGGGTCCGAATTTGTTCAGATAGAACCAGAAGAGAAATTTGTATACTTTGGGAGGACAAAAAAATCCAAAAACATTTATACTCACCTTCCGTCACCTCTGCTGTGACTTCTTGTGGTGTCAGGTGCTCTTTAGGGACAAGAATCTCTCACATTGAGGAGAGCACCAGTAAAGGTGTGTAGAGATTTTAATTGCCTTTTGCCCTCTACTTAGCATCTACATATCACAAGGCATTATGGGAAAGGAGCTGGGGAGCTCATGCGCCCTCTATTGGATGTAACAAATCCTCAATTTGCTTTTGACTCACCGAGCCTTGAGACAGCAAAAGGGATTTTAGCCAAGCCAATTTCACTTTCACTTTCACTTTCAATTTCAGCGCTGTATGCAGATAAGTGAAATTGGCTTGGCTAAAATCCCTTTTGCTGTCTCAAGGCTCGGTGAGTCAAAAGCAAATTGAGGATTTGTTACATCCAATAGAGGGCGCATGAGCTCCCCAGCTCCTTTTCCATAATGCCTTGTGATATATCAGGTGCTCTTTGTCTTCCTTTTTGTGATGTTATGCACCCTGTGATTGATCCTCATCAGTGACATGGGCATACTGAGCATTATGACATCATCACAGGACTCAGTGGTGATCCTGGGCGAATTACGCCACAGAAGAGCACTGGACGTGGCGAGGAACCAGAGACAGAGTCCAAAGGAGGTCCAAAAGAGGTAACGGTCACCTCCCCTGGGACTCCACCTATTATCTTAATAATTTACCTTCGATGGCCATATTAGTTCGTCAGAAACAAATTCCACATTGTTTGGTTTAATTAAAAATCGAAAAATTTGGAACATTTGGGTTGAATCCAGTTTGTTGCGAACCAATTCGCTCATCTAATTATAAGCTCACCATGTATTGCACCATGAGAAAATGGAAAACCCTTTTTGGGACATTGGAAGTTCTCCCCATAAAGGGAATCTACCGCCTCCCCAAAGCATATGTAAGTGCCACCACTGTGTTACAGAACACATTGCAGTGATATAACTTACCTTTGTCATGTCTTTCACGTTTGGAGATCAGAGGAAACAACTTGCGTTATGCAAATGAAGCAGTAGATGCACGGGGGGGGGGGGGGCTTATATCCTGTGAGCAATGCTCTTACTGCTGATTTTTTTAAATCTGCTTGATAATACTGAAATTAGTCCACTCTCACTTTCTAACTGCAATGGAAGGATCATATATAGACAATGTAGCAATATGATAATAGAATAAAACAAAAGAATAGAGGGCACTCACCAATGTATAGTCAAAAGTATCCAACTTTATTCCAATGGACATAAAATCAGCAGCCGATGGAGAGAGGGAGAGGAGGATTTGAGACTTTATGTCCATTGGAATAAAGTTGGATACTTTTGACTATACATTGATGAGGGCCTTCTATTCTTTAGTTCTATTCTATCATATTGCAATGTATCTTATATCCACAGGAAAGGCGTCCACTCTGCTCTATTTATTTCAGCAGGACCGTCAGAGATAGCAGAAGATCAGCGGATCTACAATGGTTACATTGAAACGAACAGGTCCTTTCTGAGATGAGACAGCAAAATCCCCCATTCTTGTGGTTGGTGGGGTCCCAGTGATGAGACCACTGGCTATATATAACTTATCCCCTATCCTGGCAGGAAAACCCTTTTAAGACAGCCATCTTCTCCCCTTTTCTGAAAGCAGAGCCAGACCAAGAGAGGGGTCTGAAATAGGATGAACCCAGTACATCTGATAATTATTTTATGGAGTTAATTTTTTGTGATTGTGATTTTTATGCCGTTGGACAACCCCTTTAAGGATAGTTCCTGTCATAGAGGACTTCTTTGAAATTCATCATGTAATACCAAATGTTTCCTATAGTGGCCATTGAAGGAGAAGAGTGTGGCCCAAAGTCCAACACGTCAGCTGTAGGACCAGAAGTGATCCTCAGCAGGTCCACATGTAGGGTTGTCCCATACCATGTAAGCAGTGTCACATTCATATGACGATATTGTATTTTGGTCAATCATCAGGGTTGGAACCTTCATAGAGAAAAAGTGTCATGGGAAGATTTGGACCCACTTCTAATATTGACTCAATATGGATGCAGAATACTGACAAATATGTGGTGTGAATAAGTCCTAAAGAGTATATTTAATGTTCTCCTTATTTGCTATATGTTAAAGGGGTTGTACAGGATTTAGGGCGAGCTATGGGGCGGGCATGGTGGGTGTAAAACAAATAAAGACCTTTTCATGTATCCCCAACACTCTATTGTCCTATCCTGGTCCTCATATTCTCCCGCACTGGAATTCGCTGCGTTGGAAGCGGAAAGATTCGTTTGGTCTCAGCTGGAGATGATGATGTCACCCACCTATGTCACCGGATCCTCACCAGCACTCACCAAGGCCACTGATTGGTCTCAGTGATCATGGGAGCCTTTCCACTTAAGACTTCGCGAGTTCCAACCCTGGAAAGAAAGGGGACCAGGACAGAACAATGGACCGTTAAGGATAAGTATGTCTTTATTTTTGTTGCTTTACCCCCACCCTGGCCAACCCAAAGTTTGCCCAAAATCCCTTTAATTATAAGCAAGGATAAGATGACCCCTCAATATATTATGTAAACATAACTTAAGCACTTGGCGTTTTGCATTTGTTTCCCGATTTCTATGACTTATTATCAACTTTTAGTTATCACGATGGTTAGAAATAAGAAGAGATTTCAGGATCTGATCTGAAAATATCGTCTGCTATGTTATCTAGGAAGGAAATAACCGTAAGAATAAAATCATCTTTGCAGGACAATGACATAACCTTGCAGGCGTACTGTTAGATCACTTCAGTCAATGAACAGCACCCTTCAAACATCCTGTTAAGGAGCATTATGAATAGGTTGCAATGGTTCAAGAGCTTGCTACAATATCATTGGAAATTAGAGGTTCAGATTCATTGGTTCTCAGATTATTACATGCTCCAGAGATCTCTGTAAGTGTGCACATGAATGTGAAGGGAAGCACAAAATTAACATGATAGACATTGCATTGACCTCCAGCTATTGAAATGCCATTTTATTTTCGTCCTACAGTGAGACGATCATAATAAATGTCAGAAAAACACATAATAAAAAAATGTTTGTGTATATATATATATATATATATATATATACTGATCAGCCATAATATTAAAACCTAATATTGTGTAGCCTCCCTGCCGTCAATACAGATGTGACCTCTCAAAGCATGGATTCTCTAAATCTCTAAAGGTGTCCTGTGGGATCTGGCCCCAAAACATTAGCAGTAGATCCTTTACAGGGAATATGTCAAAGAAAATTACCCATTTTTTAAAGCCAAGTTTCTATAAATATATATATACAGTATAATATCTATATATATATATATATATATATATATATATATATATATATTCATTATTTATATTTAAGGACCACCTATATGGACCATGTGGTCTTTCCCTGCTGTCAATCTTCAGTTTGTATGTTTCTATGTTATGTTACATATTTTTTTAAGAATTTGTGATGATTTTATTGTTAATTTTCCATGTCACTATCTATATTTTAAAAAGTACTAAATCCTATCATTTTAACTCTGGCCACTAAGCCTAATAATAGGCTGATACTTGCCAATTCTGTAGGATTTAAATCACAGAAAGTATTACAATAAAAGATAATACCTCTATAGATAACACCAAATAATATCCATTACTGACAATAGACGATATCACATCTTATCTCGTCCCCTTCCCTGCAAAGAACATCTCTGCATCTAGAAACCTCTCCCATAGATCTCAGTGAATCAGCTCCAGTCTATTGCTGCCATGACTATGCTGTAAGGAGAGTCTGCAGGGGGCGAGGGTCCATGCTGCAGCAGCAGGGTGTCAGGACTCGAAAAGATATAATGCCATATGGAGGAATCCCACAAAGGCACATGGAGGGCCCGCAACTCTGTACTATGCAGGGACTTTGTGGGGCTCTGCGCACCCGTTACATTGTAGTATATGTATCTCTTTAGGGATGGGCTGAATGATCTAGAATACAGACTACATAGAGGGATATTTATGCTCCAGTATATGGCGATCCCTCCAATGTCTCCTGAATGTTACACATTTCCAATTTCCATGAAACCAACCTATAATCTAGAGACATATTTCCTTTCTATAAACCTCATGTAAAGAGAATTAAACTCTTATCCTTAATGTTATTCCGACCACATGAGATACTTTTTGTTCCCATATGCTCCTAACTAAATCTGCCTTGACATGAGCCCTTCATTCTCCCAGCCCTTGCATCTTATTAATATCTCAATTCTCTGCAGTGATATAAGTCTCCTTCTAATGATTTATCCAATAATCTCGTGGATTTCCACATCATTATGATAAGATGTTGAGATGAGTCCCCAGTAGTTACTAATGGAATTGTACCAGCAATTAGACGGATGTTTACAGAGGTTTTATCATGTAACTACAGGTGAGCGGTTACATTGTGTCTCTCTCTGTATGTTGTAGAACAGATTTGTTTGTACGTCCTTATGTCCATTTGTGTATTCCTGAGTCTACAAGTCAAATGGGTTAAAGTACAAGTAAAATAGTTTTCTAAAATGACCCGTGATGATGATTTGTGATGGATGAGTCTATGCACGTATACAGTATAGTGCAAAAGTTACAGGCAGGCGTTAGATAAAATGCTTTCAAAAATGGAAGTGTTAAAGGGGTTTTCTGGCCCCAAAACAAATTTTCATACTGATCATCAGTATATGTTCTGTGGGGGTCCGAAACCTTGACCTTGTATAGATCATCTGTTCTAGCAACTTCTGGGTGCCAGAAGCTCCTAGTGGACGGGGAGTGTACTAGTAATAGGAGAGGCACAATAGCCCCATCCACTGCATGGTGGTGGATCCAGGGAACTGCAGCGCTGCTCCTATTACTTGTCTAGAGGCTTGATCTGTGCAGGGTCCAGGTGTCAGACTGCAGCAGATCACATACTGATGGGATTAAAGGGTTTTTTTGTATTAGCGGCTGGAAAACCCCTTTAATAGTTTATTCTTGTCAATTAACAAAATTAAGAAATGGAACAAAAGAGAAATCTAAACCCATCCATATTTGGTGTGACCTTTGCCCTTTGGAGGAGGAGTCCTGGAAGTGATGATCCGGCCCCCACAGATATAGCCCTGATCTCATCATCCTCCAGTCTGTCTGGGATGACATGAAGAGACAGACGGATTGGGGCAAGCAACATCCACAGAAGATCTGTGCTTAGTACTCCAAGATGGCGGCGGGAACAACCTCCCTGCCCAGTTCTGACAAAGACTGTTTGCAAGTACCGAGAGATGGGATTTACATTTCTCCTGTTAATTGACAAATCTAAACTATTAAAGTAATTGCAATCTTTGCATTTTTTTACTCTATAAATAATCTGCTGTTGTGTTTGATTTCCCCTTAAAATAATGGCTTGCACTTGTCTATTGACTGTGCCCTAATATATACTTTGTATCAATGCTGATTGACCTCCATACCAGTCTCATGTCATAATGCTTCGTGATATCCATGTCAGTGCAGAATCTACGCTCCGTCTCCATCTGCTGAGGTTCTGGTTAGCCTCTGTCTTTACCTCTACATTATGCTGTATATATAATAGGATGTATACTATCCCAATGTAGCGTATCCTGAGCAGACAGACCTACTATTATGTTCTTAGGCTGCAATATAAAACCATTAATAGCAGAACGACACAAGAAATGTCATGAAACTACAAATACCAGTAATGATAATAACCTAGATGGTAATAATATATGGAAGAGGTTGCATTGTGCTTTATACACCAGGTGCCAGTCAATACCAGTCGTAACCGCAGATCCTGCACCGACATGCGGAAAAGATAATTATTATCTTACATTTTCGAACTTCATCAAAGTTTGCCAATCACCACTGTGTTTCAAGCATGGGCTCGATGACTCAGTATCACCTAGAGCTGTGTAGCTCGCATGAACCTTTTAAGTGAGAATAGATGTCATTGAGACTCCAAGTAGGGTTTTTTCATGTTATGAACCCTGACAGAGAATACTTCTTTTTTTTCATTTTGCTTTCATAAAACATTCTTTCCACTTTTCATTGCTTTGCAGGCTTTCATTTGCCGTGCTAGGAAAGTGATAGGTTTTAGAAATTCAATCACTGCTTCCTGTATATGTCGATATGTTTCATATTTATACCATGGAGTAAATAGGGAGTCATTGTCTAGGTGGGAATACAAGTTGCTTTAATGGGTTGGGAAGGTCAAATGAAGGATAGATGTATGTGTCTGCAAGGACTTGTGAGCAGTCGCCTCGGCTTTGAATATAATAGCAAGTTGAGTCATGACAATGGACGTCAAAAATAAAAAGCAAAAAAATCAGGGACAACAAACCCATAAAATCAAGATTGATCCTCTTTCCAACACCTATTCCTTGCTTTCCTTATTTAGTAGGATCTACTTATCTTCAAGGGTCAGTAAGGCTAAGGCCCCACGTTGCGGAAAAGCAGCTTTTTTCATTGCAGATTTTGTTGCGGTTTTTTGAGCCAAAGCCAGGAGTGGATTGAGCAGAAGGGAGAAGTAGAAGAACTTCCTTTATATTTCCCATTCCTTTTGTAGCCATTTTTGGCTTTGGCTCAAAAAACTGCAAAAATATCTGCAACAAAAAAGGCTGCTTTTCCGCAACGTGGGGCCTTAGCCTTAAGAAGGTCTTCTTCTCTAAGTGTGAATGAACACAATCTGGTGCATTGCCTGTACACTTGAGCCATAACCTTTCTCTCTGCAATATGGAATGAATTTACTACTTTTTGATGAGTTGTGCAGTTACAATACACAGTTACATGGCTGTAGCATATCCCGTTGCTACATTGTATCAGATCATTGTGATCTAAACCAGGACTTCTCAAACTTTTCAACTCCATTGAATCCATTGTGAGGCTGTTCCCAAATTAAGGACCTGTGGACTTTTGGTGAAGATGTCATCACAGCTGCCTCAGCCTTTCTGGCTACAGAGACTGCACTGATAATGCAAGACTGGTATTATCAGTGCAGTTTCTGCTTTGTAAATCCTGCTTTGTGGCAAAGCTGATGCAGTTAAGGACCTGCACCTCAGCAGTCAGTGACCCGCACCTCACCAATGGGACCCTGACTGTACTGACCTAAACCGAATAGCTCTTACGTGCATTGATACATTGGAGGGGTAAGACTTAACCCAACATAATGGAACATTAAACCTAAAGATGAAAGATAAAAGTAAACAAGAAATCTAGGTTATATTTACTGCATGAGCCAAAAAACAGTCTTGTAGAAATCCTGCAAATACACAGAGCTTAATCTCTTCCTGATAATGTGGGGCTTATCCAAGTGGCGTAGCTTCATGATGCTTTTGTCCTATTACAGAGGAGAAAGATTCCCGATCCAGCCAGTTGTCTTATAATAAGTTGCAGGACAGTAAGGGGGAACGGCTGAACTCATGGGATTACATTTATACAGTTTACTCTTTCAGTAGGTTTTCAATGGCTTTTGTTGTTTTCTGAGATAGGATATCACAGCACAGAAAGTTATCACACCATAAAAAGTCAAGTTAAACAGCGCTACATCTGTATTTCTCAGTTTAAGTTTAATGGAATGAAAGGAGAAGAAGAGAGAAAGTGCTGGCTTTTTTTTTTTTTTTTTTTTTTTGTGCATTTTCTTTGCTTCCTTTAACTTACAGATTATAAATAACATTTTACATCTGCGTCCGGCTCTCTGTCGTTTGGGTCCACGCAGATGTACTTAGCCTTACACTGTGTTGTCTAGACAAGGAAAATCTATTCTGTTTCTTAAGTTTTCAATGTGGAAAAGCTATATAGGTTCAAAAATGTGTTCTAGAAACAAGTTATGGATAGATATAAAAATAGATAATATTTTAAGTAGAGTGTTGTCCCTCCTGCTGTGATACAATGTAACTTATTCCAGTACCACTGCTTATAGTGTGGATATTGTATAATACGCCTTCTCTCCCACATTTTCTATGACAGATTTTCAGTTATATCAAATATACTCACTGACCATGTTCTATGGGAAGACCATCCCCCACAAGAACACTTTTTAACACACTTTTTGGCGGTCGCCTCACTGGTCATCATACATTAGTAGGTCTCTCCCAAGAAGAACTTTCATAGCAGGCAGGATTTCTGTACATGTGCAACTGTGAACAAGGTTTTACGAAGCTTAGTGGCTAGCCAAGGGAAGGTAATACAGAATAAAGCAAACTTACATCTCTACAGTTAGTCCAGTATTGCTACCAGCTATAAACAGCTAAGTCCAGGCAGCATGTTATAAAGTACATTGATGTATCGTAGTTACAATAACTTTTTTCAGCTCTTTCTGACATTAGGAGTCCAGTGGGCAGTCCTACTACTGATCGCTGTATGTAAACTCATACAGGGAAGGCTGTCAATCCCAGAGTAGGACCGCCCACTGGACTATATAGCTGAGAATGAGCAGGGGATTAGATCAATAAATGACAAGTTATACTGAATCAAAGCTACATATATCATCTGCTCAGCTCCGCCAGCTCTATAAATGCTGCCTGCAGAATGGACTTCATTTGCAATGTGACAGGTTCCCTTTAAAACGGTGAAGGCTTCTATACAACTCCAGCAGTCTGGAGAAGTCTTTGCAAATGTGGAACAGCTAATACCAAAAAGTCACTTCTTCTAGGTAACACCAAATTCATTCATATTACCAATGCACAAAGTCGCAACACAAAATAAATGTCCAATATCATAAGTCGCCTTTCTTGTACAGTATGAATATATAGAGCTGTCCAAGGTTTAGGCAGGCGTGGAAAAAATGTTGCAATGTAAGAATGCTGTCAGAAATAGAAGGGTTAATAGTTTATTTTTTGTCAATTACCAAAATGCAAAGTGAATGAAGAAAAATCTAAATCCCATCAATAAATGAGCAGCCTTGGAGGAGGAGTCCTGGAAGTGATGATCTGGCCCCCAAAGAGCCCTGATCTCAATATCGTCCAGTCTGTCTTGGATGACATGACGGATTGGAGAATGCCTAGAAGATCTGTGCTTAGTTCTCCAAGATGTCGGTGGGAACAACCTCCCTACCCAGTTCTGTCAAAACTGTCTGCAAGTACCGAGAAGAACTGATGGAAGGCAAAGGGCAAAGGTCACACCAAATATTGATGAGATTTAGATTTCACTTCATTTTGAGAATTGACAAAAATAATCTATTAACCCTTCTATTCTATTCTAATACTTTGCAGCATTTTTCCACAGTATTCTAGCTCCTAATACTCACCTATCATCCTCCTTCAGTCACAGCCCATCTTAGATGTGACTTTCATCCTCATCATCTTCATTGTATAGAAATTCACGCAATAGATAAAATACAGTATGGAGAAGATCATTAGGACAGTCCTGACACACGCACCACAGAGTAAGACGTACAATAGAGCAGCTTTTCCTTCTCTGTTGTCGAGGTCTGCTGACCCTGGCGACTGCCAGCACCTCGGAGAGCTCATCCACTTTTAGAAAAATGTTTAGTTTACTATGATGAGATAAATGTAATTTTTTACCTCTTATGTTGAGATGCACTTTAATGTGATTTTCGCCCGTCACTTAGCCACCTTTTTATCTGTCTTCTTCCTTTCATGCTGACATTTTCTGCCTAATGTCAGTACATTCATGTGTAAAGGAGAGAGACACCAGACATTCACGGAGATTTGATGCAGTGAAGTTTAATATTTGGATGGCAGGTCCACGTAACAAGTCATTTGGTCTTCAATTCTCTCTTGTCTTTCATCTTATCTCGTGGTGATGCCAAATAATACTAACAGACAATGAACCCAAAGTGGTGAACCCCAAATCTGGTGTTATTTTTGTAGAGTCTATCACAGAAAGAGCATTATCTCCTAATAGTAAATTTTTGTGAAGAGTCAAGTGTCTTGGGTTGAAATCTTGTGAGAAATCTCCAAAGATAATAACAATCAATTGATCGTGACAACCAATAATGGGATCCATTAGGGTCGGAGGAGCTGTCACCGAACTTTCCTATGGTGTGAAAGGCAGACCCGGAGCTTATTGCCCTTCCTTTAAAGAGATTGTCCATCCTAAGAACCTATTCACATGAGCGACCTCCTCAGCCTTGTGCTGTCCATGATTCATAAAAAAAATGGAACTTGGTCTATTTTTTCACAGAATGGACTTGCGAGTCCATTTTCACAGACCTTGTAGGTGAATGGGTCCATGAAAAAACACACAGCCAAACCGGGCTCAGTCATTGGAATAAACTCTAATACTAAGCTTGCCAATGGCTTCCCAATCCTCTTCCACTCCTTCCATGTTGGACAACAGCATTGATGTTCAGACATAGATACGTGACTGCTGCAATGGGCCCCATCGAGGTCACCAAAACAGCCAATCGAATGTCTTTGAGAAAATGTTGACACTGGAGGCCAAGATACAGAGACCTAGGGGACCTGGAAAGTGGCAACATGACATCATTCAGGGACCGGTAAGGTTAAAGGGAATTTGTCCGCAATACATCGGGTGAGCCTTTAAGGCTTTCTTAATGAGACAACCCCTTTAACAAAATTATTATTTTAAAAGTTACAAAATGGAAATTGTGTGATAAATTCCTCATCTTATATTACTGAACTGACCATCAATATTCTTAAAACATTTTGTTCCTTTCTAACATAACATAATCCGTCTTTTCTGGCTGCTCGATATATTAGTGAATGTGAAAAAATGGTTGTTATAATTATGGTGAATATTGGATTAACAACCGAATGTTTTTGGAGACTCGTAGATCAGTCTGAAATGTGCCCCTCAATATTTTCAGAGCTGTGATAAATTTTTCTCAGTTTCTGCCGTAGTGTTATCCAAGCACCTGGCACAGAATTCGTCTGCTTGTACATCTAACATAGGAATCATTTGAGATTTTTTGTTGTGATGGAGAAAGGATGTATCTGTGTTCACTTCTGGCAGCAGCTTATCTTACCGGGTATTAAAAATTGTAATGTCTTGTTTAGCTGCCCCATAGTTATTATTTTCACCAGATCCAGTTGGTTAGGACACCTCCAATGTACAGGACTGTGCAGAAGCTTGAGGAAAGTAAGGAAAAATGCTGCAAAGTAAGAAGTAGAAGGGTTAATAGTTTGTTTTTTTCAGTTAGTAAGATGCAAAGTGAATGAAGAAAAGAGAAATGTAAATCCCATCAATATTTGGTGTGACCTTTGCCCTTTGCCTTCCATCAGTTCTTCTCGGTACTTGCAGACAGTTTTTGGCAGATCTGGGCAGGGAGGTTGTTCCCACCACCATCTTGGAGAACTAAGCACAGATCTTCTGTGGATGTTGCTTGCTCCAATCCGTCTGTCTCTTCATGTCATCCCAGACAGACTGGATGATGTTGAGATCAGGGCTGTATCTGTGGGGGGCCACTCGCTTCACAAGCTGTAGTAGTTGGGTATAGTTACATAGACTTCAATAGGGCAGCGCTGCCGTACCGAAACTGTTGCCAATAAAATACCAGGTGTCACACTGTTGCAATGCCAGGTGTTGCGCTGTCTCAGTACAGCTGATCTACAAGTGCCCCACAGATCTAATGATAGGCCATCAATAGCAGAAACTAGACAACCCCCTTAACCCTTGCCCCGTATACACAGTCTAGCTCCAGCTCTGGCCAACACCAGAGGCATCAATACTTTTCTTTTTTCATTGTTTGATGATCATCCATAAGGAGCTCAGCCTGGGCCATTCTGATCTTGGTTCTTCTAATTATGTCATTGAAAGATGGTCTCCAAGGCTTCCATCCTAGGTAATGAGGAACTGACATGACGCAAAGCAACACCTATGCGATATTTTAGGCGTCTGACATTCTGTTGTAGCGTAGGCTATAATGCCACCACAAATTACTGTAGATGTCTTTGTTCCAGCCTATCCATCACATTGAAGATCTGCTGCGTAATATCCTTGCCCATTAGTGGCCACCTACTCGCAGACCATGCCCTCTTGTCACAGTATATACTGTATAATCACGCACGTTTTATCTAAATCCTCCTGATCGTCGCATGTAATAACATACAGTGAATCTAAAGTTCAGATCACATCATTGTCAGTGCTCTTTTAGTAAATACACTCCTCTGCACTGTGCTCTACATAAAGATGGATTACATTTTATTGCTATTTATTGATTTCTACGGAGGAGAGTAAATTACAGATATCATTGATTTTAGATGGACGTCAGGACGGGGTTTTATCAGGAGATCACTTATCACGTTATGTCATCATTGAAGATGCTTCTAATTGTGTTATCTTATCCTATACATGATGATACAGCATTTATTATAAAACAGCTGAGTATACTTACCGTTACATTCTGTATATGCCTATATGGCGATAATACAGCTGTATTTAGGGAACAGATTTCATCTTCGTTTCACAAATTGCCAAGTCGGCAACCAGAGCCCGGTTTGCACTAAACTGATAATAAACTCTTTGTAAGGTGGAATGCTCCCTCCTGGCCCACAAGAGGGTGGTGGTCTCACAAAGCTCAGTGGTCCAGGTGGTGCTGGACTCAAGGAGGACGTGCCAAAGGAGGTCTCCACATGGCCATCGGAGCAGAACACATTTAGTACATCCAATTGCAGAGAGGAAGGACATAAGGCAGAAGCAGAGAGTCAAGCCTAAGGTGGACATAGTCGGGGTTCAAAGAAAACGGGCAAGAGGGACAAGTTTTTGTTGGAGCAGTAATACCGAGAGGAGATGGCACCATCTCCAATGAGAGAGAAGACGACCATCTTGGAGAACAAAGAGCTCAGTCAATGAAGTTGTTGATTCCACCACTGTGTTCTTTGTGAAGAGGATCAAGACTACCCTTACACCAGGCCATGCAGCTGAAGACAGGAACCGGTCTGACCATTGTTCATGATTATTTATTGTTCCACCATTTAGTAAAACTCTACTAAG
The DNA here is from genome assembly GCA_947044405.1 of Leptodactylus fallax. Classification (NCBI taxonomy): domain Eukaryota; kingdom Metazoa; phylum Chordata; class Amphibia; order Anura; family Leptodactylidae; genus Leptodactylus; species Leptodactylus fallax. Next base: position 2,640,926 of record CAMRHE010000204.1, read on the forward strand.
CAGCAATCCACTTGTCGACCTTGTGTCCATCCCTGCACACATTTCATGTTCATACTGTGTTTAGGGTTTAGTGTTAGGCTAGGAAAAAAAGCATACAAATAAGGTTTGCTACATGAGTAAAGGTAAACTTCTAGGGCCAGCTATTGGAAAGTAGCACCAGATATGGCAATGCCCAATTTTAAGAAGTCTTTTGACATGACTTGGGATATGAGCCAAATCAGAAAATCTCACCGAAAAGGAAAATACACCTGCCTGCCGACAGCTGTTATGGGGTTTTTATCCTACATTGGTGCAGAGCAAGGTTCTGGTTGGCTAGGTGACTGGCTATCAATGTGGGTCAGGAGTGCTAATACCATGTTGTGGGTTATTGCCCCGCGTTGGTGCAGTGGAGGGTTCTGGTTGGCTAGGTGACTGGCCATCGATGTGGGTCAGGAATGCTAATACCATGTTGTGGGTTATTGCCCCGCGTTGGTGCAGTGGAGGGTTCTGGTTGGCTAGGTGACTGGCCATCGATGTGGGTCAGGAATGCTAATACCATGTTGTGAGTTATTGCCCCACGTTGGTGCAGTTGAGGGTTCTGGTTGGCTAGGTGACCGGCCATCGATGTGGGTCAGGAGTGCTAACACCATGCTGTGTTATTTTTTCCATTGAAAAATGGAAAGCCAAAGTAGATTTCTAACATTGACTTTGAAGAAGACAGATGTCTGTCCATCAACGAGGTAAACTTTTATATTTGTGGTTCTGATCCTCTTATGGGGACTGTAGTGTGAGGATAGCCTTACAATATTTAAGAGTCTTGTCCACACATAAATCTGAACATTTGCATTAAGACAGAAACAATTGTGTAAAAACTCAAATGGGTTCCATGTTACGCGCTTCAGATGCTGATATTAAAGGATGTACGCTACAATAATAGAGGATACCCCAAATTGGGGCAATCACTATATTAGAACACTGAGAATACAGCTCAGGCACATCCCAGCCAATTGTATGTAAGGTACAATCTGTTAACTTCCCCATCTGAAGAGAACCAATAGGCACCACCAGCCATTGTCCGGAGACCTATTCTAACCAATCACAGAATTTGGCTTCATGCCTTGACCAAGGTGGGGTCTGATTTTTTAGTGGATGACATCCAAGTGTCACCCATGTGCCTTTCGTCTCCTATTGATTTCAATGGTGGGGGGGTTCCATTCTGTTGTCATGGAGCAGGATAGAACCTTCTATTTAATTATCCGAACCCCATCGGAGGAGCCTTGGACTGCACACTCGGTCATGTGAATGAGGACTATGTATGGCTGATGGTGCATGTGATACAACTTATTAGAAACCGACACTTTTTAATGCTATAACAGAAATATTTAGACCTTAAACATGTTGTCCTTATTTGCATATACCCAAGAAGCTGTCCGATCATTGGGTATAGATTCTTTTTTTTTTTTCTATCACATTCCCTCCCTGTTGACGATTGTTTGGGTGTTCTCATCACTGTCCTGGACCATTTTGAGTTAATACATAATTTTTTTTTCTCTGTCCTAGACCAGTAGATATTTAGACATTAAAGGGGTTTTTATGACCCCAAATAGCTTTCATACTCATAATCTATCCACAAGATAGGTCATCAGTACGTGATCGGTGGGGGTCCGAAACCACAGGTAGCCACACTCCTGGTCTATTAGGACAGATAGACATTGAATTGAATGGGTTACACTAATAAGCTACTACTATGTTTGTGTGTATGGTTATCCTCATAGACAGGAACAGACGTAGCAGAGCTGAATTTCACATTTACCGCTTCAGAGTTGGATTGTGCTAACCTTAAAAATTGCCTTTGAAAACTTTTCACTCCCCTTGGACCTGCTCATTTCTTCAGTGGGTTCGGTCAGGCTTCTTGCTTTAGTCTGATCAACAGAAAAAGGCCGAGTCAGAGTCCAGACCTCAATCCAATGGAGAGTTTGCAGCGGAACTTAATAGTTGTTTACATGCTGACCCCTCGCAACTGGACAGTGTTGGAACAGTCTTGCAAAGTTTTTGTGCAAAACTTGACAAAACCTGTCCGTACAGACTCGCTAGTGACAAGGGGGTGAATAGTTATATACTTACTGAGAAAGAAAAAGTAACGCAAGAAAACTGAGTTGTAGGAATGGAATGGAATATACTATGTGTGAATGTAACGATGATAAATGTAAGTGGCCACAATATTAGAGCAACAGGAGGAGGTTATTGGGAACACTGTACAATTGGGAGGACCCTGTTAGACGCCTCTAGCCTGGATACAAGATGAGACATGGAGGTATACAGGTTCTGTATGGTATCCTGCAGAACAGTTGCCTGTAGACCCTGCACACTCGCTGGCGTCTCATCTGGTCCCATAAATGGTCGATAGTCCTGCGACACCATTTCTGTACATGGGTGAGCATTATCCTGCTGAAAAATGCCAGTCAGAAGCCCTGCCATAAGAGACCACACATGTGACCGCAGGATGTCCTGTATATATCACTGAGGCTTCGCTCACATCTGAGTAAGGAGACTCCGTCGCAGATTCCGCCAAAAATCAGGGGAGAGAAAAGTCTTGCATGGAGGAAAGCCTTCTCTCTGACGGACACCCGGCGGACCTCTTATAGTCTATTGGGTCTGCGGGTGTCCGAGGGTAACTGCTGTTTCAGCGGGCGGGCTCTCTGCAGATACGAACGATGGATGTCTTTGAGTGTGTCATAGAGGCATGTTGAGCAGTCAACAATGTCTCATAAAGAGGTACACTACCCAAAAGTAGCCTCTGAGAGCCTTTCTATTTTGCAACCCAATATCTAATCACTTACATGTCATGCCAAGTTTTTTCTATCAGGGTGCATTAGTTTTAGTCAGCGGGTATACATCGTTTTACGTGTAATAATTGGGATGACCGAAGATCACATTGTAGAGATCAGTTTAGAGGTTTAAACCCCCAGATAAGACCTCATGACAAGCTCAGCTCTGCTATATCACTGACTGCTGCAGTTAAAAGCAGGTTTAAGCATCCACAACTGTCACAAAGTAAGATTTACTGAAGGTCTTGTCTATCAATAATACATCTGTGAATATGTTACGAGCCAGGTGTATTATCTTACAGCGCAGAAGATCCCGGGACGAAGCTGATTGGTGTTAGACGGCCCATTAGTACAAATGTTAATGCTGTACAGTGTGGATTGTTCCCAGTAATGGCAGGTGTGCAGCAGGTTTGTCTTAAAAATAATAAATCTTCATCTTGTGTTGTAGACGTTCTCTCGTGCTCTTTATGGAAAGCCTGCATGACTCATGGAAGACATTTACGCACTTTGATTTGCTGTTTTCCGTTCGCACCGTCTCTCAGTCAGAATGCGAGCAGCCATTTTGTAAACAATTCCATTTTGATAATATATTGAAGATGTCAAATCTATTTATCTATCTATCTATCTATCTATCTCATTATCTATCTATCTTATATCTATCTCATATCTATCTATCTATCTATCTATCTCATTATCTATCTCATTATCTATCTATCTATCTATCTATCTATCTATCTCATTATCTATCTATCTTATATCTATGTCATATCTATCTATCTATCTCATTATCTATCTCATTATCTATCTATCTATCTATCTCTATCTATCTATCTATCTCATATCTATCTATCTATCTATCTCATATCTATCTATCTATCTATCTATCTATCTCATATCTATCTATCTCATATCTATCTATCTATCTACTGCATGTATCTATCTTTACTTAGTTATCTATCTATCTCCCCCCCCCTATCTATCTATCTATCTATCTATCTATCTATCTATCTATCTCTATATCTATCTATCTTATATCTATCTATCTATCTTATATCTATCTATCTATCTACTGTATGTATCTACCTTTACTTATCTATCTATCTATCTATCTATCTATCTATCTATCTATCCATCTATCTATCTCATATCTATCTACCTATCTATCTACTGTATGTATCTATCTTTACTTAGTTATCTATCTATCTATCTATCTACTGTATGTATCTATCTTTACTTAGTTATCTATCTATCTATCTATCTATCTATCTCCTATCTATCTATCTATCTATCTATCTATCTATCTTCTATCTATCTATCTATCTATCTATCTACTGTATGTATCTATCTTTACTTATCTATCTATCTATCTATCTATCCCCTTCTCTCTCTCTCTCCTTTTTATATCTATCTATCTATCTATCTATCCATCTCATATCTAGCTCATATCTATCTATCTACCTATCTATCTACTGTATGTATCTATCTTTACTTAGTTATCTATCTATCCATCTATCTATGTACCTGAGTACAAAATTTGTACCTGAAAACAAACCACATTTTGTATTTTTGACTGTTGTTGGGTTTGTTTGTTTTTTGTAAATACCTAGATGTGGTGTAACACTGCAGTATCACAGAACGGCATCTGACAACCTGAATTTCATAAATCTTCATTAACTTACTAACTCTGCGTATCTGACCACAGCAGCACAACCTGGCAGTGGCACAAATGCCACCAGACGAAGCCTTATGCAAACTAACGTAAAAAACCCCAGAGTGAAGCTGCGATGTGAGCGGATGATTGATAGTAAATTAATGGTGGATAAAAGCTACCTTTTCATAATTAGAAATCAATCCTGTCCTCATCTAAATTCATTTACTATTATCACCGGCTGTAGTCACATAATCATGATTTCTATAAGCAGATCATTGTTCATGAACACTGTGGGCAGATATTCTATTAGGACAAGACCTCATACACACCAGTCCATAGTATAACACTATTACGGGGCGAAAGCCTATGCCATACAGGACTACATAATACCTTCCAACTGTCTACTTTGTAGTGGATTGTCAGCCTCATATGGGCACGGCACATGTAAATGTACCCCAAAATGGGGGTTTCTGAGACATGTTGTAGGCATTCCTGGGTAGATGTTGGGCTCAAAATGTTTCCGGTATCTGGAGTCAACTGTTGGGACACGTGCTACATTAGGACAAAAGGGCATAAAATAGTGACTTTTTAGCTCCTGGGTCCACAGTGATCAGCTCTGTAGTTAAGAAACTGTAAGGCACTTCAACATAGTACTCTCTTCACCATAATATTCATAGTACTCTCTTCACCAAAGTACACTCTTCACAATAGTACTCTCATAACCATAGTATTCTCTTCGCCATAGCATTCTCTTCACCATAGTATTCATAGTACTCTCTTGACCATAGTATTCTTTTCCCATAGTACTCTTCACCATAGTATTCTTTTCACCATAGTATTCTCTTCACCACAGTACTCTCTTCACCATAGTATTCTCTTCACAATAGTATTTTCTTCACCACAGTACTCTCTTCAACATAGGTTTTCTTTTCACCATAGTACTCTCTTCACCATAGTATTCTCTTCACCACAGTACTCTCTTCACCATAGTATTCTCTTCACCATAGTATTCATAGAACTCTCTTGACCATAGTATTCTTTTCCCATAGTACTCTCTTGACCATATTATTCTCTTCACCATAGTATTCTCTTCACCACAGTTCTTAAAAGTATAAAAAACCCCACAAAAAATAAAAAAAATCAAATCCCCCCTTTCCCTAGATAACATAAAAATAAATAAACAATAATAAACATTAACACTTTAGGTATCAAAAATGTCCAAACTATGAAAATATAAAACTATTTCTCCCATACATTGAACGCCGTAGCGAGGAAAAAAAAATCTAAATAACCAAAAGGGAGATTTTTTTCAACACTTTGCCTACTAAAAGAATTGAATAAAATGTGATCAAACCATCAGAACTTCCCCAAAACGGAATAATTAAAAACTACATCTTGTACCACAAAAAAGACGCTGTACCCAGCTCGAAATATATGTAAATATGAAAAAGTTACAGGTGTCAGAACTTGGCGACGCAAAGAAATTTTTCTAGATTTAAATTTTTTTGAAAAGTATCAAAACATTACAAATACTATAGAAATTTGTTATCACCGTGATCGTACTGACCTGCAGAATACATAGCGTCATTAATACCACATGGTGAATGCCGTAAAAATTAATCCCATAATAAATTGGCGCAAATGCATTTTTTTTTCCAATTCCATCTCATCCCGAATTTTTTTTCCACCTTCCCAGTACATTGTACACAGCATTGAATGGGGCCATTACAAAGTACAATTTGTCCCGCAAACAATAAGCCATCATACAACTCTGTCAATTGAAAAATAAAAAAAAATTATGGCTCTTGTAAGGTGGGGAGGAAAGTACAGATACGCAAAAACAAAAATTTCCTCGGTTTTCAAGGGGTTCCTCCAAATCCCAGTCCCCTCTTTATTTCTCAGACCTTTCTATGGACACTGTGTTCTTGTAGTCTGAGACACACCTCTGTTCTCTAGGCTGGTCCATCCAAGAGCAGGGGGCTGATCTCAGACTACCAAAGCACAGTGTACAAAGAATAGTAGGAGAAGGGGGTAACCATTTTGCAGAAATGAAGAGGGGATTGGGAATCAGAAAAAAACTCAGTAGAGAGACTATAAAGGAGGGCCCTGTGGATTTTAAATGTGCATTAAGCTGGGACATTTTTATTGTGATCATGAAGGTTGCCTAAATCCCCCTTTTCCCCAACCAGAAATTGCAGAATAAAATTGTAGGACCTGTCAAAGACTGACAAACTTAATGACTTATCCCTATGCTAAGGACTCTAGCTCCAGCAGTCATCTCGGGGGCAGTATATCACCACCATAAGCCTGTAGATTCGTGGTGGCAATACAGGAGGTCACATTATAAAGGTGCTCACTTCTCCTGCAGTGCCCCCGCAGGGGGAATATAGCATTACAAGGTACTGATTTAAAAAAAAAAAAAAAAAGAAATATGGAGGAAATTCATCATTTTATCATTCTGGTGTACAAGGCATGAAAATATTGCAATTTTCTTGTACAAGTCGGGGTCTTTTACATTGCCCTCAACACTTTCCTAAAAGGGGTTGTGGTAAGTGGCATGGTGTAGGTGAGGCCACCAGCTTCATCAGATGTCTGATCATTTACATCAGTATATTGCAGTGTAGTCACATGACCCTGCTGGAGGACACGCCTGAACCAGAGTTTACGACGCCAGAATATAATTTTTTTGATGCTTCTTTTCTGACAAAGCAATGGTAGGAATTAAATCCAAAGATGTTACTACTCCTTGCAAGACTGACAATTAGGAAAAATACTGGAGTCAGAGACACCCAACGTGTGACTCACATTTGAAGTCACTGATCTCTAATTGCCATGGCTGAAAAAAAAAAAAAAAGGAACAGACTTGACCAGAGCGGTTTACAGAAAACTTTGTCTTGGAAACTGTGACGTACCCGCTCCCTCATGCTAATCTACGCATATTTTGTTGGGTGGGGATGGGAAGGAAGTTATCTTCTTTCTTTTGAAGTTCCTCACTTTCAATTTTAGCTAACCTGCAATTTGCTGAGGCTTAATCTCCTTATTGCAGTAAAAGTAGATCCTCCCTACCATCTCATTAAGGGTCTGTGTGAACAAGCCCCTAGGCAAATAGTAATATTTGCACAATTAACTGGCAGAATTTCCCATTGTAAAAATTTCTCAAATTGCCTTTCAATAAAGAGAAGAAAAGTGAACAATAAACTAAACAAAAACTTTTTAAAATTGCAGAAATAATATAGAAAATGTATTCTTATGGAAATGATTTGTATTAATATGTGTTGACATATTGTGAATATTCCTCCATATGGCAGTTTAGTAGTTTATTAGGTTTGCGGGTCCCCTCATACCATGTGTCATTCATAATACTGGTATTTTCCGAGATTCTGCAGAGCCTTTATGCCCTCTTAAGCTGTAAGGCCCCATCGTGACTGCTATCTCTGCGCTCCTTATAACTTGATATACCCCTGACATGACTATAATGTCTCTATAACCTCAGGGTTTTAGAGAATCATCATAAAAGTGTGCTCATAGACTGCTGATATGTCCTGCTGCACCGCTGTATGCTTCTGATTCCCTACACAAGGGCACACAGGTATTTCTTCTGCCAAATTTTGTATGTTTCTATATGTTTGAGCTCTGTGATATATAGGGGTATATGATAGGAGAGAAGCTGAGCTGTGTGATATATAGGGTTATATGATAGAGGAGAGAAGCTGAGCTGTGTGATATATAGGGTTATATGATAGAGGAGAGAAGCTGAGCTGTGTGATATATAGGATAGAGGAGAGAAGCTGAGCTGTGTGATATATAGGGTTATAGGATAGAGGAGAGAAGCTGAGCTCTGTGATATATAGGGTTATATGATAGAGGAGAGAAGCTGAGCTGTGTGATATATAGGGGTATATGATAGAGGAGAGAAGCTGAGCTCTGTGATATATAGGGTTATAGGATAGAGGAGAGAAGCTGAGCTGTGTGATATATAGGGTTATAGGATAGAGGAGAGAAGCTGAGCTGTGTGATATATAGGGTTATAGGATAGGAGAGAAGCTGAGCTGTGTGCTATATAGGGGTATATGATAGAGGAGAGAAGCTGAGCTGTGTGATATATAGGGGTATATAATAGAGGAGAGAAGCTGAGCTGTGTGATATATAGGGTTATATGATAGAGGAGAGAAGCTGAGCTGTGTGATATATAGGGGTATATGATAGAGGAGAGAAGCTAAGCTGTGTGATATATAGGGTTATAGGACAGAGGGAGGAAAGCTGAGCTGTGTGATATATAGGGTTATATGATAGAGGAGAGAAGCTGAGCTGTGTGATATATAGGGTTATAGGATGAAGGAGAGAAGCTGAGCTGTGTGATATATAGGGTTATATGATAGAGGAGAGAAGCTGAGCTGTGTGATATATAGGGTTATAGGATAGAGGAGAGAAGCTGAGCTGTGTGATATATAGGATAGAGGAGAGAAGCTGAGCTCTGTGATATATAGGATTATATGATAGAGGAGAGAAGCTGAGCTGTGTGATATATAGGGGTATATAATAGGAGAGAAGCTGAGCTCTGTGATATATAGGGGTATAGGATAGAGGAGAGAAGCTGAGCTGTGTGATATATAGGGTTATAGGATAACGGAGAGAAGCTGAGCTGTGTGATATATAGGGTTATAGGATAGAGGAGAGAAGCTGAGCTGTGTGATATATAGGGTTATATGATACAGGAGAGAAGCTGAGCTGTGCGATATAGAGGGTTATATGATAGAGGAGAGAAGCTGAGCTGTGTGATATATAGGGTTATAGAATAGAGGAGAGAAGCTGAGCTGTGTGATATATAGGGTTATAGGATAGAGGAGAGAAGCTGAGCTGTGTGATATATAGGGTTATATGATAGGAGAGGAGCTGTGTGATATATAGGGTTATATGATAGAGGAGAGAAGCTGAGCTGTGCACTGTGTGATATAGAGGGTTATATGATAGAGGAGAGAAGCTGAGCTGTGTGATATATAGGGTTATAGAATAGAGGAGAGAAGCTCAGCTGTGTGATATATAGGGTTATAGAATAGAGGAGAGAAGCTGAGCTGTGTGATATATAGGTTATAGGATAGAGGAGAGAAGCTGAGCTGTGTGTTATTTTATATATATATATATATATATATATATATATTGCGGCAGTGCAGCTATTTAAGGGGCTGGTTTGTTGGAGAGGAAAGAACATAAGAGCAGGGTCCTCTCCATATAGTAGGACAGTCCAGGATTTGGGCTGCTTAATAAGCCTCGTTAGGTGTCAGCTGAAAGGACTCTTGATGAATAGGATACCACCATTGCAACAAGGATCTGGAGAGCTGCACCTACAAGTTCTGGTATGAATGTCATTTTGTTTTCAGGTTCTAGGTGCTAGGCTGACACCCTTATAGTAAGGGACACTATGCTGTGTAGTTAGTGGTCAGGCAACTAGGATTTGTTTTATTGTTAAAATGTTTTGTTACCCTGTGTTGTATCTCTGCATGCTGTGGCTGGAGAAATAAACCTGCAGAGGTCAGTTTTGAATCTGAACTGCCTGTGTGGAGCTGAAGTTCTGGGATGTGCTGGAGATGGCGATCCTGTGAGCCAAAATAACCTCTGAGTTGACACAATACACATATCAGGAGAGAAGCTGAGCTCTGTGATATATAGGGTTATATGATAGAGGGAGAGAAGCTGAGCTGTGTGATATATAGGGTTATAGGATAGAGGGAGAGAAGCTGAGCTGTGTGATATATAGGGGTATATGATAGAGGAGAGAAGCTGAGCTCTGTGATATATAGGGTTATATGATAGAGGGAGAGAAGCTGAGCTGTGTGATATATAGGGTTATAGGATAGAGGAGAGAAGCTGAGCTGTGTGATATATAGGGGTATATGATAGAGGAGAGAAGCTGAGCTGTGTGATATATAGGGTTATATGATAGAGGGAGAGAAGCTGAGCTGTGTGATATATAGGGTTATAGGATAGAGGAGAGAAGCTGAGCTGTGTGATATATAGGGTTATATGATAGAGGAGAGAAGCTGAGCTGTGTGATATATAGGGGTATATGATACAGGAGAGAAGCTGAGCTGTGTGATATATAGGGGTATATGATAGAGGAGAGAAGCTGAGCTGTGTGATATATAGGGTTATATGATAGAGGGAGAGAAGCTGAGCTGTGTGATATATAGGGTTATAGGATAGAGGAGAGAAGCTGAGCTGTGTGATATATAGGGTTATATGATAGAGGAGAGAAGCTGAGCTGTGTGATATATAGGGGTATATGATACAGGAGAGAAGCTGAGCTGTGTGATATATAGGGTTATATGATAGAGGAGAGAAGCTGAGCTGTGTGATATATAGGGTTATATGATACAGGAGAGAAGCTGAGCTGTGTGATATATAGGGGTATATGATAGAGGAGAGAAGCTGAGCTGTGTGATATATAGGGGTATATGATAGAGGAGAGAAGCTGATCTGTGTGATATATAGGGGTATATGATAGAGGAGAGAAGCTGAGCTGTGTGATATATAGGGTTATATGATAGAGGAGAGAAGCTGAGCTGTGTGATATATAGGGTTATATGATAGAGGAGAGAAGCTGAGCTGTGTGATATATAGGGTTATAGGATAGAGGAGAGAAGCTGAGCTGTGTGATATATAGGGGTATAGGATAGAGGAGAGAAGCTGAGCTGTGTGATATATAGGGTTATAGGATAGAGGAGAGAAGCTGAGCTGTGTGATATACAGGGTTATAGGATAGAGGAGAGAAGCTGAGCTGTGTGTTATGAAGGGCAAACTTCCCAAAACTGGTATCTGCAGATGGGCATATGACTTGACTTTCCCTAGTCATGAGCCGAGCAGGGGTGTAGCTATAGGGGATACATAGATATCAGTTAATACCCATCTCTGGAGATTCAGTGGGCCCAAAGGCACAAGGTAAATTGGTCCCATTATATATTTTACTTTGGGGCCAGGAACTTCAAGTTATGTCTCTGGTTCCAAGGCTTTTTAAAGAGTCAGACATTAGGAAAAATGAAGCCACATCCAATAGGTGACACTATTGAGTATATAATAATAATAACTCTTTCCATGTAATAGTTATTTGCATTACCAGTTTGTCTCTTTACCATTGATCTCTGATATGAGTGAACACAGTAATAACTAGGACAGATCAAGGTAGTTCCAGGAACCAGGGACTACTGAGAACTATAGTCAAACAGCGCCTAGCACCCCGCGCCCTCACAACTGAGCCAAATCCAGCCTCCAGATGTTTTCACCTAGTGGTGGGGATGGACTTGGCAGATTCATTCACCCAGAGTAGCAACAGCCGAGAAGGCAGCGCACCACAAGTAACAGCAGACCCAGAAAACCAGAACTTGAGCTGGGGTTGACGATCTGGAAATGTCCGTAGTTGCAGGGAGCAGCTTCAGACGACAGGCAAGATAGCAGAGAGAGGATCGTAGTCGTCGGTTCGGATTGGCAACAAGAAGACAGAGCAGTACAGGAGAATTAGGTGGGAGAATCGTCGGCAGTCCGGTTTGGGAATGTGAGGTCATCACGGTACAAAGTTGGGATCAGCAGAGAGAAGTCTAGGAGGCAAGCGGTGTTCGTAACAGACAGGAGTGGGTAGACAGAATCGGCAAACAGAGACGAGGTCAGATTACGGATCCAGGGGGTCAGGTACAATAACACGAGCAGGAATAGGCACAGACAGCTAACCACCAGAGAACTGAATAGCCAGCGGTGAGAGAGAAACGGAAGTGCGCTAATAAAGGTTTGGGACAAACCAACAAACAGCCTTAAAGGGAAACACGCACTAATCCAGCACGTGATAGGAAAAGACTGGCAACCTCACAGTCGTGACTGTAGAGGTCCCAGATCTATTCCTAACAATCTCCTTAAGGACACCCAGCACCTCCATTAAAGCTGTATCGATAATATCTCACTCAGCCAGGAAAATTCCTGTTCTATACTGATAATGGGAAGACCCCCTGAAACAGTAGTTGGCATATGGGTTTATGGCTTCGCTATTCCTAGTCCTATTACAAGGTTTCTTAAAGGTGTTGTCGTGGATTTTTTTTATGTCCCCAGTTCTTATCAGTTGGTCCTGGTTACTTCCTACATCTGTACTATACAGTTTATGGAGTCAGAAGCCGGTAGCTCAGTGGCCGAGCGCCGTTACCGCAGCACTGCTCAAATTGACAACAACTGGAGCTGAGCTGCAGTAACAGCGCCCCCCTATTACACAGGGCATAGAGATATTTGCTTCCAGCTCTGTATAACAATGGGATTGGAAGTCATCCTCTATACATAGGAGAGAGGATAAGTTTTCGATCGCTGGGAATCTGATCACTTAGTGATGAGGAGGACGGAGGATCCCCTTGTGAAGAAAGCACCAGTGCGCTTTCCTGACCAGTGCTCCATTCACTTGACCTTGTGATCGGGCCCACAGTGATCGGATACTTATTCCCTGTCCTGTGGAGAGGGGATAAGTGTCCATAACTCAGCAACCCCTCTAAGAACAGTTGGCACCACACAAAAGCTAGTGGGTGGCAAGAACCAGTGCAGATCTCTTTTCTTTCATAGGTGGCAAAAAATGGGGTGCATGCTTGGAGGCTAATGGGGTCCCATTTTGATCTTTACTTTGAGCTCCCTCCGATTTATGCACCACATTGGCTCATTGTAGTCGCAGATTTTCTCTCTTTGTCACATACAGAAAACCTATAGTAATAACTTTATGCAATGTCAATAATTCTAACAATAGTCTTCATTTGCTACATGCAACATTTAGATTTTTTAGTAATTTGGATGAATAGTCACAATAAACAATTCTATAGTCGGCTTTCAAACTGCGTGAGTCAGCCGTGTCTTATAAAGGCAATTGCCGAAGCCTGTATTGTATCTCCCATTCACAATGTGCGACATGTGAGCTGTGGTTGAAGAGAGCATTTGGAATGATGCTCCCTCAGCTAAAAGCCGGCCCCCAGTGCACCGTCAGACCCAATGCTGAAGCTTCCTTCATTTGTACGGGACTTAAGTTGCAGTAACTCTATTCCGCCACTAGACAGAGACAGCGCTGTCTGCTTCCTGCTCCATTCTCTGTGCCTCAGCTGGTGAGAAGAACTATTGATCGGAGTGCCGGATGGTCCTTAGGACAAATCATCAATATTTTTAGCCTAGAAATCCCCTTTAAGGGCTTATATAGTATACGACTTGACACTGATATGAGTCTCTTCTACATGTCAATATAAGGAGGTGTACATGTATAACATTTCTGTAAAACAAATTTTGCCACTCTTGAGCTTGACATTTACAGTAGATGACTTTACCACGCTACAATTTTTGGTGCAGTTTTGCTACATAGACAGTTTTTATCCAGGGATCTCTATGGAAGTGTCTGATTCCTGCACATGAGCTGTAGATGAATATCTTCCAGCCAGTATGTGACCTTTGACTTTCCATTTACTTTCCTATTACTGGCCTATTAATACTGACAGTCCTTTGGATTGTTCCTTTTGTCTTTGACCTTTACCATCTCCTGGTATCTCCTCCTATCAGTTAACAAGGCCATGTGCGGCTAATTCCCTAATTCATTCCAGCAACTCCAGCTCTACATAAGTGGATCCATGACATGCCCTCAGGGTGGACCTGGTGCGGCTTTTATACAGAGCTACGATGGTCATTGGGTCCCATGATGACCTAAAAAATGTATAGTTATGACTAAGACACAAGCATCAAAACCATGTTATATTGGGCTATTGTTCCCCCTTATAAAGAATGTTCACTAAGGATTTCTGGTCTTACCCCATGACTGAACACTCATACAGGGAAAGCTGTCAATCACTGATCAGACCGCCCAGTGGACTCCTAAAATGAAAAGGAATTGAAAGGAATAGATTACAAGTTATACTGAATCTTTTCATCAAAAACTATATAGCAATCTGCTCAGCTCCTCCTGTTCTATAACACATACTACATTCTAAATGCTACAGGTTCCCTTCAAAATAGATCTACCATATTGCATGGTCTTCCTGGACTGTTTAAGGACATCATGGCTGGTTATCAGGAGGGACATTACATCTATGAGAAGATAACCCGACCACAATAAGGACATCATGGCTGGTTATCTGGAGGACACTACATGTATGAGAAGATAACCTGACCACAATAAGGACATCATGGCTGGTTATCTGGAGGACACTACATGTATGAGAAGATAACCTGACCACAATAAGGACATCATGGCTGGTTATCAGGAGGACACTATATGTATGAGAAGATAACCCGACCACAATAAGGACACCATGGCTGGTTATCAGGAGGGGACACTACATGTATGAGAAGATAACCTGACCACAATAAGGACATCATGGCTGGTTATCAGGAGGACACTACACGTATGAGAAGATAACCTGACCACAATAAGGACATCATGGCTGGTTATCAGGAGGACACTACATGTGTGAGAAGATAACCTGACCACAATAAGGACATCATGGCTGGTTATCAGGAGGGGACACTACATGTATGAGAAGATAACCCGACCACAATAAGGATATCATGGCTGGTTATCAGGAGGGACACTACAGGTATGAGAAGATAACCCGACCACAATAAGGACATCATGGCTGGTTATCAGGAGGGACACTACATGTATGAGAAGATAACCTGACCACAATAAGGACATCATGGCTGGTTATCAGGAGGGGACACTACATGTATGAGAAGATAACCTGACCACAATAAGGACATCATGGCTGGTTATCAGGAGGACACTACACGTATGAGAAGATAACCTGACCACAATAAGGACATCATGGCTGGTTATCAGGAGGACACTACATGTATGAGAAGATAACCCGACCACAATAAGGACATCATGGCTGGTTATCAGGAGGGGACACTACATGTATGAGAAGATAACCCGACCACAATAAGGACATCATGGCTGGTTATCAGGAGGACACTACATGTATGAGAAGATAACCTGACCACAATAAGGACATCATGGCTGGTTATCAGGAGGGGACACTACACGTATGAAAAGATAACCTGACCATAATAAGGACATCAATGCTTGGTTCTTGACAAGTCCCAGACCATAGAAAGTTCCTGCATTCATGGTCATATCCAGATGGTTGGTGAAAATCTTTAAAACTCTGCAAAATGTTTATTTATATTTGCTTATGTTATATTCTTTGGAGAAAAAAATTCCTTAATATCAGTCTCTGCACAGCTCTCCTGCTCTATAACATTCCCTCCGCAGATTGGACTGTACATACAGTATAAAGTAACATCCGAGTTAAATCAACAGCTTGGAATTGTCACTCCTGGGGCCAATGGATATCATTTATGTGACCCTAAATGAACAACTTCCTATGTGAAGTCCAAAAATCAGCTAGAAAACCTGATCATTGATCAAAGGATTGAGTATGAGATGGAGAAAGTGCCAGAATGTTCTGGACAGTCCATGTTCATGATGTTTGGCAGCAATGGCATAAAATATATTTAATAATCTAATCCCAAATTTAAATTGGTTATGTTAAAATGAAATATCCAAGGCTACCAAATCCTATAATAATCTACTATATTAGTCGGTAACTTGCCCTTAACATCCACTTAGAAGTCACAATAAAAGTCAATCCAAACCATGTGGATATATTAAATACATAAAGCTAACCTAAGCCCTAGCTATACAGTCATATGAAAAAGTTTGGGAACCCCTATTAATCTTAATCATTTTTAGTTCTAAATATTTGGGTGTTTGCAACAGCCATTTCAATTTGATATATCTAATAACTGATGGACACAGTAATATTTCAGGATTGAAATGAGGTTTATTGTACTAACAGAAAATGTGCAATATGCATTAAACCAAAATTTGACCGGTGCAAAAGAATGGGCACCTCAACAGAAAAGTGACATTAATATTTAGTAGATCCTCCTTTTGCAAAAATAACAGCCTCTAGTCGCTTCCTGTAGCTTTTAATCAGTTCCTGGATCCTGGATGAAGGTATTTTTGACCATTCCTCTTTACAAAACAATTCCAGTTCAGTTAAGTTTGATGGTCGCCGAGCATGGACAGCCCGCTTCAAATTATCCCACAGATGTTCAATGATATTCAGGTCTGGGGACTGGGATGGCCATTCCAGAACATTGTAATTGTTCCTCTGCATGAATGCCTGAGTAGATTTGGAGCTGTGTTTTGGATCATTGTCTTGCTGAAATATCCATCCCCGGCGTAACTTCAAATTCGTCACTGATTCTTGTACATTATTCTCAAGAATCTGCTGATACTGAGTTGAATCCATGCGACCCTCAACTTTAACAAGATTCCCGGTGCCGGCATTGGCCACACAGCCCCAAAGCATGATGGAACCTCCACCACATTTTACAGTGGGTAGCAAGTGTTTTTCTTGGAATGCTGTGTTTTTTGGACGCCATGCATAACGTCTTTTTGTATGACCAAACAACTCAATCTTTGTTTCATCAGTCCACAGGACCTTCTTCCAAAATGAAGCTGGCTTGTCCAAATGTGCTTTTGCATACCTCAGGCGACTCTGTTTGTGGCGTGCTTTCAGAAACGGCTTCTTTCGCATCACTCTCCCATACAGCTTCTCCTTGTGCAAAGTGTGCTGTATTGTTGACCGATGCACAGTGACACCATCTGCAGCAAGATGATGCTGCAGCTCTTTGGAGGTGGTCTGTGGATTGTCCTTGACTGTTCTCACCATTCTTCTTCTCTGCCTTTCTGATATTTTTCTTGGCCTGCCACTTCTGGGCTTAACAAGAACTGTCCCTGTGGTCTTCCATTTCCTTACTATGTTCCTCACAGTGGAAACTGACAGGTTAAATCTCTGAGACAACTTTTTGTATCCTTCCCCTGAACAACTATGTTGAACAATCTTTGTTTTCATATCATTTGAGAGTTGTTTTGAGGAGCCCATGATGCCACTCTTCAGAGGAGATTCAAATAGGAGAACAACTTGCAATTGGCCACCTTAAATACCTTTTCTCATGATTGGATACACCTGTCTATGAAGTTCAAAGCTCAGTGAGGTTACAAAACCAATTTTGTGCTTCAGTAAGTCAGTAAAAAGTAATTAGGAGTATTCAAATCAATAAAATAAGGGTACCCAAATTTTTGCACCGGTCAAATTTTGGTTTAATGCATATTGCACATTTTCTGTTAGTACAATAAACCTCATTTCAATCCTGAAATATTACTGTGTCCATCAGTTATTAGATATATCAAATTGAAATGGCTGTTGCAAACACCCAAATATTTAGAACTAAAAATGATTAAGATTAATAGGGGTGCCCAAACTTTTTCCCACTGGTGCAAAGGACAGAGATAACAAATCTAGGCTATGATACAAGTGAACTTAGGCTACATTCACACTACTGTTATTAATGTCCATTGCTCACATCCGTCATAGGATGACCGTAACGGACATTAATGGTAGCAAAGTAATGGACATGAATGGAACCCCCTCCGTCTGTGTATGTTCTCATTGACTCTAATGTAAAGAACATGATGGATGCTGTGCTCAACGTGTTCAAAGTTTACTTTTGTAACAGAAGAAAAAGTCCTGCATGCAGGACCTATTCTTCTATCAGAAAAGTACAAAACATGACAGAAGAAAGTTTCCTCATTTTTTTGCATGGCTTTGAATGCAGATAGACACCAGATGGAGGGGTCTTCATCTGCATCTGTCATTTGATGTCCATTGCTCTCATTCTGTGACGGATGAGAGCAACGGACATTGAATAACAGTAGTGGGAACGCACCCTAATTGCTAAGTAAAGGAATAATCCTTCAGTGAGAGACTCAAAACCAGGATCAAATGGTTCAACTGCAGCAGGCCACACAGTAGTGGGGACCTCCTCAGCTGACCTGCATCGAGTGGGACTGTCCTGCATTTCAAGTGCTGTCCCACTGTTCTGGGCAGTAGGTGGCAATTTTAACTCTATTTGAGTCCTTAGGATGCAAATAAAATGGAATGCAATGGAGGAGCTCCTTCATTCAGGCTTTGGGGACAACAGAACAAGAGAAGGACCTGGGTATTCTGGTCACCACTAAATTAAGCAGCAGTGCTCAATGTCAAACAGCAGCCGCAAATGCTAATAAGATCCTAGCGTGCATAAAAACCGGGATCTCAATGTAATATTATACCTACAGTATATAAATCCCTTGTAAGGCCACATCTAGAATATAGAAATCAATTTTGGACCTTACATTCTAAAAAGGAAATAAGACAGCTAGAGAAGAGTTCAACTAGATTATTAACAGGGATGGAAGATCTTTCTAGGAATGAGAGGCTACAAAAACTAGACTTGTTCAGCTTGGGAAAAAGGGATTTTACAAATGTATCCTGTTTAAGAAGTGTTGCAGGGGAAGGAGCAGGGGACCTTCTTTACAGGGATAAGAAAGTCTATATACAGTGCTGGCCAAAAGTATTGGCACCCCTGCAATTCTGTCAGATAATACTCATTTTCTTCCAGAAAATGATTGCAATCACAAATGCTTTGGTAATAATATCTTCATTTAATTTGTCTTCAATGGAAAACCACAAAAAGAATTGTCAAAAAGCCAAATTGGATATAATTCCACACCAAACAAAAAAAGGGGGTGGACAAAAGTATTGGCATCCTTTGAAAAATCAGGTGATGCTTCTCTAATTTCTGTAATTAACAGCACCTGTTACTTACCTGTGGCACATAACAGGTGGTGGCAATAACTAAATCACACTTGCAGCCAGTTGAAATGGATTAAAGTTGACTCAACCTCTGTCCTGTGTCCTTGTGTGTACCACATTGAGCATGGAGAAAAGAAAGACGACCAAAGAACTGTCTGAGGACTTGAGAAGCAAAATTGTGAGGAAGCATGAGCAATCTCAAGGCTACAAGTCCATCTCCAAAGACCTGAATGTTCCTGTGCCTACCGTGCGCAGTGTCATCAAGAAGTGTAAAGCCCATGGCACTGTGGCTAACCTCCCTAGATGTGGATGGAAAAGAAAAATTGACGAGAGATTTCAACGAAAGATTGTGCGGATGGTGGCTAAAGAACCTCGACTAACATCCAAACAAGTTCTAGCTGCCCTGCAGTCCGAGGGTACAACAGTGTCAACCCGTACTATCCGTCGGCGTCTGAATGAAAAGGGACTCTATGGTAGGATACCCTGGAAGAACCCACTTCTGACCCAGAGACATAAAAAAGCCAAAACTTACCTGAGAAAGCCAAAAACTTTTTGGAAGAATGTTCTCTGGTCAGATGAGACAAAAGTAGAGCTTTTTGGGAAAAGGCATCAATATAGAGTTTACAGGAAATAAGAAGAGGCCTTCAAAGAAAAGAACACGGTCCCTACAGTCAAACATGGCGGAGGTTCCCTGATGTTTTGGGGTTGCTTTGCTGCCTCTGGCACTGGACTGCTTGACCGTGTGCATGGCATTATGAAGTCTGCAGCATAATGTAGGGCCCAGTGTGAGAAAGCTGGGTCTCCCTCAGAGGTCATGGGTCTTCCAGCAGGACAATGACCCAAAACACACTTCAAAAAGCACTAGAAAATGGTTTGAGAGAAAGCACTGGAGACTTGTAAAGTGGCAGCAATGAGTCCAGACCTGAATCCCATAGAACACCCAAGGAGAGATCTCACAATGGCAGTTTGGAGAAGGCGCCCTTCACATCTCAGGGACCTGGAGAAATTCCAGCAGAGCATTGGAAGAAACTCATTGATGGTTACCGGAAGCGGTTGTTCGCAGTTATTTTGTCTAAAGGTTGTGCTACCAAGTATTAGGCTGAGGGTGCCAATACTTTTGTCCCGCCCATTTTTGGAGTTTTGTGTAAAATGATCAATGATTTGACTTTTTTTTTCATTCTCTTTTGTGTTTTTTCATTGCAAGCAAAATAAATGAAGATATTATTACCAAAGCATTTGTGATTGCAATCATTTTCTGGAAGAAATTGAGTATTATCTGACAGAATTGCAGGGGTGCCAATACTTTTGGCCAGCACTGTAGAAAAGGGTTCTTTACATTTAGAGTAGTAACACTATGGATTGCTCTAGCTCTGTGTTCTGGGTTCCTGACAAGTCCCAGAAAGTTCCTACATTCACGGTCGTATCCATTGGCAACCGATCAAGACAAAAGATGTCAACACTAAGATGAGTAGAGGAAATCTTTAAAACTCTGCAAATTTTTTAAAGATTTAAATTTGCAAAAATGTTACTCTTTTATTTATCTACAAATTTAAATCTGGTTATGTTCATAGGTAAACCGCTTTACCCATGGTCTACAATATTCTCTCGCTAGCTGAACTAATGGTGATCCTGCAATATAAAAATAGAATTGTCACTGCAAAAAAGCAGGAGACATGTGAATCTGATTCCCTTCGTCCTACAGTATTTGCTGGCCCTCCTACCCGAGCGAGCGATGAAACGTCTCTGAAGTTGCTCAGCTCCCATCCTACCATTCCTCATTTGGATGTTATCTATGTAGCTCTCTGTGGCAGCTGCCAGTCTGGCAGCACTTCCAGTGATGCCATCTGTCTCTCTCGTGAGTTCATCAGGTAGTGTGGGCAGCACTGAAGTATCTTTTGGATCAGATGTGTGGTTCGTTTGATGACGAGGTGTCAAAATTTTTCTTACATGTGCCATTTAATATCATTTAACATTGATGTAAGAACCAGCTATGACTGTGTGAGTTGGAGTTATATAAAAGCCATCTCTTTGTGAGAAGGCTAAACTGCAATGACTGTAAATAGAACATACTGTAACTTGCATAACTATTTTATCTTTATTTTTGTATCTTTATGTGTGAGTCAGTGTCCTTGTGATACAAACGCATTAGCAGTTCAGATGCGGTAGATACTATGAAAGGCAAAAACCAATGTACACGATATGTCACAAAGAATGTTTTACTGGAGTAACCGATTTATCATCTCATTTGTAACACTTTACTATATTTACATATCCAAGGTCCTTTATCATTGTCTTCTATGGTCCCTTGTTCTTTATCGTTGTCTTCTATGGTCACCTGTTCTTTATCGTTGTCTTCTATGGTCCCCTGTTCTTTATCGTTGTCTTCTATGGTCACCTGTTCTTTATCGTTGTCTTCTATGGTCCCCTGTTCTTTATCGTTGTCTTCTATGGTCACCTGTTCTTTATTGTTGTCTTCTATGGTCCCTGTTCTTTATTGTTGTCTTGTATGGTCACCTGTTCTTTATCGTTGTCTTCTATGGTCCCCTGTTCTTTATCGTTGTCTTCTATGGTCCCTTGTTCTTTATCGTTGTCTTATATGGTCCCGTGTTCTTAATCATTGTCTTCTATGGTCCCTGTTCTTTATTGTTGTCTTGTATGGTCCCGAGTTCTTTATCGTTGTCTTCTATGGTCACCTGTTCTTTATCGTTGTCTTCTATGGTCCCGTGTTCTTTATCGTTGTCTTCTATGGTCCACTGTCATTTATCATTGTCTTCTATGTCAATTGGAGTGCTACAGCCAAAGCAGTCTTCTGATCTACAGGATTTTCCCTACTCATGGAACTAACCATAACTCGTTTTGATTGGAAAGCCCCTTTAAGGCTCCCTGCACATGGCCATTTCTTCTACTGCATGGACCTTTATTGTACCTTTCCTAACCCTGATTTTATACTTGGAAAACAGAAAATTATATTATGGAATTTGGCAGAAAAAAATCTGTGGCATGTCCCACTGCATGATGTGTATATTACATCTGAAAAAAGGATACCTCAGTGAAGCCTGTATGTCAGCACATGGAGCTGTGCTCTGCTGTGTATATGGGGTCTTTTACTGTTCATCTGAAGTTAAATTCTTCATGTAAAGCTATAATTGTTAGAAAGATGCCGTATACCATCAATAGCTATAAGGGCACAGCAGAACTGCTATACCTCCTGACTCCACAATACACATGAACACTTGACCAAGCATCCATGTGATGTCATTGGGGGGAGAGGAGGAAGTCACAGCTGGACACCTCTGGTGATGGCTTATCTCTCCTGGGAGCACAAGGATTAGCCATTGAAATTCAAGAGGCCGATCCTTTGTATCCCTAACATCATCTGCCAGGGAGAATGAGACATAAGATAGTTGTCAAGTCTGTCGGGTCTAGTACAATTGGGCATGCCAGAGCCTCATGTACTTGGGCCTCATTTGCATACATCTTAAAACAGTTTTTTAAGGTAATGAAGCATCTATTGGGCTACCTAAAGGTACGATGGTGCTTAGGATAATGTCCCCTACAATATACTGTGACTGGTTTGATATAAAGTTTCCTGTTATCAGAACTCCTTTAAGTCAATATCATGAGAGTACGAAGTATCTACAGATTACTTAGATGTGATACTTGTGTAGATGAAGACTTCTAGTTAGATATAAAGAGACCTAGGAAAAAGCTGGAAGGATCTGGACGCCAACTATGTCTTCAGTTTCACGTTATCGGCTAGGTCAATGGTTTTAATACCTGACTAGTGATGCCAAAAGAACATAAAGTCTATAGACAAGACTCCCATTCTGGGTTGAACAATTCTTAAATAAGACGATACAGCAGGGTCAGAAGAAAAAATGGCTCAAGTGATTTTATTCAAGGAATTTGTCTTCTGAGTAAAGTCTTATCTCTGTTTTTTCCTTCTAGGGTCCAAGACCTCATCTAGCAGGAAGACAACAAGAGAAGAGCCAGCCATCCAATCCTTCTGAGAAGAGACACCGGCACCTCGAAGAGTAAGTGTTTAAGTGTTCTGTTTGACTAGAAAGGGAGAATTGCTGTCAGTAGGGATTACACATATAGGGATGAATAAACCTGGCATAATAATAATAATAATAGTCCTTTAATAGTCCCACAATGGGGAAATTCAGTGTGTTACAGCAGCAAAGATAAGCAGATACAAATACAAATACAACATGTACAGGAATATTCCAAGGTGAGAGGCATTACATTGATAGCAGACAGACAGATAGGGCGTAGCAGGGGGGGGGGGGATTTAACAGGCAGAGAGATATTTTCAGTTCTCTGTGTGTAATGATCTCCGCTTAGGTCGGTGTTGGTTGTACAGCCTAACCGCGGTGGGGAGGAAAGACTTCCGATAGCGCTCCTTCTCACACCTAGGGTGGAGCAGTCGGTCACTGACAGTACTGCTCAGCGCGATCACAGTCTCATGCATGGGATGGGACTTCTTCTTCTGCATGGAGCTCACCACGGACAGTATCCTTCTGTCACCCACCACCTGCACTGGGTCCAGTGGGCTCCCCAGGACAGAGCTGGCCCTTCTAATCAGCTTGTCAAGTTTATTTCTGTCCCTGGTTGATATACTGCTCCCCCAGCAGGCCACTCCAAAGAAGATGGCTGATGCCACTACCGAGTTGAAGAAAGTTCTAAGAAGTGCCCCCCGGATTCCAAAGGCTCTCAGCTTCCTAAGCAGGTAGAGCCTGCTGTGGCCCTTCCTGTACAGGGCCTCCATATGATCTGCCCAGTCCAGCTTATTATTAAGGAGCAAACCCAGGTACTTATAGGTGTTCACAATCTCGATGCCCGTCCCCAGGATGTCCACTGGTTTAGGAGGGCTTCTGCCTTTGCGGAAGTCCACCACCATCTCCTTGGTCTTCCCCGCGTTAATCTTCAGGTGGTTCCGGTGGCACCAGTCCACAAAATCCCGGTTCAGTTCTCTGTACTCCCTGTCATCATCATCTGTGATGAGACCCACTATTGCAGAGTCGTCAGAATACTTCTGTAGGTAGCAGCTGGATGAGTTGCACCTAAAATCTGCAGTGTACAGTGTGAAGAGGAAAGGGGCGAGAACCGTACCCTGAGGTGCCCCCGTATTACAGATCACTGTACCTGACACACAGTCTCGGGCTCTCACGTATTGAGGTCGATTTGTGAGGTAGTCTAGGATCCAGTTGGAGAGGTGGTGGTCCACTCCAGCAAGGCCCAGCTTGTCCCTCAATAACCTGGGCTGTATGGTGTTAAAAGCACTGGAGAAGTCAAAGAACATTATTCTCACTGTGTTCCCTGGTTTCTCCAGGTGAGACAGAGCCCTGTGCAGAAGATGGATGATGGCATCATCTACCCCAATGCCCGGCCGATAAGCAAACTGGAGTGGGTCCATAGCGGGGCTCACTAGAGGGCGGAGATGTGTGAGAACCAATCTCTCCAAGATCTTCATCAGGTGGGATGTCAGTGCTACAGGTCTGTAGTCGTTGAGGTCCATAGGGTGGGGTTTCTTTGGAACTGGTACCACACAAGAAGATTTCCATAATTCAGGGACTATTTCCTGCCTCAGGCTCATATTATACATATATGTAATTATACCACACAGCTGGTCCCCACAAGTCTTAATTAGCCTTGCACTGATGTCATCTGGCCCTCCGGCTTTCCTCGCCTTGATCTTTTTCATCTCCTTCCTCACCTGGGCCCGTGTGAAGGTCAGACTGTGGCCAGATAAAGATGGATTTCTGGATTTACTGGTCTGTTGGGAAGTGGCCGCATGGGGGGAAGTCATTGTGGTGGGGGGAGCTGAAGGACATACTGGGGTGGGAGGAGCTGGTGTGTGATCAAATCTGTTGAAGAATAGGTTTAGTTCATTAAGCCAGTTAACATCTGCCTCAATCTGGCAGACAGACTGTTTATGACCCGAAATTGACTTAAGCCCCTCCCAGACCCCCCTTATGTCTTTTCTTTCCATTTGCTTTTCCATTTTTTCTTTATAACTGGATTTTCCCTGCCTGATTTGATGCCTCAGCTCCTTTTGTACTTCCCTCAACCCCTCCTTATCTCTTGTCCTGAATGCCATCTTTTTCTCCTTAAGTAGTGTTTTTATATCAGAGTTAATCCATGGTTTGTTATTGGAGAAGCACCTCACCACTTTTGTGGGTACTGTGTTGTCCACACAAAAATTAATGTAGTCCGTTATGCAGTGTGTGAGTCCTTCTATATCTTCCCCATAAGAATCCTGCAGAACTTCCCATGCGGTTGTGTCAAAACAATCCCTCAGAGCCTCATCACTCTCCTCGGACCATATCCTCACTGTGCGGGTGACAGCTGGTTCTCTACGTACAAGTGGCTTGTACACAGGTCGGAGATGTACTAGGTTGTGATCCGATCTCCCCAGGGGCGGTAGGGCTGATGAGTTGTATGCCTCCCTCACGTTGGCAAAGAACAAGTCCAGTGTTTTGTTGTCTCTTGTGTGGCAGGTTACATACTGTGTGAAACTGGGAAGTGTGGATGATGGAGAGGCATGGTTGAAATCACCCGACAGAAGAAAGAGGGCCTGGGGGTGCTGAGACTGTAACTGGCTCAGCGTGGCTTGTAGGACCTCGCAGGCAGCGTCAGCTTTCGCAGAGGGGGGGACATTCTGGCACATTCTCACTCAAAACCCAAAAGTTATCACTTGACTACTTGTAAGCTCAATAAAACCCCTTCCCGCTGTATGCAAGTCCAATGAATGCTCTCTGGAGTGGGGGTCTTGTAGAGAGCCGCCTATAAAGCATCTTTTCTGATTCCCAGCGAGTACGATTTGGGCAGGGGTCGATTGGAATTAACTGCAGTCAAACCAAAATTTTCAGGGGTTGTATTTGTGAACATTCATTCCAAAAAAGCTAAGGGGGCAACGACTCCCAAAGCATGGGGTGAATTTAGCAGAAAGGAGAAGTATAATAACTTCCTATATATTTCCCATTCCTGTTGAAGCCTCTCTTGGCTATAGCTAAAAAAAAAAAAACGCAGAAAAATCTGCAACAAAGAAAGCAACTTTTCCGCAATGTGGGGGCTCAGCCTTCACAAAAAGCACATGACTGCTGTGACATGCCATTTGTGAATATATCACCATTGAGGTCTGTGATTGGCTGCTGGAAACAGAGGATTGGGCAGAGGCAAATTTTTAGTTTTTTTTAGTTTTTTTTTATGTTCTTGGCCCCTTCAGCAGGACTGTTTAACATTAAAAAAAAATAAGTCAACCCCTTTAACTAGTAGAATGCCGCCACCCTACTTCTTGCCGCCTTAGGCACCTGCCATTGGGCGCCTTATTTTACACATGACCCTGATGGTACAGGCATAGCTATTCTTGAAAGTTTTCAACACTTTTGATAAAATGATAAACTTTTTGGTCAAAGCTCTGTCCTAGGCTCTATTATATTATGAATATATTACTATTGTATTATATGAGGGTGGGTCAAAAATGATCCACACTCCCATCGTAGAATTTTTGTTACTTTCAAAATAAGACAAATACATAATTTTTTGACATACACATGATTTTTCAATACACGTTGTCCATCTGCCAGGAAGATTTCATGCTCATTCACTAGAAAATGTTTTAGGCTGCGCTGCGAGCCACGAATTCACCACTATCTTCAACCCATTACATGTGAATCTTAATCCTTGTGGGGCATCTTTCAGATAATCCTCTGTCACTTGTCATGTCCAACAGAATCAGATCAGGTTGACGATCAATGTTGTCATCATTGTGGCCATGGACGGGCGTCCAGCGCTTTTTTCATGGCTGATACTTGTGGGACTTTCTTTAAGCTTTGCTATCCATTCATAGACACTCCTTACAATACACTGTCTTCATATTGTGCACAAAGTCTTTGATACAAAGCGTTGATAAGAAGGTGCGGTCAGCAGAAGTATTAATATAAAGGAGTGCGGTAATTTTTGACTCCTCCTTGTATTATAATAACATTATGCAAGATAGATAGATTTATTACTACATGTATGTAACTAGCCCATAAGGTGTCTTTTCCCAATATGAGGAGGACAGGACTATATATTTTAGTTGGGGGGCCCAGCATAGATTTTGCACAGGAGCTTCTTGTTACGCCTCTGTATATACATCTGGTTTATACACCTAAGAAACTTAAAGCCACATGGATGCAAGTCATTTTCACTCCCAAATGACTGGAGCCTCTTGGCTATGTTTTGCTCCGAAAACGGTAGCATATACTATACAAGGATAGGCTACAACTTTGCATTAAATTGATCAATTTGCCTTTGTCATGGAGTACGCTCCTTCCTTTTTACCACCGGGGCCTGTTCTATCCACTGTAACTCTACAGCAAATGACTTAAATAATGATGTGTCATCTCACGTACCATTTCAGATTCCTGGGGCTTTCTGTAGTTTTGCTGGCACTCTTTGTGTAACACCTAAAAATGTAACTGCTATGTAAGAAATAAATGAATGAGCTATTACAGACAGCAGAAATACCAGCGTTCAGGACACTGACAGAATGAGTTGACAAGTCTGTATGTCAAGCCTAATAATTCAGCTCTTACATTTTGCAGCATGTCATTTCTCGGGATCTTCCAGCAAAGTTTATGGCTTTGGTTACAAAATCACATTGACAGTACTTAAGCGCCTAATTAGAAAGGAAGGACGTGAATGAGGACACCCTTATAGGGTAACATGCAAGTACTCCCCGACCC
The DNA here is from genome assembly GCA_947044405.1 of Leptodactylus fallax. Classification (NCBI taxonomy): domain Eukaryota; kingdom Metazoa; phylum Chordata; class Amphibia; order Anura; family Leptodactylidae; genus Leptodactylus; species Leptodactylus fallax. The sequence goes on from CAMRHE010000204.1 coordinate 2,668,818, forward strand.
GGCCCTATAAGTGGAGCAGAATATTCCTCAAATGCCCTATAAATTGCATATTATGTGTGCCCAGATCTGTGTTATTTATCCTTGGACTTACATACGTCATAGCAGGTACCTGCTGCCTAGTTATATCGGTAGCAAAAGATAAAAATTCATGGGAACTCCTATGTTGCATCACCATAAAAATATCGTCATCTAAGTTTAGTATTCACGAATAGGTTCACCAATGACACCATTTACATTTGGTATATGGAGACTGTCTACTTAGGGTGTGTTCACATGTTGCAGTAAATGATGTATTGTGCTGCAGTTTTTTGCAAATGTTACTTTGTACTCATCCTGAGATATTATGCATATGGTGGGGCATTTTCACACACAGGTGTATGCAGAGAACTTCATTATCAGTTATAAAGGGTAATAATTGGAGACAAGGGGAGGTACGGAGAAATAATACTCACCTTTCTTCACCTCTCTTGGGCACCCTTGCAGCATTCAGTGTTCTTTCCTGGGTGCCCTCCGGCCTCCGCCCTGATGTCAGCCGCCCCGGACACCGCTGAGGACTGTGATTGGGTAATGACGCCCCATATGACCGCTGAAGCCAAACTAGGTCTCAGTGGTGACCTAGGGCTGCTGATGTCACCAAGAAGGCTGGAAGAGGTCAGAGGACGCCTAGGAAAGAACATCAGAGGGAAAGAGAGAGAGCCCAGGAATGGTGAGGGAAGGTGAGTATGAGTGTCTATTATTTTACCACTCCGTCCCTGGGCCTCTGATCTCTTCTTACCTCAGAGTATAGTAATAGCACTTCCAGTTAAGGACATGAAAGTTGCAGGAGAGCCTCGCGACCATTCACACAACCAATCTTACAAGGTTTGCCCATCTGTAGTGCACAAGTGTTAACCCCACACACTCCTGGTTGTATTGCAGCCATACTAAAAGGAACTACTAAAGATGGGCCAACGCCAGATTTGTTTCATCCTGTGTTCGGAGAAAGCAAACCCACTATTCGGACCAAACTTGTTCAGATAGAACCGGAAGGTAAATTATTATAGTCTGGGGTCTCTTCAGACCTCAGAGTATAATGGGTGGAGGCCCAAGGGAGGTGACTAAAAAAAAAAATATTTATACTTACCTGCTAGGCCTTCTCATGGCGTCTAGCGCTCAGTGTCTTCCACCTTGCGGTGTCTCCTTCTCTGATGTCATGCAGGCCCAAAAGATGTAACAGAATTTTTTTTTTTCACCTCCCCATGGCCTCCAGCTATTATACTCTGGTCTGAAGAGACCCCGGAGCACAATAATTTACCGTAATGCATGTTGCAGCTGCCATTTTAGTCTGTCTGAGACAAATACCAAATTGTTTGGTTTTGTTCGAGTCCAGTTCATTGCGAATCGATGCGCTCATCTTTACTGCTTACCAAAGAGCTTAACCCTTCATCTTCTTACACACATCAAAAAGTCCCAAATTTTGGTTTGGAAATCATCCTAAATTGTAATGTCTGAGGCCATCACACACCCGCATCTATCACACTGCATCTATGCAAATGAACACAGCTCCAATGCCTTGAAGATGATATTAATGTTAATATCGGAGATGACTCATTCAGCAGGCACTTACAGAAGCACCTCTTCACCTGAATACATAGCTTCACAATTCTCCATCGCCTTTCTTCATTGCGTCCATTGCTTTATATACTTGAATGACGTGCATGTGTTGCAGCCCGTTTTGCATCTGTTTAGACTTTTGCAAGGCAATAAGTCTACATGATAGATTTACAATTGATGCACGATTAATGAACCAGATAGTACAATGATAGATGCACGCTATAGCAGTATAAATATTCTTTTTATGCAACTATGTAGCAGTTTTGTTGCAGATTTTGAAAACACTCCATTTGAGGAAAGTGGTATGTGGAGTGGAAAACTCTAAAAGTCACAATTTTTGCACAAAAATGATCATTTGCAAAAACATTTTGCAACTTTTTTCATGGCTTGTACCCCAGTTTTCTGGCATACAAGTTGTGATAAATCAGCCCCCTGGTGTTTTTTAAACCTTCACATGCAAGTAGTGGAAAAACACAGCCTAGGGCATAGTCCAGATAGAATAATTCTTCACATGCTGTGCCATCCGAGGCCAGAGCTGTTTTTTATTTTTCCTGGCTCTGACTCCGAAACCAACTCCGACTCCACAGTCCTGGTTGTGACGTTTAAATGACAGCTAGTGTTACCTGTATATTTTCGGATTTTTTAATGGCGCTTGGTAGGTGATAGACCTGTAACAGAATTTGTGCTTAGAACTAGGAGCACTAACACCTCTATATATGACTGAATTATATAGTAAGTTACAATCATAACAGTGAAAGTGTGTAGACGTTTTTTGTTAGCTTTTCAGCTTCACATATAAAAACTTTCCATGCTCGGTAAACTGCAAATGTTGTCAATAACGCCATCGCCTCCCTATAATAATTCTTCACACGCTGTGCCAGTCATTGGTAAATGTATCCGAGACAGGAATTTCAAGGTATAATATACAACTTTAGTGCTTTTGTGTTTTGATTTGTTGTTGTGACATTTAAATTTCAGTTAGCGTTACCGATATAATTGTAGGTTTGTCATGTTTCGACTGCAGTCTAAGTGGCATACGGCATGGGAAGGTGGGAGACAAATTAAGAGGCGCTCAGGAGGCTGAGTCACGAAGTCTAATAACTTACAATGGTTATGGAATATATTTAAGCTTTAGCGAGAAAGCAGCTGATAGTGACTCAGTAATTGACTCGTCTTTCTCAGATTTTACTTGGTGGAAAAGCTATAGTTTTAAACAGTTTATGATCCTACAGGGAGAACAAGTAACAATACAAAATCCAGTAATTGCATATGAGGGAATGTTGTATGGCTGAGCCGATAAATAATGTCGCCGCTTTGTTAGCCCAGAAACTTTTATTTTTACTGCAAATAATCTTGCCATAAAATTAAAGGTAATCATGCAAAAATATAAAAATAAGAACTCTGTACTGGAAATATCCACAATGTCTATGTCCATCTACTGTACTATTCAGTTGTTTTCTTGATTTTTTTGATGGAAGACATCTTCATCGGATGTGAGTCGGATTTGTTTACTTCTTACGGAGACAAGACATCGGATAGGAATGCAGAATAAGTGATTACGGGATTAGGAGTAAAGTACCTTAAAGAAACACCTTCCTTTGTAAGCAGCGAAGATAACAAGATGCAAAGCCTTAGACAACCATCCCAAAATAAGTCATTCCGAAATAGAAAATAAGGAACATCCAGTGGGTTCCAAAAGAATATGATCAAATTTGATAAAGGCTCCAACAAGGAGCTGAAACTGATTTTTTGGGAACTAACTGGATCCTTCCTTTGTAAGATATTCTTCAAGAAATGAGTGGAAATTTGTGTACTTTGTGTTTAGAATTTTGAAAATTTGCAAGAAATAATTGCAACAGTTTATTAAAGGGGTTGTTTAGTTTGGAAAACCACTTTTTATCTAACAGGGGGTTGGACAGGGGTAACAACAAAGACCCAACAAAGGAAATGGTCTTAAAGGCCTAACCACCATCTGTACACAGCTAAATGTTTCTGTACATACTGCACACACAAGATACCGGCAAATATCAACCCACAAAAGAACAGACCAAGTCCTGCAGCTCCAAATTAACATCAAATAAGGTTACTTTTTTTCTGGATCTTTGGGGCTTTTTTTCTAAAATCGGGTCAAAAATTGGGCAAACAGGAGGATTTTGATATTTTTGTGAGCTACAGATGTGCCCATCCTTATCTTTCCAGTGATTTAAGACTAGCTGTATTTTTAGGTGGCACTATTTTATATGAGGGGTTAATAATGCAATATTTTAACCCCTTCCTGACATCCACCGTACATGGAAGGAATTTAAACATGATTCCTACTGTTTTACACAGTCCTTGCGGTAATGCCAGCATTCATAGACTTAACTTTTTAGATGCCTCAGTCAATTGCAACCAAGGCATCTAAAGAGTAGCGGCGCACGGGTGTCGCCATATTGATTGGGATCGTCATCCCTGGGAGTGTGGTAAATGGAGTTTTATAATTTTCAAGAAAATATAATTTAGCGGCAACATCTTCATCTATGCTAATAGGTTCCATAATGCAGATGATGTTTTTCCTCCAATAAATGTCCTTGATCTTACATCAGTTAATCACATTGTATAATTTCAGTCACAATTAAAATCCCTCATTTTTAATACACTTTGGGTTAAGACATCAACAATCATAAAAGCTATATTCATTGGGACTTGCATTGTTTGGGCGCTATGCTATGTAAACCCTGTATTGTAGATGTATGTACATAGAGGTGATTAAGTTCGTTGTCAGCTATTTAATGAACACACCTACACCATTGCTTTATGAATGGCGCACTGAACGCGATTCCAATGGCCTTCAACTTCAACAATGTAGCAAAATTTATCATTTGTGACTAATAAGCGCTTCTTATTATTGAATTTTGATAAAACCACTTCTGGATTGAGGCCATATTATTTATCACGCATACAGAATGACAAGGACTTTGGCGCTCATGGTTTTTTTATGAAGAATGTTAACTATCGTGTCGTAGTTTTGGGTTTAGGTATCACAATACACGAACAATAGCAAGTAGGAGGCGATTGATGCCTAAAGACATCATTAGAAATGGAAGTTTAAACCATTTTTATTGGCAAAGATGATCAGTATTGAAATTGGAATATACAATAGATTGCAATATACAGTAGATTAAAGGGGTTCAAAAACATGGCTGCTTTCTTCTTCTCAGGAAGTGACATTATGCACACACAGTCCCATTCATTTTAATGGGATAGACCAACGGACATGATGTCACTTCCTGAGAAGAAGAAAGCAGCCATGTTTTTGAGTCCTGCACAAACCCTTAAATTTCAGACTCTGAATTCAGAGTGACCAGCCAAAAAATCTAATAAGTATGGGGGCCTCCTGACTCCCCCTTGAAGACAAATGTTTCAGGAGATAAGGATAGGACATGTTGAATTTCAATATGCCCAATCCTTTGCTATTAGGCAATCTTAAAACCTGCCGGAGGTGTCTGACAGCAACGTACTGAACTCTTCATTAAAAACAAAAGCATGGCAAATCCTAGTGTGCACAAGTATGGGGAGTTTTAGAAGGGGTTTCCAGACAGGGATGGCTTTCCATGTATGGCTGCTATACAGGATGGTGCCTTCTGCTTCCAGCACTATCCCCTGTATAGCATCCATTGCCAGTAGGCAGCCAGAACAGCTGATCAGTGTGGGGTCCAGGTGTCGGACAATGAGATACTGATGGCCTATCCTGAAGATAGTTCCAGGGGCCTGGAAAACCTCTTTAACCAGATGCCAACCACTCATAGACTATATATTTTCAGGCAGTCGGCATCTAACTCTGCAACCTGTACATCTTTGCAGAGTTAAGCAGCTGCACAAGATCTTGCAGGAGCAGGGAGTTTGGTGTATTATTGTCCCTGCTTTCCCGATCACTGTATACGCAGTCCTCACTGAGAGCTGGGTACATAGCCATGGGTGACTTACCTTCTGGCCCCGCAATCATGTGACCCGCTGGGATCTGCGAACTGTATGGGAACTGGATCCTAAAGGACCCAGATTAGCTCTGCAGTTAGTGTTGAGAGGCTGTATTCTTCCTGTCCAAGTTACAGGGGAAATCAGCAAAAAATTATAACCTTATGATGGGCACAATGTATAAAAAGAGAACTAAAAACAGTAAAAAAATAAAGTAAAATAGAAATATATGCCACTACCATGCCCACGTCACAAGTTGTAGCTCCGCCCCCTGTGAAACAACACTAGATGTCGCCTACATAAAGATTACTGTAACGGAGAGTGAATACTATTTAAATACATTTCTTACTAGTACTTTGTGATATTTAAAAAATAAAAACATGAAAAACAGAAGAATAAAAAAAGAAACAAATAAAAATTACATAAAAATAAAGCCCAGTGTTTCACCTAAAAAAAAAACTCAAAAATTATTTGAATAACCCAAAAGAAAAAATAATTTATAGCTGTCAAAATAATGTACAAAAAACCCCAGACCTTTTGGCTATACCCTAATTTGCTTCAACACTCAAAGGGCTTATATCTTTGGAATATCTGAACAGATTCGGATTAACAAAACATCAAAATTCTCCGGGTGACAGTGTCATGTGATGAGGCGTGTCATTGGGCTTTTCAGACCTGGCGATGAGTCCTCTTTAAAGGGACCCCGTCAGCTGTTTTGGACACCAAGTTCTTGTTTTGTTCTTACGCACTGGTGGTTTAGTGTCCCAAAGCTTCTTATCATAATTCTATCCAATCCTACATTTTTGTTAAAAGAGCTTTCACTACATCCTAAGTCCATTGTTCATGTTGGGCTCATCACCGGTGCTCCCGGCGCATGCGCAGCTCATTGATGACGCCAAGGTCAGAGGACCTCTGCTTCACTGCATCGGCCAATGCAAATAGTAGACTACTCGGTTAGGATAGGCGGATGTGGGACACTAAACCACCAGTACATGAGGACTCGCTGATGGTTTAGTTTCCCCAAGCCTGCTAACAGAATCCCTTTAAGTAATTTCTGTGTTTTCCTAAACAATGTATTTTTTTTCTGAATATTTGTTTGTTCTATTAATTGGGATTTATCACTTCATTTTGACACTTTTAAACAACAGTGGGCAGATCCAGTCTTCTCATCACCTCTACTTCACCCCACTATGAAATGCTTCACTACAACAGACTGTTACCTCAACTCCTTCCTGCAGACTTGTGAAACACACATCTCAGTTTTAGAAATTTCAAGTCTATTTTGCTTGAGCTTCCATCTCCGTTTTTACATTTTGTTTTGTCCTTAATTCAAAAAGGAGCATCGTATTTCTTCACAGTTTCCAGTGATTAAAGATACATTAAGATGCCATTTTGCAAGGGAGAAGCCATCTGGTGATTTGCTTGCTATGAAGTCGGGTTTTTTTTTTTTTTCCAAGCAGAAGAAATAGTGAATTCATCACAGTATATTACAGATACATTAAAGGGGCAGTACTGGTGGAAGAATCTTCTATCTACTGTACGTCTCAAGAGGCACGCATAAAGTCATCTATAAGACTCTGTAGGCAGATATGTCATTTCTTACCTTTTCTCCTGGTCCAAGATATCTGAGATAAGTTGAGCCAGATGACCAGCTGTGAAAAAACCTATAATTTTGTGTTAGACCTGATTTACACGTCCATATGCCATCCGGGTACATCATACCCATGCAAGTCTATGGATCCATTTGTCATCTGTTTTTCACGAACCCATAGACATTGACAAACATAGTGATACTTTGAAAAAAGGATGATCCATTTCTCATGGATGTCAACAATGTATCCACCATGGACAACACATGAACAAGGATTGTGTCCTGTATGGGATTAATATGGACATCAGATGTCAGCTAAAAGTGAAAGTGTGAATGAGACCTTACTCTATCAGGCAATGCTGTGCCATCAATAAGATGGATAATCCCTTAAACATATCAGCTCTATAAATCTCACAAATCACACATTTTTGGGGTGGTTATGTACAAGGTAATATTCTAGACTACAGGCTGTTACAGGGAGTCTGTCATCAGAACAATCTCTGCTGAACTGTAAGCATAGTCAGATAGCTGGGGTTTACGTGAAGAAAACACTTTTTTTCGCTTCCTGATTGGTGCCTGCATTGCTGAGATATCAGATTTTTTTTTCCTTGATATGCTAATGAGCTATATGGTCCAATGAAGGTATTGCCACTGTTCTCATCTTCGGATGCACTTTTTGGACATCAGCGTGGAGACACATCTAATTGGTTAAGAAGCATATGGTTATTAATACATTATGCAAATTTCTGGCCCTTTTAGCACCACATTCTTGAATCTACAATAGCTTTAAAAAATTTTAAAAAATTGCACAAAAATTTAGTAACTCCTTTTTATATCACTTTTAGGCTAAGGCCCCACGTTGCGGAAATGCAGCTTTTTTTGTTGCAGATTTTGTTTCAGTTTTTTGAGACAAAGCCAGGAGTGGATTGGGCAAAAGATAGAAGTATAAGAACTTCCTATATATCTCCCATATCCTTTTGTAGCCATTCTTGGCTTTGGTTCAAAAAACTACAAGAAAATCTGCAACAAAAAAAGCTGCATTTCTGCAACATGGGGCCTTAGCCTTAAGGTGTATTTTGTTTAATAAATGAAAATAACACATTGACTGCACATCCCAATATTTGATTAATAATATTACTAAAATATCCTAACATTTAATTTTAATTAAATTAATATAAATAAATATTAACTAAATATATTACTAAAAATAACGTAAAAGTAATATTAACATTATTATTAATTCTAATAACAAAATTATCAATACAATTAATATTAATAGATTATCAATACAATTGCTACTAATAAAATTAATTTTCTAATTAATATCAATAAATTTGTAAAGCGCTGCGGAATATGATGGTGCTATACAAGTAATCATAATAAAAAAATAATTTTTAACTAATTATGAATAATATAATTAGTATTCATGTTAATAATAATTATATTAACTATATTAAAACTAATATTAATAAACAATTTATCCAATTAATAACATTATTAGCCATAAAAATTGATCTATGCTTTTCTATAAATTCTGCAAAATTAATATGAGGTTCTTAGTATACATTTTTATCAGGGTGTATAATCCCACTGTCCATGTACTTATGTGGAGCCACTTTTTTCTAAAATGTTGGGGTACAGTGATGGCTGTCACTTCTTGCACCCTTTGTTAAACAAACACTAAACCAGTATGAAATGTAATTCCCGTTGCGTATCAGTGCTGCTAAGGATTTGTTTACTTGCACAAAAAAAAAGAACTCTATAAAAGTTTGTATTATGTAGCAGCTAATAAAAATGGTTGACATGGCCATGAATTCATCCAATGCAATGGTTCGTGCGCCATGCTAACATGTAACGGCCTCATCTATTACAAGCATATCTACAATGTACGTGTAAACGATGAATCACATAACCTTCTTCTATATACACGATGTAGCATCCACCTTGCATCACTAATACAGAAATAAATTAGCCAATAATGTAATAGGTCTGGACTCACGACTGCAGAGTCGACGCAATTCACAGATTATCCCATTTCTTTTCTTGTGTTGTTCTTGCTCTGGGATGTAGAGGGATTTAGTGGAGATTTCATCTAGAAGAGGAGACATGCTTGATGTATTATCATGAAGGTCAGGATTTAAATGAGGAAAATATTGAGATAGCCTCGATGACATCAAGATCCTGCGTGACTCACTCCCTCTATGCTTTATGACAGGGGATAAAAATTGTTAGTGTCACAATCTTTTTTGTTCGTACTTTTTCAAGATGACTAAACTTTTGCTCGATTCACACTTTCTTGCTTCGGAGAGTAAGGAGGCATCGGGTTATAAACTTATAAAGCACAATAACAATGGACACTTTGTATCCTTTATATGTACAATATAATATGGATTGTAACAATTTAGAAGTATTCATGATAGGTTTGATAATTGTTGAGTTTATTGTTATAATTACATAAGGTGTGATAGATGCAAATATATGCAAATTCTTACCTTGAGGATTAAAAGGAGTCTGTCATAAGAATTACACCTACCAAACCACTAACACCATTTGGTAGGTGACTTAAAGGGAGTCTACCACCTTCCCCAAGCACATTACAGTGGTAAACATACTTTTGTCATGTATCACTTTTGTACACTTTGAAGTGATATGCAAATGAGGCAGTTGGTGCACTGGGGGCGGGTGTTCAGCCCCGTGGGGACTAACGTTGCTGCTCAAGTTGGACGGGTCAAGTCATAGCAGTGGGATCATCGACTCTCACTGCATGGGGTGATACACGTAGTAAATGGTAGTCTGAGTGGCAAGATAGGTTAGGTTATTCTTTGAAGATCGTCGGAGTTCTGACATCTGGGACCCCCACTGATCAGCTGTTTGAAGACACTGCAGTGACCTCTTCACTGACTACCAAGCTCTTTAATACCGTCCACCACCGAATTGACAGTGCCAGAGCTCAGAATCACACCCCCTTGTTTGCTCTGGCTCAAGACCACCCGCTTGACAGTAGAGAGCATAGCTAGCTTATCAGGCTCAGAAACTCACAGCATTGATTGCTCAGGAATGGTGGGGGCGAGAGAAAAAATTCCAACTGTTCTTTTACAAAGAACTAAGTAAATGTGGTGAAAGGTCCTCTTTAACATCAATATCTCTATTCCCTCCATGTAATATCTCTCTGTTCTTAGTTTTGGCTTTAAATTGAAGCTACCCCTTAACCCCTCAAGATGCTCAACGAGTAATGAATCGTCAGACAATGACAAATTGTCTAATCAGTTTATTATAAACCTATAATTATAACATTTTTGTTGTTTATTCTTTGTAGGTGACGATGTATATAAGGTGTGGCTAGAAGCTGGATCACGCACAACAGGCTGACATTTCCTTTTTTCTGTAGCTCGGTTGTCAGCTGTACTGTGTAGACTGAGACAGAGCAAACAGAGTGCTCTTATTATTATTGGAAGGTGAGGTTTGGTGACAGATGACAACTTTACTGCTAGAGCTCCCCCACTGGCCTCTGGGGGAACTGCCATACTAGATCTCTAAGAGTGGGTTCACGCTACTTCTTTTGTCAACCTGCAACAAACAGCAAATCCATTTTTTGATTTTTTTTTTTTTTTCACCACATTTTAAGGCGTTTTTGAAGCTCCCTATTTATTTCAATAAGAATGTTGTTTTTTTTTGTTTTTTTTACCTCAAGATAAGGTAGAATGCTATTTTTTTTTCTTCTATCTGGGAAAAAGTGCTCAAAAAATATGCTTTTTGAGTTAAATTTGAGGACAAAAAGCCACAAAATCAGCTCCAAAAGAAGCAGTGTGAATATACCTCTAGGACTAATTCACAATTCTGCATTTTGTGGATATGTAATGTCTATATTATTTATGGACATCACATGACCCTGCTTATTTTCAAATTGCACGCTGTCCATGGTTGATAAGTGTCAGGTGAAAAAACTTTTTCATTTTTTTTTTTTAAATTTTCTATTCTTTTCTACATCTCTGATTCTGTGAAAAATGGACAGCACGTGGGATCTGTCTGCTGTCGGTGACTTCACAAACCCATAGACATTAGTTAAAAGGGTTTTCTAGGATAATTTTTTTTTTTTTTGTAAATTAGGCCGGAGAGGTGAAAAAAAAACCAAAAAAACACATTCACTGGTCCCCAGTGCTCCAGTGTCTCCCATCACGGTCCGGTCCGCTCTGGTGTTGTCTTCCGGCAGAAGTCCCCGCCGCACAAAACCACTAAGGCCAATCAGTGGCCTCAGCGAAGGACATGGGAAGTCACTACCTTCCACATGACCACTGGGGCCAATCAGCAGCCTAAGGAAAGGGACCCAGGATGTCACAGTGCACTTCTGCCGCAGGAAAACATTGGAGCAGCAGGACTGGACTGTGCTGGGAGGCACTGGAGCACCGGTGAGTGTGTGTTTTTTTTTTTTTTTTATATATATATATTTTTTTTTTAATTTCCCCAGGGTAATATAAGAAAAAAATATATATCCTGGACAACCTATTTAAGGTTCTGAGGTCTGCAAAACAGACCAAAAAAGAGCATGTTTCTGTTCTTTTGCCACGGACTGTAGGTTCTTGGAAAAAGAACAGATTTTTGCATGTGAATAAGACAGGAGAATGGATAAGTCTAGTGACACTTTCTGCAGAAAAACTTCAAGTCATTGGTATAAATACCCTTTTGCACCATCTTTACAGACAATACAAGAAGTAAGAAGGGTTTTTGTTTTTCAAATAAAACATAAAGAATTGATTTTAATAAGAAATAGAAAAAAATACACTAGCGTAATTTTGACCAAAACGACAAAGATCCCACCAGTCACTAGGACAGGGTTCCAATGCCCTTTATTCCTGAGGAGTTTGAGTGCAGCGGGGGTCACAAATGTGCCCTGACACTCCACTCACTGGGGGGGAACTTAAGACTGACCTCTTAATAAAGCAGACAGACTCCAGAATTGTCAGACACAAAATTCTGTAGACTTCAGATATAACTCCCACTGGCTTTCTGGTGTGAGTTATAGTAAACTTTTCAGCTAGGTCCATCCCCGACAATCTTAGTCTCAGCTCTGATTTACCTACCAAAGCTGGTGTAGGTGAGTTATGGGGCTAAAGGAAACAGCTGAGTATAGAAAACTACATGCAATGGCAGCACACATGACTGACCACCACTCCATTTATACTCCATTTATTCTCGTGCATGTGCAGTAAAGTAGAATGAGGGCTTGAGACCCCACCCTGTGGATGGGTCCATTGACAGCCCTACGATGAAACTCGATAGGGTCATTCATTGTCTATTTGAATCCATCACAGAGGTCATGGAAACCATAATGCCAAAGTTTATTTTTTAATGTTATCTCTTACCCAACTTTTTTACATTTTTTTTTATTTCATTGCTGCTCACTGGCACAATATTTTTGTACCAAGATCAATTCTATTTGCATCATATAACCATTACACAACACACAGAGACAGTAACTGGCTGGCATGGCAACCAACATTGCCAGTTCTCAAGTAGGGAAGCATTTTCTGTATAATAAACAAACTCACTTAGTTACAGATGATAGAATTGTAGTCCGTATTAGAATGCACTTGACAACTGTGACGTACAATAGAACTATATCATTTGTGTTGAATCTCTCATTCAGTGCCCATACAGATCTTTGCCTCAATTTCAAACTTAGAGTGTTTCTTATAGATCCACATGGAATTCACATTCCGTATCATGGAGGTATTCACGCGACGTCTTTTCTGCAGCCTACCCATAACTTTAATCTGCAACTATAGGGGTCGAAGTAGTTGCTGCTTCAAATGGGCTCAGAAGACAAGGAGGTCCACAGATCAGCCCCAACTCACTAGGGTTGGATAAACTTCTTTGATCTTCTTTCTGATGTCCTTTGATGGCTGGCAGTCTGTGCGTGTCATGCAAATGTATTACCCCTGAGCTGATAGACTTCATTCAAAGTTCTTGATCATTGGGTGATAAAGAGGCCAAAAATGGAGAAGTCTAGGACAGAGGAGATCCAATCCAGAAGACAATTGATTTTTTTTTTTTGGTTGAATATAAAAAGTGACGCGTTTCAATACCGTCCTGGTATCTTCATCAGGTCTTAGAACGTTGTTTGTGAGTAAACAGGAGGAAAACAGCCCTTCAGCAAGGAGCCAGCAGTCACAGCAAGGAGCCAGCAGTCAGCCTGCCCATGAGCGTTCTCATCCTGTTTACTTAACAAATAATTTTCTAAGGCCTGATGAAGATACCAGAACGGTTTTGAACACTTTACTAAAAGAAATTATCCTTGGGTTTCCTCTTGGAGAACTAAGCACAGATCTTCTGTGGATGTTGCTTGCTCCAATCCTTCTGTCTCATCATGTCATCCCAGACAGACTGGATGATGATGAGATCAGGGCTATATCTGTGGGGTCCGGATCATCACTTCCAGGACTCCTCCTAAAGGGCAAAGGTCACACCAAATCTAGCACCCCTATAATCACTTTATTGAAATGACTTCGACAGCTCCATACATTGTGTAGTGGCTGGGAGTGGTATTACAGTTCTCTCTTATTCATGGAAATGGCAGTTTTTCATAAGGTTGACCTAAGAATAAGTCATTTATCCTGGAAAAACCCTTTATTAAGGTAACCTAGACAACCCTGTTGTGTTCCTATTTGCTAATGGGAAGATTACCTTTTCTCTATTTTCTCTAATATGTTGCATTTAGGGAATATATGAGAGATATTTGCTGGTATATGAACAGGGAGATTGTAAGAGCATGAAGATAAAGTAGTTTTAACTTGCCATTTTTATCACTTTCCGTCCTACTGATACAGAGTGGGGATACTTTTGTCAGTTTATTCATTATTTTCCGAATAGACCAAATGAGAACACCAATAGATCGCCTACAATGTTATGAAATATGAAATAAATCTGCAGAATGATGAGGAACAGAAGGATGCTTAATTTTCCATCCTACTTGTTAAAACTAAAGCTAAAGGCAAATATTTGAGCAGGAGATTAGATTTGCGTATCGGTCCTTTATATTTTCTGCCTTTTTTAAACAGCTAGGTATGCCATGAAGGTCTGAAGTTAGCAATACACATTTCAGTAATGTAGGATGAATTTGTCAATCTAAGCTTGTCCAGCTGACCATCTAATGTGCACAGGGATGTTGCGATCTTCCCCATCAGATGTTGAGAATGAAGGATTGGGCATGTAGAATTTCAACATGCTCAATCCTTTGTTCTCAAAAGAGATAAGCCAATAGTAGAGTTGACTGGCACGAGCTTACTGACCCCTCCCAATACTCGGCCAAGCTGGCTATATCTCTATGGGGGTGTCAGGAAGAAGTTTCTTAAGTTCTTTGTATTCTTTAGCTACAGCTCCCCTGATTTTGGCTCAGTTGGAATTTCTTCTCTAGCCTCCACTGTTCTTGAGGAGTCTGTGTCATTAGTTTTGGGGTCTAATATGCTAATTAGGCTTTGTACTGGCAAGTGGGTGGTCCCATGTACTTATATATCAATCTTGTCAGCTCTTCCTACTCTATGACATGCTGTCTGCAGTCTGGACAGCAATTGTCATGTGACAGGTTGCCTTTAATAAATTGCCTAGTGCTACAAAAAGTAATAAACTAGCAAAGGAATTTACTTACTTTACTTAATCAGCCATTCCTATGCTGCTATGTAAATGGGAATAGCATTTGCTGTTTGGGTTCTAGAAGATGAGAGGAGTTGGCTATTCCTTAGCAGTCCCCCCGCCTTAGCCAGTTTAGGCCTGTTGCAGAAGTGCAGTAAGTAGATAGTTCCAGACAGGTGCAGATGTGTTTGAGGGAACCTTCAGCTCTTCACACCTGCGCTGGTCTCTCCATTGTTCGGATCCACCAGGGAACCCAAATGTAGGAGAGACAGAACGCTGTTTTAGTAGTTACACATGGACAGCGGCGGACCCCATTGACTATAATGTGACTTCATGACTCCGTTCAGGACTTTTTGGAAGTTTCTGTGGCTGAGTCTACGACGGATATGAACTTAGCCTTAGTTAGTGGTAGTTAGGACAAGACAGGCTATTCCTCACCTTCAGACGTCACAGCTCACATACGAAATCTTCTTTTGCTACTGAACATCTCCAGTGAGAGAGCCTGGTATTCATGGCCAAAATCAGCCCTGCATTTCCCCAATAATGGCTGAAACAGGGGGCCAAGTCAGGGGTCTCCCTGTATTTGCCACAGTGGAAAGGGACAAAGGACTAGAGCAGGGAGTGAGGAGCCAACACTACTTCTTCAGCTTATAGATTCCTCAATGTGTGGATACTTCTTGTATAAGGAGAACTGAGCCTCCATATAACTTGTGACTGGAAGATCTGAGTTTACTAAGAATAGTTCTAAGAGCATTGCCTGTTCAACTACCTCTGTGTCTCCTGTGTCTCATTCACACACACCATCAATGGCATCCCAATATGCCAACATTCAGAAGACCTATCTCAGGGATTGCCTCAGGGGAAACCTCTACCAACACCCACATGCAACCTGCTCAACATTATGTCGCCTCAGGGTCTATAAGAGGATTTGGTGCTAAAGCCACAAGAATAAACAGGTAACACCATCATGGGCCGCATCATATCTACACTATGTATCCCAAACTGAAAAAACTAGTCACACAAGACTGCAGCTTTTCATTTTTTTCTGTAGCTTTTGCCATTGGATTCTACCTAATTATGTGATTTAATAATCTCATCCCATATTCAGAAGATGATAGGTGTTATGTTATCGTCTTGGTACATATCCAGATGCTTTGAGTGACTGTTCATTAGAACTTCTCGGCTGTAATTACCAAATAGCTCATTGAACTGTAACTTCACTTTCTGGTTTCGCTCAGTGATCTGTGAGCATCTGTTATCTCATTTATTAATGTAAAGAACCCTTACGCAGCACTACACTCATGTATGAAGTAAGGATGCTTAACAGGTTCTCATGTCCTTGTGTCTTCCTAATCTGAGTCAGTCATTACCATGAACAAGATTAGATCTGAGGCAGCAGAAATCCCATTTATTTTTTTTACGGTGAAACCACCCATAGGCTCCAGCTTGTAGAGTTTCCATTGATTGACTGCTCCGTAGATCTTGCATTGACTGCATTGAGTAGGTTATACTGTGTGTTAACAATAGATATTGGAGGTCAGGGGAGCCCACTGACTCTGTGGGGTCCACCCCAGGGCTTTCATAAATGCATGGAGTACTTTTAACTATATTAGTGTCTAAAGGACACCGATACAGCTGAAATGTATGGCAAAGCGGGAAGCTGTGGGCTTCCTGCTCTGCCACTCTCTAAGTCCCAAGACACTTCAGACCTACTGCCTTACAAGGCTGCAGACCACAGACAAGATGTCTGACCCCAGGAATTGCAATGACTTCATAGCATCGGGCCTCCTTATGAAACACAAATGTACTGTCTGTGCTTAAATTGCCTTGTACACAAGAAGAAATGGTGGCGACAGCACTGGTCAATGTTGTATGTTGCGGTGGTTAGGAGAACAGCAACAAATTGAAATGATTGCAAAAGTGTCACAATGGTGAACCTCTGCACGGATGGATATTCTGATTAAGAACAGAATGAATCACGCTGTTCCATTTTTCCAAAGTGAAATTGGACGTTACATCCCAGCAGTGTCTCCCATCATGGGTTGTCATTGGTCACAATTGCAAAGGGCACATCCAGCAGCCAATCTTGATTCCCCTTACGTCCGACAGCAGCACAATATGGGGTATCTCTGCCCCTGTGTGTTGTTTAGGACAGTGGAACCTTTAATTAGCACCAAATTTAAGGTGCCTCCTACTGGCTCTATAAGAGGGCACCTGAGACCTCCCTCCACTGTGTTTTTTTCTGTCCTGTGTGGGACAGGTGGACGGAGGTCTCTGGTGACCTCCCATTGCTAGGGGTTTTTTCCTAAAAAAGCTCCTGGCTTACCTTTTGGGGGTACCTCGGAACTTTCTTACGTTCCTAAGATCCTCCGGTCCTTCGGGCCTTTTTCTGCCCCGCAGCACAGTGTTACCCGGCTCATCGCTCTGCAGGCAGCGCGATCCCGGAAGTAAGCGGGGAACCTCTTCGGCCGGAACCTTTTTTCGGTCCTGTGTTCCCGGGGAAGGAAGCCTTTGCACACCACCGCGGTCTACTTCCGGTTTTCTCGGAAAAGTGCGGTAAGTTCGAAAATTGGAATTTTAATGGCAAAATATAGATTTGTTTTTTGCTGCTTGTATGTGGAGCCTCTGGCTTAGGCTTATGCTCCTCTATGTTCCATTATGGCATTTGACCTCGTTTGGCGCTGTATGAATATTTTCTTTCTTTGGCTCCTCCCCTCGCTGCTGTATTACATTTAAAAGGTTCTCAGTCCTTTACTTGGTGAGCTCGTGGTTACTAGCTCCTCTGCTGCGGTTTGCGGTGTCTCGGTTTTTCCTGACGGGATCTTTTTTTCAAATGACCGATTTAAAAAAGTAAGGTACCCCTTGGTTTTTTTTCTTCTTGTGCGATGCTTGGCAATCTTCTATTCTACATTGTCATGTGGCTTTTGATGTTTCAGATGTCATCTTCTGCATCAGGTAACGGCGATGGGCTTAGGGGGAAAAAGTCCTCTAAACGTAAACACCTAATGTGTTTGGATTGCAATACCCCTTTACCTGACAGCTATGATTTTACCTGCTGTCGCCAATGCCGCGGACCTCCGTCAGAAGAACCTTCTATAAGAGAGGTTGTCTCCTGGGTAAAGGACTATATGGAGGAGTCTCTTAAGGAGATCCGTTCTTCCATCGCCCAGATTGCCAAGAGACCGCGGGTTGAGACACAGTCCTCCCTACGCATCGCTGACGAAGATTATCAGATAGTGGACGAGACACTCTCATCTGACGATTCCACTGAAGATTCCAGCAGGCCATGCTTCCCACTCGAAAAATTAAGCCGGCTGCTGAAGTCCATCCGGTCTAAGGATCGTGATGTTGACGGGGGAAGCCTCCACGTCCACCTATAGAGGGTCTTCCAAGTGGACGAGACATTACAAAGATTAATGTCTTCAGAGTGGAAATGTCCTGAAAAACCTCTTGTGGTTTCTAGGAGGTTCAAGGCTTTATTCCCAGTTGCTCAATGGGATCAATGGGGTCCTCCTCCCAAGGTGGATATGGCGGTGGCCAAACTGTCCCGCCGCACTATGGTACCATCAGATGATGGATCAAATTTGCACGACGCCATGGACAGGCGCATCGACAATACCCTCAAGAAGGCGTATTCAGCTGCCTCGGCCCAGACCGCTGTGGCTATTGCGTCTTGTGAAGTGTCAGCCAAATTACGCACTGACCTGGTTCACCTCGAGAGGGACATCGACTCTGGAGTCTCCAGAGATGAGCTGCTAGGGTTTCTAGGCTCGGTTTCCCTGGCAGCTGAATATTTAGGGGAGGCCTCCCACCATCAATTAAGGCTGGCGGCCAAATCTCTGGCACTTACCACTGCAGCAAGAAGACCTCTATGGTTAAAACCCTGGAGAGCTGATTTCCCCTCAAAATATAATTTGGGCGCATTACCCTTTGAGCCAGGTAGAGTCTTTGGCAGTGCCCTAGACGAGATACTGGAGGGCTTGGCTGATAGGAAGGGTAAAACTTTACCCCAGGCCTTTAGAGGTAGATCTAATTCTGGCCGTGATAGAGGCTATCTGCCTCATCGTGGACGGCAGTCCCAAAGAGGCTCTAGATATTCCTCTAGAGGCGCCGTCCGGAGATTCCCAAAGTCTGATGATAAAAAGGAGAAGCCTAGCTTTTGACATCAGGAGCAGTCTTCCTGTGGCCGAGATTCCTGTCGGGGGTCGTCTCTCCCATTTTTTCAACTGCTGGCAGGAAAAAATTCAAGACCCATGGGTCCTGCAGGTAATCCAAAAAGGATATGCAATCGAGTTCCTCCATCCTCCTCAGGATCGGTTTATGTTAACTCGCAGCCTCCCTATAATGCAGCAGACTACATTGGAATGCTCCATCCGAGAGTACATTCACAAGGGAGCCCTGGAGGAAGTCCCTTCTCTAGAAGAAGGATCCGGTGTCTATTCTCCCGTCTTCCTGGTACCAAAACTGGCAGACAAGTGGAGAATGGTCATAGACTTAAGGTACCTCAACTTCTTCATCAAAAAGAAGCACTTCCGTATGGAAACCATAAAGTCTGTCACCACTTTTCTCCTCCAAGGCGATGTTTTCGTGACTTTGGATCTAAAAGACGCCTATTTGTATATTCCTATTTATCCTCCACACAGAAGGTTTCTAAGGATTGCCGTAGTAGTTTCCGGCCACACGAAGCATTTTCAGTTCACAGCACTACCCTTCGGGATCTCCTCTGCTCTCCACACCTTTACAAAGGTAGTGGCTCCTATAGCGGCCGCCCTCAGACTTCAGGGGATATTCGTGGTGCCTTATCTAGACGACTGGTTGATAAAAGCCCAGTCAGAGTCTGTTCTGCTCCAGCATCTACAGACAGCCGTGTCCCTGTTTCAGAGTCTGGGATGGCTTATAAACTGGGAGAAATCGGTAACGATCCCTTCAACCCAAAGGAAGTTCCTCGGCTACTTCCTGGATTCAGTCTGCCTGCAGGTCTCCTTGACACCAGCAAGGAAGGAGAAACTGGTCGGTGCAGTCCGGCACCTCTTCAAAAGCCGATAGCCTCCATCAGAACATTGATGAAGATCCTGGGCTTGATGTCTTCCTCAGTGGAGGCAGTCCCATGGGCTTTGTGGCAATTACGTCCCCTCCAGAAGGAATTACTAGAGGTTTGGGATCGCTCCCTTCTTACACTCAGCAAGAAGATTCGACTCTCCCCCAGGACCCGTCTTTCCCTCAAGTGGTGGTTGCACCTGAAAGACGGAAGGTCCACGGTCCAACCTTCTTGGACCCTGTTGACTACAGATGCATCCCTCTCGAGATGGGGAGCCCATTTGGACGAAAACTCCATAAAGGGAGTCTGGAGCGCTCCAGAAAGAAGGACCTCGTCCAACTGGAAGGAGCTCAGAGCTGTATATCGTGCCTTACTCCATTTCTCGCCTCTTCTCAAGGGAAGAGCAGTCAAAATCCGGTCAGACAACATGACCACAGTGCTGTACGTGAACAGACAGGGAGGCACCAGATCACCAACCCTCCTCAGGGAGGCAGATCTGATATTTACATGGGCAGAGAAAAATCTAACCCATTTATCCGCAGTTCACATCAAGGGCTCCCTGAACATAGTAGCGGATCGATTGAGTCGGGGTCATGCCGTATCAGGAGAATGGTCACTCAATCCAGAAGTCTTTCATCAGATTACCCTGAACAGGGGTCTTCCAGAAATAGACCTCATGGCAACCCGACTCAATGCCAAGGTGGAGACGTTCTGTTCCCTTTACCAGGAGGACAATTCCTTGGCAGTGGATGCCCTGTCCATCCCTTGGAGGTCCAGGCTGGCATACATTTTCCCTCCAATTCCAATAATACCGAAGGTATTGATGAAAATCAGACAGGACCAAGTCTCTGTGATAGCCATCATTCCATTCTGGCCAAAAAGAACTTGGTTTTCCCAACTCATGGAGATGAGTCGAGGGATATATTGGAGGCTTCCCCCCATCCAGAACCTAGTTTCCCAAGGATCTCTGAAGTGCCAGGATCTCTGGAGATTCAACCTGACAGCCTGGAGGTTGAGCAGTCCCTACAGCAGGATAGAGGACTGTCAGAGGCCGTCCTGAAGACCCTTTCTTCTGCAAGAGCAGACTCTACCAATAAGAACTACCAGAGGACAGCCAAGATTTTCATGGAGTGGTGCTCCAAGAAGGGTATTAATAATCTACAACCTTCAACGGCTGATATTTTAAATTTTCTTCAGGACGGTTTGGATAAGGGCCTTGCCCCTGCCACTTTGAAAGTGCAGATTGCGGCCCTCTCCGCTCATTTGAACAGATGTCTGTCTCAGGATCCTCTGGTTGCAAGGTTCCTTAAAGGGGCAATGAGGCTAAAGCCCTCAGTATCATCTCCAGTTCCCCAGTGGGACCTTGCGGTAGTCCTTACAGGCCTGTGCGGTCCTCCATTTGAACCCTTGGAGACTACGGAGCTAAAATATTTGGCCTACAAAACCGTTTTTATGTTGGCTATTACATCTGCCAAAAGAATAGGGGAACTCCAGGCTCTCTCTTCTAGAGAACCGTACATTGTGTTTTTTGCAGATAGGATGCACCTTAGATTTTTGCCTGGGTTTAACCCTATGGTCCCCTCATAATATAATAGCAATCGGCTATAAAAAGCTCCACACCTTAGATGTGGTAAGGTGTCTGCGGATTTACCTATCCCGCACTCAACCGTTTAGGAAGGCCGAAAACCTACTAATTAACATTCAGGGTAAAAACAAAGGCCTCAAGGCTTCCAAGCCTACTCTATCCACATGGATCAAGGAGACAATTAAGTCTTCCTTCCTTATTCAGGAGTTACTCCCTCCAGTTTTTTCTACGGCCCACTCGACCAGGGCTGTGTCGACTTCTTGGGCTGAGTACCGGTCCTTACCTTTGGACCAGATTTGTGCGGCTGCATCATGGTCATCTCAGTTGACCTTTGTTAAACATTATCGTTTAGATGTCCGCAGTTCCCAGACAACTGCCTTTGGTCAGACAGTCCTTGACGTTGTAAGGCGAGGAAACCCTCCCTAGGGGAATTACTTGCTATCTCCCCATATTGTGCTGCTGTCGGACGTAAGGGGAATCGTTGATTGTAATGTCAATCTGTATTCCCTTAGTCCAGACAGCAGCACAAGGCTTCCCTCCCTAGAAGCTTGTTTCCTTTTACTTTATAATTTACACAGTGGAGGGAGGTCTCAGGTGCCCTCTTATAGGGCCAGTAGGAGGCACCTTAAATTTGGTGCTAATTAAAGGTTCCACTGTCCTAAACAACACACAGGGCCAGAGATACCCCATATTGTGCTCCTGTCTGGACTAAGGGAATACAGATTGACATTACAATCAACGATTATTTGTGTACCCGAGTGCATTCAGCGTGGCATAACATTCCTCGGAAAACCACTAAGAATCTCATCGATAGCATACCAAGACATGTAAGTGCAGGGATTTCTGTGAATGGTGATCATACTCCGTACTCAATAAATTGAGATGTTTTGAAAATTTTACTTCCATTTTTTTATCATTTGCATATTATTAACATGTCTATCCAGCCTGTAAATTCGAGAATTCCAAGATTTTTCCTTCTTGATGTTGCAATTGCATTGTTGAGGAGTGTAGATACATTGTATAGATAGATATATACATACACATAGGTACAGGGAGACAAGGAATTCGCTGCTTCTTTAAGGCATTTTGTTAAGATGCAATTAGAGTTTCATTTGGCCTCTCTTAATTCTGTCTTTAGTAAACGCATAGGCCGCTTTCTACAAGTTGCCATTCGTCTCGCTATTAAAACTAAGAACAATTACCCCAGCTTAACATTACTTTCTTGAAAAAGAAGACATCAAAAGAGGCGCTTTCTGGAGATCCTGATAAATTCCTGCTGTGTATATTACATTTAAAAGCACCGAGTCCTCAATAGATAGAGAGATAAGTAAAAAAAAAAATAAAAAAAAATAGGACTTAAAATAACTCATTTCATTCTTTCAATCAGCAGGTTTGTACAAAGCTTTAGTTTAACACAGAAGGCAAAGTAACAATCATGTCGGTGACATGTTATTCTTCCCTTCTAGGATGCTGAATAGCTTTAGCTGCATTTCAATTATTATTTAGCAACTATGTGACAGTATTTCTTTTTTTATAGTTAGTGAGTTTAAAGGATCAGTATGGAGCAGAGTTGTCTGTGGCACAGTAGGAATCCGCAAGAAGCAATGTTGATGACATAGAACTTGTATTCATATTTCCTTGGAAAAACGCACACTGCAGGGATTCTACAAATTCAACTTATAAAAGCTGAACATTGACATTTCTACATCCTAAGATGATGTGAAAGCTTAGTTAACTCAAAACTAGTTGGTGATCTTTCATTTATTTATAACAGTAAGCTTCGGTGGCGCAACTGCAGAAGGGCAATTGTGAAAAATAGGCAAAGGAAGGCTCAACCCAAGTCAATATGCATCAATATTCTACCCAAGAAACTAGAATTATAACAAGTATAAATGGAGATCCATTGCCAAGCTTGAAATAGGGTCTTATTCTGCCAAGGAGAGACATTGAGAGTCCTGATTACCCCGCCCACACACAGTGATTGACAGCTCTCCCTATATCAGTGTGTACAAAGAAGGCTGTCACTCACTTTGTGTGAGTGGGGTAAGAAGGACTCTCAATGTCTCTCCTAGGAGTCCTGTTGTTCATAAATCCTTCCCCAAGTTATTTTTACCCTTTATACAGTTTCACAGTGCTCAGCTTCTGATGCACTGAGATAACACAGCAAAAAATTATCCTACCAATTTAATCCAAAGGGAGGGGGTAAAGAGAAACCAAAAAACCACCCTGGCCCTGCAGATAGCTAGGTTAGTGTCACCAGAACCAGCAACACCCCAGCCCCGCAGATAGATAGGTTAGTGTCACCAGATCCAGCATATCACCCCAGCCCTGCAGATAGATAGGTTAGTGTCACCAGAACCAGCATATCACCCCAGCCCTGCAGATAGATAGGTTAGTGTCACCAGACCCAGCATATCACCCCAGCCCTGCAGATAGATAGGTTAGGGTCACCAGATCCAGCATATCACCCCAGTCCTGCAGATAGATAGGTTAGTGTCACCAGATCCAGCATATCACCCCAGTCCTGCAGATAGATAGGTTAGTGTCACCAGACTCAGCATATCACCCCAGCCCCGCAGATAGATAGGTTAGTGTCACCAGAACCAGCATATCACCCCAGTCCTGCAGATAGATGGGTTAGTGTCACCAGAACCAGCATATCACCCCAGCCCTGCAGATAGATGGGTTAGTGTCACCAGAACCAGCATATTACTTCAGTCCTGCAGATAGATAGGTTAGTGTCACCAGAACCAGCATATCACCCCAGCCCTGCAGATAGATAGGTTAGTGTCACCAGAACCAGCATATCACCCCAGCCCTGCAGATAGATAGGTTAGTGTCACCAGAACCAGCATATTACTTCAGTCCTGCATATAGATAGGTTAGTGTCACCAGAACCAGCATATCATCCCAGTCCTGCAGATAGATAGGTTAGTGTCACCAGAACCAGCATATCACCCCAGCCCTGCAGATAGATAGGTTAGTGTCACCAGAACCAGCATATCACCCCAGCCCTGCAGATAGATAGGTTAGTGTCACCAGAGCCAGCATATCACCCCAACCCTGCAGATAGATAGGTTACTGTCACCAGAATCAGCATATCACCCTAGTCCTGCAGATAGATAGGTTAGTGTCACCAGAACCAGCATATCACCCCAGCCCTGCAGATAGATAGGTTAGGGTCCCCAGAACCAGCATATCACCCCAGCCCTGCAGATAGATAGGTTACTGTCACCAGAACCAACAGATCACCCCAGCCCTGCAGATAGATAGGCTATTGTCACCAGAACCAGCATATCACCCCAGCCCTGCAGATAGGTTAGTGTCACCAGAACCAGCATATCACCCCAGCCCTGCAGATAGATAGCTTAGTGTCACCAGACCAGCATATCACCCCAGCCCTGCAGATAGATAGGTTAGTGTCACCAGACCCAGCATATCACCCCAGTCCTGCAGATAGATAGGTTAGTGTCACCAGACTCAGCATATCACCCCAGCCCCGCAGATAGATAGGTTAGTGTCACCAGAACCAGCATATCACCCCAGTCCTGCAGATAGATGGGTTAGTGTCACCAGAACCAGCATATCACCCCAGCCCTGCAGATAGATGGGTTAGTGTCACCAGAACCAGCATATTACTTCAGTCCTGCAGATAGATAGGTTAGTGTCACCAGAACCAGCATATCACCCCAGCCCTGCAGATAGATAGGTTAGTGTCACCAGAACCAGCATATCACCCCAGCCCTGCAGATAGATAGGTTAGTGTCACCAGAACCAGCATATTACTTCAGTCCTGCATATAGATAGGTTAGTGTCACCAGAACCAGCATATCATCCCAGTCCTGCAGATAGATAGGTTAGTGTCACCAGAACCAGCATATCACCCCAGCCCTGCAGATAGATAGGTTAGTGTCACCAGAACCAGCATATCACCCCAGCCCTGCAGATAGATAGGTTAGTGTCACCAGAGCCAGCATATCACCCCAACCCTGCAGATAGATAGGTTACTGTCACCAGAATCAGCATATCACCCTAGTCCTGCAGATAGATAGGTTAGTGTCACCAGAACCAGCATATCACCCCAGCCCTGCAGATAGATAGGTTAGGGTCCCCAGAACCAGCATATCACCCCAGCCCTGCAGATAGATAGGTTACTGTCACCAGAACCAACAGATCACCCCAGCCCTGCAGATAGATAGGCTATTGTCACCAGAACCAGCATATCACCCCAGCCCTGCAGATAGGTTAGTGTCACCAGAACCAGCATATCACCCCAGCCCTGCAGATAGATAGCTTAGTGTCACCAGACCAGCATATCACCCCAGCCCTGCAGAAGATAGGTTAGTATCACCAGAAGCAGCATATCCTGACCCTCTGGTCTCCTTGGATGGTTTTAAACTCCTTCGGGCAGACAGGACAAGGGAGAGCGGTAAGAAGAAAGGAGGAGGGCTGGCAATGTTTGTGAATAATAGATGGTGTAATCCTAGGCACATTGTGATTAAGGAGCAAACTTGCTGTAAGGACATTGAACTATTAGCTGTGAGCATGAGACCTTTCTACCTACCAAGGGAACTATCACATGTCATCGTGATAACTGCAAATGTCCCCCCTCTGCGAAAGCTGACACTGCCTGCGAGGTCCTACAAGCCACGCTGAGCCAGTTACAGTTAAAACATCCCCAGGCCCTCTTTCTTCTGACGGGTGATTTCAACCATGCCTCTCCATCATCCACACTGCCCAGTTTCACACAGTATGTAACCTGCCACACAAGAGACAACAAAACACTGGACTTGTTCTTTGCCAACGTGAGGGAGGCATATAACTCATCAGCCCTACCGCCCCTGGGGAGATCGGATCACAACCTAGTACATCTCCGACCTGTATACAAGCCACTTGTACGTAGAGAACCTGCTGTCACCCGCACAGTGAGGATATGGTCCGAGGAGAGTGATGAGGCTCTGAGGGATTGTTTTGACACAACCGCATGGGAAGTTCTGCAGGATTCTTATGGGGAAGATATAGAAGGACTCACACACTGCATAACAGACTACATTAATTTTTGTGTGGACAACACAGTACCCACAAAAGTGGTGAGGTGCTTCTCCCATAACAAACCATGGATTAACTCTGATATAAAAACACTACTTAAGGAGAAAAAGATGGCATTCAGGACAAGAGATAAGGAGGGGTTGAGGGAAGTACAAAAGGAGCTGAGGAATCAAATCAGGCAGGGAAAAGCCAGTTATAAAGAAAAAATGGAAAAGCAAATGGAAAGAAAAGACATAAGGGGGGGTCTGGGAGGGGCTTAAGTCAATTTTGGGTCATAAATAGTCTGTCTGCCAGATTGAGGCAGATGTTAATTGGCTTAATGAACTAAACCTATTCTTCAACAGATTTGATCACACACCAGCTCCTCCCACCCCAGTATGTCCTTCAGCTCCCCCCACCACAATGACTTCTCCCCATGCGGCCACTTCCCAACAGACCAGTAAATCCAGAAATCCGTCTTTATCTGGCCACAGTCTGACCTTCACACGGGCCCAGGTGAGGAAGGAGATGAAAAAGATCAAGGCGTGGAAAGCCGCAGGGCCAGATGACATCAGTGCAAGGCTAATTAAGACTTGCGTGGACCAGCTGTGTGGTATAATTACATATATGTATAATATGAGCCTGAGGCAGGAAATAGTCCCTGAATTATGGAAATCTTCTTGTGTGGTACCAGTTCCAAAGAAACCCCACCCTATGGACCTCAACGACTACAGACCTGTAGCACTGACATCCCACCTGATGAAGATCTTGGAGAGATTGGTTCTCACACATCTCCGCCCTCTAGTGAGCCCCGCTATGGACCCCCTCCAGTTTGCTTATCGGCCGGGCATTGGGGTAGATGATGCCATCATCCATCTTCTGCACAGTGCTCTGTCTCACCTGGAGAAACCAGGGAACACAGTAAGAATAATGTTCTTTGACTTCTCCAGTGTTTTTAACACCATACAGCCCAGGCTATTGAGGGACAAGCTGGGCCTTGCTGGAGTGGCCCACCACCTCTCCAACTGGATCCTAGACTACCTCACAAATCGACCTCAATACGTGAGAGCCCAAGACTGTGTGTCAGGTACCGTGATCTGTAATACGGGGGCACCTCAGGGTACGGTTCTCGCCCCTTTCCTCTTCACACTGTACACTGCAGATTTTAGGTGCAACTCATCCAGCTGCTACCTACAGAAGTATTCTGACGACTCTGCAATAGTAGGTCTCATCACAGATGATGATGACAGGGAGTACAGAGAACTGAACCGGGATTTTGTGGACTGGTGCCACCGGAACCACCTGAAGATTAACGCGGGGAAGACCAAGGAGATGGTGGTGGACTTCCGCAAAGGCAGAAGCCCTCCTAAACCAGTGGACATCCTGGGGACGGGCATCGAGATTGTGAACACCTATAAGTACCTGGGTTTGCTCCTTAATAATAAGCTGGACTGGGCAGATCATATGGAGGCCCTGTACAGGAAGGGCCACAGCAGGCTCTACCTGCTTAGGAAACTGAGAGCCTTTGGAATTCGGGGGGCACTTCTTAGAACTTTCTTCAACTCGGTAGTGGCATCAGCCATCTTCTTTGGAGTGGCCTTCTGGGGGAGCAGTATATCAACCAGGGACAGAAATAAACTTGACAAGCTGATTAGAAAGGCCAGCTCTGTCCTGGGGAGCCCACTGGACCCAGTGCAGGTGGTGGGTGACAGAAGGATACTGTCCGTGGTGAGCTCTATGCAGAAGAAGAAGTCCCATCCCATGCATGAGACTGTGATCACGCTGAGCAGTACTGTCAGTGACCGACTGCTCCACCCTAGGTGTGAGAAGGAGCGCTATCGGAAGTCTTTCCTCCCCACCGCGGTTAGGCTGTACAACCAACACCGACCTAAGCGGAGATCATTACACACAGAGAACTGAAATATCTCTCTGCCTGTTATATCCCCCCCCTCCTCTGCTACATCCTATCTGTCTGTCGGCTATCAAAGTAATGCCTCTCACCTTGGAACATTCCTGTACATGTTGTATTTGTATTTGTATCTGCTTATCTTATCTTATCTTTGCTCCTGTAACACACTGAATTTCCCCTTTGTGGGACTATTAAAGGACATTATTATTATTATTATTATTATTATTATTATTATTATTATTATTATTATTATTATTATTATTATTATTATTACTATTATTACTATTATTATTATTATACCACCCCAGTCCTGCAGATAGATAGGTTAGTGTCACCAGAACCAGCATATCACCCCAGTCCTGCAGATAGATAGGTTAGTGTCACCAGAACCAGAATATCACCCCAGCCCTGCAGATAGATAGGTTAGTATCACCAGAGCCAGCATATCACCCCAGCCCTGCAGATAGATAGGTTAGTGTCACCAGAACCAGAATATCACCCCAACCCTGCAGGGTGGCACCCCAATCACCCCAGCCCTGCAGATAGATAGGTTACCCCCCCCCCCCCCCCCCCCCCGTGTCACCAGAGCCAGCATATCACCCCAGCCCTGCAGATAGATAGGTTAGTGTCACCAGAACCAGCATATCACCCCAACCCTGCAGATAGATAGGTTACTGTCACCAGAACCAGCATGTCACCCCAGTCCTGCAGATAGATGGGTTAGTGTCACCAGAACCAACAGATCACCCCAGCCCTGCAGATAGATAGGTTATTGTCACCAGAGCCAGCATATCACCCCAGCCCTACAGATAGATAGGTTAGTGTCACCAGAACCAGCATATCACCCCAGCCCTGTATATAGATAGGTTAGTGTCACCAGAACCAGCATATCACCCCAGTCCTGCAGATAGATAGGTTAGTGTCACCAGAACCAGCATATCACTCCAGCCCTGCAGATAGGTTAGTGTCACCAGAACCAGCATATCACCCCAGCCCTGCAGATAGATAGGTTAGTGTCACCAGAACCAGAATATCACCCCAGCCCTGCAGATAGATAGGTTAGTGTCACCAGAACCAGAATATCACCCCAGCCCTGCAGATAGATAGGTTAGTGTCACCAGAACCAGCATATCACCCCAGCCCTGCAGATAGATAGGTTAGGGTCCCCAGAACCAGCATATCACCCCAGCCCTGCAGATAGGTTAGTGTCACCAGAACCAGCGTATCACCCCAGCCCTGCAGATAGATAGGTTAGTGTCACCAGAACCAGCATATCACCCCAGCCCTGCAGATAGATAGGTTACTGTCACCAGAACCAGCAGATCACCCCAGCCCTGCAGATAGATAGGTTACTGTCACCAGAACCAGCATATCACCCCAGTCCTGCAGATAGATAGGTTAGTGTCACCAGACCCAGCATATCACCCCAGCCCTGCAGATAGATAGGTTAGTGTCACCAGAACCAGCATATCACCCCAGTCCTGCAGATAGGTTAGTGTCACCAGAACCAGCATATCACCCCAGCCCTGCAGATAGATAGGTTAGTGTCACCAGAACCAACATATCACCCCAGTCGTACAGATATTCCCTCTGAATATTTGTGAATAAATTGTGTGTTACTATTCCACTTTTCAAAGGGGTATGTCCTTACTAGAGATGAGCGAATTTCCCAGAATTTGCAGGGTAATGCCCAGATGACAGTTTCCACCCCATATACAGTAGAAAGAGATAGATGGGAGCCAAAAACAAACAGTGAGAGCAAGGCAGGCCCTTTATTGTAACAGCATTGTGGGTTTAGTGCTTGGACCACCTTTTTGACTCCACAATTTTTCCTATACTGATATATTAAATTAAAATTGGGTAAAATCTAGATTTATATTTAGGTTTGCAAAATAAACAAAATGCACACAAGACACTCGGACAGGACAAAGCCTCAGTCGTCTTATGTAATATATAAGATTATATATTATTATATATGTTATATGCTCCAGGACCTAGCAGTGTATCGCTGTTGAGTGACGATCCTGTGCACCAAAATAACTACAGAAAAGTTTATTTGAAGAGACTTGACATGCTGTCGCGGGTGCTGCGGTTTGGGCCATACCAAGCCATTTATCAAGAACAAATATATGAACACAAGTAGATATTTTATGCACATTGGGGTCATGAACTAATATCTACAGGACATAAAAAGTAATACATAAAGTCATAACATTGCCCATCCATTGTTATACAAGAAAAAGAGTGGTTTGCAACATTGGAATAGGAGCATCGATTACAATGGGCAACCAAACATTGACATTGAGGTTCTCTCTTTGCAGACAGCTGGTGGTGGTGGGAATAATGGCTGCCCAAGTCAGAGAACATCTTTATTATTATATCAGATTATACAATAAGACATCACATCATATGATTGATGAACAGTGGAATTTTTCCAACAAAGTCATCTGAGTGTACTCTCCAATAATATTTCCATTACGGGGGTCTTAGGATCAATCTTCAGCCAAGGACGACATCTTCATGGATTTTGTATGTTTTCCTTGTGTTTGTGAGGGTTTCTTTTTGGTACTCCGGTTTTCTTCCACACTCCAAAGACTTACCTGATAGGAAATTTAGATTGTGGACAGTATTGGCAAGATCTCTGTAAAGCGCCGCAGAATATGATCGCGCTATAGAAGTAAGCAAAATAAATAATAAAAGAATAATAAGCTTATTAGGTTAAGGTTCAATGGATTTGATGCTACTTATATTCTTTCATTGGGTATATTGAAAATTCATATCAAACTATAGAGTGAGGGGGCTAAAGAAAAAGAAGGTAGAAAGGCACTAATAGTAATGCACACTGATTTTGTTCTAAAAATCCCCCGACCTTACAACCTGGAGGACTTAAAGGAGTTTTCTCATGAACATAAATTTAAAGACAATTAAAAGTTATACATTTTTCCAAATACAAATAACTAAAAATTTAAAGATTTTCTATATGTCCTTATTGTGGTCGGATTATCTTCTCATACATGTAGTGTCCCTCCTGATAACCAGCCAGATGTCCTTATTGTGGTCGGGGTTTTCTCCCCCTCCTTGTTTTCCCCCCTCCTGATAACCAGCCATGATGTCCTTATTGTGGTCGGGTTATCTTCTCATACCTGTAGTGTCCCCTGATACCAGCCAGATGTCCTATTGTGGTCGGGTTATCTTCTCATACATATTGTGCCCCCCCTGATAACCAGCCATGATGTCCTTATTGTGGTCAGGTTATCTTCTCATACATGTAGTGTCCCCTCCTGATAACCAGCCATGATGTCCTTATTGTGGTCGGGTTATCTTCTCATACATGTAGTGTCCCCTCCTGATAACCAGCCATGATGTCCTTATTGTGGTCGGGTTATCTTCTCATACATGCAGTGTCCTCCGATAACCAGCCAGATGCCTATTGGGGGCTCCCAAGTGTCCCCTGATAACCAGCCATGATGTCCTTATTGTGGTCGGGTTATCTTCTCATACATGTAGTGTCCTCCTGATAACCAGCCATGATGTCCTTATTGTGGTCGGGTTATCTTCTCAACATGTAGTGCCCCCCGATAACCAGCCAGAGCCATTGTGGCGGGACCACACCATGTAGTGTCCCTGCCTGATAACCAGCCATGATGTCCTTATTGTGGTCGGGTTATCTTCTCATACATGCAGTGTCCTCCTGATAACCAGCCATGATGTCCTTATTGTGGTCGGGTTATCTTCTCATAACTCCGAAACCACCAGATGTCCAGTGGTCGGGTTATCTTCCAACAGAGGTCCCCAAACCAGCCATGATGTCCAGGAAACCCCCAAACCACCAGATGTCCTATGTGGTCGGGTTATCTTCT
Source organism: Leptodactylus fallax (assembly GCA_947044405.1). NCBI lineage: Eukaryota > Metazoa > Chordata > Amphibia > Anura > Leptodactylidae > Leptodactylus > Leptodactylus fallax. Next base: position 2,701,002 of record CAMRHE010000204.1, read on the forward strand.
CATACATGCAGTGCCCCTCCTGATATCCAGCCATGATGTCCTTATTGTGGTCAGGGGGTTATCTTCTCATACATGTAGTGTCCTCCTGATAACCAGCCATGATGTCCTTATTGTGGTCGGGTTATCTTCTCATACATGTAGTGTCCCTCCTGATAACCAGCCATGATGTCCTTATTGTGGTCGGGTTATCTTCTCATCCATGTAGTGTCCCTGTCTGATAACCAGCCATGATGTCCTTATTGTGGTCGGGTTATCTTCTCATGCCCTGTCCCTGCCTATTTCTGTGTTCCTGCACAGAGAGATTACAATTAGTAAATCATGGCTGGGTTTGAGACCATAGAAGTTCCTGCATTCATGGTCATATCCAGTGACAACCGATCGGGACAACAGATGTCACCACTAAGATGGTTAGAGAAAATCTTCAAAACTGTTTAATAATTTTTAATTATTTATATTTGCAAAAATATTTAACTTTTAATCATCTCAAAATCTACAAATTTAAATATAATTATGTTCATGGGAAAACCCTTCTAAAGAATCTGTTGTTTATGTCTTAGTGTCAGATACCCCAAGACTCTTTCAGAGGTCTCGCGGAGTCCATACATTAACAGGTCAGAGATGTTTTCCTACCACAAGGAGGACCTACTCTAATATTAGGCAGGTGGTTTTGATGTTATGGCTGGTCGGTGTATATAGAGTTACTGTATATATGTTTTCCTTTAATACCATAAAGCAATCTTCTATGATGTGAATTATCTTTGAGTTTTCAATGTGTTATTATTGAGGATTAGAAACTTTAATTGACCTAAAATCTTCACTAGTTGATCTCATTTTGTACTTCAAAGATAATAAATACCAGTTAACAATTTTTTGCAGGTCTCATATTACTAGTTTTAGACAATACTGTGTTTACAGCCACAATTATCCATGGCAGATGTCTTTGTAAGTGGATTTTTCTGTACTGAATACCTTAGACAAGTGAGTCAACAGAATGCCGTGCAGCTGTACCGTCAATCTGTCCATACTGAATCCTCCATTGTCTGGGCGACTGAACGTATTAATACACTCCCCTAAGTTGTAGGTAAGGATCTGTGGATGCGTTTGCTAAGTTTATATAGTAAATCCACATTGTGCAGTTTTACAAGCACAGCATAAGGTTGGTAAACAGAAGAGGCCTGAAAATTGTGCTACTCTTGTTTCGACATGAGACAAGCATGTACGGGGATCTGTAGAGGTGTGATACCGCTATATAAGTATCATTGTGGCTTGGCTGTGAAAAGTTATCTTACAAATTTCTACCTGTAAGAACATGGATTAGCTGTGAACCTTGATAGCAAATTACTGAAACTGAGACTACAGAAGAAAATATATACTGGTGTTTATTAAAGGGACACTCCCACTCCCATTTAAAGGGATTGTCCGACCCGTTAAACCATTAGGAGGTTCAGAATGCTTTCAAAAAATTGTAAAAAGTGATACCCTGCATTTTTAGCCTTTTGAAATTTAAATTACTGGCCCCTTTAACCCCTCCCACTGCAGCCATTTTTCATTTTTGACTCCCCACGTTACAAAAGCTGTAACTTTCAGGACTAGACACATTTTCAACTTTTTCATACAAGTGGTTTTGAGGGCTATAACATTTTATTCCTTTATATGATTCAAATAATTTTTGCCCCTTTTTTGGTGATAAGTAGGGATTGTGTTTTTATGTTTTTTATTTTTCCTTATTTTGTTTCCTTTATTTTTTGATTTTTCTTATTTTAATAATCAAGAAAATGTAAACAAAAAAGGAGGGGAAATGTGTCTATTTTTCACATTTTTTATTTTTTTTTATAGCACAAATTGCTAAATAAAAAAATTTAAAAATAGTTTTTTTTTATGTTGCCATTAATTATTGTTTTGTTGCCGGGGGTGGGGCTAAAACCTATGACATGGCCATATTTTTTTTTACATTTATTTATTTTAAATTTTTTTTAATAATCATGTTTTTAAAGAATTTTTGAGGTTTTTAAATTTTTTTTTCATGTTATTTACATTTTAAAAAATACCTAAAAATCTATGCTTCATGCAGTGGTCACAGCACAGGAATAAAAAATTCTACCATAGAAGTCAATAGGGTCTACTCCAGACCATTGTGTTACGGCCCATGTACAAGTCCAGGAGAAAGGAAGTGACAAACTATTTTAGGATTAGCTATATTTGCATGGTTCTTAGGATTTTTTAAAAATATAGATAACATGGAAAATTGAACACAACATCACCAAAAATTCTTTAAAAATCTGTTTAATATAAAAAGTTCATTTAAACAATAAGTCATTTCCTAGTGACGCTTTCCCTTTAAATCACTTTCTTGATAACCAACTTCTAACTTACTATTTGGATTATACCTGAGATGGATGTGGCAACTGATGGCCATTTTATTAGAGACACTTGGAGATAATTGGGGCTCCCCAATATTGAAAGTAGACATGTGACCCCAGGGTGCTGCATAAAATCAAGTGAGCAAGCTTTCAGTGTGAATCCACATTAGAATTGGAAAATTTTGCAATTCAAGTGACTTTGTACGAGGTCTGATCATTGATGCCAGATTACCCAGAGGAAATATTTCAGGAACTGTCAGTCTTGTGGGGTGTTCTCGAGCAGCGGTGTGGAGGGTATACCGAGAATGGCTTGATCGAGAAAAAGTATCCAGTGAAAGGAATTCTGACCTCTATGTAACATTGGGGCTACTACTGACTACCATTACTTGGAGTGTTATGTGCCTTTTTGGGTGGTTAGTTGGATGGACCATGCTATTTAATGTGATTTTTCTGACATTTTTGGTGGCCTAATATACTGTATGTACTACTGCTGTGGACTGTTATTCCTCCTGTGATGCGCCTTTGCACTCATATGCAACATATTCCTTGATTGGTTTTTAGATTTTTCAATAAAGATTGTAATTTTTTTAACCAGAATTGTCTTTTGGACTCAGCATTCTTTGTGGGTTTTCTATATCTCTGAGTGGCATTTAATAATGAGTTATATTTAGAGATACCACCAGAATTCTCCAAAAGTTCGAGCTAAACTGGAAACGTTTTGGGTTTGCACACCGAGAACTGGAAGTGAAATTATTATTGTCTGGGAATGTTGACATGCCCAATATCTTTGCCACACCTTGGCTCCTGTGATATCTGTGTATACCACAATACATTTCTGTGGTTCTGAAGCCCAAAGGCTATCCAACGCATTATTAGATCGGCGTCTCTAATAAAGTGGCCATTCAGTGTACACTATAGATTGGATTATCAACTGAATGTAGGAATATTGTATATTTTTTCCAATTTCTCTATTCACCTGTAACCTTTCCATCTACAAATACTTCAGAAAGACCCTTGTTACACTCTTTGTAATTAAACAAACTGTAGATCACAGTTTCGAGCTAGTAACAATGGTTAAATAGCCAACTTTCTCTCATAAATTACACCTTGTGTTATTTTGTAACATGTTGATAGTGGAAGAAACGAAAAAAAAAAAAAACATGCAAATGATAAAGACTGTTGTATGGGAACAAGCATCTGCCGAAAACTAGCAGTCAATTCCTGCTAAACAAAATGCAAATGATCTATTCAAATTGTGAGCTTATTTGCAAAAGGTCCAAGAAAAACAATTTCACATTTATTTTACTTCAAAGACTCCAAATACAAAATGGAAAAATAATGACTTTTCAGAATTGAACATAAATAAATAAATAAAAAAATTGTAAGTAATTTGGTGTTTTCTTTAAAATGTAGGTAAAGTTTTCAGGTCTGAGTAAAGTTTTGAGATATGTTTCATATGTTCAGTTCTTATTATTAGAATTCTGTGGAAAAGGCAAAAAAAAGAAAAAAAAAGATTATTGGACAATTTTTCTACTTAATTCAGAAATACTTGTGTCACTCCTGCGAGGATTCTTCTACAGTGTCTCACTAGATAAGTCAGCTCAGACATTTGCCGTGTCTTTGCACGTCCAGTTATATTGTAGTCACTGAAGATCTGTCACATACTGTATTAATGAGTTAGAGAGTTCTGATCTCCAGACTTCAGGCCACGAAATGCAGACCTATATGGACCAGATTTTCCAGACTCAATTCAACCTAAAATTTGGGACTAGAGATGGGCAAACCTTAGAAGATTCCTTTCATCTTGAGTTCGGACAACGATTGACAATCAATCCTCCAGTTCGTTTTGCTTCAAATTTGTTCGGATAGAACCAGAGGTGAATTATTATAGTTTGGGGTCACTTCAGATTCCAGAGTATTATAGGTGGAGGCCCAGGGGAGGTGACAAAAATACAAAAAAACATTCATACCTACCTTCCCTCACCTCTTCTAGGCATATGACATGACATCATGATGCTCAGGGTGCCACATGTAATGGTGAGGCACAATCTCAGTGATGATGCTGGGTGCATGACCTCACCAAAGAGAACAAGAAAGGGCTATGGACCCTATGCGGAGGCTCAGAAGAGGTGAGGGAAGGTGAGTATAATGTTTTTTATTTTTTACACTTCCCCTGACCCTCCACCTCCCCTGACATCTGAGTGCCCTCCAAGTGCCTTCCACTACCCATTGATTTCCATAAGGGGTTCCCTTCTGTTCCAATATCACAGAGCAGGAGAGGACCTGCTCTATAATCCTTGAAATGGAACAGAGCACTGGAAGCCCCTTGGATGGGACACTCGTTCATGTGCATGGGGCCTTAATGAGTTTACTCGGAAAGTCAAACCAGCTCCTCCCGCTCCCATGCCCCATCCATGGTGTTTAATAAAATGCATGCTCTGGGTATGACACACTTTTTTGGCACTCTGTGTTTTTTATTTTAATCATTAACTATTCCCTTTTGCCCACTTTAGTTTTTATGTTGCTTTTGTCCAGTTTTTTTGCATCATTATTCACATGTTTTTATCTACTTTTTAGCCAAAAAATGTTACTTCCTGATTTTACTAACTAGCCAATAGTGATTTATGAAAAACCCTACATTACATTATATTGCTTTTTGTGTCCATGGTCCTGAAGAAGTCAGGGAAGTGTGTTGCTAGCACAGCTGGATAATATAGCCTATGACTCCTGCTGGTTCACACTAACGAATAACACCTGCTGGCCTGGGATTGATTTTAATGACTGATACTATTATCTTTGCTTGTCAGTGGGTTATGTTGCCTCGTATCAATTCTCAACAAGATGTGTAAATTGAAGCTTTTAGACTCCAGTGTACAATCTGTAACAGAACTTCCAACCTACTATATGCAATTTATGACATTAGTGTGGGTCCCCTTAGTCACCAGGGTTCAATAAGAAGAGACGCCAAACACATCTAGAGAAAAGATAAGTAGAGCCCCACTGCGTAGGTTTCTAGTTTTATGCTGATCTCTTTGAAGAGGAAGGTCCTGGCAGGTCTGTACCGAAATGTTACTACAATATCTGTAGAAATCTACAAAGTTCATGGCCTGAAACCAGAGGACAAAAGTTAAACACATTCTAATGTATCCACATGCAGCATTTACTATATACCGTTCCTTGCCACACTTTTGTGTTTTTTATTTTAATCATTGACTATCCCCTTTTACACTTGTTTCCCATTTTTATGGTGTTTTTTCAAATTTTTTGTCAAATTTTTCACACATTTTTTATTTGAAAAAAATACTCCTTCAAGATATCACAGGTGTTATTCCAACTCAAGATATAAATCACAAGTCTGAAACTAACTTGCCTAAGGGCATTCTATCTACGACCAAGACAAACACCCACTAAATAAAGACATACAAGAAGGTGTGAATGTAAAAAATGGCAAAATTCCAGACACCAAACACCACTACAGATTGCAAATGAATGGTTTTTACTATTTTCCTGTTCTTAAGTGATTCATAGTAAAAATATGTCACCTGTCCCATACTGAACTCTGAATTTATGACAATGTTGAAGAAAGACTTCTAGGCACTGCATTCCAGCCATTCTACTTATCGTAGGTGGTATATGGGGAGTAAATATTTAATTTAGATAGTGATTCTGTTTTATGTGCCCTTTGTTTACCAAAAATTGAAGGCTGTGCCATGAGTTATATTTATTATATGCGATTATATGATTTTTTTTTATATCTACTTTGACAATTTCAAAGGGAATCTATCACCAGAACCCAACATATCACCCCAGCCCTGCAGATAGATAGGTTAGTGTCACCAGAACCAGCATATCACCCCAGCCCTGCAGATAGATAGGTTAGTGTCACCAGAACCAGCATATCACCCCAGCCCTGCAGATAGATAGGTTAGTGTCACCAGAACCAGCATATCACCCCAGCCCTGCAGATAGATAGGTTAGTGTCACCAGAACCAGCATATCACCCCAGCCCTGCAGATAGATAAGTTACTGTCACCAGAACCAGCATTCCCCCCAGCCCTGCAGATAGATAGGTTAGTGTCACCAGAACCAGCATATCACCCCAGCCCTGCAGATAGATAGGTTAGTGTCCCAGAACCAGCAAAACACCCCAGCCCGCAGAAAATCCCCAGAACCAGCATATCACCCCAGCCCTGCAGATAGATAGGTTAGTGTCACCAGAACCCCAGCATATCACCCCAGCCCTGCAGATAGATAGGTTAGTGTCACCAGAACCAGCATATCACCCCAGCCCTGCAGATAGATAGGTTACGTGTCACCAGAACCAGCATATCACCCCAGCCCTGTAGATAGATAGGTTACTGTCACCAGAACCAGCATATCACCCCAGCCCTGCAGATAGATAGGTTAGTGTCCCCAGAACCAGCATATCACCCCAGCCCTGTAGATAGATAGGTTAGTGTCCCCAGAACCAGCATATCACCCCAGCACTGCAGATAGATAGGTTAGTGTCCCCAGAACCAGCATATCACCCCAGCCCTGCAGATAGATAGGTTAGTGTCACCAGAACCAGCACATCACCCCAGCCCTACAGATAGATAGGTTAGTGTCACCAGAACCAGCATATCACCCCAGCCCTGCAGATAGATAGGTTAGTGTCACCAGAACCAGCATATCACCCCAGCCCTGCAGATAGGTTACTGTCACCAGAACCAGCAATCACCCCAGCCCTGTGGATAGATAGGTTACTGTCACCAGAACCAGCATATCACCCCAGCCCTGCAGATAGATAGGTTAGTGTCCCCAGAACCAGCATATCACCCCAGCCCGGGCAGATAGGTTAGTGTCCCCAGAACCAGCATATCACCCCAGCCCTGCAGATAGATAGGTTAGTGTCACCAGAACCAGCATATCACCCAGTCCTGCAGATAGACCCTAGGTTAGTGTCACCAGAACCAGCATATCACCCCAGCCCTGCAGATAGATAGGTTAGTGTCACCAGAACCAGCATATCACCCCAGCCCTGTAGATAGATAGGTTAGTGTCCCCAGAACCAGCATATCACCCCAGTCCTGCAGATAGATAGGTTAGTGTCACCAGAACCAGCATATCACCCCAGCCCTGCAGATAGATAGGTTAGTGTCACCAGAACCAGCATATCACCCCAGCCCTGCAGATAGATAGGTTAGTGTCACCAGAACCAGCATATCACCCCAGCCCTGCAGATAGATAGGTTAGTGTCACCGAACCAGCATACACCCCAGCCCGCAGTTGTTTTTGCCCGACCGCACCCCCCCTGCAGTAGAGGTTAGTGGAAAGAAGTCATATTCTGACATGAGAAACTGATGTTCATATAAATGTAGCTTTTCAAAACAAAGTGATTTTACAAAATATTTTTTTGTAAAAGTCATAGTTTTATTTTATCTACAGTATAGAAGACCAGTGAAAATGTACAAAGACAGAGAGGCAGAATCATCATGGTTTGTGGTGTCTCAAATTATTGTAATTCTTTGTCTATGACTTAATACTGTAGAGTAAATAATTGTTCTGCTTTTTTTGCTTATGACTCTTGTGATCAGCAAGGGAGCCTCATTTCTAACATTACACATGCTAAATGGATTCAGCAGAGGTTGGAATGAGCATTGCAAAGTTTTAGTATGATTGCACGATACTCTGTCATGAGATGTGTATCCTTTATGTGCCCATGGCTCGTGTTGAGCATTGCATCCCAAATCTTCCTAGTATGTTGCCAATATTGTGTTAAATAGGTTTCATTATTTACAGACGTCAAGGGAGAATTTCCATTGACGTATCTTATATATACTGAATAAATAATAAAAGAGAATAAAAAAAACAAGAAAAATGACTTTTCAATATGTAAAAAAAAATCCTATAAAACACATTGTCTCCTTTTTTTATTGTTATTACTATTCCTGTATTGACTTTCAAAGCAAACAGGAAAAAAAATGGAAAGTGAGTCATATTTTTATAAGCAGTTGTTATGAATACCGGAGGTAATAATTAGATTTTTCTGCTTTTATTTTAATTATTTTCTTCTGTTTAGGTCGGGCTATTGGTAGCAAATAATCCACACTGAATGTTACTCTCTAAATACCCGATTACCTGTATGTCCCTACTGTAAGACATTATAATGAATCTGCCTATTTTGTAAACAAGATCTCTCCGCACATTAGCGATGCCTCAGAGAAGCTTTGTGCAAAGATATTGCTAGGTAATGACACACATGTAGGCTGCGATCGTAACGGCAACTTTATTAGAAATCTGTGGATTAGATATTATTTTACTTGGCGGAGCGATCAATAAAGTCATCTGTGCTTGTTTTAATGAAACCACATACAATGAACAATCATTTTCTCTGAGTTTTAATTGTAGAAGATTAAAGTGGAAATGACATTTGGGATCAGCTTTATACTAGTGATGGGGGAACTGATTTGTCACGAACTGGGTTCGACCCGAATATTCCGAATTGTTCATTTTTTAACAAAACTGAATAAATGTCAATTTTTGAACAAATTAACTAAAATAGTTGTCGCTACTTGTATTGCTCGGTAAAAATGCAGGATAGTCAGTAGCAGGTGGACACCTTACAGTGCTGATGGCTGGTTGTGGGGTGATGGTGGAAGTAGGCATGGATGTGATATTCACCACTGCATGATACAAAGCACTGAGTGCTGCAAAGCTTGCAATACAGCTAGGAGTAGGAGAATTAGAACACAGTTTAGTCAGATTTAATCAATTAACATCAGGTTAGTGAAAGTAATCATAGACAGAACGGAATGAAGGAGAATATTTGTGCTGTGTGAGCCTGATTTCCACAGACAAACAGACAAAGGACAGTTAACCCTTTAATTGCCAATAATCTAATTTTGTCTAAATCTGTTTCGCAATAGAGCAGTTTGATGGGTTCACAGATTGTTTAACATAGTTTTTACTGACAAAGTCAGTCCTGTTAGTGAAAAATCCTTTTTAAGGGTTTTTTTGGGGGCAAGAGTTTACATTTTTTCATTAAATACAAACTAACCTGAAAAAATCTCTGTAGGACTAAGGTTCTACATTGCGGAAAAGCTGCTTTTTTGTTGCAGATTTTGTTGTGCTTTTTTAAGCCAAAGTCAGGAGTGAATTGCGTAGAAGGGAGACATATAAGAAGCTTCCTATATATTTCCCATTCCTTTTGTAGTCACTCCTGGGATTGGCTCCAGAAAATGCAGCAAAATCTGCAACAAATAAAGCAACTTTTCTGCAACATGGGGCCTTAACCTAAAGAGGTTTTTTTGCTCACCCAATAAAAGGTGTTACAGTGGTTTTTATGTTGTTCTCCATTATTTAAGGGGGGGGGGGGCATACTACCACAGCAACCACTATTGCCACCACTCAGCCAGACATGTCCTGCTGCCTGGTCCATCATGTTATTTCATACTTTACTGCCACTTATGTATTGGCATCAGAAAACCAAAACCATACTAATTTTTGGTGGCTTCCTAGGAGCCCTGATATTGTCATACACCTTGTTTTATAGTTAGGTTTCTAGGAACTCTACAATTATTCTCCACTATGTTTTATAGGTAGGTTCCTGGGAGCCCTAAGAGTATTCTACACTATGCTTTATAGATAGGTTTCTAGGAGCCCTGACAGTGACCTACACTATGTTTTATACTTAGGTTCCTAGGAGCCCTGGTAGTGTCATACACATGTATTATAGATATATAGTCTAGGAGTCCGGCGTGCAACACACGTATATAGTTCATAGTACTAGGAGCCCTGCAGTGTCATACACTATGTATTATAGATTGGTTCCTAGGAGCCCTGACAGTGTCATACACTATGTATTATAGATATATAGTACTAGGAGTCCTGGCAGTGTCATACACTACGTATTATAGATATACATAGTACTAGGAGTCCTGACAGTGTCATACACTATGTTTTATAAATACTGTATATAGTACTAGGAGCCCTGACAGTGTCATACACTATGTTTTATAGATAGGTTCCTAGTAGCTGTGACAGTGTTATAAACTATGCGTTAAGCCATTTTAAGCTGTGGTTCATTTTGAACTTTTACGACCCAAAACAAATCTTGGTCCCAAACCTGAATTGTGTTAAATGTCAAGTTAACATTTGCTATATACAGATATGTCTACAGAAAACATTGAATTGTGAGGCAACCATTAAAAATAAACTGCTAGTAACCCTCAAGGCAAATGTTGCTATTGGACTCCATTCCACCATGACCAATATCAGCAGCCATTTAAAAAGCCATTTACACAATCAGAGAATTGATGTTTTTTGATCACTTCTCACACAATAAACAATAAAAGGTTATTTAGAATTTGTATATACCAGACAATGTTCGCAATAAAACGAAGCTGATTTTGCTAAAAAAATAGCTTTCTATTTTGCCCACACATAAAAAAAAAAATCTAAAAATTTATGGAGTCACAATGTGGTGCCCAGGCCGAAAAAAAACTATGATTTTTAAAGTAGAGTGAACATCACAAAAACAAAAAATAGTAGAATTGGGGGGTTTGTTTCATGCAGTCTCCCCCTCCCAAAAAAAAAAAAAAAAAATATTTGCTTACAGTTACAAAGAAAAAAAAGATGTAATAAAAAAAAAACATACAAATAAGCAAAACCGTATACAAAATAAAAGGGCATAAAATAAAGAAATCAGACCTGACTAAGCCTGGCCATGGGAGATTTGGACAGATTACTAGCTTGATTGTATCTCCAGGTATCTAACAATAGAGTCCTGTCCATGAATAATTTTTTGTAGGATCCTTACCCCAACCCTATTTTACAACTTTCCACCTAGCTTATTTTTGGACTATGCCATACCTCTGGGTGTGCACCTCATATATATAGATATGGCGAGTGATGCAGAAAGGTTTTACAAGTCCAAGCATACCAAACATGAAATCCTAATCCTTTCAGCAGATACATACAGTAGGGTGGTTCTGAAGTTTATTAGTCTAGTATCTTTGCTCCCTTGTATACAGAGTATATGAAATATATGGCAAAGGTGACTTGGCTTTTTTTTTTTTTCTATGGGAAAACCTTTTTAAGGTTTATTGCAGACTGCATGGGGAAATATTGTTCTAGGGCAATTGCAATAGGAAATAATCACTTGAAGTGAATATCTACCATTTATCATCATGTTGGTTTATAAGAAAAAATTTTTTGTGCTGATTCATTGCTGTGTCAAGTTAAGCTTTGCTCCATTTCTGCAGACAGTATGTAGTTGCCGCACGCACTCTCTTCAACCTGTGACCTACTGACATGATGCAGAAACCTAGGTAAATTTGTGGGAAAGTTACAAAGAGACAGTGTGTGCTTTTCACGACATGACAGATCTTGCCTTTCTCTCATAGATTTTATGAGAGATATATAAAAGATTGAAATCACTACACAAACAAAAGTGTCAGCGAGAGCTGAAATCAGCATTTTTACAGGATCTAGAAAAGACCTTGTGAATGTGCTGGAAATGCAGTGAACATGCAAACAAAGCATAAGACAGGACATTCTTCAGATTCCTCTACTGTAAGGCACGTTATTTCACCTCCTTGTATTGGACGTCCCTCTTGTGGGATAAACCTGAATATAAGGAACATTGAAAAGTGTCCTGGTAGGCTAGCCAAAGAATATTTGTTTTACCTTGCCGGATCCTTGAGAAGTTTGTGTTGGCCTTTGGAGTCTCAATGGAGTTGTCACTCGCTAATCTGGCCAGTATGGTCTAAGTGGTCTCCATTTCTTGAGGGGGTTATCTGGTCTCTCAAAAAAAAAAAAAAAAGCTATAAAATTACAAAAAAAGCAAAAAATTACAAAAATGATGTGTCTCTTTTATCACCTTCTGATCCAGTGCTCCTTTCTTAATTGAGTAAGGATAACTCATAACCTTATCTCAGAAACCCCACACATTGTGGCACGGTGTGCAGGCCAGTAAATGGGGCATTATACTGTTTGGGGGCAGTAAATGGGGCATTATACTGTTTGGAGGCAGTAAATGGGGCATTATACTGTTTGGGGGCAGTAAATGGGGCATTATACTGTGTGCAGGCCAGTAAATGGGGCATTATACTGTTTGGGGGCAGTAAATGGGGCATTATACTGTTTGGGGGCAGTAAATAGGGCATTATACTGTTTGGAGGCAGTAAAATGGGGCATTTTACTGTTTGGAGACAGTAAATGGGGCATTATACTGTTTGGAGGCAGTAAATGGGGCATTATACTGTTTGGAGGCAGTAAATAGGGCATTATACTGTGTGCAGGCCAGTAAATGGGGCATTAACTGGGGGGGCAGTAATGGGGTATTATACTGTTTGGGGGCAGTAAATGGAGCATTATACTGTTTGGGGGGCAGTAAATGGAGCATTATACTGTTTGGGGGGCAGTAAATGGAGCATTATACTGTTTGGGGGGCAGTAAATGGAGCATTATACTGTTTGGGGGCAGTAAATGGAGCATTATACTGTTTGGGGGCAGTAAATAGAGCATTATACTGTTTGGGGGGCAGTAAATGGAGCATTATACTGTTTGGGGGCAGTAAATGGAGCATTATACTGTTTGGGGGCAGTAAATGGAGCATTATACTGTTTGGGGGCAGAAATGGAGCATTAACTGTTTGGGGGCAGTAAATAGAGCATTATACTGTTTGGGGGGCAGTAAATGGAGCATTATACTGTTTGGGGGGCAGTAAATGGAGCATTATACTGTTTGGGGGCAGTAAATGGAGCATTATGGAGCATTTTTGGGGGGCAGTAAATGGAGCATTATACTGTTTGGAGGCAGTAAATGTAGCATTATACTATTTGGGGGCAGTAAATGGAGCATTATACTGTTTGGAGGCAGTAAATGGGGCATTATACTGTTTGGGGGGCAGTAAATGGAGTATTATACTGTTTGGAGGCAGTAAATGGAGCATTATCCTGTTTGGAGGCAGTAAATGTGGCATTATACTGTTTGGGGGGTGTTATACTGTGTGGGGGCCAGGAAAGGGAGCATTCTACTGGTGGCCAATGTGGAGCAGTCCTGTGTAAAATATGGAGGGGTGCAGCATAGGGTGCCTGTCATTTATCAGACAAGATAGTACAGCATGCTGCACTATTTTCTCCAGATTTTTTGAAAAAAAAATGTTAATGTAAATAGGGGAAGTTCCTATAAGATTGGGAAGAAAAATGCAGACATCCAGACAAAATGCCAAGTCCATCCCTGAGTATAGCACCCAGCTAACTACAGCTGTAACAGAGAAGGTCAGAGCTGATAGAGTGATCCGAGTCAGTCATAGCACAACTTGAGCAATCCAAAAATTAAAAGCTGGATTTACCTAAAGGCACCACATGCCTATTGGTGGACCTGGTGGAGGGAAAATTAACATATGACCATACAATAGAAAATTGTGTTTAATTATATTTGTAAATTTTATGTATTTTTGTGTATTTGGATGTTTCTCGCCTCATCTGGTCTAGCCAGAGCAACTGCAGTCATTGGCTGCATCCAGTTATTGGGTATCCGGTGCTGCCTATTCTAGTCCCAATGTCTGTGCTCTTTCTGCCTACAACTCTCCTCCTCCCCATAGCCAGTGTGTCTCATTGTCAGGAAACCAATGTTTGCAAAACAGGGGACAGTGGGCGGTCCTATTAAGTGATTGACAGCAATCGGACCACCCACTGGACTCATAAGCTCAGAGAAGGCAGGAGCCTAAAGCAATAAATGGCAACCTATACAATCCTGTATATCAATCTGCTGTATAACATGCTGCCTGCAGATCGGACTGAATTTTCAGTGCGACAGGTCCCCTTTAATAGATTATAAATCAGAGTATGTATGGATTCTGCTATGCCGGCTACGGGCAGATACATTACTTACAGAAACAAATATGTCTTTCTATAGTAATTGTAAAAAAATATCTGAAAAATGAACGGAGTAAAACCCCACAGAAGATACACGGCAGTTCTGACTTTTGTAACAGAAATCAGCAGCAATAGGAAAGTGATATGTAATTATATAATGTGGAGCTAAAACCCATTGAAGTAAGTGAAATCTATTCTAATAAGCACGAGGATGGTCGGGAAAGCTTTCACAGTGATAATTAAGCCCAGAGGGTTAAATAGATGAACTTGACATTGCACTAATGGGATCTTACAAATATAGGCTCTTCTTTGTCCATGTACATTAGTAATCTATAGACGCAAACCCAGCATGCTGTATCTGACTGCACGTGTAGATCCCAATTACTTTCATTTGTTAGGTTTTATCTGGATTCATAGTCCATGGATTAGAGTACATTTTTTATTATTAGTCCTCATTTATGATTTTTAAGGTATAGCGTAGGTAATGATGAAAGAACAACCTGTAGCAAAAGGTAATTAAGTGGTTAAGGAGTCGTTCCCGCCGCCATCTTGGAGAACTAAGCACAGATCTTCTGTGGATGTTGCTTGCTCCAATCCGTCTGTCTCTTCATGTCATCCCAGACAGACTGGATGATGCTGAGATCAGGGCTATATCTGTGGGGGCCGGATCATCACTTCCAGGACTCCTCCTCCAAAGGGCAAAGGTCACACCATATATTGATGGGATTTGGATTTCTCTTTTGTTCATTCACTTTGCCCTTTTAATTGATAAAAAGCATTAATGAAATCATTATTACTTTGCAGCATTTTTTCCACAGCTGCCTAAAACTTTTGCATATTAATGTATGAGTCAGAAAAGCTCTTATATATTAAACAGACCCATAGAACCCATTTGGCTCAACATAGTGTTGATAAAGCCATCCATTTAGGTAGTATTTATTATGGTTTCTACTTTTTTACTGCTATTCCATGCAGTTGCATCCAGTGAAAAGAAGTATACTGCATGAAGTATGCTTTTAGTGCAAGGACATCTAACAGACACATTAGTTGCAGTGTGAAAGCAACCTCATTCATACTATTGGTATTGTCTTGTACAACTCCAAATATCAGAAGGTGAACGTTACACAATAGAACATAGATCACATGTGAGAAGGTAAAAGTTACACAATAGAACATAGATCACATATCAGAAGGTGAAAGTTACATAATAGAACATAAAACACATATTAGAAGGTGAAAGTTACACAATAGAACATAGATCACATGTAAGAAGGTGAAAGCTACATAATAGAACATAGATCACATATCAGAAGGTGAAAGCCAGAACATATAATGCATATTGTAAGGTGAAAGTTACACAATAGAACATAGATCACATATCAGAAGGTGAAAGTTAAACAATAGAACATAGATCACATATCAGAAGGTGAAAGTTAAACAATAGAACATAGATCACATATCAGAAGGTGAGACACAAGAACATAGATCACATATCAGAAGGTGAAAGTTACACAATAGAACATATAATGCATATCGTAAGGTGAAAGTTACACAATAGAACATAGATCACATATCAGAAGGTGAAAGTTACACAATAGAACATATAAAGCATATCGTAAGGTGAAAGTTACACAATAGAACATAGATCACATATCAGAAGGTGAAAGTTACACAATAGAACATAAATCACATATCAGAAGGTGAAAATTACACAATAGAACATAGATCACATATTAGAAGGTGAAAATTATGCATATTTTTCCATTTAATTTCATTCACATGAAAGGTCAACAAAAGGCTGGAAAAGTAAGTGGTACACACCAACTTCTGATATATGTTCTATGTTCTATTGTGAATAAAATATGAGATTTATATATCATTGCATTTTTGCTTTCTTTACATTTCACAGTTTACCAACATTTTTGATATTGAGGTTATAATTTTTGTTATATTTGAACCACATGATCAGGTTTTCCTGATAGGAAAGAGATCCAGTTCCTAAATGTTCCCTCCTGTAGGATTTACTATAATGCTATAATGGACATAAAAAGAGTTACCAGAATCCGACAATGAACCGAGCCCTGCGGATAGATAAGTTAGGGTTACCTGAATCAAACAGTGTTTTCCCCTTTATGAATTGGTGCCTCAGTTGCTGAAATATTGCCTTTTTTGTCAATATGTAAATGGAGCAATGAGGGTGTTGTCGTTGCTCCAGAGAGCTCGTTTTCATATTGACAAAAAGTGTTCAGGTGACCCTAATTTGTGGGGCTGGGTTGATATGCTGGATTCTGGTGAGAGACTCCCTTTAAGCTGGTAGAGGGCACTGTATGGTGCTATGGATGCGCTGTGTGCCACTATCTATATGGGTACTGTGTAACGAGGTGTTATATGGTATATACTATGTTATTATATTTTTATTAACACTGTTTATCTTGGCATTCTATAGTACTATCACAGCACAGTCTGGCACTATATAGCTGCATATTACACTATATATAGTTTTTTCTCTCTAAACCAAAAGGAAAAACTTGAAAATGCCCTTTGTAACTATTGTTTCATATTTTTTTTTTATTGTTTTTTTTTTTTGCTATTGTGTAGGGAGGGGTTTGGCTTGTTAAATTTTTCTTAATACACTTTATTAATCTATTGTACTTTCTTTACCAGAAAGCAAGTTGAAAAGTTCTCCCTAGCAAGTGTTGGTAAGGAGATCCATCCCGTGTTCACCCTCTATAACCAATATATACAGATATAGCAAATGCCACCTCCTAAAGTGCTTCTGCAGCTTATAAAAATCACATTCCTAACGTGTTCTTACTAGTGAGTTCTCCATTTATGTTATAGCTAGAGCTGCAAGACTTTCAGCTTTCATACAACACCAGAAACACTATTCTAGGTAGCAAAAAACGGAGATACAGATATTTCAATAGACCCCACCTTTGACATTTGCTATTTCTGTATATTGGCAATAAATGGTGACTAATAAATGGTGATCTCCTTAGAAATACTTAGTTTATTGCACGGCTAGAAAGAACTTTAGAACTTGTTTTCTGCTATAAGAAAGTACAATAGGGTAATAAAGTATATTATAAAAATATTCACCAAACCCCTCCCTATACAAGAGCAAAAAAAGTGAAACATGAAAATCCATGAAAAAATAAAAAACCCTCAACATACAAAGATACAATAAAGGTCTGTAGAATTCTATGTGAGCCACTCTATAGATCTCTGCAATATAATAATATATAATAATAGAAACTAATCAAGTAGACTGGAATGTGCAAAAAAAACGTATATTTGTCACCATTTTTGGGAAATAAGGTATCGGAATACAAAGCTCGAGTGAAAGAGAGATTTCCAAATATTTTTGTGAAGATGATAAGCTGCATTGTTTGTTCTAGAAAGCCAATATCATGAACAAAAATTAATTAATTGAGCTTTGCGTGGCTGAAACTACATATGCTGTAACTACATGTGCTAGGAAAACCTGCTATGCCCATCAGGACTTCCTGGGTGCCGGCCAATTGGAAAGGAAGGCTGAATGTGTGTTTACTTAAAATGACTAATGGGCTCTTGCGTTCCTCTTCCCTTCTGAATGATAAAACCCAAAGCACAATAGAACCATTAACTGTAGAATCTATGAACGCCACAAAATGGATACGTCGTGAGAATTTCCTCTTTACTGCTCGTCACATGCTTTGTAAGGTCACTTTACTACTGGAACTGTAAATTGCAAATTACAGACCGATATGTCAACCATCACCCCACTCATGCTGTTTTTGAATTTTTGGGGGCAATTTTTTTTTTTTTTTTTTTGTGGACATGTAGCTCGTAAGACCAGGCAGAGGTTTAGTTAGAAAGTCTTGTGCCCCATTGCAAAATCCGTAACACAGTCCCTAATCCACCATGTACCATTTAAAACACTGGGACCTTCTTATGTGACTAAATGGAGGGATCTTTAGGAACCAGTGCCTACGTGAAATTATTACCTCTACTTCTATAGGTTAAAAAATGGGAATTGTATTGTAAAAACACAACACAAGATAAGAGGCAGAAAAGATACTTGAGGATGAGCAAACTGATCTGGATTGAACTGGATTCGATGCAAATTCTCCAAACGTTTCGGGTTTGACCTGAACCCAAAGCTTTTGGGGTTTGTCACCCACGAAACGCTATTATATTATGGGTTCTCCTCAGATAAGTTGATAATAAGTGGAGGTGCATAAAATTTCATCTGGTGGCTCCCCTGTATTCTCTTCAGGCCTCTTCCAGCCACTGGCTGACGTCAAGTGCCCCATGGTCACCTCTGAGACCCGGCAAAGCAACAGTGGTGTGCCCCACCAATATTCGGCAAGATGACTCTTGTGAAGTTCGCCCATCTCTAAAGATAATTTACTGAAAATATATTAAAAATATTGTAAAATATAAAAATGGTATTAGAAAAAATCTGGAATTGTTTTTTTTTGCAAACTAACTAATATAAATACTAATATAAAATATAATGACAAAAATAATCTCAAAATATAAAATATAACTTCTAGATTTGTATTATAATGACTAATTTTCTATTATTATTAGTATTACTTCTACTCCACATAATAATGCATTGCCAATACATAGTAATTATAATAATATAGGTTATTATTATATTTATTATTATAAATAGACAGTTGGATTGGAATATGGATAAGGACGGTAGATAGATAAATAGATGATTGCAGCAGTGCTATAAGCACTAACAACATTATAGCTACTGTATGTCTCATACATATACAGCTGATAGTCCTACTGAATGGAATGTTAGAATTTGTATTATGGCAAGAAAAAAGCAGCTAAGTAAAGAAAAACGAGTGGCCATCATTACTTTAAGAAATGAAGGTCAGTCAGTCCGAAAAATTGGGAAAACTTTGAAAGTGTCTCCAAGTGCAGTGGCCAAAACCATCAAGCACTACAAAGAAACTGGCTCACATGAGGACCGCCCCAGGAAAGGAAGACCAAAAGTCACCTCTGCTGCGGAGGATAAGTTCATCCGAGTCACCAGCCTCAGAAATCGCAGGTTAACAGCAGCTCAGATTAGAGACCAGGTCAATGCCACACAGAGTTCTAGCAGCAGACACCTCTCTACAACAACTGTTAAGAGGAGACTGTGTGCAGCAGGCCTTCATGGTAAAATAGCTGCTAGGAAACCACTGCTAAGGACAGGCAACAAGCACAAGAAGAACACAAGGAATGGACATTAGACCTGTGGAAATCTGGGCTTTGGTCTGATGAGTCCAAATTTGAGATCTTTGGTTCCAACCACCGTGTCTTTGTGCGACGCAGAAAAGGTGAAGGAATGGACTCTACATGCCTGGTTCCCACCGTGAAGCATGGAGGAGGAGGTGTGATGGTGTGGGGGTGCTTTGCTGGTGACACGTTGGGGATTTATTAAAAATTGAAGGAATACGAACCAGCAGGACCACAGCACGCAGCGGCAGCTATCCATCCGGTGCGTTAGTTGGACCATCAATTTTTAACAGGACAAGACCCCAAACACACCCCAGACGGAGGGCTATTTGACCAAGAGGAGGGTGGGGGCACGCCAGAGACCGGCCCCAGCACCAGACCTGAACCCAATCGAGTGGTTTGGGGTGAGCTGGACCGCAGAGTGAAGGCAAAGGGCCAACAAGTGCTAAGCATCTCTGGGAACTCCTTCAAGATTGTTGGAAGACCATTTCAGGTAACTACCTCTTGAAGCTCATCAAGAGAATGCCAAGAGTGTGCAAAGCAGTAATCAAAGCAAAAGGTGGCTACTTTGAAGAACCTAGAATATAAGACATATTTTCAGTTGTTTCACACTTTTTTGTTAAGTATATAATTCCACATGTGTTAATTCATAGTTTTGATGCCTTCAGTGTGAATCTACAATTTTTATAGTCATGAAAATACAGAAAACTCTTGGAATGAGAAGGTGTGTCCAAACTTTTGGTCTGTACTGTATATATATATATACTCATGAACTGGAGGTTCTCGGTGCACACTTTGATAAAAATGTAAGAGCCCTCTGCCAGTGACAAGGCGACCTCTTTAGATGGGACTCACCCCTCTGTGGACCTGAACCTAGGCCTCCAAATGAATGTAGTGTAGCCCTATTTGGGGGGGGGTATGAGTATTATCCCTCCCGCAACAGACTCTGGCGCTGACCTGTGTGTATAATGGGACCTGAAGCCTTCGCTGAAGGGAAGAGTGGGAACATATATGAAATATATCAGGGCCCCCACCCAGGATAGAGCCTCTGTATTACAGGGAGGATCTCTTCCTGGGACTTACCCATGAGGTACAGTTAGTAGCCTTAACAAGGATCACTGTACTAATCTCACAGTCTGAAGAATACATACAGATACCACATAAGGTTATAACAGTAGCTTTATAAGACTCAACAGGGTAATAATACATACATAAAATATACTCAGAACACAGCAATACTACAACAACCAGCAAGTCCTCAACCGTCTTAGGTTATATACCCGGGTATATATATAGATATATAGCAAGAGTCCAGTGCACAATACCTCCAGGCAACAGAAGAGATGCAGGGGCCCCTGTGGATGACTGTGGATCCTCGGATTCTTCCAGGAGATGACAGACAGCCGATCAGGGAGATGATGATGATGGTGAGATTCTTCACAGGCAGCAAACAGGGCGACGGTGACGGCAGTAGATGCAGGCCTGACTACCCTAACACTGAGTCCTTAACCTGCCAGCTAAACTACTAGTGCCACCGGGCCTCTAACTAGCTAGTTGGCCTTCGGAAGCCTAACCTATCACTGCCCTGAACTATATATATATATATGGATCCCTAACTACGGTTACTAGCTAGGTCCTGTGAGTATATAGGGGGTAACACATACCTAACTATATACTGTGAAGTAAAGAGGAACAAGTGGCTCTTAGACTCCCCCAGACATAACATGTCTGTCTCAGCAGCTCTGCTCACATCTCTCCCCCCAGCAGCTCTGCCTCACATGTGTCTGACTCACTGTATTTACAAAACAAAACTTGCACTAAATGCCTGGGGTCTCTGAAGCCAAACTGCAGGGGCAAAGAAGCCAGATACATTATATACTAGTAGAAATGGCAGTTCCCTACAGTAGTTCTGCCATATTCGGATCTAATTTAAAAATGGAGTCAGTCACACCATATGCACAATGCAACAAACTATCAAATGTGATCAACACTACCAAACAATAGGAAATATGTGCATATGTCTGCAATACACACACAGTACAAAGTATTGTAGCAGCTCTCTGCTAAAGCACTAAGAATATTACTGCTATGTCTACTATCTGCATGTATATAGCTATGAAAGTGAGGTTACATGTGGCTGCAACATACATGCATGGTGGTAGGCCCAACACCTCTATATCCGGCTCAGATCAAGTCAGAAGAAGGTCATGATTAGACCGGATCGTTGCACTATATTTTGATCCGTGTTTGAGCTTGTACAGATATACAGTATACTGATTTATTCTTAAGCCTTGAGAAAAGTTCCTATTGGGATTGAAACGTTGCCTTGAAATAAAGTCACTAGCTATTGGACTTGCTGGAGTGCTGCCGTTTTTGTCTTTTTAGATAGATAGATAGATAGATATGAGATAGATAGGTAGATAGATAGGATGGAGATAGTAGATAGGAGATAGATAGATAGACAGATAGATAGATAGATATGAGATAGATAGATATGAGATAGATAGATGATAGATAGATAGATAGATAGATAGATAGATAGATAGATAGAGCTATAAACAGTTGGATTGGTACATAGATACATAGATAGATAGGTACATAGATACATAGATAGATATTACATAGATGATATATAAATAGATAGATATTACATAGTTGATAGATAAATAGATAACATCCCTCAGTATAAGAGATTTAGTATTCTGTATGTTTAGAAGGTTACTGTATAAAGGATCTTTTACGAATGAAATGTATTAGTTTTGTTCTTTCATTCTAGAAGCATTGCTCGTGTCACCAGCTCTTCCCATGGGCCTCTCCCGGTGCTCGCTGTTATGTAAGCCGGGTAACAGAAGGCTATTTAATTGTATTTGCAAATGATAAACTAATATTTTTGGTTCGGGCATGATATGGAGTGTTGGGGAAGTCAATGTGATTCAGTCTGCTTTCTCTAGCACTTGGCTAGAAAATGAGAAATGAGTGGGCTGCAGGACTACAGTGACACGGCCCGCAGCAGGCTGTTTAGAGAAACATCTTTCCAAAGAGCTATCTTTGAATTCAGTAGGAGTCGGGTCCTATTCTTCCCCCTTTGCTGCCAATAAATGTTCTGCAGTGAGCTATTTCCATCTTTTGGGAGGGGAGGCTTCTGCAGACAGTTTGTGTGAAAAATGTAGACTATGTTAATTAAATCTATTTACATAAATATGCCTATACAAGGATATAGATCCATGTGTCACTGCTAGGCAGGAGGGACTGGGATAAGACGGGACGTATGTTATTCATGGCTGCTGTTTTATCTTATCCAGGCTACTATGGTCACCCATATGTGTCACACAGGGGGATGGGATTTCATTTCGATGGAATCTGTCACATAGAACATACAATATGATCTGCGGGCAGCATATTGTCCCTTGTTGTCTCTGCTCTTACTGTGCTCTGGAGTCCAGTGGGCGGTCCAAATCAGTGATTGACAACCAAATGTGAGACCGCCCATTAGACGATAGCATAGAAGACACATGAAAAAGTTACAAATTTATACAGAATATTTTCCATCCTGCTCTATAAGGTCATGTAAGTAAAGTGGATAGAATTTCACATTGATAGGTTCCCTTTAACTAATGCAATGTCTGCATTCAGTTTGCACAATCACTCACAATCAATGCACACTTGTTACAATGTTATAAGACTATTTCACCATGTAATATATATTACTAAGCAACTAATGTGACATCTGAAGGATGAAATATCTAGCATGGTGCTTCATCTCTGTATGCTTAACATGGCTGTACTAAGGATGGGCGAACCTCGAAAGATTTGTTTAGTGTCAGGTTCAGATTGTTTGGTCAGAATTGGAAGTGAAATTATTATTCTCTGGGATCTCTTCAGACCTCAGAATATAATAGGTGGACCAGGGGAGGTGACAAAAAGAGAACCCCAGAGTATAATAATTTCACTTTCAGATCGCAGGTGACAAACCCCCAAATTTTTGGTTTGCGATGAACCTGAAACTTTTGGAATATTCGGGTCAAATCCAGTTTATGAGCCAATTTGCCCATCTTCAGGCTGTACCTTTTGGTCTGGGTCTTGATACCTCTTAACTCTCCTACTGGAGTATGTACAAGGATCAAGATTTACTTAAAGGGGTTGTGCAGGAGTTGGACTGTCGCTGATCTCTTCTTCTCAGGAAGCGACCTCATGTCCGTTGGTCACAGGGCAACACCACATCTCCGTCCCATTAAAATGAATGAGACTGAGCTTCAGTATGGCCATGTGACCAACGGATGGCCATGTAGTGGCTTAGGCCTCCTAGCCCTCTGCCGACATCCCCTGCCACAATTATCCTGCCTCTGCATATCTATGACTAATGTGCTAGTATCCTCCTGTCCTATAGCTAGTCAGATTCTTCTTCCAAGCATAAGCTCTCAAGCATATGGAATTTATATAGCTTCATACCACATAACCATAGGCACTCAATGGGCCACCATATGGGGTCTTAATGTAGCGCCATATTACAGAGACCTTCTTTCATATGGATTCTGACAGAAGATTTGATGGGTCATTTCCTGTGTGTTAAGAGCTACCAGGGAATAGAGACCAGAAGGAGCGCGGGACCAGCAGGGGATCAGTGAGGTGCGGGTTGTCTATTTATTTATTTCCATCATTCTGAGCTTTTTCTATATAATTTTATTGGCCCAAAAATATCTTTAAAGGGAGTCTGTCTGTAGGAGGAGGAATAAGGGTGGGTTTCTTGCCAGTTTTGGAAGCTGAGTAGCAGGGCACATTTTGGGGCAGTCAGGATATAGTGTCAAAGGCCTGGACACTGCAGACCAAGGGAAAGGACCTAGGACCTGTCTATGGTGTCAGCAGCGAACATGTAGCAGGTTTAGAGTGCCAGTGGTACTAGAGATATCGGGGAGTACCAGATGGCAAGGTCAGGTCACTGCTAGAGAACAGATCAGTCTACAGGAAGGCAAGTTCAGCCAAGAGCCTGCCCTGAAAAAGTCAAGTTTGGAAGTGTTTAAAAGTTGTAAAGTATCTGATATTGAGAAGACTGAGTTGAGTATTTCAGACTGAGAATTTGCCTTGTGATCCAGCATCATTACAGCCCCGTGGCCATCGATGGGAACCTTATTATGACTCCCATTATAAGCAGCCATTATATTGCAGTCTGCACAAGGATCTATGATGAGAACTTCAACTTGTTATATCTTACCCGGCTGTAGAATGGTCACTCCTCGCTTGCAGACCAGTGCAGTAAATGAGGCTTTCCATACATGGCGGCGCCTTAGAAAACATATTTACCGTCATGATTATATTTGCAGCATTGTACCTGCTGACTCATGAAGCCGAGGACATAATCAAATTGCAATTAGTAAGTCATTATCTATTAACGTGTGTTTACTCTGCTTGATATTGTTATTAGTTAAAAGTAAGTCTATAGACCAGAGGGCAGGAATCTTTAAGCTAAATATGAGAAAGCAAATAAGAATTAAGTAGCAATTCGGTACAGAAGGTCAAAAGGGTCCTTGTTAGCCATGGAAGACAGCTAATAGAGACAAGCTGAAGGAAAGGAGAAGTTGTGTGAAGGTCAGGAAAATATGTTGACATGAAGACAGAACAACCCCATGGCATATTAGGTTTGCCTGCCAACTCTATCAAACAATATGTTAACTTGGACTTATGCCATTTGAGCGTCTGCATGATCGCGTCTGTGGTTACTAAAATAGATCGTCCCGGACTTTATTATTCTGGTCGGCGCTAGAACTTATCCATCATCTAGGGAGATTTTGTTCATGATGAACCATTAGAGTGAATTCACATAGTTATGGATCGGACACCCTTTCCTGAGTCTTCAAGGTGCTTCCAATGATCAACCATATGGTACATCAAAGGAATTCTATAGAAAAGCATCAGTTCTGGATTTCAATCAGGCCTGAATTTCTAGAATTAGTCTCGAGGTATCCAGAGACAAGTGGTACGGCATGGCCAGCTTTGGAATTACGATACTCTGTTGGGCCGGGGTGGACACAGACAACTGAGGGACACTGAGGGCCCCTGTGAAGGAACAACTAAGGGTCCCTTGTTTTCTAGTATCTTGGCTCGCAACGTCTCCCTTATGTCTCTCTAGCAATCCACCAGTCATTTTTAGCCAAGAAGTTCATTAGTTTAGCATTTACCCACAATCTAATAGACAGTAGAAATCTGTTGTTAATATAACAGGCCCCCCTGACCTCCTGGCCCATGTGCAGATACAAGGGTTGCACCAATGGTATGTTCACCCACGCTGGTGACCATTGTGAGTTATGCAGGAAGGTTTTGTTAAAAGCTGGTCATCTGGCAGGTTTTATGGTATCTTGTCTAATCTCGAAAAGGTATGGCAGGACATGTCTGTATATATGTCACAGCCACCTGAAGCCCATGCTCCATGTACTAAAATATACAGCGGTCACTAGCTGTGGAACTGGGACAACTTGTAGGGACTGATCCAGGCCACTTTTTGGCCTAGTTAAATAATGACATAGTTAATAAGGTTGAGAAGAGATCAAAGACCTTCAAGTTCAACCTACAGTGTCGATCCAGAGGAAGGCAAAAGCCCTTGAGGCAGGCGCCAATTACGTCAGATTAGGGGAAAAATTCCTTCCTGATCTGAATTTGGCAACCAGAATAAATCCCTGGATCAACCCCTCATCTCAAAAAAAAAAAAAAAAAAAAAAAAAAAAAAAAATATATATATATATATATATATATATATATTTTTTTTTTTTCTGTAAATTATATTTGAATTAATTAATAACCCTCAGTTTTATTTTTTAGTAGAACCATCTAGCCCTTTTTTAAAGGCTGACATGGTATCCGCCATTACTACCTCCTGGGGTCAGGAGAACCCCTTCCTATACAGATGCCTGAACCACCTTACCTCTACCCATTAAGAATGACCCCCAACCTTTGTCAACTTTATGGACAGAATAAATGATGTGCCAGTTCTTTGTACTGACCCCGCGTATATTTGTACAGTAAGGAAAACATGGGGAAGCTTTGTTAGTGTGATTTGTCAAAAAGTTTTTGGTTTTACAAAAATAAAAAACATGGATAGGGATAATTTTAGTGAAGTTTTCCTGACATACACATAATGCTGTAGAATAATATTCTTTAGGGTAAATGTACATGGAATTTGCTTTTTTCATTTCCAAAGCTGGGCCTCTGTTGTAGAGATAAGTTTATAATGGTGATTATGCAAATGAGAAGTCTGGAGCACCGTGGGCGTCTTCAGTGCACCAGATTGCTACCACCCGCTGTGTTTTGATTGGCCGCCATGCAACTTCTATCGGAGAATAACAGGGCCAGGCAGAGATGCCGAAGTCTCACCTGGCACTGTATATTCTCTCGGTTGCTCAGTGATTTTTCCCTATCGGTGCATGCACAGAATCCGCTCTGCCCTGGCCTATAATGAGCGGTTCTGCACATGCACTGATAGTGAGAGTCACAAGAGTACAGGGCCAGGTAAGACCTCGGTATCTCTGTCTGGCCCTGTCTCTTCCATATAGGTGACCCTAATCTATCTAACAATGCTTTTACTTGCATGTGTTCATCCCTGCTGACAGACTCCCTTTAAGGATTTTCCCCATTGGCTTCAATGAGGAAATCATAAAAACATTGTGGCAATAAACCCATAATAAAAGTTATTCTTGCAGATTTCCCCAATTTAATGTTTTTCATTCTTTTTAAATGCAAATATAAACAAACTTCAGTGAAAAATGTGCAAGAAATCCTCACTAAAATCCACATTCAGAAAATTTCTGCAGCAATTCCATTACGTGTGAAGCTACTTTTATAGATTTTTACCTATTATTGAAATCATTTCATTACAAGCTGCGCGAAAACTGAATTTGCTCCTGTAAATTAGTGGAGATTTATCAATAGTGTCATACGATGAATAAATTTACATGCCAGTGAAAATGGTACAAATTGAACCAAAATTGAGGTCAGTCCATAATACATGTGACATCCAGGAACGTTAGACGCTTTTCTCCTCTTCATGCTGCCTCGTGGTTGGTGGCGTTTTCAATATGTTGCGCCAAAGTGTCAAATGTACGATACAATACAAATTTTAAATCCCAAATCCCACCTGTTCCCACCAATCTCCCCTCATCTCGCCCTCCCCTGCCAGCGGTGAGAAAGACAAACAGAAAGGAAAAATAACAAAGACAGAGAAAAAAGTAAAAGAATTCCCATCGAAAATTCTGGCAGCAAAATTCACCCACAATTGAACTCACGTTGCCACATTCTCTTAGTTTTTTTGTTGCTCCTTTTCATTCTACTATTTTAGATATTTAAGTACTTTTATGGAAAACCACCCCTAACAATTACCCAGCAAGGCTCAAAAACAGTTTGTAAGTTCCGAGTCCCAATTTTACTGTCTACATTTATAACACTTTTATCCCTAAATACTCACAATCAGATTTACCCGTTTTTTCCACCTTATATATTGCTTCCATTGTGTGCATGATCGCAGCACCTTCACCATAGCAAACTCACTAAGGCTAGGTTCACACCTGTGCTTAGAGACTCCGACGATTTTCTGCGGCGGACCCCATTATAGTCTATGACCCGTGCGCAGATGTGAACCTAGCCTAACCGGTTGTGAACTACAGTCGCAGCACATTGAATGAATTTTCAATAAATCTTATCCACATACTGCGATAAACACTCACAGCACAATGTGACGTCTGATTCAAGCCTGCAACATGTCAATTACTGCTGCGGATTTTACCTACAGAATTCAATTGTCCTCAGAAAAATGTTCTGGTGTGCCGCAGCAAAAAAAAAACTCCCAATTTTGGAGTTATTTTTGCAATGGCAGCTTGTAGGAGAGCAAACTGCAAAAGACCCAGACTCCAAGCATCCAAGTGATTTATGATGGTAGGAGTCCCTGCACTCCTGCGGCTCTGTAGTCCCGTAATATATACAGTATGCAAAAGTAGAGGGGGAGGCAGAGACTCCTTACATTAAAGATCACTTGGATGCTTGTGTCTAAGTCTCCTGACTGGGTTCTGGCCAGATTTTCCATATCATATTCCTCATGTGCTTTAAATAAAAACTGCATGTGTAAGGACTCCTTCACATGTCCATTTTTAACCTGTTAATCAGGGACAGCACAGGATCCTGCTCACTTTTGGGTTGTGTGCTGTCCATGTTTGATCAATTTTTTTATGTCCGTCTGCATTAAAATCAATGGTTGCGTATACAGGCCGTGATTAATATGGGCATCATACGTCTATCAAAAGTGAACATGTGAATAAGGCCTAATTCCTCCCTGAGGCGGGGTCACACATGCTATGTTTGCATAGGGTTAGCTGCTGCAAAATCACTGGTGGTAGAAGCACCGCAATGAGACTTACCCAGCTCTCATCCACATGTGCTGCAGGTTTTATACCCTCAGCTTGTCAGTTATTGCTGTCAGTTATGGCATTCAACCTTTGCAATGAAAAGATAAATCGCTGCAAAAACAGCAAATTTGCCGCAAAAAAACATCTGATTTTGACTGTTTTTGCCATGATGACTCCATAACTCCCAACTTACAAAGGACTGAAAGAGGGACAGAATGTGGGGATTTAGCCCCACCCACTTCCAGTGTGACTCCGCCCATTTCCATCCATTTCTCTTTGTGCCCCCACACACTATGATGCCCCTACAGTCACCCTGATGGTATGCCCCACATTATAATGTCCCCCTCCAGCTACCCCCCACATTATAATGTCCCCCTCTAGTTCCCCCATGGTATTATAAATTTGAGAAAGAGAGATGATTGATAGATAGGTCTGCTTGACAAAGGCTCAGGGGAGCTGAAACGTCGCTTACATATGGAATAAATTTCACCATTTTTGCTTAAAACTGCTGGAGTGCTGCCTTTTTCCTTAGATAGATAGATAGATAGATAGATAGATAGAGTTACATAGATAGTTAGGTGGATAGATATAAGAGAGAGAGAGAGAGATAGATAGGCCTCAGTGACGTCACCAGGCTATTTAGTTTATCCAAGACAAATCCCCAATTGTTTGGTTTTGTAAAAAATTAACAATTTGGGATATTTGGGTCAAATTCGGCTAAGAGTGAAGTGGTTTGCCCATCTCTACTTGCAAATATAAGTATATACTCTAGATAGATAGATATGAGATGGATAGATATGAGATAGACAGACAGATAGATAGATAGATAGATAGAGAGATGAGATAGATAGATATGTAGATAGATAGATAGATAGATAGATATGAGATAGATAGATAGATAGATAGATAGATAGATAGATAGATAGATAGATAGATATGAGATAGATGATAGATAGATTAGATATGGAGAGAGATAGATAGATAGATATAGATAGATACTGTAGGTAGATACATAGATACTGTAGATAGATAGATAGATAGATAGATATGAGATAGATATATATGAGAGATAGATAGATAGATAGATTTGAGAGATAGATAGATAGATAGATAGATAGATAGATAGATAGATGATAGAGATAGATGATAGATATGAGATAGATAGATAGATAGATGTGAGAGATAGATAGATAGATAGACATGAGAGAGATAGATAGATAGATAGATAGATAGGAGATAGATAGACATGAGAGAGATAGATATGAGATAGATAGATAGATATGAGAGAGATAGATATGATATAGATAGATAGATACTGTAGATAGATACTGTAGATAGATAGATAGATATGAGATAGATAGATGATAGTAGATAGATAGATACTGGTAGATAGATAGATAGATAGATAGATAGATAGATAGATGAGATAGATAGATACTAGGTAGATAGATAGATACTGGTAGATAGATAGATAGATAGATAGATAGATATGAGATAGATAGATATGAGATAGATAGATAGATATGAGATAGATGATAGATAGATTAGATATGAGATAGATAGATAGATAGATAGATAGATATAGATAGATACTGTAGGTAGATACATAGATACTGTAGATAGATAGATAGATAGATAGATATTTGAGATAGATAGATATATATGAGAGATAGATAGATAGATAGATATGAGAGATAGATAGATAGATAGATATGAGATAGATGATAGATATGGAGATAGATAGATATGAGAGATAGATAGATAGATAGACATGAGAGAGATAGATAGATAGATAGATAGATAGATAGGAGATAGATAGACATGAGAGAGATAGATATGAGATAGACTAGATAGATAGATAGATATGAGATAGATAGATACTGTAGATAGATACTGTAGATAGATAGATAGATAGATATGAGATAGATAGATACTGTAGATAGATACTGTAGATAGATAGATAGATAGATACTGAGAGAGATAGAGATAGATAGATATGAGTAGATAGATAGATACTGTAGATAGATACTGTAGATAGATAGATAGATTGGGAGATAGATATAGATAGATAGATACTGTAGATAGATACTGTAGATAGATAGATAGATAGATGATGGAGAGATAGATAGATAGATATGAGATAGATAGATAGATAGATAGATAGATAGATACTGTAGATAGATAGATACTGTAGATAGATGCTATAGGTAGATACATAGATACTGTAGGTAGACAGCTTTAAGAAAGAAGAAAAGAAAGAGAGAAATAAAGAAAGAACATTTGGACTTTGGATAGAGAGAGATATCAGCCATCTTAATAATTAGCGTAGTGCTCTACGATGCAAGTGTAACAAACAATAAGATGAGAAAATTGTGCTAATTATATGCAGATTTACTTTTTTTGCAGAGGAAGATGAGAAATTTGCAGGTAATAAATTAACAGCCATGTTCAATTTGTAAAAATTTCCGACTCCCAGCCTGGTATAAGAACATATTTTGGATTTGCACTTCTACCGCACAGACGTGTAACACATTATACTTGTATCGTAGAAAAATAAACATCACCTCCTCTTCAGTGTTGGTTCGTGGTGTGTCTGGAGGGAAAATTCAACTTTCCTGTTGAGGATAATAAACATTCTGTATTTAATAGGAACATTCTGTACCTGCAAGTTATGAATATGTATGGCTGAGCGTATATCCAGATGAAGCAGAGCCGGATGTGGCTGCATTGTTGTTGCGCATTTTGATAACCATCTGGGTTATTACAGACCTATTGACTTGTATGGGAGAGTTTTCTAGGCATGGGTGTGACCTGTGCAGAGAGGGGAGTAGATAAGCAGTGACATCACCTATTGTGACTGGTGGATTCTGTGTTTTATATACATATACATGATAGCTGTGATCATCAGTGTGCTGTAAGTGAGATGACTGCTGCAAAGAAATCTCCTACAGAAAACAGGAAGTCTCAGCATATTATTTGGCTTTGTGGCTGTGGTCAGAACTTCAGAATTTTTTTTTAGAATTTTTTAAAAATATAAATCCTAACATATACATTTTGTTTTTCAAAAACTCATCAAAAATTCTTTAAAACTATGTTTACGTTAAAGCTTTATTTAGAAAATTTAAGGTAATTTTGTGGTGACTACATGGCCAGAAGTATTTTGAACATTGATTTGCAACTTCTCGTTCAGATTAATTTGGCCCCTCCCCCCTTTACCGCAGCAGTATTGTTAGCCAGACTGGCCTGATGTGAAATTGGCCTTAGACTTCTTGTCCATAGACTACAGATATAGCATGCGCCATCCGTACAATATACTATAAAATCACATTTCTTGAGCTAGTGGGTGGAGACTATTCCTATGATTCCTTCCATAGACATGCACATGTAGATTGTGCTCCCTAACTCTCTCTTACTCAGAAGCAGTAACAGCACCATATACAGTAGGTTATTATAGAGCAGTACTGAGCAGTACAGATATAAATAAAGTGCTTATTGTGAGTTAGAAAACTCACTAGTAACTGCAGCAGCATGTCTGTGCCTCTGCTTCTCTATCACTTGGCTCCTCCTCCTCTCCCTATAGACTTCTAATCACACGTAATTTGATACTTCAGTGAGCTATAAGTCTGTCTTTGAAAACCAAGATGAATTTAGGAGAGTTTCAGAATAAATGTCACTATATCGGAGGGGGAGGAGGAAAGGAGCCTGAAAAGTAGCGAAAGAAGCTTCACTCTCTGATAAAATGCATTACAAAAAACATTTTGAGCTCTGTATCCCTAAAATGAATCTCTGATTAGAATACAAAACAAAATGGTGTTCAAGAGCAATGTCAGAGTGGGGTACATCAGACACACCAGTAAAATGTATTCTGGGAGGCCCATGACACCCAGTTGTAAATTCCTAAAACTGCACCAGAACACAATTTCTATAGTAGTAGCTTGCTGACTAGTACTTGCTTTGAATTGTTCTGTCCTAGGGCCCCTGAGTAGCCTGCTGAGTGGCTCTTGCATTGAACTAGGGCTCCTTTAGGTCCTAGAGCCAGGTATATGTGCTGACAGCTGCAGAACTCAGGCAGCAGCTAGATGCTGCCAGAAGATTGGCAATGGACAGGGATTAGCAAACCCATTCAGATAGATTCGGCCAGAATTTTAAAAATGTTTCAGGTTCAACCCAGATACAAAAGTTTTTGGATTCACCACCCATGAAACACTATTATGCTCTGGAACTCTAGCTGAGGTTATGTGCCCCAGGGTCACCGCTAAGGCCCAATCCCAGGCGGTGGGCCAATGTCATGATGCGTTGACCCAACATATTGACATAGGCGCACCCCAAGTGTTTGTGCCTTAGCAGTAACCCTGTGGCACGTGAGGTCAGCCAAGAGGCCTGAAGAGGATGCTGGAGGGCCACGGGACAACTCAAGGAAGCCCAGAATGTAATAATAGCACTTCTGAGTTGTGTCGAACAAGTTTGGCCACAACAAACCGGGGGGCTGAACCTCACAAATATTCGTTGAAATGAATTTCATGAGGTTTGTCCATCTGTAGTAACGGGAACCATTGGAGAGAGGTTGTGAAGGCAGAGACGGGAAGGGAGGATATTGGTCAGACTGTCAGTGTGTCTAAATATCATCTCAGCTATCCAATGTAGATATACAGTATATATATATATGAGTGTGTATACAGCGGGTGATTGGGGCTCAACTGGGCTCAAAGGACCTCCGGGGGATCCACCTGCTCCTCTGTGGGCCAGTCCAAGGGTGCACATTACATGATGAATATGGAATTACCCGACTAATTGGTGCATTCATTGTACAACTTTGCAGAATACGGAGGCGACATATAAATGACGGGAAACAAAATAATACAATAAATTAAGAAGAGCTAAATGTCCTTCTATCCTCCCCAGCAAGGCTTGGCTAAACCCTTTGTAAATGTCTACGAGGCCGGTATTCCAGCTCTCTGTGTTCCAGTAATTGTGTTCATCTGTATAATTAGCATAATCTCATATTCTGGGCATCTCCTTCCCAAATCTTACGAAGTGATGCTGGAATTAAAAGAGAAGGAAAACAATTATGGGAAATATACAGCGATGAGCTAGACAGGTGGTATAACCAAAAGTTGCTGCACACTCCAAGAGGAGACATCCAAATGTAGAATGCACGCCATTAAAAATTAACTAGCAAAGTTAAATATTCAATTTTAATATGAAATATTAATAGCAATAAACAAAGTCAATTTAAAGGGGACAAAATTAGGGCTTCAGCAATGCCAATAACGAAACCACAAAAGACAATTTGGAAAGCCCCCTGGTTTCCCAGCATAGAAAGACGAAAATATCTGGTGGAGGAGGCGGTGACGAGCAGATAAAAGGTCAGGGCCTCCTGTGCTGATGGTGTTGGATAAGTCTTAAAGCTGTCCACAAACTATGATATATATTAGGACAGGCTTTCAGTGTACAGCAAAGAGCAATAGGATGAATTTTATGGCTTTAGAAGTGATAAGTTTACAGAATATACAAAATGGACAATATACAGTATAACTCCGCATTCATACCTGAGTCGGGGTTTTGTTCTTCTGGTCTGTCGTAGGATCAGAAGTAAAGAAAAAAATTCCATATAATAATGGACCGCAACGACTCCCTAGGGACATTATTGGCTATAATCAGCCTTGCAGGACTTTTTTGACCAGGATTTTTTGCTCCAGAGGCTACGAATGGGGACACAGATGTGAATGTAGCCAAGGGGACACCTTGGCCGGAGCAACTCTTTGGCAGAACTCTTGGCTGAGGTTCCTTGGGTCCATCAGATCAAATGATTTTTGGGGCCCATCCTCCAACAATCCCTAGTAAAAAAGACCATAGTAGTCTACAAATTTGGGTGTCTTCTTCTGGACTATTTTTGTGTTAGAGCTTGGGCCCTTCGGAGGATCCTTTGGTACTCCAACACTGCCTATGGTCCCCTGGTTAAGACAGTGTTGAGCTCTAACCTGTAATAGATCCAGGTACAAATATGAAGAAATCCTTATTAACAAATAATTTCAGTCATTGGGAATTGATGGGTTTCGTTCTTCCTGGGGCTGGTGGACACTTTAGCCAGAAAATAAGGTGCAGCTGACCTACACCAGTTTTATTGGTTGAGGGAACAGATGAAAACATGCAGTGTCGGACTGAGATTCCTTGTGTCCACCAGATAAAATGATTGAGGGCTTCCCCTCCAACTATCCTTAGGAGATAGAACATAGTAGAATTCAAGTTTGGGTGTCTTCTTCTGGACCATTGTTGTGTTAGAGCCTGGGACCATCGGAGGATCCTCTGGTACTGTGGTGAGTCAGTCCAACACTGGATATATACCGAGCCATTACATGACAACCCCTCATAGGAGAAGTGAATCTCATGACCATGGATCCTGACAAGGGGTGGGACATTTTAGGAAACAAATGATCAGTCAAATCTTGAAGTTGGTTTGTAGGAAACAAGAAAAATGGGCAAGACTAAGGACGGAGCAAGCTTGAAAAGTGCATAATTCTGATGGATAGATCTATAAAAACCATCAGGTCTTGTGGGAAGGTCCTTATATAGCTCTCCATCAGGAAACCTACTGCAGCAATGGATTGCACTTTTTTTTACCTACTGATATTGATCAAGAGAAAAAAAAAATATTATTAAATAGTGAAAACAAATTCTTATAAAATCTACATCTAGACTAGTTAAAAACTAATATGACCCCCGCCAATCTTCAATTTGTGACTGATCCTAAAGAATAGGTCATCAATTGATACATCCAGACAACCCCTTTAAAGCATCAGTCACATGATCATCTGTGAATATATGTGATATTAACCATTTCAACCAATCCAGCATACAATACATTGTGCAACACGCAGGGAGAATCTCATCAAAATGGAGAAAAGTATGTATTTTATTATAATTCCCTTCTGTTATAGTCTATTGACACCTTTTACACCGACATTTCTGAATTGTTTCTAAATAGTCTCCTATGAAAATTTCCTTCCAAGTTACTGATGTAGAATCTGAGTAACTCCTTCAACTAGCTGGTTGTGCTGCTCTTACAGCTCACCGTTCCGAGCCGTGCCAAGGCTTTTTGCTCCCCTTCTCCCTTCTTTCAATTTTAGAGATCACAGCGATAAGGGCACGGTGATGTAGGCAGAAAAGACACCCCGGCCCAACATGTTTATTATAAGTCATGCCAGTTCTTACACTGGAGCCTCTTCATAACTTAGTCGTGCCCTGCGCTTGTCGGGGCCTTTATTAAGATTGCAATATGAAACGCCAGTCTTAATAAATCTTCCCAGTATGCATATAGGTGATAACCAAGCACATATTCTTGCAGAGATGGATAAACCTCCTAAGATTCGTTTACTTTCGGGTTCGGGCGACTCAGGTCCCTCGTTTCAGGTCAAACAAGTTTGGATAGAACATTATTATACTCTGGGATCTCTTCAGACCCCAAGGTGACAAGGGCACCTCAAGCGCCATGGCATCATGACATGACAGTTGACTTTCCCATGTGACTTCTGTTGCCCAATCACAGGCCTCAGTGATGACCCTGGGTGCATGACGTCACCAGGCCATTTAGTTCATCCAAGACAAATCCCCAATTGTTTGGTTTCATATAAAACTAACAATTTTGGATATTTGGGTCGAACCCGACTAAGAATGAAGTGGTTTGCCGATCTCTACTTGCAAATATAACTATATACTCTAAATAGATAGATAGATAGATAAGGAGATAGATAGATAGATATGAGATAGATAGATAGATAGATAGATAGATAGATATGAGATAGATAGATAGATAGATAGATATGAGATAGATAGATAGATATGAGATAGATAGATAGATATGTGATAGATAGATAGATAGATAGATAGATAGATAGATATGATATGATATAGATATTAGATAGACAGATGGACAGATAGATATGAGATAGATATTAGATGGACAGATGGACAGATAGAATGATAGTTCATTTTGTAAATTTTTTTTTTTTGTCTGTAAAAGACAGGTTTTTAAAACATTCCACTGCCATATTACTGACAAGAGTAAGTTACAGGAAATTTTCTTAGGATGCTTAAAAGGAATTACTGTGCGTTCGGTATGGTTTACCGCCGTATTCACAGCTTAGTTTATTATTCAACAAGGAAGTGTAATAATGGTCTTCCAGCCACTCATTTTACAGCTCTGGGGAATATTAGGACCATCAACAGCCAATAAAAGCCTGCGTAAAGACAGCACTATTTACTGTAAACCCGCTGCTGAATGGTAATGAGGCTTCCTTTACACCGGCTTTAGTGTTCATACAAGAAGGATGACACTTCCTGATCATTTGTCTCTGTACACGTCAATGCAGTTCCGCTTATTGAGTGCTAAAGTTACAATGAAATCAGCTGCTAAGGAAAAGTTAACATTTTAGAATGTAACATTTTATGAAAATATTCTAGAATTCTGGAATTATCATTGTAGCAGGTTGTAATCAGAATATTAAATACACAAGTATATAATATGCCCATATTGCAGCTGGCACAATTCAGAAGCAACAAGGGTTATAAAACTTTCGGGCTGGGGGAGGTCGTGCACTCTCACAGTACACCTGGTGAGCACTGTGTAAAATTGTAAAAAAGTCACCACTGTGTGCACAGACATGGACCAGCAAATACCCCCGATTGTGCATTCATAAAGGAGGTCACCTGTTTGCTTGGCCAAGCATGCACCTTTTCAAATGGGACAGGAAAGTAAGCTGCTTCCGGGCACCTCTGGCATCCATTGGCAGCGCTACAGTGCAGAGGCCACAGTCATTACCGAACCCTAGATTCTGAGGGGACCCCATAGATCCCTCTGCCACATAAACTATATATCTCTATTCCAAATGGCAGGTACAGGTCCCATTACAGATTTTGCACTGTGGCCCAAGTTTTACCTCTGCTGACGTGAGTTCATCTCTCGGGCGAACAAAGGATTTGGTGTATTATAGTTAATATATCTCTTGGCGCAATGGCAATGCCTTAGTAGCCCCAATGTCATCTGAACCAACCACATATTATGCAGAAAAAGGGGGGACATGGGATTTTGTCCATATTGATGAACAGAAACAAATACACATGAGCACACGTGTAGACAAACCGTGGATGCACACTTACCGGTTTACTAATAAAGACAACTATGCCCCAATATAAGACCGCCATATTGAGGACATACAGTATAACATCACATATAATTGCCTTTGCCAGATAGTGCCATACAGCAGAAAACAACAGTGCCCAGGCAGCTTATATAATACCCAGAGGGGAAAGTTTTTAGGACTGGGGTCTTAGTCTCCGTGCACACAACTGAAAATGCAGATATCACTCCGATTGTCATCCAAGTGCATTCCACTGCAAACTCAGCCCCATATCAGACGCACACTCGGTCATGTGCATGGGGTCTTAATCTATTCTGTACTGGCATTAGATGAGAAAAATGATTGGGAGGTGCATGTCATGTCATTGCTAGGGGCTGGTGGGGTTCAGCTGCTATTTGTGCTAATTTTCGGACACATATAATGTAAAAGTCCTGTGAAGCCGGCCCCCTCACTGCCCATGCCATATCATTTTTTTTTTTTCTTTCAAGTGCTGTGAGTGGCATAAAAAGAGTAAATTTCATATCATTTGGCACTAAAAAATAGTTGCCAAAATGTGACTCTACATGATCACGCACTACCTCTTAGCTTTCACATAATGTAATGAGCCTTAGGGCTCCACACATAGTAAAATGTCCCTTTAGTTCCCACATACATTATAATGACCCTTTAGTTCTCTTATACATTCTAATTCCCCTTATTGCCCCTGCACAAACATAGTACCGTAACCCCTTGAGGGTCATGTGATCCCAGTCTGAACCCCCAGGTCAGAGCTTGGTTAGTCTCTGTTGTGTGACAGACTTTCTGTAAACTACAGGATGATATCACCACCTATTGAATAATTTCTGGTATCTACAAAGCTTCACCCTTCCTGCTCCTTTATAGCTCCTCCTATGCATACAGTGCTGCTGATCATTTCTTCCCCATCTTAGTGAGCAGGAATACAGTGATATAGTAGTCCATATAGCTATATAAAGAGAGTCCATACAATGATTAGTTTGAGATTTCTAAAATCCTCCAATTCTACAATAACAGCCTATACTATCAGAGGGTGCTGTGTGCAGAATCTCCGGTGTTTCCTATGACATGCAGTTTCATGCTACATTCTCCTGCCTCCTGCAAGTAAGAGCTTAGCGTTAAAACCTATCACAATATCACAAAGGATCTCTAAGACACCTATAACATCATTTGATCTTTAAAACCTAAAAACTAGTATTATTATATTACTATAAAAGTTCTTTTAATACCGATAACAAAGGAACACCAATAACAAGTATATGAGATATAGATACCGAGTTGACTCAATTTAATACCAGCAGTCTTTAGGCAGCGGACACCTTTTAACCCACAATGTTCTGCAGTAATATGTTAAGGCCACTAATGATCTTCTTATCAGAAAAGTCTCCTCAATTTGAGAACAAGCTCCCCAGAGAAATGCCAGAGGTGTCCGAAATGGCAGGATGTCAGACTGAGCCAGAGCACTACGTCTGGGGCTTTTCACCTTTCACAAAAAGGAAATTTGATAAGAGCATGTTGTGTACAATCTTTGTACTGCTATTATATGAAAGTACAAAGCGGTATAAGGGTTCATCGTTTAGCTAAGTGTGACCATAGAGCTATCATATACTGCTACTTATAATGGCCCCGTAACAACAATAGTTGGGTCTGTTGTACCAAAAGCTTGGGAGACAGATCTCTGATTGTTTGAGTTTATACATTGTTCTCCCCAAGACTCCCCTATAGTCTCAAATAGGAAACGTGCGGCATTTCTCTAAAATGAAATAGTGGCCATGGAGATAAAATTGTACAAGTTGTGCATCCTTCTGTAGTCAGGGTGGGATACCAAGGGTCATCCCTGAACTAGTCACATACCATGAGTGATGCAGCGCAACACTGTAACTGTGGGCTGCTGATTTTAATGCCACGTAGTGCTACTATGCAATATACATTTACTTGTCAT
This sequence comes from Leptodactylus fallax, assembly GCA_947044405.1. Lineage (NCBI taxonomy): Eukaryota > Metazoa > Chordata > Amphibia > Anura > Leptodactylidae > Leptodactylus > Leptodactylus fallax. The sequence continues at coordinate 2,740,926 of CAMRHE010000204.1, forward strand.
ACTTGTTCCAACACTTCTGGGGTCCATCAGTTCTTCTCGGTACTTGCAGACAGTTTTTGGCAGAACTGGGCAGGGAGGTTGTTCCCGCCGCCATCTTGGAGAACTAAGCACAGATCTTCTGTGGATGTTGCTTGCTCCAATCCGTCTGTCTCTTCATGTCATCCCAGGACAATGGTCACACCAAATAGTTGTTTGATAGAGATTACTCTTAATTTTGTTAACTACAAAAATAAACAATTACTTCTATTTTTGAAAGCATTCTTACTTTGCATCACTTTTTCCAGCACTTACTTTGTAGCACTTTTTCCAGCACGCACTTTGTAGCACTTTTTCCAGCACGCACTTTGTAGCACTTTTTCCAGCACGCACTTTGTAGCACTTTTTTACTGTATGCTAAACAGTTGCAACAGAGTAAGTAGGGATTGATGGAAGGTTGTAACATAGTAGCCACCATGACCCATGGAGGTGCAGAGCATTTTCCCACAAGGTACAGGCCCACCCTAAATATATTAAGGCAGGTTATGGTAGAGGGTTCCCATAGGCTGTGAAGCCTACAGTCTCTTGGCCCAGTCTGATGTTGTGGGATCTCCTTTGGAGGTTGAGATCCTTAATTCCTCTGCTTGTTCCACTGCAACATCTGTGTCCTGCTAGGGAAGCCCTCTTCCATAGGCACAGACGATATTGAACCATTGACATCCATTACAATCTCTGTTCCTATATAGTCACTTGTGCATGTCAATGAACTGATAGCCCAGACTGAATTGCGATGCAGCCTTTGTGTGCGGTTCATCTGCCTCTGTGTTTTCTCTAAGACCAAATTGATGGAATCAAGTAAAACCTTTTACAGGCTTGTAAGGACATCAATATTCTTTACTTTGCTGAAAGTCATAAATTGCTGAAGTCATCATGCATGGTAAACAGCCACCAATACCTAGCTTTATGAATGAAGGTGTCAGCCAGTCAATTAGCTGCAGAAATAACACTCGCTCCCTTAGGGAGGATTCTCTCTTTCTCATTGATAGCAGCTGAAATGTCAGACACGCTGTAAATGTCGTGGAGGAGGCAGATTACAATTGGCAGCTGTTTGCTTTATTTCCTTGGTTAAAAATGGGTTTTTCAAATAAACTTATATTTTTTTTCTTCCAAACTTAAAAAAAGTGAATTCTTCCCTTTGACAGACCATGAAGGGTCTGACATTTCAAGGAGCTTGAAGGGGCGTCATACATTTATTAAAATTTTTACAGGTCTGGAAGTGATGGAGATGCCTGACTGCACAACACAATACAGAAGCCGCGTCCTATAATCGGTGACACACATCATATATGTGCACATTGTTTAAATAAAGTTGTCTTCTATTTTTCTAAGAAACATTCTTAAAACATAGTAACTAATAGGCGAACCCCAAAGATTCATTTTGTCTAGTGTTTGGACGACGCGAACCCCCGGGTCGATCCAAACTTAGAACTGGAAGGGGAATTATATTATACCAGCGCATGATAGGTGGAGGACCACGGGAGGGACAAAAATAAAAAACATTTAGACTGACCTTCCGTTTCCTCTTCTGGACCTCCTCGCAGTGTTCACCTCATGATGTCATGACGCTTGCTGTGCTCATGTCATCGCTGAGAACCAATCATAGGCCTCAGTGGTCACTCCAGGTGCATGACATTACAGAAGAGCGCCAGAACCAACAAGGAGGCCTGGAAGAGGTAGCGGAAGGTGAGTATAAATGTTTTTTATTTTTGTCACCTCCTATGGGCCTCCACCTATTATAATCTGATGTTTGAAGAGATCCCACATTATAATAATTTACCAGCGGCAAAGATGAATTCAAAATCATTTGGTTTAGTTAAAATCCAAACAATTTAGAATATTCAGCTCGAATCTGTTTCGTAACGAACCCATTTGCCCATCTCTAATAGTAACATAAGATAAGGTTGGGTAAAGATACAAGTCCATCAAGCCCAACTTATAAACCTACCAAGTTGATCCAGGGGAAGGCAAAAAAAACCCCACAAGACTGATGCCAATTGCCCCATTAGAGGAGAGGTGTACGATTCCATACGTTTCCAGCAATACCATATTTATATCTTTTTTTCATTTGCTACTTCAAAAAGTACACATTGAGAAAAAATAGTTTATGTTTCCATATTCTGACACCCATAACTTTTTCATATTATGAACGGTCTTCAGCCCTCCTAAGCCAGATGGGGTTTGGAGTGCCCATGATGATGATGTAGGAAATGAGACTCAGAAGATGTAAGGTTCTAGGAAACAGATCACATATAACGTTACTTTCAAAATGGTGCAGTAAGGCAACCATCAGCTTCCAGATAATGGAGGTTCAGTTCTTGTAACAGAGATCCACTGTGAGTATGGGATGACCCCGATGCATGGTAGTCCCTGCGCTTGAATCTCTCTCCTTAAGGCTCCATTCTTATGAAAATCATATAGATGGGAATGCACAGAGAAGGGCCCAGTCTACACAGAAGAACCTATCACATACTGAGAATCTGTGTGTGGGTCGCATGGTACAGAGGAGTCCTGGAACACAGCTGATAACTCATGAATAAGGTCACTGGTACGAAAATGACCCGCACTACTACAAAAAAAATTGTGGGAGCGCTTCTGTAAAGTTTAGTTTATTATATCGCCTTTAGCAACACAGTAAATAAACTTTAACCTATTTTTTGCAAACAGACTTGCTGAAAAATCTCAGTTTCTATTTACTGCGTCTATGAAGACCTACTATATGTGTCTCCATGGTAACAGACTACAAGCCCTGTGTAATATGATCTTGCAGACATCTACCACCCACGTTTTGATAACATGTATTTTGAAGGTTACCAAGAAGTAGACTGAGAGGCGAAACTTGAAGCTCCTGGGTCCCAATGCAGCATTTGTACTGGGGCCCCCACTTACCATGTGCTAATAATTGCTATTTCTACACCCCCTATAGCTACGTCACCGAGTAGACCGTAGAAGTACGACTGCAGGATCAGACAACACTGGGGTTGTTTGTAGTCTGTTACCATTGTGATCTAGCAAAGGATTTGTAATCCTTTTTTTTTTTTTTCAGTGCAATGAATCAAAAATGTGGTTGCAAAGGGTAAGATAACCTTTAAGGTTTAGTTTGCCTTTAAATCATATATACACGCACATGCAACACTGTTACAGTGATAAAAGTTTGGCTGGATTTCTGCTCCTTTCTTTAGCTGACGAAGAAAGGAAAAGAAATAATTTTAAAGATGGAAACAATAAGTTTCAACTCAAATCTCTTGCTGTCATCCCCCTTTTAGAACTATTGTAAAGGTTGCATTATTGACCTGTTTTGTCAATGTCACCATATAATACCATTCAGAGACGCTGAGAGACTGTGACCTATATAACTACCACCACCCGCCTCGACTCTTCTCGGTTTCTTCCTTTTCTCTATAAACATAAATACCATAAAACCTATTTTCTTGTGTCCCAAAACTGAACTCTCAAAGTCAGCTTAAAAATCTATTTACCCCGGTTGCAACACTCTGGTTTAGTGGGGGAAAACATTTTAGATTAAGAAATGAAGAATTTTTGTCTGATTTATTGTATTCATCTGAAATCTACAGGACACAACTCTGAGGTCTACACACAGCGATGTCGCTCATGTCGCCCGCAGATGCTTCGACTTACAAAGTATCTTTAGAGTTAAATTATAAAATAGAATGAAATCAAAAACATTATATAAACCCTTAAAACACCATATGGGAAGAAGGGCCATGAAATTGTATGGATGGGATATACTAAGGGGCCCCTACTGACCTCCGCGTGTCTCTAATTTCATATGGAGGGATAAATACAGAATCCATGAGAATAATATTGTGGCACGTTCCATTGGCGTAATAAGGAGGACGTCATGCGTCACCATGTAGGATTTGTTCACATGGCCGTGTTGTGTCCATGAGGACTTGAAGTTTACATTGTGAGAAATCTGAACTAACGTTCAAAGTTTTTATAGGTTGTGAGTCTCTTGGATAATAAATGGCGATCTCCAAGTGCGCCATATGAATGGATTGGTGATGCTCAGCCAATGCTCTGTTCACAAACATGGAACTTCCAGGATGGGAATCTCCGGCATTCCAAAAGAAGTATATGGAGCATTGTTGAGCATGTGCACCACTGGTCCATTCCCATTAGGGGCCTGTTCTCATGATCACTGGAGGCCAGACTACTAGGATAGTGAGAAAAACCTTTCCATAGGTTAAGTGGTGTAGCTGTAAGTGATGCAGAGGTACTAATCGCATCGGGGTCGTGGTGCCTGAGGAGACGCAAAGGTCACTCTGCCGCACCCAACACCTATACAATAATGGTACACGAAGGGCAAGAGACCCTGTCAAAGTTTTTGTATCAAGGCCCAGAAGTTTCAAGTTAAGAAAAGACTCTGAATGGGTTTCAATGTTTTAATAAGAATAAAGTTGGGGCTACACAGTGATTTTGGCTGCAACTCCTGTTATGCGACCAAAGATTGTTGTGTCATCCTGTAACTCCTTCTATAATGTCAGTGAATGGACATTTATATACCATAATAGACACAAAGAAGAGTAATTGTGTCTAGTAGTAGTCTTAAAGGACTAGAATATTAATGGCCTATTCTTGGGATAGACTGTCTATTAAGTTTCTTGTAACAATTGTAGACCAGGGTTCAGACTCGAAGGGATACCCTGGTTTGTAACTCCTACAAAGAGGTATGGACTGATACAGGGATATCCCCAGCTCATGGTCACAAGAATAGTCACCGGTTGGTAACTGGACACAGCTGCAAGAACAGGACAGAAAGAAGACCAGTAGGTAAGCAAGGTACATGACCAGGAAGATTACAAAGACAGCATGGAACAGAACCAGGAAGAATAGAAAGACTGCATGGAACAGAACCAGGAAGAATAGAAAGACTGCGTGGAACATGACCAGGAAGATCAGACAGGAACAGACCAGGAACAAATATACCAGAAAAAAATCTACAGCATAGACACAGGGATTGGACCAGGAGAACAGGAACCAAGAATGGACCAAGACCACAAACACCAGGAGCATGGACTTTGGAGCAACCAGGTAATAGAATCTTGAGCTAGGACTTAAGCTTGGTCACAGCACAGATATATGGACACAGCACAGGAACATACAAGAGCAGAGAAACATACAATATACAGGAATGTGGTCATAGCATTGGAATTGTGTTCACAAGACAGCAACTTTTTCACAGAATAGGCCATGGTTACTGGACAGGAATGTGCTCACAGTACGGGAACATGGTCTAAAATAGAGCTTAGTGTCAGGAGAGGCAAGAACATAGTCAGGAATTACTAGTAACTATTAGTACAAGTACGAGGTAAAAGGACTTGTAACAATGGGTTAAAGGACTAGATCCACAGGATCAAAGGACTTGACTGGGTTTTGGGGACTTGACAGAGTACCTTACTGGACTGGTCAGAAACAGCTGCATAACTACAGAGCTCAAAATGTGGAAGACTTAACCATTGTTTTGCTTCAATGGCAATGAAAAGCAGACTTGAATAAGCCATCAGGATCAAATGGCATTCTGCCAGCAACATGAGTGGTCCACACAGCTGTCGATGGGATACAAGAGGCTGTATGAGTGTACAGTGAGTGACAGCACAAATATAGCTCTTTGTAGCACCAGCAATATTAGACTCAAATGGGCTGCAGCTTCAAGCATAGCTCCATACATCAAGCAGTGGCTGTGACTGGTACTGCAGCTCTTTGCCACTCAGTTCCATTCAAGTGAACAGGCACACTGTATGGAACAATGCGCCAAAACCCCTTCAGTCAGCCGATTGGTGGAGGTGCCAGGAGTCGGACCCCCACCCTTCTCATTATACTTCTCATTTCCCAGTATACTTATTCTGGGAAACACCTTAAAGCGACAGTATAAAAACATTCATTCACAATAGATGAATGTCTTGTCTTGACCTCCACCCCTGATGTCAATATGCTCAGGTTCCACTGCCTGCAGAAAGGAGCGCACATCCATATTTCACCTAAAAATTTGTCTTTTCTGTGTTCAAGACTGAAAAAAAATAAAGTTTGTAAGTAACCGAAGTGTTCAGGAACATTTATTTTTCCAGCTTTACGAATTTCTCTTGAAGTTGTTTGTAGAATAATGAGATATTGATTCCCAGCACCTTGTAAAGTGAAAAGATCAGGTCCAGGACACTTACTTGAGCGGAAGAGTTATCCACATATTGGGATTACATGATGCACAAATATACACTCAGTGGCTGCCGGACCATTCACTTAAACTTGTCCCTGAGATCAGGTATACAGTTTGCGATGGCAGAACAAGTTATAGAACAGGAAATTATACGTACAATACATCCATAGAACACCAGGTGCAAATCCACAACCTTGTACATACAACATAAAGCAAGCACAGAACTCAATACATACAATAGATGTGAAGCTCTGCTCCTAATGTACACGACCAAGTCGCAAGCCACAAAATATTACTGCAAATCTGCAAATGTTCTTCCGGGCTGAACACATCTGAAAAATTCTAAATGAGGGTCGTTCATTTCAACAGCCCCCACTGGCCGCCCACTGTACTCTGCACATCTAAAAACCAAGAGACCTGGAGGACCCTCATCTATATATGTAGGAAGACTTATCCAGTGCTGTGAATTCACTGTGAAAAATGGACTCTCCTCACATGAAAAAACACATTGAAAGCTGTTCAACAAGATGGAAAAAATATTTTGTACAGGTTTAGAATTAGGGGAGAAATTAGAAACATTATTACCCTCACCAATCCCCCAATAATCCTTCCCCACCAGGCTCTACTTCCTGGCTCAGTCTTGACATGCAGGAAATACCTGAAAATTAGTGCTAAGGTAACCAATGGGTGCAACAGTGACCCCCAAAGTATGGATGGAAACAAAACCTGGAAGTGCAGACAGATGGAACCTGCTGAGACTCAATTGGCCTATCTATCTATCTCATATCTATCTATCTATCATATCTATCTATCTATCTATCTATCTCATATCTATCTATCTATCTATCTCATATCTAGCTCATCTATCTATCTCATATCTAGCTCATATCTTCTTTCCTATCTATCTCATATCTATCTATCTATCAATCTATCTCATATCTATCTATAAATCTATCTCATATCTATCAATTTATCTATCTATCTATCTATCTATCCATCTCATATCTATTTCATATCTATCTATCTATCTATCTATCTATCTATCTATCTATCTATCTCATATCTATCTATCTATCTATCTATCTATCTATCTTCATATCTATCTATCTCATATCTATCTATCTCATCTCTATCTATCTATCTCATATCTATCTATCTCTATCTATCTATCTATCTATCTATCTATCTATCTATCTATCTCATATCTATCTAACTATCTAACTACTAGCGTTATTACATCCTGTTATTCTGTGATGGTTGTTGGTTCTGGCAGTGTTTGGGCTTCAATGTAATGTGTTCACCAATATTTAAATGTATTTATTAAAATCTATATCTTTTTTTTCTAAACCGTTTTTATTTTGTGAATTATAGTTCTGTTTTGTTTTTTAATTCTATTTTCTATATATGATTATAGGTTTGGCCGTCTTGCCTGAGCTTCTCCTCTGTTCTGTTAAACCCGCAGACCCCATAGACTGCTTGTGGGACTTTTCCCTCCGCATTTTTTAAGCGGATTTGGGGGCAGAATCCCCAAACGGAGTTCAAACGTTGATGTGAATCCAGCCTTAGTCTATCATTAGGGTTAGTGGTTAGAGTGAAAATTGCATGATATAGTAATGTTTTTAAAATATAGATAGTGGTATGGAACATTTAAAAAAGACTACTAAAATTCTTTAAAATATGTTTAACATAAAAGCTTGATTTAAAAATAGGTAATACCTTGTAGGTAATAACACCACATGATGATAGATACAGTAGATAGATACAGATGGATGGATGGATGGATAGATAGATAGATACAGACGGATAGATAGATAGCTAGATATGGATAGATGTTGCTTGTTTTCTGCTTTCCTTTCCTCATTCACATTGTTAACGCTGCTTACATTGCTACATAAAATCCTAAGAACTAATTATTTTGTATTCTTCTGAGCCGTTCTTTGATAAGACATACGAATGTTCTAATTATCTAATATAAAATGCATATCCATGGGTAAGCAAGGCATGAATCCGTAATGATGCTAAATGTATCTTCTACAATTATGGCCAGCTGCACAAGTGATGGGAAGTGTGCATCACACCGGCGCAACCAGCCTGACATTACACTCGAGAGATGTTCTTCCGGGAAATAATTTCCGCTTATTCATTGTCCCTTCATATTTCAGTGGAGAAAGCCACCAGGATTTGGTTATAATTACATATTTACAGTAAGTGCTCTGAAACTAAGAGAATTAGATGGTTTCACGTGTACATAGACAGCAGACATCCAGCAACATGATAATCGTCAGACATCTGTGCTTGTTCCACCAGTCAGACATTCCAATGTTCTACTTATAAGACGGTCATATAAATAACTACCATTAATATTACTGCGATACCGCTACGAGATGTGGCCTAGTCTCCGGCTGCAGCCATTGTCACCACCCAGACGGGAAACCTTCTAAAACAATATTACTGCATAGACATGAGACTCTCGATACTGGGTATATATATAGTATATACTGACAAGCAAAAGGGTAACAATGTTTTGAACATGTTGGGTATTTGCGCTGGGATGTATATAATTGAAGAAAAGAGAAATGTAAAGCCCATCAATATTTGGTGTGACCTTTGCCCTTTGGAGGAGGAGTCCTGGAAGTGATGATCCGGCCCCCACAGATATAGCCATGATCTCATCATCATCCAGTCTGTCTGGGATAACATGAAGAGACAGACGGATTGGAGCAAGCAACATCCACAGAAGATCTGTGCTTAGTACTCCAAGATGGCGGGAACAACCTCCCTGCCCAGTTCTGCCAAAAACTGTCTGCAAGTACCGAGAAGAACTGATGGAAGGCAAAGGGCAAAGGTCACACCAAATATTGATGGGATTTAGATTCCAATATTTTTCATTCACTTCATTTTGTTGACACAAATTAACTATTAACCCTTCTATTGCTGAAAGCGTTTTTCGTTGCAGCATTTTTTACACAACTGCCTAAAACTGTATATAGAGTAAGTGGGTCTAACGGCGAGTATAAGATGTCTCACCTTTTCCATGATCATTCCTCCTGCTTTGTTTTCTATGGAGTTCCTATGATAAAGAGTCTTTCTCAGTTATCGACACCCAACACTAAAGGAGATGATCGGCCTTTAGTAGGTCCCCATGCGAGATCTCCATTGCAGCTGCATGCAGAGGTGTAACGTGAAGCGTGTGGACCCCAATGCAAAATCTGTACAAACTCCCCAACTATAATATGGCCACACCCTCTGCAACCCCTCAATTTATGCCTCTGGCTGCATAGCCTTTCTCTAGGGTGCATACACACTCTTGCAGGGTGATTCTATGCCCTAAACCTTATCTATAACACCGTGTGTTTGTATCGATGCTTAGGTGTAGTAATGCAACATGATACATTGACCAGGGAGGAGGGGGTTAACTTATCTAGGACATATCCATAAAACTCCATATCAAATTTATTGTATTCAGATTTTCCATGGAATATCTGGAGAATAAATTAGCACATTTGACTTACACCTCTATGGGCGAAAACTGTGTAATAAAAGAGGTGCCAGCCTCCACTTACTGAGAATTACAAGCAGGTACTTTGTGTACGTATACCCAACAACATCATAGTATTGGCAAGCTAAGACGTATGCCGAGGTCACAGACAGATATCAGAAGAGATTATGTGGAGGATCCCATGGGGTGTTCTTACAGTATTCAGCTATTGAGGACAAGGCTCCTCCACCACAGGTGACCATATGGGATGTTCGTGCTGTTGTGAAGACCAGCAGGTTCGCCTTCTACGTTCGAGAAGTTCTGAAGGCAGTTTTTGCTGATACACGAGAACACTTCCACTCCCCTAAAGAAACACATGGAATATTAGATAACCCCTTCAGCCCTAAGGATCCTGTTTAGCTCTGAATCGTTGCCAAAAACTAAACAATATGTTGGTGGTCACCAACTGTGAGGTGTAACTGAGGGTGTGCCCGGGCACCTTGTTTGGCAGCAGTTAGGACCAGTAAAGGAACTAATGATCAGGGACCCTATCATCTAGGGCAGGGGTGTCAAACTCATTTTCTCCGGGGGCCACTTCAGCCTCACGGGGTACCTTGAAGGGCCAAGATTATTTTACACATGTATAAAAGTAACTTCTCCTTAACAGATAAGCGAGCTATTAAGCAGTAGTTACCTTTGTACATTACTACTGTTACAATCAGCCCTTTGAGGTCAACCAGGAAGAACATAATGTATTGTTAAAACCTAAGACATTAGCATGTTACATACTATCCTCATCCTTTTCTGAATATATCAAAAATTAAGCACTATACAAATACTGTTTACCCCTGCAAACGGTATTATACTCTATAGTTGCCTCTGCACATGGTATTATGCTCCATAGTTGCCCCTGCACACAGTATTATGCTCAATAGTTGCCCCTGCACACGGTATTATGCTCAATAGTTGCCCCTGCACACGGTATTATGCTCAATAGTTGCCCCTGCACATGGTATTATGCTCCATAGTGGCCCCTGTACACTGTATTATGCTCCATAGTAGCCACTACACACGGTATTATGCTCAATAGTGGCCCCTGCACACGTTATTATGATCCATAGTGGCCCCTGCAATCGGTATTATGCTCCTTAGTGGCCCCTGCATTGGTATTAGGCCCCATAATAGCCCCTGCACACGGTATTATGTCCCATAGTGACCCCCCACCCATGAACTATTATTATACTCTGGGGTCTTTTCAGACCCCAGAGTATAATGATCGGAGACCCAGGTGGTGACAAACATAAAACCAGTGTTACTTACCTGGGCTCCGGTGCGCTCCCTGCGTTCGGCCTTCTTCAATGTCCACAGACCGGCGTTGCGACATAATGACGTCGGCCTGGCTCACGTGACGCCTGGGACGTCACCAAAGAAGGCCGAAGCCTGCAGGGAGTAACATCGGATCGCTGGAGAGGTGAATAACACAGGTTTTTATGTTTATCACCTCCCCTGGGTCTCCGATTATTATACTCCGGGGTCTGAAAAGACCCCGGAGTATAATAATAGTAGTATTTGATGGGGTTCGCCGGCCGCGGCCTCACTTAACATCCCCGCTCCTGCACACAGCTGCTTCTGCGTCCCATAGCAGAAGGGGAAGCGGGGGCGGCCACGACCAGCAGCGGGGATCAGTAAGTAAATAGGCCGTTACGTGCCGGGGATACTCCAGCAGACAACGGCCTATTTATATATATATATATATATATAAAAAAAACTTATCCTCACCTACCTCCGATGCCTTGATGCAGCCGCCGCCTCCACTTTTTGTCCCCGACGTCTGTGTGTCAGCGTAGGAGGCGCGATGACGTCATTGTATCGCCGCCTGCGCTGACATGCAGAGGTCTTGTAAACCAGCCCAGGACAGGTATCGCGCAGCTTTGTTTTTTTTGTTTTTTTTTAAGCGGCCTGTCCTGGGCTGGTTTACATTAAATAGACAATAAAAAATGCCGCCCCCTGCGGCCCAGATAAGTGCCGGGCCGGATAACAGAAGGCAGCAGGCCGGATTCGGCCCGCGGGCCTTGTGTTTGACACCTGTGATCTGGGGGCTCTAATATCCTATTTCCCCATCCATTGCTTCCCAGACTCAACCAGCGGCAAGTCATGAGAGTTTGGAAATTTTTGGCACCTCCAAAGTGTCCCTACAATAATATAAGTGTTAATGTGTGGCATAAAAGGTGACAAGACAAGTTTTACTGAAGGTTGGAGATCAATATTTGGGTATGAGTGCTCTTTGGAGGAGGAGACTTGAAAGGCCCCCACAGATATAGCCCTGATCTTATCATCATCCAGTCTGTCTGGGATGACATGAAGAGACAGACGGATTGGAGCAAGCAACATCCACAGAAGATCTGTGCTTAGTTCTCCAAGATGGTGAACGAGAACAACCTCCCTGCCCAGTTCTGCCAAAAACTGTCTGCAAGTACCGAGAAGAACTGATGGAAGGCAAAGGGCAAAGGTCACACCAAATATTGATGGGATTTACATTTCTCTTTTCTTCATTCACTTCACTTTGTTTATTTACAAACTATTAAGCCTTCTATTGCTGAAAGCGTTCTTACTTTGCAGCATTTTTTTCCACAACTTGTTTTTAACTATTATTAATATAATTACTTAAAACTGGATATTTATCATATTTTTTGCTTATTTTTTTACAACCTGTACTTAGTTGTCCCCAAGAATCTGCCATTATTCTTGAATGTTCTTTAATGGAATGAATACTATGATACCAGATAATGGATCCGCCTGCATCTCAGGTCCAGAGTAAATTTAACATTGTCTAGTTTTGTTACCTTCAACCCCATCTTGAAATTCACTTCCCGTCAATCATTAATAGGAAATTCCAGCTGCCCACGTCATGTGGCCTCGGGCATCGGAGTGGGCGTACTAACAAGCTACCTTTGCAAACAGAGACTTTGAAGAGATAATAATTTCCTCTTTCCCGTGGCAGATATTGTCCGATCATCTGGAGATGGCAGGAATCGGAAGTGATTGATTTAATTCTTACAAATCATGTTGTTGTTTATTATGTGATTGGTTTTGGACATGGGGTAGGGGGCAGAGATGTCCTGTCGTGTGTCTACTTTTTGTTCTTCTATTTATCGTTGAGTACTTTGCTTTGGCCTTTAGGGGTCTGGTCTTGGCTGTCCACGGATGTCACACATTTCAGATACAATATGATATGAAGTCTGTGAATTGGTTGGTTCCTAAAACCAACAGAATATTGTGAATTATAAGGTATATACTGTATATACTATACAAACTACTATTTGTATGAAATACACATAGGACTCATACAATAATTTCTATGGGCCATGCACAATACCTAAGGGGAAATTGTCAGGAGAGTTTGGGAAAGTAAACTATCAGCATGTTGTCCAAATTTGCCTCTATTGATCTAGCATGTTATAATGGATCCACTCTGCCACCTAACCGGTTTGACTTTGGGCTACTCCTGATGGCGTTGTCTTAGTGGTCCCCTGGTCTTCACTCTGTAAGAGACAGCCAATGTTGTCTTAAGCTTCATTTGTCTGTATAAACTGTTAATGTTGAATGTATTTCTGTGATTCTGTTCCGTTAAGACAGCAGCCATTGTAATTGTGACATGATGCTGGAGTGAGACCCCCCCCCTTTTATGTCAGCCTGCCTGTTCTGCAGACAGAGTGTGAGCAGAGAAGCAGGAAGTGACGAGACAGAGAGCAGCAGCCATCTTGGCAAGTGTTGTATTGAACTGGTGTGGAGATTTTTCTGTACAGCTAAGCTGTATCTTGGTCCAGAGACAAACAGAGTGTAAAGAGACAACAGGACTAGTGAGTCCACGTGAAAGGAACTGTGCTCAGTGGCTGATCAGTGAGACTGACATTGTGACTGTGTATATGGATACCACAGATAGAGACTCGCAGTGCTGTTGATGTACTGGACGGCACCTGCTAAATCCCGCTTTACATCCCAGCTCAGTGTATGGATTCGGCAGGACTGTCAGTGTGCTGAGTGGAATCTGCTGTTGGATTACATTGCATTCAGTTGGTTTCCCTGTCTGTTAAAGAGGACTTCATTTCTCCCAAGATCCTGATAACCGTGAGGAGAGGACGCTTCACTATAAAAGAAAGGACCGACTTTGGGCCCCACCGCGCGCTTCTACGGACTGTAAGCGGTCCACCTGGACCACTGGGGAAAAGGGGGTGCACCCAAATGTGAAGTCAGGGTCAGTTAGGGATAGTTTTGAGTATATTGTTCATTCAGTGTCCATACTGCAGAAGTGGACAGAGTAAAAGTAGAAACCATTGCAGAATTTGCCTTGAAATTGTTCATGCTATATTGTATATTTTGCTTGTCTTTAGCCCCGTCATTTTACCTTTAACTAGCCTTTATTAACTTATAGTAAATATATATTTTTTTTCTTGAACTACCGCGTGTGCGTTCATTTCTGGTTGCGGAGTCCAAACCACCTGCCTTGCTCTCGGTTCACAAATTGGCGTAGTCGGCAGGATCCGCTTACCAGAATGGACGGTGACGCACCCGTTCGGGAGAATGGTGCTGGAGGAAGAATGCCAGCAGGGGCTATAATGAGTCAGTTAGCTAAATTTGATGGCAATAATATGTCAGTGAGTATGTGGGTGGAACAGATACGAATGATACAGCGAATGTACCAGACCGCACCAGAAGTACTAGTAGAGCTAGCAATATTGACATTACAAGGGGATGCTAAGACCACGGTGATACTGAGGCCATTTGAACAAAGGCAGACATTTGAGCAAGTAGTCCAGATTCTAGAAACCATCTATGGAGAAACTGCATTGCTGGGGTCTCTGCAGGCTCGGTTCTTCCAGAGGGTACAACAGGAGAATGAAAGCCTTCCCCAATATGCAAATGCCCTACAAGAACTGCTCCGAGATATTCAAAGGAAGGAAAGAGGGGGCTCGCCAGCCTTCTGTAACCCTGATCGGACTCTCCGTGACCAGTTTGTCCTGGGGATACGTGACGGCAGTTTAACTGTGACTATGCAGGATTTTATACGACGAGAGACTGATGCTAAATTCCATGATGTACAGGTAGAGGCCATCTCCCGTGCCAATAGTATGGTCCCGAGGCCGCAGACCGCAGTTGGAGTTACTTTGTCACAGGGGGCTAGTTCTGGCTCAGAGACAGTAGAAAAAGGGACGGTTAAAGAAATTCTCACAGTAATGCAGAAACTGCAAGAACAAATGGAACACTTGCACACTCGTTGTGCTGAGCAGTCTATGAAAGTTGCAGACTTCCAGAAGACTGGAGATGAAAGGGTGAGCCATCCACACCCAGCAAGTCAGAATCACCCACCACCCCGCTGGAGGGGTGAGGATAGGACCTACCGAAGGGGTCCAAATCATTTAGTGCAGTGCTCAGGAGAAATCGAAGGGGCTTACCGAAGGGGCCCAAACAGATGGCCAGAACGACGGGGGATACGCTGCTGGGAGTGTGGACGGATGGGCCACGTTGCTGCTAGATGTCCAGAGCAGCGACAAACTTATGAGAGACCGCCGTTAAACTGAAGTCCCCTGCTGCTGAAGGGCGTGTAGTAGGGGAGACTGACAAGGAGACTATGTGGGGAGAATGCCCTGATGATGACCTGATCGCTGCAAGTCCTGTCATACAGGTGGAAATGGAGGGTATTCCGGTTACCGGGATGATAGACACGGGTTCCCAAGTAACGACCTTGAGTAGAGACTGTTATGAACGGTACTTCCGGCAACATGTGAAATATGATCCCCATACATTCGTACGAGTGGTCGCAGCTAACCAGTTACCAGTTCCGGTCGTGGGAGTGGCCTGGATGAATGTCCAGGTATGTGGCCAAGATCTAGGTAGGAAAGGCATTGTGGTGGTACAGGAGTCACATGAAGTAAAGGTCCCTGTCATTTTGGGGATGAATGTGTTAAAAGAATTAGATCAGATCCTCTTTGAAAAGAAAGGTCACGGTTATTGGAAAGAAACCACCACCCATCGGCCTACTCAAACAGCTTTCCAGCGGCTGATCCGGACATGTGGCTTACAGAAAAGTTCAGATGCACAGCGTCCTCTGGCTCGAATTTCAGTTCCTTTGCATACAAAAGTTACACTGCCACCCAGTCGGGAGACAATAGTGTCCATGCCCGTAGGCACCTGTCGGAAACTAGAGGGCATAGCTGTGTTGGTAGAACCACTGCAGGCAGCCGAAGGAGGTGTTGATCCGCTAGTGGCCCGTTCCTTGGCAATAGTTCGCAATGGAAGAGTACCACTTCGATGTGTAAACACTCAGGACCAGAGTGTGGACCTGACCCCAGGGAGGCTGCTGGCTAACATCTATGTGACTCCGGAGGAAGTAAGGAAAGTAACTCCAATGCAGCTGAAGCCGACTGAAAGGGATGAGTGGACCGTAACTGTGTCCATGGGAGAAGATGAGGAACCCACCTCTGAATGGAATGGCTGTGCAATTCGAGAACAGATGAAGATGGATGTAAGTTCATGTTCTCTGGAATGGGTGCAGAAGGTAGATGAGCTGTTGTGGGAGAACCAAGCCACCTTTGCACGGTATGCTGAAGATTTTGGATGTACCACAGGGATCTACCATGAGATTCCCACAGGAGACACCCCTCCAATTAGAGAGCGCTACCGACAAATTCCTCCACAGTTGTATCAGGAAGTGAAAGAACTGTTAGCTAAGATGCTACAGGGTGGGATCATCCAAGAAAGCCAGAGTCCCTGGGCGGCTCCTGTGGTGTTAGTAAGAAAAAAAGATGGGTCCATCCGATTTTGCGTAGACTATCGGAAGTTAAACGCTTGCACCGTACGAGATTCCTACCCCTTGCCACGGATTGAGAAGTCCCTCTCAGCGCTAGGGAGAGCCCGGTACTTCTCCTCACTAGATCTGGCTAGTGGGTATTGGCAGGTGCCGATGGCCACAAACGACAAGGAGAAGACGGCATTCATCTTGCCCATGGGACTATACGAATTTAACCGGATGCCCTCTGGGTTGACAAATGCACCCGGAACGTTTCAGCGGTTGATGGAGAAATGTCTCGGTGACTTCAACTTTGAGTTCACTCTCATCTACTTGGATGACATTATAGTGTATTCTGCGACCTTTGAAGACCATCTCCACCAGTTGGGGCAAGTATTTCGAAGATTGCGGGAACATGGGCTCAAATTGAAACCCAGTAAATGTCGGTTGTTCCAATCTGAAATTGATTACTTGGGTCACCGCGTATCAGGAGAAGGGGTGAGACCATCAAGAGACAAGATAGCGGCTGTTCAAGATTGGCCGATACCGACTACCCTGCGAGAAGTGAGGGCGTTCCTTGGAGTAGCCGGTTACTATCGACGGTTTATTAAGGATTTCGCCAAGGTAGCAGCACCACTTAATGCTCTCCTACGAGGCACATCCGGTGGTCCAAAGAACCGGTCCGTGAAGTGGGGACCTGAACAGGAACAAGCCTTCCAGGCATTGAAGGATGCACTGACAACAGCCCCAATCTTGGCATATGCTGATTACCACTTGCCGTTCAAGCTATATACAGATGCAAGCCTGTATGGTCTTGGAGCAGTGCTTTCCCAGCTTCAGGATGGCCAGGAGAGGGTCATAGCGTACGGCAGCCGGTCTTTGAGAGATTCTGAAAGAAACCCCGAGAATTATAGTTAATTTAAATTGGAGCTGTTGGCACTGGTATGGGCCATGACCGAGAAATTCTCTGAATATTTGACCGGTGCTGAAGTTTTAGTACTGACTGACAACAACCCACTAGCTCACCTGGAAAATGCCAAGCTCGGGGCGTTAGAGCAGAGGTGGATAGCCCGAATGTCTACATTCAATTACCGCATTAAGTATCGGTCCAAGACAGAGAACCAGAATGCTGACGGACTTTCTAGGGTAACTGCCCAGACCCCCACAGAAGACGTGGATCATGAGTTGGAGCATGTGGAGGTGCCCGATTTCAGCAGATTTTCACAGGCCTTGACCGCCACTAATCAGTTTGAGATGGAGGGGACTGAAATGGCTCCTTTCTTTGGTCCCTCACGACAGGAATGGACACAGATACAACAGACCCA
The DNA here is from genome assembly GCA_947044405.1 of Leptodactylus fallax. Lineage (NCBI taxonomy): Eukaryota > Metazoa > Chordata > Amphibia > Anura > Leptodactylidae > Leptodactylus > Leptodactylus fallax. Next base: position 2,758,724 of record CAMRHE010000204.1, read on the forward strand.
TGAGGGGCTGGCGCAGATGATCAAGTGTGTTGAGAAAGGCCAGAAGCCCTGTAGAGAGAGAAAGAGAACGACTGACACGTGAGATATTATCTGTTTTGAGTCAGTGGGAAAAGTTGGAGATGAAAAATGGAGTGCTATGCCGAAAGGTCTATTTACCTTCTGAGATCGACATTCGATACCAAATTGTGGTGCCTAGTGAACTGGCTCGCTCCTTGGCAGTTGAGGCTCATAATAAGAATGGACATTTTGGTCATGAGAAGACCTTTCGTTGGTTACAGCGACTGATTTACTGCCCTGGTCTTCGTCAAATGGTCGAAGAAGTATGCCGCAGCTGTCGAACTTGTGAGATCCATAAGGCAATAGAACAGAGAGCTCCCCTGCAAACCATCGTGACCCAGGAACCTTTAGAAATCGTCATGATAGACTATCTAATGGTGGGCCCATCCAATAGCGGACACCAGTATTGCCTCGTAATGGTGGATCACTTCACCAAATTTGCGGTGGTAACCGCCACCAAGGACCAGACAGCTGAGTCAGCAGCTCGTGCTCTGTGCCAAGATTTCATTCGAGTATATGGGTGCCCCCAACGCATCCACTCCGACCAGGGCGCCTGCTTTGAGGGACACGTAATGAAAGAAGTTCAACGTATCTACGGGATAAAGAAGTCACACACGACTCCATACCACCCTCAGGGAAATGGGGCCTGTGAAAGATTCAACAGAACTCTGCTACAGATGCTGCGGACTCTGGAGGAAGACAGGAAGTTACAGTGGCCTCAGTTCTTGTCTGAAATGGTGTGGGCCTATAACAATCAGGTCCATTCTACAACGGGGTACTCTCCTTATACACTTCTCTTTGGGCGGTCTGGGCGAAGTATAGGAGAATTACAGTTGAATGATGTGGATGGGTTCCCTCCGAGGGATCCAACCTCTTGGGTGCGGGCGCATCGGCAGAGACTTGAGACGATCCATCGATTGGTGCGGCAGCGCCTGCAAGAACATCCCCATCCTGATAAGACCCCAGTGCAAGAAGCACCATTGCAACCAGGCGACCTGGTGCTAGTTCGTGTCAAGAAACCGCAAGGGAAATTGGAAAGCAGATGGGAGGCTTTGCCGTATCGTGTTGTTGGCCGCAAGTATGCGAATGGGCCAGTGTACCAGGTCCAGAAAGAAGGAACTGATTGTGTTCGAGTACTTCACCGAAATATGTTGCGCCTGTGTCATTCTGAAGGGACAAATCACGATGGGCCTGCCAATGTGAATGAGCTCCCACAGTCAGAGAATGGAGGTGCGGAATGGGCCTCCGACGAGGAGGATGATTGTTGGCCGATCCCTGCTCCTGGGGATGTTCCACCTGTGACTACTGTATCTCCGGTCTGTGCCCCCTCTGGTGCGGAATCCGCTGGTCCTTCTCAGCCCATAGCTGCAGCACCCCATAATATACCACCGGTCCTCAGACGGACCACTAGGCCAAATGCTGGTATTCCCCCTGTTCGGTATGCGCAGGATGAGTTTGTTTGGCCTGCCATACATCGGTATACTACCACCCTGTGCATAAAAGTACAACCCTCTGGATATACAGTCATAGGCAGGGACTGCCAATCTTAAAGTGGGGGGGAATATGTAAGAGACAGCCAATGTTGTCTTAAGCTTCATTTGTCTGTATAAACTGTTAATGTTGAATGTATTTCTGTGATTCTGTTCCTTTAAGACAGCAGCCATTGTAATTGTGACATGATGCTGGAGTGAGACCCCCCCCCCTTTTATGTCAGCCTGCCTGTTCTGCAGACAGAGTGTGAGCAGAGAAGCAGGAAGTGACGAGACAGAGAGCAGCAGCCATCTTGGCAAGTGTTGTATTGAACTGGTGTGGAGATTTTTCTGTACAGCTAAGCTGTATCTTGGTCCAGAGACAAACAGAGTGTAAAGAGACAACAGGACTAGTGAGTCCACGTGAAAGGAACTGTGCTCAGTGGCTGATCAGTGAGACTGACATTGTGACTGTGTATATGGATACCACAGATAGAGACTCGCAGTGCTGTTGATGTACTGGACGGCACCTGCTAAATCCCGCTTTACATCCCAGCTCAGTGTATGGATTCGGCAGGACTGTCAGTGTGCTGAGTGGAATCTGCTGTTGGATTACATTGCATTCAGTTGGTTTCCCTGTCTGTTAAAGAGGACTTCATTTCTCCCAAGATCCTGATAACCGTGAGGAGAGGACGCTTCACTATAAAAGAAAGGACCGACTTTGGGCCCCACCGCGCGCTTCTACGGACTGTAAGCGGTCCACCTGGACCACTGGGGAAAAGGGGGTGCACCCAAATGTGAAGTCAGGGTCAGTTAGGGATAGTTTTGAGTATATTGTTCATTCAGTGTCCATACTGCAGAAGTGGACAGAGTAAAAGTAGAAACCATTGCAGAATTTGCCTTGAAATTGTTCATGCTATATTGTATATTTTGCTTGTCTTTAGCCCCGTCATTTTACCTTTAACTAGCCTTTATTAACTTATAGTAAATATATATTTTTTTCTTGAACTACCGCGTGTGCGTTCATTTCTGGTTGCGGAGTCCAAACCACCTGCCTTGCTCTCGGTTCAACTCTTTAACCCCTATACAAGGATCCAGTCTTTGCTGCAGGGGACTACCAGGTCACTTCCTCTAGGAGTTGTCCCAGTGGAGGTGGCAGCAGATCTAAAGGCTAGAAAGACGCCAGTGTGAAGCACGGTCAAGTGTGGTCTGAAGATCAAGGGCAGGCACCAGAGAAGAAGAGTCATGGCAGCCAAAAGTCATACTTGGGATAACTGCAGATCAGGACGGTATCAAAAGCGGTAACAAAACCAAAGATCAACAAGGAGTAAACACAAAACCCTCACTGGAACTGGAATCCAAGGACCTTTGTTGCTCAGCACAGTAATACACATGAGCTGCTGGGGAATGGCCGGTCAGGGCTCACAGGGGTATTTGTTAAACGTTACTGAGAGGGAGGACTTGACCACCCTATGGACTGGCCCAGGTGCATTGGCAGCAGGTGAACAGGTAGATGTAGAAGCATGGGTTAGCACCTAGTATGGATGAAAAATATGAAACACAGATGGCAAACGGAAGTTAGAAATGGAGAGTTGTGTGCACGACGTCTAATTCTGTCCATGTTCGGAGTGTTTAAAAAAATAAAACTTACCGAGAAATAAGTACTCCCAATGCAGGCACAGGTGGACAGTGAAGGAGGAGCAGTACACCTCAGGGTCATTGCGCATGCGCCAGATGTCCAGCACATGCAAAGTGAGAGAACTGTACATGCACTGGGAGCAGTAAATATAACTCCAATAAGACTCAAAGTATTAGCGCTCTTTTAAAGGAAATGAAGGGGGAAACCACCCGGCTTAGGACTTCAGAAGTTTTTTTAATTAATTAAACCAGATTGTGAAATATATTCTACTCTATTGCCTATATATACTGTGTGTATATATATATATATATATATATATATATATATATATATATAAAATATGATTTATTTTATTGCTAAATTACTTCTATGATATGTTTGTAGACGATTATGGGGTCAGCCATCTTGCCTGACCGCAATTAGAATATTCTTTACAGCAGCCACATGGACCTTGGAAAGGAATAGACAGGGGATGTCCATTGACTTCTATGGGAGAATGTTGTGGGCATGCTCTGTGACCTGTGCAGATGTCACTGTGTCAATATTGACATCCTGTGTTATCTATACATGGATGCTACTGTCATTATAATACTGTCTGTGATGATGATATGACTACTGAAAAGAGATTTCTAAGAGAAGGAAGAGTCAAACTACTGTGTGAATTTAGTATTTTTAACCCCTTCCCAAATCTTGACATAATTGTACATTTAGGAGCTGAGAAAATATAAGCACCTTGACATACAGTTAAGTCTCGATCAAGTCAAATACAGTATTTGCATTGCACAAAATGATGCTTTGGTATTCTGAGTATTCCCAAGAAGTATCAGCGAGTAGACTCATTTCAAAAAGTGAAATAAAAAATGTTACTTTTTTTAATATAAAAACTGTTTTGCTTTGTAAAAGTGTTAAAAATACCCACATATGGTATCACCAAAGATAAAAGCCCAAAAATTAAAGTTAATATTAAAATATTATTTAAACAATAAATACCATAAAAATTGTCAAAAACATTAGCGAAACTGATTTTTGTTTTCCATTCTGCCCCAAAAATTAATATAAGATGATCAATAAACCCCACAAGCCTCAAAATGGTTCCACTAATATCTACATTTCATCTAGTAAAAAAACAAAACAAAAAACAAAACAAAACATACATGTAGATTGATAGAAAAGTAAAAAAAAAAAATGAAGGTTCGGTCAAACCCAATAATTTTGGAGTTTCTGTCTAATTTATTTATTTATTTTTTTTAAGATTAGACTCTATAAGTTGGCCAAGGGGTCCACTTTTATAGCTGTTTTGTTTCCAAAAATGTATCCGTCAATTGAAGGGCAAAAAAATATGAATAAGATTTCCCGACTGGGTTGGATTTCAATTGCTTGTCATTAGATACTGTAGACCAAAGTCTAAGGTGTCTGTCAGCGACTTTCTTTCCTTTCCTAGTCAGTATACAAACACTGCTCTGAAGATTCGAGATTGCACCAGAATATGAAGTTGGGCCAGATAGATGTCGGCCAAGAATGTTTAGCCAATAGCTTTATGGCCAGCTTAGACAATGCAGGAGATTTTGTGATCAGTATCGGGAAATGGAGCTTGGACCAATATAAAAGTTTTAGGCAGGTGTGGAAAAACTGATGTTTATAGGTGGAGGATTAAGCTTTCCCCCATTTACAATGCACTTAGCCCTTGTTTCTGGCACTTTTACTATTTCCTGGGTCTCCAGATGTATTACTTTCCATCAAGGTTCCTTTTTAAGTCATCGATCCCTTCTGCCACTGGACTTGATCTCAGACTCTACTACCGCATGTTACCTGTAGAGCAACTCGGACTTTTTTAACCCTTTCATTTTTGGATGATAGGGAGCCCTGCTGCTTGGAGCCCCTGTGATCAGCTGTCATTGCTGCTGGAATGGCGATGTAATTTCTGATCTGCCTTGTAGCATCACTGCAGGCAATGCAAAGTACAAGGGATCCCCGAAAATCAACAGACAAGATTGGTTCTCCCAAGCAGAATGTTAAACTTTCAGCTCTAGTCAGTGAAGTCTCCAGAGGACGACCCTTATTAGCTTAACATGTCCCAATAGGGCAAATATAAAACAATTGTCTAAAACAATTTATTACTGTGTCGGATTATTACAAAAAGAGAAATAACTAAGTAAATATTTTGTTCCCGACCTCCTATAGGTCAAATTGTATTTTGTGAAGACTCTTCTTCAATAAAGCCGTATTAGCCGTAAGACCAATAAAATAATATTCCACCACTAGCCATCGAGTCTTTGCCATCTCTTTGCTCCGGAAAACAAATAATTCAAAAACTCATTTACTAGACGCACTGCTTTTATTAAAATATACTTTTATTCAGCCTCCGTCAAGCAACCGGCACTTGACAAGATGCTGTGAGAGTGATTTTTTTATTGCTTTATATTATTGCATCGGATTGAAAATATTTTGCTACAACAGGACCAATTGCATTGTCAACTGTCCACCCACTCCCCATTTCTCTGGCGAAGTTTGAGCATGCAAGAATGGGGCTGCGTACTTTCTATAATAATACCGGAGGCAAATCCTCCGGCTGATCTGGCAGTGCTTGCTTTGACAATCGGAATTTGCATTGCTTTATGTTGTTATTACATTGTTATATGGAAATTTGCCTTATTCTTTAGTGGGTTTATTATTACTTTTCTCCGTCGTGATAAGTGAATGTATAAATTGACACCAGTTTTAATAAATCTCTTCTGACAACTGGTCCTGACCACGCCCTCTTTAGAACTAAAGGGTTTGTTACCATGTATCAGTGGCTAAGAATCACAATAGCAAAAATCTTCTGTGTTTAGACTCCAGTCGAAGATCTAACTACACTAATACATTATTTTATTTTTTTAATTAAAACCAGGTAAAATCAATCACTTTTTCTCTGATCTGTTTTTATTTTATGATTGAAGATTTTTTTTTTATTTTTTAATTCTATTTCCTGTACATGGGGGCGGCCATCTTGCCTGAACTTCTCCTGTGCTCTGTTAACTGCATTTAGTGAAATGCTTTACAGCATCATCATAGTCATAGGCAGCAATAGTCTGGAGCCGACTCATTGGGGTCTATGGAAGATTTTTCTAGACATGTTCTGTGCAGGGAGGGGAGTAGACATGTGGCCTCAGCTATTGTCAGTAGTAGATGCAATAATGGGTTAGTGGTGTTATCTATAGTGGTGTTATCTTGTAGTAGAATGAGGTAAATGAGGTGCCTGCAAAAAAAAAAAAAAAAAACACTACAGATTTGTCAAGTGTCAGTCTACCATTAGGCTTAGTGGCCAGAGTGAAAATTGCAGGATATAGTACTTCTTATACAAAACTTCTTCAAAAGTATGTTTAACATTTCCTGGTGACACACACCCTTTTAAATGAATTCTGTAACTCCAGTATGATGTTCAGTGTGATGTTCTTCCATACGGCAGACTGCTTACTATTACTAATTCTGCTACATTTCCACTTTGTTGCAATAATGGTGCACAAATTTGAGCATTTATTTATAGGTTATGGTTTATTGTTGTGATCATTTCAAAATAATATGTGTTACAGATTGCGCTAGATTTATGTCTTCATAGGCTAAACTGTATTCTGAAGATGTCACCATTGTTTCTAGGTTGTATTGTATTGTGATATTGTCACAATGGTGTTTGGACTAATGTATAAGCTGCAGTGTAATGAGATGATACCTGTAAGAGTCACCTTAAATTGCATATCTATATCTTCTGTATATTGTTTACTTTGTAATGAGAGGACATGGGAGTCAATATCGTAAGTCTAATAGATAAACTGTTTAGAGTTCAAACACTTCAGAGATGGTTGTGTAACCTTTTCCAATTCAATGAGCATGAGCAAGTCTTCTTCTAGGGTCCTCAGAAATCTCCTTTGCTCTTGCCGTGATACACTTCCACAAACGTGTTTTGAAGATCAGACTTTGATAGATACTTAAAGATCTTTTTATAAAACATTTTGCCCACCGCACATCTGCATATATACATACAGTACTGTGCAAACGTTTCAGGTAGGCATGGAAAAATGTGACAAAGTAAAATTTATTTCAAGAATAGAATAATTTATTTTTGCCAATTCATAAAATGAAGTGATTGAAGAAAAGAGAAATGTAAATCCCATCAATTTTTGGTGTGACCTTTGCCCTTTGGAGGAGGAGTCCTGGAAGTGATGATCCGGCCCCCACAGATATAGCCCTGATCTCATCATCCTCCAGTCTGTCTGGGATGACAGGAAGAGACAGACGGATTGGAGCAAGCAACATCCACAGAAGATCTGTGCTTAGTTCTCCAAGATGGCGGCGGGAACAAGATCCCTGCCCAGTTCTGCCAAAAACTGTCTGCAAGTACCGAGAAGAACTGATGGAAGGCAAAGGGCAAAGGTCACACCAAATATTGATGGGATTTACATTTCTCTTTTCTTCATTTATTTCATTTTAGTAATTGACCTAAATAATCTATTAACCCTTCTGTTTCTGAAACCATTCTTAAATTCTGTATATATCTCAAAACTAACCATGGTAACCCTGTGTTATATATATATAATCTGCCTATTGCTAATTTGCATGATATGTTGTCTGCATGAACCAAAGTTAGGAAATATTAGAATAAAAAGGGGTCCTTGGTTCACTTCTCTTGTAGCTGATAAATTCGTAATGAAACTAGAGAATTTCATTTTCTCTCATATCCTGATCCCAAGGACCTCACTGTCAACATTTTGCTATTAGCCAAACATTGATTCTGAGTCATTGGCTGCAAACAAGTGTTCCAGCACTTCTGCTTTGAAAAGACGAGTCACCAGTAAAATTATAATTGAGAGAGTTAATTATGTAGAGCGGGAGGGAAAGAATGAATGATGGGAAGAGCGCCGGATACTGTACTAAAATAATTGCCCGGTAATCAGGCTGGACAGGCACAAAAAGTTCACGCGTACATACAGTATATACTTTACTTCTATCTGTGGTTGCTTTAGTACAAAGACCCAGTAGGACAATAAGGCAAAAATTAGGTCATATAAGAAGGTCACAAGCTCTGGTTAAAGAATATGGCTTATTTGTAAACCTGAAGAAGGATCCCGTACGGGATCGAAACGTGTTGTAAGGAATAACCTACTCTGTCTCTCTCTGTGATTTCTTTCCACTGATCTAGATAAATGGGGTTCCACTTAAAGTCAAGCATCTTCCTAACCCCCAAAGCAGCAACCAAGAACATGAGCACACAGCCATGAAAAAAAGTGACTTTTTTTTCTTGCAATTCCAAACTTTTGTGCAAATATTGTGACTTTTTAAATTTTGCACATTTTTTTCCTCTTTTCAGCCCCATTAGATTTATCAGAATTTATGCCAGTTTTCTGGTGTAAATAATGGCAAAAATCCACACCAGCAAGAAGCTGGTATACATTTTTGTCAGTCGCACAGATCTTGGAGGCTGCTTCTAATTTATAATAAGGGGTGCATCTCTCCACAAGTCAGCCCCACAGTGATGTGCATTGCACAATTGATGAAGGTAGTTCATTTATTACCCTTTAGTGCCCCAACCCTAACACCATCACAACAGTCTGCACATGAAGTTCCCCTTTATTTGTTACTTTTTTTTACCTTTTCTCATTGGAATTGACATAGCAAGAGGGTCTCTGTAGCAAAGATCATATTCAGACCCTTGTTTTGGTGCTAGGTCTTGACTCTGAAGATCAAAGGGCTTGGCTTGCTTCCTCTTTGTCATGAACCTTGGACCAATTCCCAAATTCCTTGCTTGCCAACAATGTAGTAATTTTTCAGAGAGGAGTCTTACATAGGTTATTAACGACAAAGAGGATCAGCCTTTTCCGGACAGAGCCCCTTCTAAGGGCCACCTAGCAGTTGCATGCTCTGCCTAAATGCCATTGCTGGAAATGGAAGGATGGAATTTGCCACTCATTCAGATTTATGAGTTTTCATCAGCTGTACATGAGGAATCCAAAAACAGATATTGTAGATATTTCACCCCCTTCTTATTATGGCTGCTCTTCAACCCCACCCACATATCTAATTGTCGTTGACAGAGTTTATCACAAACTAATCTTAGTCTTGGACATCTGTTCTATTTCTCTCCTTTCGCACCTTCACGGGAATAAAAATCATATTTGGCCAAGCTAGGCAGGAAAATCATTCATGTGAAAATTACCATATGTGTATGGCCGGCCTTCCCCACTTGGGTGCTTTCGTAGAGTGGTTAGAATTGTCGTCTTGTAGCACTTGGGTCCCACAAGGAGTTTGTATGTTATCCCCACATTTGTCTGTTTTTCTTCTGGTCACTTTAGTTTCCTCATATGAGTTCTTCCCTAGTAACATATCTCATTGCTAATATACAGTATTACACTGAATTAAAATTGCAATTAGTAGCCAAAGGAGGGATTAGCAGATGGGGAGCCAAATGTGGAACAAGAAGAGAGGTGGGCACTGGGAGCAGAATTACACACATGGACAAAAATATTAGTATCTGAATTGTTGTTCAATAAAATAATTTTAAAAAACAAAGTGGCCTAGGATAAAATGATGGTCCCCGTAACTTAATATTTTGTTGTTCAACTTTTTGAGCCAATCCCTGCAATCCAGCAATTTCTGCAACTCTCAATGAGACTTCTGCACCAGTCCACAGGTATTTTTGTCCCACTCCTCGTGAGAAAACTGCTCCAGCTGTCTCAGATCTGAAGGGTGTCTTCTCCAGACTGAATGATTTAGCTCCTTCCATAGATGTTCAATAGGATTTAGATCAGAGCTCATAGAATGTCACTTCAGAATAGTCCAGTGCTTCAATTTTAGATGGATGTTTTTAGCTGTATGTTTGGGTATCTATCCTGTTGGAGGACCCATGACCTTTTTTGTGTTTGTGAACATAGATGTGACTTACCAAAAAAATTCAGTTTTATCTTATTGAGAGGACATTCTCCAGACGCTTTGTGGTTTTATCTCAACTGTGGTTCTTCCTTAGTCATCTCCATTAAGTCTACTTTGGCAAAGATGGATGGTGCGATCTGACACTGATGTACCTTGACCTTGGAGTTCATCTCTAATCTCTTTGGAACTTGGTCTGGGCTCTTCGGTTACCATTCGATTCAATTTTCCTCTTGCGGCCACATCCAGGGAGATTGGCTACAGTCCTGTAGACCTTAAACTTCTGAATAATATTTGTAACTGTAGCAACAGGAACATCGAGCTGTTTGGAGATCGTCTTATAACCTTTACCTTTTAATATGTCTTTGATTTTTTTTTTTGTAGAATTTTGACAAGTCAGCCTTTTGTCCTGACAATGTCCATTTCTTATTCTCCTGACCATAATCAGATGCTCATTATGTTCTACTGTAGAGTTTATATGATGTATTATCGGGCAGCCAAATAAAAGTTGATACTTGTTTGTAACAACAGGCGCATCTCTAAGCAAAAGTTGTAAGGTCTTCTCCAACTGCTTATGAGGATTTCTAAAACATTCAAAATACATTTCTTTATAAGACCACAGCTAATGTAAAACCAAGCCAAGTAAATTCACAGACTAGTTGAGCCAATTGGTTTCCTATATTTCTCATAAAAGTCAAGTTATTTTATTTGAAGAATCATTATCAGAGAAGCGGCACAGAATAATAAGATCCTGAAGCCTTTTTCTGTTGGAAGAAACAGAAGGATATTGTAGAATGTGGGAGACGATCAAGGCATGCACAAGTATTTTTGTTGACTCAAGGTTGAGGAATGAGCAGATTTGAGAAATGTTTTTGAGTTGGAGGTACCAGGAGGGGGTAAAGGCTTAGATGTGTGGCTTAAAAACAGAGCAAGATCAAAGGTGATCCAGTATATGTGATGTCTGTTGTAAAACTGGAAAGCTTGGCTCAGTAGCTCTGGGGAGGTGAGGCTTCTTATTTTTTAGACCTCTTCCGAGGGATCTTGCCAAGTCAACACTTTTCTCTTGATGATGTCTGGCAACTATAATCTCACACTCAGATGCTCATTATGTCCTACTGTAGTTTTTATGTGATCGACGGGTTCAGCTTTAATGTATTATCGGGCGGCCAAATAAAAGTTCACACTTGTTTGTAACGACAGGCGCGTCTCTAAGCAAAAGTTGTAAGGTCTTCTCCAACTGCTTATGAGAAATTCTAGAACGCTCAAGATACATTTATTTATAAGACTGCAGCTAATGTGAAACCCAGCCAAGTATGAGGTACGAAGAACTGTGGGAGTAAATTCACAGACTAGATGAGCCAATTGGTTTCCTTTATCTCCCATAAGTCTATGTTTCTCTATTTGAAGGACCATTATCAGAGAAGCGGCACAGAATAATAAGATCCTGATGCCCTTTTCAGCACTTAAGGAGGTTTGTAAGGAAAGTTCATTTGTTTCGTACAGCATGCTAGTCTGAAAGTTTGAAAAGTGCTCTTTGTTTGACTATGAGTCACCTATGAAATTTCCAAGCTATGAATCAGATGACCTGCCTCCGGCAGCACAACTATGTTTAGAAAACTTTAGGAAAGCGGCTATGATAATGGACCCCTGTATACTGTTCTTTGATCAAGTATGCTCCATAACAAACAGTAGCATCCAGCTCTCCAATATGGAGTATTAGTGTGTTGTGAAACCCAGCCAGGCACAGCAGTCACAGGTGATTGTGATGACAGCATCACAGATATAAGCAGAAGACCAGCTGAGTTTACTGATGGCTGACGTACAGACTCGGCTGTGCCAACAAAACATTTTGGGGCCTCATGCCAGAATTAGAACAACAAGGAAATCTCCTGGGGACATGTTTGATCCGTTGTATTTATAATGAGCTGGCAGATGAGTGCACTTGTTATAATTGTGAAAAAAATAATAATACCCTGAATAAAATGTGCGAATAGTGATTGATTTTGACAACTAGTGTATTGAATATCTTCATAGGGGAAGGTTAAGAAGTGCAAAGAGGAGGTGAATATGTAAGAAACCATTCTTTCTTTACAGATGCAATGTCAAATATAGTCATTTTTGAACATGATTTTTTTTTTCTTTAATGAAGGCATAGCAAAGCACATGAAACCTCCAGGTTACAAAGGAAAAACTGGAGAGCAAATACCTCATATAAAAGGAGAGGGCATTAATCCAATCCAATCCAATCCAATAAGAAGTGCAGATGGTTAAAATGCAAGGACAAGTGCAAAAGATAGAATCATCATCAGAGAATACTCAGAGCTGTCAACACAATAATGCTGAACCTTGGAGGAAAATGTAGAGCTCCTTGAACCTAGTGGCCCTGGCAGAAAATGACAAAAAGATAAAAGGAGGTGTAAAGATGGGGCACTGGGGCCAGGAGAGAAGGCAGGGCTGGTCGTCAATAAACAAACACAGAAAATGTATCAAAAACAATATCTCAGTCCTTCCTGGCTTAAAGAGGTAATCCGGGAATTGGAGCAACCAGTGGGGTGGCTGGGAGAGGTGTTTAATAAAAATAAATAAATAAAAAAATACAGCATACTCATCTATCCCTGGCATTCTGTTGCCCTTTCCGTCTTGTGCCGGGGCCGTATCACCGGAAGCCCAGTGACTGTGGAGACCAATCAGTGGCCTTAGTGGTCACTGGAGAAGGATCGGTGACGTCACATCCACCGATTGGTCTCAAGGGTCACATGGCCTCAGAACTTCAAGATGGCATGAGACAGAAAGGGCACTGGTGGGGGGCAAGTGAGAATGCTTTATTTTTGTATTTTACACATCCTGCAAACTTGTTCCAATTCCTGGACAACCCCATTAACATCCTAATTTACCGTAATCCTATTTTGTTTCCAATTACAATGAAACCCAAGAAACATATAAAGAAATATTCCAAGAGATCAGTCATTTCTTACCTCTCTAACCTGTAGCAAGTTGTAAGACAACTGGCTGGGGCAGCAGTTTCCTTGATGTAGCCGGTCTACAGAAGGACTAAAAATCTTTACGCATCCCACCCTTGTGTAAGGCCGGCTACCTCCACCTGGAGATAGAACTGATCATGTGGAGTTTAATCGCTGTATATTGTTTTCTTTGTTTCCTTGTATCTGTAGGCTAGGCTATTCCTATCTGATGAGTGGAGGTCCGCTTCTGGTGCCTGTACTATACACAACACAGGGCTGTAAGTAGTAGGCTCCATGCCCTGTAGAGTGACTGGGAGTTGGTAATGCAGCTCAGCTCCCATTGACTTCTCATTGACTTTCACTGAGTATCACTTCAATTAAATGGGGGTTTTAGCATTTCAGCTAGCCAAAGGAGAATACTGAGACAGATAATAGGAACTTAAACTGGAGCCCAACTCCTTCTTTGTGGATAGTCTATAAACTCCTGTGTAGATACTTCTCATTGCTCTATTGATACCATCAGGCCAGTGGATCGTCCTCCAAACACGTTACTCAAACATGTTTTCCATCATATACGATTACATAATGTTAGAATATAGACATGTTAATATATAAATTGCATTTCAGATCGTATCCTGATGAATTGTATCTGTCTTGTTTGCTTAGAGACTTGAACGTCTTGTATCCACATCTGTTCCGGCAGTTCTCCCATTATTTTCCTCCAAACAGCTGTTGGTAGGACAATTGAACGGAGTGTGGAGCGCGGTTTATGTGTCTCTGAAGGTAGACTTTACATGAAAAGCTAAGAGTTACTCCATATGAAGACTATGATTGGTGAAATCCCTAATGTAAAAGAGACCACAGTGTCTTCAGGTTTCAAACAGATGTTCTACTTACTTGGCCATTAAAGTTTTCACAGATATTTACATCAGTTGAATCTTCACGGGTTTTCTAAAACCTGTTGTTTTTTATGTCTTACATACACATTTAGTTAGGATCGTTCGGGCAACAGAATCACCATGAATCCAATGATAAGATGCCAGGTCATTCATGACCGTAAAGTCTTGTATCACTCGGTTCCTGTGTCCAATTAGAGACTATAGATTTGTTTTGCTTTGGGTTAGGATGGTTCGGCTCAAAGATTAGTCTTGGGTTGAATAAGTTTGTCACAAACCAGAGTAAAATTATTATACTCCGATATCTCTTCAGAGCCCAGAGGGTGGTGGTGACCCAGTGCAGGTGTGGAAACATCACATAAACACACAGTTATACTCACCTTCTGGTTCATAGGGAGCATAGATGATGGTACAGTAGCTGAGCCCACCAGCAGGAGGTTGTGACTGACAATCTCACAGAAAGAGTTGAGATTTGAGAAAACTCCAATCCTAGTGATTTAGCTCCTTCACGACCTAGGTGTCGAGCAATTCATCTAAATCACCATCTTACTCATCTCATTCCAGTGATCTGCCCCCTCTCAAAGTCTGGGCAAAATGTCTTTGCGTGCATAGTAGACATTTCTAGCAATTACCAATCTCTCACCAAGAGGTACACTACCCAAAAGTAACCAGACTTTTTATAGGGCTGTGGTTGAACCACTTTTACGCCCTCTTGTGGCAGGACCCAGTGTACAATCAGACCACACCTGTAAACATGTATATATATTTGCCTGAGACATAATTGCATGCCAAGTTTTTATCTATCTATCTATCTATCTATCTATCTATCTATCTATCTATCGTATGTATTTATCTTTACTTCTGTATCTCATCCTTTCTGTCAGCAGGGAGGAGGTAAAGGGCTGCAGTAATTCTTTTCTTCTATTATGACCCATTTGAAACAAATCTATACATATATTTATTGTTAAACCTTATACACTGTGGTATGTGAGAGGTTTACAAGTGAGGTTATGCTTTAATCATTTCTGGACTATGTAAATAATATGAATAAAGAATTCTAAATCTGACCAGAGTTATCCTGTCAATGTTTCCTAAAACAAGGATTGTATTTGCTGTGACAAGACTTGATGTTATTTATATGTTAAAACATAAGAACCCGGCCAATGACACTGAAGCGTACCTGTCCTCCCACACAGTCTCTGCAAGGGAAATGTATTTAATAACAAATGAATAAAAGAATAGAGACTGGAGAATGCAGACATTAAATCACAGCGGCCGAGATGCAAGTGACATGATGTTTTAGAGTATTTACTAATACATCTATATGTTTACTTTCTGGGTAAATAGAAATAGAAACAAAGTATTTACATACAGTACTTAACCCTTTTCTAGCCAGGATAATGTACAAATGTATCAAAATAAATATACCAAGAATAGTAAGTATAAAGCTTTTTCCTACCTGGACTATCTGTAGGTCTCCAGTAATCATTAGCAAATTAGTCCAAATGTAACCTCACCCTACCTCTGACCTTCCCCTCTTATTTTCATTGACATTCTTGTATATGTTATATTCGTATTGCTTATCTTTGCTGCTGTAACACACTGAATTTCCCCATGGTGGGACTATTAAAGGTATTATTATTATTATTATTATTATATAATCTATTCATATAGTTCTTTCTTCCTTGCCAATCATCAGTTTTTGGCACAGCATCTAGGAGTATTAATACAGCACAGCAGCTCGTCCATACTGTATTTTATTTTTATTCATTCACATAGGACCATCAACAGTGTTAACATTTATCCAAAGAGGTAAGTGGCAATGCTCTCATTCCTCCAAACAGCACACTTGCATATTGATAAAAACATTGATATTTTGGCAACAGACGCAACAATTCACAAGGGGAAAACACGATTTGCTCAGTGGACGCTAACCTATCTATCTGCAGGGCTGGGGTGATATGCTGTTCTGGTCACACTAACCCATCATCGCAGGGCTGGGGTGATATGCTGGGTCTGGTGACACTAACCTATCTATCTGCAGGGCTGGGGTGATATGCTGGTTCTGGTGACACTAACCTATCTATCTGCGGGGCTGGGGTGATATGCTGGTTCTGGTGACACTAACCTATCTATCTGCGGGGCTGGGGTGATATGCTGGTTCTGGTGACACTAACCTATCTATCTGCAGGGCTGGGGTGATATGCTGGTTCTGGTGACACTAACCTATCTATCTGCAGGGCTGGGGTGATATGCTGGTTCTGGTGACACTAACCTATCTATCTGCAGAGCTGGGGTGATATGCTGGTTCTGGTGACACTAACCTATCTATCTGCAGGGCTGGGGTGATATGCTGGTTCTGGTGACACTAACCTATCTATCTGCAGGGCTGGGGTGATATGCTGGGTCTGGTGACAGACTCTTTTTAAACCCAGGACCCCAGTGCTGCACAACTGACCCATTCAATCTGCTGATTGGCAGATCATCACTAATCAAACACTTATACCCTATCCTAATGAAACCTCTTTAACCACTTCCTGACCGGGTGATTTCATTTTTTCATATATATGATTTTGAAGGCTATTGCATTGTTCAAATAATTTTTGCATGTTTTTCTCTTTGTTTCCACATTTTTCCTGTTCTCTGTTACAGTAATTTTCATGTAAGTGATACATAGTTTTGTGTTGCCAGAGCAGGGCTAGAACCTGAGATGAAGGCGTGGTTGTTGCTACTTTATTTTTATCATATACAGGTGTACCTCAATAAATTAGAATATCTTTGAAACGTTCATCCATGATTGTGTGTCCTACTGAACCAGACTGAGGGACTATTGAAAGGCTTAGGAAACCTTGGCAGGTGACACTGAATTTACAAGACTGAACTTTTTTTTACAATATTCAACTTTTCTTAGATTTGGGTTTTCATTACCTGTAATCCATAATCAACATTTACAGAAATAAAACACTTGAAATAGAAGACTCTGTGTGTAAAGAATCTAGAAACTATAGGAGGTCACTTTTTTAATTTAAATACTGAAAGAAATTGATATTCTAATTTATTGAGATGCTCCTGTAGGTATATATTTGTTTTTATATATTTTATTATTATTATTTTTTAAACATTGTACCCCCCATAAGGTTCTAATCAGAACAGACCTTCAGGGCATTTTAATATTACTTTTTATTTGATATATTAGCCCCAGTTAGAGGAAGTCTCCTTCCTCGTCTTCTTGCACTTACTGCAGCTTCTGATGTTCCCGGCACCCGATGGATCATAAGACCGCCGAGCAGGTAAGAAGCCACATCATGGCGGCTTTCATAGCCGTGCGTTGTGTATATAGTGATGGGGAAGGCAGGGATGGTTATAATCTATCAGTGCCTTCCCTCTGGGCAGTCTGGCTGTCACTGACAGCTGGTTTCCCGTTTCTGCTTCGGCTCGATCAGGTACATCCTTAGAGAGTTAAACAGCCCAGATAAGTCAATGAGTGGCTGGCAAGTAGTTTTGGTGGCCTGGTCAACTTTTGTATTCCTTATAAAATGTTTTATTTGATCATTTGTCAATAGTATGTTTTGTCTCTACGTCTTCTTACACGGCTGTTTTAGTGAATACTTCAATTTCCCACATCTTGAACCTGATTTCTTAGTTCTCTGCATTGTTGTTCCTCTGTTTTTCCTCCTTTCGTACGCCATACTTAATCAATTACCCTGCTGGCTCCAGCTTCTTAATAATTCAGGTGCACCGCAGGAGGTCCGGAGCACCAGAAAAGATATTGATGCCAGTCAAGAACTGGCGTAGATCTCAGGTATAACTCACGCCAGTATTGTGATGTGTTATAGTAAATTTGATGGGTCAAGGTATCCCTTGTAAAAAGTGGCATACAGAGTATAGAACCAACAATGCAGTGCACCAAAGACGTGCCACAACCACATCAGAAAGCTGGCATAGACGGATTAGTCAATTCCCTCCATTGTATTTATGACACCATCCTTTTGTTTTTCAGCACTTATCACTTTGTGGCAGGTCAGTGTCACCAGCTTACTGTTCAGCGTTTGTGACACATGGCTCCTTGGAGGTTTATGATGATAATATATAGACAGTATTTTAAGCCAGGTCTTGGGTATTATCTCAGTTCTTTTCTTGGAACCCTTCATGTTCTGTATCTCATCAGAATTTTATTGAAGCTTCATGATCAGAAATCCACTTGCTAGTAGACGGCAACAATGAGAGAAATTAGATAGTGTCTATTTTAGACATGATGGAGCTATCAAGTGCTAGGTGTAGTACAGACAACCAATACCCGTAACTTGATGACAGTGTAATGGAATCCAAGTGGCTCAATCTGATTAAACAACAAGACTTCAACAACCAGGGAAGAAAAGTTTTTGTATGAAATTGTGGCCTCGGCTGAACTATCACCTTCTGTATTACAGATGCTAAGTAGCGAAAGGATATCTGCACAATCCTTAGCAATAAGTAGATTCTGCCATGTGTAGTCTATAAGGTTAGGACTGTGCTACAGTACTAGGAGAAAGACATAAATGATATCTAGATAGATAGATAGTTAAAATATAGATGAATAGATTAATAGACGGAAAATAGATAGATGAAAAAAAGTAGATAAATCATAGTTAGAATAATATATTTATGCATAAATTGCTGAAAAAATAGATCGATAGATTGATGATAAAAAAAGTAGATAAATGATAGAGCTTTAAATAGACAGAAGAAAGCTTAAGAAAGAAAAATGGATGGAAAAAATAGATCATAAAAATGTAGATAAATTATAGATTGTTAGAATAGATTGAATAGATGGAATACATAGAAGAATAGATTGTTAATAGACCTATTGGATGGAAGGATAGATAAATAGATAGTAAAATGGTAGATAAATGATAAATAGATAGAATAAATTGTTAATAGATAGATAAATGGATGGATAGAAAGATAGATAAAAAGATAAATCATAAATACTTATATAGATAAAAGATGAGATTGTTATTAGACCTATTAATGGATGGATAGATATATGGATAGAAAAAAATATATTTATAAATGGATGCCCTAGATTTAAAGGGGTTGCCAAATAATTTCATTAGGATAGGTCATCAATATGAGATCATATTGATGACCTATCCTAACTGACCTCCCCAACCAATCAACTGCTGTGGCCATTGCACTAACTTGAATATTGCTGAGTGGTCATACCCTGTCATGTCTACAACACCATCTACTACCAACTCTGTAGGCTGTGCAGATCCGGCATCCACATCACCTGATCAGTGGGGGGGTCAGGTACAGACCCACTCCAATCTGATATTGATGACCTATCCTAAGGATAAGCCATCAATATCTACTGCTGGGCAACCCCTTTAAGGATGCAAGGGATAAGAGTATTATGCTAGAGTTTAGGATGTGGACCTTCTAAGTTGACATCTAAAATGCAAAAGCTAAAACAGAGTGAGGGGTCTTTGGTATTTACCCTTTAAGCTGTGGTTATCAGAGTAGTCTTGGATTAGTCTTCAGTAGCTCAGCATATTAACAGATGAAGGCACAGCCTAGCCAGGAGTCAACAAGTGGTTAGCAAGACAAGGCAGTATCAAGAACTGGTAAAACACCAAAGAAGGAATTCAGAGCTAAACTGGAATCCAAGAGCGCTAACAGAAAGAGTCAGAAAAGACAAGCTGAGGTTAGGAAGTGGATCTGAATCAAACGTGTAACACATACTGCAGAGAAAGTCCTTGGATCATCAGTAAGTGAGAGCGGATGTAGCAGAGCTGACCAGCTCATCCAGAACAGCTGAAGAGCAACAGAGCTCAGAACCAAGAAGAATGAACTATAGCTTGGAGACAGTTAAAATGGAGAAAGAACAGAACTACTCAGTAATCTGGAGAGGTATGTAACACATTCGAGATTACCAGATGTGCCAGATTATTACAAAGGAAAACAAGTAAACCCTACTAAGAAACAGCCTAAAATACTTGTAGTATAAGCACCATACCATAACAAAGTAATAACAAGACTGACTTACCTTAGGATTTAAGATGCTTTACTCCTGTGCAAAATATTAGCACTAGAATGCATTGCGGATAAAAATAAGGAATTTAAGATGCAAAGAAAAGTCTTCTGGTCACAGATATTATACTAAACTTCCATGCACACCAAGTTTCTACATTTCATATTCCGATTGGATATAGGTGGAAGTAAACATGGTCTTAGATACCAAAAATTGCATTGAAAAAAATGGTCTTCTCAAAGACGATGGCCAATATGCACAATATACAGTATACAGTATTAGAACAAAAATTTGGAAAAAGGAAAGATCAGGAAATCTTGTCTAGATAAGTTGGTGGTCTTCTCAAAGTGGTGGTGTTCTGGTTTCACTGTATTTCTATCGTTCCAGCAGGAATGAAAACTAATAATTCCAGGCGATCTGCAGATTCTTGTCTTTAGTTCTAGTTGAATAGATGTTGTCTGCAAAATTTTAGTCTCTTCTTCTAAATTGTCTCCTGATGACAATTTTGCATTCTCTAATATACTCCTTGAATCTATCATAAGAATCCATCCGTCCTTCAGCTGATGGCCTGATGTGCAACATAAATTAAAACATTTTAGAATATCCACCATCTATATCTGAGCCTTCCAATTCCAATATGTAGAGGCATTATAAAACACAGAGGCTCCTCAGAACGTCAGCCCATGTTTTTGCAATGGTAGTCCAGGGTCCTCTTTGATTCAGTAGAAGTAATTCTATATTTTGGTTGGTGGGTATTTTTCAAAAATTTAAATTTAGATCACGTAGATGTTTTACTGTCTAAACAGCCTTCCTGCCCTCTGGCAGTCCTCAGTTTCTATTGTTTTCTTCATGCCAAGGTACAAGTTGTTCATAACCCAGTCCGCATGTGCCCATATATTCCCTCAACATTGATCCCTCACATGAAGAAGCATTATGTTTTTGGTTTCTTAAACGTTTCAATCATGAACAGTGAAAGCCTCTGGCTTCCATTTGTATTCCTACACACAGGAATTACAATTCTGTCCTGATTCACTCTGAAGTCTTCGTTCTCCATTTCTAATGTACCAGCCAATGCGCTGTTAGGAAACAACCACTAAAATAGTCCAATTATATTGAAATTATAAATCTGTGTTGGCAACACAGATGTTGCACAAGACAAGACATTTTGCTGTAATGTTCTGCACAAAATATAAATCTAGAAGAGGGTTTACTGAGGAGCTCTTGACCATAAACCTTTGATACATTTATTGGCCAAACCTCGAGATCTTTTATAATCATGATTAACATAACACTAAGGGGCAAATGTAAATCTTGGTTTGTCCTCTTCCATGGCTCCTCTCTCCTATCTCATGGTTTTACCTCCTTCTGTTTCAAAATTTTCATTGGAATTTTTGAATCAAGATTTGCCTGAATTAAGGGTGGGGTCCTTACAGAACAATCATGGGAACCTTTCCTAGGTACCATATATGAACAAGAGGCATCCTCTCCTCTTTTGGATCACATACCAGTTGGATAGTGTTTTTCATCATTGCTCTCTTTACGAGTGGTCTCCCTATCACAGTAGTGACATCCACAAGATCTGATTGCAGTAATGGCTCTGTAGCTATAGTAAAATAAGCAGTAGGTCACACATTTGCATAGCCAAGTCAATGGGACTTATGGGAAAAGCCAAGCAAGTAACAAAATATCGATACATATAATTGCTTCTATGCCTATATTAATAGTAATATCCTTTAATTTAGTTTATTTCTATCCTTTTCCTACAAAAAATAATCTAAAACAATTTTAAGAATCTACACGCGTGGACAAAATTGTTGGTCCCCTACCTCGTTTAATGAAAGTAAAATGGTCGCAGAAATAACTGGAATCTGACAAAAGTAATAATATATAAAAATTCTATGAAAATGAACAAATGAAAGTCAGACATTGCTTTCCAACCAGGCTTCAACAGAATTTTTAAAAAAAAGAAAACTCATGAAACAGGCCTGGACAGAAATGAGGGTTCCCTTAACTTAATATTTTGTTGCACAACCTTTTGAGGCAATCCCTGCAATCAAACGATTCCTGTAACTGTCAATGAGACTTCTGCACCTCTCAGCAGGGATTTTGGACACTCCTGAAGAGCAAACTGCTCCAGTTGTCTCGGGTGTGAAGGGTGCCTTTTCCAGACGGCATGTTTCAGCTCCTTCCAAAGATGCTCGATAGGATTTAGGTCAGGGCTCATAGAAGGCCACTTCAGAATAGTCCAATGTTTTCCTCTTAGCCATTCTTGGGGGTTTTTAGCTGTGTGTTTTGGGTCATTATCCTGTTGCAAGACCCATGACCTGCGACTGAGACCAAGCTTTCTGACACTGGGCAGCACATTTCTCTCTAGAATCCCTTGATAGTCTTGAGATTTCATTGTACCCTGCATAGATTCAAGACACCCTGTGCCAGATGTAGCAAAGCATCCCCAGAACATAACAGAGCCTCCTCCATGTGTCACAGTAGGGACAGTGTTCTTTTCAAGATAGGCTTCATTTTTCCGTCTGTGAACATAGAGCTGATGTGCCTTGCCAAAAATTTTGATTTTTGTCTCATCTGTCCATAGGACATTCTCCCAGAAGCTTTGTGGCTTGTCAACATGTAGTTTGGCAAATTCCAGTGTGTCAGATTCAAGTTATTTCTGTGACCATTGTGGGTTTTTCTTTCATTAAACGAGGGGTACCAACAATTTTGTCCACGTGTGTAAAACCTATGTCTATCTTCATAACCAACTTTTCTTTTATTGATCACATTAAAGTTAGACAACTTTGTAACAGGTTTGGATTAAATTATTCCTACTATTTTGTGTCTATAGGACCTTTGTGTCCCCATGTTAACAAACTACAATTAAACACCTGTATTTGCTCCGTATCCTAATTTTTACTAATATAAATTTGCTAGATTAACAAGAAGTAAGTGAGTATGATTGCAGGATCTGACTACCCAATGTTTATAGTCTGTTACCATGGATATCTACATTGTTCATAGGTAGAAAACATAGTATGATATTTTTAAACATGAAAACAATTTACAAAAGTTGCTCATTTTTCATTTTAGATGCTTTGTTGGGAGAGGAAATAGAATAATTGGTTCTGAAAGTGGACATAGTATCATTTAAAGGGGTAGCCCCGTCTTAAGGATAGGATAGTGGATAACTTGTGGACTGGTGTGGGTCTGACTGCTTGAGACCCGTACTGATCAGGAGAATGGGGGAGTTTTGTCCCTCAGAGGTAGTACTTGTTTATCTCTGGTGCCCCCATTGAAATTAATCTAACGGTATGTGCCCATCCCAACCAATCTTTTCAGTATAGGGGGCAAAACTCCAACATTCTCCTAATCAGTGGGGTCTCAGCAGTTGGACCTCCCCCAATCTGGAAGTTACCCTCTATGTTAAGGATAGGGGATAGCTTCTTAAGATTGGAATAACCCTTTAAGACTGTTTTAGGTATGAAAAGTTCACCTTGGGAAGGTTCATTTCCAAAAGATTTAACCTAATTTTGCACGCTACAGATGCAGCTGCTACTATGTTAACCCTAGCACCTCTTGTCATGTTGCCAGCCTTCTCTAAAGCTGTAACAAGGTCCATTTATACACACTTTTGTCAAACATAGTATATTTTACATGAAGCAAACGATGGCTCCCAGATTCTCATAAATTTGACTCATTTGATCTTAGCATTCATGCTGATGCCTTTTCAAGACTTAGTAAACGGGTGAATTCTTGTTGTGGTGACACTAATGATGAGTGAGAATAACTGGCTTGTATGTTTCAAATTGTAGACAAATAGTTTGCAGCTAAATGTTCTCCATCTAAACCACATGTTATATTATGTGACTGAGACACAAGCTGTAATAAATCTGCCGCTGCTCTGTGCGTGAGGGAAAGTTCAAAGTAACCACCGCCTATGAAATCGCTGTCTCGCTGCCGTTCAGGGGTGACCTCACATCACAAATTTTATTAATTAGGATAAAGATTTATTAATTGTTCATTAGTATAAAAAAAAAAAAAATCTAACGTCACTACCATTATGTATTTATTTGAATGGGATTCTATAGTTTTGCCTCGAGGATTTCATTTAGTATAACAACATATAGAAACTGAAGCAATGGACAATCCTTCTATACAAACTCATATAGCATATAGAATGACCTTTAGGTTACATATTAAGGAAGAATGGTAATATTTGCAGCTGAGCGAACTGATTTGTTACAACGTTCCAAAGTTATTTGCCACCCATTATTATACCCTGTGGTCTAAGACCCCAAAAAGAACTCGTACTCACCTTTCCTGGGCTTGGCTCTGGTATCCCTGGGGTCTTCCAGATTTCTCAATACGATCCCGGGTTCCAGTGAGTCCTATGATTGGACCTCATGGGCGGTGTTAACGTCTTGTTGTTTTGAAGAAAGCGTAAGTCACCTGTAAGTCAGATTCCATCCTATTTAATGGCCAAGAGTCGGAACAGTCTTTGAGTCTTCAGCGTTGACATGCTGCCACGTGTGAGGGCTTCTTACTTCCCAGTTGAAGTGAATGGAGTAAATCTACAAAATATCCTTGCTCTCTCTGCAGCAGAAATTGACATGCTGTGGATTGAAGACTCCACATGCCAATTTCTGCTACTGTATACTTAGTAGCTATAGATGTAGTCCTGTGTAACACCTGAGTCTAAATTGTGATATCATATGTAGTTTAGCTCTGCTACATCTGTATATTACCCACTGTTCTGTGTCGCCGGTCACCTTACTTGATCTTCCAGGATGTACAGTCAGTTATACCTGGAGGGATTGCGGCTTTACTTTCATGAATAATTTTAGGCATTTTATTTATTTATTTAGATGCTTTTGTCATTAATTTAATACATAGACAGTTTAAATGGCCAATAGATTGAGGTTTACCAAGGGTTACATTCTTCACCTCTGTCTACTAAGTCACAAACCAACTCTCGGAGATAGTAAATCACATGGATATTATTGAACAGTGTATATAAGCTCACATCACTGAGATACGCAGGACCTTAAATCACTCCTACAATCATAAAATCACTTTCTTAATCATAGTACACTGAATACAAGAAACTTATATTGTAGAGATCAATTTTCTTCTCCTTATCTTCACTGAGGCTGTTTGTTTACATAGAGTCCATCTCCATATTCACCTGACACACAGAAGTCTAAAGAGAGGGATAGGGAAGGAATGGGCTGTTAACTGATTTATTACCGCATTCTGTGCTTTAAGTTTCCTATCTCACAGAGTAGCAGCTGCAGTTATTTGTATGTTTTCTAGCTGTTTTTTTTTCTCCTCCCTCCATATACAAATATAGACTACAAACAAATTATGTGTAGTCTGATCATGCAGTTATGTATTACTTCTCTGTCTTTTGAAAAAAAATTCTGGAGTATTGTAGAGCCATTTTTCTGGGCTACTTAAACAGTCATGTCAGAGAGAGTGGATGGACACACACACACACAAAAGCATTGAAAGAAGAGAAGAGAAGGGGAGGAGGAAGCAAGTTTCACAGGGACCACCCACTGTGCACTGAACTTGCAGCACCACAAGCAGGCAAGGCACAGAGAAAATTGGAGGCGGGAGGTGACAGGATAAAGCACTGCGAAAAGGAAAGGGAAAGAGAGCAGGTTTTCCATAGAGCATCCACTGAGCTCTGAACTTGCAGCAGCTCAATCAGGGATACACAGTGAAACCTCTCCAAAAGCCCACCTCCTTACCCAGACCACATTTTCTGTTTTACAAACTAGCAATCTCCTTTGAGAAGACTACCCTGTAAAAGACCACTTTTTCATGCAATTTTAGGTGGTCGTCTCGAAGAGGTGTCACTGTACTGGATAGGTGATAATAACTGCAATATCTGTGGGGGGGGGGGGGTCCAACAGCTAGCACCCCCATTGTTGGGTTAAATATGGGATTTGGGCTTCCACCATTCCCCTAGATTTCTAAAAGAATAACCTTCAGATGTATCTTTAACTCCACCATTTCAATGATGTGGCAATGATCATGCTTGACCAACGTTTCTTTAACATTCCATCTTGCTCCCCTGATGGCGGACCTAGAGGTCATACCTCCACCAATCTTACACTTACAGTCATATGAAAAAGTTTGGGCACCCCTATTAATTTTAATCATTTTTAGTTCTAAATATTTGGGTGTTTGCAACAGCCATTTCAATTTGATATATCTAATAACTGATGGACACAGTAATATTTCAGGATTGAAATGAGGTTTATTGTACTAACAGAAAATGTGCAATATGCATTAAACCAAAATTTGACCGGTGCAAAAGTATGGGCACCTCAACAGAAAAGTGACATTAATATTTAGTAGATCCTCCTTTTGCAAAAATAACAGCCTCTAGTCGCTTCCTGTAGCTTTTAATCAGTTCCTGGATGAAGGTATTTTTGACCATTCCTCTTTACAAAACAATTCCAGTTCAGTTAAGTTTGATGGTCGCCGAGCATGGACAGCCCGCTCAAATTATCCCACAGATGTTCAATGATATTCAGGTCTGGGGACTGGGATGGCCATTCCAGAACATTGTAATTGTTCCTCTGCATGAATGCCTGAGTAGATTTGGAGCTGTGTTTTGGATCATTGTCTTGCTGAAATATCCATCCCCAGCGTAACCAAATCGTCACTGATTCTTGTACATTATTCTCAAGAATCTGCTGATACTGAGTTGAATCCATGCGACCCTCAACTTTAACAAGATTCCCGGTGCCAGCATTGGCCACACAGCCCCAAAGCATGATGGAACCTCCACCAAATTTACAGTGGGTAGCAAGTGTTTTTCTTGGAATGCTGTGTTTTTGGACGCCATGCATAACGCCTTTTGTATGACCAAACAACTCAATCTTTGTTTCATCAGTCCACAGGACCTCTCCAAAATGAAGCTGGCTTGTCCAAATGTGCTTTTGTATACCTCAGGCGACCTGTTTGTGGCGTGCTCAGAAACGGCCTCGCATCACTCTCCCAACAGCTTCTCCTTGTGCAAAGTGTGCTGTATTGTTGACCGATGCACAGTGACACCACTGCAGCAAGATGATGCTGCAGCTCTTTGGAGGTGGTCTGTGGATTGTCCTTGACTGTTCTCACCATTCTCTTCTCTGCCTTTCTGATATTTTTCTTGGCCTGCCACTTCTGGGCTAACAAGAACTGTCCCTGTGGTCTCCATTCCTACTATGTTCCTCACAGTGGAAACTGACAGGTTAAATCTCTGAGACAACTTTTGTATCCTTCCCCTGAACAACTATGTTGAACAATCTTGTTTCAGATCATTTGAGAGTTGTTGAGGAGCCCATGATGCCACTCTTCAGAGGAGATTCAAATAGGAGAACAACTTGCAATTGGCCACCTTAAATACCTTCCATGATTGGATACACCTGGCTATAAAGTCAAAGCTCAGTGAGGTTACAAAACCAATTTTGTGCTTCAGTGAGTCAGTAAAAAGTAGTTAGGAGTATTCAAATCAATAAAATGATAAGGGTACCCAAATTTTTGCACCGGTCAAATTTTGGTTTAATGCATATTGCACATTTCTGTTAGTACAATAAACCCATTCAATCCTGAAATATTACTGTGTCCATCAGTTATTAGATATATCAAATTGAAATGGCTGTTGCAAACACCCAAATATTTAGAACTAAAAATGATTAAGATTAATAGGGGTGCCCAAACTTTTATATGACTGTATCACCTATCCAGCGGGTAGGTGATGTTTTTCTTTAACTTAAAATGAAATAAATTTCATAAAGATTTCATCAGTTCACAAACTGGTGTTCTTTGTTGTAGGTGTAGGCGACAGAATTCCCATTCTAGAAATCTAAATGGCAGTGAGGGACTCATACGGTCCATTGGTTGTTATTGCTTCACAATGAGTAGGTTTATGACAAATCTCACCAATTTCCAGCAGCCACTACATATGCACTTTTATAACAAACATTTGTAATTGTAATAATATTTAATATATATTTCTTTTAATAAACACAATTGGATTAATAGAATATAACATTCTAATGGAGCTTTCTGCCTATTATTGTCTTCTCGTTTTATTTGCCATTATGTGGGGTTTCCCTCGAGGACCTCATACATGAGCTTTGTCCTCATCTAATTCTTCAGATATAAGTCAGCCACTAGAAACTCCTTAGCTCAGTCCTGAAGACGGGGAAGCTCTTTTGTTTAAAACACTCATTTCTGCCAAGAATTTCAACATATAAAATCCTTGACATTCTCTTAAAAGGTTTCATTCTAAAATTAGAAGTTTTTTAAGATTTTACAAACTTGTCTAAGATAATTCACATAACCATGTTTGGATGGGTAGATTATTCTTGTCATAGCCTTTGAGAGGGTCTAAAACCTATGGACACGTTTAGATCATGTCGTTGATTTCATGTATTTGGGACTAAAAATTATTTTTATTAAAAATGTTGGACCATTTGGCTTCTGTAGCTTTCATGTATACCAATACATTGCAAGCTGCAGAACGCCGCCATTCACTAGCAAATCTGTCAGACTGGCTATCTGATAACCTCAATCTCCAAATCCTCTCTCAATTATCGTGAACAATCTTCTAATCTGGTTTATCACCAGGTCGAACAGATTGGTTAGTGAATGGTGTTCTGCAGCTTGTAATATAATGGACTAAAAGAAAGACCGTTTAGGACATTCTACTGTATTAGCACAACCACAAAAAAGTGTCTTTTGGCCTTGACAATGCAGTACATCTATACATCACACACACAATCTATTGCTTTAAATGGGAACTGTGCAGTGTGTGTGTGTGTTGCACACTTGAAGAAATCTGAAGGACTTTAAGGATTCAACAGATTAACCATACACTCAGGTTCTCCTTCACCTTTACCTTCATCTAACAATCCCATCAGTGATGACAAGAAGTATCTTGTCAATTTGTCACACTAGACTTCAGGGTTGAGATGCCTCATTCTTCCCAGCTGTTAATGACTTCCTTTGGTGGTGACCACATAGACAAGATATCCATGGTCACCACTAGTAGCAATTAAAGTATAACCTTTGTGTATGTCACTAGATGATGTAGTTGGCAACCGTAATATATATCTATATCTATGATGGCTGTTAATAGCTCTGCTCCATTTTCAGACCAGCACAGGTTTCTGTTCTCTCCCTCTGCCTGCAGCTCTGCCTCTTCAGATTGGCTGCTTCGTATAGATACAAGCCCATCAGAAAGTCAGTATATGGAGGGATGATTTGTATTACAAGGACTGAATAAAAAAAAAAAAAAACATTACTAAGGATAGGTTCACATCTGCATTGGGCTCTCCATCATTGGGATCCACCAGGGGACCTGAACGACATAGAGCCTGACCGCTAAACAGCTGTTAGCTGCGGACACCATAGACTAATGGGGTCTGACAATTTCTGCCGTTGGAGACTCCGGGGTAGATGTGAACCTAACCTTAATCATTTGGAAGAAAAAAAGAACATCTGGTGAGGGGATTGAAACTAAAGGCCTGGATCCATCAAATGTATATTTGTTCCCTATCACTACCTCACCTACACATGCCCAGCCTTCAACCAATAGACAAACAAGATCTCGGTTGACATTATTACTTAGAGAGAGAGCTGGGGGGCTGGAGACTGAGTGGTCAGTCTTATGGATTTTCTAGTGAATGGTATTCTGCAGCTTGCTATGTATTGGAATACATGCAAGCTGCAGAAGCCAAATGCTCCAAAATTTTAATAAAAACCCATTATCAAAATTTATTTTGGTAATCTTTTGTTGTGGTGGACATGTTGTTTGTACATCATACAATAAATGAAAATCGTGTTGATCAGCAGCAGTGATAGGCAGGAGAACTTTCCGTGTTAGAGGAGCATTAGTAAGGGAAAGCCTTAAGTGCATGGTATAAGTAGAATTACTTTGACCTACGAGGGGATTACCACCTTGAGGATACAGAATGTGGGTAAACGATTGTATACTACATCATTTCCTTTCATCTACTTAATACTACTAACATATAAATAGCTGAGGGTGCTAGTAAAGATTCCTAACGTGCTGCTAATTGCACATCTGAACCTTTACTGGGGTTTTAATATTACCACACAACTTATTTTAGGAATTCCCATTAAACCGTGTAATCCGCCAGACCATTTATATCTACCAAAAGTTTTCAGATCAGATTATCATTCCAAAGGTATTCTTACATGTTTGTGACATTCTATTTAGGAAGGATAATCCATGGAAAGCTCCAAATTCTTAATTAACCTTTCCAATATACGACAGATCTAAAGATTTAACCATTTAAAAAGGATCCGTCGTCACTCTCGACGTTTTACTAACTACTTGTATTTCCCACAAATCAGAAACTCGGCAGCATCTATTCCATAGCTCCGTGTTGTTCCTCTTAAATATCTATGAATAAATTGACAACTGGGTGTTACCATTCCCTGGTTAAAGGAGTGTGTCCCATAGTGTGGCTCTGATTGGACAGTATCAGCCCATGTAGGGACACACGTCCAGCTGGTAATACCCAGTTGTCAATTTATTCCTAAATTTCTTGGAGGAATAACAGAGGAACAAAACAAAGGTAGAGTTATAAGAAAAGATGCTCCAGAATTGTTATTTCATGGGGAACAAATATTGACTTGGACACATTGGCTTGGACGTGATGATAGATCCCTTTAGATTACAGTGACTCCCTTCGAACGGAAAAAGTGTCGGGTTCGCCCTGCACTATAACGTCTCCTACTACCTGTTATTGCTCATAGGGCGGACGTAACATAAAGCTGGAATTAGTAGCTCAACACTGCAGCCAACAGCCCTCCTTGGTCCCTGCCGTAGATTGTCATATTAGCAAGAGATTAACCCCTGTGTTCTCTGTAGGATTTCTACGAGACAAACAGTGAGGACAGCAATATTGTAGGTTTAGTGTTCCTTTACACCTGCCCTCACTACAGACTTTGCTTTCTGTTACATACGTGTTCCCATATTACACTTTGCCATATTTTGTACAATACGATTTGCAAGTCCTGAGGACGCAAGTTAGTGATTCCCTGCACAGACACAAATCCCTTAACTCTGTTCCACGTGTTTATCCGTCAGGCACAGTGGGATCTCGCCGTCCTGAGGTCTGTTCATGACCATCAGTATACTGAGGTAGTGTAACCAGCGGACACAGTGTGAGAAGATATTATGTCTAAGACAATCTCACCTTTTACAATTGGTTATTTCTTTTAGCTCAGTAAGCCAGGATGCATTCACGCTCAGATCCTGACAGTGAGAGAAGGGCAGTGGTTATGGCATGAGAGAACACGACATATACACATATATATTACATCCACAGGTGTAACTTGCAGCCGGGGCTCCAACGCACTTCCAACTATGTGCCATTTATTAAACTGCATTTTAGGTCTTTCTAGACACCAGGGTCAAGGTGTGACTGCTGCCTCCTGATTCCCGATAGCTAAAACACCCTGCACATATCTCTATCCACCTGCAACATTATAGAGATATGTTGCAATTTGCTCTTTGCCTTTGTGTTGGTGCCCTGTTTGCCCCTGTAGTTGCAGTGATGGGTATCCCTAGGACTCAGGACCGTCTGGAGACAAGAGTATTCTCGGCTAGTGGTACTCCCAAAGTAGGCTCATGTCTGGGACTACTGGTGGGCAGTTGTAGTCGGAAGGGCAGGGGGTGGCGATAGTATGTAGCCTAAGCGCGAGCTTATAGAAATGTCACAGCAGACGAAAGTGGACAAAACCCCGGCCATATGTAGAAGTATTTACCTGCATAACTGTATGATCATTGTCCTCTGCATCCAGGTTGGACATCGCCCCCAAGTGGCCGCCGTCATGTTAGAGAACAGCCAATACTGGGGTGGGGTACTTACTGTAGTTGACATATCTGATGACTAGGGAGTACTTAGTATGAAAAGGTTGAGGAACACTGCAGGACCAGACTACACAGGATACAATCTGTAGTCTGTAACCATGGAGACACACAGGATCGCATAATCCATAATCCAGACTATTCGAGAAGATTTTCTATTTTAGATATATTGCAGTAATTATATATTATATACACACACACACACTGTATATCTATCTATCTACACACACCTACCTACGTCTGAGTATTTCCAAAACCTTTGGGCCAGAAAACAAAAGGAATAAAAAAGGAAAAAAAAACCTTTAATCACAACTATAAAAATAATGTATTTAAGACACAGAACACATTAACAGACAAGCTATTTACAAGACGCAGCTCTGTACACTTATAGTACACACGGAAAAAAATATTAATAACACAGGAAACCAATATTTACAGCTTAAAAATAAAATAGCGCTCATAATGATCATTCACAGAAACCATTAGTAAAAACCATGGCTTACAGGAACCTCTTAAAGTTGTAGATTTTTTTTTCTTTTCTAAATTGGTGCTGGGATCTCCAGCTATATTGCTAATGCTTTTTACATTACCACAATGTGTGGGGAAATCCTGCCTGCCAATAAAAGCCTTTGCATGAGTCGTCTGTGTCTAACAATGCATTTTCAGTGAAAGGGAAACAAAATGCACTTCGCTAAAGCAAAAAAGTCATGGAAAATGTAGTCTCTGCAGGCCGTGCCCCTTAAGAGCAGGCTGGGCCAGTGGAAAGATTTCTTATACGTGGAGTTAGGCGAGAGTGACGGCATTTACTATACGCGAGGATAGATAATAGTAATAGTGGAGTCAGACAGAAATGATAAGGAAATAGCGCCACTTATGTCCACAGGTTGTGTTTGGTATTGCATTTGTGCCTCATTCACTTACATTACACAATACCAGGCACAGTCAGTAGACACTATTGGCACAGTTTCTGGAAAGAATAAGCAGGCCTATTTTCTAATCTTGTGAAATTCCTTTAAAGGAGATGTCTAGGAATTTTAAGAAAATTTCCGAAGGGCAGGAAACCTTTATACTTACCTAGGTATGAGTCTGATGAGCTGCAGAGAGGACTCCTCTCAGTGCCTGCACAATTGTTTAGTGAAGAACACCTTGGCTAAACTGCGCATGTGCACGAGGTCTGGTGCATGCGCACTGAAGCCGAGTTGTGCGGGCACCGGGAGTAGAGGCGCTAGGTAAGTATAAAGGCCCTAAACACTGGTGTGGACAGCTTAACAACAGGGCCATTCGGGACACTAAAGCCGTGTGCCATATGGACCTGTGGGTGCTTTAGTGTCCAAAACCACCGTGACAGGTTCCCTTTAAATCACCATGCTGAGGTGTCGCCTCTCCAGTGGTCCCTACTGGTCCTGCAGCAATGGAACCACATTCACTACTCATAGCAGTCACATGCAAGCGCCGCCGATGAGACGAGCAGATATTACTACATCCGATTATCCATGAAATACTAGAATATCTCAAAAGGTCATGTGAGGCGCTCTGTACCTTCTTTCCTGGTTACACAAGACATTAAAATCTTTAAAAGGGAACACTCTAAGGAAATCAGCTCTATTGTTAAAGGGATGGAGCATAACAAAAGGATTCAAAGAACACAAAAGAGAGACTTCCTGTTTCACGGCTCCGCCCCTATAACACTATTTTGCCCAGACGTGTCCGCTTTCTTCCAAAGACAATGCCACACCGGTCTCTAGGTTGTGCTGGTATGGCAGCTGGGGATAGGGGAGGCACTGTTTTTGGATAAAAGCAGCCATATTTTTCTAACTCCGTACAACCCCTTTAATGAGGACCTTTCACGTCCTCTTGTATATGCTGTTTTACATAACGCTAGAAAGCCACTAGCGCGCTGAATTCAGCACACTACCAACTTTCCCGTTATGTGCCCCGGGCTGGAGATATCGGGGGTCGTAGTTTCACGGTTTACTGTCAGAAGGGTGTTCCGGACAGTCTAGCTGCGCTGTGAGGAACGCCCTCCCTGACAGTACTAGTCCGTAGGCCTGTATTGGGGTGCGTTCCTCACAGCTCAGCGTCATCACTGGACGGTAAGGAACGCCCTGCCTGCCTGTACTCGTCCCATAGCGATGACGCTGAGCTGTGCCCTCTAGTACAAGTCTATGGACTAGTACTGTCAGGGAGGGCGTTCCTCAAAGACCAGCTAGACTGTCAGGAATGCCCTTCTGACGGTGAACTGTGAAACTACGACCCCCGATATCTCCAGCCCCGGGGCACATACCGGGAAAGCCGGCAGTGCGCTGAATTCAGAGCACTGTTGGCTTTCTAGCGTTATGTAAAACCGCATATACATGAGGACGTGAAAGGTCCGCTTTAAGCCTACATTCTACTTCCTAAGGCAAACCATAATTTCGCCATAGCTTTTGGAAACAGATGACATGAACAGGAATGCGAGTCATTCTACAAACGTACGGTATTTTTCTAGCGCACGGACTGATTATATTAAAATGGAATTTTAAAAAAAGCAACCCATTAAGACGCGGATTAGGATTTGTACTGTACAAGTCACTCGGTGTTTCTGTATAAAATGTATTTTTTGTAAGACATGACAGGGCGTTCTAGTCCTTGAACTGGAGAATCCGTTCCAGATGTGCGAGGCTATTTTTTCTTTGCGGCTTGTAAAAGCTGCTGAGATGATCCAAGGAATGAGAAAGGTTTTCTTTTCGCACCGGGTAAACCTCCTTCCGAAATACTCCTGGGCAGACGTCTTTGTGCAATGCTGTCCTTATTTTTGGATAATCCTACAACAGAAAAAAAAAAACATTAAGAGGCTTTAACCACACTGGAATATCCGGCTCGCAGCGATTTGCACCCAGATGTAAAAACAACTTTACAAGGGTTATCCCGGACTCTGCCGCTTTACAGAGGCCCTGCCCGAGCTATCCTGACATGGCCGTTTAGTAAATACTTCTATTATCAATGACATCACAATTCTGGAGCATTTTTTCTTTGCTGTTCCTCTGTGTTATTCCTCTGAGAAATTTAAGAACAAATTGGGTGTTACCATTTCCAATTTGTTTAAGAATTTTTGGTGAAGTTGTTTTTAATTTTCCATTTTTTTTTTTCAATATAGATAAAAATTCCTTAAAAAAAAGAGTTTCCAGGAAAACTCCTTTTTTCCATAAGAGGCCAGGAAAGGTGAAAAAAAAAAATAAATAAAAAATCCCCACACTGACCTGTCCGGTCTTGCTGCTCCAGTGTTTTCCCACCTGTGACGTCCCATGTCTCTTCCTTAGGCCGCTGATGGGTTTCAGCAGTCATGTACAGCTGGAAGAAAACATCGGAGCCGCAAGACCGGATCAATTTGTCTCTTTGGTATGCTGGAATCACACTTTACATTGGTTGGTCCAATCACAAGAACCCAGTTTTGTCAATATGCAAATGAGCTCATTGGAGATACAAGGATGTTGCCATTGTTCCAAAAAGATCATTTGCATATTGACAAAAATAAAGATATCTTGGTAACAGAACATTGTTTTGCTGGTTCTGGTGACACTAACCTATCTATCTGCAGAGGGGGGCCGGGCACAACCCCCGCGGGCGGGGGGGGCGGGGGGGGGCCCCCCCCCCCCCGGGGGCCCCCGGGCTGGGGTGATATGGTGGTTCTGGTGACACTAACCTATCTATCTGCAGGGCTGGGGTGATATGGTGGCTCTGGTGACACTAACCTATCTATCTGCAGGGCTGGGGTGATATGCCGGTTCTGGTGACACTAACCTATCTATCTGCAGGGCTGGGGTGATATGCTGGTTCTGGGGACACTAACCTATCTATCTGCAGGGCTGGGGTGATATGCTGGTTCTGGTGACACTAACCTATCTACCTGCAGGTCTGGGGTGATATGCTGGTTCTGGTGACACTAACCTATCTATCTGCGGGGCTGGGGTGATATGCTGGTTCTGGTGACACTAACCTATCTATCTGCAGTGCTGGGGTGATATGCTGGTTCTGGTGACACTAACCTATCTATCTGCAGGGCTGGGGTGATATGCTGGGTCTGGTGACACTAACCTATCTATCTGCAGGGCTGGGGTGATATACTGGTTCTGGTGACACTAACCTATCTACCGCAGGGTGCAGGCTGGGGTGATATGGCTGGTTCTGGTGACACTAACCTATCTACCTGCAGGGCTGGGGTGATATGCTGGTTCTGGTGACACTAACCTATCTATCTGCAGGGCAGGTTCTGGTGACACTAACCTATCTATCTGCAGGGCTGGGGTGATATGCTGGTGACAGTAACCTATCTATCTGCAGGTCTGGGGTGATAGGCCGAGTTCCAGTGACAGACTCCCTTTAAAGGGTTTGTCCAGGCATGCTCTCCACCAGATCTGACATTAGCCTCGGCTACTGCTTTGCCCAAAGTCCAGCTCTCAATGAGTATTGTGCACAGGTCCTATTCTATTTTATCCCTGATACCTGTGAAGATTTGGATGGTTACCTCACAAATCTCCTGTGCAGCGTGCAGTTCCCTCCCTTTATTTTCTTACGTCAGATTTAGATGGAGAGTATATGTAGAGAAGCCCTTTAAGATAGTTGTATTACAATACAATGTGTTACTATATTCAGATGTAGCAGAATTAACCTGAACTAAGTTTAGGTTATTACAGAAGACAATCAAAAAACAGTGAAAAGTCATTGGATATGTATTTAATCACTGACTTTTCATTGGTTTTTGTTGTGTTCTGTGATTAGATATCTCGCTGCAGCAGTTTAACCAATTGCAGAATTTCGGGGTAGCTCTGCTATATCTGTACCTGTATAAAAACACACGACTCAATCACATGCCATAATACGATAAGTCGCACAAGATCGTTTAGAGGAGAATTCTGTGAAATCTCATCATAAAGGACATATCACGGTTAGAAAATATTTCCGATGACTGATCACAGCAACGCGCCGTTGCGATGATAACTCGGAAATGTCAGGCTTTCATCACCGTCAAAAGTGAAAGATTAATATCATAATTTATCATTTCGAGCTCACCCGCTGCCCTTTTCACTCTCAGTGCTTTGCAGTCGACAGGGTTGTCCTGCTTTACACGTTTCGGTACAGGAAGTGAAACGTTCTCCTCTTTCACGGCACTGCCGGCGGCAAGACTGAAAATGAACAAGAAAGAAAAAAAAAAATCAGTACTGGGGTTTGGGCCTAGAATTATTCCACAAGGAAAAGCACTTTCCTTCCAGAGTATGGAGCAGGTAGAGAATATAATGTCATATAATTGTATATGTATAAACACATAAATTTGGAGAATCCCTTACAGGGGTCATCCAGAAATATAACCCTGGTTGTTGTGGTCTCTTTACTACCTACCAAGCACAGCGCCATAGATTGTATTGTGGCTATGCTTGGTACTGCAGCTCAGCCTCACACATTTGAATGGAACAGAGATGTTGGATGACCATGTGACCAACGGACGTGATGTCACTGGCCTGAGAAGAGGAAGTGGAGCTCAAGATCATATTCCTGGACAACTCCTTCAAGAAGAATTTCTAAACTTGAGTCAGTTTGGATGTATGCTTAGTAGTAGTACCCGGGGACTCTTGTAACGATAGCCATACTCCTCATTCAGACAGTAGCTATTCCTTCTGACTCCCTACAACACACGCATGCTCAGCCAAGTGCAAATGAGGTCTAATAGCTTCCTGATGAGTTGGGGTCTGACCACTGGTTCTTCCCCCACGGTCATGAGAATGGGGTTGAGCATGCGCCCTGCCACTACATTTATTCTCTATGAGATAGTAGCGTACAGAGCTCGTCTCAGAATGGCGATGCGATCCATTAGGATGGGAGAACAGGATCCCTATTCTCTGGATTGGTGGGGGTCCCAGCGGTCTGATTCCCACTAACCAGGACGTTATCCCCTATTCATAGGGAATATCCTCCAAATCTGGCACAACCCCTTTAACCCATTTTTTTACCTCTGTTGATGCAAATATTTGTGAGGATATACTAATGTGAGAGCGGTCAATAACATCCTTATTGTACAAGGCATAGGCTATACGGTTATCATTTATTACTACAGGCCTTCATGGCCGTGACCACTTCTACCGTCACATAAAAGCCTATGACCATAAAGGTACAAGAACTGAAATCTCACCTTAATAACTTTCTCTTTCTTTCGGCAGCTGACGTCATGGCCATGTAGGACGGCTTCTCACCTAATTTTCCTAGATTCTTGCTCAATAAGGATGGAAGTCCTAGTCTGAAAGAATAAGATAGTGTCACATTACTGAGAGTTTCTCATGTATGATATGAACAATTCATCATGTGGTCACGACCAAAACATCTTCAGAGGTGAATGGCCGAGCTCCTGAGATACAGACGTCTTTATCCAGATGTTGCAAAATTTAGCTCGACTCTTAATGAGTTAACTATGGTGTTGTTTCCTTGTGAATTGGTGCATCTAACGCCGAGGTGTCGCTGTTTTTGTCAATAAGTAAAGGGCTCTTTGGAGCAACGAGGGCGTGGCTGCTGTTGTAAAGAGGTAAAACGGTAACACCCTCATTGCTCCAAGGAGCTTATATGCATATTGACAAAAACAGCGACATGTCAGCATTGGAGGCGGCGATTCACAAGGGGAAAACTCTGATAGGTTAGGGTCACCGGAATCTATCTGCGGGGCTGGGGTGATATGCCGGTTCTGGTGACACTAACCTATCTATTCTGCAGGGCTGGGGTGATATGCCGGTTCTGGTGACACTAACCTATCTATCTGCGGGGCTGGGGTGATATGCTGGGTCTGGTGACACTAACCTATCTATCTGCAGGGCTGGGGTGATATGCCGGGGTCTGGTGACACTAACCTATCTATCTGCAGGGCTGAGGTGATATGCTGGTTCTGGTGACACTAACCTATCTATCTGCAGGGCTGGGGTGATATGCTGGGTCTGGTGACACTAACCTATCTATCTGCAGGGCTGGGGTGATATGCTGGTTCTGGTGACACTAACCTATCTATCTGCAGGGCTGGGGTGATATGCTGGCTCTGGTGACAGTAACCTATCTATCTGCAGGGTTGGGGTGATAGCTGGGTCTGGGACACTAACCTATCTATCTGCAGGACTGGGGTGATATGCTGGGGTCGGGGGACACAAACCTATCTATCTGCAGGGCTGGGGTGATATGCTGGTTCTGGTGACACTAACCTATCTATCTGCAGAGCTGGGGTGATATGCTGGTTCTGGTGACACTAACCTATCTATCTGCAGGGTTGGGGTGATATGCTGGTTCTGGTGACACTAACCTATCTATCTGCAGGGCTGGGGTGATATGCTGGGTCTGGTGACACTAACCTATCTATCTGCAGGGCTGGGGTGATATGCTGGGTCTGGTGACACTAACCTATCTATCTGCAGGGCTGGGGTGATATGCTGGGTCTGGTGACACTAACCTATCTAGCTGCAGGGCTGGGGTGATATGCTGGTTCTGGTGACACTAACCTATCTATCTGCAGGGCTGGGGTGATATCCTGGTTCTGGTGACACTAACCTATCTATCTGCAGGGCTGGGGTGATGTACTGGTTCTGGTGACACTAACCTATCTATCTGCAGGGCTGGGGTGATATGCTGGCTCTGGTGACACTACCCTATCTATCTGCAGGGCTGGGGTGACACACTCCCTTTAATATAGCAGCATTGGTAAGGCAAGAGATAAATAGACTTGTTTGGGAGGGATCTACGTGAAGACAAATACCTTTGCAGCATGCTAGGAGGAGGCTGGGTCCCTGTACCATGTGTCTCCGAGTTTAGG
The DNA here is from genome assembly GCA_947044405.1 of Leptodactylus fallax. NCBI lineage: Eukaryota > Metazoa > Chordata > Amphibia > Anura > Leptodactylidae > Leptodactylus > Leptodactylus fallax. Next base: position 2,798,367 of record CAMRHE010000204.1, read on the forward strand.
TTGCCTTCAGAGAGTATAACAGTGGAGTTCATATCGGCGGGCTCAGGCCCCGTCTTTAAGCTAAACGTGAAACCCAATTTCTGGACATCCTTGTCATGAGCCATAAAGCTGCTGGCGCTTCCCAGATTCTGTCCGACACTTGGGATATTCGCAGCCTCTTTAGTAATGGTGATGGTTTTATTCATACTTTCTGGGGTGTACACAATGGGGGTGAGGTCCTCGCTGATGGAATCTTCTGCGTTATCGCTTTTGGTAACTTGAGGTGCTCCGATGTTTTGAGAAGCTTGTGGAGAATCCATAAGTTTCCTTCTGGTTCTCTTAAGGGGGAGAACAACTTCTACTGGCTTTGGAGGAAGATTTTCCTTTATGGCTATTAAAGGGGCATCTATAAAATGGGAAAAAAGAAGAATTGTTACTGAAGGCTTAAAGTGACTGACCAATGGTGCCCCTCATTGGTCTAGGCTGCTGCTCTCTCCCTCCCCCGGTATCTCGGCCTCCTCAGATAGACTTATGTTGATATAAAGTAGTCGATCACTTGCTCGCCAGTGCATGGAGAGATTATTTCTGGTAAAGCAAGAGCACAAGGAATATAAAAGTACAGATTACTAATCCGCTACTGGCAAAAACAATGATTATGAGGGAATTGGCCACATATACTGACGAAAATAAGCCTAGCGCTTGTCATACACATTGGATGAATGTTGGCCAAACTCGATGAATTTGGTGAATCTGGCCAACAATCTAATGTATATGAGATTCTCTTGACATTGGCCATCAAAGGAGAGACAGGTCAAATCTATTGGATCTCAACATACCAAAGCGTTTTGTTCTTGGGGTGTTAAGTCTCTGCTAATTACTCCCTATCCACAGAGGTGTACGATGACCATCAACTATTGAAATTAATGTAGCAACAGAATGCATGTCCAGCCATTTTTTGGGACACTACATGTATGAGAAGATAACCCGACCACAATAAGGACATCATGGCTGGTTATCAGGAGGGGACACTACATGTGTGAGAAGATAACCCGACCACAATAAGGACATCATGGCTGGTTATCAGGAGGGACACTACATGTATGAGAAGATAACCCGACCACAATAAGGACATCATGGCTGGTTATCAGGAGGGGACACAAAACATAACACATGTATGAGAAGATAACCTGACCACAATAAGCCAGGACGGCGAACAAGGACATCATGGCTGGTTATCAGGAGGACACTACATGTATGAGAAGATAACCCGACCACAATAAGGACATCATGGCTGGTTATCAGGAGGGGACACTACATGTATGAGAAGATAACCCGACCACAATAAGGACATCATGTCTGGTTATCAGGAGGGGACACTACATGTATGAGAAGATAACCCGACCACAATAAGAACATCAAGGCTGGTTATCAGGAGGGGACACTACATGTATGAGAAGATAACCGGACCACAATAAGGACATCATGGCTGGTTATCAGGAGGGGACACTACATGTATGAGAAGATAACCCGACCACAATAAGGACATCATGGCTGGTTATCAGGAGGGACACTACATGTATGAGAAGATAACCTGACCACAATAAGGACATCATGGCTGGTTATCAGGAGGGGACAACAAATGTAAGAAAAAAAAAAAAAAAAAAAAAAAAGGACACGCTGGTTATCAGGGGGGACACTACATGTATGAGAAGATAACCCGACCACAATAAGGACATCATGGCTGGTTATCAGGAGGACACTACATGTATGAGAAGATAACCCGACCACAATAAGGACATCATGGCTGGTTATCAGGAGAGGACACTACATGTATGAGAAGATAACCCGACCACAATAAGGACATCATGGCTGGTTATCAGGAGAGGACACTACATGTATGAGAAGATAACCTGACCACAATAAGGACATCATGGCTGGTTATCAGGAGGGGACACTACATGTATGAGAAGATAACCCGACCACAATAAGGACATCATGGCTGGTTATCAGGAGGGGACACTACATGTTGAGAAGATAACCCGACCACAATAAGGACATCATGGCTGGTTATCAGGAGGACACTACATGTATGAGAAGATAACCCGACCACAATAAGGACATCATGGCTGGTTATCAGGAGGACACTACATGTATGAGAAGATAACCCGACCACAATAAGGACATCATGGCTGGTTATCAGGAGGACACTACATGTATGAAAAAAAAACCCACCCCACAATAAGGACATCATGGCTGGTTATCAGGAGGACACTACATGATGGAAGATAACCCGACCACAATAAGGACATCATGGCTGGTTATCAGGAGGACACTACATGTATGAGAAGATAACCCGACCACAATAAGGACATCATGGCTGGTTATCAGGAGGAGGACACTACATGTATGAGAAGATAACCCGACCACAATAAGGACATCATGGCTGGTTATCAGGAGGGACACTACATGTATGAGAAGATAACCTGACCACAATAAGGACATCATGGCTGGTTATCAGGAGGACACTACATGTATGAGAAGATAACCCGACCACAATAAGGACATCATGGCTGGTTATCAGGAGGACACTACATGTATGAGAAGATAACCCGACCACAATAAGGACATCATGGCTGGTTATCAGGAGGAGGACACTACATGTATGAGAAGATAACCTGACCACAATAAGGACATCATGGCTGGTTATCAGGAGGGGACACTACATGTATGAGAAGATAACCCGACCACAATAAGGACATCATGGCTGGTTATCAGGAGGACACTACATGTATGAGAAGTAACCCGACCACAATAAGGACACATGGCTGGTTATCAGGAGGACACCACATGTATGAGAAGATAACCCGACCACAATAAGGACATCATGGCTGGTTATCAGGAGGGGACACTACATGTATGAGAAGATAACCCGACCACAATAAGGACATAATGGCTGGTTATGAGGAGGGACACTACATGTATGAGAAGATAACCCGACCACAATAAGGACATCACGGCTAGGTTTCTTACCATAGAAAATCCTTAAAACTCTTTACATTTTTATTATTTTTTATTGTCTACAAAGTTTATGTTCATGGGAAACCCTTTTAACTAAACAAGAAGCTGAACCTTTCAGCAGGCAGCTCTCTCCTATGTATGATCGGCCTTAGATTAGTGAGGTCTGGACGGTCCCTATAATAATGTATTATACAGGTCATAGAACATATTTCTAAATCTGTCCATACAGGAGTTTACTATAATGGTTGCCTTTGCTTTGTTGTCTGGGCTCTAGTCTCGTGAAATTAAAGATCACATAGATTTCTTTTGGGTAAAAAGTGCCAGAATGTGAGAATTTTAGATAATGAGAATTTAGATGATTGGATATGTAAGTAAATTCATTACACCTTCGTGTTTTACCCTTTGACCACAAGTTATTTGCTGGCCACAATCTACATAAAAAAAAAAATAAAAATTTAATTGGACGTCGGGGAATGATTTCTGAGGTGATGGGAAGTAACTAAAAAGCCCCCTCAATGCCTGGTCTGTGAGAACACTAATAAGACTTGTCTGAAATGAGATGGATCACAAAAAAATAAAAATGAAATTAAAACCCTACAGCTTTTCCGTCACTTCATAGATAATATTTCACCAAGCAGAACAAGGTTTTTATCAGAAACAGATTTCAGGCTCTTGTGCAAGGAAGTAACAGAATATTTCAGTCCGAGGATTGTATGGAGCAAGTACATGGAGCTAAGGCAGAGGGTTGTGGTCTTAAAGGGAACCTGCCAATAGGTTTGGGGGCCTATACCAGCAGAATATCCTTTTGATTATGGGGCTTTGGGTTCCAAACTTAGTGACTTCAGTCCTTTACGTGGCCCTATTTCGGAGATTTTTATAAGCTTTAGGACTCCAGCGCATACACATTGAGTCTTAGAAGCCAAGAAGAATACACTTTGTTCACCACACACGTGCATACACCTCACGCCGCCAATGGTTTGGGAGCCGAAAACCTGACCACAAACACATTAGAGCTTATGTACACGACAGGGTTTCACAGTTCAGTGCTACATTGTAAATATAGGATCTATTCACACGACCCTTGTTTTAAATGGTCCAGGTGACTGACCCGTGAAAAAACAGAACATGCCATTTCCCCGGCCGTTATCACGGACAGCTCAGTAGATAAAATCTGAAGGATCTGTGAAAACTGGTAACCCTCGGTGTACACTCAGCCGTGAAAAAAAATACCATGCATGGCACAGTGGTGTGAATAAGCTCTTAGACTAATGTCAACTTTGCCTAAAGATTTTGGTGGCACTGGCAGACTCTCTCATACATATGATAGATGAATTTTACTATATCCAGACTTTTTGTAATAAGGGATACAAGCGCAACCAGATGTATCTGGCATTGGCTTACTCCCTTCTCCTCATTCAGAACAAATGCACACTTGGCTGTGCCATGCGTGCATGTATAGTGTGGGACCAAGAGGGACAGCCGTCAGTCAAACACTTTTACCATATCTATAGTATATGGGAAGCCTTTGGGGTGAATTTGCGTCAGATTTGTTGCAGAAATTTCCCATTCATAGCTAAATGGCACTTTAAAAAAAGAAAAATCAGATTTTATGTGCAGAAACTGCGAAGAAATAAAGTGGACGGGATTTAAACATCTCTTATCCACGTACCATGAAATAAAAGTCTGCAGTGCAAAGTGACCTGCAGTGTGGATTTTTTCCCACCCAGCGTTGTGGAATTTCGCCCTTTGCAATGCATAGGCCGTGAAATCTGCGGCAAACCCACAAGAAATGATGCAGAGAGTTCTGTATCGAAAATGCAGCATTTGGTAAATCTGAAGCCTCGTTGTGTGGGCATCGAACAGATCCTAAAAGGGGATGGAGGTGCTATCTAGTGGCTTAGCCAACTGTACGAGGCCACAGACCTCGTATGAAGAGGAGCTCTGAAGAAGCTATTTTTGGGTGTTGTATGGCCGGGAGTGGCCACTCGCCCCCCTTCAAAACTTACATGTGTATACACCAATACCTTGCCCCCCAAAATGGTGCCTTCTACAGATCCTCTTAGCCGTGAGTCTATCAAAACTGTACAAAAAATATAGATAACAATTAATTCTGCACAAAAAAAATAAAATAAAAAAAGAGGGTAAATGCAACAAAAGGCAGAATTACATAATGCTGAATTTTTTTCTTCTAAATAAACTTTCCAAATGTGTGAATGGGAGCAGCCTTTAATAGAAAAACAAAAAAAAACGACAAGTGAATTATATTAACAAAAAACATTTGCGACGCTTCGGCAACAATGTAGCAGATCATTTCCATTTCCACTTATGAAAGACTTGAATATGGCATTGAAAATACACACACACAAAAAAATAAAATAAAAAGAAGAAAAGCCAACACTAATTTGATAACAAAGGCCATTAATCACCAACGTCGCATGCCAAGTATTACTCATAAATGCAGCAAATCTTTACAACAAAGAGGCAGGACTGCCGGGAGTAACTATGGCTACCTATCTGTAATGTCAAAAGGAGCAGTGTGGGTGAATTTCAGACTCCTGGTCTCTGTGGTAACCTACATTTGTGCAACTAAATATTAGCACCGTAAATGTAGCTGTGCATGTTCTCGATGCAAATGACGCGGAAAGGAAAGAGTTAAAACTGGGAAAAGTTTCAGAAGAGTCACAATGGGAATTGCATGACATACGGCTCCCCATCAGCCTCGCCGAGCCCCGGGACTGCTATAGAGTGGTGTTCACACTTATCCCGGGGGATTTGCAGAACGCTGTGAAATGTCCAGTAATGAACGGACCTCAGCAAAACCATGGACGGCTTTAGGAGAACAAACCCTAAGTGCTTTATCTGGACTGCACCAGAAACTTCTTTCTCCCCCTTTGAAGCAATAACAAAGACACCAAGTGAGTGCGTTACTGGTAAATTACGCAGACGCAGATATCCTGCGACTTTCTCCTTCATGGGCCTAAAGGGATGCTACAGATTCTTTTGTTACAAATAAGAAAAACTACAATAATAAAGAGCGCTCCCCTTTAACCCATTTTTTTTGTTGTTTTGAGGGATATAACATTTTTTAATTTTGGGTTATTCGATTAATTTTTGTGTCTTTTTTGGTGATACATAAGGCTTTATTTTTATGCAATTTTTATTTGTGCATTTTTTTTTTTTAATTTCTGAGAAAATGCGCCGCCCCCTTTTTATTTTTATAGCTAGTTAAAAAAAAAAAAAAAAAAAAAAATAGTTTTCTCTTTCTCTTGTGATAATTTAGTGTAGGGGACGTGTGTTGCAGGGGCTAGAGCCTGTGATGGTATTTTTTTTTATACATTGTGTCGCCGTCATGTCATATTAGGCATTTTAACATTACTACTTTTTTCTTCTTTTTAAAATTTCCCCTGTAAATAGGGCTGAAACATTAGACCCCGTTTCAGAAGGAATGCAGATTCCTAAAATAAGCTGAACAACTGACCTGGGTAACTCTAGGACCCCGCGGCTCATACAGTTCCCAGCCCCGCCTGATCTCATCATGGGAGGGATGCAACCCTTCACCACTTGTAGTCTGCAGCCCATACACTATCAGCCCCAACAGTTCCAGAATCAGCTAAATAAGGCTGCAACATGTCACGTGTGTAACATGAGATGACCAGATTTTTAAGACAACATAATTTTGCCATACTCTGTCAAGGGAGGTCTATCCTAGGTGTGTCTCTGTCCAGCCACCCAGTGGTAGTAATGTGAATTACAGCATGAAATTCAGCCATTAAAAAGGAGTTTTCCAGACCCTAATGCATGTTTCATACTGATGACCTATTCATAGGATAGGTTACCAGTATCTGTTCTGTGGGGGTCCGACACCCGGACCCTGCCCAGATCAGCTGTTCTGGCGCCTCAAGGCACCAGAGGTTGTTACAGAGGATGGAGTGTGTGCAGTCTGCTCCTATTCAAGTAACAGGAGCGGAGTCGCAGAAACGTTCACCCTATAGCCTCGGCGCCAGGAAACTGCATCTCCGCTTCCATCATTAGAATAGGAGCACTCGCCGGTCCACTGCAGTAACTTTCAGAACCCAGAGGCTTCCGGAACAGCTGATCTGTGTGGGGTCCAGGTGTGAGACCCCTACAGATAACATACTTATGACCTATCCATGGGACAGGTCATCAATATGAAACCTGCATTAGTGGTCAGAATATCGCTTTAACCACATTTGAGGTAAAGCAAGTGTATATAAATCATTAGACCTCATGCACACTGCTGTACTACAGATCCTTATTGTAAAGATCATACGGTGCTCATATACTGCAGCTTATATGGAGGCACATGGTGTTCTTTTTAGATTTCCTCCCATTAAAATATTATTTCTAGGGATGAATGTGGTGCCCATGTAGATACCATATGGCAGCACAAGAGGCCTAGCACTGAACTAAATCTACGTAGAAAACCAGCCTATAACCGTGCCTACCTAACAGGGGCACTCTTCCTGCATCGTGGTCATAAGAGCCTAATTTCAAAAGGAAAAGACTTGTTAGATTTTTTTATGCCTCCTCGTGTGGCGCGTTTGGTTCGGCGGTTCGTTGCGTCCTACTCCGAATGCCCAGGTGTCAATGAGCTCAGAAAAACGGGTCATGGCAATGATTTAAAGATTATTAAAACTGAATCGGAACATTCTGAAATGATATCAATATTATCAGCAGAGGACGCCAAGCGGATTCCTCATGAATAACAACCCTTTATCTGTATTATTAAGGACGCACGGCTATACGAGCCCAGGAGGAACGTGGTCAATGCAGAATTACACATTATATCTGGATTCCAGGATCGTTCAGGTTCCAGCGCAGTTACAATGGTTCTCTGCGGGCGTCTAAATAAACAGGACTTTATAACCGGCTCTAGAACATTCCGTACATTAGATAAGGGTGTCCATAGGCTCCTACAGACCTGACACATGGAACAAAATTGGTCAGCTGAACACATTTAGCAGCCTTATACTTACAAATTCTGTAGGGGTTTTCATTCCAGCAATGACCTCATTTACATCACAAGACAGACGAGGATCACAATAGAAGCTCACACCTCTACAGATAACACCCATAGTGCCCCATCATTACATCACTACTGACCACAGATGACGTCACAGCTTATCTCCTCCCTCTCCCTGCACAGAGTATTTCTAGAAAACTCTCCCATAGACCTCAATGAGTCGGCTCCAGACTATTACTGCCTATGGCCATGACTGTGCTGTAAAGCAGATCACTAAATGCTGTTAACACAACAGAGAAGCTCAGGTAAAATAGTCGCTCCATAATCATATATAGAGAGCAGAATTTAAAAAAAATAAATAAATCTACAATCAGAAAAAACAGATTAGAAAATTAAGTGATTGATTCACCATCTGGTTTTCATAAATTAAAAAAAAAAAAAAAATTAGGGACACGTTGCTTTTAGTGCTAGGTGAGAAGATTCAAGGGAAAAATACATATCTGCCATAACACAGTGTGCACAATGGCTTTCTCTTATAGGTCTTATAGTCAGACATATTGAATAATACATCTCTCATTTATTTTATATCCTTTTAGTTACTGAAGCCAAAAGAATAATTTTTATTGCCCCGATGCATTTTATATATGTAATTTATATATAAATAGCAACTTTGCAAATTTCTGTGACGAACGTTCTGTGTATACAGTGAGTATCTATGGCAACAGACTACAACCTCTGTGTAGTCTGATTCAGCAGTCGTACTCCTTTCTATTATACATATGGCTCCCCCTGGTGGCAGTTATAGGTGGCCAGAAGTTACTTAGTACAGAATTTTGGACCCAACATGACTTGGTGCTAAAAGCATTATAAGTTCCAAACTGTTTTTTTTTTCCCTTCTCAGGGACCTTGCCGGGTCAGAATAAAGGGACAATAAGGCTTCATGCACACGACTGAGCGGGATCAAATTTTTTTTTTTTTTTTTTAACGGAATGCACTTGGACAACAACCAAGTGGTGCCTGCCACACTCCATTGATTTCAATGGGAGATTCTGTGCACGAGGCCTTAGTCACCCAGATGACTATTGTATTATCTTTGCTGCTGTAACACACTGGTGGGATTATTAAAGGATCTTATCTCTTCTCCCAGTTCATGACCCATTTTTTCCCTCCGAAACGCGTTCCAGAGGAAAGCCCAACTGTGTGTAACCAGGGAGCTTGTGGGGTTTTAGGTTTCCCCCGGATCTGGTAGTGCGAATCTCCTGACTGTTCTTCTTTAAGAGCGCCCTGTACTGATAGAAGAAATTTTCTGTCAGGAGAAGACAGCCCACGCTTTAACCAAAACTTATATGAAATCCAGAAAGAAGAAGTAAACAAACAAACTGCTAGTGATTAGCTTTATGATATGCAAGTTAGCAAATTCCCTCGTGGCTGTGTTTGATGAATAGAAAAACAATTACCATTTTGCATAGAAACGAGACACCTACATAAAAAATAATTAGTTTTGTGGGACTCCAGAACAACAGTCATAATGGCTATTAGTGGATAATACATGTTGACTGCAGATCCCGGCATTTCACTGCACAACAGACATAGATCTTTATCCATCTTCGGCCGGTGGTTATAACCGGACAAAGCACAGACTCGGACTCCTCTATTTCCACAGCCGGACTCTCTTTTGGAGGAGTTTTGCTATGGCCGTCAAAGTGAGCAATTGAATTCCTATCAAAGTAAATATGTAACAACTTATACAATATTAATAATTGTAGAATTTAATTAAAAATAATTACTTTATTTAGAAGCTGAGCCCCTGCTGGTAACTTTTTTCCGACTTGGATTCCGCAGCTCTGGTTATAACCCTACAGAAGGTTTCACATGGCTGTATTTTTAATGTTTGTATTAAAGAAATCCTAAATCTAGAATTTTTTATAAAACTGAAAAAAAAAAAAAGCATGATTTTCCGTATGTTCCTGAATCTTGTAGAAATCATGCAGAGGACACAGCGAGAAATGTTCTACAGGTCTGTTATATCCTCAGCTCAGAGATCAGGGATTACAATCCTCTTGTCCTAATGCAGAAAGGACAGAGGGGGAGAGGATCCTGCTGCAGCCAGTTATCTTACAGCTGTCACATGACCATGAGAAGGAATAGCTGAGCTCCTAGGAATCTCAGAGGTTTCTTTATACAGTTTTTATGTGGAAGATGTAATAAAAAATAAAATAAAAAAGAAGATCAAAAAGGACAGAATGAGATTGTATAGGGCTGGGCAATTAATCGAAAAATAACCGAAACGACCGTGTCTTGTGCAGTCATCTAAAGCCCAAAGTCTACAAGTTCCTTATGTAAAATATTGAGGAAAATTCTGCAGAAAATTTGTAATATATACACAAACAAGTTAAAGGATAGGCTATAAATATATAATTTTTAGGAGGGGGCGCCAAGGATCGGCTATAAAAAAATAATAATTATTCCTGGTTCAGCCCTTTAACTATAGCAAATAATGACAACGGGAGCCTGAGCTGCAGTAACAGCGCCCGGCCACTAAACAGTGTACAGAGCCACCTGCTTCCAGCTCCATTCACTATAACAGCTGATCTGTGCGGGGGCTGGCTGCTGGCCCCCACCAATCTGACGTTTATGGCCGATCCTGAACAAGCCCATGTGACACCTCTTACTAAGTATTATTGTCTAGCACCCAGGTTTATACTAGTTTTGCAGTTTTATTTATGGAGCAATTTTATTTATTTATTTTTTTTAATAGATAAATTCTCAATTTTTAAAAAAAAGAAATTAAGTAAAAAAGAAGCAATATAAGCGTCGACATGGAAGAAAATGACTGTATATTGGCTATTTCTGCATACTGGGTAAAGTCCACCAAAATACGAAAGGGGAAAGAGCCAAGTCCACAATGGTTTAGTGCTCGTGTTGACATGCGAGATCCATACAATTAGACTGGATATTAAATATGGCTCTGTAAATATGGACTAATGACCAGAGTTTAACAGGTGGCCATGGCTTTGCAATTTCCGTGCAAAGTCCACCTTCCGTTCCAACATCTTGAAGTGATTAGGACCAAGAACTGGTTCCCCAGAAGGTGCAACTAGATCTATATAAATCTTCATTCACACTCAAGTGAAGGTTGGGGGTGGGGGTGGGGGGGCTGGGAGGTTTGTTTTTTTTTCTAACAGGAAAACAGTGAGATTTGTCATTTACTGAACATGATGGAGCCCGGTCTACAGTTTTGTTGTGAGGCTTCTTGTCAGCAGGTTATTATATCTTCCAGGATGGATTCAAGCTGGGATTTAGATCTTTAGGTTTCGGGTTGCACGGCTGATAGCGTCTCCCTTAAAATGAAAGCCATGTGTAATATCCACGGGGGACACAAAAAAAAAATTGTACTAGTAGTTAGAGAGCGTACTCTAAGACAGGCCTTGTGATCATGTGCCCCATGCTGGATGATAGATCTTTACACTGTCTAGTCCAAGTTCATACGACCTATGAGTTGGTTTATTGTGAGCCACAATTGTAATTTTGATGCAATTTGGAACACTAAAATGGTTAATAACTTACAACTTAGTCTCATTTAATAGATCATATAATTCTGACCAAAAATGTAATGCGCTTTATTTAAAACTCTTGCTGTTTTCTGCCTGAAAATCATCTCTCAAGTTCCTGCGACTAGTTATCTCCTTTCTCTAACTTGCTGTTCATTCCCTGTTACTAGGGAAGTCCCGTCTTCCGAAGTTTAGAAACCAGCCGGCTCAAGACGAGATACAGTGAGTGAAGAGGGAAGGGGCAAGTCTCTCTTCAATGCCTCTACGTGTCTACACGTGTTTTCCCTGCCTGTACACTGCACAGAGAGGAGTCTGCAGTTTTTTTTACAGATCACACTGAGTGTAAGGAGAGTCTACCTACAACTAAATACTTCTGACTAGCTGCTTGAACTCCACCACTCACTGTTCACACTGCTCTGTACACCTGCAGCCCCTGCACTTAGTAGAAGCTATTATGGGCATTGCAAATCTGTCCCATTTACTTTACTAGTGGACAGTGAAATGTAAGCAACAAAGTGTTGTATTTGTCAGTATACCTGTGATGTATACTACCGTATAAGTATACGCCACCATATGCTTCCGTGCATTAAAATAAATAAATAACCATGCAGTATATGTTTTTACTGGAGGACTCTCCATAGAAAAGCATTGGTCACCTACATATTTCTATACAGTAAAAAACAAAACAAAAAAAAAAGGTATGGCCACCCAAGTGAGGCCAGACACTCTTGTGGACTAAGGACAGGTTCACACTTGCACTGTGTGGACCCAAACGACGGAGAGCCCATCTGCTAAAACAGTGATTACCTGCGGACCCCATAGACCACGGGTAGGCAACCTTCGGCACTCCAGCTGTTGTAAAACTACAACTCCGGGCATGCATACTTGCTCTGCTGTTCTTGGAACTCCCATGGAAGTGATTGGAGCATGTTGGGAGTTGTAGTTTCACAGCAGCTGGAGTGCTGAAGGTTGCTGACCCCTGTTATAGGCGCGCAGGTACTATCATTAAGTATATACATGTATGTAAATTGTTTCCTTTTTAATATCTCGCTCATTCTGGAACTTTCTCTAAATCCATTACTTGCATTTCTACTTTCTGACCTTGCAGATGTTAAATTTCATTTCGCAGGTAGACACAAGAACTAAAACAAAAATAATTCAGACTCTCTCAAGTACTAATGATATATTCAGAACTCCTACAAGACATAGCAAGAGACAAGGAGCGCTGAGGGGATGAGAACGTGGCTGTGCCGAGGATATTCAGAAGAATACACTTACTTTCTTGTCCGCTCCAAGGCTTGACAGCTGACATGGCGCTTTCATTTGGTACTTCACTGCTTGCGGACTGAATTTTAGGGTCTGGTTTCTCTCCGCCTACGAGAAGAAGAATACTTTGTTACATCACAATTGTACAGACTGAGAAGAACAATCTTAATACTGCTAAATTAATTTTTCCTCATTGATGAGTAATTAAAAGAGGGGTTGTCCAGGATGTGAATATAATTAATACTGATAATCTATCCACAGGATAGGTCATCTGTATCAGATCGGTCAGGGGCACCTGGACCCCATCCTGATCAGCTGTTTCGGTCACCAGAAGCAGCTTTGCTCCTATTCAAATGAATGGGAGAGGGGCTGCAGTTCCGGGCACCACCGCTGCACAGTGGACAGACTGGAAATTGTATACAGTGTACAGAGCTCCATACCCTGGAGTGGCGGCGCTGGAGAATTGCTGCCCTGTTCATATTCACTTGAATAGTAGCAGGACTGTTTATGGGTGTATATATACTCATATACTGCTTCCAGCAAGTGCATCAGGTGATTGGTGCGGAGTCCGGGTATCAGACCGATCTGACAACCCCATCGGGTGGATAGATCAGCAATCTATCAAGCTCTCAATAAACCAACCGGGTGTATTCAAAGGCCTAAAGATAATTGAAAGTGATGATCTATCCACAGAATAGGTCAGTATTAGAACGGTCAGGGTCTGACAATCGGACCCCGCACCAATCACCTGATGTATCCGTCGGAAGCTGTATATAGGGTATACACCCAGAAGTGGTCCTGCTCAAATCAAACGGTAATGCTTACGGCACGGCGTTGTCTGTGTGTATGACAGATGAGGAAAGGACAAAATTGCTGAAATATCCGGTAAATCAGTTTTGTTTGGATCTTCGACAATTGTCTGGTCGGCCCATACAACGGCCTTCTCTCTCTGAACCAGGTGCTTGAGTTCTTGGAAGTCGGACTCTACGACGGTATCTGCTAATCCAGCCTGCTGTAATATTTCGTATTGCCTCCGGAAGGCAGGCAGAAAAGTATTGAGCAACCTAGAACAAAAAAAAAAGGAAAAGTCAGTAAGACCAAAACGGAGCACACAAAACCAGACATAAATGTAAGAATACTGGTTGTCAGGCAGAAGATTTTTCAGTCGATAGGCTGTCAGTATCATAATGGTGGAGGTCTAACGTTTAGCAATTCTGATGAAAGGGGATTCAGACTCGAGTGACTGCTGCGGCCTCTTTAGCTGCTGATCCACAGGGGGCGCCGAGTGAGTCCCCCCACTTATCTGATATGGATAAGACTATCCTATGGGCAGTACGTCAATACTGCGCACCCAGAAGACTCCTTTAAGGTTTGTGCTCATCACAGAACTTGTTAGTCATTTCATAGATTGTAAGCCCTTGCGGGCAGGGCCCTCTATCCCGCTGTGCCAGTGATCACTGTTAGTATTATATTCGTCTTGTATATTTTGTGTACTGTATGTAAACCCTCAAATGTAAAGCACCATGGAATATAATAATGTACAGCACCATGGAAGTAATATAATAATGTACAGCACATGGAATTAATATAATAATGTACAGCACATGGAATTAATATAATAATGTACAGCACATGGAATATAATAATATACAGAGCGCCATGGAATTAATATAATAATATACAGAGCACCATGGGATTAATATAATAATGTACAGCACAATGGAATTAATATAATAATGTACAGCACCATGGGATTACTATAATAATGTACAGCGCCATGGGATTAATATAATAATGTACAGAGCACCATGGAATTAATATAATAATGTACAGAGCACCATGGGATTAATATAATAATGTACAGCACCATGGCATTAATATAATAATGTACAGCACCATGGCATTAATATAATAATGTACAGAGCACCATGGGATTAATATAATAATGTACAGCACCATGGAAGTAATATAATAATGTACAGAGCACCATGGGATTAATATAATAATGTACAGCACCATGGAATTAATATAATAATGTACAGCACCATGGGATTAATATAATAATATACAGCACCATGGAAGTAATATAATAATGTACAGCACCATGGGATTAATATAATAATATACAGCACCATGGAATTAATATAATAATGTACAGAGCACCATGGAATTAATATAATAATGTACAGCACCATGGGATTAATATAATAATGTACAGAGCACCATGGAATTAATATAATAATGTACAGAGCACCATGGAATTAATATAATAATGTACAGCACCAAATAATTAATATAATAATGTACAGCACCATGGAATTAATATAATAATGTACAGAGCACCATGGAATTAATATAATAATGTACAGCACCATGGAATATAATAATGTACAGCACCATGGGATTAATATAATAATGTACAGCACCATGGAATTAATATAATAATGTACAGAGCACCATGGAATTAATATAATAATGTACAGAGCACCATGGAATTAATATAATAATGTACAGAGCACCATGGGATTAATATAATAATGTACAGCACCATGGAATTAATTTGACAGCACCATGGAATTACTATACTAATATACAGAGCACCATGGAATAATATAATAATGTACAGAGCACCATGGAATAATATAATAATGTACAGAGCACCATGGAATATAATAATGTACAGCACCGTGGGATATATCACTATATCAATAAAAAATAATAATCCGAGTGTATGAATGTGGTGTAATAGGTTTTACTACTGCTTATTTGTTTCTTGCAGTTTATATGTACCTGTGGCCATGGTATGTCCATGGACCTGGACGGTGGTGAACTGTAGGGATTGCTCCTTTGCTTACATATACATCCTACAATACATCAGCAATTTATCAGGAAACAAAGTGTTAGGATATCTCTATTTATTTACTAGGGGACGCTGAATTTCTCTTTAGAAATGTTGTCACTAGCTGGGCAGGCAGGCAGGCACTTCACACTTCAGGATATGCCAGGTAAGTGTCCCCTCCGCAGATGAGGCCTACTATAATGAGCACTGGTCGTGGGAGAGAAGGAAACTGAGTATATGCTACACTCCTGGTGCAAAAAGCAGTCTGAGGCCTCATACACATGACCGTGTGTATTGTCATTGTGCTAACTTTGTTTTTGACGGCTAACACATTGACCCATTCATTTCTATGGTCCCATATGATCAGTGAATGGGGCTGTGGACACGCAGTGATCCAGTGATTTTCAATATATACCCTGTGGTGGCGCTGCAGGTGAATGATAGGTGAAGTATGACTTTTTTTATAATTATTTTACACCATTTTTAACCATTTCCATTGGCCAGACCTCTTTATGGAGGAAAAAAAAAAAGGGGGGGGGGATTGTCCAGGAATTACACTAGGTTCACACTAGCGTTCGGCTTTCCGTTCTTCGGGTCCATGGAAAGCTAACCCACTTACAAAGCGGTTACCCATGGACCCCAGAGACTATAATGGGGTCCGCCGGGTTTCTGCCCCAAAAATGCTTGCAGGACTCTCTCTCTCTGCATTTTTTTAAGCGGGTTTGGGGACAGAAACCCCAAACGTATAGCAAGCTAGCCTTAGTAACCTATGGCCTATCCTAAATATGTGATTGCTGGGGGAATGACAGGCAGCTCCTGCACTGATCAGCTGAATGTAGCTATTATATACAACACATGGCAGGAAGCAGATGGCTCTGTTCCCTATGTAGTAGCCAGACACCAGTACTGCACCCATTGACTTCAGCTGATTGGGAGGGGTGGGCCACCTGTAGGCCCCCCCACCGATCAGATATTCATGGCCTAAGCATAGGCCTCAAACTTCCTAATTCTTGGACCATCCCTTTAAAAGAATCAAAAATGAAAACCATCTTCACCTACTTTTCACTGTATCTATATTCTCGTTCCTGGAGAGACACCAGCAGATTCATGTGCTCGATCTGAGCTTTTAAATCTTTTACTTCCAGTTTTAAGTGGTGACACTGCAAATCTTTGGAAAGTTCCTGAAACAGAAAAATAGAAAAAGGAAAAATAAAAATCGAAAAAAAATTAGAGCGTGTGTTTTTTTTTTTTTTTTTTTTTTTTTCTCATGCAGACTGAAGCAATGCATACATCAACTTCCAGGCGGACGTATCAGGGAGAGATTATGAAATGCCCAACTTATTCTAGGCCTTTTACAATTAACTACTGGTAGAGATAAATTATTAATGAAAATGTCACCGGAGCTATTTATAGAAAAGGATCATGGCTACTTTGCGAGAGAAGCTTATGAAATATTAACAAGTGAAATCTGTGAAGAATCAAAATCCATCGGAAATTAACTTAAAATAGAAATATTACAATATTCTAACTTGTGTTGTTGGACGCTCGCTGCTCGCATGTTTGAGGCCTTGCAGAAGAGGAAATAATAATTGACTTTTTGGGAAAGAACTCAGGAAATAAAAGGAGACGGAACAGAGATTTGGAAACATTATTGTAGATTTAAAACAGTCTGTAACATAGTAAATGCCTAATAAAAAGAGGCAAAAACTACACCCAGAAAAGGCCACACACATCAGAATCAACTACTTGTCTCGGCCCCCGAGTGTCCATGTGGTTAGGTTGGGGAGAGGTGAAGACGCTGCTGTCTGGACCTTCTGGTGGCAGCTCATCTCCACAACAACAGAAGGATTAGACAGGTTTAAATCCATCTGCCCAATCCTTTTCTGTCCTCCACATCTGCCATTGAGAAGATTTAGGAGGTCCCCATATACATTAGATGGTCAGAGAATCCCCTCAAAATCAGCAAGTTCAGTTCATATTAAAGGGGTGGTGCCGTTTTGGGTACTTATTCCTTATCCACAGGACGGGGATAAATGTCCGATCGCTGGGGGACCAGCCATCGGGCCTTCTTGTGAATGGAGCGCCAGTGTGCTTGCATGATCGGCGCTCCCTTCACGTCTCTGGGCATTGCTAGAGATTAGATCCGCCAGCCCCATAGAAGTGTATGGAGCACCGATCACACATGCACACTGGCGCTGCATTCACAAGAAAGCTTTAGGGAGACTTTGGGTCCCCATCCTCCTCATCGCTGTGGGACCCAGCGATCGGACACAGGACAGGGGATAAGTGCCCATAATGGCACAACCCATTTAAAAGGCTTTTCGGGGACTAATATATTGATGATCTATTCTTAAGCCAGGTCATCAATATTAAGATCAGAGGGGGTCCAAAACCTGGGGACCTCCACAGATCAGCTGTCCGAAGAGAAAGTGGCACTTTCTTGCCGCCTCTTCTTCACAGCCCATGTGAGGTCATGTTCATTGGTCACATTCAGCTCAGACACATTCAGGTGAATTGGGCCAAACTGCAATACCAGTCGCAACCACTATACAATATACAGCGCTGTGCTTGGTAAATAGTAAAGAGGCCCCAGGACTCGTCTGAACACTGCGGTCTCTTCTAACAGAAGGGTCTGATATTGATGATCTATCCTTAGGATGGGTTGTCAATATTTAACTTGTGAAATCCCTTTACTCTAATGTGTATGGCCATATATATCCCTTCTAAAACAGGACGATACATGTAACACAAGTACAGTAACAATAATACAGGGAATCCATTACCAGTGGAATCTGCTTGTCCGGACCCAGCAACTTCATCTCATTTTCCAGACGATGGAGCCAGTTTGTGTTCTCCTCAAAACGTTTCATCTCCTCCTGCTTTCTCTTCTGTATAATGGCCTGTTTGGTCTTCAAAGCCTCAAGTCTGTGATCCCTCTTCAGCGTTGCCTACAAAACAGACTCCATTAGACTGGGATATAAGGAGTTTCCGAAAAAAAAAAAATACCAGCACCAAAAATGTAAAGGGATCTTCCCATTCTTCCAACTATCATCTGTGCTTCATAGTACCAGTCTCCATGTTTGGGGCAGAGGTACCTACTGGGTGGTCTTTGATGCCTTGACCAAGGTGACTGCAAACTCTGCACCCCCCATAGTGACACACATATATACAGTATATATATTTCATATATACAGATACATAGGGTCATCTATAATACTATATACACAATCACATATTTTTCGTTAAAAATAAACCTTCACAAAAGTTGCAAAGTTTATGTTTTAATACCTTTGAAAAATCCAAGAAATAATTTTAGCCACGATATTGACACAACCTTTTTATGTTTCTGTGTATGAAGATTTTATTTATTTATTTTTTTGGCGGCACAAAATGTACTTTTCATTTATACCATTTTGGTGAATGTCTGATGTTTTCATCACTTTCTAGTCAATTATTTTGAGCACTTGAAACAGTATTAAAAAAAAAATAAAAAGAAAGGCCGAATTTCACACCATTTTGATATTTTTAACTGCTACATTGCCGGCCGTAGGCGATAAATATTCTTATAGTTTGGGTATTTTCGGGTGTGGGGATGTCTAATTTGTTTTGTGTTTCTGATTATTTCTTGTCTAGGGAAAGCTGGGGGTGATTAAAATTTATATATATTTTTTTTAACTTTAATTTAATTTAAATTAAAAAAAAAAAAAAAAAGGTTTCTACTAGCGATTGTCCCATAGACTAACTGTACAAGTACAAAGGACGGCCACAGGCAAGTATCTATAGTTAGAGGCCTGGGAGGCCTTACATGGACACCGGACAGCTCCCGCCCTGTATGTCATTATTCCTATTCCTGTAGGATCCCCGTCTCCTCTAACTTCCGGCGTCTTAGGTCCTGGCTTATTGATCGGCCGGCCGTCACAGATCTCTCGTCTCCAGAGTTACTTTGTCATCCTCTCAGGTCCAGATTACAAAACATAACTGGAAACAGCTGCCGAGCTAACCTCAAGTATAACAACAAAAAGTATCCAGCCTGGTATTGTCAGGCGGCAGGTTGTTACTTCACGTCCGGCAGATTTCAAGCTTTCATTTTAATAATATGTGCTTGAAATTGTGAACATGTTCATAAGAAGAAGAAAAAAAAATTCAAAATCAAATACACGGGCATATGGTCGTCTCACCAATTCTGAGTTCTGTAGCGAAACTTTCAAGAATTAAGGCAGTTCAGAGATGCCAACCATATGTCCGTTGAAAGCAAACAGTCATTTTCAGTGAAAACCTCCCTGCACTTCCATAGAGTGTATGTAATCTTTTTGTAAATGTATTTCCTTTAAACCATCATCGCCGCGCACAAGAAGAGACGCTACAAGTTAAAACCATATGGCATTTAATCAGGTTTAAGCCTTCTGACATTTTTAATTTCGCAGAGGCTGGCAGAACTTGGCAGGTGGAGAAGTCGCACTACAACTTCATGACATTCACGTCTGAAGGACTCACCTTTAACGCCTGCTCCTGGGAACACATCGTCTGGATCTGCTCGTGGTATTGCCGCTGGTAAATGGCCTTTAGCTCCGTTTGCTTCAGACGCATCTCCAAGTTGCAGAACTCCGTCCGGATTTCTTCTCGGTTGGTAAAAATGTATTGGAGAAGTTCTTGGCACCTGCGAAGGAGGAATTATGCTTAAGGTTAAGGGCGCCACGTTGCGAAAACTCAAGTGTTATTGCTTGCTGCAGAAGAAAAACGCTGCGTGGGGCCTTAGCCTAAAGGTGATTTCCAGAACCTAAATGGTCACGCTCATCTCCACAAACTTTATATAAATGAATAGCACAGGCAAATATAAGAAACTTTAAGATGTGTGTTATGAGAGAAAAATGCTTCTTTCGCCTCTTATCAAGCCTTCCCTACTAAACTGACTTTCACTTTTCACAATCTCTGCTATATCAGTCTCAGTAAGGAGCGCAGGTCACATGTATCAGATTATACAGGTCTATAGAAGTCTATGGAGGGGGAGGAGTAAGCAGGAGCTGAAGAGGAAATAAGGGGAGCAGAGACCAAGGCTTAGGCCCTTGCACACAACTGAGTGCGCTGTCCGAGGGGAGCTCTGATGGTGATTATATACGAGGCATGTCGTATCTAATGGTGCAGATCCCCCTCTGAAATTAATGCACTCTGATGTCAGAGTATTATCCAGGTGCTTCAAGTTAAAAAAAAAAAAAACAAAAAAACAAAAAAATAAAACTCCGAGAAAATGCTTCTTTAAGGCTGACCCACTTCCCCTGCAACGCTGACTTTCACTCTAAAATCTCTGCTACATCCATCTCGAGATGGACTGCAGGTCACATGTATCAGATCACACAAGTCTATAGAAGTCTAAGGAGAGAAGAGTAATAAGCAGATGGTGAAGGAGAAATAAGTAAAGACCAAGGCTTAGGTTGATGCTGCAGCTAAATAAGAAGTTTCTCTCTCATCCCAATTTCTTTATTCACATAGATCCAGGTCAGTTCTTCTCTAAAGATGTCCTGCAAGATCTTGAGGCTATTTATGAGGCAGGGAAAAAGTGATGGAGCAGACTCTCCTCTACTTACTGTGCACAATGTATAGAGCCACTCACCAGCTCAGGGAGAACTACAAACGACAGATAGAAACTGCAGAGAGGAAAACCGCTAAATAATGCAAAATATAACCCTTATAAATGGTCAGAAATAAAATTACTTATCAGTTTATCCTAAGGGGGAAGGGGTGTGCATGGACCAACTGCAATCAAGAGAACAGGGGTGAATGCAGTGGTAAAACCATATGGCATATCTTTTTTCAGTCTATATGTCTTTCCTTATCTAGCTTTCATATTCTACAATAAGTCATATGATTACAGCGGGACCTCTTTTTTCTAGCATGGATTGTTGTGTCGCTCTCTCTGCATATACTATTGAGAACTATCATGAGACCTCAGATCCGGCCCCTCTTCTGCCCTAAATCTTCTGTTAAAATGCGTTCCTTCTCCTCCTTTGTCTCTCTCCTTTCTCCCATACTATCCTCCCCACTGGTCAGGTCTCTAGGCCTCCATTACCTTCCCCAGTTAAGGCTATGCAATTAGTTGCCATTTCAAAAAATTGTGATTTAGATTTTCATCAGAATCATGAAACTGATGTTAGGCCCGTCCGGGGGTCTCTTCACTGTAGTCTATAGTTAGGTGGTAGGATGAGGAAGTCCACATCAAATAGATCTAACTCCTCCACCCTGTACCAGTTCACTGAACTTTTTAAAACTCTTTAAGCAAAAACATAAAAATCGGGATTAAAAATCAAGAATTGCCTAGAATGTTGAATAAAACTGAGGTTTTATTTTTAGGCAAAAATCACTCAGTGCAATCCCCAATATTATCTGCAACAGTCGGGTGCAGTTTTACAAGGCCCTGTGATGACCTCACCCTTACAGCCTAAGGTCCTGGAAGGTGCTTTTTAGTATTAGGTCTGCAGTGTTTTGTAGACACAGGAAATAGACGTGGGTACAGGTGCTGGACGTGGGGGACCGCATCAGCAATGGCAGATTTGGTATGTCCAATGAGGACTACTTTGATGGTGTTTGTTCGTTGGTGTCTCTTTTAAAAAGGGGAACGACGACAAACATTTGTAATGCGCTTTTCTCGCGGGGACTCAAAGCGCGGGGAGTGTTGTGGAGTAGGGGGAGTTAGTGGCTGCCACACAGGCGCTCCACCCCAACACCCACAAGGGTTCTACAGGAAGCCAAGTTAACCATCAGAATAGTTTTGGCATGCGGGAGGAAACCTGTGTACCCAGTGACAAACCCGGAGAGAACATACAAACCCATTGCAGATGTTGTCCTTGGTCAGATTTGAACCCAGGACTCCAGCGCTGCAGGGCAACAATGCTAACCACAGTCCTCTTTAAAATGACAATCTTACGCTGGGTTCACCGGTGCTGTCCGAGGGCCAGAACAATGGCGAGCTGAACCGCTAAAACAGCAATCACATATGGAGCCTGGCGGACTCGATTGACTATAATGGGCTCCGAAAGCGCCGGACGAAAAAGTTGTGCGTGCAGGAGACTCCGACACAGATGTGAACGCAGCCTTAAGAATTGTGAAGGAAGTGCTTGTTGTGCTCACTACATGAATGTGTAAGTACATTGCACACCAGGCAGGTTATAAGAAGCTTCTTACTGTAGTTTTATTTTTAAAATAACCTTCCTGGGAAGAGAAGAGATCAAATACAAGATATAATTTATGTCCTGACTATTCAGAATGGAAAGAGGCAGCAGCGCATTGTGTTCGTTCTAAGCCTGGGGATACATCTGAACAGCTCAGACCCCAGCTGTGCGGCTCTGCTAATGCGCAACAGTAGGTTTTAATGAAAGTTGTAGACGGTTCCTGTAATTCTCAGTGCATTCCCTCTTACGTGGATGGTGATGCTGTTCTGCTAAATTTTTAATACAGAAGAGTCTACAGCTTGCGGAAAGCTTGTGTTAAGTGTGTTCTGTGCCAGAGTCAACGAGATCTACTTTTTTTTTTTTTTCATCAATCTTCTGATGACATCACGTTTAAGGGGAAATGGCTATAAAAAGGCCGTCATCCTATAGATCAAAATCATGTCTAATATTACATGTACTATATTTAGCTCTATACAAGAACGTCATGAGGGCAGAGCAGACATCTCAAATCCGAGTATTTAAAGGGATAGGTGGAGGGATTTTATTCTGCTACATGCTCAGGCGGATAGCACCCGCACCCTTTCACTCCCTTCAATTGCTTTCCTATAACACTGGCCCTAGCGTGTGTCTATGGTTATGCAGAAATCACAGTGAGCGCCCCCTTAGGGGATAGGGACAGCCGTTTACAATCTGTGTACACTATAACGGAATAGGTCGCCGCTATGTAATGTTGAAGGTTATATAGCACCGACATATTTCACAGCGCTGTAGAAAGATGGTCATCACCAACGTCGGCCCTGTCACTGACTTTTTAGCTACTAAAGGGGTTGTTTGGCCCCAAACGTATTTCATACTGACGACCAGTTCACAGCATAGGCCATCCGTATATGATCTATTGGTGGACGGACACCCGGACTCTACACAGATCAGCAGATGCAGTGGACGGGGAGGGAGAAGCGGCTCTGCTCTTATCCAAGTAATAGGCACAGAGCAGCAGCCCACTATATGGCGGCATCGGAGAACTGCAGCGAGGATCCCATTATTTGAATCAGAGCAGAGCCAATTCCTCGCCCCGTCCACTGCTACTGCTGAGACCACCCGAATCAGCTGATCTGTGAAGGGTCTGGTTGTCAGACCCCGACAGATTATATACGGATGACCTATCAATATAAAATATGCATTTGGGGGCAGACACCCCCTTTAAATGCTGATGTACATAATAAGGGACATAAGTGAAGCAGAATGTAGTGCGCTTTCTTCTTCTTCCATATAAAAGCATGCTGTATTGTAGGCACATCTCATTTGGAGAAGAATAAGTGTATGCTGCCAGCCCACACAACATGTTTGTGTATGAGCGTATGTCAGTCTATGTGGGGGTGTACAGCTCAGGGTCTACATCTATGTCATATTTTTTCTTCAGTCCTTGGTATGAACCAATCCAGCATGTCTGCAAGGACCAGTAGCCATTCCAAGTATGGTTATATCCATTCATAGCACTGCTTGCAAACGTATTGCTTTAGTATCTGTTGTCCTTGTCACAGCATTAGTACAAGTCTTTTGTATAATCTGTCTAGTATCCACTCTTTGTGCACCTGGGGCCTAACGTTTTATCTGTATTGTGTGCCAAGACATTAAATAGACTGTCTTATATCTTGTACAGATATTCCTTCCACATTGCAGTTAGGGGCATGGCGCCACCACTTTCTGGAAAAACTGTGTAAAATGCAAATGGCCTAAAATAACCAAAAACTCACCCATAACACTGCTTCTCCTCTGGATTTCCCAATGCCTGCTTACTTGCCTATGGAACGGCAGGTAGGTGCCATATTGCTGACATCATGGCTCCCTTCACATAGTCACAATACCCGTAACATTGTATGTGACCGCTGCAGCTCCTGATTGTATCAAGCAGCAAGCCCAGGCAGCATAAAAACAACTGAGCTGCACAGAGCGTGCCAAATAACGAAAATCAAAAAGGAACTACTTGTAAGCTCCATCACCTGGTAAGGCACCTATAGATACTTTTCTATATTTTCATGAACTCAGGAAAACCTCTTTAAAGAAACTACATTTTTATGTAATGGTGCTCTTTATAGTGACTTCGCTAAACTAAAAGACAAAGGCTCTTGGCTAAGGTTGAGAGTCAAATCCATTGTTGCTCGAGGCTCCAGAGGAGGTGACGCCTGAACATAACAAATGCCTGCAAATCCATTGCCTACACTGGGCCTGACCACTGAAGTGATCCCACTGTAAACAGCAGCTTAAGCCCCTGCAAACAGTTGGCTGCTAATAGGTGCAAGACCTTAAACAAGGTAATCCATCTTGATAAGAACACAACCTGCGGTATCTATATCAGCATCTTCTGACCTATAGAAAATACCTCTTAATTTCTGCCTGTTGCTGGTTTGCGGCAGATAACTGGCTCTGCTTGCTTTGCTCTGGGATCCTTTGCTCTTCGTAGTTCTTCAATTTCTCCTTCAGCATTGCGATCTAAAAATAAACAAAAAAAATGGAAATGTGATCCCTGTAGAGTTCAATAAATTTAAAAAGGGTTGTATCAAGTCATGATTCCCTACCAATAGGATTAGGGGATAATTATATGATTGATAGGACTGCCCCACTGATCCCAGGAATGGGGCTCCGGTGTCACCATCCTGATGGAGCGGCAGGCCAAGCATGCACACTGCCATTCATTCTATATAGGAGCACCAGAGATGGAGTACAGTGTCTGGCTATCTCATAGAGAATGAATAGAGTGCGGCGGGGTGCATGCTCAGTGTAGGGCCCCCATACTCAGGATCAGTGCAGTCCCAGGAGTCAGAACCCCACCAATCTCGGGGTGATATCATAGACAATGCCTGTAATATGAGAGGAACCCCACAGTGATCAGCTCGCAGCAGGAGACTTCGTTTCAAAGACTCCGGTAAACCGCAGCGGATTTTGCAGGGAGATGTGGTCATCGCCTGTTCATTTTCCCCACAGTGGCCACTACAGGAGAAATGTAGTATTACATCCAGCCATCCAAACAAATAGCTGACCATGTAATAAATTAGGGACGTTATATTCATCCTTAAACCCATCATCATATCCCCGTCATCATGTGATACGAACGTACCTCTTTCTTCTGCTGCT
Source organism: Leptodactylus fallax (assembly GCA_947044405.1). Taxonomy (NCBI): domain Eukaryota; kingdom Metazoa; phylum Chordata; class Amphibia; order Anura; family Leptodactylidae; genus Leptodactylus; species Leptodactylus fallax. Next base: position 2,824,299 of record CAMRHE010000204.1, read on the forward strand.
CGCAGATCTTGGCGTATTGACTAATGTGACTGTCCAGGCTCACCACATTACTCTTCACCTGTTAATAAGCAAAACTGAAAATTTCAGTCTTTAATAATTAAATTATGTGCAAGCAATGAAAGAGCCGACATGACATTATAGATTCAGAGGTTTAGTCACCTGCAGGAGTACATGGTGAGCGATGGTGTAATAAAATAATAAATACATGAGCAGAAAACCAATAAATTTATATAATATTATGATAATTATATAATTGATTAATTTATCATTTTTAAACTCCTATTATATTACATTGTCGTATCCGAGGTGCACCCTGAATTCTGAGGCTATGAAGACTGACGTGAGTAACGCCAGTCTACATAAATCTGCCTAGTCTTTATGCAAATGAGCTGTTTGGTGCACTGGAGGTGTGGCCATGTCTGCCAGAGCGTCCTGTTGTCACCACCCAGTGTCACTCCCCAACGTAAAGATTGACAGACACGCAGCACCCATAGAGGAAAGGTACAGGAACAGCCAAGCCCCAGGGCAGCAAACACATCATCTGCATATGGATTACAAGCTGCAAGATCAGTAACACCATATAAGCGGGTTGTAAGTGATTTTGGTGATGGTGGACTCCATTTAAATGAATTTTTTGTAAAAATTCCCTCAAAACGGAGAATAACAAATAAATCAATGCTACATATAAAATTAAATAAACTCTTATTTTGTGTGTCTCCATGGTTACAGACTACAAACAAACCCTGTGTAGTCTGCAGCTACCCTACTTTCGGCTAATGCCCCCCCTACAGAAGGACTGGGAAATATATAGGAAGTTCTTCTACTTCTCCCTTCTGCTCAATCCATTCTTGGCTTTGGCTTAAAAAACTGCAGCAAAATTTGCAACAAAAGAAGTTGTGTTTCTGCAACGTGGGGCCGCAGCCTTCCACCCGTCTTCTACGTCTTGCTAAAGTGCACTCAGTACAGATGCCAGACAGCATGACTTCAGGTTCAGACTACTGAGGGTTTGTAGTCTGTTACTATGGAGACACAGAGCTCCACACGGTTGCTCCAGGAAGAACAAAATAGAAAATTTAATCACTACAATCTGCAACATTGCTCTTTATTTATTTTTTTTTAAAGATGCATTTGAATGACTAAAACGGCTGTGTAGGTGGGTACAGCCTTAAAGGGGTTGTCCCAGAGTGTAAGTGATTTCTAGGAAGTGGTTCCTGGGAGCACAAAAGTTGTGGTAAAATAAAACAATAACTGTTCCTGACCTGTTAATTCCCTGCCAATCCAGCAATGGTGCTCTGGCCTTTATACTCCTGTAGCGGCGGCTGCCACAGTCAGGGGGTAAAGGGAGCCACTGTCCTCTACTTAGAGGACCTTTCGCCACTTCCACCCATTCAAGTTCTTAACATCTGTGAATGGGTGCAGCTCCACTGATTACTTTCTCTAGCCCCCACCATTCCTGAGTAACAAGCGCAGTTCGTTTTGGTGCCTGATGTGCTACTTAAGCTCGATGATGTCAGATGGGCGGTGTCAGGCAGGGGTGTGTGATTCAGAGGTCCAATCAATGGCAACCAGTGTCACAGCTCAGAATCACAACCCCTTGTCTGCTCCAACCTGACCCCGCCCTCCTGACAGTACAGAGTCTATATAGTATATTGGGGACCAAAACAAACACCACTGATTGCTCAGGAATGGAGGGGTTGAGAGAAACAATTCCAACTGTGGCAGAATCAGTGGAGGGGCGGCTGGACTTGTTGGAGGTGGTGAAAGGTTCCCTTTAACAATTGTTCTGCTTCTTTTTCTTTTCAACCCATTGTTTTGTAAATAAGAATAAAAATGACCCACCAGAAAACCCCTTTAATGTCTTACATTCCTGGACAACCCCTTTAAACAAGGAACATTGCAGTCACTTTGCAAACAGTCACAAAACTGCGACAGGTCAGTATAAAGCAAACACTTTCAAGCAACGAGTGCAATGAGAAACAGCGGCAAACTTTTCACTTACGGCAGATTTGATGTCCTTGGCTCGGTTTGCATATTTCAGAGTATTGTACGTATCGTCGTAGGACAGCGAAGAGGGGCTAACAGCGGCGATCATGATAGTGTGACAGTTTCCTCCCAGAGAATCTTTTAGGAGCCGTGTAAGCTTACTGTTTCGGTAAGGTATATGTTGCTTCTTTGTCTAAAGGGCACACAAAGCATGGTCCGCCATTAATAATTTGTAGGGGTGGAAAACGTATACATTGCTGTAATCTGGCCATGGTAAGGAAGAGGAAATGAGGATACAGTAATATTTCTATACACTATGACTGTCACTAACTCTAGGGAGGGCCTTTAAGGATGGCGTGAAAGCTTTTTTTTGTTTTTTTAAATAAATATTTGCCCCCTTTTAGACATCTTTAAGACTCCCTTTAAATCTTTTAAGAGCGAGCTTATCTGCAAACCCAATGCAATGCAAAATATGTAATGGGGTCCCCACTCATCATGTGCCATCTAGAATACTGGGGCGTTCTTATATGGTAGACAGGCTCCTGGGCCCCCTGAGGCTCCGGGGCCTGGTAGCAATGGCTACCTCTGCACCCCTTATAGCTACGCCCCTGTCTGAATAAAAGTAGCTGCACATGCCACATGTCCACGGCTGTTACTTCTGGTGAAGGGCTGATCTATGCGGGTCTGGGTGTCGATCCTCACTGATCACACATCAGTATGAAAAATTATTTTGGGTCCCGACAACCCCTTTAGGCTACAACCTTAAATACAACAACCCCTTTAAGCACTCACACTGGTCCTGTATACACACTGCTGAGAGTTTATCAATGCCCACAAAAATCAAAACTTTTTTATACAATATCAACATAATCTGCAGAACTTTCTGGTTTAGACCCCTGATGGTGCAGAGTCCGCAGATCCTCGTTGAGCGGAGTATGTGCAGTAAATTAAGGACAGGAGTTACCTTACTTGAACCTTAAGGACAACCTTGCATAGCATTATGTTTTTAATTCAAGGAGTTAGAGAGAAGTTATGGTTTCCCTGACAACTAAACTTTCCATACATCTACACAATCTACCATAAAAAACAAAAAAAAAATATATTTTTCATCCATGGATATATGAAATAAATGCAAGAAAATTGGTATTGTAATGACAAATTTCTTTAGAGGGCGGGGTGTCTGATTTTGACAATATTTGGATCATTTTCTGATCTACTACTAGGAACCCCAGTGATCGTCAATTGTTCAACCGCTCTGCAGTGCCTCCACAGGAGAAATGAAGAATTACACAGTTCTCATTAAAATCAATGGGCAGCACAGACGTACCAGGTCCCCCAGATCAAGATATACTCTTCATAGCCACTCTTGGCTTAGGAAAAGGTCCCGATCAAGGAAATAAGCACAAAACCATGCTAAGTGAAACCTGATCGCGTTTTAAGCATGAAAGAAGAAAAAAGTAATGGCGGACTTATCTGAGACCAGATCTATTCTCTCCGATTTGTGGAGGTCCGAAATTCAAGACCTCCGCTGATCAGCTGTTTGATGGGGCTGTGGTGCTCGTGCAAGTGCATTCAATGTTGTTCTCTTTATTAATTACATCGTACGCCCTTTGTCTCCTTGTGGCCGTGTGATGTAATGACAACTTTGTCCCACAGAAGGGAATGAGATGGGGCTGAAATTAGATCGCAACATACTCATCTGTCCCTGATGTTCTGATGTCCGGTCCAGGGGCTTTTCCGGCAGAAGTCCCCACGCCACGTGACTGGTTGGGCCAATTACCTGCCTCAGGAAAGGAACCGGGATGTCACCTGAGACGTCCGCGAGTGACATCCCATGTCCTTTCCTTAGGCGGCCGATTGGCCTCATTGGTCATATGTGTTGGGGACTTCCGCCTGGGACGTCGGAGCATGTTTTATTATTTTTCATATTCCTCAGTCTCCTGCTGCAATACTAAAATATCCTGGACAACCCCTTTAATATCGATGACCTTTCTTCAGGACACATCATCAATAAGAGAACTGGACAACCCCCTTTACCTTACACCAACCTGGGTAGCAATAACAGAGAAATACCACCAAGGGATACTTAGAGGACCAAGATCAGAAGCGTTATATACAGTTTCAGAGCCGACAGGGCGCTGAATTCTTTGCACTTTCTGCTGTTGGCATCTGCGTTGGTTCCAGAAATATCGGTGCAGTTAATCTTGGTTACCGATATCGCGGCACTGCCACAGGTCAGCGTTCAGGCTGTGATATAGGTAGCAGTAGTGGGCACCGATATCTGGAACCCGGGTAGAAAACTGTGAAATACGCCAAAATCAGTGCACGGTCTGCTTTGAGACGGAATAGAATACTCCCTATTTTACAGGACACGAAACGTCCTCTTTAAATGTTTCTGAAAAATACATCAATCCACTTATTGGCAGCTTCTAATGGGTTTTTGGGAACTTTAATATTGATGAGCTCTTTATAGCATAGGCTATTAATATCAGATTGCTTGGGGCGTGACATAGGTTACTTGCACACAACCAAGAGGAACAGTCATAGTGGATGACACTCTGATGACATCTGCCCTCCATGGACTTGAATGTTTCACTCCGTTCCGATGCCACGGAGCAGGATAGAACCTGCTCTATAATCAATGGTCGGAGCGAAACGGAGCATCGGCCACGTCAGGAGAGACCTGGCCTGCACACTCGGTCATGTGCATGAGGCCTTACAGAACCCCCAGACGCACATCTGGGCCTAAACTGCAATACCAGGCACAGCCAATGCAGAATGTAGGGCGCTGTGCAGTGCAAACACCTCCTCTCCTTCCTGAACTAATAAGCAGGGGTGTCAGGATAACCCATCCTAGGAATAGGTCATCACCGAGTCCCAGAAAAACCTGTTTAATAAAGTCAAGAACATTCCCGCAAGCTGCTGGATACCATATAAAAAAAAAAAAAAAAATTACATTTAAAACTAGGCTAAAAACAACAAAAAAACAAGTTCCAAGAAATGCTTTGCACATACATGAAGAGCCCATGCCCTACTCAGAACAGAATACAAAAAGAAGAAAAGCAACCATATGTTATACTTGTTACGCCAGAAAATATCTGGCACAACAACTGACAGATGTAAGTTATGCAAACCTAGAAATAAAGCGTATAAAAGTTGGCCAATAAAAACATTCCATTTGCAAAATTGTTGTAATATAGCATTACATAGCAGCGAGGGCCGTGCCTTCCAGACAATCATGTAATGGTAGTTCACGGGCTTACTGAACAACACTGACACACCACATGGCTTTGATCAAGGCGCAACTTGTTACAATCCACCCCGGCCTAGAGAAACATGTCAGACCCCGAAGCTCCCGCACAATACACTAAAGACAGAGTATACAACCTACCGGGCCGGCACACAGAGCACTTGCATTTACTTGCTGTGATTCAGGATTTTTTTTTTTTTTTAAGGAGATATCCAAGACTTACAAGTAATGACCTATTCTTAAAAGGACTATTAAACACATGTTAGGCCCCACGCTTTTTTTGTTGCAGATTTTGCTGAGTTTTTTTTTTGAGCCAAATCCAAGAATGGTTGCACAAGGAATGGGAAATATATAGTAAGTTTTTATACTTCTGCCTTCTGCTCAGTCCACTCCTGGTTTTGGCTCAAAAACTGCAGTAAAATCTACAATAAAAAGCGCTGCATTTCTGCAATGTGAGGACTCAGCCTTAAAGGGGTTCTCCAGGATTTGCACAAATCATAGAGGAGGCCTGGGGAAGGTGTCATAGTTACCTGTCTCTGGCCCTCCAGTGTTTGCCGCCGCAGCCTGTTCTGTTGCGTGACAGTCAGCCAGATCCACCCAGATCAGCTGTCCAGGGCCGACTCCGATGCCTGTACTACACACAGTGCTGAGCCAGACACTGTTAGCTCTGTGGCCTTTATAGTGGGTGTCATCACTGACATCAATCAGAACTGAGCTGCAGTACCAGCAATGGCCACTATATAGGGACTGGAGCCAACTGCTTCCAGCTCCATGCAGTGTATAGTATGGAAGTCTATCCTAAGGATAGGCCAAAATATACTCCTGGCTAACCCCTTTAAAGGACTGACAGTATCAGACTGTGTAGGGAGTCACCCTACTAAAGAGGGTTGAGTCTAGAACGGAGTGGTTAACATAAGGTGTGGCGTGGATCCAGTAGGGGGCGCTGCCGTGACTCAGGAAGTGCCCACCAGCCTCAACACACCCAAAGCCTCTGTATCTTCAGGTGTAGCATGGCGGAGACAGCATAGGTACTCACCATATCTCTCCTTAACCCACCTGGTTTGATGCGGACACATGGGGTGGTGCCTCATACTAACAGTCACAGGAGGCAGCGCCACCTACTGGATCCACGGCAGACCTTATGTTAACCTACCCTTATTGTACCCTCTCCATTCTAGCATCTACCTACTTAAGAGTGGAATGCTAACGTCCAGTTGTCAATCTATTCATACATTACATTTCCAGGAGGAATAACAGAGGAACGTACAATGTAAAGTTCTAAAAGGGGGGGAAAAAAAAAAAGGTTATTTTCCTGCAAATGCAGATATTTACTAAAACACACGAGGCGACAGGTCCTCTATAAATGATGATACAATGCATATAGATAAAAGGATGTAAATAACGTAGGTTTACACAAATGCACATCAACCACAGCTGAAGGGAGGGCGAGCAAAGCTTTGGATTATTTTACTTTACGCAGCCGGCGTTTAGGGTAAAAAAAAATATATTTTGCTTATAAAAATAACAGCATGTAGAGACTGTGTGGTGGCGCACAGATGTGAGCCGCGCAGGATCTGACAAGCCAGCCATATTGGACTTATTAGATCAAGTTTGGGGGCTTTTCTGCTCTATTGAATACTTAGTTTAATTACAGGCTATTTGGGAACACAAGGGAAAAAAAAAAAAATATATATATTCTAGAGAAAATCCCTCCCTGACACATTGTTTAGCTTCGCATTGTAATGCTCGGCCGTGGAATAAGTCAGCAGATGGGTTGCATCACCGCCATGTAAAGCTGATCCCACAGATAGCTGGGCAAAAAGTCTAACGGGGATGTCCAGGATTACATTTTTGTAAACGGAATGATCCTAAATGATTAAACACCCAGAGCCTCTTAATAATTCAGGGGTATCCTGCGCCAGTGAGGGGACTTGATGAAGACCGATATATAGAATGATGGTCTTATTAAGTTTCCCCCAATGTATGGATCTGTCTTCATATAGTGTACTGGTTCTGGCAGCCATAGCTCCCGATATATGCTGATCAGCGGGAGTGCCTTGGTTAGATCACGACCAACCTGATATTGTTGACCTATACTAAGTATAAGTCATCTATATCTAAATACCGTCTCCCAAGGATGGACGTCACAGTGGAGGATCTTTGGTTTACATGCAGAATAGAGAGACGCTACATAAGACCTATATGTATTATCTCTGGCAGGCCTGACCTGTATACACCTTAAATAGTCAGACATTGCCCCTGCCAGTGATAAGAGCTGAGCCCTAGAGGGTTAGAGAAGCTGGACTGGGCAATCGCCACGCTGACATCTTATTATACATATCATAAGACAACCCCGTTAAAAGTATCCATGGATTTTGTTTGCCAACACAGTACTTGGCGCTCCCATTGAAAACAGGCAGTAAAAAAAAAAAAAAAAAAAAAGCAAAAGAACACAAAGAAAAGAATATATATATATATATATATATATATATATATATATATACACATACACAGTATATACACACACACATAAATACATACACTATTGCTACATACATTTCCTTTTGTATCCCTACTATTACCAGACGAAGGCTGACAAGCACCGCTCTTTTGGTGGGTTAGTACAACAATCGAGAAAGCAAAGGGACATGTAATGACAGCGCCGGAGACATTTATTGACAGACAAAAGGAAGTAAATGGACACTTTGTAAGTGAAAATAACTACATTGTGCGACTCCTCCGGGTCTTTGTTAAGGTTTCCCTCAAGATACAAGCGAACTGTCAAGTACAGACCTTCTAGTCCCTGAATGCTTCTAAAGTGAAGGGACGGCAGATTTTTGACAGTCATAAAATCTCACATGTTCATATGTTCTTAGTGGCCACGGAAACAAGTTCTACTAAGGGCAGCAGCACCGACCACCTGTGAAACTCGGTCCGTGTGTTAGTCAGATTTACCGGCTTGAACTTCGTGCTGGGAGTGGGACTCCTAGAGGTATAGTTCTCTAAGATGCTAGGCGTCCCTGCCTCCCAGCAACATACTGTCCTATATCAATTACAGTACGGGACAGTATGTCGCTGGGAAGCAAGGACTCCTAGCATCTTAGAAAACTAGGAGGTTAGGAGTTCTGCTCCCAGCACAAAGTTCAAGCCGGTAAATCTGACTAACACACGGACCAAATTTCATGGGTGAAATACAGTCGTGTGCTGCTACCCTTAAATGGCCACCAGCTTTTCAGACAACTTAATCTCATTTAAGATTGAGCTTCCCCTATCTGTAACACAGCAGCTTCTCACTGCTCATAGGGAGTGCAAGGAGAGTCTATCTACTTCTATCTAGCAGCTTGTGTTATTACTGTTGGGATGTTAGTCATAGACAATAAGAAACTTTCCTTATTGTGCTCAAATTTCTCTTTCAGAGTCAGGGATCTCTTTAGCTGCATCATAACCTGGATTTGTAATAGTTTCCCTGGATCTCCTATGTTATTTTCACTTGGGCTTTTCTTAGCTATTTGTTTGCTATTTTAGTTACTCCTGGTAGATTTACATGTACAGAAGCCAGTAGTAGTAAGGGAAGGGGAGTGGGGCACAGTCTGAATTATACACACCCCAGCCTCAGAGAGAAATGTGCTACAGCTATATTGGGGCTATTAGCAGCAGAAAAACAGATTTGACTTCATACACTGCCGAGCAAGCCCCTTTAGATATTTCATTAAACTCAGGTACCCCAGGGGGTTGTCCCCAACATAACAGTTTATCACCTATCCCCCTGCTTGAATGGCGTGACGGCTATGTACACTGCTGCCTCTCCATTCATTTCCACCCATCCCATATAGAATGAATGGAGTGGCACTGCGCATGTAGTCACCATTGTCACCTGGTAGAATGGATGGAGTGGCACTGCGCTTGTAGTAGCCATTGTCACCTGGCAGAATGGATGGAGTGGCAATGCGCTTGTAGTCACCTGGTAGAATGGATGGAGTGGCACTGCGCTTGTAGTCACCATTGTCACCTGGTAGAATGGATGGAGTGGCACTGCGCTTGTAGTAGCCACTGTCACCTGGTAGAATGGATGGAGTGGCACTGCGCTTGTAGTAGCCACTGTCACCTGGTAGAATGGATGGAGTGGCACTGCGCTTGTAGTAGCCATTGTCACCTGGTAGAATGGATGGAGTGGCACTGCGCTTGTAGTAGCCATTGTCACCTGGTAGAATGGATGGAGTGGCACTGCGCTTGTAGTATCCATTGTCACCTGGTAGAATGGATGGAGTGGCACTGCGCTTGTAGTAGCCATTGTCACCTGGTAGAATGGATGGAGTGGCACTGCGCTTGTAGTAGCCATTGTCACCTGGTAGAATGGATGGAGTGGCACTGCGCTTGTAGTAGCCATTGTCACCTAGCAGAATGGATGGAGTGGCACTGCGCTTGTAGTCACCATTGTCACCTGGTAGAATGGATGGAGTGGCACTGCGCACGTAGTCACCATTGTCACCTGGTAGAATGGATGGAGTGGCACTGCGCTTGTAGTAGCCACTGTCACCTGGTAGAATGGATGGAGTGACACTGCGCTTGTAGTAGCCATTGTGACCTGGTAGAATGGATGGAGTGGCACTGCGCTTGTAGTAGCCACTGTCACTTGGTAGAATGGATGGAGTGGCACTGCGCACGTAGTCACCATTGTCACCTGGTAGAATGGATGGAGTGGCACTGCGCTTGTAGTAGCCACTGTCACCTGGTAGAATGGATGGAGTGGCACTGCGCTTGTAGTCACCATTGTCACCTGGTAGAATGGATGGAGTGGCACTGCGCTTGTAGTAGCCATTGTCACCTGGTAGAATGGATGGAGTGGCACTGCGCTTGTAGTCACCATTGTCACCTGGTAGAATGGATGGAGTGGCACTGCGCTTGTAGTAGCCATTGTCACCTGGTAGAATGGATGGAGTGGCACAGCTCTTGTAGTAGCCACTGTCACTTGGTAGAATGGATGGAGTGGCACTGCGCTTGTAGTAGCCATTGTCACCTGGTAGAATGGATGGAGTGGCACTGCGCTTGTAGTAGCCATTGTCACCTGGTAGAATAGATGGAGTGGCACTGCGCTTGTAGTCACCATTGTCACTTGGTAGAATGGATGGAGTGGCACTGCGCTTGTAGTAGCCATTGTCATCTGGTAGAATGGATGGAGTGGCACTGCGCTTGTAGTCACCATTGTCGGGAGGGGGGGGGGGGCACCTGGTAGAATGGATGGAGTGGCACTGCGCTTGTAGTAGCCATTGTCACCTGGTAGAATGGATGGAGTGGCACTGCGCTTGTAGTCACCATTGTTATCTGGTAGAATGGATGGAGTGGCACTGCGCTTGTAGTAGCCATTGTCACCTGGTAGAATGGATGGAGTGGCACTGCACTTGTAGTAGCCATTGTCACCTGGTAGAATGGATGGAGTGGCACTGCGCTTGTAGTCACCATTGTCACCTGGTAGAATGGATGGAGTGGCACTGCGCTTGTAGTCACCATTGTTATCTGGTAGAATGGATGGAGTGGCACTGCGCTTGTAGTAGCCATTGTCACCTGGTAGAATGGATGGAGTGGCACTGCACTTGTAGTAGCCATTGTCACCTGGTAGAATGGATGGAGTGGCACTGCGCTTGTAGTCACCATTGTCACCTGGTAGAATGGATGGAGTGGCACTGCGCACGTAGTCACCTGGTAGAATGGATGGAGTGGCACTGCGCACGAAGGCACCTGGTAGAATGGATGGAGTGGCACTGCGCTTGTAGTAGCCACTGTCACCTGGTAGAATGGATGGAGTGGCACTGCGCTTGTAGTCACCATTGTCACCTGGTAGAATGGATGGAGTGGCACTGCGCACGTAGTCACCTGGTAGAATGGATGGAGTGGCACTGCGCTTGTGGTAGACATTATTCATTCTACCAGGTGACAGAGTGGCACTGCTCTTGTAGAAGTCATTGTCACCTGGCACACTTGACTTTGCTTGAGTTATTAGCTACATCATATTTATATGTATAGATATTATGGGTAATCACCACATTGCCACATGTCGTTCTCTAATGCCGTCTTTCCTTTTCTGTGGCTGGACTTGCAAACTGCAAACTGACAGAATGAAATACACATTTCGGTGAAGGCAATAAAACAAGAACATTAAGTCTTTTTTACTCACCTTCGGATCTGCCAGAGCATTAATCACATTCCCAAGAGCCAATAGGGAGCGGTTAATGTTTGTGCCCTCTCGTAACCGCTCACCTTTAGCGTTGGTGGCACTTGCCCGTTCGGAGCCTGCCAGATCAATAAGGCTCATTTTGGCAATCCGTACATTTTGATTAATGCTGGCACTTTTATCCTGCTGTCTTAAGTATATCTGAGAAGGAAAAAAACAAAACATGAGATTAGTCAAAAATTAAAGGAACAACGGGGGAGATTTAACAATGCAGGACCCTGCAATAACGGCTGACAGGGCTAGATAGGAGACCTGAAGATAGAAGAACAACATACCTACCGTATACCTATGTGGCTTGTTTTAGTGCAGTATGACCAAGAAGGAGAACTTAGAGATCACCCAGGTAGCATTTGCAGGGCACGCCAGATTAAAAGGTCTCCTTTTCGATCATTCTGCACTAAAACAACCCATATAGCAATCTTTAGGCCTCCTATTTAGCCCTGTCAGCAGTTATTGTAGGGTCAGACCTGCTAACCTGAAGATAAGAGACCAAAATACCTATGTGGGTAGTTTTAATGCAGCATGAACAAGGAGAACTTTTAATTTAATTTTGCATGCCTAGCAGATACTACCTGGGTGGTCCTGACTGCTAAAGTGCCCCTGACTCTCTGCAATAAGCTGGTTCACAACCCTTCACCTGTGTGTGACTACTGTAGGCGTCTCCTGGTCAGATGTTGTGGAGTGGCTTACTGCAGAGAATCAAGGACAGTGATAGGAAATTCCCAGGTAGCACTTGCAGGCGTAGGTGGGCTGCATTAAAAATGCTCCTACTTGGTCTTGCTGGTATTAAAACTAACCCACATAGGTGTGAATGAACAGGAAAACTAGCACAGTCTGCAGTCCTGCAGGGTCAATGCTGCTGACTGACTCCCTTCTAAATGGCACGAAGAAGATATTGAAGTATAACTAAACTTACACAACTTCTAATTTTCTGGCATTTGTGCATTAATGCATTTTATAATATACTTTATTATCTTTTTGTGAAATCCTGCATTTCCTTATTCCTTCCCTTGCTTCTCACTCTGAATGGTGCACGGGCTTGTGTGTAATGAAGAGGTTTGAGGAGGGTTGCTTCAAATAGGGATATCTCGGGCATTCTAAAATGTACAATCAAGATTATGGTGTTCTATTCTTCTCTTTCATATGACACTATAGCTCCATGTACACATCTGAGTGTGCCATGTGAGGAGGCGTCTGATAGTCCATTCTATTCCGAATGGATCAGAAGCCCCTACAGAGGTGAGTACATCATAGAATGCAGTCGGGTAACACTCAGATGTCACTCCGATTGTCATCCGACGTCATTCTGCTGCAAACTTGGCCCTACATTGGATGCACACTCAGCTGTGTGTATGGGGTCAAAGTGGTCTATTATTTCCAGAGGCACACAGTCAGGATTGGGATATTTATATGCAGCTGCTCCCAATCCTGACTGAGGGGTTGCCATAGTCATAGCCAATCTTATTGCGGGGGGTCTGAGTGGTGACAGGGTGAAAAAGTCGAGAGCAGTATGTAATGGTGCAGTTACAGCTTCTGTGCCCGTGGCATTACAGTGCCATACTATTACTGAGCTGAGCATTAACTGTATGCTCAGCGCGACGTAATAGTATGGTGCAGAGCGGGAATGGGTTAAATGACAGAAATGCTGCCAGAAAATCAAAAGTTGTTCCAAGCTTTAGTTACACTCTAATGTTACCCAAACGCTAACTCACCTGAAATACGGCATGTGATCGTGAAGATGTTGCATTCATATCAGTGGGGTGCTGAGTTCTGTTCTTATTCCCATAGTCAAGCAGTTGAAGAATATTCTCAGCAGATTTTGGCTGGAGATAGGTAAGAAGGGGTAAAAAAAAAAAAGGGTCATCATGTGCGATGAAAAGCCAGACATAAGTTGCTGCTTCAAGCAATGGAAAAAAGACAAGTTCAATAAGTTCTCAGGTAACTCTACAGGAGCTAATACACAGGGCCCTTACTTGCTGAAGGAGTGTACCACACAGCCTCTCCATAGGGAAGTACAGAAGCTTCTGTCACTAACTACTGAAGAGTAGACAGTTCCGCTCACACAGCTATAATGAAGGAGCTCACAGCTCGGCCTCCCTAGCTATATATTCACAGTCTCTTAAGATTCTTTAGGAGAATAGAGAGAGAATATTTACACTGCCCCCAGCAGGCAGATATAGTAAAGTCTCTAGCTGTCCATGTGATGCTGAGCTGATGCATCCTGGGGTTGATAGCAGAGCATAGAGAATGATCCTGGGCACAGCGAGAATCTAATGATGTATTTTCTTTAGCATTTTCTACTTGGTAACAGATCCTCTTTAACATGCTAAAAGTCATGTTAAGTTTGGCTACTGTACCAGTAAAACTTTTAGGGCTCTTGTCTCACTGGACACATACCTGATGCAATGTTAACCCTTGAACGACTACTCCTTTCTGAGCATCTTCTCGCACTGCAAGAGGACCAGAATTTGCAAGGAGGTCACGGATTTGCTCGTTGTACACCTAGAAAAAAATTTCAGAATCTTATTTCTTTATCTAGAATATCATAAAATTTGAAACAAACCTACAGTACTCAGCGTATACTTTTGTAATGCAGGATCACAGGAAAAAAAAATAAACAGTAAATAAAATGATGATAAAAAACAGGATATTTAGCAGACGCTATCGAATTTACTGTACCGACCCCCTCCAACAATGTGGTGTGTGCACGGTGTGTCTTTTATCCTCCATTCACAGTGAAGAGAGAGACATCGGACAGTAAAGCGTAGCGGGCGAGTTCACAAATACATTCATTTAGTTTTGATGTAAATCACCAGAGAAAGCGCCATAAGAGAGAACTACCATAAAGAGAGGGCCAAAGAGGATCCTCACAAGAGACGCCATAGAAAAGACAGATCTGTAGTAAGAACATTTTCCTTCGACGTAGACATGAAAAGCCTCACATTCAGGGACACGCAGAGCGGGATCTTCTGTAACCAGAACTATAGTGACTGGTTCATACAGAACGCGCTCCCAATGTGAATACAACCAATGTATAAGAAAAAGACTGCAAGACAGTAAAGTATACAAACCTCCAGGTAAGAGACGGCGACGTTACAAAGTTTTTCCTCTTTCATGCTGTCGATTCGGTTGTACAGGTCCATCATGGTCAGATACATCACCCCAGGCTGTCCAGAGGAGCCCAGCATGGTGTGCGTCTTGCCTGCCCCTGTGGCTCCATAAGCCAAAACTAAAATAAAAAGAATGAAAACTGACAATACCCTAAAAACATAACACAGTAAACCATCTATAACCACTGGATAAAGGTCAGTGTATATCGCTAGCTGATGTAGGGGGTACAGGTATGTGGGGTACAGGTATATGGGGTACAGGTATGTGGGGTACAGGGGCTGCAGATGCATCGGAGCAGCGCTATATATACAAACTACAGGGAGGTCTGACCTGTACACCAGGCATTGTATGTGACAAGAGGGGCGAAAGGTTTCAAGTATTGGGTTCTACGTTTTCTGTAGAGTTAAAGGGGTTATCCAGGGACTGTTTAAAATCTTAGGTTACGTTCACATTTGCGTCAGAGTCTCCGTTGCACACAGACCTGCACACACGTTTCTTTTCCTCCATCGCTTTCAGTTTAAAAGCATCGGACACCCGACGGATCCCATTATAGTCAATATATGTCCATATATATGTAGTGGTCCGCCTGCTGCAGCTGTGAACATGGCCTTATGTGTATGAGAGCCTTTAGCTTTTTTCTGATAGATTATGTCAGGGGAAATAAGGACTGGCATTTGACTTTTGTTGTTGATGCCAGGGGTGTCTGGCAGTGTCTTAGGTGATCTAAGAGGAGGTGGCCGCAAATTTTAAACGTACCACATTTTCATTGTCTCTGGTGCCCCAATGAGCACTAACAGGGTAGGCCTCTTTAGACTGATGTGTATAGGAATTGGAGCTGCCACTTCCTAAATGGTGGTCTTGACCCCTCTGCACCATTTTTGGTGAAGATGACCCCATCTCCCGTTCTGTCGGCTGCCTTGTATGCGTTGCTGTCCATAATATGGCGGTGACTGGAGAAGCAAATGACCATATAGATCACTTCGCTTCCTTCACTACAACTGCGCTTCTTTCCATATGGCAGAAAGAGGCTGAATGGAGCAATGGTCACGTAGTCCTCCATCCACCGCCATGTTATGGACAGGAGCACCGTCCACACAACCCAGGGAGCTGGCAGAATGGGAACGAGGCGACTTCACCTATTAAGAAGAGGGTGCAGAGCGGCCAGGAGCACCACATAGTAAGTATCAGATCCTAGTTAACAACCATTTTTATGGAGAACTCATGAACTCCAGAGAACCCCTGATGGGCATATCCTGAGGTTACAAAACCCCTTACACCTACCTGTGCAGTTATATCCATTCAGAACACCATCCAGGACAATCCTAGTGGTCTGTTCAAAGACTTCCTGTTGTGTTGAATTGTCATCGAAGACGCCGTCAAACACAAACTTCAGGTCTTTATTTTTCCTTTTGGTCATGTCCCGGTTGGCGGTGCTCCTGCCATGAAAAAAATTGACTTCTTCGATCTTTGGGTCAAAAACTAGAATGTGTCTGTCGACTACTTGTACGACGTTGGTGCAGTTGGCCGCTTTCTCCTTTTCATTCGGAGGACGGACTCTGACCACCACTCTTACATGGCTGCAAACGTCATGAGCAGCCATGTCTTAATAATCTGCTATCCAGGGAGGGGGTTAAAAAAAAAATATTCTGGAAAATAAAAAGAAAGAGAATTAGAAACACTCAAATAGGCAAAAAAAAAAAAAAAAAAAAAAACCATAACAAAACCCCTTTAACCAGAAAAGGAAGATGGCAGACACATTCTCATATCGACAAGAGGGCAGATCGCCCACTTAGGTTAGCAAGAGAACAATCCGGTGGTCTCACAAGATCTGAAGTGTAAGGATAAATCACGATCCACTATGTGGCCACTGGGGATTTAGGACATTGACGTACGTGGGGCGAATGAATGAAGCCGAGAGTGGTCATAAACAGGTCAGGCTTCAGCCATGGTTACTAGAGGAGAGTTGGTAGTCAGTGACATAGCAGCATTAAGGAAATCTAGTGATCCTTGGGAACAGGGTGTGGGAGGAAACCGGAGTACCCGGAGGAAACCCACCAAACACGGGGCGAACATACAAACTCCTTGCAGGTATGTCAGTTCCTAACCCAGTATCCCAATGGTGGAGATGAATAGATCATCAGTACATGTCAGTCCTTCTCTGTATATGCCCTGCAGAATTCTGGGGCTGTTTCTGAGTTCTGGAGCAGATTTTCCTCGACTCACCAGATTAGAGAACAAGGAAAGTTACAGATACAGCATGCAGAGGGGGAAAACTGCTAAATAATGCAAAATATAAGTCATAGAATGACCAGAAATGGTGAACTTCTCATATATACACATGGAAGCTTATCCTGAAAAGTCATCTGAAGCGACACGTATACTTTAAAGGGGTTGTCTGGGGAGTAGTTACTCACTTACCTTGCCCCGGGGATCCTTTTATAGACTCTGCGGTTCCAGTGACATCATGACCCCTGGGTCATGTGATTAGCGACAGCTTTCAGCTCCCTGGGTCACTCCTCCCCCGATCTCACAGGTAATTTATTAGCTGTGCTATGGGGCTGGCTTTACTATAGTCCGCTAGCCACCACGGAGCAGGTAATTATTTACCTGTGAGACCGGGGAAAGAGGGACGGGTCCATAAAAAGCATCCCCGGGACCAGATATGTAAATAAATACTCCTCGGACAACCCCTTTAACTTTTATACCATAGGCAAATGAGCCATTTGGTGCATTCGAGGTCTGGTTGCACTTGCTGTTGCACCCATTTTCTTTTGTGGCAATGGATAGCGTCCAGAAACAAAAACAGGCTTTCTGGCCATGTCCTGGGGGCACCGAACAGCTCAAGTGCATATGTAATAAAAGGTACAAGTAAGATGGCTCTGACACTAAAGGTATACTCCGGTATAGACTCTCTAAGTCTTCCCAGATTTGTACGACCTTCTGCTGCAGCTTCCAGGGCTCTAAGTTTTCTGAAAACCCCATACAGTACTTTTCAATTTCTTAGAACCCTCTTTAGCATCACATCAGATGTGAATCCATTGGCAAAGACAGGTTAAAGGGTCCCAGTGTGAATACACTGCTGCCCCGCACTTACAAACTGCGACACGTTCCGAACAAATTTAGTTTCTAATTAACTGCTCTGTTTCTATTATACCAATTCTAATTGCAACAATCCCATGTATTACATATAGTCATGAAGGCAGAATACAGGAGTGCTGTGAACTCTGTAACCTCAGACGACCTCCTTCGCCCTTCCGGGTCCGGCTCACCAGACATGTTTTTCTGGTTGTAGACACCTCTAATAAGTGGAATATCCTCGGAGTCGATTGGAGACGTCATGGCTAAAGCTTCCTGGATTGGTAAATAAGCCAGCCTGCTGTGTTGTAGCGCTCAGACGCCTCCTTGTAAAAGGTGCAGATACTACACATCAATGATCGCGACGAGGGCTCGTGCACAGCAGGCCTTCCTGTACTAATGGACTGTTCTGGTTATGGGAGTGTGCTAGATAACATTTGTGCCGCACTTTACTCTGCTTATTATTGGAGGTCAGGGTTAGGAGAACATCTATTAGGTCAGAATGGCTTGATATACCGGAGACCCCGGGCCACACGGGCTATGTAATGTCACACATACTAATGCAGGTGACATACCCATGGCCCAGCCATAGGATAGGACCACAGTATCTGATATGTGTCACAGTGACTGACGCTGCTGCGGAGGACGGGCCCCTATTCAAGGAATAAGAGCAGAGCTGCAGTTCCCTGGCGCCCCCTGCTATATGGGGGCTGCATCTCTAGCCCTACTACTTGCATTCAGCAGACTGTACCCGCTCCCTGTGCACCGCAGCAGTTTCAGGCGCCTCCTTCGGGATAGCTGATCTGTACAGGGTGCAGGTGCCAGAACCCAAACAGATCAGATGCCATTCTATGGATAGGTCATCAGTATAACACATGCATTACAGGCCAGAAAACCCCTTTAACTTACTGTATATATCCAATGACACAACACACATTGCAGTGCACAGATACCATGAGGTCTCCTAGTTTTCTACTTATTGTACAAGAGACGTTTTGTGCATCTGGTATTGCCCGCCATGGACTTAGTTTTGCATATAAAGTAAATCTAAACCTACAGATGTGCCCGCTTGAATGTGGGGAAGGACTCCAGTTTCTCCTTAAACCAATGCAATACAACATAGTGACAAGCTCACAAAACCTTGAGGCTCTGCAACTCGCAACACACCCACTGGGATAAACCTCTTGTGACAAAGTATCACAAAATCACATTGTCTACACATACACACAAATGTTCCATTTCCTTTTGATGCGAGATATCCTGATAGGATTGTGTACCGTGCAGGTGGTGGACACAGGAACAACAACTAGGTAGGGTTCGAAGGGTCGTTTACTAAAACTTGGCAAAGTTAGTAGGCAAACCGGTAACAACAAGAAGTCGTCTGCTTGGGTATTAGCGGTCTTTAGCGACCTGGCCCATGGAGTGGGATTCTCCCTCTTGTCGGGCGAGAATCCACTAACAAAACCTGCCAGTTACTCGCTAATCCCTGGTAAAATGTTCCACGCCCTCCGTGTCTTGGGTGCACTCCAGGCTCCTTGGGTTGTATCTCGAATCCAGCTCCTTCAGTTTTGATCCTTCCTCCATCAACCGCCTTGAGCTCGCCAATGGCTGGGGGGTGTTTTACTTTTTAGGCGCTCCACCCACCTCAAACTCACCATGTAGTCCATGTTGATAGGACCATAACGTCTGGCGCTCAGCCGCAGGCTACACAATAAACCGGCTTGGAACAAAAAAACAATCTTTTGCATTCTGTCAGGCGTGGTAATGCAAAGTCCTTAGAGAGGAAACTGGGGAAAACGGCCGATCCCCTGGGGACACCGAAATCCTTTATATAGAGAAGAGGAGATTAAAGGGAGAAATTGTTGTGTATTTTCTGTGTTTCTTGTTCCTTCAAAATTAATAAACCAAGATTTTGAATGAAAAAAAAAAAAGAAGAGGAATAGATTTTATTATTTGTAATAAAAAAGGGGATGATGTGGATTTCATAGTAAAAAAAACCTTAATTAGGCCTCAGGGAATATCGGGATTGGTAAATACATTAGAATAGGAGCCGAATACTACAAGCTAGAATAGGGGGAAGCACATTGGTAGAAAACCAGACAGATTTTAAAAGGAACGTGGCATTAAAGACCAAGAAATGCCACGTTCTATGCCAGGTACAGTCCAGGCGCATGGCCCAGTGGAGGGTGTGCATGTCAATAAGGTGCACCCTCTGCCAAGGCAGCCCAGTATTGTTAGCGCAAAACCCGAGAGGCAACAAAAAATCCCTAAACTTTTCATCACAAACTAATAAAGCATTACTTGCTCGAAAAAAAAAAAAAAAAAAAAAAAAAAAAAAAGAAGCAGCTAAAACCACGTGGCGTGTAAAGCACAGCAAACAGATTGTGAAATACCTGACTAAGTTGTAACCTAACACAGCGCCGTCTTTTAGGGCTATCGCAGGTCTTTCTCCTACTAATGTTTGCTTAGGATTAGCGGCCATATGTTAGAAGTTTGTTTTCCCTGTGCCTGGTAATTCCTCTTGTGAATTTGTGGGATAATATTAAAAAATTTTAGCACTTTATATTCCCAGCACCTAGAGTGGTCTAGTTATATCTGGGGTGCCATATTAAAAGTGAACCTGTCGGTGACGTCTGCTGCCGTATCTGAGAGCAGGATACGATAGAGGAGAGAAGCTGAGCTGTGTGATATATAGGGTTATATGATAGAGGAGAGAAGCTGAGCTGTGTGATATATAGGGTTATATGATAGAGGAGAGAAGCTGAGCTGTGTGATATATAGGGTTATATGATAGAGGAGAGAAGCTGAGCTGTGTGATATATAGGGTTATAGGATAGAGGAGAGAAGCTGAGCTGTGTGATATATAGGGTTATATGATGGAGGAGAGAAGCTGAGCTGTGTGATATATAGGGTTATATGATAGAGGAGAGAAGCTGAGCTGTGTGACATATAGGGTTATAGGATAGAGGAGAGAAGCTGAGCTGTGTGATATATAGGGGTATATGATAGGAGAGAAGCTGAGCTGTGTGATATATAGGGTTATATGATAGAGGAGAGAAGCTGAGCTGTGTGATATATAGGGTTATATGATAGAGGAGAGAAGCTGAGCTGTGTGATATATAGGGTTATAGGATAGAGGAGAGAAGCTGAGCTGTGTGATATATAGGGGTATAGGATAGAGGAGAGAAGCTGAGCTGTGTGATATATAGGGTTATATGATAGAGGAGAGAAGCTGAGCTGTGTGATATATAGGGTTATAGGATAGAGGAGAGAAGCTGAGCTGTGTGATATATAGGGTTATATGATAGAGGAGAGAAGCTGAGCTGTGTGATATATAGGGGTATATGATAGAGGAGAGAAGCTGAGCTCTGTGATATATAGGGTTATATGATAGAGGAGAGAAGCTGAGCTCTGTGATATATAGGGTTATATGATAGAGGAGAGAAGCTGAGCTGTGTGATATATAGGGGTATATGATAGAGGAGAGAAGCTGAGCTGTGTGATATATAGGTTATAGGATAGAGGAGAGAAGCTGAGCTGTGTGATATATAGGGTTATATGATAGAGGAGAGAAGCTGAGCTGTGTGATATATAGGGGTATATGATAGAGGAGAGAAGCTGAGCTGTGTGATATATAGGGTTATAGGATAGAGGAGAGAAGCTGAGCTGTGTGATATATAGGGTTATATGATAGAGGAGAGAAGCTGAGCTGTGTGATATATAGGGGTATATGATAGAGGAGAGAAGCTGAGCTGTGTGATATATAGGGTTATATGATAGAGGAGAGAAGCTGAGCTGTGTGATATATAGGGTTATATGATAGAGGAGAGAAGCTGAGCTGTGTGATATATAGGGTTATATGATAGAGGAGAGAAGCTGAGCTGTGTGATATATAGGGTTATAGGATAGAGGAGAGAAGCTGAGCTGTGTGATATATAGGGTTATAGGATGAGGAGAGAAGCTGAGCTGTGTGATATATAGGGTTATAGGATAGAGGAGAGAAGCTGAGCTCTGTGATATATAGGGTTATAGGATGAGGAGAGAAGCTGAGCTGTGTGATATATAGGGTTATATGATAGAGGAGAGAAGCTGAGCTGTGTGATATATAGGGTTATATGATAGAGGAGAGAAGCTGAGCTGTGTGATATATAGGGTTATAGGATAGAGGAGAGAAGCTGAGCTGTGTGATATATAGGGTTATAGGATAGAGGAGAGAAGCTGAGCTGTGTGATATATAGGGTTATATGATAGAGGAGAGAAGCTGAGCTGTGTGATATATACAGTCATGGCCAAAAGTTTTGAGAATGATACAAATATTAATTTTTACAAAGTCTACTGCTTCAGTTTTTCTAATGGCAATTTGCATATACTCCAGAATGTTATAAAGAGTGATCAGCTTAACAGCAATTACTTGCAAAGTCAATATTTGCCTAGAAAATGAACTTTATCCCCCAAAACACATTTCAACATCATTGCAGCCCTGCCTTAAAAGGACCACCTAACATTGTTTCAGTGATTGCTCCATTAACACAGGTGTGGGTGTTGATGAGGACAGGGCTGGAGATCAATCTGTCATGATTAAGTAAGAATGACACCACTGGACACTTTAAAAGGAGGCTGTTGCTTGCCATCATTGTTTCTCTTCTGTTAACCATGGTTATCTCTAAAGAAACACGTGCAGTCATCATTGCACTGCACAAAAATGGCCTGACTGGGAAGAGTATTGCAGCTAGAAAGATTGCACCTCAGTCAACAATCTATCGCATCATCAAGAACTTCAAGGAGAGAGGTTCCATTGGTGCCAAAAAGGCTCCAGGGCGCCCAAGAAAGACCAGCAAGCGGCAGGACCGTCTCTTAAAAGTGTTTCAGCTGCGGGATCGGGCTACCAGCAGTGCAGAGCTTGCTGAGGAATGGCAGCAGGCAGGTGTGAGTGCATCTGCACGCACTGTGAGGCGGAGACTCTTGGAGCAAGGCCTGGTCTCAAGGAGGGCAGCAAAGAAGCCACTTCTCTCCAGAAAAAACATCAGGGACAGACTGATATTCTGCAAAAGGTACAGGGAGTGGACTGCTGAGGACTGGGGTAAAGTCATTTTCTCTGATGAATCCCCTTTTCGATTGTTTGGAACATCTGGAAAACAGCTTATTCGGAGAAGAAGAGGTGAGCGCTACCACCAGTCTTGTCTCATGCCTACTGTAAAGCATCCTGAAACCATTCATGTGTGGGGTTGCTTCTCAGCCAAGGGAATCGGCTCTCTCACAGTCTTGCCATGAATAAAGAATGGTACCAGAATGTCCTCCAAGAGCAACTTCTCCCAACCGTCCAAGAGCAGTTTGGCGCTCAACAATGCCTTTTCCAGCATGATGGAGCACCTTGCCATAAAGCAAAGGTGATACCTAAATGGCTCAGGGAACAAAACATAGAGATTTTGGGTCCATGGCCTGGAAACTCCCCAGATCTTAATCCCATTGAGAACTTGTGGTCAATCATCAAGAGACGGGTGGACAAACAAAAACCAACAAATTCAGACAAAATTAAAGCATTGATTCTGCAAGAATGGACTGCTATCAGTCAGGATTTGGTCCAGAAGTTGATTGAGAGCATGCCAGGGAGAATTGCAGAGGTCCTGAAGAAGAAGGGTCAACACTGCAAATATTGACTTGCTGCATTAACTCATTCTAAGTGTCAATATAAGCTTCTGTTACTCATAATATGAATGCAATTCTATTTCTGTATGTGATAAAAACATCTGACAAACACAAAAAAAAAACAGAGGGAGCAGATCATGTGAAAATATCATATTTGTGTCATTCTCAAAACTTTTGGCCATGACTGTAGGGTTATATGATAGAGGAGAGAAGCAGAGCATGTGTGATATATAGGGTAGGAAAGAGGAGAGAAGCTGAGCTGTGTGATATATAGGGGTATATGATAGAGAGAAGCTGAGCTGTGTGATATATAGGGTTATAGGATAGGAGAGAAGCTAGCTGTGTGATATATAGGGTTATATGAAGAGGGGGAGAAGGTAGAGCTGTGTGCCATACTATAGGGGTATATGATAGAGGAGAGAAGCTGAGCTGTGTGATATATAGGGTTATAGGATAGAGGAGAGAAGCTGAGCTGTGTGATAATAGGGTTATAGGATAGAGAAGAGAAGGTGAGCTGTGTGATATATAGGGGTATATGATAGAGGAGAGAAGCTGAGCTGTGTGATATATTCTATGATGTGCCCCTGTACTGTCACACAGTGCTATTATTTCCTACTGTATACTGTATATATGTCTGTGCTGTGAAAGGCCAAAAAAGGGGTATGGATTGGTGAAAAAAGTGGTCAAGATGTGAATGTGTGTCCATTTTATGGCATGTTTGTGGCTTACGTAAGCCAACTAAAAGGTGGTATAAACTAAGGGTCCGCTCATCTACCTCAGATTTGTCTTCATTTTCCTCCCCGTGGCAGAATCAGAGCATTGTTAATCCGCCGCTGATCAGAACTAGAGCTGCAGAATCTGCAGTAAGATTGATCATCCTGCTCCGATCTCTGCCACTGAATTTAGGGCGGATTTTGTCTCAAGATCAGCGGCAGACTCCACTATGTGAACAGGCCCTAAAGATACATGAGATTTATCCTCCACCATTAGTCACTGTGATCAGTCTGAGACTCTTTATGGTCATGCAGTCTGTCTATTAGTAAATTTGGGCCTCTGCGTTGCAAACAGTGATGTGAAAAAGGCAGGTATGGGGAAAAATAATGCTGCAAAGTAAGAATGCTCCAGAAATAGAAGGGTTAATAGAAGACTTGTGTCAATTAACAAAATAAAGGGAAGAAAAAGAGAACTGTAAACCCCATCAATATTTGGTGTGACCTTTGCCCTTTGCCTTCCATCAGTTCTCGGTACTTGCAGACAGTTTTTGGTAGAACTTTGAATGTATCACTGAATGTGAATGGACGCGATGTAACATAATACAGGTTTGTTCCATGACATGTATAGAGATTATGGCTATATGTATACAGGTTGTATACGGCTTGTATACAGGTGACGCTCGGCTCTAAGCTATGGCTTGGGACTGCTGCAGTTACACTTGATGTGTTTAATGAATTGGTTTTAAGTCTCCAGCTGTGAGCCTTTCCACTGGGAGATTTAAGAGTCAGGAGAGAGGCGGCAAATGAAGAAGCCTCCCACACAAATCAGGAAAGTTGGCATGTCAGCCAGAACATTACACACTGTTGTGAACAATCGTCTTTGTGAACTTCAGAAAAACGACTACGCTTCGCGATGATGACAGAAAATGGCTGGATTCATTTCTAAAGCTCAGTAGAAAGAAATCGAGACAATCCTGGCAAGACTGTGTCATGTTTGGTGCGGATCTTCTCGACACGACTTCTCTCTTTAGGGTTACACGGTGACTTTAGCCACCAATCGCAGCGTCGCTCTTTGACTCCTCCACTAATGTAAGTGAATGGAGTCGCAACCCTGAGGGTGCTATGACGGCAACTCCTAGTCACATAAAGATTGAGCTCTGTTCGATCTTTTATTGATTAGAGGTCGCTGTGTAACCTAGCCTTAGGCCCCATTCACACGGCGGATTCTGCCTCCCATTGAAAGCTCGGTTCCCGGAGTTGTGCAGTGCGTGAATGATCTTGTACGGCTGGCCCTGACCTCAGCGCTGCAAGGCAACAGTGCTAACCACTGAGCCACCCTGCTGCCGAACCGGAAGTGCTAAGAGAGGAGTACAGGTCGGAGGTGACCTGTTATACCGCCACATAGGAGGAGGAGGCAGTACAGAGTCAGGCTGGAGTGAACAGCCAAGTATCTGCAGCCAGAGTCGGCCTACAAAGGGGTATCCCAGGACTATGATATTCAGCTCTACTTCCTATTCTCAGGCAAGTGACTTGGCCATAGCTTAATTCCATTCAACACATGGGGCTAAGCTGCAATACCAAGCACAGTCTCTATGCAATGTAGGGCGCTGTGCTGGGTAACTAGTGAAGAGGCCGCAGCCATCGATATCAGGTCCGGAATACCTCGAAGGTTAATAACGGTAACTGATCCAAAATAATCTCTCAGTACTGGAGAAGAGGAAGTGAGCGCTAACCAAATAAGACCTGATAAGTCATTACCAATAGAAAACTTTACAAAAGTAAAAGATCTATTCCTGCTCTTGTTGTGACTTTCCCTGCACAGATTTCTTCAGCTCGTCTTGGGCCGCCTTTGTTGTTTTTTCCACTGCTAAAAGGTAATGCAAAGTCCCCGGTACTTTGGTATTTTCTAAGTAGCTGCTTTAGGGTAAGTACCAAGAGACTGAACGTGGTACTAGAAGGTCAGGTGAACAAACGCTGCTCAGATGAATGGTCGGCACTTAGATGGCAGCTTCATGAAGCAAATGCTTGTCTGCAGCAGAAAAACTACATGGTACCCAAGTGAGTCGATCTACTACTTTGCAGTGGAAAAGAGGCTTCTGTCATCTACCAAGCACAGCGCCACCTATACCATATTGCCTGTACCCGGTACTGCAGTTTACCGCAAGTGAAGGGAACTAAATTCCATGCAGTACCATGTACAGCCACTAGACAATGAATGGAGCCATCACCGATATCGAATCAGTTGCTGTGCCCATTTCTACATAGGCAATATACAGATGTAGCAGAGTTAAAGGGGTTGTTCTGTTATGGACACTTATTGTCTATCCACAGGACAGGGTGCACGATTGCTCGGGGCTCCCCCAGTGATCTGGAGGACATGGCTGGAAAGTCCCCCCTTCTTGTGAATGGAGCACCAGTGAGCTTGCACTCCATTCACTGCTAGCACACTGACCCATTCAGTTCCCATACACGCGGCCGGTCCTGTTCCTGTCTATTTTGAGGCCCTCAGTGAATGAGGCTGTGGAGACACGGGCGGTACACGGATGACATTCATGTGTCCTCCGCGCCACTTAATCACGGCCCCACAACATGCACATGGTTGTGTGTGTGTCGCCTAACTCTGCTACATCTGTAGCTTATGGCTGTAAGGCTAGGTTCACACAGCGGAAAATGAAGAGAAATTCCTCTTCATTTTCCGCCAGCGCATTCGGCTGAGGGATTGCCACGAAGGAACGCTGATGCCTCTGCACTGGCATTCGGTCACGACTTTCTTCTGTTCACTAGGCCTGGACGAACGGGCCTAAACGGCCGGGACTCATCAAGCAGGTCGCTGATTTTTTCCGCGTCCTGCTGCCATCTCTGCGTCACATTGAAAATAATGGGAAGCAGATTCGGAGCGGAACCTGCCGCAAATTCGGGGGCGGAACCTGCTGCAAATTCGGGGGCAGAATCCGCACCCAAATCTGTGCAGATTCCTCCGTGTGAACGTACCCTGACACCCCCTTTATTAGACTGACCATTAGCCCAGGAAGACTGGAAGTTACAGTATTAGATCTGGTGATATTAAAACATAATCTCCATTTACAAGTCCGATCTTGGGAAGTGATGCAAGGTTGTACACGTTATTTTCCCCACTAGTTTTTGCAGTGTCCATAGAGCATCCTTGTGCAGGCTCCTTCAGGATCAGCTCTCAGGGATGTCACAATCGTAATTTAGATCCGCAGACACGACTAATCTCTGTACCATATATAATGTATACGCTGACGGACTACTGTGATAAAGCCATACAACACTTAGATGTAAAGTACTAATAGCGAAATGTTGTGATGTAGACAACCTCCTACAGGTGCGGGGCTGCATTTCAATGTCGCCTCCGTAAATATATCACCTAAAACCAGGCGTTTGGCAATGGACGGAGGAAACCTCGCAAACACATCAATAATGCATGACGGAGGGAGATGCATCTGTAAATAGATCTATTATATGAAATCCCGGCGTCCACCGATATTAGTGGTTTTTGACAAGTGTGATAGGGAAATCCATATTTCCCTGTAGGCTGTGACATTATTTTTAGCTGATATTAATGGCATGAGGAGGAAGAAAATGTGCGTATGGCAGGGATATCCCCAAATATCACAATTCAATAGTGCAATGAACCTGCTGAAAGGACGGCTGTGTGGGCTGCTGCTGGCAGCGGCGGATGACATGCCTGCGGTAGAGATGGCTTTCACAGACAAATACCACCCTCACATCCCAGGGGAGAAGGGGTGGGGGCCAAACATGGCTTTTTAATGCAAATCTCTCCTCCTAAAGGGACTCATCAGGGATATCCTGAAAAAAAAAAAAAATGATTAATGGATGTGTACACAAGATCAGACTTTATTTTCCAGACCTGTTTAACCTGTGCCCTGCCAGGAGTATACGCCGTGTGTCTATCAAAAATACATTTTAAGAGGCCGACGCAACAAGAAAAAAACAAAAAAAAAAACTCCAATGTTATTTGCATTCAGGAAAAGAAAGGAGAATAAAAGATTTATCTGTGGATATGATGCAGCATTTTCTATCCTGGTCTCTATAGGACGTGGTTGATTCTGCCTAGAACATAGCAACAGCAAAAGCTAACCCCAGTGGGCATGACGGCTGCAGGGGATCCCCAGGAGGGGAGAAGGGGGAAGTTTTAATTCCAGAGTGAAATAAAAGCAATACTTAGGCCTCATGCACACTACCGTGCATCCGCTGGGCCTGTGGTTGATGTTCGTGCACCACGTGCGCCGGCAAGGACTTGGCGGACAGGATAAGGACCGGTCCCAAGTTTTGCCCCGGGCTCACAGCCTCATGATAATACATGGGTGTGTGTATGGGATCATGGAATACGAGTCAGTGTGTTAGCTGTGAAATATACGGCTAGCGCACTGACGGTGGAGCGCATGAGGCCTTAATCTGATTTCCTTGCTGTGGTCACACATAACCTTAGGTCCCTTGCACGGCGGAAAGAAATTTGAGGTGGGCATCTGCATCGGATTCCTCTTCATTGTCCGCCCCCTGCTGTATGTGGCCGAATGTATTGGCATCACGCTACCGAATTACCCAAGATGAATGGGGCTGATCGGTGGGGAATCTTGAGCTGCAGACCCTGCGGCACTTATTTTTTCCGCGCCCTGCTCCGATCTTTGCCTCCCATTGAAAACCAAGTAGTATCAGGGCGGAATCAAAACCAGCGACATATTCTGCCATGTGAACATACCCTTAAGGTCCCCGCTCAGCTAACCATTGGATGATACAAGTCTCTGCTATGGCCAGGTTGACCGGTCATTTCCTGAGAGGGAACATAATGTCGATACCGGCAGTGCCAGAACAGGAGCAGCTGGGTATTGACATATGGATGGCCATTTTAGGAAAAAAAGCTCAAGGGGTCAATACTGTTCCAACTTTTGTTGATCAGACATATAGATCCGAGCGACAGGACACCAATGTCTGATGAGAAAACTCCTTTACCTTAGTTTCTGCTGTATACATAGGAAAAAGCCCGGCTCCATTAGGAAGGATATTCAGCAATGTTTGGTGGTCACTGTGACGGAGTCTTTGGCGCACGTGAACCCTGCCTTCACATTCATTATTAGCTTTGGCTATAATGGCACCGGGCAGAGTCACTGCACTGCCCATTATACCAGGCTAACCAAAGAAATACACAGGACAATGGTCTTCAGTGCTTTAGAGGGGTTATGTCACGACCATATTTATCTATCCATAGGACAGAGCACTGGTTCTCAACCTGCAGTACAAGTACACAGGGGGTACGAGCCTCACCTGAACACCAGGGCGGACGTCTGTGCACAGCTGCAGGCGCCATCCTTACGTTAGAAGCACAAGGACAGTTCCCATCAGTACCGGTGCTCATTGCAGTTACATCAGCCCCAGGAAGCGAGTGATGAGCTGCATTTATTACTCACCGCTCTGCTCTGCCCATGGAGGCCAGACTTCATGGCAGGTCCTGGAGCAGAGTCATGAATACAGCTCACTCCTTAGACATCACCATTGTATTACATGTGGAGGCATTGTGAGGACCATAATACTACATGTGGGGGCACTAAGGGGACCATAATACTACATGTGGGGGCACTAAGGGGACCATAATACTACATGTAGGGGCACTAAGGGGACCATAATACTACATGTAGGGGCACTAAGGGGACCATAATACTACATGTAGGGGCACTAAGGGGACCATAATACTACATGTAGGGGCACTAAGGGGACCATAATACTACATGTGGGGGCACTAAGGGGACCATAATACTACATGTAGGGGCACTAAGGGGACCATAATACTACATGTAGGGGCACTAAGGGGACCAGAATACTACATGTGGGGGCACTAAGGGGACCATAATACTACATGTGGGGGCACTAAGGGGACCAGAATACTACATGTGGGGGCACTAAGGGGACCATAATACTACATGTGGGGGCACTAAGGGGACCATAATACTACATGTGGGGGCACTAAGGGGACCATAATACTACATGTGGGGGCACTAAGGGGACCATAATACTACATGTGGGGGCACTAAGGGGACCATAATACTACATGTGGGGGCAATAAGGGGACCATAATACTACATGTGGGGGCACTAGAGGGACCATTAGATAACATCTGACGAAAGCTCCAAATGACGCATTATTTGGTTAAGGTTTACAAGTGATGGTTACTTTGGGGTTACTTGGTTGGGATGTTTTCTCACTTGGACGTATTTTGTTTAAAAAGGTTAAGAAACACTGGGAAAGAGATAAATTGCTGATTGGCAGGGTCTGACCGCTGTCACCAGGTGCTTTACTGAAGCAGTTTTCGGTTACAGCGGTAGTTTTCACAGAATGTAGAGGGCAACCTTTCTAACAAGCTCTGCAGCAGCACACAGCGGCTTTCCAGCTCACACAGCGGCGTTCCAGCTCACACAGCGGCTTTCCAGCTCACACAGCGGCGTTCCAGCTCACACAGCGGCGTTCCAGCTCACACAGCGGCTTTCCAGCTCACACAGCGGCGTTCCTGCTCACACAGCGGCGTTCCTGCTCACACAGCGGCGTTCCAGCTCACACAGCGGCGTTCCTGCTCACACAGCGGCGTTCCTGCTCACACAGCGGCGTTCCTGCTCACACAGCGGCGTTCCAGCTCACACAGCGGCGTTCCAGCTCACACAGCGGCGTTCCTGCTCACACAGCGGCGTTCCTGCTCACACAGCGGCGTTCCAGCTCACACAGCGGCGTTCCAGCTCACACAGCGGCGTTCCTGCTCACACAGCGGCGTTCCTGCTCACACAGCGGCGTTCCTGCTCACACAGCGGCGTTCCAGCTCACACAGCGGTGTTCCAGCTCACATAGCGGCTTTCCAGCTCACACAGCGGCTTTCCAGCTCACACAGTGGTTGTGCTCAGCTCTCATAGGTTCTGCTTCCTTAGGCTCACGCTAATGTCCGCTCTGCTGGCTTTTGGGAAAAGTCCGGATTCCACTCCCAGAATAACATGGTTACTACGCACAGAGGGGTGACTGGACCAGACACTTTGACAGAAGACCCAGCAAAAGGAAGAGAAAACCCAAAAGGGGTGGAGAAAAAAAATTTCAAAGGGAGATTTTCCTGCCGTGGAGTGACAGACGTCACAATGTGTAAGCAGTACTTTGGTTGGTGCGAAGGCACCGCTGCACAGCAAGGGTGTGAAACAGGGCTCTACCCATTTAGGAATCATCACACCGCCCTCCCTCCAGAAACTACCAGAAAGGAAAATGGTGCGATGATACAGCGATGGTACTTAAAAGTGAAAGTGGCAAAGAAATAGAGCGCAGCGAGGGATCCACATACACAGCGCAATATACGGTGAACAATACACAAAACACACACAGCAATAAATGAATGCACATAACAATACACAAGAGCACAATAAGCCAATCCCCACCTCTACGACTGGACTTCATTTCTTTATACCCTACCAAGGAGCGTGGCAATCCTAGTGTAACACTATAACTTACTATTATGGCAGAAGACCTTCCAAGGTTAACACTCATGAGAACAGGATCCCCAAGTCCCTGTGTGAATGCCCATGAGTGAGCACCGCTCCATGTACCTCTATGAGACTGAGGCTACACTCACACAACCAAGGTGCAAAGTGAGCGTCTTGCACCTGAGGGGCACTTGCTTTCATGTATCCCCCATACACTTGAGTGTACGGAGGGGTCAGTGAAAACGGACAAAAATAGGACATGACCTATATTTTGATGGTCCGTTACAACTGACCTTCAAAATAATGATCTTGTGAATAGCCACATTCACTGACATTGAATCTAATGCTGCCATGTGACATCCATTAAAAAAAACGGACGTCACACGGCCAGTATCCACTATGATGGAAATAACCGAGTACCACACGCTCTTAGGCTATATTCACACAGTCACATAGAAGCAAACAGAAGAGTGGACAAGCCTGCGCTCCACAGCATAGGTCATCACTATGATCTGCCGCCACCTGACACCCGGACCCCCCACGGATCAGCTGTTTGAGCAGCCTCTGGGTGATGGAAGCTGCTAATGCATGGGCGAGGTGTGCTCCACCACTTCAGTACAAGTAATAGGAGCGGCGTAGCAGCCCCGTCCACTGTATAGCGGTGATTCTGGTGAACTGCAGCGCCCCTCCTATTCCTTGAATAGAATGGGTGCTGCATGCGCCGGCCATCCACTAGCAGCTTCCAGCACCCAGGGGATGCTAGAACAGATGATTTGTGCGGGGTCCAGGTGTCAGACCCCAATAGATCACATACTGACGTCCTGTCCAGTGGACCGGACAAACCTGCTCGCTGCCAGGAACCGAACTGTGTAAAGCTACATGGGCACTCCTATCTGTAGAGTATCCACACCCAGCGTGCATCCCACCACAGAAATCCAGGGATGCACCACAGAACATGCTCATCCAGATCTCCGTCCATGGCAAAGGCTCAGCCACAACAAAGTTCTGTGTCCCCCCCCCCCCACCAGAATACCCGGGGGAGAGACAAATATCACATAGTATTCATCACATACACACTGAAATACAATATCAAACATATTACAAAGCGCACAGCTAGATAGAATGGCCATCACGAGTAGCGAGGTGGACGCCATCAAAAATGATCCTAGGTCACCAACTTATAGCAAACTACATAGTGGATCTGTTCCCACAATAGCACTGCGGGAGCCATACAATTAATTTCCCCTGTACAGGAAGCCAAGTCTATACTTCTAATTATCGTGAATGGATTCGGCCCAGTATCTAAGGACAGGGTCGGCCTCTACAGGTAAACAAGAATTGGTTTTCTCTTTAACAGCAAGCAGAGATCTTGAAATTATTAGAAACTAAATTCCAAATTGTATAAGGAAGCAGCAAGACTTTTCACTGTCCAACAGTCAAGCTTTCCAAAATGGCTACAGCGACCTAGGTAGACCCTCAGGCGAGATTCACATCTGCGCTATTTCCATTCTTATGAAATAAAAAGTAAAAGGTCGTCATAAGGCAGTCACTAAGAGCACCCGGTGGATCCTACTTCATAAACGGGGTCGGTCGTGCCTCCCTTATGTTATCTGTGATTTCCCACACCATGCATCACTATGAAACATACAAAACATAATATTTCTTACGTGTAAAGAATCTTGAGGTCAGGAGCACTTCGGTAGTATTTACATTGTATCTACATATAATACATGGTCAGTAACAAAGGTAAACAAAAACAGACCAGACAGAATGTGAACAAAGCTCAAGGCTAGGCCAACACTGCCTGACCATAGACTACAGCCCTGTGCTGCTTGCATTGCAACAGATCAACCTAAAAGTAGTCAGGCTGCAAACTGCAAGTAGCTACAAGAGTGACGGGACAGTTGTCAGACAAGAAGCAAGTTTCGATTTCTTGTGACTGTTGTGTAGCAGTAACTTGTGGGTCACAACCACATGCACTCTTATTGGCTGTGATGCAGGCAATGCCAACCTGCAATTTACAGTACACACACACACCCGGCATGGCCGCTTTATTAGAGACTCCCATTAAGTAGAGACTTCAGAACCACAGCAATTCATCACGGTATACAAAGTTATCATGCACAGGTATCAGAGCGCACGGGGTGTACAAAGAAAACTTTCCAGGACACGCCATTACTCCACCTCCACCAGCCTGACCCCGACACCTTTCAGGAAGGGTTCATTGATTCAGCATGGTGCATCAGAAAGGTTTTTCACTGCTCAGTGATACAATTTTTGCTCTTTTGAGCCCCGGAGTCTTGTCATTCTGTTTCCTTACACTGCACTGGCCGTCTGCTGTTATAGTCCATCTGTACATTCTGACTTGTTAGATGTGCACCAGGGTTGTATTCAGACTGACCGTCCATCAGAGCGATCCCTGACCTCCTGCTCTCACTCGGGATCCCCTTTTCTGGCTGTTTTTCATCAATCCTACCATTATCTGTGTATTCTCCACAATGCTGCACAAGAAAAACCTCACAAAGTAGGCAGTGCATGAAATACTGACCCCATCTGAACTCGCTCACACCACTAAATTTTCACAATTTTCATGTGTGAATGTGAGCCTAATGGCCGCTATTGACAAGGCAGTTTGTTATTGTGTTTCATGCAGTTATTGGAGCAGCTACAAAATATTTCTCCATTTCACTGGGATTTGTTGTTTATTCCAGAAAGTCTCAGTTCATAGTAATGGTGAATGATACGCGTGTGTGCAGGTCATGTAGATGGAGGGTTTTGTGTTTGCATGTGTGTGTATATACAGTATAAATATGGCTTATATATATATATATATATATATATATATATATATATTTGTGTTTGCACATATATATGTGTGTGTTTGTGTTGGCATGTGTATATATAATTATATATAGCTATAAATAGCATCTATATATGGCTTGTATCCCCACAGGTAAATAAATGAGTGTTTGTATACATACATATGAGAATTTATATATATTTAGTGTGTATTCATATACATGGGGGTGTATAAATATTTGTGTTCATAGATAGATAGATAGATAGATAGATATACATCACACAGTACTATACACCTCTGTGTATGACATCACACAGTACTATACACCTCTGTGTATGACCTCACACAGTACTATCCACCTCTGTGTATGACATCACACAGTACTATCCACCTGTGTATGACATCACACAGTACTATACACCTCTGTGTATGACATCACACAGTACTATACACCTCTGTGTATGACATCACACAGTACTATACACCTCTGTGTATGACCTCACACAGTACTATACACCTCTGTGTATGACCTCACACAGTACTATACACCTCTGTGTATGACCTCACACAGTACTATACACCTCTGTGTATGACCTCACACAGTATTATACACCTCTGTGTATGACATCACACAGACAACACCTGTGTAAACCTCACACAGTACTATACACCTCTGTGTATGACATCACACAGTATTATACCTCTTTATGACCTCACACAGTACTATACACCTCTGTGTATGACATCACACAGTATTATACCTCTTTATGACCTCACACATCACTATATACCGCTGTGTTTTACCTCACACGTCAGACGCCGCCGCCTCTCGTTTATCTTTCAAATCCGGCGCCCTCAGACGTTACAGCCGCGGCCTCCAGTAAGCAGCAGCCGTGACGTGTGCAGTGGGCGGGGCCTCCGCTCCTCAGCCTCCTCCGGCTATTATTTTTGTGCACAGAGGCGGGTGTGACCAGGTGACCGCCCTCGGGTAACCTCTCCGGTGTGAGCCTGGGGGAAGGACACCTCTGAAAAATAACAAAATGTCACACAACTAAGTCTGAAGGCTGTTAGTTCCTGGGGCGGAACTGTATACGCAGAGCTTTGTTGTGTGGGGTCCTAATAGCAGTGCGCACAGGCAGCTGTCCCATGTGTCACTGACTTCCGGTCTGATTCTTCAGCGTCTAATACGATAGTAAGTGGGAGCTCGGCTTGTGTAGGATCCTTGTCCATTGTAATGGTTATATGGTGCGGCTCTTCTTCTGTACAGTCTATGTGCATGAAGGAGCGGATTCAAGGGACATTAACCCTGATTCATAAGGCACCATTCACACCCACGGTTTTTTCCTCCAAAAATGTTATATAGCGTTTTATAGGTTAACCTGTATTCTCTAGTCTAGTCAAACACCTGATTTACAAATTGGTGATCAGTGCAAGGTATAAAGTGTGCAGGTTCACCCAGTGTTCTCTGTTTGCTAAACCTGTCCTGAATTTTCGGAAGCAGTCTCAGCCTGAAGGGGTGGGGTTTGTGGAAACCCTGCCCAATTGGAAAATTTCAGTACTCTACTGTGAGGTGGGCATAATGGTGCAGACAGGGCCCGCCCACCTGACAGTAGAGCGCCTAAATCCTTGTTCACATGTCAGTGATTGTGAGCCAAAACAAGCAGCACTTTCTTCTCCAAATGTTTCATGTGGAAACCACACAGACCCCATTATAGTCTATGGGGTCCGCAGGTTACCTTAGGTAAACCGCTTTTCTATGCGTATAGGTTTCCGTTCGGGGGGCCCCCAGCGGACTCCCCAACCAGAAACCAAGCGCAGATATGAACCAGCCCTAAATGCCTGATTTTTATTTTCTTACAAAGTGATCAGTATTCACAAACATCGCCGTTCAAGGCGTCCAATAGAAGTTAGAAAGGTTATTCCAGTTTGGTTTTTGCTGCTGACCGATCCTCGGGGTCTGTCCGCCTGAACCCTGCTGATCAGCTGTGTGCAGGAGCCAGGTCATATGCCTTCTGTGTCATGGTGGCCGTGCGATGTAATTACAGCCTCGCTCCATTCTCTATTATGGGACAAGGTGAGTCAGAGCTCCGTCACACAGCTGATCACCAGGGTCCTGGGTACTGAACCCCCACTGACTACTTATTGGTGATCTTAGTCATCCCTGCCTGGAAAATCTAAACTGATTTACTCCACACGGTGACCGCCAGAGCAAGAAAAATAAAAAGCCTGAATCGCAGTTTATTTTTCCCGTCCACCTCTCGAAAAAACGAAAAAGGGCTGTGGCAGGAAGGGGTTAAAACGGCAAACTACAAGATGCAGCATTACCACAAGACACCATTTAAAGGGCTTGTCCAGGAATTTGACAACTCGAGGAGGAGGCCGGGGAAGGTGAAGCATAAAAAAACAAAACAAAATCCTACTTGCCAGTCCCCGGCTCTCTGGTATCTGACACTGATGTTCCGGTGTCGTGAAGTCGCTGCTAGAAGTCCTGTGTCGCACGTCCTCGCTGAGGCCAATTAGTGGCCACAGGAAAGGAGTCGGTGACATCACCGACTTCCAGCGGCAACATCAGGGAACAGGTTTCAGCCTTTACATTGCATTGAAAGCTGCGGGTGAAGGAAGCAATGTTAATTGACATATTGCGGGATGAAGTCACTTTGCGCTGCAGGTTTTCGTCACTGTATGTGGATAGATCTGTGCCAGGTGACCGCTGTAGCCTATCATAGATCTCAGCAGTGACCTCTTCACAAAGCGCCCATCACAGTAGTCATGTGCTGAGTCCTGTGATTGGCTGCCGCAGTCACCTCGCATAGACTGCTGGGGGTCCTATATGGAGGCATAGGGAGCTGCCGCTGCTGGAAAAGGTGACTACGGATTTATGTTTCTGGGCCCCTCAGCAGTAGTAGTAAAAATATGAATTGGACAACCCCTTTAAGAAATTGCATTGTAATCATTGCTGTATATGACATCTGAATGTATATATGTTGTATTACATGCGTGTACATGTGACGTTGATGCATGTAAATAAAGAACTGACCCCCAGTTATAGGGACACCAGAGCGCAGCATGACCTCAGGCTTATCAGCCATAGACCGGTAGACCCTATGATTTCCCTTGTGTGCTATGTTGGTGGACTTACACACCTATTAGTGGTCTTTGGGCTGCTGGTACAAGGTTCGTCTCCTAACACAAAGACAGTCAGCAGACACAAAACACATCGCAACACATAATGCTGAAACGGAGTCATTGATTTGCTGCAGTCAGTAGAAGGGAGAGGAAGTTTGGTGTGTGAGCTATAGAGATCTGGGGGTATAGGGTGCCGCAGCTCATAGTTCCCACTTTGCAGACCAATTTGGCTTAGCTGCCAAGGGGTCTACTGTTTTCCTGGCACATATTTAGGATTTTCCAGGAGAAATTTGCTGAAGTATCCAATACCCATGCCCTGTGCACTATTCTGCTGCCATTGTGCGTGCAGGCCTGCCAAAACTGTGCATCATTCATGTTTTATAGGACTTTTCATGTACAATTAAGAGGTGTGACTTTTTCGGAGCCGTTACGCTGAATCGCGCTTCTTTGTGCAGTAAAATAAGTGACTTGTCTGTACGTTGAGCCCATGATGACGCCTATCCTTGGATGAGGCAGCGGCCCAGTATAACCATCCACTAGCAGTAGGATTAGTAGGTGAATTCTACATATAAGTAGACACTTCCCTTCTTCCAGGACATTTCTGATTCTCCTTCCAGCATTCTTGGCCTGCAGTAACCAGAAGCGGCCACTACACGGTGTATTGAGCCATCTCCATTAGCTGTCTTGTATCAGACAGGGGGTGCCAGTTGGACGATCCCTACTGATGTGAGACCGATGACATCTGTAATATCTAAATCCTGGAAAACCGCTTTCGGTTAAGGCTAAGAGTTGCGGAAACACAGCTAAAAAAACCTGGGGGATTAAAAAAAAAAATGCTGCAAAAACACTTGTGCTTTTCCGCTCGGTTTTTCATTTTTATCTCCTCCACCCCATATAAGTCTTTGTCGGTCATGAGAATATCCCCCATTCACTCATTCAAAACAGCGGTGGACCCCATTGACTATAAGGGGGTCTGTTGGGTGTCCGTGCAGGACTTTTTCCTCTGCCGATTTTCGGACGGACACAGGGATGGAGTCTGCGGCGCGGAGGTGAGCGCAGCCTTAGGCTATGGGCACACTACATTTACAGGATTAGTGCACATTTTGTGCTGGGATTACTTTGCATATTGTGATGTAGTGTGCAGTCACCCTATAGATGACGCTATACAGTCCTTGCGGCTGCTCGCTGGCCCTTGCCGGGAGTTCATGGTAATTCTCCTTTCATATATTGCTTCCAAATCTGCATATCCCCCGGTCACATCCTGTAGAATGGGATGAGAGGGATGACTCACGCTCTACTCTTACATTCTAATTGTATATGTATAATTGAATTTCTGCTGTTAACTTTTCTCTGGTAATTCAATTTATTTCGCTTATTTGTATGTCATTCGCTTTAACCCTTTCTGTATCAGAGAGAAGTTTCACAAGTGACGTCGTTTCTTTTTCTTTTTGTGTCCCATCTATCTTGTTTGACTGTTTTCAGAACTCCCATAGAAATAAGTGGAGACACCGGCTCATGCGCACCACCTCTCTATTCATAAAGCCCTCGGACATGGCCCCCGACCCCCTATTCTTAAATGGGTTGGTTATACATATTTATCCCCCATCCAAAGGATAGAGGATATATTGCTGACCACAAAGACCCCCATCGATTTTGAGAATGTGGTTGTTTTACTCACCGATGTAAAAGTGGCCGAACCCCCTGGTGGACAGAGATGCGCCCCTGCTCTCGGACACTCCTATTAAAGTAAATGGGATTGGAGGCGTCTCCATTTACTAGGGGGTTTGACCTCAGTCATTGGGGAGGGGGGGAATCTTTGTTCTCAGGATCGATGGGGTCTCAATTCAGACCCCCACTGATCAGCAATTTAACCCTTGTCCTATTGATAGGAGATAAATATGTTTTGTGGCATGGCCCTTTTAACATTAGAACTGGTACCAAAGGTGTCACTGGCATCTACATATTTATGGCATCCACAGGGACTCATTGTGATCGCTAGAACAAAGTGGTACTGCCATGTATTCTCTAAAGACTACATGGATAGCCGACCAAGTGGCCTCCAGAAACAGTTT
Organism: Leptodactylus fallax; assembly: GCA_947044405.1. Lineage (NCBI taxonomy): Eukaryota > Metazoa > Chordata > Amphibia > Anura > Leptodactylidae > Leptodactylus > Leptodactylus fallax. The sequence continues at coordinate 2,863,794 of CAMRHE010000204.1, forward strand.
ACCAGAGTGGACGGGAGACATTCAAGTACCCAAAGAACTTCATTGAGCTCAAGGAAGTTTTGCCTTGGAGAAGGCTTTGCAGTAGCCAAACCTTATTCTGCTGCCAACAGGATGTAAAACCTAGTTCTTCTCTGTAGAATAAGCAAAAGGCTAGGTCTCCAAGACACTTCTCTTGTCCTCGGGGCTGCGTTGTGGAAGAGGCAGTGGTAAATGAGATTATTGACCTCTGGACACACCATGGAGGAGCTTGTGATGGAACTCCTAAGTCTTTGTGACGGTGTCTTTAGAGGGTCACTGTAATGGAACTTTCACAGCGAGAGATAGGTGACTAGTACCTGATCGGTGGCTATCTGACTGTTGGGGCCTTGTGATCCCAATTTAAATAAAGTGGAGGTCAAGCAAGCACACTTCCACTCCCATCATAGATTGTAAGCTCTTGCAGGCAGGGCCCTCTATCCCAATAACAATTGGTCACTGTTAGTATTATAATTGTCTTGTATATTTTGTGTACTGTATGTAAACCCTCAAATGTAAAGCACCATGGAAATAATATAATAATGTACAGCACCATGGGATTACTATAATAATGTACAGCACCATGGAATTAATATAATAATGTACAGCACCATGGAATTAATATAATAATGTACAGCACCATGGGATTAATATAATAATGTAAAGCACCATGGAAATAATATAATAATGTACAGAGCACCATGGGATTAATATAATAATGTACAGAGCACCATGGAATTAATATAATAATGTACAGCAACATGGAATTTATATAATAATGTACAGAGCACCATGGAATTAATATAATAATGTACAGAGCACCATGGGATTAATATAATAATGTACAGAGCACCATGGAATTAATATAATAATGTACAGAGCACCATGGAATTAATATAATAATGTACAGAGCACCATGGAATTAATATAATAATGTACAGAGCACCATGGAATTAATATAATAATGTACAGAGCACCATGGTATTAATATAATAATGTACAGCACCATGGAATAATATAATAATGTACAGCACCACGGAATTAATATAATAATGTACAGCACCATGGGATTAATATAATAATGTACAGCACCATGGGATTAATATAATAATGTACAGCACCATGGGATTAATATAATAATGTACAGCACCATGGGATTAATATAATAATGTACAGAGCACCATGGAATTAATATAATAATGTACAGCACATGGAATTAATATAATAATGTACAGAGCACCATGGGATTAATATAATAATGTACAGCACCATGGAATTAATATAATGTACAGCACCATGGAATTAATATAATGTACAGCACCATGGGATTAATATAATAATGTACAGCACCATGGGATTAATCTAATAATGTACAGCACTATGGAATTACTATAATAATGTACAGAGCACCATGGAATTAATATAATAATGTAAAGCACCATGGAAATAATATAATAATGTACAGAGCACCATGGGATTAATATAATAATGTACAGCACCATGGAATTAATATAATAATGTACAGAGCACCATGGAATTAATATAATAATGTACAGCACTATGGAATTAATATAATAATGTAAAGCACCATGGGATTAATATAATAATGTACAGAGCACCATGGAATTAATATAATAATGTAAAGCACCATGGAAATAATATAATAATGTACAGAGCACCATGCGATTAATATAATAATGTACAGCACCATGGAATTAATATAATAATGTACAGCACCATGGGATTAATATAATAATGTACAGCACCATGGAATTAATGTAATAATGTACAGCACCATGGGATTAATATAATAATGTACAGCACCATGGAATTAATATAATAATGTACAGAGCACCATGGGATTAATATAATAATGTACAGCACCATGGAATTAATATAATAATGTACAGAGCACCATGGGATTAATATAATAATGTACAGCGCCATGGAATTAATATAATAATGTACAGCACCATGGAATTAATATAATAATGTAAAGCACCATGGGATTAATATAATAATGTACAGAGCACCATGGGATTAATATAATAATGTACAGCACCATGGGATTAATATAATAATGTACAGCACCATGGGATTAATATAATAATGTACAGCACCATGGAATTAATATAATAATGTACAGCACCATGGGATTAATATAATAATGTACAGCACCATGGAATTAATATAATAATGTACAGCACCATGGGATTAATATAATAATGTACAGCACCATGGGATTAATATAATAATGTACAGCACTATGGAATTAATATAATAATGTAAAGCACCATGGGATTAATATAATAATGTACAGCACTATGGAATTAATATAATAATGTAAAGCACCATGGGATTAATATAATAATGTACAGCACCATGGGATTAATATAATAATGTACAGCACATGGAATTAATATAATAATGTACAGAGCGCCATGGAATTAATATAATAATGTACAGCACCATGGAATTAATATAATAATGTACAGCGCCATGGGATTAATGGTACTCTATAAATAAATAATAATCCACATCTATGGGATGATGAAGATACTGCCGTCTGTTGCAGTCTCGTAGAGTTTGAAAGGAGCGGCAGTGCCCATGCTTGATCGCTACTTCATTCAGACTGGGGACACAGGACTCCCCTTCTCATCATTGGTGTTTCTGGAGGGAAAAAGCAGACACTTTTTATCTCCTACAACCCCTTTAAAGGGTTTTCCCACTGGATAGGGGATAACTTTCAGATCAGAAAGCATCCGACCACTCAGACCCCCAGAGGTCAGGAGAACATGGTTTTCTGACTGGAGTGGTGTTTGGTAGCAGAGCCCTGTACTACAGCACTCCCATTGAAATTGCTGAAGTGGTACACACCCTACCTGCTCCGTTCAGAACGAGGGACAAAAATACCCTGTTCTTCAGATCGCTGAGTAGTCATACCTCCACCAATCTGCAACTTATCAGGATAGGGGATAACTTGCCCAGATGGGAGAACTCCTTTAAAGAGGACGTTTCACCAACTCCAACTCTTTGCATCCTTCAATAGGCACCACTCCACTAATTCTGGCACAATTGGAATTTTTTTCTGTAGCCTCTACCAGTCCCAACAGTTACCTGTTGATGTAACTCTATGAGACCTTGTTTTTCTTTTGTATTGTAAAGTTTAAAAATTCAATAAAAAACAGAATTAAAAAAAATTAGGCGCTTTACCATCAGGTGGGCAGTCCTTGGCTTTAAGCTCCAGCCTAGACCACCTGACAGTAGAGAGCCTAATTAGCATATTGGGTGTAAAACTAACAGCACCAATTGCTCAGGATTGGTGGGGCTAGAGAAAAAAATTCCAACTGTGCTGAAGTCAGAGGAGCGACACCTGTTGGAGGTTACAAAGAGTTGGTGGAAGGTCCTATTTAAGACTATATGGACAGTCTCTATTTATTAAAAAGATCTTGCTAGCCCAAGAGCGGGTTCATCTAGCTCCCGTCTCCCAGCCGCAGTGACTAGAGAGGTGGTGTGGCGCATGATCCACAATACTTATACAGGGATGTTCCTATCTGGAGATAGAAATAATTCTCACTGTAGTTATTATAAGGCACAAATGATGAGAATCACAAGATGTTCTTGTTTTCCTTCTTGCCCTGCTGGCTGTCTGCTGTAAGATGCATTCTTCAATGAGACTGGTGACGTGTGGAAAGTTCAGCAGAGTCTTCGGCTCCACTGTGCTGCGGAGCGGGAGGTATTGCCAGACACTCGCATCTTCAGAAACACAGAGTGAAAAAGTTCTCCACCAGCCTGTGATGGTTAATGAAGTCATGAGCTGCTTGTGTGCCCGGGAAGGCCAGGTGAGTGGCTGCTCTTCACACAGACATTCATAGAATATACAATGTAATACAATGGTATATCGAGCCCCGGGAACTTAAAGGGATTTTCTGGGACTATAATACTGATGACCTGTCCTAAGGCCCCATGCACATGACCAAGTGCGCTTCTGAGATGGGGACAAGTTTTCAGCGGAATGCACTTAGATGATACTTGGGGTGACATCCGAGTGTTTTCCGTGATGCACTCACCTCTCTAGGGGATTTAGATTTATTCCGTTCCGATGACACAGATGATTATAGAACAGGTCCTATCCCGCTCCTTGTCATCAGAATGGAAGCACCTATAGAGGTGAGTGCGTCAGGCAATGTACTCGATTGTCAGTCCCCGGGCATTTCACTACAAACTTGGCCAAGTACAACACCCAGCACACCACATTAGTCCACAGTGCCTCTGCAAACATCTGATCGGTGGAGGTGCTGATCTGATGTTGATAGTTCATCATTATAATGATTTTGACAAAGGGGTTGTCCAAGAATTTGAAAGTCAATGGGAGCTGAGCCCCAGATCCCGCTATACAGTGACCAGAGCCAGCTGCTTCTGGCTCCTGACACCTGTACTATAGATGCAAGAAGTGGCCACAAACAGCTGATCTGTGCGGGGGCCAGCTGCTGGATAGGCAATAAATAAAAAAAAAAAATCCATGTCAATAAATTTAAAACTTTAAAGGGTGTTATTTTTTATTGTTTAATAGTTCTGAAGGGGCCATAAACATAAAAATTTACTTGCCTCTCCCAAACCTCTGTTTCCAGCAGTGGTAGGTGCAGTCCTCTGTATTCAAGTCCCATGGGTGATGTCACCAGTGACATCCTGTTGTGACAGCTGCAGCCAATCACAGGCCTCAGTGGTGACCTCTTCACAAACAGGAAGTGAGCGCTGTGCCATTTGTAAAGAGGTCACTCCTGAGGACCTGTAAACTGAAGGCCGGAGCTTCTGCCGCTGGAAACGGAGGACCGGGGAGAAGTGAATACAATTGTGTGTTGTTTTTTTTAATGTTTATGGTTTCAGCAGCATTATTAAACAACTACAAAACAAGTGTTGGACAATCCCTTAAAGGCGAAATCCACACATTGCAGGTTTTCAGTGGTTTAGCTGTGGCGGAGTTGCCAGCAGTTCCACGCTGTGACGTACAATACAAGTGGAGTGGATGGAGTTTCAACAAACTGCATAAAAATCCCCGCAGTGCATAGTGTCAATGTTCTATATTTGTCCATTTTGGCTGACACATGGACCCCATAGAATTCAACGGGGCCATTTTTAACAGACATGAAAACAAATTTACATCCAAGTTACATCCATTGGTTGAATGGTTTAAAAAAAAAAAAAAAAAGCCAATGAAATGAAAGACACTCGGATGTGGCAAATACACACGGAATGGATACAAAATGGCTGTTAAAGACGGACTGATTAGTCAATTTTTCACAGCCGAGAATCCGACATGGTCATGTGAATATAGGCTACAGATACATTGGATTTATCATTCATCATTGGATACAATGTGGCAAAGTTGAAGACTGTCTAGTCAAAGTTTGTCTTCCTTTTAGACCGTGTTTGTAAATCTACCCTAATGTGTACAGAGCCTAATTTATTTTGGTGCATTAAAGTATTAACATGATTTATGGAGGGGTGGGCTGGTTTTTATTAACCCCCTTTAAGCCCACACGTCCCACTTCTCACATTCCCACACTTTGTATAGACTATAGGATCAGTGTGGTTAGGTATAGTGTGGGCAGCCTTCACACGTTTTATGGATAACAGATTCAAACAAATTCATCATGAGATGCCAAAAATGTAATTACCACTCATGTAAAAAAAAAAAAAAAAAAATGATAAATACTAATAAATTTAAAACTGTAATTACCATTGTAAAGAGTAAAAAGAATAAAATATATAAAATAATCCAATGTGATAACAAATACTAATAAATTTAAAATTGTATGTAATTTCCACTGAAGTAAGAAAAAAAATAAAAATGATAAATACTAAATAAATAAGTAAAAATATAAAATAATCCCAAAAATAATACTAATAAATTTAACTGTATGTAGTTACGAAGTAAAAATAATAAAAAATATAAAATAATCCAAAAATATGAAAAAACGAATCAATTTAAAATTGTATGTAATTACCACTGAAGTAAAAAGAATAAAAAATATAAAATACAAAAATATAAAAAATACTAATAAATGTAAAGCTGCATGTAGGTACCACTGAAGTAAAAATACAAAATAATCCAACATTATATTAAAAAAACTAATAAATGTAAAACTGTATGTAGGTACCACTGAATAAAAAATATATAAAATTATCTAAAATGATAAAAAAAATAATGTAAAACTGTATGTAATTACAGTGAAGTAAAAAGAATAAAAATATAAAATAATCCAAAAATATAAAAAAATATTAATAAATGTAAAACTGTATGTAATTGCCACTGATGTAAAAATATGAAATAATCCAAAATTCTAAAAAAAAAAAAATAAAAATACAAATAGATTTAGAACGCTATACAACATATAATTTTCCTAATAAGGTTTGGCAAATTGAAAAAAAAAACTCTCTATATAATGATAGTAATATAGAGTAATATAGTAATTGTCATTGTGTCTGTAACAAACCTGAACGTTCACATTCTATAACTTATATTTATTACTGTCATAAAGTAAAGCAAACCATTACAATGTTATCTATAAATCTATGTGTATACATTTAGCCGTCAGGCTTCGCATTGTATATAATATGCCTTTCCCGTGTCTCTCACTTGTCTGCTTTACGGGCAAACATCTGCACTTCTCGCCCCATTTATTTTAATTACACAAATTGGAATAATATAAGATATCTGGCCCTTTCCTGCAGTTGTGACATATGGGTGTACGAGGGGCTTAAAAATGTAAAGACGTCAAACACATATATTAAGCCTAATTACGCATGAATCAATGTGAAGTTCCTCCTGCTGCCACCCCATTTCATGGACCATTTCATGACCTACTGAATGAATAGCAAAGCAGTAAATAAAGATCTACACAATGGCCTGTATATACTATATGTGGTATAGAATTGCTGGTCTATATGGTACGGTGTTAGGTATATATGTGGTATAGTATATGTTATGCATCTATTGTATTATTTGTGGCCCCTGTATCCTCTCAATAGGAGAACACTTCTTGTTTGTAGAGATCACTTTTCAGTGCTCATTTTATTCTTTCCTGCCCAGGCCTCTTCTCCTCTTGGTCACGTATTCTAAGCCACATGGGCATATGTCCTGCCCTCTTAAAGAGGTTTATGTGGGGGAATAAAAAGTTTCACAGTACTTCCACTGTACTGGTTATGCCTACTTACTAATATATACTCCAGTCCCCGATCGCCCCCATTTTTTGGTTTGCAAAACGCAGCAAGAGCCCGGAAGTCTTGTTCCTCATCTGAACCTGCTGATACTCCAACTCTCAGTCACAGGACTGATCCAGCTTTACTCTATGTGCAAGTGGGAAGAGTAGAGCGGAGTCGGTCACATGACCTAGAGTCGAAGAGGCAAAGGAATGAGACTTCCAACCCCTGCAAACCTAAGAGTGGGGGCGATGGTTGGTATTTGTATTAGTATCAAGTCTTATCCATTCCAGTGAATGCATTTTGAATTTTTTTGTTTCCCCACATAACCCCTTTAAAGGACTAGTAGTACCAATACCCTGTGCCAAACCCTTGCCCAATCACCTGCTGCCCTGGGCTTCATAAGGAACCTCCCCATTGCTCTGGGCCTGAGCAATAAGGTCAGCTCTTACTATGCTAAGATGATCTCTCTTCCTGTTATATTTGCCATTGACCTGGCTTGTCTTGTAACCTATTTTTTTCTCTCTGCTGCCCGTCCTGACCTTTTTTGCCCATTTAGCTTAGTGCCTGTATTCTGCCTGCCCTGACCTCGTCCTGTTTGCTGTTGAGAACATACTCCACTTTCCCAGACTTCCGTTCATCCGAATACCATTGCCGCCTTCTGCCTCGGTTACTACAAATCTGCCTATTCACATGTCCTTTAGACTCAGCTGCCTGGTTTAGGCCATCTCCAAATCTGAAGTAACCCAATGGGTTCATTTTATCTCAGTAATCCCTGTGACAGGATCACAATGAAAGTTAACTCCTCTATCCAGATAGGAGCACATAGCACACGCACCACTATTGATAATAGTTGTTGGACACAGCCCCGCTCCGCCATTCCTGCCAGTGATCACAGAGCATGCCCACATCATTCACTTACTATGGCCCTACGCCACATCTGCGTCGTAAAAAAAAAAGAGTTACCTGTTTTTTTGTGAGTTTTAAGGCATTTTTATGCCGTTCTCAACACTTTCCTGAAAGAGGGAATGTGGTGGGGAGCGGGGCCCTCAGCCCCATCAGACTGACACTCTATGGATCCTTCAATTACTAAGCCTGGAAAACCTCTTTAAATTAAATATTTAGGAAAGAAATCCCAAAAAATTGTCAGACATGTTTCTCACCGTCCTTATTGTGTGCATTGGCCATGGGCAACTGTACTGTTACTAGAGTTCAGTATTAAAGGGATTGTGCCGATATGCACACTTATGCACAGGACAGGAGAGACGTGTCCGATTACTGGGGTCCCGGCGCTCTATTCACTTCAGTAGGGCTGCAGCACCCCATAGAAATGAATGGAGCACCGTCACGCGGGCGCACTGGCCCACCATTCCCAAGGAGGCTTTAGGGGGACTTTGGGCCCCCTTCCTCCTGATCACTGAGGAACCTGTTGTTCGTGCCCCCAGTAAAATGACACTTCTCCCCTGTCCTGTGGATAAGTGTGCATATCAGCACAATCCCTTTAAGAGCCCGTCCTTCCATATAGGGTAAGACTCTTTTCTACGATATACCGTTGCATTATTATTTTAGCGCTGATAAGGATGTTCTTTCACAAATGACACTAAAGAAGCAGTAATTATGAGTAAGCCCGACAATGAGACGGTCCCTGCGGGACTAATCTAAGTGTAATGGTGTATTAAATACATTCCTAATTGTGAGCTGGATCCCGGGGGGGCAGTTCATTGACCTTTAGACAAACGTGTGAATTTCCATTTTAATTTAGCGCTACCATGCAAACAGTCTGGTGAGGAAGTCTTCATAATGTACTGAGGGGTCTCCGACGTAACTACAAATGTGCTAACCTGCCGTGGCATAATATAGACTGCAGATCCTTTCCAAATGCAATTTTCATTGATTTTTTTTTTTTTTACATCCAGTACTACACAAATTCAGTGACACACACACAAAAGGAGTGACAAAAAATATATGGGCAGAGCAGAAGTAGAGTGTTTAGGATGTAGATTTATACAGTATAGGATGTAGATTCAAGGACTATATTGATGCCCATGTAGTGCGCTTCCGAATTGGGGGACGAGTTTATCACGGAATGCAGTCGGATGACCTTTGACATGGACAGACAGAAGCAGTAAAACTCCTCTAATTCATGGAAAAGCCAGTGATTGATATCTATGAAAGTAAATATGTAACAAACTATGTATCAAATTAATTATAGAATAATAATAATTCTAGAACATAATTTGAAACAGTTAATCATTTTATTTTGAAGCCAGAGTTAATTCCAGCTCCGACTTGACCCCAAATTAGTCCCAGTTCTGACTCCTCAACTCCGACTCAGCTTCACATCCCTGAATAGAACAAACAATAATGTTACTAATCTTGGATTTGTCTCTGTTTTATGTTCTGTTTGGGGTAAATTAATGTAGACGTGATTGTTACGGTAAGTGGCTGACTCGGTACTTGCTACTTGCCAGTCATTGTTGGGGATGTGAATCAGTGTTTGGTTTGCTGAGGTGTTTACTAAATGCTTTGGAGAACCCTCGTGATGATGGAAGTCGCCCGCCTGGTGTGCTACGTGAGATAATACTAAAGAAAGTACAGGACATTAGAAGATTTAATACTTGCTATTTTTTTACTTTAAATGGGTTTTTCGCGACATATCTACTGATCGGCAGATGACTCTCTTCCATTTGGAGGAGTCTCTAGTTTTGCTGGTACCAGAGAGCTAATCGGCATATGGTTTTCCCATGGAGAAAAGGAGGGAGCAGGCACAACAGCCAGGGGACCAGGTTCTGGTTCTGATCACGTGACCGGAACCTGATATTTGAGCATGAAAAAACCCTGGAGCATGTAAGTAAAATAAAACTCCCTAGACAAACCATTTATACTCTGGGGTCTCTGCGGACAATATAAAATACACAGATGCCCAAGTTTCCTCACCTCCTGGGCGTCTGTCATCTTTCCCAAGATGCGATCTTCACCTGTAGGCTCTTGCGGCCTCTTCCATTGTCACGCCAGGGTCATTAATGAGGACTGTATTGGGACTCAGCTGTCACATGGGGTGCCCTGATGTCATGACGCTTTTACCCAAGAGCCCACGGGTGAGGTGGGCCTCTGCTTATTATACTGTAGGGCAGGGGCAGACAACCTTCGGCACTCCAGCTGTTGTAAAACTACAACTCCCAGCATGCACACTTGCTCTGCTGTTCTTGGACCTCCCATGAAAGTGAATGGAGCATGTTGGGAGTTGTAGTTTCACAGCAGCTGGAGTGCCGAAGGTTGCTGACCCCTGCTGTAGGGTGTGAAGAGACCCCACAGTATAATACGGATTTGTGAATGGTGAAACTCAAAAAAATCTCAGGTTTGGACAATTTGGGATGAATTTGGCTTGTTACAAAGCAGTTTGGTCATCTCTAGTCCTGGTGCATCAGAGATGTATGTATGGGAGTCTGCTATATTGGATGACGGCATTTGTTACCGTCTAGAACTCTAATCCATATCACAGTCGCAACGCTTCGGCTATTTCTTTATCTTTGGAACTGACTAATGTCTGTTGTCATTGGATGTAAGAGATTTATTAATAACACATAAGTGTCATTATCCGATTCCAAGACCAAATTACACTTGGTGAAGTTGATGCAAAATGCATATAAAGTGCTGGATGACTCCTGCACAGTGGAGATGATGGGGAGATGGCGAGGACTTGCACTGGATTTACACTGCAGCTGGTGCTGCGTCCTGCCGTGTGTGTACAGAGCCCTGCAGTCTGCTAACTCTTCGTGCTTCTGCTTTCTGACAGCTCGCTCACCTTTCTGAGTGTCTGGTGCAGACTGTACGTCACACGCCGGGGAGATGGGACAGACTCTCAAGTGCAGATTTGAGTGGGCAGAATACGCAGTAGTAAAACAGACTTTCTTCCAGATGTGGCTTCCCTCGCTTTAGAAATTGAATTTTGACTTTTTATTTTTTTTTGCGTGTGGGCGGCTAGATGTTTTCCTTGCTTTTGTGTCTGGTTTTATTTGGAAACACAATTTTGCTAGCTCTTGTATCATAAAAATCAATGCAAAATGTTGCTGTTGTGTATAATACAATTATGGGATGGATCATTGCGATGTGATTTTTGTAGTCCTATCCATATTATGTGTCATGTTCTGAATTCTGAGCAGTAAGTAACTTTCAGCAGCCTTGTGCCTATGTACATGAGGGAGCCTGATCTATCGCAATTCCTGAATATGTTACATATAGGTATTTTTTATTTTATTTTTTTAATTCCTTTTTTTTAGTCCCACTAAGGGGCTTATAAATGTGATTGTTTGATCACTGATACAATACACTGCAATACTTCTGTATTCGGATACATCCACATGGAATGAAGTCTGCAGCAGATTCAACGGTGGATTTGCACCATAAATAATATGCAGTTTTGTCAGTGATTTTTAATTTTTGGGAATTTGCATTGCAAGTGTGAGAATCCGCTGAATAAATTGATAAAATCCCTAAGGACATTGATGGCATTTCTTTAGGAATGTGGTTCCCAAACTTTCTGAAAGTGGGATCCCCCGTCCCCCACCACTACTCTATTTGGACACTATTGTGCTTTTCAGTTGTGGACTGCTTCTGATATGCTGCTTCTTACTTCACACACGCCTCTGCTACACATACAGCGCTGCTACCTCCGTGTTCTCCCCCACACACAGCTCAGCTACCTCCATTTTCAATATACACAAAGATTGCTGTCTAAATGTTCTCCACACCCACAGCTCTGCTTCTTCTATGTTTTCCCCTACACACACATGCGCACACACAGCTCTGCTACATGCATGTTTTCCTCCCAGCATGCATCCTGCTCCACGCTCCATCTATAAACTCAGCTCTGCTACCTCCACCTCCCCCCACTCAGTTCTTCTACATTCACCCTTACCCCCCACACTCATCTATGATAGTTCCATTTTTCCCACACACTCACCTCTGCTATATTCACAATTCCCCCAAACACTGAGCACTACTACCTCCACATTCCCCCCCACACTGAAAACTGGTACGTCCATCCTTCCCTACCACACTTAAACTGTGTTACATCCAAATTTCCACCCACTCTCCGCTCTGCTACCTCCTGTATTCCCACACACGTTTTACCTCCATGTCTTCCCCAACGCACTCAACCCTGCTACTTCCACATTTCCCCTGCAGGCAGCCCAGCACAGTTTCTAGCATACAGGTAGCTATTGTACAACAAGTTCCACCCCTGCATGTGACTAGTCACATGACTGTGACATCATGAAAGGGTTGGTTGGGATATTATAATTATTATGAACCCTGCCAATTACTAGAACTAAGTGCTAGCAATAACGCTCATATTTTTTTTTCAGAGCCCATGCTGCACAGTCAGCCCTGTATGGTCAGTAGCCAACCCTGCAGGATTAAAAGGATTTTCCAGACAATTTAAAATTATATTTCTAACTTCTCAGAATGGGGTTCGTACATCAAAAGTGATACTCACCCATCCCCATGCAGCTCCAGGTCCACGCTGGCCTCTCAGGACCAGAGCAGCTCAAGGATTGGGGTGGGTAAGTATCACTTTTTAATGTTTGTTCCACATTTTGAGTATTTTTAAGAATAATTTTAAATCACAGGACAACCCCTTTAAGTGACAATGTCATCTTATTATTTCAGCACCAAGAAGATTACTTTCATTGTAGAAATTTTAATAATGGACTTAAATAAGTGTATTCAGTCGGAAAGCTCCAATTTATTCTCTACTCTGCAACCTCCGCTTATGAGATGAGCAGTAAAAGTCATTTTATGCTGATTTTTGCCGTGAAAAGCAAATATTCGCTGAAACGTCAAAGATGGCTGGTCAGTTTCCTGAATGAATCCATCACAGATAATTGACCGTTCAGTAGAAATAATATACTATACCGCGATGGCGCTTTTTGGCTTGTGTAGCCGTAGTTTAATGGGGTTGCCTGCCTTAGATAATCCCTTTCCATATGACCGGGAAAGGGTTAATCGAGGACTAAAACAAAGATCCTCATTACACGCTTATTGTATTGGATTGCATCCTTTAAGGCTACATTCACATTTGCGTCAGAGTCTCCGTTTGGATTCCCTGGGTCATAAATTCCAAATGAAAAAGTTCTGCAAGCCCCACCAGATGGATTATACTCAATGAGGTCCCCGAAATCCGTTGTTGTCTGTCATTAGACACCCAATTCTTCGGGTCCTGCGACTGCGCCGATGTGAATGCGCCCTAACACGTTATCCATTATAATTGTGAATACACAGGCAAGGAGTTTTATTTATTCAACATATTCCACAATGCTGTATAGAGATGGTCGTCCCTCACATTAGCCTGTGCCCCTAATTGGGTTATAATTTCCCTATCTCGGACACACACTAGGGCAAATTTCATAGGAAGACAGTATATTTCTTGAACTGTAGAGAAAATGGGAGCCCTTGGTGGAGCCTTCGACAATAAAGGGAGAACATACAAACTCTGGGCAGATGTAGTCCTTGGTCAGACTAGATCCCGCATTGCTGAATAGCTATTCTTCCCATCTTACCCATGCTCTACAGCTAAATATCTTGTTGGGGTAAAAATTGCATGTGTTAAAGGGAGTCTGTCACCTCACCAGGACCCAACATATCACCCCAGCCCTGCAGATAGATAGGTTAGTATCACCAGAACCAGCATATCACCCCAGCCCTACAGATAGATAGGTTAGTGTCACCAGAACCAGCATATCACCCCAGCCCTGCAGATAGATAGGTTAGTGTCACCAGAACCAGCATATCACCCCAGCCCTGCAGATAGATAGGTTAGTGTCACCAGACCCAGCATATCACCCCAGTCCTGCAGATAGATAGGTTAGTGTCACCAGGATCCAGAATATCACCCCAGCCCTGCAGATAGATAGGTTAGTGTCACCAGAACCAGCATATCACCCAGCCCTGCAGATAGATAGGTTAGTGTCACCAGAGCCAGCATCTCACCCCAGCCCTGCAGATAGATAGGTTAGTGTCACCAGAACCAGCATATCATCCCAGACCTGCAGATAGATAGGTTAGTGTCACCAGACCCAGCATATCACTCCAGCCCTGCAGATAGATAGGTTAGTGACACCAGACCCAGCATATCACCCCAGCCCTGCAGATAGATAGGTTAGTGACACCAGACCCAGCATATCACCCCAGCCCTGCAGATAGATAGGTTAGTGTCACCAGACCCAGCATATCACTTCAGCCCTGCAGATAGATAGGTTAGTGTCACCAGAGCCAGAATGTCACCCCAGCCCTGCAGATAGATAGGTTAATGTCACCAGAACCAGCATATCACCCCAGCCCTGCAGATAGATAGGTTAGTGTCAGCAGAACCAGCATATCACCCCAGCCCTGCAGATAGATAGGTTACTGTCACCAGAACCAGCATATCACCCCAGCCCTGCAGATAGATAGGTTAGTATCACCAGACCCAGCATATCACCCCAGCCCTGCAGATAGATAGGTTAGCGTCACCAGAACAAGCATATCACCCCAGCCCTGCAGATAGATAGGTTAGCGTCACCAGAACCAGCATATCACCTAGCCGGAATTTGGGACCCGAATTTTAAGCAGATTCCGCTTCAAAACCCGCTCCAAATTCTACCTGAAACCAATCTCACATTTTAAAGAGAGTCAAATTCGGAGTTTTTCCTCTAGTTGATTTTTTTTTTTTTTTCAGCTGGCAGAAAAAATTAGCGTCATGCTCGATTTCCATGTGGTTTCAACAGACTTTGCATAAATGAATTGTACACCCAGTTCTCAGAAATGCCTCTTTCTGCTCGAATTGGTGTGTTTCCCTGTCCCCCCTCCTTCTTCTAAACTGGCTTTCACTCTAAAAATCCCTGCTATATCCCTCTCAAGACTGACCACAGATCACATGACTTTGTAGGGAGGTACAGGAGATAAGAGAAGAAAGACGCTGAATAGAAGCTTTCTATCAAAACCAAAGCACATTACTCACATCCGTACAGGTCAGTACTTCTCTTTATATATCCTGAATGGTCCAGGGACTATTTTGGAGTCTGAGAGAAATAGAGGCACAGCAGAATCTCCTGTACTCACTGTGTGCAGTGTATGGCAGCTAATCTCCACCCACCAGCTCAGGGAAAACTGCAGTCTCCAGATACAATATGTACACATCATAACATCTTATCCTGAAAAAGACAGGTACACTTTAAAGGGATTCTTAAGGACCAGATGCCACAGGATACCATTCAGAACCTGTATACCACCATGTCCAACTCATCCTGTATCCAGGCTATAGACTGCCCAGCAGGGTCCTAGAGCCCCAACTCGATTGTACAGTTTTCCCCAATAAACTCCTTTCCCTCTAATCTTGTGGTCACTTACATTTATCATTATATTCACACTGTGAAAGTTTCATTCCATTCCAACAACTCTTTGGTGTGGTATTTTTTTGTCAATGAGTGTAATTCTACTGCAGAAACAACAATTTTACCTGGAATGATCCTTTATCTCGGATTCCTTCCCTATCCTTTATTTCTGTGGGGCTAAGCTAAGGCTTATCTGCACTTCCCGCACTAGGAGTGGGCGGCATCTACCTTTCTTCATACAGTTTTCCAGCTGCCACCTTTCACTTGTTAAGCAGAATACGTTGAGTGTAATCCTATGGCATGAAAGTGTTTTTCTGTATGTGATAATCTAGTGGGATGTAGAGTGTTTTCTATGAGTCATCTGGGTCGATTACAGTTAAAGGTTTGTTTTCATGCTTGGAGGATTGACTGAAAAAATAACACTTCCCGTGGTGGGTGAGTGGGACCCATGGCCAAGAAAAAAAAACATATATTTTTTTTTGAGACGCGTTGGTGAGCTAAAAGTGCTAAACAGAAAAGAAACTTCAACAAATCTTCGCCTCCCTGTTTTTATGAAACTTTATCAGAAGTGAAATAACTTGACAGAGGTTTGCATTCCTATTAGTACATGATGCATGAAGAAAGTGTCTCTTGGTTTCTGCCGCTTTGTGACCGCAGAATACGACTGGACTCCTAAGACCGTGAGAGTCCTGATTGCCCCGCACACACAGCGATTGACAGATTTTCCTATATCTACATGTACACAGAAGCTTGTCAGTCAGTCATAGCAGAATGAGAGCGGGTACAGAGGAGAACGACTAAGGGAATCTGTTTTGGGGTTGCTCAAGTTTTGGAAAAAAGGCTTCAGGGAGACCTAATGAAAATGTGCAAATATATGAATGGGGCAGTACAGAGATCTTTCCAGTGACCTTTTTGCACCCGGACCTGTAAACGTGACAAGGGACGTCCTCCATGTCTAGAGGATAAAAGGTTTTACCCTAGTCCTAGGGGGGACTTCTTTACAGTAACAGCAATGAAACTATGGAACTCGCTGCCGCCGGACATGGTGATGGATGATTACTTGTACAAGTTTAAGAAGGACCTGATTAACTTTCTTTAAAGTAAAAGTATCATAGATCATGGGAACTCAAATTTTGGGATAGGATGTTGATGCGGGACTTAGAGAATGGCCATCTTTGGAGTTGGTCTGGAATTTCTTCTCTGAAGGGGCAATTGGCATCTGTCTGATTGATTGTTTGTTTTTTGACTTTCTCTGGATGAACTTGGTAGGTTTATAGGTTGGACTTGATAGACTTATCGTGTATGTAACTTTGTGTTATCGTGTTAGTGTGTTATTGTATATCATGTTATCATGTATGTAACTTTGTGTTGGCCGGGTATTCAGGACTCTCGTCTAGGAGTCCTGTCAGGATTTAATCTGATTTTTACTCAAAAATCGTGCCCCAAGTCATATAAACCTGTATATCACAGGGTTTAGCTTTTCTTCCTCAATTATATCCTACTGGGCAGCAAAATCACCTGACAAGTTTACCACCTCCTGAATCACATTGAACTAACTTACAACTTTATAACTTACCTTTGTTAATCCTGCGTAATCTGCTAATGAGCCAGCACTGCTTATTATTCAAAACTCCCATGATGCTTCAGTACAGCATCACACGGGCAGCTAGAGCCAGCACCATGTCTGCCTGCTGGGAGTACGCTATGACTATACTCTCCTCTATACTCTCCTAAGCTTAGTATACAGTCACGGAGGCTGCACCGTCACCTTCATTATAACTGTGTGATAGGCGTCAGTCTAATCATCAGTAAATCTCATAGTAGTTTGTCAACCCCTGTGGAAAACCTTTCCATAGGCTCAAGTAGAAAAGCCTCATTTACACTGTTCCTAGTCTGATCCATAGAGATTGAAGCAGCAAGTAAAAGAACAGGCAGGCGACTGACATATGGAATGCCATAATGGAACAAATGTGAAACTTTGGTTTTGGGTTTTGTCCCCTTAAGGTTTAACTTGTTATAAGGAATCGCTTGGTGTCCCAGCTATCATGGGTATTAGCTTATGTTCCCGTAAAGTACATGGTGCAGCCTGTGCTTGTGCTCTCGAAGTAAGGATAATGATAAGTAATTATACGCCTCTTGCACTAAATGACCATAAAGTCTCCTGCAACAACTTGAATTAGAATCAGACAAAAACATTGACAAAAAAAAAGTTTAGTCTTCGGAAAAAGTTGAGTTTATGTAAATGCTAACGGGGTCTTCCAAGGTTATGATGTTGATGATGTTAGGATGGGGTCATCAGTCAGATCGCTGGGGTCCTACATCTAGCACCCCCACTAGTCAGTGAGCGTTACGGCCTCCTCACTGCTTACCAAGCTTAGCACTGTACCTTGGATAGCGCTGAACTGCGAACCAGCCATGTGGCCAAAGAATGTGATGTCACTGGCTTGTGAAGCGGAAGCGACTTGCTTGTTTAGGGGGGGGGGATCACTAAAGATATCTGTTGCCTTTAACCTAAAGTCTTCTAATGTCTATGGCCAGCTTTATTTGTTCAGATCCAAGTTATAAGACTTATTTGCCATACCAAACCAAAAATTTGCCTTGTATTACTCCTAAAGGATTGGCCATCATTTTTTGATGACTGGGAATCCCTTTAAGGCAAGCTCAAAGGCAATGTCCATTATCCATTTTTTGTACTTCAGTGAGTCTAAAGTTTTGTATCTACAGCTCATATGCAGAGTTGTGTGTCACCATGGCAATAGACTGCAAACAAACTCACAGTAGTCTGATCCTGAAGTTATATCACTGTCTGCCTACCTGCTAATTTATGTCACTCTACGACATTTTATGTAAGAAGTAGGAGTTATATTAGTCTGGGTTACTAGAACACACTGTGTGTGTAAGAGGGACCGAACATATTCCTCATATAAACCACCTTCAAAGAAAACCGTGTGTGCAGAACCTAAAAGGGGGGTATTCCCATCTCGAAGATCCTATCTATTTTCCTAAATACATTGCTTTAGCAATGCTGCTTTGTTTGCCTGCTATGTGAAATTATTCCTCCCATTTTTTAAACATCATTGTCAAGGCACCAGGCCTGTTATCTCCTCCAGGTTGGAGGATGTGACTCCCTGCTCTCTGGAGGGAAGGGGGGCTGAGTTTTCTGTTAACTTGTGCTCTGTAGTCTGGGCAATAGTAATACACAATAAGAAAATCATGGCTGGATTTCTGACAAGTCTCAGACCGTAGAGAGTTCCTGCATTCATGGTCAAAACTACAGATGTCACCACTAAGATGGTCAGCGAAAATCTTTAAAACACTACAAAATTTTTAATTTATATTTGCAAAAATGTTAATTTTTAATTGTCTACAAATTTAAATATGCTTATGTTCATAGGAAAACCCCTTTAATAATCGAGACCCTATGTGGGTCACCTGTACCTGCTGCAAAGCTATTGTAATCTGCATGCGGTTTCATTGTGCAGGAATTCCTACCTCTGTCCCGTGGTCGCCCTACGGGAACCCACCATAGTATTAAAATCCTAATTGAGACCCCAAATATCGATGGTTTCTTTCCATTCTCCACTGTATAATAAACTACGTACATTCTGCAACCACTTATAACATTCCCTAGAGGTTACGTAAACCGTCGGAGCTTTCTTTGTCGAACATTGTGTATCTACCCACAAAACTTTACTGTTCCATTCAGTCTTTATGGCCATCTAAAAATAACACAAGCCTTTTGCTGAGAAGGTCATTGAACTTGCCTTCTTTTTGATATTGCATCCTCGCCTGTTCTTGGATATTTCTCTTTTTTTTTTTTTTGGTTATTAAAAAAAAAAAGGGAAGAAAAAAAACTCTTCAGTGCGGAATGAGTCAGCTCACTGAGTCATAGACAGCATGAAGCCTGTATTGCTCTAGACTAACTAATTGGAAACAGTCTCAGATTTAATTAAAGCGCAGTTGTCAGTTCACCGTTTCTGACTGACGTCCTCCTGAAGTATTTTGTCTCTAGCAAGTTGTATAATTGTTGTTTGCTGTTTACTACTTTATGTTTAGATCATTGTGTGCAGCGATAATGATAATCTGTAGCCATAATGGTTGTGTTGGCAGCTCCAGTCATCTATGCCGTTCAAATCCTTACAAAGCATCTTTATTTTTATTGGAAAAGATACAAAATTTCTAACAACTGACCTGGGCCATAGGGTCTTAAAGGGGTTTTCTGAAACTAAGATATTTCTTACTTATTGTCACAGACGTGGGTGCGGCTTTCAGGGGTTAATTCACTCCACTCACGCAATCTTGCACTTAGCCTTCACTCAGGCTGCAAATTAAGCGTTAATCACACCCCAAAACAGTCCACACTGCCACCACTACTAATTTTGAAGGGTTTGGTAGGAACCCCAAATACAGATGCACACAGCTCTCTAACAATCAGACACAAATACACTTTTTTAAAAGGTAATAAGTTGATAGTGCATACATAAATCACCAGTAAATTGAATAATTTAATATCAAAGGGTTCAGTGCTTTTTTTATATATATATATATATATATATATATATAAAACAAAAAAAAAAACAGAATAAAGATAAGGGCGGAGCGTGGTGCAACGATGAGGCCCAGAGGAAGCATCATCGTACGTGAAGCAGTCGTAGGTCATGTACTGCCGCATCTGTACCGGCTTATATTGCACTTCAGTAAGTGGATCAATGGAGAATGCCGCTGAATCTTCTTTTCATTGCATAAAAGAAGACACACAAAGGTGACCTAATAAGCAAAACCGTTTGTAAAATAAAAGGGAGAAAAGACAGAAAATCCTTGTGAGTTTTATAGTCGTTTTGTTTCCATGGAGCTTGTAGAATCTCAGATGAGATGGCCAATACCTTGCTTGTTGCTGACTCCCAAGTTGTGACATAGTTCTCCTAAGATCCACAGTTTTTGACATGGAGAGCTCCTGGCTCTTTGAGACCCCTGCCAGGATACCCGCCTCCTCCTCTTTCATGAGGTGGGGCATGAACTTCTTATTCCTGTCTAGTCCCAAACACCACATATAATACATTGATGATACATACAAGTAAAGTTCTTTCATCACACCTATCCTTTGCGTAGGTTATAGGCTTGTAGCACTGCACGATATATAGCACACAGGGATCCCATCCCCAGAGAAACTACAGTGTTACCACCCACTTGGCTAGTATATTCTAATTTGCAGCAGCATCAAAAGGGCTTATATCTTTTGAATGGCTGAAAGCATTTGTATTTACAGAATCCTCAGAGTGGCAGCACCGATCAGATGACATATGTCATTGGAATTTTCAAACAAGGTGAGAGGTCCTCTTTAAATCCTGGAAATTCCCTTAAAGGTGCCCAGATACCTTTAGCAGATATTGGTCAATTGCCTTTCTGTTTTTTCTGATAAGGACTAGAACAGTCGTTGATCGGTGTCCTTGTTATCTCTGTATGTAAATCCATAGTTAACACTGTGCAGTTTACAACAAGCACGGAGCACACTGCTGGAACCTGAGAGCAGGTGAAAACCTTCAACTGGAAAACCCCTTTAAGATTGGGGTGAAATGGGACAAAGTTATTGAAGACAACCTTTCAACACCTTCAACTATTCCAGGTCTTGTTATCTGTTAGTAGTCACCACTCCACTGATTCCAGCACAGTTGGAATTTTCTCTCTAGCCCCCACCATTCCTGAGCAACAAGCACACTTAGTTTTGGTGCCTGATGTGATATTTAAGCACCTCCCTTGCCTGCTCCTGCCTGACACTGCCCTCCTGACATTACAGAGACTAAATAGTATATCAGGGACCAAAACTAACAGCATTGATTGCTCAAGAATGGTGGGGGCTAGTGAAAAAATTCCAAAAGCGCCAGAATCAGTGGAGGGGTGGCTAGATATATATGATTTAAAGAACTAGACTTGTAGGAGGTGGTGAAAGGTACTCTTTAAAAGGCGTGTGCTTCTAATTAAATTTGGTTCATCTTGGACTATGCTAAAGACAGTGAGTCTATTTTTTGCAAGTAGGACAAGAGTGGAACTATAGTTTTTGGTTACAGGAAGTTGATGTCTAATCAGTAACCAAAGGTCGCTACTTGAATCTAACACTGTATCTATAGAGCTCAGAATCCATTGGTGAGTGATGATCCAGCAAATGGTGGATGACCATCTCATGGACCTACTCTGATATCTTGACCACCTTGCCCTTGGTTTAGAGATACTTCCGGCCCAGGCCACTTCTTGTCACTGTGCCTCCTAAAGAAATACTTGTGCTGTGGATACTGACCCACTGTGAGCTCCCAGTAAAGCCCCTTCTCAGCCTAGGATACCACTTAACCTCTCTTGGCCTTTATAAAGGAATACTCTTCCAGGGACAAGAGTCAGATGTGGTAGATATCAGAGAGTATCTTTTGACCTTGTTCCCCGTGAATGGTCGCTGTTTCCTCATCTTGGAAGGTGGCAGGGAATAGGGGGCTGCATTGCCTTCTGCCTGTCTGGACCAAGATTATGGTTGTGTGCCCAAGAGCAACATGTGTGAGTGCCCTCTGTAGTGCTGGAGTGGAAGTGCTCTGGTGTCTACAGCTCCAACATTGTACCTAAAAGTGGGTGATCCTTCCAGATGCCGAGGTGTCACCCCGAGCTTGGGGTCATGTTAAAAAGCAGCCATATAGGCACATAAAACAAACCACCCCATCAGATAATCATTAGTTGGGGAGTCTCTACTTGACGTTGGAGTTCCCTTTAATTCCAGCCTTCCTTTTAACATAATCTTCCAAATATTTCTCTGAAAATAAGTGCCCCCTTTGACACAGCAGATTCGTAATACCTAGCTTTCATGCAGGCGCACTTGAACTGCCACCATTTGGGTCAGCCGCTCTTTTTATCTGCCAAGCGAATGATTAAAAAAACACATATTAAAAGAGCGCTTGCGTGCGGGTGAATAAAAATGTTAATTTGGCGTAAGCAAACAAAGGTTACGAAATTACTTTGAAGATTGACAGTAATTGCAGAGTGAGCGCGGCAAATGTAAATTACCATTCATTTACAAATTAGGTAATAGTGGTGCAATTGAGAAATATTTCACATAAACAGTCTTTGTGATGACTAATGAAATTGGGGCATCATTATACAGCGTGAATAGGAATTTGCTATGGTATTTGACAAGCTAAAATGTAGCTTTTAAAGAGCGTCTGACAGGCTGGAGCGCTGTAATGCATATTGTTTGCTGTTCTAGCAATATAACGGATATGCGGCCGGCCTCAGATGTGATTACTGCGAGATAAGACAGATGTGAACACGATGCAACCATTCATAGCATGGTCTTCAGAATGACTGAATGCAAGGATTCCCGTCTGTGTGCTACAGTGTAATGTTATTGTGTGTACTAGTGACCTCAATATTAGAGATTCTACAATAATTAAAGTAAATCTGTCTCATAAAAATACAGTAATCTGCAGGGAGCATGTTATAGAGCAGGAGGTGCTGAGCAGACTGATAGGGGAAAAGATTCATTAACATTTATTAGTAATGGTGAGCGCCCCTCTCTGCAGTCGCTGTGTCCTCCATTGTTACACCAACTACCACCATTGCAGATCAGGCCAGGCCGCCATCAAGGGTCTGGTGATAGCGCTCATGGAAAGGGCGCTTCGGGAGAATTATACTGTGTGGGAGACATTGGGGAGCATTATACTGTGTGCGAGACATTGGGGAGCATTATACTGTTTGGGAGACATTGTTGAGCATCATACTGTGTGGGAGACATTGGGGAGCATTATACTGTGTGGGAGACATTGGGGAGCATTATACTGTGTGGGAGACATTGGGGAGCATTATACTGTGTGGGAGACATTCGGAAGCATTATACTGTGTGGGAGACATTGGGGAGCATCATACTGTGTGGGAGACATTGGGGAGCATCATACTGTGTGGGAGGCATTGGGGAGCATCATAATATGTGGGAGACATTGGGGAGCATCATACTGTGTGGGAGACATTGGGGAGCATCATACTGTGTGGGAGACATTGGGGAGCATCATACTGTGTGGAAGGCATTGGGGAGCATTATACTGTGTGGGAGACATTGGGGAGCATCATACTGTGTGGAAGGCATTGGGGAGCATTATACTTTTTGGAAGGCATTGGAGAGCATTATACTGTGTGGGAGACACTGGGGAGCATTTAACTATGTGAGGGCAATTGGTGCAGATCAGTATACTTCTATTATTTGGTAAGGGTGCTCTGAGGAAATTTTTTTTTTTTTTCCCAGAGGTGACACAAGTCTAAAAAGGTTAGGAGACCCTAGTCAAAATATGCCTAAATGGGGAACCGAACTTCCTGGCACAGTATCACCAGAGACGTTACTTTAGGTATCAGACAGAAATGACGCCCTTCACTGACGGCATTAGAATCACTAAACGAGAAGAAAAGAAGCATCTTTCCTGTTCACACAGGGTTGTACGCCTAGCTCACAAGGATCCCACTGGTATTCGAATAGAGCATAAACGTCTGATCAGTAGAGGGCCAACAGCTTGAACCTGAACAAATCAGCTGTTTAGGGGTACAACCATTCCTTGTAGTATACAGTACACTGAGCCGAAGCAGATAGTTCTGTGCACTGCATAGTGGCCCAGCGGCCGACGTGAAGAGGAACGGACTGCAGTAATCCTGCCCAGCCACTATATAGGGTATAGAGCTATCTGTTTCCAAATTTGTGCACTGTATAGTACAGTGACCATACGTACCCCTGAACACCTGATCTGTGTGGGGGCCGGTTGTTGGTTCCAATATCTGACATAATCAAAATTTCTGTGGATTCCGAGCTTGGGATTCCAGGAGGCGGCCATAAACTGTTACTGACTGTTATTTCTGTATCTACACTTATACAACTCCACTCAGCTCTTGCTGCTCTATATCAGGCTCCCTACGTGCAGGACTTTTTATCATTAAGCAAAATAAATAAATAAAGCTTCTGTCAGGTTTTTTACACTGTAGCGAAGGCAGACGAGGGGCTCCATCTCCACCAGTCACTCCAATTTTTGACGGATGAGAACAACGGGCTTTATAAACAGAAATCAGAACTTTACCTAAAAAGGAAAAGTGAAGCAACTTGAGAAATGGTCTCCATGGTAACAGACTGCAAACAAACCCTGTGTAGTCTGATCTTGCATTCATAGTAACTTTTTCTTAGTAACTATCCCTGTCTCTAGGTGCAGAATCTGATTTGTTTGAAGTCTGTTACCATGGATACACATTGGTCTGCATTGTTGTTTTTTTAACCACTTCATGAGCGGCCATTTTTTTCCTTGTTCATTACAGAATATAGAACACTTTTTTTTTTTTTTTTTTTCTTTTTTTTTTTAATTCCACAATGTGTTGTAAAATTTTTCTAAAAATTCTGGGTTTGCAAACCTTTTCGAAAGTGTTTTTTCTTTCCTGATTCAAGAATAATTCCCATTCATTTAGCTGCCAACTTCCTTTCTATAGATTATATGACTATTTCTTGTTGTGTATATTTTTAGTGTTGGACCAATCCAGCAACATAATTTATGAAATGAAGCGATATATACTGTATATATAATGTTTTTTTTTTTTTAATTTGGTGAAGCAAAGCCAGCTCTTCATTATGTAATTGGATACAAAGGATAATAGCGGAGGAACAAAAGGTGCTGTCAGGAGGTAAAAGCCTGCGTGTCGAGGCCTTTGTTCTTTGATGGGAAGCACAATGAATGTCTCGGTATTATCATGTTAACACGGCTAAATGTTTAATAGTATCTGTGATACACAATGTTATGAAAGTTCTGGAGAAATCGGGAAGGCAACAATCTACAGCCCACAGAAATTAGAATATCCGTGAGTTACTTGGTTGTATACATTTCTAATATATTAACATTATGCGTCAGAGAAAATGGAGCAAATTAATTAAGACTGGCGTATCTTACGCCAGTCTTACCAGAGGGGCCCAACAGGCGCAGGGACTGAGAGATTTATGAAGAGGCTGCAGCCAGTTTTGGGTGGAGTTGCATTTGGAAAAAAGTTACCAACCCTGGCTTCAAAATAGAATGATTCGCTATTTTATATTATACAATTATTGATGATATTGTATAATATCAATATGAGCGGAGTGAGGAGGGCCGTGAATTATAATGGAATTAGGAACTAGTGTAGTTTTCCATTCTGGTGCAAGGACGTGCTCTTCATAAATCTCTCGGTCCTTGTGCCAGACGGTCCCTTTATAAAGACTGGTGTATGATACGCCAGTCTTAATAAATCTGCCTCATTGAATTTTTGCGAAAATAAATATGCAACAAACACTTTTTTTTTTGCAAATTCAGCCATTTATGAATTTGGATCCTGGCTGTGGAAAAATAGGGGTCTGCATCAGTGGTTTGGCCCAATGACTCCACCGCCCTGCAACTTTGTACGTTTTTTTTAAGCTGTTTTTAATGTTGGTATAGATGAACGAATGCAAGGTACAGCCAGCAGTCCTGTAAAGTGCTACTGGCGTGGCGGAATATTGTATAGGCGAGGTCATTTTTGTTTTATTTTATCACCTTTCATGATTTTTGCCACGTTTTTGTAAATCCCAAACATAGCAACATAGTAGATGAAGTTGAATGAAGACACAGATCCATCAGTGCCAACCTATAGCCTACAGTGTTGATCCATAGAGAGGCAAAAAACCCACAAAGCTGATGCCAATTACCCCATGTCAGGGGAGAAAAAAATCCTTCCCAACTCCAAATCCGGCAATCAGTGTAAAATCCTGGATCAACTTATCTTCACCAAAAGTCTAAAACGCAGAATAACCTGTATTTTTCTAGTTCCTTCTTGAACTTTCACATTGAATCCACAGCTCAGAGTTCCATAGCCTCACTGCTCTTGCGTTACCCAGAACCCACACTGATCAGCTTATCAGACTGCTGTAAACTGAATCCAGTGTATATAGCCAGAAGCCAGAATTGTAGAACTGCAATTCCCTGGCACCACCGCTATAGTGCACCAGCTGCCTGTGGTGTCAGGAAACTGCAGCTCTACTCCCATTCACTTGAAGAAGAGTAGAGCAGAGCTGTTTCTGACCATATACACTCTATACAGCTTCCAGCACCTATGTCAACTGCTCGGCGGGGAGCCTGAGTCTCGGACCCCTTACTGATCAGATACTGATGACCTATCCTGTGCAGTGGTTATCTGTATTGAAAACACGTGGGGGTCTTGGACAACCCCCTTTTAATTAAAATTGTATATAGTGATAATAGAACGGCAAATAACAGTGTACATTAAGGCCTTATGTACACGGCAGAGTGTGCAGGCAGAGTTTTTCCCAATGGGGGGTCTGAGGCTCCATTCCTTTTCGATGATTATATGGAAGGTCCTATCCTGGTCTGTGGCATTGGATCGGAACCTCCTACTGGGGCATGGATGGCACTCAAATGCCATCAGAGTATCATTTGAGTGCTATGAAATCAGTCCCTCCTCGGTGTGCACACTCGGTCATGTCCATGTAGCTTAAAGCTAGGTGGACCTTGCGTTTTAGCTAAATACTCGACTCAATCTTCTTTTTTCTATAGTTTCCATCAGGTTTGCACATACCGATCAGCCTTTTCAATGGGTGCGTGATTCCGGTGTTGAAGGTGTGGCGAAATAGAAGATGGCGCTTCTGTCACTGCCTAAAAAAAACAGGTCAAAATAAGCTCTAAAAAACTGTGTGAACCCAGCCTAAGCGTGGACACTGCAAATCGCCTGTCAACATAGAGTATCCGTGTTGTGAATGAAAGGGTGTAAAGGAAACTCTAATCTTGTCTTTTGTATAATGCACTACCAGACACCATGCGAGGAATGAATAATCGGGAAAGTGACAGCTCCTATTTAGTAAAAACATAAACCACCCAGAGATAGGAAGTACTAAATGTTACTGCCATATACTTTACTGCCCATTTACCAGGGAATAAACGCTGCCTATAAATAAGTATATATTTTCCTTGAATATTTTTTATTTTTTTTTATTAAGCAATTTAGCATTCGGCGGAGAGATCATTCCGTGTTATGCGTGCGATGTGTAATATTAATATGCGGAGTCGTTACTTTAGTGGGTGTAGGATGGCAATACATTTTCAGTGTGCTCATAATAGGGGAACAGCTGTGAGATTTATACGGTGGAAGATCACTAAACAACTTGTAAACTGAATCCAGCCATGAACTTCAGGTGACAGGAAAAAGACCCCCTACTGTATGTTTAACCAAATGAAAGTGATCCGCCTGCCATCAATCTCATTTTCATAGGCCGTTTGTTACCATAATAAGCTCCTCCAGAAAAAACGTGCGCAGCCATTCCAAATTGTTCTGTGTAATCGAGCTGGTGTAAACTAACTTTGTCCGAGGCTGCGGGATCGTAACATAAGTGGGAGTATTTAACTCGCAATAGTGGACGCTAAACTTCTAAAGTTCCATAATGCGGAATAAGTAATAAGCAGATTGGACTCATTAGTGTAATGTTCTCTACTCCATTGTGATAGACTAGCTAATGCTTCCAGATGAATAGGTTTTAGCACTTGATGACATAGAAGTCACAGAAAACCTCCACTAGCTGAAAATTAACAGGGAAATGCCTAAAATGTTCTTTAGACAGTGTTTGGAATTTTTTTCTTTGCTACTTTTATTACCTTATTTAAAGGGAGATTCTATATTTAATTTCAGTTTTTGTAACTCCCTCCCACCTTAGCATTTTATTTTATTTTATTTTTTTCCTGCAGTCAGTAATTTAAGGCTATGGACATCTTTCATTCTTGTGAGAAGTTCAGGACCCGAGGTGGGGGGCTACAGACCTCCAATGTGTAGCAATAGGAGTCTTTGCTGCCATAGATAGATAAAGGAACAACCTGGACGTCTTCCTACCTAGGTGTCTGGGAGGGAGGTTCAAGAGATATGTAAGAGAGTCCAAAGGGACTCCCGGGATAAAGAGAGCACCCGTCAGCACCTTGACCTCCCTCCAGAAGCCCAGGATTAGCGGCCATTTCCAAAAAATATGTTATGTTGTATTTTCTAATGGCATTTCGTTTTACATATATTGCATTGCGAAATAGTAATCAAAAAATATAATTGAGGGGTGGAATTAGGGAAAAAAAGGACAATTACGCCATTGTTTTACAGGTTACCTTTAATCTCCAGGTTTAGTATAATGTATACTGTATAATCGCTGCCAGCTAAGTACTGGGGGTAAAGGGTCTGCATACTTATTGCAATATTAGTTTTTCCTTTTCAATAAAGTAGCAAACATTTTTACCATTCTTCTTTCACTTTGTCAGGATGGGGTATTGAGTACAGAATGAAGGAGAAACTTTCAAATTTTTAATTTTATCCTAAGGCCACAAAATTTGGAAATTGCCAAAAAATCTGAAGAATTTCTGAATTGCATTATATTTACCAACAATTTGGGCATTGCTATAGAAGCTTGTGAAATGTGGAGCTACACTTTGCATTCCTTATTACTTTTTGCTTTTCAGAAGGAGACGGCTTAGTTCCAGTCGGATACCACCAAACGAAATGTGTCCACTAATATTGTGTTGGTGATAAACACAACATCCTGCAAAGTAATACATGAATTTAGCCAGCATAATGACCTGTAGAAAATGAGATTCTTTTGTAGGCCTTGTTACGGGTTCAGTCCTGCAGACATCTGGAGAGATGATCTATTTAGTTTGAAAGGCAGGTAACAATCTATATGCGGAAACCTCATTCCGGCAGCACGTATTGTAATGTTATCTAGGCCGGGCTAGTTTGCTGGAATTGACAACTGAATCTCACATCTCTAAGAATTCAATCTGATATGTATGAAAGAGAAAACTTTGAAGTCTGAGATATGAGAGAGTAATTTATGTGGTGTAAGTGACAAGAAAAAAAGTAGTAATAAGCATTTTTTCCTTTCTTACGAGATCAGGAAAGTACAGCGGTGTCCTTCCTTACAGCTCCTCTATGCTCAGCATGTCCTGAGATGAGTGGCACAAGATGACCTGCTTTGGGAAAAAAGAAAAAGTGATTTTGTGATACTTTGTCAGGAGATGTTTTATTCTATATGTGACTATATGAAGCCACCCAGTGGTTGTGATGTAGATTGCAGCCTGTAAAGGGTTCTGATAGAATTTTGGGATATTGTATTGAATTTGTATTGTTGGAAATTGAAGCCCTTACCAGAAAGATGATAAAAGTGAACACATCTGCAATACAAAGGGAAATTTTAGTGAAAGTAGTTGTATTATTAAAACTTGTGTTATTCCAAATTTTCCCCTTTAAAGGGAGTCTGTCAGCAGTAAATTGTAAAGCGTGTTAAATTTGCCTCTGATATTTAGCTTTGAAGCTTTGTTTTTGTGTAACTCACTATTGTATTAATATGCAAATGAGGGGAGAAGTGCTTTGCCTGGGAATTTAGAACTGAGACCGAAGCCCAGGCAAGCTAAGGCATGCCCTAAAAGACATTTCCCCTTATTTGCATACGAATAAAACGGTTATGTCATCAATATTTTGAGACTGGGAAACCCTGTCTAAAAATGCCCTTTATTTTTTGGTAATCAGCAAGTGTGGCCACCTCTAACAGCAGAAGTTTTGACAGTTTGCTGGTCTAGAGCAGTCAGTTGTGTGTTAACACCATGCCAAGGAGGAAAGGCATCAGCAATGATCTTAGAGAAGATATTGTTGCTGCCCATTGGTATGGAAAAGATTAGAAGGCCATTTGCAAGCAAAATGAAGCCCATAATTCTACAGTGAGAAAATTATTCACAAGTGGAAAACATTCAAGACAGTTAACAGTATTCCTAGGAATGGAAAACCAGAGAATTCAAAGAGGATGGTTTTATTTTATCACTAATATACTTTGTGCTCAAAAATGTATCATTTTAAGATACCTGCTTGCTGTTAGTGAATAGAAATACATAGAGATTGAAATATCACAGAGCTCAGCTTCTCTCCCTCTATCATATAACCGTACACACGTGGACAAAATTTCATTTAATGAAAGAAAACCCCACAATGGTCACAGAAATAACTTGAATCTGACAAAAGTAATAATATATAAAAATTCTATGAAAATGAACAAATGAAAGTCAGACATTGCTTTCCAACCAGGCTTCAACAGAAACAGGCCTGGACAGAAATGATGGTTCCCTTAACTTAATATTTAGTTGCACAACCTTTTGAGGCAATCCCTGCAATCAAACAATTCCTGTAACTGTCAATGAGACTTCTGCACCTCTCAGCAGGGATTTTGGACACTCCTGAAGAGCAAACTGCTCCAGTTGTCTCGGGTGTGAAGGGTGCCTTTTCCAGACGGCATGTTTCAGCTCCTTCCAAAGATGCTCGATAGGATTTAGGTCAGGGCTCATAGAAGGCCACTTCAGAATAGTCCAATGTTTTCCTCTTAGCCATTCTTGGGGGTTTTTAGCTGTGTGTTTTGGGTCATTATCCTGTTGCAAGACCCATGACCTGCGACTGAGACCAAGCTTTCTGACACTGGGCAGCACATTTCTCTCTAGAATCCCTTGATAGTCTTGAGATTTCATTGTACCCTGCACAGATTCAAGACACCCTGTGCCAGATGCAGCAAAGCAGCCCCAGAACATAACAGAGCCTCCTCCATGTGTCACAGTAAGAACAGTGTTCTTTTCAAGATAGGCTTCATTTTTCCGTCTGTGAACATAGAGCTGATGTGCCTTGCCAAAAATTTCCTTTTTTGTCTCATCTGTCCATAGGACATTCTCCCAGAAGCTTTGTGGCTTTTCAGCATGTAGTTTGGCAAATTCCAGTCTGTCAGATTCAAGTTATTTCTGTGACCATTATGGGGTTTTCTTTCATTAAACAAGGGGGACCAACAATTTTGTCCACATGTGTATATATCACACAGCTCAGCTTCTCTCCTCTATCATATACCCCTATATATCACAGAGCTCAGCTTCTCTCCTCTATCATATACCCCTATATATCACAGAGCTCAGCTTCTCTCCTCTATCATATACCCCTATATATCACACAGCTCAGCTTCTCTCCTCCATCATATAACCCTATATATCACACAGCTCAGCTTCTCTCCTCTATTATATAACCCTATATATCACACAGCTCAGCTTCTCTCCTCTATCATATACCCCTATATATCACACAGCTCAGCTTCTCTCCTCTATCATATACCCCTATATATCACACAGCTCAGCTTCTCTCCTCTATCATATACCCCTATATATCACACAGCTCAGCTTCTCTCCTGTATCATATACCCCTATATATCACACAGCTCAGCTTCTCTCCTCTATCATATAACCCCTATATATCACACAGCTCAGCTTTCTCCTCTATCATATAACCCTATATATCACACAGCTCAGCTTCTCTCCTCTATCCTATAACCCTATATATCACACAGCTCAGCTTCTCTCTCTATCCTATAACCCTATATATCACACAGCTCAGCTTCTCTCCTCTATCATATACCCCTGTATATCACACAGCTCAGCTTCTCTCCTCTATCCTATAACCCTATATATCACACAGCTCAGCTTCTCTCCTCTATCCTATAACCCTATATATCACACAGCTCAGCTTCTCTCCTCTATCATATAACCCTATATATCACAGAGCTCAGCTTCTCTCCCTATTATATAACCCTATATATCACACAGCTCAGCTTCTCTCCTCTATCCTATAACCCTATATATCACACAGCTCAGCTTCTCTCCTCTATCCTATAACCCTATATATCACACAGCTCAGCTTCTCTCCTCTATCATAGATCCCTATATATCACACAGCTCAGCTTCTCTCCTCTATCATATAACCCTATATATCACACAGCTCAGCTTCTCTCCTCTATCCTATAACCCTATATATCACACAGCTCAGCTTCTCTCCTCTATTATATAACCCTATATATCACACAGCTCAGCTTCTCTCCTCTATCATATAACCCTATATATCACACAGCTCAGCTTCTCTCCTCTATCATATATCCCTATATATCACACAGCTCAGCTTCTCTCCTCTATCCTATAACCCTATATATCACACAGCTCAGCTTCTCTCCTCTATTATATAACCCTATATATCACAGCTCAGCTTCTCTCCCTCTATCATATAACCCTATATATCACACAGCTCAGCTTCTCTATCATATAACCCTATATATCACTCAACTCAGCTTCTCTCCTCTATCCTATATATCACACAGCTCAGCTTCTCTCCTCTATTATATAACCCTATATATCACACAGCTCAGCTTCTCTCCTCTATCATATACCCCTATATATCACAGAGCTCCGCACCCATACCTCCTCCCCTCCCCCCCTCCTCTTTTCTCCACACCCCCCCTTCTCTCCTCTATCCTATAACCCTATATATCACACAGCTCAGCTTCTCTCCTCTATCGTATAACCCTATATATCACACAGCTCAGCTTCTCTCCTCTATATAACCCTATATATCACACAGCTCAGCTTCTCTCCTCTATATAACCCTATATATATCACACAGCTCAGCTTCTCTATCATATAACCCTATATATCACACAGCTCAGCTTCTCTCCTCTATCATATAACCCTATATATCACACAGCTCAGCTTCTCTCCTCTATTATATAACCCTATATATCACACAGCTCAGCTTCTCTCCTCTATCATATAACCCTATATATCACACAGCTCAGCTTCTCTCCTCTATCATATAACCCTATATATCACACAGCTCAGCTTCTCTCCGCTATAACCCTATATATCACACAGCTCAGCTTCTCTCCGCTATCCTATAACCCTATATATCACACAGCTCAGCTTCTCTCCTCTATCATATAACCCTATATATCACACAGCTCAGCTTCTCTCTCTATTATATACCCCTATATATCACACAGCTCAGCTTCTCTCCTCTATCATATACCCTATATATCACACAGCTCAGCTTCTCTCCTCTATCCTATATCCCTATATATCACACAGCTCAGCTTCTCTCCTCTATCCTATAACCTATATATCACACAGCTCAGCTTCTCTCTCTATTATATACCCCTATATATCACACAGCTCAGCTTCTCTCCTCTATCATATAACCCTATATATCACACAGCTCAGCTTCTCTCCTCTATCCTATAACCCTATATATCACACAGCTCAGCTTCTCTCCTCTATTATATGCCACTCCCAGGTAAGGCAGCAGAAGTCACACAACAGGTTTGCTTTTGCAAATTCTTTGTACTCCTGAGGAAACCCTATTAATCATCCATTTGTGTATGCAGACAATTCCTTTGTCTATACAAGAGAAAAAACTGCAGCCAGGGGCACAGCAGGAGGGCATACCATCTGGTCACACATCCCCCGGAGATTTGGAGAAAGAAAAAGCGGGTGAGGGGATGCAGAGCAGGAACTCTTCAGAGGATAAAAGAGGCGTTACCAACCAGCTGTTCCCTCCATCATTATGGGTAATGTGAGATCTCTTGCAAACAAGATGGATGAACTAACAGCGCTCACCAGGCAGCATCAGGAGATCGGGCGTGCAGCATGAGCTACCCACAGAGACTTGGCTCACTGAAGTTACTCCTGACCCTCTGGTCTCCTTGGATGGTTTTAAACTCCTCGGGCAGACAGGACAAGGGAGAGCGGTAAGGGGAAGGAGGAGGGCTGGCAATGTTTGTGAATAATAGATGGTGTAATCCTAGGCACATTGTGATTAAGGATCAAACTTGCTGTAAGGACATTGAACTATTAGCTGTGAGCATGAGACCTTTCTACCTACCAAGGGAACATCACATGTCATCGTGATAGCTGCATATGTCCCCCCTCTGCGAAAGCTGACGCTGCCTGCGAGGTCCACAAGCCACGCTGAGCCAGTTACAGTCTCAGCACCCCCAGGCCCTCTTCTTCTGTCGGGTGATTTCAACCATGCCTCTCCATCATCCACACTGCCCAGTTTCACACAGTATGTAACCTGCCACACAAGAGACAACAAAACACTGGACTTGTTCTTGCCAACGGAGGGAGGCATACAACTCATCAGCCCTACCGCCCCTGGGGAGATCGGATCACAACCTAGTACATCTCCGACCTGTGTACAAGCCACTTGTACGTAGAGAACCAGCTGTCACCCGCACAGTGAGGAATGGTCCGAGGAGAGTGATGAGGCTCTGAGGGATTGTTTGACACAACCGCATGGGAAGTCTGCAGGATTCTTATGGGGAAGATATAGAAGGACTCACACACTGCATAACGGACTACATTAATTTTTGTGTGGACAACACAGTACCCACAAAAGTGATGAGGTGCTTCTCCAATAACAAACCATGGATTAACTCTGATATAAAAACACTACTAGGAGAAAAAGATGGCATCAGGACAAGAGATAAGGAGGGGTTGAGGGAAGTACAAAGGAGCTGAGGCATCAAATCAGGCAGGGAAAATCCAGTTATAAAGAAAAATGGAAAAGCAAATGGAAAGAAAAGACATAAGGGGGGTCTGGGAGGGGCAAGTCAATTCGGGTCATAAACAGTCTGTCTGCCAGATTGAGGCAGATGTTAACTGGCTAATGAACTAAACCTATTCTTCAACAGATTTGATCACACACCAGCTCCTCCCACCCCAGATGTCCTTCAGCTCCCCCCACCACAATGACTTCTCCCCATGCGGCTACTTCCCAACAGACCAGTAAATCCAGAAATCCATCTTTATCTGGCCACAGTCTGACCTTCACACGGGCCCAGGTGAGGAAGGAGATGAAAAAGATCAAGGCGAGGAAAGCCGGAGGGCCAGATGACACAGTGCAAGGCTAATTAAGACTTGTGGGGACCAGCTGTGTGGTATAATTACATATATGTATAATATGAGCCTGAGGCAGGAAATAGTCCCTGAATTATGGAAATCTTCTTGTGTGGTACCAGTTCCAAAGAAACCCCACCCATGGACCTCAACGACACAGACCTGTAGCACTGACATCCCACCTGATGAAGATCTTGGAGAGATTGGTTCTCACACATCTCCGCCCTCTAGTGAGCCCCGCTATGGACCCACCCAGTGCTTATCGGCCGGGCATTGGGGTAGATGATGCCATCATCCATCTCTGCACAGGGCTCTGTCTCACCTGGAGAAACCAGGGAACACAGTGAGAATAATGTTCTTTGACTCTCCAGTGCTTTAACACCAACAGCCCAGGTTATTGAGGGACAAGCTGGGCCTTGCGGAGTGGACCACCACCTCTCCAACTGGATCCTAGACTACCTCACAAATCGACCTCAATACGGAGAGCCCGAGACTGTGTGTCAGGTACAGTGATCTGTAATACGGGGGCACCTCAGGGCACGGTCTCGCCCCTTTCCTCTTCACACTGTACACTGCAGATTTTAGGTGCAACTCATCCACCTGCTACCTACAGAAGTATCTGACGACCTGCAATAGTGGGTCTCATCACAGATGATGATGACAGGGAGTACAGAGAACTGAACCGGGATTTTGTGGACTGGTGCCACCGGAACCACCTGAAGATTAACGCGGGGAAGACCAAGGAGATGGTGGTGGACCCGCAAAGGCAGAAGCCCTCCTAAACCAGTGGACACCTGGGGACGGGCATCGAGATTGTGAACACCTATAAGTACCTGGGTTTGCCCAATAATAAGCTGGACTGGGCAGATCATATGGAGGCCCTGTACAGGAAGGGCCACAGCAGGCTCTACCTGCTTAGGAAGCTGAGAGCCTTTGGAATCCGGGGGGCACTCAGAACTCTTCAACTCGGTAGTGGCACAGCCACTCTTTGGAGTGGCCTGCTGGGGGAGCAGTAATCAACCAGGGACAGAAATAAACGACAAGCTGATTAGAAGGGCCAGCCGCCGGGGAGCCCACGGACCCAGGCAGGTGGTGGGGACAGAAGGATACTGTCCGTGGTGAGCCCATGCAGAAGAAGAAGTCCCACCCAGCAGAGACTGGACGCGCTGAGCAGTACTGTCAGTGCCGACTGCTCCACCCTAGGTGTGAGAGGAGCGCTTCGGGTCTTTCCCCCCACCGCGGTAGGCGCCCACACCGACCTGCGGAGTCTTCCCAGGCTGATTCCTCTGTTCCCCCCCCCCCGCTCGCCTACTGTCTGTCCTATCAAGTAAGCCTCTCACCTTGGACATCCTGTACATGTTGTATTTGTATTTGTATCTGCTTATCTTATTTATCTTTGCTGCTGTACACACTGATTTCCCCATTGTGGGACTATTAAAGGACTATTATTATTATTATTATTATCCAGATAACCCTTTTAAGTAGATGTATATCTGTGACAGGCAACCTTTTGACTTTATATTAAGTGGAAAATGGAAGTAAATTATGTTATTGTAACATATTGTAACTTATGCAATTTGAGTGTATGAAATTATTTGCGCTTTCAGATCTATGTTTACAGACCACAAATGACCTTCATGTTATTCAAGCTTTGCTACAGAACAAATCATCCTCATAAAAGAGAGAAAAAAGGAAATATTCCTGTCATCATTTGCTAAATAAATTCAGTCTCTTTGAGTTTCCATTCATAAAGTGAGTAGCCGTCAGGAGGTTGTTACTGTTCTGATGTCTCTAACATGGAATTAAATTGTAATGGAAAACATAATACCAATCTTACAGCAAAGTAATTGAAGAAAGACGGATTTTATGCGGTAAATATTGTTCTAATAACACTAAACATGACTTTAAAGAGAAACTCATTAAAAGTTTCTTACAACTTTATTTATACTTTAAAGTGTATTTCCAGCAAAAACTATTCGAGGTATGTGTCTCGAGCTGCCTTTATTTCTTAAAGGTCTATTCTGGTTTTATAAGAAGAAATGTTATTCTTAATACAGTGAAAAGGTTTAATTTCCAATAATCTTTCTGCATTATAGGGGTTTTCCAGCCTGTAATGAATCAGTATGTGGTCTCTGGTGGTCCAACATCGGCTGTCCAACAGTCTTCAGGTGCCAGAAGCTGCTGCAGTGGACTCGGAACGCGTGCATTAGGCTACTAAACATGTAATAGGAGAGGTGTGGCAACCCTGTCCACTCTATAGCGGTGGTTCCAGTCGGCACAGGCTTCCCTGGATGTCGGACTCTGACAAATCTCATACTAATGACCTATTCTTTAAATAAGTCATGAGTATGAAAACACCACTTGGGACAGAAAACCCTTTTAAATAGTCACTAACTTTTCAAACAACGTAGTCTCATAGAGCATGTGATTCCGAGCCAAAATGTAATGCACTTTAATTAAAAATGTAGCTGCTTTCTACCTGAAAAACTTCCCTAAAGTTCCTGCCACTTGTCTCCCTTCTAGCTAATGTACTGTTCACTCTTTTGTTACTAAGGAAGTCCGGCCCTAGATACATTCCATTCTGTGTCCACAATTCTTTCCCATAACCAAGATAAAGCTTCCTATGGTCCATGTGGCTGCTGTAAAGTAAGTCTCTGAATGTTGTTGACAGCAGCTGAGATAAGATGGCTGCCCTCATAATCATGTAAAGAAAATAGACTTTAAAAAAAAAAAAAAAAACGTATGATTAGAAATTTTTTTTAAAGAAATATTTTTATGTTGGTAAGGCTCCATTCACGTTAGTTTCTTCATCTGTTTAGCAGGTCTATTTAATGGATGTAAATGGATGGCCCTCCGTTTATATAGAGGTCAATGGGGAAAAAAATGTTTAGTTTGTCCCTTTTTAGTTAGTTATTTATTTTGGAGGACAGAAAAACATAGTAAACTTTTTTTTTTTTTTTTTCATTAAACTGCAAAATGCATGTGAAAAATGTGATGTGAATGGAACCTAAACTAAACTTGTCTGTTAAAGAAAATATAGGTGCTACATTCCCTTTAATATAAATTGGAAAAAAACTTACAGTATTGTTGTCACATTTATGTTACTTTTCCATATGAAGAATATTCTCGGTAGCCTGAGACGTAACTTGAAGCTACTGGGCACCAATGCAAAATCTGTAACTGGGCTCCCTCTTTATAATATTGGTGTCGTCTTATGTTGCAGAGAGGTCTTTGGGCCCCCTGAGGCCCCAGGGCCCAGTAACCAATGCTATCATTGCACCACCTATAGCTATGCCCCTGCCCATAGGTTATCTATTACTGAGTGATTTAACTCTATAGTGTAATGTATATAGAAGATCAGGAGAACGGGGAGGATCAGGTGAAAGTGATTGAGGAAGATTGTGACGCTCTTCAGATCATTTATATTTTTTTTAACTTTTCTCTAAGCACTTTCTGAGATGGGGGGAAATTGAGTAATCACAAGCAGGCAGAGCAAATCTCACATCAAGCTGTTCCCAGACAAGAGTGTATCCGTAAACTAAGACACAATCTATATTTCTGGCTGTTGCCCTTGGAATAATTCATAGGCAAACTGAAGACATGTATCACCGTGAGAAATAGATGGTTGTCACAATGTCAGATTGAAGCGCTTGGAAGCAGTTACAGGTTAGAGATGATTGATGTGGTGCAGACAAATAAGAGAGTGAGGGGACGATAATTATTATTATTTCCCTTTCCTACATGATACAATGGGATTAGTATTGAGCTGAGGCTCAAAGCTGCTTTTATACTGGATGCTGTAGTAATAGTCAAAAGAATTTGGGGGAGTTAAAAATCAAAAAGTTGTACAAGATTTACTCGCCAGCCCAAGATCAAGTCTCGGTTCACATCTCGGTTTGGGTGTCCACCAGGACAGCTCCTGATGTAAACCCTAAATGTGTCCATAGGCTTCAGTTATCAGGCAGGGGCCAAAATAGTGTCCTTTTGGCCTCCATCTGGTTATTATATGTTTGGATAGTGCTTAAAAAAAAAAAAAAACCAGGATGGAATAGCGTTGTAGACTGCGCTACTGTGTTCTACAAAGTCCACGAAGAAACGTAGTGACTAGACATGAGCAAGCCATCCCCATGAGCTAAACCACCGACTCCGATTCTGACTCCAGTACCGATTCCAACTCCTTCACGAAAGGCTGACACCCAGGGTCAGTGGAAGAGTGAAGAAATCAGGCGATACCTTTTATACTACTACCCAGGGTTAGTGTCAGTCAGAAGCAGTAAAGATTCTCTAATTTATTAAAAAGCCAGTGATTGATTCCTATGAAAGTAAATAAGTAACAGACTATAATTTATTATTTATACAATATTAATAATTCTGTAATAATTTTAAAAATAACTATCTGACTATACGACTCTGACTACACATCCTCCACAGTCTCACAGCGGGTTCTACACCATTCCCTATTACTTCATATCTCACAGAAAATAAATGGTTTCAAACGATAAAACTTAACTTTTAATATTTTAATATAAAAAATACACAAAGGACGTCCACTAATCTACTAAAAGACAGATCAATGTGGTCTGTGCCTGCCTATTCAAAGTTTATTCAGGATTTAAATGTTAGACAGTATTCACACTCTCCAACTTTCCACTGGACCTAGGGTGTAATAAGATACTTTCACCACCCTTAGACTAAGGTTATAGTATCACGGCTGCGTCATACAACAGGTCAGTATTTTGTCAGTTGCTCTTAGTGCTAGGAAAACCCAAACACCTGGTCCCCACACACATCATTTGTAAAGCCTCACTGACTAGACTCCTGCACAGCCATGCTATACCTCCACAACCCTAGTCTGTAGTATGTACATATGCCAGTAATCTAGGTACAGGTCACAGTAACTTCATTTCCTGTCATTAAAATGTTATAACCATAAGGGAAACTATGATATTCTGACCCTTATGCTCAATAAACACCTATATTGCAGCCATTACTGATATCCCCTATGTTGACTCCAGGGATATACAGCTACCATTTCCATTAGTGACTCAAATTCCACCAACTAATCTCCAGGCTACTCAGACTGCCCCAGTCTCCTGTCCTGGAGCGCTCCAGTGTATAGAGCACTGATGGTGCGCTCCAGTGTATAGAGCACTGATGGTGAGCTCCAGTGTATAGAGCACTGATGGTGCACTCCAGTGTATAGAGCACTGATGGTGAGCTCCAGTGTATAGAGCACTGATGGTGCGCTCCAGTGTATAGAGCACTGATGGTGAGCTCCAGTGTATAGAGCACTGATGGTGCGCTCCAGTGTATAGAGCACTGATGGTGAGCTCCAGTGTATAGAGCACTGATGGTGCGCTCCAGTGTATAGAGCACTGATGGTGAGCTCCAGTGTATAGAGCACTGATGGTGCGCTCCAGTGTATAGAGCACTGATGGTGCGCTCCAGTGTATAGAGCACTGATGGTGCGCTCTAGTGTATAGAGCACTGATGGTGCGCTCCAGTGTATAGAGCACTGATGGTGCGCTCCAGTGTATAGAGCACTGATGGTGCGCTCTAGTGTATAGAGCACTGATGGTGCGCTCCAGTGTATAGAGCACTGATGGTGCGCTCCAGTGTATAGAGCACTGATGGTGCGCTCCAGTGTATAGAGCACTGATGGTGCGCTCCAGTGTATAGAGCACTGATGGTGCGCTCCAGTGTATAGAGCACTGATGGTGCGCTCCAGTGTATAGAGCACTGATGTTTTGGATATCTCCCCTCTGGTTTTATGACCTGGTATATGGAGGAATGGAGGTTAAGTATACAAAATTACCAGTTGGCCCTTGATCATCGGAATGGCTGAGATGCAGCAGCCAGATGATCAGCAGCTTATGTAGATTAGGTGAAAATCAAATGTGAATCAGAAGATTCACCGTCTAGCGCTGGATCACTGGAATTGTTTACATTCAGTGGTCACATGATCAGCAGTCACATGAACCCAGTAGAGGACTGAGGTGGACACACCCCCTAGGAGGCGTGATAGGTGGAGTGAGCTAGTGATTTCTATTGGCTCACTGCAGACAGCATTAGGAAAGGGGGTGGCACCGAATGAATGGGCTGACCTTTATAAAGCAGGCAAGGCTCAGTGTGGCGTCGGCTACTCTATACACTGGAGCACACCATCAGTGCTCTATACACTGGAGCGCACCATCAGCGCTCTATACACTGGAGCGCACCATCAGCGCTCTATACACTGGAGCTCACCATCAGCGCTCTATACACTGGAGCGCACCATCAGCGCTCTATACACTGGAGCGCACCATCAGCGCTCTATACACTGGAGCGCACCATCAGCGCTCTATACACTGGAGCTCACCATCAGCGCTCTATACACTGGAGCGCACCATCAGCGCTCTATACACTGGAGCGCACCATCAGCGCTCTATACACTGGAGCGCACCATCAGCGCTCTATACACTGGAGCTCACCATCAGCGCTCTATACACTGGAGCTCACCATCAGCGCTCTATACACTGGAGCTCACCATCAGCGCTCTATACACTGGAGCGCACCATCAGCGCTCTATACACTGGAGCGCACCATCAGTGCTCCAGGAACTGCAGTTGTAACTGCATTTTTGAAAAATATAATAATAATAATAATAATAATAGTCATTTAATAGTCCCACAATGGGGAAATTCAGTATTTATAGCAGCTTAGACCAATTGATAAGTTTATTAGCATTGGCTCCTGATGAACCTGATACAGATAACACAGGGGAAACGCGTAGAGCAAGTTTATTTTCTATTTTTGAGTTAGTTGACCACAAGCCATACCACTTGGGGGCATGAAGGACTGACAGGAGACTGGGGCAGTCTGAGTAGCCTGGAGATTAGTTGGTGGAATTTGAGTCACTAATGGAAATGGTAGCTGTATATCCCTGGAGTCAACATAGGGGATATCAGTAATGGCTGCAATATAAGGGTTTATTGAGTATAAGGGTCAGAATATCATAGTTTCCCTTATGGTTATAACATTTTAATGACAGGAAATGAAGTTACTGTGACCTGTACCTAGATTACTGGCATATGTACATACTACAGACTAGGGTTGTGGAGGTATATCATGGCTGTGCAGGAGTCTAGTCAGTGATGCTTACAAATGATGTGTGTGGGGACCAGGTGTTTGGGTTTTCCTAGCACTAAGAGCAACTGACAAAATACTGACCTGTTGTATGATGCAGCCGTGATACTATAACCTTAGTCTAAGGGTGGTGAAAGTATCTTATTACACCCTAGGTCCAGTGGAAAGTTGGAGAGTGTGAATACTGTCTAACATTTAAATCCTGAATAAACTTTGAATAGGCAGGCACAGACCACATTGATCTGTCTTTTAGTAGATTAGTGGACGTCCTTTGTGTATTTTTTATATTAAAATATTAAAAGTTAAGTTTTATTGTTTGAAACCATTTATTTTCTGTGAGATATGACTACACATCCTGTTCAGTGTTCAAAAATTTCAAGTTTGGACGAACCCAAAATTTTTGAGGTTTGCCACCCACGACTTGATGTTATGTCTCTTCAGACCCCATATTATTATACTCAGAGGCCACAGGTAGGTGCGTAAAAATAAGTCATCAGCCCAAAAACTCTTAGGTACAGCACCTAAAAATGTTGGAGGAAATAAGTGTGCACAAACTCGCTGGACGTTTTTCTATGCAGTTATTGTCCGATTGTCCGTGCAGTATTTACATGTAAGACCTGTTTGCCATGTAATTGGCAAATGGACCAAGACCACATAAAAATTGTAAAATTCAGTTTTTTTTTTTGGTTTTTTTTTAAACCAAATACCATTTGTCTTCTCTGCTTACATCCAAAAGAGTCAGAATTTTTGTTTGCTTGGATGGAACTTCTTTCTAGAAATGTCCGATCCAGTGCAAATCGAGACTTTCCTTCAGAGAGCACTTTCCTTAGGCCACTGATAGGCCTCAGCAGGTCACATGCAGCACGAACTACTGTAATTCTTTCACAACCCCTTTTAACACACTTAGCCTTTTTTTCAAATTTTTTTTTTTTTTTTTTTGATCCAAAGTCTGAAGTGGAAATGGCTTTGACTCAAAAACAACAGGATCTTTTTGTCTAGAATGATGCGGTGTGCGAAGCCACCCTTAAAGGCCATATTATATTGATAGGCATAGTCATGATGAAGTAACTACACTTGAGGACATCTGGTTGGGAAACTCAAAAAAAATTTCTTGAATGGCCTATTTTTGTAACTTCAAGTCATAAAAAAGTTGAATGGGTTTGTATGGACATGTGATTCTATCTGTAGCTTTTCTTAGGTCCTTGTTTCTTGGATTCTTGCATCTCCGGCTACAGTTTTCTTGTTTGTCGTCCTACGAGTCACAAATACCTGTGTAATGAGCTCCATCCAATGTAGGAAACATTTACAAAGTGTCATAAAGCACTTCTATTAGATTTCTTTGAACAACGGATTCATCTGAGCCTTAATTCTGGAAGTCCGCGCTTCACTCCATGGACAGAATTAATATTAAAGTTCTTTTTCATATATATATATTTTTTTCTTTTTATAAGCAGAAGAAAAAACATTTTATACTGAAAACATCATGCATAAATCTTCTTTATGCAAATTAAATGCATTGTACAATCATTCCCTTTATAACTTTCAAATGTGTGTCACTATGGCAATTGCATAGCCTCAAAATCTTAGACGGACACAATATTTTCCAATGTAGCAGATTGTATAAAAGTTGAATTTCAAGTGTAAATCCACACTGAGATATTACTTCATTATTTTTGGACTCAGAAGACTTTATTTATGAATATGCAGATGTGCCCACGCTTAAGTTAAGGGGATCGCTCGAAGAGTTTAACTCACCTGACTTCCTCTGGGTTTTCCAGCTTGGTTCCCACCC
Source organism: Leptodactylus fallax (assembly GCA_947044405.1). Lineage (NCBI taxonomy): Eukaryota > Metazoa > Chordata > Amphibia > Anura > Leptodactylidae > Leptodactylus > Leptodactylus fallax. The sequence goes on from CAMRHE010000204.1 coordinate 2,908,085, forward strand.
CAGGTCACGTGATCGGAATTAGCCCCCAACCCACAGGTCGCTCTTACTCCAACAGGTATTTGCTATAGTCTGCCAGCCCCCACAGCATTGGTAATTTACATGTGCGAATCGTACTGCAGGGAAGAGGTGAAGCAGCCCGGTGTTGGAGGATGGTTCCAATCACATGACCCAGGTTTAGAACCAGGCCAGAACCCCCGAATCCAGCATGAAGAAACCACTGGTGGAAGGCATGTAATTTTTCACTCCCTGGACAGCCCCTTTAAGGACTGCAATTCCAAGAAGCCTTAGGGTAAGGTCACACAGTGGAAAATGAAGTTATTTTCCGCTGTTGTTTCCGGCCATAGGCTATCTGCCACAGGGGCGTGGGGCATCTGCATTCAGTCATGTTGTTCTGCTGCTGATTAGGCCTATATGATTGGAGCAGGGAGTCTTGAGCTGCGGAATCCATGGCTGAAGCTGCGGCAAGATCGAGCAGGACGCTTATTTTTGAAAACAATGGGAGGCGGCATCTTCCGCTGATTTGAGGATGGAATCTGCCCCAAATCCGTGGCAAATTCCTCCTTGTGAAATTGCCCTTAGAAGACTGCAATTCCTCCTTTGCCCACTGGTTGGTCACATATAGACACAAATAGAATAGTTAACAAATCACTTTGTGAGAACTTGTCAGGAAACCATGTTGTGTTTAGAAAAGATGCTTAACTTGTGATAACATATCTGGACACGTCCAGCCAAGAGGACAGATAAGGTAGGGCGGCTCTGTTATATTCCATGTGGTGATCTAGGAGCATGCCCCTACTGCTCTTATAAGCTAGGGCCTGGAGGTTTTATTTAAAGGGGTTTTCCAGGATAAATTAAAAACTGTGGGCCAGGGGTGGGGTAAAATAAAGAAATGATACACCCCTTCACTCAGTCCTCAGTTCTGGCAGTGTGTCCATCGATCTCTCTATTCCACAGACTGATCCGGTCAGAAGTGCAGAGGGTCTGGTGACCGATGCAGCCAATTACTGGCCTCGGCGGCCACATATTTGGTAGAGGTGACGTCACTAGTGCTACATCACCAGTACCCAACGTTTGACCGCTGCAGCCTGATGGGTGTTCCATTTGAGGGGGGTTTCGATGCTCCATTCCAATAAGCATATGGTAGGTCCTGTCCTGCTCAGTGATATTACAGCGGAACAGGATGGAAGCCCCTTCATAGAAACTAATGGAGAATGGAATACTCTCAGATACCATCAGATTCCTTCAAAAAGTCATGCACATGAGGCCGTACCTTACTCTCTGCACTTCTGGTCTGGGCTGTCCATGGAGCAGATAAAATGGGAGATGCACAACCCAAGCGGAGTTGGCTGTAGTAGAGTATCGTTTCGTGTGTGTGTGGGTTTTTTTTTTTTTTTTTTGTTTTTTTTTATTTTATTTTACCCCATCCTGACCCCCCAGTACCTTTTCTATGAAAACCCTTTAAGTGGCACATTTAGAGAGTACTTTTTAGAGTTCTGAATCCAATACATTTTCTAAGACTTGGTAGTACGATACTGCTCGAAGGTTTGATATATAGATAATCTATGTGACAGTGTATCGGTGACACCTAACATCATATACAGTCAAGATCTATATCTGATTGTGATGCATCCTTTTGACCTACTGGGTCTCATGTTTAATGTGATCTTGACTGTTTGCCAAGGTGAAACTGGTGGCCCGAGATCAAAGCCCTCCTTAATCCTTTGATTAAATCCTGTAGTACATGTATTCACGGGGGCCAGCTCATTGTCAGGTCAAAGAACAAGGCAAGAAACCAAACACATGCTGACATATTTGCTTTAATATATATTATTCTAGCTGAAGATAAAAAGGAGACTTTCCATAAAACTAAGCAGCGGTTCTTAAATCATGCTGACGTAGAGTGTTAGTGATTTTTACCGGAGTACCCAGCATGATGCCGTTAACTAGGCAGCCGCTGGAATACACATAACCGGGAACCGACGCTGATTCTCCGAATGAGGGAATGGAGGTCTATAAATATGAGCTGGATATATTTTTTGACGTAGTATGGTAGGATTCTTGGAAATGTACACATTGATCGATCACAGCAGCATAGTGAATACAGCTGTGCTCCAAGTCGGCCGGTCCCCCTATCCACATCGAAGGTGGACATTTTGCTGGTCAATTAGACAATGACGTAAAAATCTGTTTTACTAGACATGACCATGGATTATATAAGAAACTGCTAAAGGGAATCTATTATGAGGATGAGCCAATATACCAACAGGTGATGCCACTACTGAACTCTTTTTGGGGTTTCTGAACACTTTGGGCACATGAAAATATCCACCACCATTGTGCCATGTATATGAATCCTCCCTTATCGGGAAAAACCCAGACAAAAAAGACCTGCAAGCCCAACTTTTTCATCTGGTCAGGGAAAAAATAATGGACACCCTACAGACCCATCATAGTCATTGAGGTCCCTTGGATCTGTTATTATGGACAGCTTTTCTGTTCTTTTGGTCCTGTGGTGGACCAGAGGAACGGCCAGAAGGATGCAGATATGAACATGATCTTAGGGGTAATCTTCAAAGGTTAAACTTCAGCAACTGAAACAGTCTTGTTTACAGCATTGACCCCCAGGTATGGGTGGAAGGGGATAAGTCTCTGATCACTGGGGGTTCAACCAATTGGATCACAAGAAGAGGGATTCCCATATCCTCCATATGAATGGAGCAGTGGTGCACATATATGGCCACCACCCATTCAGTTCTGTGGGAATAGTGAATAGAGTCAAGATCGCACATGCGCGCTTGCACTTCTTTGACATGGGTACTCTTGGACCGCTTATTCATGCAATTGGACCACCTATGATCAGACACCAATTTCCTTTTCTATACTTGAATGTTATTAGTAGAAAAATCCCTATCCATGGGTTTTCACAGGTAAAATTATCATGTAGCTTTTGCAAAAATGCATGTGTTTTTGAAAAAGCTGCATTTTCAGCAATGTGGGGATAGAATTAAATAAATTCTCGTTCACTTTGCTGCTGTATTTCCGCAAAGGCCAAAAATGGGCACAGAGCCTACCTAGAAAACTCTCCCATAGAAGTCAGTAGGCTCTGATCCAGACCATTGTGTTTATGGTCCATCTCCAAGAAATGGAAAGTGACACCTATTTTAGACTCAGTGGGATCAGTTGAAATTTCAAGATTTTTTGGGGATTTTTTATTTAAATATAGATAACAACAAGAAAAATTTAACACAACCTCTCCAAAACTTCTTCAGAAATATGCTTAACCTAAAAACGTGTTTTAAACAATAGGTCATTACTTAGTGACACATTCCTAGTAATTCATGCACATACGTCTTGCCGGCTCTCTGTTCACCCAGAGACTGTTTCCAGGACCTTTAGCAGAGTACTTTGCCATGTCACAGATGGAAAAACTGGAATGTTGTGTGCTGAAATGGCACTTTTTACTTGGCAGTGCGTGTGATAAACACAGTCTGCTAATACACTAATAATTTATTTGGCTGTGCAGTCTCTCGAAATACTGTGTGTACAGGACGCTGAAAATTTACCAGTTCTGTACGTGACAGTACAATTTTTTTTTTTTTTTACAGCTGAAAAAAAAAAACTGGAGCGCTATGTGTACCAGGAAACAAAATAACCAAAATGTTAAATTTGCACCTTGTGTTGTGCTGTTAAAGATGTTAAAAAAAAAAAACTAAGTAATTATGTTTGATATTTTTTTTGTTTTCTGTTTTTTTTATTTTGCTTTTTCTAGTCAATCACTGCGTAAGACTGCCCACTGGACTCTTAAGCCCAAACTTATGTTGATATGTTCAATTCCTCTTGCGCTATAACATGCAGTTCCAATACCATAAAACACAAACACGTCCCCCAACTCCAACTCTTTGCATCCTTCAATAGGCGCTGCTTCATTGATTCTGGTGCGTTTGAAATTTTTTTCTCTAGCCCCCACCATTCCTGAGCTATCATTTCTGTTCGTTTCAGCATGATTGTGCTCTCTACTGTCAGATGGGCGGTCCTGGGCTGCAATAGGAAGACAGGGACCGCCCACCTGACAGCAGAGAGCACAAAAACTAACAAAAAAGATCACTCGGGAATGGTAGGGACTAGAGAAAAAATTCCAACTGTGTCGGAATCAGTGGAGGGGCGCCCATTGAAGGACGCAAAGAGGTAGTGAAAGGTCCTCTTTAAATCCACGAATTCCCCACAGTCATTTTCTTCATTATTTTGGGAAATCCAAGATTATCATACAGTCCTGTAATAAAAACAAGTTCCTGAATTAAAATAATTTTCTTCTATTAATATTATGGCCATGATTTTCAAACTGTCTAAATGACTTCTTATTATTTATGTGGTTTTATAATTTCATGATTCATCGTCATATTCTTTATAGCAAAGTTTATTTCCTCCCCCACAAAGACTTTTTTTCTTTTTGGGCAGGTGGTAAAACCACATGAATTTCTTTTTTTACACCATTAATCATGTAAATCTGTTTTGTGGGCCTATGTAAACAACATCAAATAAGCTGTTAAAATAAAAAGTGTCAGAATTGCGAGTGTTTAAAAGTGAAGAATTTCTGATTTGTTACAGGGAACTTGAAAGCTTTGATGGCTTAAAAATTGTGTTATGTAATTTTACTTTTTAATATCGTCATAAAAATTGTGTAGCCTTTTTATTGTAGCATAGAATGCAGCAGAATCTTCAGAGCGATGTGTCTCCATGGTTACAGACTGCAAACAATCCCTTTGTAGTCTGATTCTGCAGACCCCCTTCCTATCAAACTTCTAAACTAGCAATCATTTTAAGACCGTCCATTACTGTCATGATTGTATATTTTTCCCTTGCGTTTGCAAATCAGAAAACTTTTGTAGTTTTCATGATGGGTCTTTAAAATTCTGCTTACAGAATCCACCGCTCTTTACTTATTAGATTTGCCTCTTCTTATTTCTATATTTACTTTGTTTCTCTGCAAAAGTGCTCTGTGGTACTTAACTCCTTCATTTCCAAGGTCTTCAGTGGCATTCATTCCGGGTGAAAATTTAATTTACTTATTATAATTTTTTGCAGCATAGATGTTACTGATACACAGTACCTTTTTACATTTTTAGGTTTTTTTTTTGTTTTTAATGGCCCATCATAATATCTGATCTTGGGCGTGGGGGGGCCACAACTGGTCACGGAACCAATGAGTTGTCCTGCTGGGCCTAGCACCATGCAGTGTATGGAGCTGGAAGCAGATGTACAGTGTGGCGCTTCGGCAACTCATCCCATTGAAGTGATTGGTAATAGTTCAGCTTGGCCACTATGCAGTGTACAGAGCCATCTGCTTCCGTCTTCATACTTTGCAAAGTACCTTTTTTTTTTTTTTTTAAGACCATCAGAAAGAAAAAAAAAAAAAAATCACAGAAAAACTTATTGAAGGTATTGTATAGTAATGAAATAATATAGTAACAGTAAAAATTTAGCCAAAGAAACTTATACAAAATAATAGAAGCTATCTGCAAAAGTAAACATATTTGACGGAAGAGACGTGTCCATCATGCTGTTTACATCAGAATCAATGGAAGGGGACTCAGACAGAGGGGGCTCCTCTGTGTCTGTCACTCTATCGCTGTTAAAAGTCCGTTGCTCTCACTCTGTGACAGATGAGAGCAACAGATGTTCACAACGGTAACATGGTAGGATTTTTTTTTTTTTTTTTTTTTAAATAAATGGAGCATTTTAAACATATAGTTACTTTCTATCACTTTAATGTGGTATGACTAAAAGTATTACATATGTATACCACTAAGGTCAGTGATTGGCTGCAGGTCTAACACGTTAACAGGATGTCAGAAATGGCAGGGAGCAGCAGAGAGGGGCACCGGAGCAGAGGGGGATTTAGCAGGTAATGCTTTTTTATTATTTGACACCATCCCATTGTCCAACTTTCTAATATGGTTTGTATTAATAATGTGGCCCCAGGAATGCCACCCATGTGTTCAGTGTTATTTTGTTTTATGGACACAGCACTGTCACATTTTCTATCAAGTACAACCACTCAATGAAGCCTCCTGTCACAGGAAGCCTCCAGAGCAGCACTCAACTCCCCCTGAGCATAACATCACAGGGGGCATGACCAGGATTCTAAACAGAAGAGAATCCATATTGGGCATTGAGACAGGGCTGGGATTGGTGATGAATTGGAGGTGAGTGTAGAGTCCAAGAGTGCGTGGCAGTGCAGACTCCAGAGAACTGGACATTTTAGCCAGAAACCAGCCCAGTGGGACATCCTTATTATAAGCTGCAGCGCAAATAAAAAAAAATGAATAAATAAATAAAAAAAGACAGATCATGTATTTGTAAAATAACTACTGAAAAGGGCTTTAGAGGGGCTTGTGAGTATTTTTTCATGCAACACATATTTTTTTTTTTTTTTAGTTTCATAAACTTGGGTAAACCCATTCAAAGGGATTGTGTCACCAGAACCAGCATATCACCCAGTCCTGCAGATAGATAGGTTAGTGTCACCAGAACCAGCATATCACCCAGTCCTGCAGATAGATAGGTTAGTGTCACCAGAACCAGCATATCACCCCAGCCCTGCAGATAGATAGGTTAGTGTCACCAGAACCAACATATCACCCCAGCCCTGCAGATAGATAGGTTACTGTCACCAGAACCAGCATATCATCCCAGCCCTGCAGATAGATAGGTTAGTGTCACCAGAACCAGCATATCACCCCAGCCCTGCAGATAGATAGGTTAGTGTCACCAGAGCCAGCATATCACCCCAGCCCTGCAGATAGATAGGTTAGTGTCACCAGAACCGGCATATCACCCCAGCCCTGCAGATAGATAGGTTAGTGTCACCAGAACCAGCATATCACCCCAGCCCTGCAGATAGATAGGTTAGTGTCACCAGAACCAGCATATCACCCCAGCCCTGCAGATAGATAGGTTAGTGTCACCAGAACCAACATATCACCCCAGCCCTGCAGATAGATAGGTTACTGTCACCAGAACCAGCATATCACCCCAGCCCTGCAGATAGATAGGTTAGTGTCACCAGAGCCAGCATATCACCCCAGCCCTGCAGATAGATAGGTTACTGTCACCAGACCCAGCATATCACCCCAGCCCTGCAGATAGATAGGTTAGTGTCACCAGAACCAGCACATCACCCCAGCCCTGCAGATAGATAGGTTAGTGTCACCAGAACCAGCACATCACCCCAGCCCTGCAGATAGGTTAGTATCACCAGAACCAGCACATCACCCCAGCCCTGCAGATAGATAGGTTTCCAGCACACCCCCCAGTGTCACCAGAACCAGCACATCACCCCAGCCCTGCAGATAGATAGGTTAGTGTCACCAGAACCAGCATATCACCCCAGCCCTGCAGATAGATAGGTTAGTGTCACCAGAACCACCATATCACCCCAGCTCTGCAGATAGATAGGTTAGTGTCACCAGAACCAGCATATCACCCCAGTCCTGCAGATAGATAGGTTACTGTCACCAGAACCAGCATATCACCCCAGCCCTGCAGATAGATAGGTTAGTGTCACCAGAACCAGCATATCACACCAGCCCTTCAGATAGATAGGTTAGTGTCACCAGACCCAGCATATCACCCCAGCCCTGCAGATAGATAGGTTACTGTCACCAGAACCAGCATATCACCCCAGCCCTGCAGATAGATAGGTTAGTGTCACCAGAACCAGCATATCACCCCAGCCCTGCAGATAGATAGGTTAGTGTCACCAGAATCACTCATATTGACCCAGCCCTGCAGATAGGTTATGGTCCCCTGAATCGGTCAGCATTTTCCCCTTGTGAGCTCTTTGGAGCAATGAGGGTGTTGCCATTGCTCCAAAGAGGTAAGTGGCAGCACCAGGATTTCTCTAAAAAGCTCACTTGCATGTTGATGAAAGCGGCAGTATCTCATCAGCAGAAGCACCAATCCATAAGGCTAACATTCATTCATTTATCTGCAGGGCTGGGTTGGTATGCTGGGTTACACTTATCCAGACATAAAGGATGCAAACCTAGTCATATGTTTACTTTGGATCATGCAAGGAGAATCTCTTGGCTCCTCTTAGGCTGGTGCTGTACAGCAACTTCCATTGGGTAACCCAAGATCACCATGTTGCCCCGTGACTCCTTCATTAATATAAATGAGTATAATGGTGTTGCGACCTTGAGGATTCTGCAACTGGGACTTCTAGATGCAAGGAAATTGAGCCCTGCTGCATCATGTAGCCCCAGACTTACTGCGCAGGTGCATGTCTGGGGGAAGTCTACTAGGTCATGTGCCTTCGATTCAGATTAATGGCAGCGAGCCACTTTGACTTGGCCAGGGTACAAGGTTACGGCAGCAAACTGAACCTGTGCTCCAGGTGAAAGAGGTCCCAGCTACGCGATCTAAGCAGTCTGAGCTTATGGCATCTGTTTCCTGTGCTACCAAACCCACCCCTAACTCGATAAGTTCCATTTACCCTCCTAGAAATTGTTTGACTGGATTTGTTTGAGGTTTCCATATTTTACCTGCTATAAATTTTGAGTTAAATAGCTGAACCCAGAAGGTAACTGGGAATATTTTTTTTGTTATGCACCATCATAAATGGATTCTAAAATTCCTCTGGGTAAATCTGTCAGAAAATCATAACTTAACTAAAGGAGTGTGAGTCATGCTATATATAACCATTGTGACATTCCTTTCTGTTATTTGCGGGGACATGGAGGAATAATGTGATTTAGTTATATCTGATTAAAAAGAATTGAACTTGATCGCAAGGCAACATTTTCAGAAGTCGTGTTTAAATGGTTTGAAGTGGTGTGGGAGTCTTTCTGCTTTTGTTTTTGTTCCCATTGTTTTTTTACGTGTAGCTTTTCTAAAAAGAAACTTATTTTTGAAGAGAAAATACATATCTGAAGCGCGGTGTATGCATTTCGCAGGGGTTGAGGTTCTTGAGCCTCAATGATGTGCGAGTCTAATACCCAACATGTCTTTGTCTTCATGGAAATACAGCAGTGACTCTTTACGGGAAGTTTATGAGCTCTCCCAATAGATGGAGACGATGGATTCTCCACCATCGTGTGGTTTTGGTTGGACTGAGGCTTTGGTCATAAAATGTTTCTATGGGGTAAAGTTCTGTATGGACTTGGTTTACGCAAAAGTAGTTACAGCACCAAGTACAGCTGATATGCAATGTATGTTGCTGTGCTTGGTAAGGCTATGTTCACATTTGCCCTGGAGTCTCCATTGCTATGGCTGTCTGAAATTGGCAGACGAAAATGTTCTTCACGCATGGCTTTTCTGTCCACCGTTTTAAAACCACTGAGCCCATTTTAGGCAGTGGGGTCCATCGTGCTCCTTATTTCTGCCTATATATTGTTCTGGTATATTGTTCTGGTCCTCCGACGAACCGGAACAACAGAGAGCTGACGCAAAAGTGAACTTAGTAGTTATTAGACTTCAGCGCCTCTCTTTTTCCACACCACAACTCCGACTCTTCATAAATTGCTGATATCCATGGTCAGAACGGAGCAGCAGATCCCCTCTAATTCAGGAAAACAGCTTGTAACTGTAATCCTATAAAAGTAAATATGTAGCATACGATGTATCTAATTATGCAATAGTTAATCATTGTATTCTAAAGCTGGAGTCGTTAACTTTTTTCCAACTTTGAAACCCAATACTGTCTCTGATTCCCTGACTCCATGTCCCCAATCCTAAGGAAAGGTCTTTGGGGATCACAGAAAACCCATTTAATAGGAGTCTACCACCACCAAAATCACTTCTAAGCCACTTACAGTATAAGCTGTTGTAGGGTTGGTTAATGACAGAGATGAGCGAATTGATTCTGCAGAAGTGGAATTCGATACGAATTTCAGGAAATCTTCGATTCTCCACAATTCTGGATTTCCTGATGCTTCGTGGTAACGAATATTTAGTAAGGACCTTTGTGACATCAGAGACGGCCACAAGATATTCTCTAGTGATGTGATTGGGTAGCCGTGTCTTTGCTTGTTAGCAGATCTTTCCACATGAATAAAAGTTGTCTGTGCTGGAGAGAGAGAGAGAGACATGACCGCGGCATCCAAGGGCTTCCGCCATTTTGCCGCCCACCCCAGCGCTGTTTATTCGCCGCAAAGTAATTCGGATCGAAGCGAATTTCTTTGGAACTTTGAATCGAACTTTTGAGAAATTTGCTCATCTCTAATGACAGTGAACAGACCTTTTTTGGCTCAAAGTTCAATCTTGCTATCAAGAAAATCAGCTTTTAATCTGTATTGATATGAGCAGTTCGGTGCACCCAGGGCGTGGCTGCACTTGCTATAGCACCTGCTTTACCTGTGGTCACTGTCCAGAGCCCTCAGTAACATAAAGATCCTGATATGAGATAAAGCTGGGCTGTCCCCCGGGTGTACCGTACAACTAATTTGCATACAGATAAAACGTTGATTTTTGGAAGACATTTTCATCCAGGATTGACTGAAAGCAGTGGTTTGAAAAACAATCTATATTAAAGGGGTTTTCTGCGACTTCTATATTGGTATATCAATATCTGATTGGGGCGCACTCGCGAGCACTGCAGCCTCTTCCCTGTGCCGATGATGTCATGGTACAGCTGAAGCTCCGCCCCATCCATTACCAAGCTCATCCATTATGATATGTACGGCACTGTGCTTGGTATTCAACGCAGACGCTGACGCACTCAACCGAACTCTGCATCCTCTTAACCTGCTGATCTCTGGGGGTCCTGGCTGTCAAACCCTCACCAATCATATATTGATGACCTCTCCTAAAGAGAGGTCATCAGTATATGTCCCAGAAATCCATTTAAAGGGAATCTATCATTAAAAAAAAACACTTTTAAGCTAATGGCACGTTGGAATAGCCTTTAAAAAGGCCATTCTTCTCCTAACTTTCATTGATGTCTTCTCTTAGCCGTTTCTGTAAAAATACGTTTCTTCAATTATGGAAATGATCCTCACGGAGCACCTGGGCGTTCTTCCTTGGTAGCGAGCACCCACCGCGTCAATGCTTGTCACCGCCCATTAGTCTGTTGTGGTGACACCCATCTTGGTCTTCTCTTTTACTTCCTCTGATGCAGCGTTGGACGGCAGAGACTGCGCATAATGGACCGCCATTTTCTGGTGGTCCATACTGCTTCTCTTGTGAAAGACCACCGGAAAATGGTGGCGGTCCAGCGCTGAGTCAGAGGAAGTAGAAAAAAGAAGATACAGAGAAGACCAAGATGGGAGTCACCACAACAGACTAATGGGGGATGATGCGGTGGGTGCTCGCTGCCAGGGAGGAACGTCCCGGGTCCTCCGTGAGGATCATTTCCATAATTGAAGAAACGTAATTTTACAGAAACGGTTGGGAGAAGAGAACAATGATAGGTAAGAGAAGAGTGGCCAACGTGGCATTAGCTTAAAAGTGTTTTTATTTTAATGATAGACTCCCTTTAAGGCTACATTCACATCTGCATCAGAGTTTCCGTCAGGAGCCGCTGGCACAAATTCTGCCAAAAATCTCAGATGAAAAGGCTCTGCACAATCTGCTTTTTCATCCGGGAAAATAACGGACACCAAAACACATTTAGCATATTTTGTAACGTTTGGGAGCTTTGCTTTATGTACTAAGGCTGGGGGTAAATGAAGGACTAATAATCCCGTGTATACACATACTTATCCCAGGTGCAAATGAATGCCATTGAATCTTCAAATATTTAATTGTGTAATCTAAGGCTTGTATTATATTCTGGTTTCCTGTTTTTTTTAGACTATATTGGATATGACTTTTGGGGCAGGAGGTCACACCACATCAATTCTGAAGCAGGCTCCTAATATTAAAGTATTAGCGCTAGACAGAGATCCTGCTGCGTATTCAATAGCTCAGCGTCTGTCCTGCTGTGATGGGTAAGTCCAATATTTCATGAGCCATAGTAAGAAGTAAGAAATGCACCAAATCTAGAACATTTCTAAGCGTTCTTCTTTTTCTATATCCTCATTGCCAAATACTGTAAAATAGAAAATATTGTATACAATATACGGTAGTTTATATATTATATGTCTCGGATCTTTTGCTTTCCATTTACACTAGTTCAGCAGGACTGTGCAAAAGTTTTAGTCAGGTATGGAAAAAAGTTTGGTGGAAAGTAAGAATGATTTCAGAAATAGAATTAATCATTCATTTTGACTTGACAAAAATTAAGTGAATGAAGAAAAGAGAAATGTAAATCCCATCAATATTTGGTGTGACCTTTGCCCTTTGGAGGAGGAGTCCTGGAAGTGATGATCCGGCCCCCACAGATATAGCCCTGATCTCATCATCCAGTCTGTCTGGGATGACATGAAGAGACAGACGGATTGGAGCAAGCAACATCCACAGAAGATCTGTGCTTAGTTCTCCAAGATGGCGACGGGAACAACCTCCCTGCCCAGTTCTGCCAAATACTGTCTGCAAGTACCGAGAAGAACTGATGGAAGGCAAAGGGCAAAGGTCACACCGAATATTGATGGGATTTACATTTCTTTGTTCATTCACAGTTGTGTTAATTGATCCTTAGGATAACCCATTAATATTAGATCGAGTGAGGTTCTGGGGGTCCGCTGAGGTTACTGCGGCACTGTCCTATAGACTTTAATAGGGCAGCACCTCTACAGTTTTTACAGCGAGCTTCCCTGTCCTTGTACAGCTGATCTGTGTCGGTCCCCTGCAGATCTAAAATTGATTTTATTCTAAGGATAGCCCATCAATAGTAGAAACTGGATAACCCCTTTAAGATCCGTTGCTCTCATCTGTCATAGGAAATGTGAGCTTAGCCGTACCAAAATAAACCAATATAAGAACGTCGAAGACTACTTATGACTTCCTTCTGCAAATTTGCATTGAGTTGTCTCTTTTTGAAATGCCTATTTTTGGTTCCCATCTGTATCATTGGAGGCATCAACATTTCGCCATATGGTGTAGACGGATCATTTACGGATCTTGGACTGGATTATTCTTCCTATGGTTTGATGGGACCAAAACTAAAGCAAGTCTGGTCTATTGTCTGGAAAGTAATATTCGACCCTAAAAACTATATACATGCTTGCAAAAATATTAGCCGGGTGAAGCGCGCGGCGAGGCAGGGTGACATTGCTTTTCTGAACTGCAAAAGACTTTTCTCTGTACATATGTTTATTTGTTTCAGGCCAGTGAAGCATTTACTGAGCTTTTATTGCAAGTCCTGAATTTAACACCATTTTCAGAACTATAAAGTACATTCTTGTTAGTGTGAGCATTTACCCCGTTGTGTGAGATTTGTGTGACATTTGACTGGAGGCTGATAAAGGATTTGCAGCAAATAACACTTTGTACTTTCCAATGAGGGCCATTACTCCCAGCTTGTCTTTGCTCTTTTCTTCTAGCATTTGTCCTGTAAGCCATGCGCTCTACAAACAAATATGCTATGGATTTCCTCATTTCGTGGCTGCATTTTACCGAAATGCCAGTTCCCAGTTGCATTGCTGCATTATTTTTCGCACTACTTTGAAAACCGAATTGTGTACTTAGTTAATGGGATAATAGAAATGTCTTCGAGTTTGTTACATAGGACACAGAGCCTCTATACGAGAGTTTACCAAACCCAGGTCTATTACCCAAATTTATATTATCCAACCAAAAGCGGGGCATTTAAAGTTGACTTATAGGGGTTGGCCAGAACTTTTTTTTATTTATGGTTTATCCTTAGGATAGCCCAGTATTTGATCGCAGGGGGCTGACAGCCGGCCCTCTCACGGACCTGCTGTTCGTGGCCACTTTTATACAATACTATACACTGCACTGATTCAGAGGTATTTGGCTCCATGCTCTGTATAAATTTCAGGACAAGCTACCATGTGTGTACGTAATAGATAATACTATTTATCTGGTCATTATATAACTTGTATCCTATATATTTAGCATTTTCCTCTGCAGACTGTTTAATTTTTAGTTTTCCCTGAGCTAGTGGGTGGAATCTAGCAGCTATGATGTCTCCCATACACTGGAAATGGTGAAAACAGTAGATCCTGCTCCTAAACTCTCTTCACAATACTGATGTGAATAAAGCACTTGGGATTAGATAGAAACTTTCTGTTTCACGGCAACTACATGCCTTTGCTTCTATCTGCCTTTTGTCTTGCCTTCTCTATTCCTTGATCCTTTCTTCTCCCTTGGGAGACCAAAATTTAATTAATCAAAGAGTTTAGTAGGAGCCAGGTAAGTGGAGAAAATGGCATAAAAAGTTTCTTATATTTACTTGTACTATTGAATTATTCAGAATTTGTTGAAACGTTAGTGACCATTTACAGATCAAAGTTGGCGGTGGTAATTTGTTACATAACATAAAGATCAATCAGTTACTGTATATTTTTGTGTGATATCACAAGTGACCTGATGCAACAAAACTAAGGCCGATCACTATGACAGTTTTGACGTCACATCTTCAACAGTCAGTCGTCACTCTTAACTTTAAACCTTTTGAATTAGGTTCAGGCGTCTGAGGTATAAACAATTTTTACCAGTCACAAGGTAAAGAAAAATGGACTTGGACTTATCACCAGAATATCCCGTTATGACGGTCTTGCAGCTCCCGTGTCTTCAAGAAGTGAAACTTCTCGCTGGCTGTGATGTCCCGGATCCCTTCCGCTGAATCTGCTGATTAGCCTCAATGGTCACGTGACCATTTATACTAATCAGCGGCATCAGGAAGAGTCTCTGGGACATCACAGGTGGTGACGTCAAGTGTCCTTCTCTGAGACTGCTGATTGGTCTCAGTGGTCACGTGTAGCGGGGAACTTCTGCCGGAAGACAACAATGGACTGGCAGGACTGGAACGTACTGGTAGGCACTGGCGCATCCGGGAAAGGCAAGTATTTATTTATTTTTTTTTTTTTTACTTCCAACGGCCTATATAAAATATAAATTTTTTTTCCTGGAGAACCCCTTTAAGTTATGTATTTCTAGTATGCACTTGAAGCTTTAGAAGTTGGGTGTTAATCTGATTGTCTGGGATAGAGCATTCCAGAGCACTGGTACATCTCAGGAGAAGTCTTGGAGATTGTAGTAGGAGGTTCTGATTGTAGAGGATGTTAGTCTCAGGTCATTGGAAGGACATGGGTAAGATGGTAGACAGAGATGAGGGAGGAAGTGAGAGAGGTGCAGTGCTGTGGAGAGCTTTGTGAATTAGGGTGACAAAATTATATAACTTAATACTTGGACACCCCCTAGATATGGGGAGACAGTAGTATCTTTAAATTCCCTCCATCCTGACTCCACTGACAGACCATTACTTAAATGCATTTCTCTTCTATTCCTTTTCCCGAAAGAAAACACAAATAAAGACGTCCAAGTCTTAGAGAAAGTAATCACCATATGGCTACGACACAGATCCAATGTGCGCACTTTGCTCACCATTTCCAAGTTTAGAGAAAAAAAACAAGACTCTCATGAAAACAACATGTTTTTAGTTTTTAGCATTTGGTTTCATTTTTTCTCTTTAAAATGCAAAATAAGTTTTCATGTTTTTGTGATTTTTTTTTTTTTTTTTTTTTTTTTTAAAGGTATTTGAATTGTCAGTTTGTATCAATTTTTTGAAAAAATATTATATATATTATACCAAAGTTATCGCTGGTTTCCCAACACGTGTAACAGAAGAGCCTGCAGTCAGAGCCTCGTTTTCTGTCCATAAATAATAGGCAGTGCTGTAAAGCCTTATGTTGACGTTGATGTACATTTTAATGTTGTGTAAAGGCGGCCGTGTCCCCCCTGTCTGCGCACAGCACACCGTTTTATAATGACAGATCACATTAAGCCGGCTGGTGCATTCATTGTGATTAATCATGTGCGGGAGCGCGGTACAGCCAAGTCACAGCTTTGAGGTTGAATGTGATGTCATCCATCACGATGGGAAACCCTATTGATTGTAGAAAATGGCTTACAGGGTCAAACTCATTTTGTTCTGATTTACACTTTTTTTTTTGGCCTAATTAAATAGTGTGAACTTAGCAAATACAGCCAGTTGTCACATATTAGCAAGCGCTGTCCAAGTATTTATTGGAAAAGATCCTATAATTTATATATTTACGCTGGCAAGAACATGTCAAATTGACATTTGTAGGATAAACTGGGTCGAAGATATTAGGAGGTTTCTCTGCAGTTTAGATGTTTGCAGATTATACCTGATGACTCAGTATCACTGTATTTATTTTGAGAGAGAGAATTTTAACTTTTTTTTTTTTTTCTACCTTTTATTTGTTATTATTATTTAAAAATATTTTTGACATTTAGGTTATCTTCACTTAAAGAGGTTTAAAAATTATTATTAGAGGTTAAAAATTTATTTTTTAAATAGGATAGGAGAGGTCAAAAAAAAAAAAAAATCATACTCCCCTTTCCCTGATGCTCCGGTGCCTCCCAGCGCGGTACGGTCCTGCCAGTCCGTTGTTATCTTCCGGCAGAAGTCCCCGTCGCACGTGACCACTGAGGCCAGTCAGCGGCCTCTGCAAAGGAAACGGGACATCGGTAACCTGTGCTTTAGCAGAAGGGATCTGGGACGTCACAGCCAGCATTTTGGGGGAGGATTCTGCCCCAAATCTGCCCCTCATTGTTTTCAATGGGAAGTAAAAACTGCAGCAGGACACTGAAAAAATAAGTGTCCTGCTCAATCTTGGCGCAGATACCGCACCTGATTCAGCCATGGATTCCGCGGCTCGAGACTCCCTGCTATATTCATCTGGGCCTGATCAGCAGCAGAAAGCCGCGACTGAATGCTAATGTCCTCCTCTTCATTTTCCACCGTGTGAACATAGCCTTAGATAGATTATGGTCACTTTTTCATTTCCCAATCTGGGTCATCGTTGCACTGATTATGAACATGATCGGTCTGGAGCACCGAGGGTGTCTCCAGTGCTCAGGACTTGCTCGCTGTGTTATGATTGGCCACTTGCCGCTGCTATGTGAGAATGACAAGGCCAGGCAGAGATGCCAACGTCTTGCCTGGCCGTGTATTCTCGCAAGAGCATCGTGAATCGCAATTTCGTGCATTCGCAGTACACCCGCTCCAGCCTGATGTATAAAGAGCAGTTCTGCACATGAGTGAATCACGGTGCAATCACAGAACTACAGGGCCAGATGAGCCCTGCCTGTCATCTCTTTCTGGCCCTGCCACTCTTGCATAGCAGCGGTAAGATGTCCAGTCATAATGCAGCGGACAGAAGCAATCTGGAGCACCAGAGACACCCTCAGTGCTCCAGACTGCTCATTTGCATAATAGGTTTTATAAAGTTATCTCTGAAATGAAAGCCTGGCCTGAGAAATGAAAAAATCCATTACATTCAGGTGACCCTAATCTAATAATGTGTTTATTTATATGTGCTCATTCCTGCTGACAGACTCCCTTTTAAAGGGTGTGTCTCACCAGACCCCAGCATATCAACTAAGACCCGCAGATAAATAAGCGAGGGTCACCTGAATCAAGTGTGTTTTTCCCTTGTGAATCGTTGCCTCTGCTGCTGAGAGATCACTGTTTTTCACCAATATGTAAATTAGTTCTTTGGAGCAACGAGGGCGTTGCGGCTTACCTCTTTGGAGCAGCAGTAGTGCCACCATTGCTCCAAAGAACTCATTTGGATATTGAAAAAAAAAAAGAGTGACATCTTGGTAACAGAGGGTAGATATGTTGGGTTCTGATGACAGACTCACTTTAAAGTGGATTTCCAAGTTGGATAAAAAAGTTGAGGTCACACCCCTTTGACAAGGAGAATGGTAACACCCAGTTGTCAGATAATTCATACATTTCTAAAGGGAGCGGCACAATGCAGAATTACTGTAAAAATTTTAATTGAGAATATGAGTATGTACTAAAACAGAGGTGTCCGTAGTGGGATCGCGGTGCTCAGAATGGGGTACAGCAGAATATTCGATTTTCTATTGTAAAACTTCTTATGTACCGGTAATGTCTGTAGATTATTACTGTGTGTTCTGCAGCAGCTTGAGCGATAGGGAAATTCATGACAAGGTAAGCCGGGGATATTGTGTCTACCTTCTTGTCTCTCCTTATCGTTCTTCCGCTATCAACCACCCACGTAGGGCTGGGGCACCTCGACCATCAGCTCACTTGCTCTGCGCATTTCTTTGTGTCTGCAGAGAACCTCTTTCTTGAAAGTGTTACTTTCCTGAGCTATTTCTGTTTTGCTGTCCTAAGCAATGAGCTCCTTTCTGCATACATAAAATAGTAAGGGGTCATGGAAAACGATGTATTGCCAAAGGCACTTCAGAACTAGACATTGTTATCTTAAAACTATATGTATTTCCTATGCACTGTTAGGAAATGCCTACATTACCTGCAGCCAAATGTCAATCTAATTAAAGCAGATCAATCACGGAGCCGGAGAATGGCTTGGATTTATAGGAACGTCCTTCCGTGTAGTGTTTATGGTTGGAAGAATATATTTACTAGGTCTGCAGTGCTGTGAATAAGTATGCGTTCCCTGCTAGGTGTCGCCTAGCTTATTCCATTGTTTGCTGCACTTAAAGGGGTATTCCAGCCTTGTCAGGTTATGGCATATAACTATCAAGACGCCTTGACGTCATGGTCAGAGAACATCTAGGTCTGACCTTTAGGACCCCCCATCAATCCCGAGAATGAAGCTTCACAGCTAGCAATAGGATATCACTGAAAAAGAGGTCAGATGAAGCAATGGTTCACTGCAGGATGCAGACAGGCCCAAATGGTATATGGTGGGGAGAATACAGGTGCAGAATACAAATGATGTAACCACTTGTACCTACAATCTGTGAGGGGTTAGAGGTCAGCATTCCAAATGCCCACAGTATTAGGCGCTGGTCACATCATAATGCATGGTGCACAGTTCTGATTCACAGCCTGTTACTGATACCCAAACTTTTGGTGGACAGCCCAGCACACTTACACATAGGCCCCATTAGTATCGGCCACCCATGTTTCCCTCAATCACTAGTAAATTGTTTTTGACTTTTGTAATGGGACTCACACGACATGGGCACGCTTGACGTGGGTTGCAAGCTTGTGTATATTTACAGGATTCAGCTATGCCCTGTTAGGAGCTGGTACTAGTGGGGTGTATTGATCTAGGTGCTGATAGAAAAGTTTGGGCGTCTCTAATATCATGTGACTGACTCCTTGTATTACCCTTATGTGTGCATTTGCAATATTAGCATCCATCCCTCTCATGGATTGTGGGTGTATTATCAGTATTATGCACCATTTGGGCCTGTGTGTGCCCTGCACTGAACTATTGCTACATTGTCATCACATGATTTATAATAATGTCCTTTTCAGTAGATAGCAGTAGGATTTCCATCTGGTAATTCAGAGAGCTGTCGGTTTCCCTTTTAGGTTCTTCTTGCATTTGGTCCAGAAAACAGAGGGAATTATGTATAATAAATACGAGAACCGTTATTAAGTGCAGAATGAATGAAGGAGCGGGAAGAGCAGGAAGTCTGTGAGAGAGAGCTTCAGCCAATAGCTGAAGCCCAGGAAGTGATGTCACATGAGGGCTTTGTTTTGGCAACCTTACTTGTATAACCCAGTAACATACAGACATTGTGTTATTTCAGTGTTGTTAAGGACCTTGCAGTGCACAAAGCACCCTGGAAACTCGTATTTAAGGAATTAGAGTGAAAGAATTATCCAGTCTGATATGTTACATGATCCTAGTTCCCCGAGTTGAGAAAATGTGATAAAGTAATGAAGCAACCATTAAGCCTTTATTTCCCTGTGATGCCAGGCCTCACCTGCTGATTTCTGTTTACTTGGCTACAAATGGGTTATAGCCATGTACTCCATGTGGCTTCTGCAACCAGCCATTAGACTGAGGCCAGTGACTGACCGCAGGGTTCTCGTGTGTACGATTGAACTGCAGCCATGTAAACAGACCAGCAAGGAGGACCAAAATGTAAGAAATGCTTCTTTTGGGGGTTTTTAATCCTTCTCTTCCCCCTTGGGCAATTTTTTGTCCAACTTAGAAAACCCCTTTAATGTTTAGGGAATACCTCATGGTCATGTCTACTTTATGACGTTAGGTTAACAACTACATTGTGTTCTTTTGGTCCATCAGAGAACCATAAGAATGGAAAGACTGATGCAGCCGGTTCCGTAAAATGACGGACTTGAACAGACCCTGAAGGACTCCACTGACTATAATGGGGCTGTCAGGTTTCAGTTATTTTCAAGCAACTTCCAGCAATTTTCGATGGACACAAATGGAGACTCCTACACAGATGTGAATATAGCCTGAGGATTGTCTTTTTGGATACATGGATTCACTTAATTTGGTAATATAGGGGTCTTACAACTTCTAAATATGAGACTTCAAAACATGGGCTTAAAAGTGTTTGGCCACAGATGCAACTTATCCCCTATTCACACAAGAACACTCAAAGACGAGAACGGGGCTGTTGTGCAGAGCGCAGTGCTTCTGCCTCTGGCAGCAGTCTCGTAGAAGAGAATCAGCTGGTCCCACCCAATTTAGCAGGTTTCGAAAACATTTTTTTTATGTGTACGGTGGTCTTAAATTTTTGAAAATGTCTATATACAAAAGGAAACCAGATTGTGTATTTTTTTTTTTTTTTTATTTAGTGGTCCATCTCACCAATTACAAAAATCTACTTGGGTAAATTTAGCTCTTAAAGTGAAACTCCAACACTCATATTGCCAATGAGAAATTAAAAGGTAATTAAAGGGGTTGAATGAGATTAGATAGAAAAAGAGGATTGTTGGAGAATACCAATAAGTCCTACTCATTGTGGTGCTCGGTCCATGCCTAGACCCATTCTCTTCCTCCTAGTTCAAGCTGTCTCCCTGCTTTGCCAATATAGACTTTTTAGCAGTGGTTTATCCAGGATGGGGGTCGTGTTTCAGGCTTTCCTATGTGTACTGTGCTAGGTGGCTAGTCCAGAGTCGGAGGAAGTGTTTTACACTGCTAAAGTACAGTATGCAAAGAATAATCTCCGAAACTGGTTTACAGAAATGAATAGGGGACTGGGAAATGGAGGAACCATTCCAGATAGATTACCAAGGCGGGGCTCCAAATAATTATTATTATTATTATATATACAGTATATTTATTTATTTTTTTTAAGGATCACTTAGAGTATTCCAGTAATTTTAATTTATCCCGTATTTGCTTGATCATTAGTCCTACATCTGGGACCTCATAAATCACAAGAATGGAGAAGCTGGCCACGTCTATGACGCTGCTGGGAATAGTCAAGTACAGCGCTCGACTATCCCTGGCCCATACACAATTAAAGGAGTGGCAACATATTTGAGCTGCCACTCCATTAAGATGGGGCGACACGGGATCCTAGATATTATGACCAGTGGTTGGACCCCCATCAATCAGACAGTTATTCCTATCCAATGGATAGGGATTAAATTAAAAGTACTGGAATAACCCCTTAAAGAGAACCTGTCACCAAATCTGAGAAGCCCAATGGCATCCATCATGTGATCGGCGTTGTCACCCTGAGCATTTTGATGTTTTTTTTTTTTTTTAACCAAATCTGTTCAGCTCTTCCACAGATATAAGCCCTTTTATTGTTGATGCAAATTATGGTCTACAAGCCAAGTGGATGTTAACACTGCATGGCATACAGCACATAGCAATCCCGTCTCCAGAGAAATCACAGTGTTACCACCCACTTGACTAATATACCCATATTTGCATGGGTATACTAGTCCAGGGCTTATATCTTTGGAATAGCTGAACAGATTAGGATAAACAGAAGACCAAAATGCTCAGGGTGACAGCGCTGATCAGATGATGGATGTCTTGGGGCTTTTAAGACCTGTTGACAGGTCATGGTTTTAAGACATTCCAATAATATGTTCATGATCGATATCTTTCCATGAATACATCGTTAATATTCACAATTATTTGCTTCGCATACATGAACATTTCCCAGTTCCTGGTCTCCGGATCCTCCTCCTCGTTTTTTTATGTAACACAAGCGTCTAATGTTTAGAAACCACAAATGTTTTTCAGATCATCTGTGTATAATGATACAGGATTTGTGACAAAATCCGACGATTTAACAAGGGGTTGGCTGAGGCAGCGATGTAAATCGGCCCCAGGGCAGAAAGGAGAACCTTGTCGCAGTACAAATGTCAGGACAGCCGCCTGTCCGTGTGCAGGGGCTCAGATAATTGTCTGCAGACTCAGAAGGATGTTTTTTACTATGCATTTTTAATATCGGCACTATTACTTTAACAAGGAAAAAATGGGTCAGGTCTTGTTATCTATGCAGTGCGTGGGTAGGAATCCTTTGACGAGCTTTCTGGGGAAGCCTCTGACTTGGGAATTGCGGCTGAGATTGTAGGAGAACACAGATAGATTTCTGTCAGTAGCAATGTATAATACAAATAAACCCTTTCACGCCCACTGAAAGGAGAGGCAAGAAAGGTGCATGATATCTACCAATTAACCAATATCATTGCAAACTTTTAAGGCTAAGGAGCCTACGCAGAGCCTACACACAGGAGACAATGTGTTCTTTTTTAATATACTGCATAGTATCAGAAATCATGGCCCAGAAACAGGAATTAATGAATCCTGCCGAGTCCCATATTTTACACTTCTGCAGCTGATTCTGTCTCTCTTATGTTTAACACGTTCACTGCCTGGGAGAATGAAGCAGCTATGGAAGATAAAGAAAAGGGGGCAAATTAAAATCTAAGCAGTTTTTATGTTTAATCGTTTACCTTTTTTGGATTCCCCCCCCCACACACACACACACACACACACACACACACACACACACACACAGGATTTGATTTTTTTTTTCTCTACTTTGAATTTTTTTCAGTCTTTTTTGAATTCCCCCCCCCCCCATTTTAGGATTTATTTTTTTCACCTTTTTTTAGATTTTTTTTTTTTTCTCTTTGAATTTTTTCACCTTTTTTTTGGATTTTTTTTTACTCCTTTATTTGAAATTTTTTTCACATTTTTTTTTATTTTATTTTCTTCCTCTTTGGATTTTTTTTTTTCACCGTTTTGGATTTTTTCAAGTTTTTTCTTTTTTTTTTTTTTTTTTTAGGGCTTCTGTAATAGACTCGCTCTAATGACGTCGCACACCTACCCTGTAGTATGTAGCTTGTAGAATATAAAAAGACACGCCGTATAAGAAAAATAGAAGGATTTGTTAACATTTTATGCAGAAAATTCATTTAGATCAAAGGGAATCGTTCACCAGGTATATTCTGTCCTCTCTGAGGGTAGCAGAAAGTAGCGACTGAGACCCTGATTCCAGAGCTGGTCACTTACTTGTGAAGAACCGGTAGTTTTTTTTTATAAAATCACTATTTATTAGACACAGTGGGACCTGATCACCTCCTTTTATTCCACAATATTGAGTGATGGAACATCCCTGCCCTTTCACTGCAGATTGACAGCTTTTTGCCTATACTGATCATAGGGAGAAAGCTGTCAATCGGCGTCGTTGGTTGGGGGAGCATTCAGCTCAAGAATACAGAGAGTCCACTGCATGCACATGTTGTTGTAAGGACTCTAACACTTTGGTCCCGCTGCAGCTAATGAACAGGGATTTTATCACCACAACAGGATCTTCACAAGTAAAAGTGTCCCAGAGCTGAAATCTGTCACTACTTTATGTTGCACCTTACAGGTCCGTATAAATCCAGCCACAGATTCCTTTTAATAGATCTTGCATTGCTGCTTTGGCCATTGTGGTTCATGTATATCATGGTATATTGTTGTATGAGACAAAAAAAAAACTTCCAAAAACAGCACCACCTTTATATATGGACAGTTTGTGGTATTACAGCTCACTAGTAATGTGCTGCAGCACTACACAAACCAGTGGAGCACTGTTTGTGGTAGACATCAGCCAAGTTTTTCTAATCTTGCACAACTTCTTTAAATGGAGACTGTCAGCAGTTTTGCCATCATTGACCGCCCCATATAGGTGATGGGGAAAGTGGTTTATGTTGGTGGTCGTACAGATGGAATGAGTGGTTACTCATTCACAAGTGTCAAGGGGGCGGTCCCTTCCTTTGCAGTGCCTTAGGTTCTCTGCATTGAAAGCTTCCCAACCTGTTGCCTTTGCTCTGAAAGCGGCTCAGCTGACCAATCGGGAGAGGCCGGTGAACATTCAGTGCAAAGAGCGCAGGACACGGCACATGTAGAGATCACCACCTGGGACATTTCTTATCACAGCACCAAATTAATTGAAACTTGGATTCCTCAGTCATGCAAAGTGATCGACAATCCTTATATTGACACTATTTCCCCATTACCTAAAGGAAGCTTCAAGTTGTCAATTGCAGAGGAGAGGCATGAAAATGGGATGCCCTATACACACATACAAAAAATAGCAAATAAAGAGCCCTGACATATCTCCGTCAACAAAACAGTAAAAAAGTCACAGGAAAATCGTTCATTTCCAAAAAGTGATGTTTTATTTGTAAAACATAATAAAACGTATATAAATCTGGTACTGCCGTAATCGTAATGAGTCGCTGGAAAAACCTGTCATGGCATTTTTAATGCAGAGAGAACGCCATAAAAACAAAATACAAAAAATGATGCTAGAATTGTGGGTTTTTTAACATAGAACCCCAAAAATGTTAATAAAAGTGCCAAACGAAAGAACAACACGTCACGCAAAGAATAAGCCCCCACTTTGCAATGTTAAAAGTTATGAATTTTGGAAGGTGGGGAAGGAAAATATGAAAAAAGTCGCCATTAACGTACAAACTACCTTACGTCCTTAAAAGATTAAAAGCTGTTCCATGTGTCCACTACTTCTTACAAACATACATTTGGTAGGTTAGCAAATTAAAAAACAAAACAAAAACCTTTATACTTATTTGGAGATGAGGCTGTTGAGTCTCATCGGACTCCTCTTTGGTGCTCCCTGTGCCTGCGCAGTTGTTCAGCGGAGCCAGGGCAATCTACCTTAGCTTCAGTCCACATACGCCAGACCTTGAAGTCAAGCTGTACTTCCCTTACGTCATGGCGCCAGCATTACCAGAGATGAGTCCAAGGAGACTCTTCTGCCTCAACTCTACATAAGTAACTTGTTCTTTTTTCAGTGTGGCCATGGCCCATGTGGAGAGGGCTATATGGGCCCCCAAACCAGTGGTCTATAATGACCTGTGGGTGGTTTGGTTTCCCAGATAGATCAGATTTCTGTATCTTTTTATATATCTGATGTTTTTGTTGCACTCTGTCAGATGGGAAGAAATACATTTTTGTTAAACAGCGGAATCCACAGCCGGCAATCTCGCCAGTCTTCTAGGCCACCCTCTGTAGGTGACTTGCTCTAACTCTTGTTTGCTATGGCTTGCTATAAGGCGGTCCATTTCCTCTTGTGAAGTGGTTAGCACATAAGAGGCTACGGGCCGGCATTGTGATGTATAATTCACAATGCGTTTAGTCACGTCATGAGCTGTAGATTAGATGGTTCGTGCCTACCTGTATGTGCATACTATTTGTAGCCGGAGTGATACATTGAGTGTTCACATATTAAAATGAGATGAGATGTTCCCCGCTGATAATATATGCTGTAGGCATCCTCCCTCATAGACAACTGACCACATTAGTATGCTGGATATCTGTGCAGTGCTATTGGATTTTCTGAGTCACCCTAGTTTTCTAATTAATCAACTCAACGCACACAGGAACTCATTCATCAAGCCTAACAAATTGCCGAGAAGCCGGATAACTTGTTTGTAGATCTGGATGGGTACATACAGTATAACAAGCACAAGTCTGTCTAAATGCATCGGGCTTTCTGGCTGATGTGGTCATTGTGTAGGAGGTGATCGCTGTGAACCAAGGCTCATCAAGTTCTATGAATCGGCGTAGACATTGGGATCCGCAACTTTCTTTTACAGCCTTTGTCTCGTACGACAAGTTTTTATGCTTTTACAGGTAGCTTGTGAAACGTAACCTGTCTGGGTGAAAGATCTGTCTGATCTTTTTACAGGATAAAGATGTTTACAGCACCTTGCGTTTACTGCGACAATAATGTGAGCTGTTGGTACGTAGACGATGCACGGAGATGGTACTTAAAGGGTTGTCTGACGAAGTTAGAAGAAACGGAACACCAACTTTTTCATTTATTTATTAACGCCAGATAAATAAAATATGACTTTTTTTTTTCTACAATTTTTGTAATTTTCTGATTTGTAGATTTTTTTTATTGTATTTTCCGTCCATGATTATGGAGGCGGCCATCTTGCCTGCTCTGTTAACAGCATTTAGTGATCTGCTTTACAGCATAGTCATGACCATAGGCAGCAATTGCTTGAATCCGACTCATCGAGGTCTATGGGGAGAGTTTTGTAGTTATGCTATATGCAGGGAGGGGGAGGAGATAAGATGTGACATCATCTATTGTCAGTAGTGAATGAGTCACTATGAGTGTTATCTGTAGAGGTTTGAACTTCTATTGTGATCCTGTCGGTCAGGATTGTTTGTGATGTAAGTGAGATGACTGCTGCAATGAAACTCAATACTGAATTGGCAAGTATCATTAACATTAGACTTAGTGGCCAGAATGAAAATTGCAGGGTTTAGAACATTTTTTGAAATGGAAAACTAAACAGAAGATTAACAAAAATTCTTAAAAAATATTTCACGTAAAAACTTGATTTAAAAATTATTCAATCAGTTTTTGGTGACACTTTTTCTTTAAGTTATTTGGCTCTTGTCCAAATGTAAATTAATAAAACTTACCAATATAGTTCAGTTATGAATACTGGAACGTTGACCGCTTTCAGATCCCTCTCCTGGTCTGCAGTCTCTACTTCAGCTTTCATTCCAGCCAGGGCTGTAGAGTCAGTAGAGTAAACCACCAATTCTAACTCTGATGTTTCTATTTTTCCACAGTCCAACTCTGACTCTAACTACTTCCTAAATGGCTGTCAGGAAGAGCAAATCTCCTCTGATTCAGGAAAAAAAAAGCTAGTTATTGATTTTCTTTGAAAGTAAAGCACAAGCTATGCATCTAAATGACTAGAAAATACCAATAATTGTATAATATAATGTCTTACCGCCTGATGATGATGCAGAGCTGGCGCCTCTGTCAGTGCAGTGATTGCAGTATCCAAAACTAACGGCACCAATATCTCAGGAATCAGGGTATATACTGGCAAAACTGAAAATGCACTGAATTCAGTGACTGTCCACTTTGCAGCAGTATATAACACACTCCAAGTTAGGACATGTAAGGTCCTCTTTAATCACATAATCGACAAAGAGAGGAGAAGAAACTGCCTTTCCTGAGTCGGGAAAAACGAGGAGGTGGAGGTTTCTGAACCAGGACAGGGATGTGACCAGTACAGTATTCTGGAATATATTACATTATTTTTTGAATTGCAACCAAATAACTTTTTTGTCATTGGACAACCCCTTAAAGAGGACCTTTCACCAATTCAAGTTCTTAGCATCTTTTAATAGGTGCTCCTTCACTGATTCCAGCACAGTCGGAATTTTCCCTCTAGTCCCCTCCATTCCCGAGCAATAAGCACAGTTAGTTTGGGTGCCCGACTTACTATTTAAGTTCTGTAAGGTCAGAAGGGCGGTGTCAGGCAGGGGGGTGTGATTCAGAGCTCCAATCAGAAGCAGCCAGTGTCAGAGCTCAGAATTACACCCCTTTGTTTGCCCCCTACCTGATCCCGCCCTCCTGACAGTACAGAGCCTAAATAGCATATCAGGGACCAAAACTAACAGCATTGATTGCTCTGGAATGGTGAGGGCTAGAGAAAAATTCCAACTGTACCAGAATCAGTGGAGCAGAAAATATTAACAGATTCAAAGAGGTGGAGGTGATGAAAGGTCCTCTTCAAAGAGCTGTTTGGAAACATGGGAAGAAGATTGGTAAAAATAGCTAAATTCTGTTGCTCTGATCACAGGATAATCTAAGGCTTCTGCAACTTTTTCCACTGGGACTTCACCTGTCATTATATGATGATACTTTAATTTGACTTTCATTTGTCTTGTGAACTCTGTATAACATTAAAAGGAATCAATTATCTTGCTAAAGCAGAGATCGGTACAGAGAAGTAAAGACCTGCACGGGTTATGTTGGAGTCTATAAAAAAATTCTTCTCCAGCAAGGCCTCAGTAACAACAAAGGGGACCTTACTGTATAAGAAGCATCGGTATAACATAGTAGATAGATTGGAGACGATCATTTAACCATTTCTTTTATAAACTATGTTATAGTTCTCACTTATTGAAAGTAGAGCTGTGGAATCAGCCAAACATATGACTCTAACTCTAGTTCTGGCTTCATCTTCGGTGACTGGTTTTTGGTAAGTAGACACCTTAGATTGATAGAATGTAACATAGGATTAAATTTGATAAGCTTTCCTAAATACCTTTCTAAGTAAATATGCAGCAAGCTAGGACTGAATACATTTCTTGTACAATATTACTAACCTATATAATATTTATTATGTTTATTTTAAAGTCAGAGTTGGGGTCCTACTACATGACTCCTATTCTGACTCCAGAATTGGGCTCCATTTCCGTGACTCCATAGTCCTTATCCCCAGGCTATATGTAGGAGTGTTGGAACAGGGGTCCAGAGACTACTGTGGTGGGGGGTAGAGCAGTGGAGGCCGAGTCCTGTCTTAACATTCAAACTCTGAATCTGATGGAAAAAAGTCGCGTGCTCAGGAAGAACGGGGGACTGAGCAACCTTCTTGTAATGATCATACACTGATCACCTACAGTATGCTGTGGATAGGGTCCAGTTATAATGCTTTATGAGCAGGTCCTTTTATCATGCGTCTTGTGTAGGACTCAAAAACTTGGCTATTTTTTTTTCTTCTCAAGAAGAGACATCATGTCCATTGGTCACATGGCTATACCACATCTCCATCTCATTAAAATGAATGGGACTGGAGCTGCAGCATGGTCATGTGATCAACGGATATGATGTCACTTCCTGAGAAGAAGAAAGCAGCCATGCTTTCAAAGGGGTTGTTAAGTTTCAGACAAATATTGAGAGACAAATGTTAGTCTTTGTATAATGAAAAGTTCTACAATTTTCCAATATACTTTCTGTATCAATTCCTCGTTGCTTTTTAGATCTCGGTTTACTTCTGGTGGATAAAAAATTAGTCCATGGTCACGTGATATACCGTCCATGGTCACGTGATATACCGTCCATGGTCACGTGATGTACCGTCCATGGTCACATGATGTACCGTCCATGGTCTTGTGGTATACCATCCATGGTACAGTATGACGTGACCATGGACTGTCCATCACATGACCATGGGCTGATTTTTATGCACTGGCAGTAAGCAGAATGAATGACAGCAAGCAGAGATCTAGAAAACCAGGAGGAATTGATACAGAAAGTATCTTGGAACATTATAGAACTTTTCATTATACAAACATAACATCAGTTCTGGCCCAAAAACACTCAAATGTGGGGCCACAAAATATAGAACAGGTCCTATTCCTGTCTGGTCCAGACTCATTCAAGTGTATGGATCCATGAAATCCACGTTCCAGGACCCTATTCCCCCCTACTTGGGGGGAAAGCGATTGACTTGCTTCACGTGTATGGGATTCCGATGTGGCGAGTCTAGAGCTCTTCCTCTCGTAGGCAATATGTTGCCTTGGCGTAACCTAATGTAAGAACAAGAAATGGCTGTGCTGTTTAGGAAGACTTTGACCTGCCAAACGCTAAATACAATGTGATTCATGTACAGTCAGGCGGAGCCCATCTGCCTTCTTAATCACTAAAAACGCTACAGCCTTTGCTATGCTATTTTTAGGCAGGCGAACACGTTAATAGATTTTTGGCACATTTAAGTAAAACCGTGCTTTCACTTGAAATTTACTTGAGTCTAGGCCAAGGAGAAAATATTGCAGCGTGGAAAATACATCTTGATCGGTGTCCAAGGCGTGGGCCATGTGTCAGGGCACTCTGCTTTATACAATTAGATGCAAAACAGTGACAAGTGAAAGGTCCTGATGGATATTAAGTTATTTACGTTTGAGACCATATGTCTTTATGAAGCTGACCAAAAAAAAGAAATCAAAAATCTTGAAATTAATTAATGTGTAACTAAGAATAGGTAGGTGAAAAAAATCAATTTGTAAAAATTATTTGTAGTTAAAAAGGATGAGAGCAACGGACTTCAACAGCGACAGAGTGAGGAACACAGACAACCCCTTCCATCTGTGTCCATTGCCATTGACTCTAATGTAAAAAACACGACGGATTCTTTTCTTCTGTCTTGTTTACTTTTGTCCCAAAAGTATTCTATTGCTTGAATATTTTTCAGGCGGCATGGGTCACTTCATGTCAGGTTATAGTTTGCCCGCCTCCGGTCTGCTCACTCTTAATCCCCTGCAGCCCTACAGCTGTGTTGTCAGAAGGCACTTTCAGCTAAAGGAAGAAATTTCCATAAAACTTAAAGGTGACTTAAAGTTCTAGAATGTATATATTTAGATATATCTAGGGAGAACCCAAACTTTATCCGCCAGACAGTGTGCAAAATCTGCTAACTAATGTATGTATTATGTGAAACATAATTGCATTGTCTGTAGGTATCAAACAAGGGATGACCTATAAACCTATACTGTATTATAGAGGTCCAGGACATAATTTCAGCACAGTAGATAACATAACTATGATTGAGAATTCTTTCCCACCATTGTTTAAAGGGATTGTGCAGGATCTCAAAAACATGGCTGCTTTCTTCTTCTCAGGAAGTGACTTTATGTGTGTTGCACAAATGGCAATAAGACTTCTCCATCCCATTATAATGAATGGGACTGAGCTGCAGCACGGTCATGAGACAATGGACATGATATCACTTCCTGAAAAGAAGGAAGCAGGCAGGCAACCCCTTTAACTGCTTGTTCAGAAGACCTAAGGTGTCTACCTGTTAATAGGTGAGGGTAAGGCACCGCTGCCTTCATTGTGCTTCAGAAGTAAGGCAACAATGTAGGACAGGACCGATTACACCGCCCCATAATCAGAGTATTTCTCAGGAAGTGTTCGTAGTAACATTCATTACCAAAAATTGCCCTCTACCATACCCTTGTATGAACTCTCATCAGTTCCCATTGAAATCGATGGACTGTTCATGTAATGCAAGAACATTTTGGATGTCCAGATTTGTAGACTTTCTTTATACTTGTTTCCCACTGTGATCTTTAAACTCAGGATTCCTGAATAAGGTATTTAAATGACCTTTAAATGGAGTCTGTCACCAGAACCCAACATATCAGCTCAGCCCCCAGAGATAGATAAGGGTCATGTGAATCCGTTTTTTCCCCTTGTGAATTGCTGCCTCATTTGCTGAAATGTAGTTGTTTTTGTCAATATGTTGATGAGCTCTTTGGTGCATCGATGGCACCATTTGCCCTCATAGTTCCAATGGGCTCATTGCTATAATGACAAAAGCGTCAATATCTTGGAAGCAGAGATACCAGTTTACAAGGGGAAAACATAGTTTGATTCAGGTTACCCTACCTTATCTATCAGCAGGGCTGGGGTGATATGCTGGGTCTGGTGACACTAACCTATCTATCTGCAGGGCTGGGGTGATATGCTGGGTCTGGTGACACTAACCTATCTATCTGCAGGGCTGGGGTGATATGCTGGTTCTGGTGACACTAACCTATCTCGCAGGGCTGGGTGGCTGGTCTGGTGACAGTAACCTATCTATCTGCAGGGCTGGGGTGATATGCTGGTTCTGGTGACACTAACCTATCTATCTGCAGGGCTGGGGTGATATGCTGGTTCTGGTGACACTAACCTATCTATCTGCAGGGCTGGGGTGATATGCTGGTTCTGGTGACACTAACCTATCTATCTGCAGGGCTGGGGTGATATGCTGGTTCTGGTGACACTAACCTATCTATCTGCAGGGCTGGGGTGATATACTGGTTCTGGTGACAGTAACCTATCTATCTGCAGGGCTGGGGTGATATGCTGGGTCTGGTGACACTAACCTATCTATCTGCAGGGCTGGGGTGATATGCTGGTTCTGGTGACACTAACCTATCTATCTGCAGGGCTGGGGTGATATGCTGGGTCTGGTGACACTAACCTATCTATCTGCAGGGCTGGGGTGATATGCTGGGTCTGGTGACACTAACCTATCTATCTGCAGGGCTGGGATGATATGCTGGTTCTGGTGACACTAACCTATCTATCTGCAGGGCTGGGATGATATGCTGGTTCTGGTGACACTAACCTATCTATCTGCAGGGCTGGGGTGATATACTGGTTCTGGTGACACTAACCTATCTATCTGCAGGGCTGAGGTGATATATTAGGTTAACCAAAACTTATCCACAGTCTAAGTGATAAGTATAGGAGTCAGACCACTGGGACCTCACCGACGATGAAATGGAGTTCTGTGTCCAATGATTTCTGTGGCGTGGTGGTTGAGTATGTGCACTGCTACTCCATTCAAAATCATTATAGGACTGCCAAATAAAGCATTTAGCTATCCCCAGCAGTTCCATAAAGTTTCGGTCGAGTGCAGTATGCTGTTCTACTTACAAGGTTGGTCACAGGATCCTTGTGATCGTTGCGGCTCCAGCTACTAGATCATACCGATCAGAGACTTATCACCTATCCTTTCGATTACAGGAAATCCCCTGTAAGAACAGCCTATGGATTCCATATGATAATGTATCAGTGCTACATGCTGTACATTCTAATGTTTTCACAATATCCTTTTCTCTACTGGAGAATATGAAGAACCTTCTAGACTATTATCCGAGAGCAAAATAAGTTGTGAATCGCAATGAACTAATTATGGACTGTTAGTATTGGGAAAGCCATGAAGGTTAATATATTCCACCACAGAGAGCATTCCCATTGCTTGGACTCACTTGTTATATATGTTCCTAATGTAAATTTCTGTGTATTAATACTTTTCTGGAGCGTCGTTCGTTTGTGTGTATTATTTTTGCATGTTGATCAAATGCTTCCATTCATTTAGTCCTGACTCCGACCATCAGTCAGATGATAATTTCAAGCAGCTTTGACGCACATCTCAAAAGAAAGGTCAGCCTGTGGAATATTTTAAGTCTCGATGGCAATTTGAGCAGAGCTTTGTGAAAGGAAATACTTTGTGATGCATTTTCAGAACTAAGCAAACATCCCCTGATTATTGGTTTTCTGATGTTGTTTTGCTCTATAATTAAGTTTCAGAAATACATCAGGTTGCTCCGGATAGTGAGTTAGCGATTGATTGGGCTTTACATAGCTTTTGCGTCACTTTTTTTTTATTTGCAAATTATGTGCTAAATGTTTACCACTGGGCGAAATATTGACTGATCAAAATAGCCACAGAGTTCATTCTAGGCCCTTGATGCTCATGTATCATCGGGTTGCTTTCATGTAAGTACCTGGAAAACAGCCCATGGCTCACAACTGAAATGGCTGCCACTTATCGGGTTCATACATCTTTGTTCTAATATATCAGTAACGTGGCGTAGCTAACCTTTCTGCAAAATATGCATAATAAAACAAGAGTTAGGGGAGAATTATGAAGACTGGCGGGGGTGCGCCTCATTTATGATAGAGTGCACGACTCTTCATAAATGAGGTGCACCCTTCACCGGGCCATGTGTCTAGAGGGAAAAGTATGCCAGCTCGGATTTTTGGCATAAAGGATAATAAAACTGTGTGGGGCCAGTGGCTCCACCCACTGCATGCTATCGCAATGCCCACTTCTTGGAAAAGTGGCAAGGGCAGCGTAGAAAAAAAAAGTTGCAAATTTTGTGCGCAACAACCTGATTTGCAAATAAAAAAATTCCAAAATTTTATGTCCTGGACGCCACAAAACTGGCATGCAATATATAAGAAATATGCCATTGTATTGTATGCCCATTACTATTATCCGTCATATTGATGTGAATAAACGATTGAAAGTGATAAAAGTAATAAAGTACTTGGGGTGATCTAGAAACTTCCTATCCATTTCCAGCATCCCTTTACATAGTTTTTGTTTCACTTTTCTATTAACAGGTAAGTATATCTTTGTTCTAATACTTCAATGATATAGGCTACCTAATTTTATAACAAAGTTCAAATAAATAAGTAGTAGAAGTAATAAAAAATGAGAAACAATTTTAATAATTTTTTTTAGTTTTCCCTTCTGTAGTCTCTAGCTCAGATTTTTTAGTTTTCCCTGAGCTGGTTGGTGGAGACTAACTGCTGTGATGTTTTCTATACACTACACATGGAAAGTAGAGGAGAACAGGCTCATCTAAGGAAAAAGATGTTATAGCCCTCAAAACCGCATGTACAAAAAAAAAAAAAAACTGAACCAGGGAAAATAGTCTGGTAGTGAAGTGGTTAAGGATCCCATATACAATAAATTCATGCCAACCAAACCTACAATTTTCGACAGGGTTGGCTGATAATCATATTTACATGGAGGTGACCCAACTCTTCCCCTACAGATGATGTAGGAGAGAAGAATGATTGGAATTGTTGAATTTTACATTCCCAGTCCTTTTGCTCTTAAGGAAGATAAGTTGCTGCCAGAGGAGTCCCCCAGCTGCTTCCCCCCATGTCCCCATTCAGCTGAGCTAAGTGTGCATGTTTATGGTGGAGTCAAGAGAAATAGCTGTTGGCCAACAGCTTTTGAAGGCATGCGGACACCTAAAGCAGTGCTACTGAATTTGGCTTTGTAGAACCTGGTTTGGGCTTCACCAAAAACAGCAGATCACCAAAACCTATTTTACAGTCAGTATCGGGACAGTAGACGATATCGCCATCGACTACCATTGGATTTAGCTCTCATTTTTAGATTATTCTGATTATGATGTATAGGTGCAAGTGGACAAGTTGCCCTCACCTCCTGAGATGTCATAAAGTGAAGTAAGATGTCCTCAGGTCACCCATCAGACATGGTATAGGAAAGGAGACCGAAGTGTAAAACGAAGTATCAGTCAAGACAGCAAAGAGAATGTAAAGCGCTGGCTGGACTTCTGTATGATTTAAATCCATTGTTTATTTCACCTATCATTTATAGCTTTGACAGCTGGACAGTTATACGCACATCATGGGTTAGTAAGAGTGTCTTCGTCACAGCCGTCACAGTTTTTCCATAGCAACAGACCATTCTTTGACGTTCCTCCTGCTTAGCAGAAAACATTGCTGAGAGTGAAGTTCACTTAAATCATTCCTTCTTTATTCCACGACTTTTCTTTGGTTAGCACATCACTTATGAGGAAGTTTACAGCAAGAGTTTATATCTAAGAGTGTTTATTGCTATAGGACTAGTGTCATTGGATGTTTTTGAAAAATGGCTCTGTAGTTTTTGATGCAGTTTTTTGATCCACAGCCAGAAGCGGACAAGTGCAAGTCCTTCCTTTTTTATTTCCCATTCCTTTTTACATCCACTTTTTACTTTGGTTTCAAAATCTGCTGTGAAATGTTTTCAAAAAGTTGTGTGTGACACCTCCCTTAGACAGGCTATCCGCCTGTTTTGCCATGCCTAGTTTCAACTTGTCTTGACCTGGCCACATAGATTGCATAATCCCACATCCCTTTTTAGTTGCACCTTATTACATAAACAAGGACTGCATGTTTGGCATCCCCAAGAAACTGTTTTAAAAAGGTTGCCCAGGAAGTATAGGAAACTCAGGGGCTACCGGGGTAGGTGTAAAGCAAACAAAAAAAAAAACATGCTTGTCTATCCCGAGCGCCCTGTTGGGCAGTCCTGGTCTCCTTTCCCTCATGTGCCAGGTCTGAGAGATCACTGACCTCACCTGTCACTGGAGAGGGACCGGTGACATCACTCGGATACATTACTGGCTTACACCCACCTTGGCCATCTTTGAGTTTCCTATAATTGCTGTAGAACTATTTTAAGGACACGTTTCCTTTAAAGAGAATAACCCACGTATTGCTAAGTGTAGGTCCCAATTCGTAATATACGTTTTGCAACCTGGTATCCCCATTGGGCCGATTCTTATCCTTCAAACTACTCCTTTGAGGTGTAAGTCTTGTGGTTCAGCCTCCGATCTTAACGTACAGAGTCTTGGACCCCACTCTACTCCTCCTACTTGTTCTTGGAGAAGACCATTGTTGGTCACATGATTGAGAGCTGGACCCTTCCACAAAATTGTGTCATGTGTATATATGTGTTATGCTGGCGTAAGGCCTGAGGGGGAGGGGTTGTACATGTTGTTCTTTCAGTCAGAACACTTGGAATAACATCTGAGTTCATTCTGTGATTCATTCACGTCTAGGGGGGCTTCTGATTCATTACGTTCTGATGACACGGAGAAGAATAGGACCTGCTGTATAGTCATCCGTATCATCAAAACGGAAGGGATCGGAAGCCCTTATAGACATGAATGCACTTGAATGACATTTAGTCATAGTGGTCAGACCCCCTACTGATTGGATGTTGGTAGCATATCCTAGTGATACTCATACCTTGGGAACGTAGAGATGTGACTGAACGCTGCATAAGTCATGTGCCGAGGCAATGGTCCAATGCACAATTGGTATATTGCATGGGTCACAGTCTAACTGAGGGAACTGTTGTGTGATACTTGCCAGACGTCACATGTTGGACTCAGCAAGTAATAAAAGGATGTGTCAATGCAAAACCCTTCCTAATATATATCCTGTTTAAATTCAGCAGTTTATCTGATTTATTTTCAGGTCGTTGACCACAGCTGTGATGTTTCGTTACAAGCTCACTAACCCTCCATGTGAGCAGTTCAGTCAGTAAATGAAACATCACCACAGCACGTGACCTCCTTGGAGCCTCTCAAACTGACCTCAGATGTGGGAGTGATATGCAGATATGAAGACTGAAGGAGAAATCTGACACAATACAGACCCCAGGACCCCAGGGAGTTTGCACACAGGCAGTGTCTGTGTCCAGTGATTTAAGGTCAGGGGAGAGTGGAGAAGGGAGGAGTACACCGAGAGTGGGAGCAGGAAGATGAATCATGGGAAATGTAGTCTTTCCATAACAATGATACAAAGATCAGTAAAGGGTGCACAGTGAGTATTTAGCACTGCTGTGGATGTATTTGCAGATAATCTTTGGAAGTTGGATAACCCCTTTAACTGCTATACTTTAAAAAAAAATTCAAGGAGACTTGAACATGCAGTTGCTTTTACAATATACTGCAACTGTATTGCAGTATATTGTAACATTAAGCAGGTGTCTGTTAATCCCCGCCTCTGGCTGCAACCCCTCGGAAACGCAACAATTGTATCCCCAATGGGTTGAGAGAGAGAATGACCCCCATCCACCTGTATCTGGATCAATTATTATTGAGATTCTCTTTTTACCCTTTTCTAGAAATGACGTTAAAATATATCAATGTAAGTTGTGTCAAAGAACACAGAGAATCGTAATGAGAAATGGGAGGCAAATGCTATAAGAACATCCCCGTCTATGCGCCTGCTTTCTGCTTACTCATACCCACAGGTCTCTTTTTTTGTCTGTTAGCCCAGCCATCTGTCTCAAATGCTTTTTTATTTGTTCCGTTCGACCAAACTGTAATATTTTTTTAAAGCTGTAGTAAAAGGATATTTCTTTTTTTTTCCTCCAGTTTTTTCCTTTTTTTTTTGCTAGAACTGAGCCATTAGGGCAGCAAGTGACAGAAGAGCCTATTTTAGTATCATCTATCACCCTGGTTAACGTTTTGCTGGGCATAAATCATATAATGTGAGGTTGCATAGCGACAATTTAGTTCGCTGTACATTCTATTTTTGTAACTTTATTTAAAACTGAAATATAACTTGCTGTACCTGAAACCCCAAGTGAGCCAGTTATTGGAGTGTAAGAAACTTCTGACGTCAGAGCAGTTATTTATTCCACTGGAGACCATTAGCAATGCATTACCCTTTGGCACTTTTGTTTTCAGAAGCCTAGTTAAAATTTTATGAATGGTTTTCACCAATTATTATTTATTTTTAGCACTAGAAGAGCAAGGCACTTGTGTATGTGTGTGTATATATATTATACGGAGCACATTTATATACATGAAAGATCTGCAAAAATGTAACACTCTGATTTTTTTTTTTTTACTTTATGATAATTGTATTTTTTCCCCCTTTCTTACATTTCTGTAATTAAAATTGAGTTCTGCAGGATTCTGCCTTGTCAGTAAGCTTCAAGATTTTCACGACTCATGCAAGACATATTTTCATTTTGCTAATTTTTATTCGTCTTCCCATGAGGTCTCCAGCTTCAGCCATGTACTATGGTTTAAGTCCCTTTACTGCTAAGTCATTGTAGATTATCCACTTCGGCAACCAGACTTTCTTTTTTTAACCCTATAGCTAATTTTAAAGGGGTTGTCCCATATATAAAATTTATTTTTACACCAGGCAAGGGAATTTCCTATGCTTCCTCTTCGGCTGACGTAGTAATAAATGAATGAACAAACGTGTAATGCATGGTCAGCTTGAGTCTGTTTTCTTAGAGACTCTGCTCATAGACTGTCATGTTTAAAGAGGACCTTTCACCAACTCCAACTCTTTGTGTCCTTCAACCTCTCCATTGATTTTGCCGCAGTTGGAATTTTTTCTCTAGTCCACACCGTTCTCGAGCAATCATTGCTGTTAGTTTCAGCACAATTATGCTCTCTGTTGTCAGGTGGGTGCTCCCTGGTTTTTCTGCTTCTGCCTAGGACCGCCCACCTGACAATAGACAGCATAATTGTGCTGAAACAGAATTTATTGCTTCGGTAAGGTTAGGGCTAGAGAGAGAATTCCAACTGCGGTAGAATGAAGTGAAGTGACACCTGTTGAAGGATTGAATGAGTTGGAGTTGGTAGGGCCTTATACACAGCCAGGGATGGCCACAGAACTTGTGGGGAAAGGCTATTTTACCTTGGTATGCATTCTGGGGCTTCTCCATACCATATTGCACATGGACAAGAATATGAAGAACAAAGGGAACCTCGTGGCCCTGTTTCTTGGAATCCACTTTCCTCAGCTTTTATGGGTCTTCCATGGCCACAACCTGGCTGATACTTAGAACTTACCGCTGCCCTCGAGCATTCACATCCACCCTCGTTGCTGCAGATAAGTTGGGTGATGGACACATGGGGTTACAACATACTGCCACATACCAGATCGGTCATTTAGATAATGGAGTGGCCTCACCTTTACAAGGACCTGCTAGCACATCACTTGTACTAGAGCCAGAATGCTCATCCTTTCACCCTATGGATCAAGGGACAGCATCGTCCTCTCATGCAGCATCCTCTCTCCTTCTATCTCATCTGAGGATGCTGAAGATGTTGGGGAATCGATAGCTTCTCTTTCATCCCTCACCTTGTTAGACCCACTGCCAGCAGATTTTACTTTGAGGTCCTCCTTCAACCCTTACTTCTTTTAGTCTACAGTACATACACAGGCCTATTCTATCCTCTCAGACTTAAGCAGAACAATTTTAAGATCAGGTTAATCCCAGAAAAGGCAAAACCTTGGCCCTTCTTTTTGAACAGATACTGGGCCAAACTCTCCCTGCTGATGATACTATTGCAGATTCTTCTCAGATTTCTCATCCAAAGAACGGGGATCCTTTAAGACCTAGAGAAATTATTTGCTGTGTGCTGGATTGAAAACATTGAAAAGATATTCCAACTACAGTCAGAATAGTGAGGTCTTGACAGTTTCCGTCTACCCAGACCTGCTCAGGAATATATTGTAGATGCGGATGTGTTAAAGTCCTTCACGATCCACTATTAAAATCAGATTTTGTTCTATTTAGTTCCGTCTACACCTCATTATCTGAATATGTGTAACAGGCAGCAGGGTTATTGCTAGGACTGAGTTTCATTGGAAAGTGCTTGGTGTCACTTTATGCCACATGCTTTCTTCTGAGTCACTATGAATGTGGTGACCCTGATTCTGATTCTTCAGGCTTGAGGATGAGAGCCTAGCAC
Source organism: Leptodactylus fallax (assembly GCA_947044405.1). Lineage (NCBI taxonomy): Eukaryota > Metazoa > Chordata > Amphibia > Anura > Leptodactylidae > Leptodactylus > Leptodactylus fallax. The sequence goes on from CAMRHE010000204.1 coordinate 2,948,050, forward strand.
TTCATTTCACATACTTGTACACGTCTATGCTTTAGAGATATTTTAAGCTACTCAACATATATACTTGCAGACACAGACTATTTACAAAGTTACTTGCAGACAAGCCAGATAATATGAGCCTTCAATTATGGCCATCGATGCGTTGGCTCTCGAGAACACTCACATTTTTTAAAAAAAATCTTGGATGGAAAGAAACCTGATGGCATTTCTGTATCCCATAGGTTTCTACTTATGTTTCTTCATCTAAAAATAATTATTGGTATCATTTAGAGCATTCTACAGATGCAGGGACGTGGAGAGAATCAATGTACATGGAAAATAATAGAAATTAAACATGAAAATTCAATCTCAGTGTCTTTGCTCCTGTTTCTTCAGCTTGCAGATGTCACTTTAAGGTTACCATGACTAATAGTCAAACTCTGCCTGGGTCTGCCAAGCCTATCAGAACTTTGAGACGTAGACGCTATCAGGGATCGGCTTCACCGTCCAATCCTGGCTTCAGGCAGGGTATTTAAACTTGGCTCTAGCACAGTCATGGGGCTTGTTCTTCTAGATTTCCCCTCTGTTTCTGATTTGGCTATTACTGTGACCTCCTGGATTTGACTACCACTTGGACATTTCTCAGGCTGCATTTTGGCTATTCCACACTTTCCTTTTTGACTTCAGCTCATTTATAACTCTCTGTAACATATAATAATTTACAGCAATACAAGTTTAGTTTGCCTGAGACAAATTCCTAATTATTCGATTTCATTAAAAACCAAACAATTTGTGATATGAGTCGAACCCAGGTCATGCCGAAGCGGTTCGCCCATCTCCAGTAGCTCTACAAGACTTCTGGCCTTCCCCCTGACGTTATTAAAACCTTAGAATGTGAACAAGGGGGGACCAGCATGTACTGTATATTAGTAAGTGTGCTTATCCACTGCAGTGAGTACACTGTTGAACTACCCCCTCCCCCCCACATAACCCTTTTAAAATGGTTGTTCTCCCCCTTGATTTTTTTTTTTTTTTTTACGAAAGTTTAAATAAATGGTATAAAATATTAAACAGAGTAATACCTTACTGATTCTTCCCCCCCAAATCACTCTCTTGTTGCGGCTTTCCAGGTTCCCTGCTGGTCTCTGAATTTTCAGTAATGAAGTTTCGATGTGGACATGTGACCAGCTGCAGGGGTCACATGTCGGTGTTGAAACCTCATTGTTGGAAACCAGGATACAGAGGGTGATCCAGGATCTTCTCCCTAAATTTTAAAGTGTACCTTCAATTATAAAACATTTCTAAAAGGAATAGTACAGGTGAATATAAGAAACTTTGTAATATATCTTATTAAAGAAAAATGTTTCCTTCACTTTTTGGACTCCATTTTCTATATTCACCTAACACACAAGTCTATGGAGGAGAAGCGCAGAGGAGAAAGCTGAGCAGTGGTATTGTCTTATCTAGTAACATAGCAGTGGCAGAAGAGCTCTCTGACTTAGGGTGTAGCAGAGTTTAGCAGCTGCAGCTATTTGTATGTCTTTTCCTGAAGCCTCCCCCTCCCCTCTCCATAGAGTTCTATGTAAAAAGTAACTCAGCCTGATAAGTGGAGAAGGAAACATATTTCTTTAGTAAAATATATTACAAAGTTTCTTCTATTTACATGGACTATTCATTTTTTAGAAGTTCTTTCATAATTGTGGGCACACTTTAAGTACTACTACTGTATATTTCACTGACAAATCTTTAAGAAGTTACATTTAACTCATGTGAACTCTTAAGTAAGACTTCCCCAGTTCTTAGTCTGTTCTTCCAGCTATTGGTATGGCAGTTGAGTTAACCAGTGGACTTTTTAGGATGACCCCATACATCAAAGGCGACTGTTTTGGAATACCATATAGCTGTTTTTCTGACATTAAGCAATAGAGCAATGAACTTATTCAATCAAAAAAGACTTTGAAGCACAAAATATACATCATGTCCTCGTGAATGGTAGCTTTGTTCAAGGGGGCTCACCATATAGTCATCTAAAGCGCTACAAAGGCTGATTTATCATCTTTTAATAAGACAGAGATGTAATTGTGATCTTAACACATTGCAGATCTCACTAGATACATCCTGCAGATATAGGATAAGAATGGGGCATTTGATGACATTTGAGACACGGGTCATAATTTAGGACTAAATGGTGGTCCTCCAGCTGTGGAGGAAAGTCATGCCAGCCTATGTCTTGAGTGGTATGTTGGCAATTTCTGAGTCAACAAGGTCCCAAATCTTAGGAACATTTATTTCGTAATGTGACAAGACCTTGAATCAAAGACTCTAAACGTGTATTAAGCTGTTCTTCTCCATTATAATGAGTCACTTAACGTTTATTGAGACAGAAGAGTCTAATAGAACAAATGTTACTCTTATCTACTACTGCGCCATGCGTGATAATCCCTGCTCTGCTTCATTATCATTCCTCGGCATGTTTACCATCGCTACAGACAGTAGAACTTTTGTTTCAGGAAATACAATTGGTTAAGAAAGACGTTCAGTATCTTCACTTCTTTCATGCAGGGGAACATCACTGAGCTGCATTCATTGTGGACAGACTGAATAGCCACTGGCTATGGGTATTGGTAGACTCTCTCTCTGGACAGTTTTCCACTGACAGCTTAATTTGCACCCTTGTTTTCCTGCTTATTGAGCTCCCGAGTCACTAAAGTTCAGATTGCCCCTCTTCCATCACATGGTGGCTTCTTTCTGGATTTTATTTTTGCAAATATACTAAATGTCAGATCTGAATTTTGGGATTGTGGGAATGGTTGGGATCCAATGTGCATAGTGTTCCTTGAGATGTAAATGGAGTTTGGTGAAAAACGTCAACACTGATCAACCATTGAAACGGCTGCCAAACTGTTGTGGAAATCCTATATAAGCAATTCCTTATTAAGTCGCAAGTAACTGACAAGACCAACAGACAGCAAGTAAATAAGATACCTGTAATTCAACACAGCTTTGGCTTGCATAGTCTAAGAGTATTCACCAAAGCCTACGGCAAGGGAGGAAGGACTTTGTTTGCCAAAGTGAGCCACCCTGTTTTATTGTTCTCTAGTTCCTTTACCTTTTAGTCATCTTATTCTATTTGAGTTTTCTTGCCATAGACATTTTATAGAATATTTATAGGATATATTAATAATTAACTATCAATCACATGTATCAGGTTATACATGTCAATAAAGAGGGGAGTGAGCAGGAACTGAGAGACAGACAGAGACTGAAGCCACCTCAATGGACTGTAATAGAAACATCTTAAAGAGGACATTTCAGCAGCTCCATCAACTCCAAATCTTTGCATCCTTCTATAGGTGCTGATTTTAGCACAGTAGGAATTTTTTCTCTAGCTTCTACCATTCCTGAGCAATTGGTGCAGTACAATTAGACTGTCAAGTGGGAGGTCCTTCAGCCCTGGACTGCCCACCTGACTGTAGAGAGTCTAATTGTACTGAAACTAACATCACTGATTGCTCGAGAACAGTGGGGGCTAGAGTAAAAATTCCAAGTGCTCTGGAATCAGTAGAGCGACATTTACTGTAGGATGGAAATAGCCGGACTTGGTGAAAAGGTCCTCTTTAAGTGCTTTTTTACATCAGTACATGTCAGTGTTTCTCTATATATGTCCTGCATGATCCTGGGCCTCTTTCTGAAAGAGAGAAAGTTATAAAGAAGATCCTCTACTTAATGTAAATTGCGTATAGAGGTTATTCTGTACCTTCCAGCTCAGGGAGAACTGCAAACATACAGTAGCTAGAGCCTGCAAATAAGCAAAATACAACTGGTGTAATAGACTGAAATAGGGTTACTTCTCATGTACGCACGGCAGGTTATCCTGGAAAGTCACCTGAAATGGCAGGTACGTCTTAAGTGAACACTCAAATATTCAGGCAGCGTGTTCTGGAGCCAAAGCAAGAAGAGCTGAGCAGATATACCGATATACTGTAGCGATTTGTAATGAAAGATTCCATATAATTGGTCATTTATTTATTGAAATCTCTGTTCATTCTAGGTTTAGGAGTCCAGTGGGTCGTCCTACCCATTGATTGACAGTTTTTCCTTTATAAGTGTATATAGAGACAGGACCTCCCACTGGACTCCAGCATGACAGATTCCCTTAAAGCACTTTATTTTAACTTGTCCTTAAAATTGGATCATACACATCACTTTATTTCTTTGCATCAGGTATAACATACAGCCATTGTTGGGCAAATTCAGTGAATGTGAGAATCTACTCCTGTCGGCGGGAGTCCAACCTGGGGAAATCGATGGAGTTCTTATTGATGCTGGCTGTTCATCCATGCAGTTTGACAGACCGGAGCGAGGCTTTTCACTGAGTAAAGATGGTCCCCTAGACATGAGAATGGATAATCACAGGTTAGTAGCTCGTAATAAACTTTTACTTGACATTTACTGTTTGTTGCTTTGATATTTTTGGTTAAATTATTTTTTTTTAATCAAGAACAGAAGTTATACAGTAGATTTGTAACAATATATGCAAATGTCTCAACCAAGGCTATGCGGTAACTTAAATGGGTTTTCCAGTAAGAAGATGTAACACCCTATTCAGTGCATAAGGGGTAACTTACTGAGTACGACCCCACCGATCATGACAACTTGCAGTTGGTCTGAATTGCATGACAACGATCCATTCATGTCAGATGGGACATAGATGAGCTGAGCCAGCGGATCCAACTGAAATTGAGTGATGGTGAACATTTCTGACCTATCACTCTATTCAGACTAGTGTATAGAACGCTCCAGTTGTCGTGATTGGAAGTCAGACCTCCCCCGATTAACTACTTTACCCCTATCCTTTGGTTAGAGGGTAACTTCTTGTACTGGATTACCCCTTTTAAGCTGTACAATTCATTTGCACTCCATCATATTATGTAGCTCACGGTTCTGAACAGGATTATGTTTGTACTAAAAGTTAAACACATATTGTAGATGTTACCTTCACCAGTGATCCACAACAACTAACAAACTACTAGTCATGGGACAGAAAAAAAAAAAAAAAAAATTATATAACTGACCCTCCGGCACTGCAAAAAATTGTCCTATAATAGCTTACCATTACAACACCAGACAGTAAACATCGTCAGGTATTCAGACTACTTCACAGACTAATTTTTAACCCAGATGCAGTGCAAAAGATTTAGGCAGCCATATAACAAATGTTGCAAAGTAAAAATGCTTTGTATTCATTTTGTTATTTGACAAAAATGACTTATGAAGTGAAGGAAGAAAAGAGAAATGTAAGTATCATCAATATTTGGTGTGACCTTTGCCTTGCATCAGTTCTTCCCAGTAAACCTGCAGACAATTTTTGAAAGAATTCAGCAAGTAGGTAGTTCCAAACATCTTGGAGAACTAAGCACAGATCTTCTGTGGATGTAGGCTTGCTCCAATCCTTCTGTTTCTTCATGTCATTCCAGACAAGACTGGTTGTCACATATGGACCACCCTAGCACATGTTGTGGGTGCAGCTGTCAGGGGTCAATTCACTCCACTCACTTAGTCTTGCACTTACCCTTCATTCAGGCTGCAAATTGAGTGTATATCGCACCCCAACACAGTCAACACGCCCAAATACACTCTGCCACCACTACTAACTTTGGGCTCAGCAGAAATCCCACTCACATATGTACGCCTCTCAGGTGCAACACACACTTTTAGACTAAGGCTCCATGTTGCAGAAATGCAGTGTTTTTTGTTGCAGATTTTGCTGCAGTTTTTTGAGCCAAAGCCAGGTATGGATTGAGCAGAAAAGGACAAGTATAAGAAACTTCATATATATTTCCCTTTCCTTTTGTAGCCACTCCTGGGTTTGGCTCAAAACGCAACAAATAAAGCTGCGTTTCCGCAACATGAAACCTCAGCAGCCTAAAAAGGTAATGGGTTCATATAGCAAACATAGTACCATTAAATTTAACAATTTAATACCCAAGGGGGTTCAGTGCTATATTTTAACAATGGACAAATAGATGACAAGACAAGCAAAACAGTTTTTAAAAATAAAAGGAGAAAAGACATAAGAACCTTGTAACTTAGAGTCCTTTTGTTTTCATGGAGCTTTGGGAAGAAATATGGCTGACACTTGGCCTGTTCGCTGGCTTTTAAAGTTCCAAGGCATTCCCAGTCTTTGTAAGCTCCTGCCTTGTGCTTAGTCACACATCCTGCCAGGGTGCCCTCCTCCCCCTTATTACATCTTGGAAAGCTGGAAAATAATACGGCCTGCACAGAGGCATAGATGAAACCAGTCATCACTTCCAGGAATCCTTCTTCAAAAAGTAGTCATACCAAATATTGATGGAATTAAGATTTCTCTTTTCTTCATTCACTTCCTATTGATAGTTGTCAAAAACAAACTATTAACCCTTCTATTTTTGAAAGCATTCTTACTTTGCAGCTTGCTTTTTTTTTTTCACACCTGCCTAAAACTTTTATGCAGTACTGTATGAATAAATTGACATCTAGATCTTTCCATTCCCTCTGTCATTAGGGCGCATCCCTACACAGTCTAACACGGCACTGATCGGAGTGTGTTGGGAAACATCCTGTGACGGGGAAAAGTAAAACCTAGTGTGTATATATATGTATAGAATACTCGAGTCTCCACAGATTGGCTACAACCTTCTCCTCTGTATCAAAAACTCCAGTTACTAATAAGGAAACATTTCAGATATTTTCCATTTTGGTTTTTTTTTGTTTTGTTTTTTTTATTAATTTTGCAAGGTGACCCGTGAGGTGTTTTTCCAAATGTCCAGTACACATCCTAAGAAATGCTGCAGATACACATCACAACGATACAAACTACAATAAATGCCCCATCAAACACTCGGGAAACTGCCCGCACCGTCCTCATTGTCAGATAATTGTCAAGCCAATTTATAAAGCACATATCATGCACAGATATAATGCAGAAGACCGTTGCGGAAAGAGCACAATGAGGGGACAGCAGCAGTCAAAAGTCCAATTATAAAGTTTTGTTGAGGAAAGAAAATCCCCCCCCTTCCACTTTTCCTTCATATGCCGAGAACAGAAAGTGTGTAATAAATGTTATCTTAAATTCCTCCTCCAGTGTGTAGGCTGCAAACATAACAAAAATAGTCAGTCAACCAAGTTTTATTCCCATAAGTACATAAAACAAATCAACCTAAAAATTAATAAGGAGAATACGGATATAAATTTAACCCTTTCCCTTAGGGACACATTGAAGACGTTTCCCAACAATCTATTTGATGATATGTGGACAGGCTCTTTCCATAATGATCATGTGAGCATCTTGCTCTTCACCGTGTCACTAAGACTAAAACTAGCCCACTGAAGGAATAGGTGGGAGGAGCCTCTAGCCATGTCCTTATGACACATTCAAATTCCTGTTAAAGGAGTCTGTCAACCATACTGAGAATATCCAACCAGCCCTGCAGATAGATAGGTTAGTGTCACCAAAACAGTATATCACCCCATCCCTGCAGATAGATAGGTTAGTGTCACCAGACCCAGCATATCACCCCAGTCCTGCAGATAGATAGGTTAGTGTCACCAGACCCAGCATATCACCCCAGTCCTGCAGATAGATAGGTTAGTGTCACCAGAACCAGCATATCACCCCAGCCCTGCAGATAGATAGGTTAGTGTCACCAGAACCAGCATATCACCCCAGCCCTGCAGATAGATAGGTTAGTGTCACCAGAACCAACATATCACCCCAGCCCTGCAGATAGATAGGTTAGTGTCACCAGAACCAGCATATCACCCCAGCCCTGCAGATAGATAGGTTAGTGTCACCAGAACCAGCATATCACCCCAGCCCCGCAGATAGATAGGTTAGCGTCACCAGAACCAGCATATCACCCCAGCCCTGCAGATAGATAGATATGCTGGGTTTTGGTGACACTAACCTATCTATCTGCAGGGCTGGGGTGATATGCGGCGGGCGCACCCTATCTGGGGCTGGGGTGATATGCTGGTTCTGGTGACACTAACCTATCTATCTGCAGGGCTGGGGTGATATGCTGGTTCTGGTGACACTAACCTATCTATCTGCAGGGCTGGGGTGATATGCTGGGTTCTGGTTATACACTCCCTTTAAATTAAAGGGTTCTCTAGTTTTAACAAATAAAGTTTGTGTATTTCACAATAAACACAAATAGAATTTTAACTTCCTCTTGATTTCTGTAAAAATGATCAGCAAATGCCCATCATCCCCCTGCTGGATGCCCTGTTATTACCAAATAGGGCAATAATATGCAGTAAACTGGCCGTGCGTATGGTCATAACTCCGAGCCACTGGTTTAGCACCACTAAACTAAAAAAGTTCCAGTAAACTGTATGTTAACTAAGGGCTGGCTAAGGTCTGAAATGCACAAGAGCAGCTTTTTTTGTCTATGATGTTTTTTCAAAAAAGTTTCAATACAGTTTTGGAATTTTATGACCGAAGCCAAATGCTGGACTTTCATCTTTCTTGGTGATTTCGGTGCTGCCCTTCACATCCATACATTAGCTATATTAGCAATATTGGATATTCCCCACATGATTGCAAGTTCCAGTAGAATTTGATGAATTATAATTATCCTTAGGATAAATTGTCAATATATGATCGGTGAGGTTCTGACACCTGGGACCCCCTCAGATCAGCCGGTTTAAGAGGAGACCTCAGGGTTCAGGTGAGCACTGCAGCCTCTTCAATGAATACCTAGTAGAGTGCCATACATTGCGTGCTTGGCATTACATGTCAGCCCCATTCACCTGAACATGCCTATAAGATAAGGCACGCTAAATCATGTAGTGCACATCACCAGTAATGACTTATTGCTCTGCCCACTGGTGTAGTTCAAGTTTTTTCACTTTATAATTGGGGTGAAGCTGCCTGCATCGGGGCTCTGTAGTAGAGATCTGGGCAGTCACTTCTCATTGAAGTTCATAATTTACAGATGAGTCTTTCCCTACCTTTCCCCTTGCCTTAAGATATCCTGAGACGAGTGGCACAAGATGAGCAACTTTGACAAAAATATTTGCATTTCTCACAACACCAGGCAGAGTAACCAAATAGTTTTTGGTTAGTTTTTTTCAGAGCTGGTTATCTCACACTATTCATCTTTGATATCGCAAGCCAAGAAATATCTTTTTCATATGTAGCAGTATTATTTTGGGCTATGGAGTTGGGAAGCCAAACCTCAGACTCCACCAGCTCCATTTTTTCGTAACCCGACTGACTCCTTCATAAATGATTGTCAGCCATGGTCAGTCAGAACCAGTAAAGCTTCTATAATTCAGTAAAAAGATTGTGCTTAAATTTCTATGGAAGTAGCAGTTAATAAAAAAAAAAAAAAAAAACACAGTTTGAAGTCAGAGTTGTTAACTTTTTTCCAATTCCGACTCAACCCAAAACTGGTCCTGACTCAACCTCTGTCGCCGCAGCCCTCGGAAGGACACATTTGTAGGTCTATCTTTTTCAGATGTAGCAGAGCTGCCCTTTCACTGGGAAATTCAACTGATTTACTTGTATCCCAATAGAAAATCGCTAACACATCATGATGGGTTCTGACACAACATCCTAGACTTTCCTGTATTGGACAAACTGAGCTCTACTGTATCTTTAAGATGGATGTAACTTTTTTGCTATATTATTATTATAAAAAAAAAAAAATTACAAGAAAACGACCAACCAGAATATATCAATTAAAAAAAAAAAATAAACCCCTAAACCCAATATAACCCACCCACTGGAAAAAAAAAAATGAATGGATGGATGAGCCTTAATTAGCAGAGTCCCCAGAGGCAGACTCCACGGCAAGATCGAGCAGGACGCTTATTCTTCTGGCGTCCTGCGGACAAAACCCCACAACGTCAGCGGCAAATTCTGCCATGTGAACAGACCTAATACCTAAAACATGAAATATAATCTTTTCAACTGCTTCCCAATACCTCACCAAACCATATACATCCAATCTGCACCCACCTGAAATATGTAGGACATTGTATCCCAATGGAACATCACTGGTAACACATGATGGGTCCAACCAAATAGCATACAAGACTTTCCCGCATCTGACAAACTGAGCTCCGTTGTATCTTTTTTTTATTTTTACTTTATTATAGTTAAATACAAAAAAAATCTCTCAGTAAACACAACCCCATAGTTGAAATTGAAATTCTAATATGTAAAACATCAGATATACGGTAATCTTTGCAACTGCTTCCCAGTATTTCACCAATACACAACACCAAACCATATGCCTCCTCTGTGCACCCACCCACAAACATTTCGGACATTGCATTCCAATGGAAAATCACTGGTAACCCCTCACGATGGGTCCTGCCAATTGGCTTACAAGACTTTCCTGCAAACTCAACTCTTCTGTATCTTTTAAGCTGGTTGGGTTAAATCCCGCTACAGTATGTAAAAGTTTTGACAGCACAAGAAACTAAAAGTAGGTGGATTAGGTGGTTGCATCTATTTTTGATTTTCGGGAAGGTTGCTTGGAGTTATTTTAGAATCTCGGAGGCACACCTATGCAGAGTAAGTGTGTATTTGTGTGTGTTTTTCCTTTCTTATGTCTCTGTGCTATGAAGCTTCACCTCTTGTCAATGAAAACCGACGTCAGGGAACTAATTGGCTCTCCTTGTGCGTAGGTATCCTGACATGCCCACCGCTGCTGATGTTGTGAATGCTTTAGATCAACAGGCACTTGCGTCTATCCTGAAAACATACGGGGAGGAGAAACACGCCAAGAAAATAGCTTCAGCCATCGTACAGGCACGTAGCATATACCCCATCACCAGAACGCAGCAGCTCGCAAGCATTGTTGCAGGTACCCTCATTAATTCTGTACTGTGTCTGAAAAAAAAAAAAATATTAATCCCCGAAGTCCCCGAGGGATCTATTTGTCCTGGAAATCATTCAGGATTTAATCCTGTCTATTCCTCTTTCATGTCACCCGTGCTCTAGATTTGGTATTCTATTTTGATTCTATTTTTGAGGTCCATTTTTTGGTTTTCTTCCACCATCTTTTACTGATCAGTCACAATTGTTTGTGAAAGATTTAACATCGAGAACACACAGAGACAGAAGATGCAGCCACAAGAACAGATGGGAATTTTGATCGCTATGGCTGCTTCGAAGACGCATTTGCACTTGTGGCTCAGCCTTGTCATTGTTTGCGTGATTCGTGATTTATCATGAGGCAAATGCTGTTCGCGGGCTGAGTTGTATCTTGATGCGTTTCTTAAGACTGTGGGGGCTTAAGACTGAATAATATGTGGGGCTTCGTGTTCGTGTTTCAGGTTAGAAAGGGATATATTAATTTAATCATAAGACGTGTTCCATGTATAATACATTAAATTGTATTAAATTCCATCATTAGGGCAGATTATATTCACCGCTGACTTCTAGTCAAGGAAAATTTTATTTAAAGAGATTATCCAAAAAAAAAAAGTGATACCTTATCCTTAAAGAGGACCTTTCAGCAAATCCACCAACTCGGCATCCTTCAGTAGGTGTTGCATCACTGGTTCTGGAACAGTTAGAATTTTTTGGCTTGGTAATCTCTCAGCACCCAGTATGCTAATTAAGCTGTACTGTCAAGTGGGTGGTCCCAGACTATGTAGTCCAGATCAGGACCGCCCACTTGACAGCCTAATTAGCATACCGGGTGCTGAAACTAACAGCACTAATTGCTCAGGAATGGTGTGGGCTAGAGAAACATTTCCAACTACGTTGGAATCATGAAGCGGCATCTATTGTACGGAGGCGAAGAGTTGGAGTTGGTGGAGGTCATAAATTTTACATTAGTGGGGCTATGACTGTCAAGACTCCTGCAAATCAGCTGTTTGTACTTGACCTTGACTCCCAGCATTGTAAACATCCCATGAGCTGAAGTTCTCGCTCACCATCTCTGTTATAGTGACCATTATAAATGGAAACCACTGCAGTATTCATAACCACACGAATATACAAGAGCAATGGTGGGTGAGGACAGCAGCTCCAACTTCTCTTTACAATTGAGCCATGATCAAGTAAAAACAGTTGATCTGCAGGTGTCCCAACTTTCGGACCCCTGACAATCTTAAGGATAGGCAATCAATTTTATAAAAGTGGAATAATCCCTTTAATGCAACATTTTTGATGCCGTCTCTGAGAACATCATAAAATTGAAGAAAAGAAGCTGAGCTCAGGGATATATGGGGTTCTATGACTTGCAGCAGAAGTAAGAAGCAGAGTAAACCAGGACTCCTCTATGAGACAGTAAGAGTCCTGATACCCACACACCCTAATCGACAGTCCCGCCCACACACAGTGATTGACAGCTTCTGTGTAAACACACTGATACAGGGAGAGCTGTCAATCACTGTCTGTGGGCGAGGTAAGCAGGACTCTTACTTTCTCTCCTAGGAGTCCTGCAAGGATTTACTCAAACGCTGCCCTAAATCATATAAATTCTATATACAAGTATCACAGAGATCAGCTTTTCTCCCTCACAGTGCTGACACCCACTAGGAGAATGGCGACACTTAATTTTTAAGAAAAGGTATCAGGAGAGCTGATTGTGACTGTCATCTGGACATGCACACTTAGGTACTGTATTACTGCTTTGTACAAGTTCTACAGAGCAGTAATCCCCTATGGTCCCATGCTGTACCTCCATATACCTCCAACCTCATACAGAGAAGTTGAGAGGTTATTTTTTTCTCTTTGATTTATACAAAAAAATCTATCCAACGAAAAATAGGCAATGTATCATGGAGGTTCTCTCTCCTAGATTCATTACCAAAGTGTGCATATGACTGTGTAGTACTGAAGCATATAGACTACATACAAGTGCAAATAACCTGTATGGTGACATAGTGTGTCTGCCTTGTACGTGAACACTGAGGGACCTATAAAATGCCAGGTTGTGTAAAAATTGTGGGAATATTGCACAGATTACAAAAAAAAAAAGAAAAAAATAGGTTTAGGTCGCAAATGGACATGTCCTTTAAAGAGGTATTATGGTTATTTCATGTTACCGCTTATCCACAGGTTTTAGGGGATTACGTGCTGATTGGTGGTGGTCCCACTGCTAGGACTCTTTAATTAGAAGAGCAGGGGTCCCTCTTTCACATTTAAGCAGGTTAAGCATGCCCGTTCCCACTCCATAAGTTCTCTGTGGGACTGCTAGAGATAGCCGAGTACAGTGCTTTATGAGAATCTTATAGAAGTGAATGGATTTGTGAGCAGCAGCTCCATTCACTTGGGGGAACAAAGAACACCAGTTCTCATGATAGTAGGGCCATTGGAGCATTTGGACTCCTCACCAGTCACCAACCTATACTAGAATGGCTTTTTCCGATGAGTTAAACCATATACAGAACCTCCTGAAAGAACTACTGTAACCAGCATAATTTTAAAATGGTTTTCTAAGATAAGTAATTGAGGACTTATCCTTAGGATAGGTCATCAAATCAAAGATTATGGGTTTGTCCAGTCAATACAATGATTTCTTAATGTCTCATGATGGTATAACACATTAAAAGATGTTGCTCCCTTTCTGGTCCTGCCGGATCTATCTTGGTGTTACTTCCTGACACACAGGAAATGACTGCTCTGCCAATCCCTAGCCAGAGCAGTGACTCACCATAGCCAGCAATCGGCTAAGTGTCATTTCCTGTATGTTGAGAGTCCAGAAAGTAGAGACCAGCAGGGGATCACAGTGTCAGAAGAGGAGCGGCAGGGGATTGTTGAGGTTGAGGCTGCTGCCTTTTATTATTTTATACCATCCTGAGCGGTCATTACCCAGTCAACCCCAGCTGACAAACCAGTCCAGAACCAGAATCCCATCCATTACGCTCGGTTTGTACAGTCAGATGATGACAGATCAGGCTCTTGGCACAATGGAATGATCCTTTTACTGACATACACACTACATTGTAGCCCTGACGCAATAGCTCTACGTACCATTATTGTTTCCATCCTTACAGCTATATAAAAATATATATAATCATAAAAAATTCAAATGATACCATTTATTCTGTTTTGCTGTCAAAGTTGTCCTACAAAACTCTAAAAACACGTCAACAGAAAATGCTTTCGGCTCAGTATAAATCTTCTGAAATCGGCTGCGTAAGATCATTACATGGGGCCTGCTAGTTGTTCTACCTCTTGATCCAAAATAGCTGCAGATCATTAAAAGCAGGAAAATAAAAATAATTGGATGGTAAAGATTAAGAAGGATATTACCGCACTAGTGGAGATTTTAATAGACTTCCAAAAGTATAAAAAGTCCACCATTGTGGGTTTTTTAAGGGGTGGTCGTGGATTTGAAGCAACCGCCGTGAAGGCTGGGGGAGGTAAAATAAAGTATACTCTCCAGCACTCCATTGTCCATCTCCTTTGTCCATTTGGTCTCGTCAGTGCCTGAATACCGGAAGTCCTCAGCCTCACGTCAATGGCCTCAGTGATCGCTGGACAGGGACTGGTGACTTCATTCACATATGTTAGTGGTCGTTGGCAAGGAACCAGTAAGTCCACTGGTCTTACCAGTGCCTGGATGCTGGAAGTCCTTAGCCTCACGTGACTGCTGAGACCAAACGGACACTGGTAGTGGCCAATGGCGTGTCGGGGTCAGACTATAATTTTTTTTTTTTTTTCTCTACATGGTTTGCTTCAATTCCTGGACAACCCCTTCAACACATCTTGACAGGGACAGGCTACTGATTGGTAGGGATCCCCAAGTTCAAGAGAAGAGGGGTCCTGTATCCCCCATTTGCATGGTAGGGTGGTCTAGCGTGTCCACTACAGCTCCCTTCAAAGTTTATGAGACTGCCAAACATAGCCATGTGCAGTTCTAGGCTGTCCCCAGCAGGTTCATGGAGTGTCAGAACACGTTCCGAATCCAATTGATGCTACATTCGAAGGGCGACACTGGACTCCAGTTCTTGTGTTCGAAGGGACGCCCCAGAGATCAGATACTTAACTATCCTGTGAATAGGTGAAGTGTGTTGATCTTGGGACAGCCTTTGAAGTCTGTCCATCTATATATAGCTGATCACATATGGTGATGGTAGACTGATATTTGTATTTATAGAATTATATTTACCGGACGCCATACCCCCCACGCAAACATGGTTAATATACAAGCTCAGGCATATGTTGTCCTTTATCAGATATGAGTCACTTGGTGGCAGGTTGCCTTTAAAGAGGACCTTTCATCATCTCTTCCAACTTCTTCACCCTGTAATAGGCTCCTTTCCACTCATTCCGACGCAGATGGAAGTTTTTCTCTAGCCCCCACCATTCCTAAGCAATTGATGTAGTTAGTTCAGCACTCAATATGCCGATTAGGCTATCTAGTTGTCAGATGGGTGGTCCATATCTGTCTACTCCAGCCCAGGACCGCCAATCTAACAGAGCATAATTGTGCAGAAACAGATGATTGTTTGGGAATGGTGAGGGCTAGAGAAAATTCCAACTGTGGAATCAGTGGAGCAGTGACTATTGAAGGATGCAAAGAGTTGGAATTGGTGGAGGTGGTGAAAGGTCCTCTTTAAACGTGACTGTATAGTTATGGAAAACTACTCACTACTGCAGTTGCCCATTGCTATACAGTGGACGGGGCAGCAGCTCCACCCCAACTACCTGAATAGCAGCAGAGCTGTTTCTGCTCCCCGTCCACTGCAGTAGCTTCCGGCACCTGGACACTGTCAGAACCGCTGATCTGTGCAGGATCCGTGTGTCAGACCCCCCCACAGATCAGATATCCATAGGATAGATCATCATCAGTATTAAAGTTGCAGTAGGGACCAGAAAACCCCTCTGACCTGACAGGTTTAATATCTATAAATTTAGCATGACGTCTACCTGTTGAGAGTCTCAATCTTTTCTTAAGCCCTGTCATGTTCTTCAGGGCAGCATTTCTCAAACGCTTTCACTGTCTTGATGCATTTCTTTAAAGGAAATGAAAACTTAGGACTAAATCTGCTTTTGCACAGCACACGTCAGCACATTCAATTACCTGCTGAAGAAAGTCAATGGTCAGGTGTAGACCACAGTTTTGATTGGTTACGGGTGAGTCATAGTCTTAATTGCCATGCCTTGTGACCGCGCGCTTCCTCTCTTGTCATTATAAACCCCTCGGCTCATCTCATGGAACATGCTGTGTTTTTAAATGTGTCTACTTGGGTGTTGCTGGTCGAGTTTGATCCGCCATCCTTTAACTCTTTCGCGACACTTACGGCTGTCTCTCTAGTCGAGGAGCAAGGTACTTCCAGCGTGAATGTGATTATCTGCATGGTTTGCTGGTTCAATAATGAGTGTCTGTCCCTGTTGTCCTCCCAGCCGTGATCTTTGCGATGCGGTTTGAACCAGATCTCAAATTAGCGTAATGGGAAAACAATTTGCAACGTCAAAGTTGATCAGTTTGAAGAAGTTCTAATTAATCGCACCATGGTCACTAATGTGTTAACAACCATTGATTAATAAGAGTGAGAATCGGTTCCCGTCTCATTAGCCTGTAGTAAATAGGCTGCTGATACGAAACATGTATTTATAATTAGGCTTCTGTAAATTCATGGTATAGAAGTCGAAGGGCACCTATTATGGGGTTTAGTAAGGCCTCACGCACGTGAACGTATTTTTCATTGGTGTGCTAATGGGTGACCCACTCATTTCTATGCCTCAGTACACACAAACGTGAGGTCAGTGTGGCAAAACTCAGCACAGGTCCTGTTCCTGCCGTTTTGTGCCTCATTCTCATACAATAGATGATCGGCTCTATGACCGCACATGGATACTATCCGTTACATTTTTCATAGACCCCGACAATTGTGTGAATTATATACAGAGATGATATATAGATCCAGAGAGCTCTCCGAATGTTACAAAAAAATTCTAATTTTCATTGTTTTTAAAGGGATTGTCTCAAGTTTATTAATTATATAGCCAAGGAGCTTAAAGGGGCTGTCCATTTTTTTTCATTCATGGCTTATTCTTAGGATAGGCCATAGATATCTGATCAGTGGGGGGCTTACAGCCGGCCCCCACATGGATCAGTTGTCAGAAGTGTATCCAGTCAGTGTACTATACAGAGCCAGAAGCAGTTGGCTTTGTTTGCTGTATAGTGGCCGGGCATCAGTATTGCAGCTCAGGCCTAAATGAAGTCAACGATGCACCTCCGAAGAGCTGATCCATTCTAGGGCTGACAGCCATAAATAAGGAAAAAAAAAAAAAAAAACTAAATAATGGACAGCCACATTAGCAAAAGCTCAATTTGGACCCCCTGCACAACTTCTCGCAACCAGCAGCATCTTAAACATACATTTTTGCAGCATTTCCCTTTCCTTCTCTATCTGGGCCCAGATCGCCATGAAGATTTGTCCAAAACCTGTCTGTGCACACAAGCCCCCCATTATTTCCATCCCATGTCAGTGCCCCCTTTTGAGCTTCCTCCTTAATGGTAAGCTGACCAGCTGCTACGTTTATCATTAAAAGGTTACTCTTCTCCTTTCTGACAGTGGAAGGCTGTGTATCATAAGTCTTTTTCACCAGAGTTCATAAATATACAATACACAGACTGACAGCCATTAAAGGAGATCAAAGAAGTTTAAGTATACGTGGTGAGGGTGACCTCTGAGCCCCCTTGGCTTCTGGGTCTGGCTGCAACGTCGACCACTGAGAACCCTATAGTTATTCCAGTGGTAGCCGCATTGCATGCTATAGGTCCTATAACATGTTTTGCCAGCACATTCATTTATCATTAGGGAGTACTCTGTGCCATTGGGACGCCATCCTGAGCCTGTAACCAGTGGCTATACCCTCTAGTAGTTCTGACAGTAGCAGGGCAAGCATGCACAGGTTTTCCTTGTTCTGCACGGTCATTGTGTTGCTCATCCGTTTCAGCTCTGTGCAGTGAGAATCACCAGAACATGCAGACACCATCTCACTGTGTGCAGAGTGCAGCAGGACTTGTCTTCTGCAGCTCAGGTCCTTGACTTGTAGAATATGGTGCTCAGCTGTGCTACAGGGACAGCCAAGTGAATGCGCAAATCAGACACCACTGAGCTCATGACCAATGTAGTTTTTTACTACATCCCAGCACAATACTTGCCCCAACCTGCTGGGCTCCCAGAGAAACTTCTAAAACTGCCCCTGTCACCAGGAAAGTGTTGGACAGGAGAGGATTGAAGAGGTCAGTGAATGCAAAGCTACTGTGAAGGATTTCTGCTACTAAAAGATCTGCGCCATTTCATTCCACTCACGCTATATATGGATCATACGTCACTTGTCACATCTTGTGTAGACAAGAAATAGCACAGACTTGTATGTTGAAACATTCACGTGGTGTTCCATGGGATTTAAGTGATTTTCTAGGCTAAAAGTATTGATGAGGACAGGTCCTCAAAATCAGTATCAGTGTCAGACACCCAGCACCCCCACGATCAGCTGAGACACAGAGCAGGAAGCAGACAGTGCTGTTCTCTGCATAGTGGCAGACAATGTTACTACAGATCATCTCCCATTCTAAAATGCAGTAACTTGGTTCCTCCACTACATTGAGAACGGCGCTGTCTGATTCCTGGGACCCCCATTTTTCATGCTTTGCCATAAATGAGTAAGACGAGAAAACTCTATAAAAAAAAAAAAAAAAAAAAAAAGCCTTGCGATATTTGCCCGGCTTGACCCTGTAAGTAAATGATTTTTGTTTCCTAGGGTTAGAGTTTCTTCTGTAATGCTCTTTAAACAATTACATCTTCCAGAAGCCGATGGTGTAAGCTGAAAGAGAATAATCCTCAGACAAGTAATGTGTGAAATCCCCAGTGCAAGTTCTGAAAACACATCTCATATGAGGCATGAAGGATTGGTTTGGTCTTGGGACAAGCTAAAGCAAGACTGTTGGTTCCTAATGTAGGAAATAACTTCAATCAGTGCGAGACATTCGTAGCCATCCCTCTGGCAATGTGAGAATATCTGCGCTGGGACTGAGATGTCCAACCAACCTCCAGCTCCTCGAAGCCCATGTTGCATAGTCGCTTAGAATTTTTTTCTGCATCACACACTAAACTACCCTAAGAGGGCAGGGTCATTTTTATTAATAATTGGAGGTACGTATGTTTAGGAATCCGACTTCACAGTCCTGCTTTTACGGATTCCAAAGTCAGTTTTGGGTGGTCTTATTGTCTTTAGAAATGTAACCACTCCAACTCCAAAATAAAAATATTACATTGTTCTATTATGAATATTAGTAACATTGCATTGTTCTATTCTCCTGTATAAATTATACACTGATCATCTATGTAGGCATCAAAGCTTCAGATGGAGTTGGAATGTGGTAAACTAACTTACTACCCCCCTCTGCTCTCCATAGACTTCTATAGACATGAGTCATATGACCTGCAGTTTGTCAGAAGAAGGATAATGCAGGGATTTTTACAGTGAAAGTTGTTTTAACGGGGACGGCGGTGAGATCAGGAAATATCCATGAACGGAGAAGAAAGAGGCAATCCGCTCTTGAAATGACGGGGACTATGGGAATGTTAAAGGGATTTCAAGGCTAAAAATATTGATGACCTATCTTAAAGATAGGTCATTATTATCAGATATGCTGGGGGGCTGACACCTGACACACCGATCGATCATCTGTACTCAGCAGCTCATACCC
The DNA here is from genome assembly GCA_947044405.1 of Leptodactylus fallax. Lineage (NCBI taxonomy): Eukaryota > Metazoa > Chordata > Amphibia > Anura > Leptodactylidae > Leptodactylus > Leptodactylus fallax. The sequence continues at coordinate 2,967,708 of CAMRHE010000204.1, forward strand.
AGTGAATAGAGCAGGAAGCAGACAGTGCTGTTCTCTGTGTTTTGGCAGAACTGAGTCATTGCACCTTTGACCACTGCGCAGAGACAGCGCTGTCTGCTTCCTGCTCCATTCTCTGTGTAGGAGCTGCTGACAACAGCTGATCGATGGGGGTGCTAAGTGTCAGACCTCCTCTGATATGATACTGATGAAATATTCTTAGGATAGCTTAATCAATATTTTTATCCTGGAAAACTCCTTTTAAGTTTAAAGAGGTTTTCCCATGAACATAACCATATTTATATTTGTCGATAAACATTTTTGCAACATTTTTGAAAATAAATTAACAATTTTGCAGAATTTGAGAGATTTTTCTCTAACCATCTTAGTAGTGACAGTCCATCATAAATGGATATGACCATGAATGCAGGAACTTTCTATGTTCTGGGACTTGTCAGAAACCCAACCATGATTTCCCTATTCCTTACACATAAACAGGCAGGGATTGTACAGTACAGACCAAAAATTTGGACACAGCTTCTCATTCCAAGAGTTTTCTGTATTTTCATGACTATAAAAATTGTAGATTCACACTGAAGGCATCAAAACTATGAATTAACACATGTGGAATTATATACTTAACAAAAAAGTGTGAAACAACTGAAAATATGTCTTATATTCTAGGTTCTTCAAAGTAGCCACCTTTTGCTTTGATTACTGCTTTGCACACTCTTGGCATTCTCTTGATGAGCTTCAAGAGGTAGTCACCTGAAATGGTTTTCACTTCACAGGTGTGCCCTGTCAGGTTTAATAAGAGGGATTTCTTGCCTTATAAATGGGGTTGGGACCATCAGTTGTGTTGTTCAGAAGTCAGGTGGATACACAGCTGATAGTCCTACTGAATGGAGTGTTAGAATTTGTATTATGGCAAAAAAAAAAGCAGCTAAGTAAAGAAAAACGAGTGGCCATCATTACTTTAAGAAATGAAGGTCAGTCAGTCCGAAAAATTGGGAAAACTGTGAAAGTGTCCCCAAGTGCAGTGGCCAAAACCATCAAGCGCTACAAAGAAACTGGCTCACATGAGGACCGCCCCAGGAAAGAAAGACCTAGAGTCACCTCTGCTGCGGAGGATAAGTTCATCCGAGTCACCAGCCTCAGAAATGGCAGGTTAACAGCAGCTCATATTAGAGACCAGGTCAATGCCACACAGAGTTCTAGCAGCAGACACATCTCTACAACAACTGTTAAGAGGAGACTGTGTGCAGCAGGCCTTCATGGTAAAATAGCTGCTAGGAAACCACTGCTAAGGACAAGGAATGGACATTAGACCTGTGGAAATCTGGGCTTTGGTCTGAGGAGTCCAAATTTGAGATCTTTGGTTCCAACCTCCGTGTCTTTGTGCGACGCAGAAAAGGTGAACAAATGGACTCTACATGCGTGGTTCCCACCGTGAAGCATGGAGGAGGAGGTGTGATGGTGTGGGGGTGCTTTGCTGGTGACACTGTTGGGGATTTATTCAAAATTGAAGGAATACTGAACCAGCATGGTTACCACAGCATCTTGCAGCGGCATGCTATTCCATCCGGTTTGCGTTTAGTTGGACCATCATTTATTTTTCAACAGGACAATGGCCCCAAACACACCTCCAGACTGTGTAAGGGCTATTTGACCAAGAAAGAGAGTGATGGGGTGCTACGCCAGATGACCTGGCCTCCACAGTCACCAGACCTGAACCCAATCGAGATGGTTTGGGGTGAGCTGGACCGCAGAGTGAAGACAAAAGGGCCAACAAGTGCTAAGCATCTCTGGGAATTCCTTCAAGACTGTTGGAAGACCATTTCAGGTGACTACCTCTTGAAGCTCATCAAGAGAATGCCAAGAGTGTGCAAAGCAGTAATCAAAGCAAAAGGTGGCTACTTTGAAGATCCTAGAATATAAGACATATTTTTAGTTGTTTCACACTTTTTTGTTAAGTATATAATTCCACATGTGTTAATTCATAGTTTTGATGCCTTCAGTGTGAATCTACAATTTTTATAGTCATGAAAATACAGAAAACTCTTGGAATGAGAAGGTGTGTCCAAACTTTTGGTCTGTACTGTATGTGCACGAGAAGATAACCCAACCACAATAAGGACATCATGGCTGGTTATCAGGAGGACACTACATGTATGAGAAGATAGCCTGACCACAGTAAGGACATCATGGCTGGTTATCAGGAGGGGACACTACATGTATGAGAAGATAACCCGACCACAATAAGGACATCATGGCTGGTTATCAGGAGGGGACACTACATGTATGAGACGATAACCCGACCACAATAAGGACATCATGGCTGGTTATCAGGAGGGGACACTACATGTATGAGAAGATAACCCGACCACAATAAGGACATCATGGCTGGTTATAAGGAGGGGACACTACATGTATGAGAAGATAGCCCGACCACAATAAGGACATCATGGCTGGTTATCAGGAGGAGACACTACATGTATGAGAAGATAACCCGACCACAATAAGGACATCATGGCTGGTTATCAGGAGGGGACACTACATGTATGAGACGATAACCCGACCACAATAAGGACATCATGGCTGGTTATCATGAGGGGACACTACATATATGAGAAGATAACCCGACCACAATAAGGACATCATGGCTGGTTATCAGGACGACACTACATGTATGAGAAGATAACCCGACCACAATAAGGACATCATGGCTGGTTATCAGGAAGGGACACTACATGTATGAGACCCGACCCAAGGCCGGCGGCATGTATGAGAAGATAACCGAGAGCCATGATGTCCTTATTGTGGTCAGGTTATCAGGAGGGACACTACATGTATGATATCATAACCTGACCACAATAAGGACATCAGGGCTGGGTTTCAGACCATAGAATGTTCCTGCATTCATGGTCATGTCCATTGGCCATCAGTCAAGACAACAGATGTCACCACTAAGAGGGTTAGAGAAAATTTATAAAAAAAACTCTGCAAAATTTTTAGTTATTTCTATTTGAAAAAATGTTTAACTATTAATTGTCTACAAATGGTTATATTTATGGGAAAACCCCTTTAAGTTTGCTGAGTCTGGCCCCGGAGATCAGTGACCACATCAGCTTTGTATCTGTTGGTGACATTGCTTGAAGTTATCTTTCCTAATGTCAAGTGCCATAGACTAGATAACATGTTTATCCTAGAGAAATCTATGGCAATAACCAGCACCACTCGGCCCCAGAATTCTTGCCTCCTCCGTGGGAGCCCTTATGTACGCCTGGAATGAAGTGATTATGTTAGCTTGCTACATTTGTTCCTTGTCCTTATCAGTTGTCATGTAAAACCGTCTCTTCAGTGTATTGCTGTGACTGAGCAGCTTAATAAGAGCATTATCTACATTTTGACACATTAACCTACACAAAGGCATGTTGTACTTTCTGCAATGTGAGCTCTGCAAAAACCTTCTTTCAACTCTTTTTTTTTTTTTTTTTTTTTTTTTTTATATCACAAATAATCCCATGATGGTTCTAATTGTTTAAACCGAACGCGGCGGAGACTTGACTGCGTTATCGGAGGATGCTGCTTAATAATAAGGCTGGCCCATAGCAACAATTAAATGTATGCAAGAGCAAAGCCGATTACATATCACTGAGCAATAAACCGTGATAGATATCACATTGTGCCGCGCACACTGTGACAATATTTGCCCAGCCTCGGAAATCATTTGCGCTCTGCCTTTTTATTGTTAGTTGATTGCTAAATTACATGTGCCATTCCAACTGCCATGATCCGGCATGATTTAACAGATGCTTTGAATAATACGGAGAATTCGGGGGAGACGTCAGCGCAAGGTTCATTAAGTTGCTGCTGGCGAGGAGAAGCTTCTGTCATCACTGGCGAATGTTCCGTATCAGATGCTTTAGTAAACATGTCCAAGGATTGGAGGAAGAAAGTTAAAAGGAAATGGATGGTGTATATCCACCAGTCTATTTTAGTCATATAAATGAATGGAAGTCTATTCTGTCCCATGGAGTCTCAATCAAGTGAATGAAACTTGTTACGTTTCAGGTCTATATGATTCAAGGATCCCGCTGAAATTCTGCATCAATGGAACTCAGCAGGTGTGACATACATTGCTGACAGAAAAGTATTAGCTCTTCCGATCCTCCATTCTTTTTTTTTTTTTTGCCTTCTCTCGTCATTATGGACATTTACAGAAATAGAACATTAAGACGTTACCGTTAAATCAATGGGACTGGAGGAGTATCAAAAGGGAAGAAGGTTGAAAATGCCAATAAAAAAAAAAAAATTGGGAGTTCAACCATATGTAGCATTTTATTGTAGGATCGTGTATTTAGGTAAATGCTTAGAAGATTTATTAATAGGATACATGGAGTCATAAGCCATTGACCTCCTTAGAGGGTCAATGTCCTTGTTATACGACATCAGATGGAACTTGACGCACTTTTAGATGTCTCAGATTCGATAAATGAAAAAAAAAAAAACCTGTGTGAAATAATAGGCAATATGTAGGTTCGCATAGAAGTCTCCAAGTACAGCTTGGAATTTAATGGAGCTGTTATAGAGTCATATGTATGAAGCAAAAGGAACTGGTCATGTTAAAATGCAGTCCAATCTGCAGGTTATAGACAGTGTAGAGCGAAACTTGTGAGATTCATCTCACAAATAGTTTCATTTCTGGTCCAAACCTGAACTGCCATTATTATTCTTTGTGGTCTGTTCTAAGTGTCATGATCTTGGCATGCCCCTTGTGACTGCAGAGGACCAATCACAGGCCTAAGGAAGCCCCTGGGCCACTAACGTCATTGAGGAGGCCAGAAAAGGGCGGAACCCGCAGAAGACATCGCAGTGATGCCCAGGAGAGGCGAGTATGACAGGCTTTTAGGTTTACAGACTTCCGCTGGGCTCTGCTTATTATACTCTGGAGTCTGAAGATACCTCGGAGTATAATAGTTGTTTATAGTTGCCATTTATTCATTTAAATCTCAGCTCATTCTTGTCTTAGGAGTCCAATGGGCGGTCCTATCAGTGTACATAGAGAGATCACTGAGTACATTCGCTCTCTCAACTCCTATGCCTAGAATGAGCAGAGGAATAAATAATGTCAAGTAATTCCCATGCTTTTCTAAGGATAAAACTATATATCAATCTGCTCAGCTCCTCCTGCTCTATAACACCCTGTCTGCATTTTCAACATGGTAGGTTCCCTTTAAAACCAAATATATTTAAATTTTAGGATATTTTCATATAGCTAGTGAAAATAAAAAAAAATAATATCCATTTCTGCTCACAGTTTAGTTAAAAATCATGGACAGGGGTGGCGCTGTTTCTGCAATATGGCGGACATGTGTTTCTAATCCTGAAAAATCCTTATAACATATACAGCAAGAGTATTTTCCTAGTTTATATTGTTTGCCAGGCTAAGAGCTGAGATGCACCTACTTTGCAATTATTGGCCAGTGTAAGGCTCCATGCTCACAGGGTAATCCAGGCTGGGAAATCCAGTCCATTTATCTGCCTGGACTTCCAGAGCTCCTTGTATCATAGTTATCTATGATGCTAGAAGTCCCTGCCTCCTCGTAACTCTATTATCTGTACTATATACAGCATGGAACAATGAAGCCACAGGCGGCAGTGACACGGAGCATCGTAGATCACTATGATTCTAGGAGTCCTGGTCTCCTTGCTGGGTTCTGGCTGGGAAAACTGTCCGATAGACTGGATTTTCTGGCCCAGATTACCCCATGTCCATGGGACTTGTTTGTTGGCTGATCACATTTTTTATGATCATTGTTTGTCCATAATAGTCTCCTTGTGTAAACAGGAAATTTGGTGCTGACAATGTCTATAGACGGATGGGGGGGTGGAGTGATGAAAAATCAAAAGAATAGTTTTTTGTTATATATACACAACGAGAGTGTTGATCATGTCGATCAACTTCCTGTACCGTCGATCAGTGGTCTTTACAGTCAATTTACTTACCTGGGTAAATGGTCCCTTACCTAGTATAGTCTATTCACACAGTAACCATCTTAGCCTTTGATATATTTGCTATAAAATAATACATTCCATCTTGCTGATCTCATAAGATTACTTGATGTATCTTTGAAGAAAATACATTTTATGACACTTGGTAGGGGATCAAAAATATCCTCATGCATCTAAAAATACCAGGTTGGCCTTGAGTCATCGGGTTTATGCAATCTTACCTTTTCATCAAGATCTTAAAACCTACAGTCATGACTTTTCGAATTTTGAGACTCTTTTTTTGTTTTACTATGGTCAGGAACCATTTTGCCATTTCCTGTCTGTATCACGAGAAGTCACAAGTCTATTCTATTCTATCTAGAATAACTACTGGTGACCACCTTTATCAGTTGCATGTATAGGCGGTGCCATACAGGTGACCATGAAGTGCCCTCTGCATGTTTATTTACAAGGTCGGCACCCCAATCTCCTTTTGGCCATCTTAAGGGTTTCTCTATTTATAGGGCGATTTACTCATTACACTGGCACTTTAATTCAATTTCATGCACGGTATTCTTCCTTGGACATGGATTGAGATATCCCGCGATGAATTGCAAAAGATGACCAGCTTTGGAGGGAAAAATATGATTTTGTTCGCCAATGTTTATGCTATACCTTAATATACAAAAGTATTAGGCAGGTCTGGAAATGTTGCTGCAAACTAAGAATGCTTTTCGAAAATAGAAGTGTTAATAGATTATTTTTGGCAAATAGCAAAATTTAATGAATAAACAGAAAGTAAATCTAAATCACATCAATGACCACCCTTAGGAGGAGGAGTCCTGGAAGTGATAGGACCCCTACAAATATAGCCCTGACCTCAACATCATCCAGTCTGTCTGGGATGACCTGAAGAGACAGAAGGATTGGAGCAAGCAACATCCACAGAAGATCTGTGCTTAGTTCTCCAAGATGGCGGCGGGAACAACCTCCCTGCCCAGTTCTGCCAAATAACTGCAAGTGTGCTTCTCCCCACAAAATGTATATCATTCTGCTCAACAACTTCTACTCTGTAATTTGCTTCTGGCAGATTGGATTTGACATGCAACTTGACAGGTTACCTTTAAGAAATAAACAAAACCACTTATGTTCCTGCTTTTGTCTGGTATTGAAGTTCATTTCCATTGGAGTAAATGGGGCTGAGATGCAATACCAGACACCAGAGCTGCGGCCAGGCTTGCCTTCACCTGGGGCAAAGGTTCAGTTCACTTGTATACTTTTATGTATTTAGATACTCTGTATTAGGAATGAGCAAACCAGTTTTGGTTTGTTACCAATTTTGCAAAGATTTTGGGCTCAAACCTGAAATTTTTAGGTTTCACCACTAACAAACCACTATTGTATTGTGAAACCATATAGTATTATAAGTAGATGACCAGGGGAGGTTTATAAATCTTCTTAATCACTTCTCCCGGGCTCCATCGCTCCATCTGGGGTGGGTCCCTGTTCTCTTCGGGACTCTTACGGTCTCCCCCCAGGACATACTAATGTCAGGAGGCTTGTGTGTCTAAGCATCAAGAAGTTGATGCCGTCCATGTGACCTCCCAGGCCCAGTCACTGGTGTCATTCAGTAGGCTGGAAAAAGCTAAAAGAGGATGGAGACCAGCATCGGATGGCACAACAGAACCCAGGAATTTGAGTAAGACTGTTATGTGTCTGCACCTCCGCTTATCTGAAGAGACCCCAGAGAGTATAATAGAAGTTCTGGTTCAGACCAAACAAGTTCTTCCCAAAACAAAACTGCCGGGCGAACCTCAGAGATATTTGCAAGGTTCCCCCAACAATACACAAGTTACTTGTTGGCACCCCCTGACAACCAGGGCATTCACCCCTGTTGCCCCCTCCACAACTACCCCCCCTGCCACACACAGCCCCTGTACAAGGGCGGAATAACAAAAAAAAAAAGCAACTTTTATTGTTCATATTGGTGTCTTTTAAGCTCTTACATCCCATTCTAAAATATTACAATGATTTTCTTTGATTTTTTTTTTTTTTTTATCTTTCTAACCCAATACCGGTTTCATGATTTTGTTCCGTCGATGATGTCATCCAGGTTAATGTTAAATTACTAGTCACAAATTGAATAATATATCCCCCCACCACCTCCAATTCTTAAGTTCGCACCAGTCTTAGCCGTGATCCCTTAACTTTGTAATTCCAGCATCTTTACGTTTCCCCTATCCTAATAATTGTACAACTCCGGCACATAACTTAGGCCAGTCGCTTAATTGTGCCTTCGGGCTTCATCGTGATAGGTTTATCAAATTAAAAATACCATTACCACGGATTATTACAGGAATAGTTAGTAGTTAAATGTAAAGCCAAACCTGAAGCTCTGATATTAAAACTTCAAGATTATGTTCATAAGATTTTTTTTTTTCCTTTTTGTCCTTTATGACAACCTAAATATGTAAAGCCGGCTATAGCTAAGTTCATGGACTTTAATTAACAGTTAGAACATTGTAATATCACTAGAATTTTAGATTGGTGAGAATCCAACACTGTATTAAGCAGCCAAGACAAAAGGACATGAATTGCGTCACTGAGACTTATTAAATGCGATGCAAATTCAATAGTCGGATTCCTGCAAACAGGTGTGAGAGACGAATTAATTTTTAAACTCTACCACTCTCTCTCACTCGGGGGATTTTAATGCATCACATTGACAGCCCTAGCACGTTGACAATTTCATCCACAAGCATAAAAATTTTCCAATGCATTTCAGCGGCGACGGGTTCTATTATTCTAGTTTAACTCATTCCCTGCCCTGTTGGTATGTCCTACATCTCTAGGCAAGGTTAAGGTTGCAGTAGGGTTAAAGTTGCAGGTAGGGTTAAGATGCAAATAGGTGAAAAGACTAAGGAATCTGTAATGTTCTAAGACCACTCCATATCCACCCCATAGCCTTTGCTTTTTATCTGTATTCTCACCAGAGGCAGAATCATATGTCACTTTTTATTAAAAATGGGGAAAAAAAAATCTAATTTTAACAACAGTGCGTCACCGTCCTGCCAAGGAAGGCAATGAGGCTCCATGCAATATTTATCAACGTGTTTACCGTCTGAAAATGTTCATATAATTTTACCCCACGCGGGCTTCATGGTTGACTTTGCAAGGTCTTGCAAAAAGTGACGGTCGGGGAAGGGAAACGGAACAGCAAGTATCATCCTGGTCTAGGACTGAAAATGTTAATTTCTGTTGCTGAGATTTCAGATCATTCATCTCACCAGCCGCATGGATTTTTTTTTTTTTTTATGAATGAAATCCATCTTGCTGGCTCTGCATACAAATACTCCTCTGTTATCATTGTGTTCTATTAGGCAGCAAGAATCTGTTTAACTTGTAATTTAATTTTCTTTGGTGAGTAACCATAGCCTGTTTGCAATGTGCATTTGATCTTCCCCATAAGAACTTAACTCTTACAGTGAAGTATGTAGGATGATCAGCCATAACATTAAAACCAATATTGTCTAGGGCCCTCTGTGCTTGCACAACAACTCGGACCTATTGAGGCATGGAACTCCACAAGACCATACAAAGTGTCCCATGGTAACTGGCTACAGAATAGCAGATTCTTTACAACCTGTAAGTTGCGAGGTTGAGTCTCCACAGAGGAATCTTGTTTTTCCATCACATCCTACCAGTGCCGAGTAAGATTGAGATCTGGGACTTTGGAGACCAAGTCAACATTTTGAAGACTTTGTTGTGTTTCTCATTCCTGAATAATTTCTTTTACAATGGCAGGGATTATTATTATTCTGCTGGAAGAGGCCACAGCCATTGGGAAAAGCCATTGTTCTAAAGGGTTGTACATGATCTGTACAAAAAAACAGCATCCACATGAATGCCAGGATATAGGGATTCTCAACAAAATATTGGCCAGTGCATCACACTGGTCAGCCAATTTGTCTTCCTCCCATAGTCTATCATGGTGCCATCCCTATCCCAGGTAAGTGATCCACCTACCCGGCCATCTACAAGATAATAAAGTAAACTTTATTTATCAGATCAGGTGACCTTCTACCATTATCCATGGTCTAGTTTATGTGGTGGGCAGGGAACAGCATGGACACTCTGATCTTTGGTTATGTAACCCTATACACAGCAAGACGCAGTGCACCTTTCTGTTATAACCAAATTAATGTAGAAAAACAGCATCAGTACAAAAAAAAAAAAAAAAACTAATATGCACACCTTACACACGGTTATAACTAGCAATAGCTTTTTATTCAGAAATTTGTACTACAGTAGATCAGACCAATGCATACCTCCTAACCATCCCGGATTCAGCGGGACAGTCCTGGATTCCACGTGCTGTCCCAGTAGGAGCTAAATACAATGGTGAAGCAGGGAGCCATCTGCTCCATTTCACCATTCGGCCCCTGTCTCGGCTCCATGAGTAGTAGGCGCAATGAAGTGTTGCCACTTACATCGCAACTGCTGCTCTCTGAAGGTTCCGGACCTGAGATGGAAGAGAAGAGCAGCTGCAGGGGAATGTGGCAAGGTGAGTATTAGTGTATTTTTATGTTTGTTTGATACTGTGAGAGCACCAGCAGAGGGGCATAATACTGAGGGGGAAACTGAAAGGGGACTTACTACTATGGGGCTAACTGGTAGGTGACATTGTAATGTGGGGGCATACCATGTCAGGGTGACTGCAGGGGCATTATATTGTGTGGGGGAAGAAATAGAAAGGGATGGGAGTGGATGGAGTCAAATTGGAAATGGATGGGGAAAAATTTGCCATGGCGTGCTGTAAATTTTGTCCTCCTTTCGGTCCTTTGAAGGTTGGGAGGTATGCCAGTGCATCTGTGAGCCTTGGTTTTCTAGCTGCCCATGATCTATGGTTGTCTGTCTAGCTTTCCTTCTTCAACCACTTTTGGTAAGCACTAATCATTGCAAACAGGAAATAACCCCACAAAGACTTTTTAACCCAGTTGTCTGTCCCATCACAATTTGGACGTTGTCGGCTATATATTGTAATTCTAAAATGATAGACTCTGTGGACAATATTAGGGGGACACTCTAGACAAAACTAATGTTATGCCAAGTGCAGAGCTAATGAGTCGATGTATAACACAAGGGTTCAAAAAGGGTACTTAAGGAAATTGCTTTTGCAGACAGTATTTCTTCATTAAAGGACTGAGAATATAATATGCAAATAAGTCCTCCTTGGTGGAAAGACTTGATCTAGCACCATCTTATGGAAGATAGCTTCCAATGGATCAATACATGGTTTCCCAGAAACCTAGTGGTATGATCTAAGATTAAAGTCAAAATAGAACCTCCTCCAAAAGGATGAATCACCCATCTGCAGATAGCTGTTTCGGGGTTGTTGTCCCCTCATCATTGCAGCAGGGTACTCGCAGTCTATGTTAGAGGTTATAGATGGGTGTCAGAAGAGATACTTAAAGGGGTATTCCCATGAACATAATCATATCTATATTTGTAGATAATTAAAAGTTAAGCATTTTTGTAAATATAAGTAGTTAAAAATTCTGCAGAGTTTTAAAGATTTTCTCTAACCATCTTAGTGGTGGCAGTCTGTTGTCTTGATCGGTTGCCAACGGATACGACCACAAATGCAGAAACTTTCTATGGTTTGGGACTTGTCAGGAACCTAGCCATGATTTTATTGTAGCTGGGTTATCAGGCAGAGACACTGCATGTATCAGAAGATATCCCGGCCACAATAAGGAAATCTAACCTTAGAAAGGTCCTGCATTCATGGTCGAATCCACTGGCAACCGATCAAGACAACAACTTGTGACCACAAGATATTTAGATATAATCTTTAAAATTTAACAAAATTTTTAATTACTTATAATTGCAAAAATGTTTACATTTTAATTATCTACAAATTCAAAAATGTTTATATTCATGGGATTAACCCTTTAAGGAGATTGCCTTTCACCTAGACAGCCAGTATCCGTCTTCGCAATGATGAGGGACAATAACAATTGTCTGCAGATGGGTCTCTCATTCTTTTGGAAGAGATATTCTGGCTTTTCTTTAATCCCAGATCATGCCACTAGGATTCTTGAAAACCGGGTATTGATCTATAAGGAGCTACCTTCCAAAAAATTGATACAAGAGTACATTTTTATCTTTCCACCAAGGAGGACTTATATGCATATTCTCTTTACAAGGGTTCAAAGGACACCTAAAGCAATGCAATCCGTTCGTCAAGTCATCCATCGCCTCAGGCTGTGCAATGAGCATAACACAGTCTATTACTCCTGGACAGAATGTTCTGTTTAAGATAGCATTTCCATCAGTCCTGCATTATTTAGCAGTATTTCCATGCGTGCACTATACACTAGCGAAGGAGGAGAATAATACCGAGTAATATAATAATTGTGTTCTATCTGGTTCCCACACCCAACAATTATATTAATCACCTCTTCCAACATGATTTCTAAAATTTGGAGAAGAATGCAGAGATGAGGATCGGTCATGAGCTCTTCTTTGGACGCACGCAGCCACATTCCTCCGACTTCCCTCCTGCCGACTAATCAGGCAAGCTAGAATGGAAAATCCCTAGGAGAGGGCAAAAATTCATTACTCTCTGGCTTCAAAACCCAGAATTTCTGAGAGGTCAGTGATAGAAAATTCCATTTGAAAACGAAAACACTTAGAGATAGGTTTCTTTATGTTAAAAGTCACTAACCCCTTAAACTTTTTATGGGATGACGCATCCCTGTGTGTAATGTTATACGATTCTTTTAGGATCAGTTACTTTATTACATAATAATAGCTTATGAATTATTAAAAATTGAAAAAAGTTTTGAAATCCCCTTCTAACCGGAGTGGAAAAATACTAAAGAGCCTTCCCGGAAGACCCACCATGTCCATGTATTACACAGCACATTGATTTTAGAGGGAATGCATCGCCTATATCTTATTTTACTAATTAAAACTAGATAATTAAATAATAATTTTTATAATCTGTCTTTACTTTCTGATTCTAGATTTTTGTAGTGTATATTTTACATGAATATGGAGTCAACCAGCTTACCTGAGCTGCTCATAACAGCATTCACAGATTCTTTACAGCAGCCACATGGATCATTGGAAACTGTAGTCTGAAGATGACTTAGAAGGGGTGGAGGGGATAAGCTGTGACCATCACTATGGTGGATCTGATGTTATATATACACAGGTGTTATCTTGTATTGCCAGCTTAACTTCTGTAGAGATCACAGGCAGGATTGCAATAAATGTTGATTGTCAGCTGAACCTACCACCCATCTAATGTATGTGAGGGCCTTTAGACCCTGATGGGTCCCCAAAGGTCCCTCTGCCACATAAAATATACCACTATTCTAAATGGCACAAGGTAGGTAGGGGCCCCATTGCAGATTTAGAATTTGGCCAAGAACCATACTTTATGCCTTTGCCCTCAGCTCTTCCCTTGACATTGGAGGCAATAAGGATCAGGCTTGTTGGATTTCAGGAAACTTTTATCCATAAATCCATACTGCAGGTGAAGATAACACGTTGTAATATACTTTATTAAAGAAAAGTGCCTTTTTCTTCACTTATTTGCCTCCTTCTGACACTGCTCAAATCTGTACAGTAGAACTCTAAGGAGAGGGGAGGGGAAGAACAGAAGAGCTCCATAAACAGAGAGACATCTGTCCTATTGAGAGACAGTTTTCTTTCACAACACAGCTGAATTATCAGGAATTACTATCCAGCCTTCTCCTAATAGGAATGATTCATGTAATGCGGTTAACAGCCTCAGATCTTTGTCTCTCCTCCTCTCCACTCCCTCACCGTAGACGTCAATGCAAACTGACTCTGCTTGTATAAAGACCGGAGTAATAAATACACAGGCGCTTTTCTCTAGTGAAGTATATTGCTGTTTGTTCCCTTCACCTGCTAAATTGATTTAGGAAGAAATAAATTTACTTACAATTTAATAACTTAAGGTGTTTTAAGATATGATTTTTTTTTTTCCAACCTCTAATAAACCAAATTCCCATGATGTATCTAATATATATTTATATAAATCCTTAGTAACACATATGTAATCTATTTGCTTTCACATGTGATTTCCATTGTCTGTTTTTACTGTCTATATAATTGTATCTATTTAATATCTTCCTTCTGTGGGGTATTATGTAATAAGTATTTAAGACATGAATCGTTTAGTTTCCCATGTACTGTATATGCAATGGTTCAGGAATGATGCGTGAAGAGTGAATCTACTCACCATAGTTTATACACTTAAGTGGAAATGGATTTTGATTTTGTGCCAGAAGTTGGAAAATTCTTAAAGCAATGGTCGATGCTATTGTTTTGGGGTTTTTACTGGTTTGTGTGTATTTTTTTTTCTTGGCGATTCTTTCTGCTCATTAGATATTGTTGCGTCCTAGATTGCATGTACAGAATTTCTGTGCTAAGGAATATTAAAGGGGATGCTGTGGCTTCTGCTTTGTGTAGTCACATTCATTGGTCACATGGTATTCACGTAAATAGGGCTGAGCTGCAATGCAAAACGTGGCCCCTACAATATCTACATTGGTACACTTTGTTTTCAGTGGCTTCTTGAAACAGATCAGTAAGAGTTCTGGGTGCTGGACCCTCCCTGATCACATACTGACCTGTTATAAGGATGGGTCATCGATTTATAAAATTAACATTTTTAAATTTTTGTCTTTTGATCAGTTTTGGTTTTCTACCATTCAAATTCCAAAGGAAATTGATCTTAATAGCAAGGCCTGGCCAAAACTGTAGACAATCTACTATGCAGATCTCATCATGAATATTGAGCTTGTTAGAAAATTTTGTTTACTTCGGTTATGAAATCAATTCAACAGGCAAAGAAGAATCTAGCTTTAAGTATCTAGGGGATTCTAAGACTTTGATGTTTTTTCTCTGTCTTGTTTTTCAGGTGTTTGTCTTTATAATCGTAAAGACCTTCTCCAGCGTCCAGCACATGCGGCAACCAAAACTTTTCAAGCTCTCCGTATCTTTGTCAACGATGAACTGAACGAACTCCACACAGGACTCCAGACAGCTCAAAAATTCCTAAGACCAGGAGGAAGACTTGTTGCCATTTCTTTTCATTCCTTAGAAGATCGGATAGTTAAGAGATTTTTATGTGGAATACCCATGGACGAAAAACCAAATTTAAGTGCTAGGCATAGGATTAGGCAAGGATCTAGAGATTTAGTTGAAGTAGAAGATGATGAACAGTTCACAAATCCTCAGCCTAATTTAGCGTGGAAAATTCTACAACGAAAGGTTCTTACACCTGAGCAACAAGATGTTATCGAAAATCCTCGAGGAAGATCTGCCAAACTCCGAGCTGCTATAAAATTATGATAAATTTTAATATTTTTTTACGTTTGATTATTTATAATTCATTGACAAAATAATAAATTTAACACAGAATTTTTTTCCATTTCTAAATTTTCTTTCCCTCTTTTACAAAAATAAATACATGACTCTTTTCTGACCTACTGTAAGTTATCTTCCCTGATTTCCTCCCCTGCCCCATAGATTTTCAAAAGAGCAATAGCACAGATGTTCTACCTTTGCTTCATTCCTCCTCAACATGGTCATGTGGTGTACAGGAGAAACAGGGGGCTGGGGTATCATATATTAATCATCCTAATTATAGGTGAATAAATCTTTTTAGATGTACCCCATTAGGTAGCTCACCAAAGCATACAATTACGTTATCAAACAAACTTGATGATCCAACAATCAATTGTCACAAGCACAGGATCCAAGAAATCATAAAACTTAACCTTTAATGTAAATTATAATAATAAATATTTAAAACGGTCAGAGAAGATCACCAATTAATGTGCACAAAACAAACTGTGCCCTAGATAAAAAAAAAAAAAAGGGAACGGTCTTACCCGGACCTACTGAGAGACGTTGGGGACTCAACGGGACTTACAGATGAAGGGCTGGTATAATTATACCCTATCTCTCACCTATGTCCCACAATGACTCCTGTCCTAACAAGGACAGTCCCAAAACTCTCCCTGTATCTCCCTATCAAATTAGATCCATTTTCCAACGCGTTTCATGTCCCAACCAGATGGAGGGGCAATCCTCAGGGGATCTGGAAATAATACACAAAACAAAAGAAGAGAACGCTTACTATACCTAACAAAAATTCATTGTTGCAATAAGTACAATATCTGGTCTATACGGTGTTGGATTGCCAATATTGACCATGGCATTCAGGATGTTGAACATAACCAAAATGTTCATTCAACTTCCAACACCATATATCCAGACAGCACCATAAGTGCACACTATAAAATTGTGGCGAATTAACTTTCATTTAAAAGCAAAGCCAATTTACTTACTTCAACATATAAGCCCAGTGGGGAGTAACAGCCCTTCAAGCTACTCAACCGTGTAGTGTCATAGCTTGCCAGTTGTAGGGCTGTACAGATGTACGCTCCAACCTGAATGCAGGGGAGCATATATGTCAGCAGTGGTCCTGTAAGTAAACCAGAACCACTGCTTACCTCATCTTAAATGTAAAAAGCCCCTCCTCCCGGGCGTGTCCACCAGGGCGCCAAAACAAATCACCCATGGACACCTCGGGGAAGAGGCGTAAATGGCAGAACTGCATCCCAAACCCCACCCATCCTTGGTGTCAATGGAGGAGCATAACCACCCACTCCAATCAAAAATAGAGGGGTTGGGATGCTAGTAATGTGCTAATCCATTCTTTACTATGGAATTAGCACTTAAAGAATAAAGTAACAAGCATTACAGCAGATGGAGGGTCATAATCAGACAACTCCATACTGGCGATACTAAATAAGACAAAGCAAAAAGATGTGTTTATATATCTAATGTGGAAAAGTCATCCACAATCACCAACTTCATAAAGTAACAGGTACCTCCAATCTAAGGCAGCACAGTGGCTCAGCGGACAGCACCGCAAAACTGCAACGCCGGATCCCCCGGTTCAAATCCAACCACAATACTAGTAATATATGGGGCAAACACCAAGGGAATTGATATTGTAATCTATACCTATTATGCCAAAAATGTTCAATGCATATAACCCATCACACATATCCTTATAGTCCACTTAAAAGGGATAGTCAGCCCTAGTGGATAATAATAAACTCAGATATAGGAATATATAGAATAATTAGTCACAAACTGATAGAGCAAAGTTAGCATATAGAACATAGAGCGAGAAAAGGATGAATCCTAAATAAAACCTCCAAAATACAGCTGTTCGTTCAGTCCAGATGGATACATAGTCTGGAGTTCAAAGATCCACCTTGTCTCCCTCTGTAAGATCATTCTATCCCAATCGCCACCTCTAAGAGGGGAAGGGACGTGGTCAATTCCCATGAACTTAATCATAGTTTGATCTCCCCCATGTATTTCATTCACATGTTTGGCTACTGGTGTCTCCCTTTTATGTAGGATATCGCCAAGATGATCACCTATTCGTCTACGGAGCTCCCATCGTGTTTTACCTACATATTCTTTCCCACTTGCGCAAGTCATCTTATAGATAACTCCTATTCTACAATTGATTAGATGTTTGATTTTAAAGGTTTTTCCCTTTACATTAGAGAAAAATTATTTTCCTATCTGCAAAAAGGGACAGGCCACCCCATTAGGTAGCTTAAAGGAATTGTCGTCTTTAGTCAATTTTTTTTTGTTTGTTTGTCAGATTACCTTTCAATCATAAGAGGATTATAGATTGTTCTTCTAGCGCCACCACAGGAGAAATGAAGCATTACACAGTTCAGTGAAAAGGTACGTATATACCTTGATCTTCCTAGTTTCTGCTTTCCTTTCTTATTCATAGATGACCACACCACTAATTTTTTTTTTTTTTTTAAAGCAGGCAACCCCCCTTAAAACTAGGCTACTAACTAGATATAACATGAGAGCTTCCAAATCCACTGGATGGGCCAGACTTAAAGGGTCTCCTATACATCACAAGGTCCAACAAATGACCACCCTGTTTGGAGCTTGGACACCATTCACATAATATTTACAGAATTTACAATGGAAGTCAAAGTGGATGTGCGCATATTCTGTAAAAGTGAGTGGAAACGCAGACATTTCCTCTCTTGGGCTCATGTAATTCCAGTTGAAAATTGTACAAACCACTGAGCAAAATCCCAATCCAGGAAGTAGAGTCAAACAGAACTTAGTCACCTTCTTTACAGTACCATTTACCTTTAAAATGAGCATAAATTGCATTCCTGATATTTTTTGAATGGTTTTCCTGGATTTTTTATTTTATTTTAAATGTTGACCTATGCTCAGGATCAGCCATCAATATCTGTTCTGTGCATGGGGTCAGGCGTTGGCCCCTATCTAATCAGGTGTCGATGGCCTATAGGATAGACCATCAAAATGAAAATCATGGAAAACCCTTTTAAGATAGATTTTATAAAATTGTATAATATAGTGTCATATTTCTAGTAGACTTCATCCCCACATCTTACATAGGCGCACATTTTTCCTTCTGAATACGAGACACTTACTTTGCTGCCTTTTCTAAGCCATTGACTTGATGGACACTCCATATTATACTTCAAATCATATAGCCATTGAGATTGTTTCTAGTCATTTGTCATGTAAGGACTGTAAATAAACTTAGCGAGCGACAATTAGATGTATAGTCTTAACCATAAGCAACTGCTTAAGAAAAAAATGAAATGTCAAAATATTTCAACATTGGAGTCTTGCCAGCATAAAAGCAAACACATTTATATTATATAGTGCATCTGCATACCAGTTTTTAGGAAAAATGTATTTCTCGGTTACAATGGAAGGCTGTATTTTGATGGATGACACATTTGATAACGCAGGAAACATATTGTTGCAAAAAGAAGGAAAAAATCAGAGTTTTTGTACCGAGTCGCTGGATCCACAAACATCTTTCACGTAAACAAAGTATTTTTCTCAACCACAACTCAGCTCACGTTTCTAAACAAACTCAATGCAAAATATTCTTACATTTAAGCTACTGTTGTGCGAAGTGTGGCAATTTTCAAAAATTTCCTTTGACTAATCTTAAAATTTCAACCCACAGTCTCCACCCTAAACATGTCTATCTAAGAGTTATAGTCCTCGCCAGCTGCCTGAAACTTTGGTTTATTGTTTTGCCTAAAGCATTATCCGAATGATAGGTTTGCAGACTGACGGAAACCAAAAATGTTTCATATGTTGCAGATTAAACCATAACAAATATCTGGTCGCAACTGGCCTTGTCTAGCACTGTTGTAAGATATTATAAGCAAAACCGCACGACCAGTGATGATATACAGCTGAAATTAATGAATATTTTACTTACATAGAAGTGAAAGCATCAGCAGCCCCAGCACTGAATGTAGCTATAGCCGCATCCAGATAACGCGTGTAACCAACCTTCTGGTGGACCAGTATTTTAGTATCTTAAATAGGTCTATAGTATGACTGTCCATGATGATGGTGGCTGAGTGGTTTGCACTGTTGCCTTGCAACAAGGGCAACATCTACATGGACTTTCACATGTGGGAGGAAATCCAGGCAAACATGGAGAGAACATACAAAAATATACTGATTAGTAAATTGGCTTCCTGTAAAACAACGGACCCTTGGGGTTGGGGTTGAGCACTTGGATGGCAGCCACTAAGTCCCCTTCGCCACAACGCTCCCTGCACTTTGAGTCCCTTGTTGAGAAAAGAGCATTACAAATGTTTTGGGTATGAATTGTTGGATGTGTGCGCCAAGAATGTCATGGTCTTCTGCTGCTCCCTCCTCCTACAGCCCCTTTAAGGAGTTGGAGATTCCTCTTCTTTGATGCTGCCTATTCTGTACAACCTACTGACTGCCCCTCTCTAACACTAAGAATATGAAGTCAGCCTCGAGCTCAGGAACAATGTGTTCTGTGATCCATTTCAGAAGCAGCAGCCAGCTAGGTAAAGGTGTTGCACAGACTCAACAACGGGAAAATGATAGGAAATACTTGATGAAGACAATTTGGAAAAAAAAATTCTTTCCATTGTGGAAGCAAATGCAAAAGCAATGCAAAGTTGTCCATTGCTTTCTTTTTTGTATATTCTTTTTATTTGGATTTTCAATTATAAGTAATATAATAAAGAAATAAGCATATATAGCAGGCAAATGGAGAGCAATATCACATAGGAACAAGAAAAATAAGATATGTTAGAATAAAATATCAAATCCCCCCCCACGCACTACTGCCCTCCCATCGCTACCTACCATATGAGCTAAGTCAATTACACTAGTTGTCCATCACTTTTAAAGAAGATAGAATGAACTGTCTGACATAGATATAGTAGAAGTCAATAGTAGAAGTCAATACTCAATCTATCCTCTCTCATTTTTGGATTTTTTATTTTTTTACTTTTTGAGTCTGTATAAACCTGCAGTTAATGCGTAAATCTGTGGATGGACTAGAAGCTTGCCCCATGCTGTCCATCAGAACTTTGCCTGCAGCTATGTTTTGAAGGTTAGAAAATTCTTGTAATTTAAGAGTTTACTGCTGTGTACGGCCAGGCAGTTCTAGTGACTACAATGTGACTCTATAACTGTACTTATGCTTCGTTATTGCTCTTCTCTATAATGTGCCCACGATAAATCTACTGTGTTAAAACGCATGTAGGAAAACTGGAATGATAGGACCATTCTCAGTGGTTTTCGCAGTTGTTCAAGCCTTTGACCTCAATCTAGTAGAGTCACTGCTTGTCCAGTAACAATACAAGGACTCTGGCTTCACAAAAGAACTTTCCTTGGCCATAAAAAACTAAAATCGCAAAGTTTTGAAAATATGATGCTGTAAGTCCAGGTCAGTAAACCAGATGGCCATAACACTTCTGATTCCGCTTTGGTTTTTATAAGCCATAGCAGCAGTTGAAAAGGAACAGAAAAAGTTTTGCAAAGTAATCTTATTTGCCCATCACAATGATGCCATTTTTGCATGAGACAACAGAACTGTATCTCTCCTATATCAGTCTCCCATTTCCTAACTGTGATTCGTGGTACCAAATCCCGGGGGATCTAACACTAGGGCAGAATTGATGACTAGATGGTGACAAAAACCACATAAATGAAGCTTGTATCAAACAAAACAATTAAAGAGGACTTTTCACCACCTTCACCAATTCCAGTTCTTAGTATCTGTTAAAAGTCACCACTCCACTGATTCCAGCACGGTTGGAATTTTCTCTCTAGCCCCCACCATTCCTGAGCAACAGGTGCAGTTAGTTTTGATATCTAACATGCTATTTAAGCTCTGTACTGTGAGGTGGGCGGTGTAAGGCAGGGGGTAAGATTCAGAGCTCCAATCAGATGCAGCCAGTGTCAGAGCTCAGAATCACACTTCTTGCCTGACCACGCCCTCCTGCCAGTACAGAGACTGAATAGTATATCAGACACCAAAACTAACAGCATTGATTGCGCAGGAATGGTGTGGGCTAGAGAGAAAATTCCAACAGCGCCAGAATCAGTGGAACAGTGACTATTAAATGATGTAAAGAGCTCGACTAGAGCTGGTGAAAGGTCCTCTCTGAGCTCACTAGTGTAAGAGAGGAACTGAGTGCTGAGGAAGAGAGGATCCACCAATGGAGAGGATGGCAGATAGATATACTGTACGACATACAGGAGGTAAAGAACAGAAATGAAATTATACTGAACTGTCCCTGAATACAACACAGCAGACAGCCAGGATAAAAATAACATCACATCAACCAACCAAATACAGAAGATACACACCATCCCCAAGCAAAAAGTCTACCTGACCACTGCTATAGTGTGCAACCAGAATATATACAGTATATAGGCTTAACAGGGTTCTCTCAGTTGTAGGAGGTTATCGCCTATCCTAAGGATCTGATCAGTGGGAGGCCAACAACTGGCCCCTGCACCAAATCAGCTGTACAGGGCGGCTTCCGACACCCATATCATGCACAATACAGGGCCAGAAACAGTTGGCTCTGTGCCCTGTATACTGCAGTTCAGCTGCCATTGAAATCAAATTGCTGAGCTGCAGTGTTGGCACCCAGCTACTGTACAGGGACCTGTTATACGCTCCCAGCCCTGTATTGTGTATCGTACAGGTGGTGCTGATCTATGCAGGGGCTAGTTGTTGGCCCCCAACTGATCAGATAATTATGGCCTCTTCTAAGCATAGCTCAAAAAACCCTAAAAGCTGGACATACCCTTTAACAATCAGCAATTGTACCTTATCAACCAGATAGGCGATAACCAATCCCAGATCCGGATGCAAGACAGACGTATAGCAGCTGGCCAAGCAAAGTAGTAACTGAGAACATGTAGGAACAGGAAAATCCCTGCTGCTCATCACATCCCACATGGTCTCAAAATATCTTTCTGTATGTGGTTGTCTGACTTGTCTATTTTAATGCAGCGACCTGACAATATCTTCCAAAGTTTATGATTATATTAATATTTCTAAGCCCAAGAATGAGTATGATAGTCACTATGACGCGATAACTGGTGAGGGAAATCTAGTACGGCTGGCTTTAACCGCAGTAAATCCTGGCCTTCGAGTCAGCTGTCACTCAAACAGCCCAAGACCATTTTAGACTCGGCTACTGTTTGACAAAATTTCAGCTATATGTAATTTTTTTTTTGTTCTTGGAAGGTTGGCAACCATTCCTACCCAGTACAGTATATGGACAGACACTATGGCTTTGTAACTGAGAATATAGGATCAACTCCAACTTTCTGATATCGAAACTGCTTTGACTCTTGCGAGTTTATTTCTTCCTGCGGTTGAGTTTTATTTCCACAGCGACAACTTGACATCTCTTATTAAAATCTAAATACTTAGCAGTTTTATACAAGTCTATGTAATATTTATGATCTACGCTCTGTAAAACAATTCCAATGGACATGTTACACCATCTGACTGTAGCACTTGTGTGTCTGTGTGTGGTTTAGGCAGCGACGAGCGTTGACAGCTTGCTGCAGACAGATTAGAGCGTCTAATAGCTGCTTATTGAAATGTATACTATCATGTAACAGTCAGAGCCAAGAAAATATAATTTAATAAAACTTTTCAGCTTGTCTCGATAAAGTTGCGTCTCTTTTCCGATCCTGAAAAATGAAGTTTGACAAAAAAATAATTTGATACATTTTGTCTACTTTATGTCTAGGAATATTTGTGTAGAGATTGAGCTCCTTGTATTGTTAGATATCATTTCTGTTACATATACCTCACAATCAAATATCACATTTTTAGAAGACTTGATAAAATGATTAAAAAGGTTTCAAATTTATTTGCAACAAAGTTTCAATCCTGTGCCAAAATCACTCATTCAATATTCATATGGATTTAAGGCTTAATGTTATTTTTGGTTGTAGGTTTTACTGGGACCTTCTTCTGATGGTTTGACACCAGAATCACTGGTTCATTTTTTTTGCAGTTTTCTTTTTTAATATGTTGCACAGTCCGTAAACACTGATCAGCCGTAACATTAAAACCAGCTAAAGAGCGAAAACATCTCTAATCCATTGAGGCATGGACGCCACACGACCCATGAAGGTGTCCTGTGGTATCGAGATGTTAGCAGAAGATTCTTTATAACTTGTAAGTTGTAAGGTGGGCCTTAATGAATGCCCAATTCCTATTGAGCATTACATTGCCTCTATCTCAATTGCATGCTGTCTTCCCATTTGTATTCTGATGCCATTTTTCCCCAGTAAACGATGCAAATTACCGACCACATACCAAGAACAACCCAAAAGATCTGTTGCTTTAGGATACTTTAACCCAGTCTTCTGGCCATCCAAATTTGCCCATTTTTCTTGCCATGGTATCAATATTGTAGACATTCCAAAGCCAAAAACCAAAATACATCAGAGTACCACCAAAGCTATGATCATGCACTAAGCTGCCTAGTAAAAGCAAAACATTAGTATCTCCCGGAGGTACGGCGTGTCCCCCCCAGTACAAGTAACACAGCTTGAAGAGGACCTTTCACCACCTCCACCAAATCAAGTTCTATGCATCCTTTAATAGCCGCCCTCTCCACTGATTCTGTTGGAATTTTTTCTCTAGCCCTCACCGCCCCAAAACAATTCAGTTAGTTTTGGTGCCTGATATGTTAATTATGACTCTACTTACAAGTGGGTGATGCCAGGCAGAAGCAGGTAAACATGATTCTGAGCTCTCTGACATTGTCCAATTAGAAGCGGACTGCGATTGTTCTGGAGCGGTGGGATGGGGGGGTTACAAAAAAAAAATTCCAACTGCATTGGAATCAATGGAGAGGCATCCTTTAAAAGGTGCAAAGAACTGAAGTTGGTGGAGGTGGTGAAAAGTCCTCTTTAAGAACCTATGTTTTAGGTTATAGTGAAGGTCATGAATGGTACTATTCCTCCCTAAGATAACTGACTCATGTCTATGGCCTCTCACAAGGACAATGCATTGCATTGATGAAGGGCAATAAAACTGAAAGAACTGTCTGCGGATGGGTCCGTCTCTCTTTGGGAGGAGATATTCCTATTTTGCTTTAATCCAAGATCAGGTCACTAGGCTTCCGAAAAGCCAGACATTAGGAACTACCTATCAAAAGGTGGTGCTAGAGGAACAGTTTTCCTTATCAGTTTATTTGCAGATTACTTTCTTATACTATAGGGATTGCAGCCATTTTTGATCTTCCACCACTCCTCATGCAAATCCATTATATGATGTATGGAACAGGGAACATCACTGAAGCTCCAGACATGACTAAATTATATATAATCTACATACATCTGACCCTATGCTATGCACAGGTAAAAAATTATGTTTTAACCATTTAATTGCCATTCCTCTACCATAGAGAGTACATGAGACATTCTTGGTTGTTTGTGGTCAAAGCCCGCCATGACACTACCCATATTTAATTCTGTTAAGCGGTGAATTAATTGACAAATTGTCCATGAGACAGAACAGTATGTCAGCAGCTAAAATGTGCCACGCTTGTGATTCCAGGCTTCTTCTAGCTTCAGGGGGGTCATTTCGCTGTCGTTTAGCATGGAGATTCGTTTTACATTGATGTGCATTAGTCACAAAGTAAAATTGAAAAGTAAAAGCCTTACAAATTAATTTCCACGATAACGACAATATAGCAAGTATTGAAGTTAACAACTGGAACAGATAGGATAATGTACAGCTATTCTAGTGCATGACGGCAAAAAAAAACATCCCTAACCAAATCGCCTTTAGGGCTTTCCTGCTCTTGTGTTGATGAGGCAGCAATTACCTTGCCTGTCGGAAAACTTTATGAGCTGTGGAATATTATAGGGCTAGAAAAACCTTTCAAACAGAAACGGCTGGTTCTTAGAAGCGCTTTTATTTCCTATTTCTATGATGTGGAGAAGGAGGATATGTATGTTATATATATATATATATATATATATATATATATATATATATATATATGAGATATATGGAGTCTTATATTATTTTGACAAGTAAAAAGTGTTTTTTCTGCATTAAGATACACATATGGGTTTTTGACATTTTAAAATATTCTAAAAGGTGTGCAGGGGGGAAAAAATTGGTCTCAAGTGGCTCAGAGAGGGTTTTTCCAGAATTGAAGGCCTATAATTAAAATAGGTCATCAATTTGAGTTTGTCAGGGGTCCGACTGTCTGGATCCCTGCAGATCAGCAGTTTTCCCAGGTGCACATTTCTTCACGCTGGGTGCTGCTCTGCTCATTTGCTGTATTCTTGATAGTGGCGGTTATAGGTACTGCAACGGTGCCCCATAGACTTGAATGGGACACTGCTACAGAACCCGTAATCGCTGTTATCAAAAATATGGGAAGTGAGCAATGCCTGGCATGTAAACAATTGGATTAATGTGGATTCCAAGAATTAGAGCCTTACCAATAGAAATCTGATGGCCAATATTAAGACCATCAATTTTGAAAAGGTGGCTAACCCCTTAAAAATAAAATCAATAAATAATAATTTAGCTGTACTCCCCATACCGATCCCCTCCTGCTCCCGTATCGATGCTTACCAGGACCTTCTGCACAGTAAATGCCTGCTCAGCCAATCACAGGCTGTGGGGGGTTAGGATTGCAGCAATTGACTGGCTGAGAGGGCCTTTAAGATTATAGAGAGTGTATATAGAATATACTGTGGGATATTTTGTCCTAATTCAACGGCCATTAATCTATCCAAATCAGACTGTTTATTAATCTGATGTGACTTTCAACTAAAACTGGAAAGATCCTTTTTAATCGGGTTCTATTTCATCTGGACTGGTTTGATTTCAACTTCCCCAATCACTTGTTTCCCAGGGTGATAAGTGGTGGAAAGAAGTTCGACAACTGCTTATCCCATTTACCCTATTGATCCCCCGATCTAGGCATGTACTGTATAAGTACGGTGGAATCTGGGGAGTGAACTAGTGAATTTATATATGAAGCTTGATAGGAATACTTGTTACACAGGTTACAGATTTTTTTTTTTTTTTGTCTCCGGACTATCAGCCTTTAAGATTGCAATATTGTAATATACAGTGCTTATCAGGCTGGCAGTGTCCAGGCAATAGATGATCACATGTCCACCCTTAAAAATGGTAACTCATTCCTTTTAAAGTTTATTTATTAAAACCATAAATCTAATCACTTTTTTGAAATCTGTTTATCAGATTATAGATTTTTTTAATCTGTTTTCTTTATTATTAATTGATCTGCTTTACAGCAGTCTCATGGCAGAAATAGACTGGAACCAACTCATTGATGTCTATGGGAGAGTTCTCTAGCCATGCTGTGTGCAGGGGGAGTAGATAAATCGGTGACATCATCTACTGTATTGTCAGTGATGGGTGTTAGGTGAAGTTAACTTCCATTGTAATCCTGTCTATCCGGTTTATGATGTAAATGAGGGGACTGTTGCCAAGGAAACCTCCACAGAGTTGGCAAAGTTTAGTTTATTATTAGACTTTGTGACCATAATGAACATTTCAGGATATGGTACTTATCAAAATCAAAATGTTTAACATAAAAATTTGGTTAATAGGCAAGTAAATTTATTGTGACAAGTTTCCTTTAAGGTTTTGAAAATTTTGTAAAGGGATCAAATTTCTGACGGTACAAATATATAACATCACAACATGCTAATAAAACCTTTGAGAGGTTGCACTCACCACAACCACTTGGTGGTTACACATATGGCAGTGCTAAGAAGTCCTGCAAATATATAGTTTATGGTACTCTGAGCTGCCGGAATGTACAGTCATATGAAAAAGTTTGGGCACCCCTATTAATCTTAATAATTTTTAGTTCTAAATATTTGGGTGTTTGCAACAGCCATTTCAATTTGATATATCTAATAACTGATGGACACAGTAATATTTCAGGATTGAAATGAGGTTTATTGTACTAACAGAAAATGTGCAATATGCATTAAACCAAAATTTGACCGGTGCAAAAGTATGGGCACCTCAACAGAAAAGTGACATTAATATTTAGTAGATCCTCCTTTTGCAAAAATAACAGCCTCTAGTCGCTTCCTGTAGCTTTTAATCAGTTCCTGGATCCTGGATGAAGGTATTTTTGACCATTCCTCTTTACAAAACAATTCCAGTTCAGTTAAGTTTGATGGTCGCCGAGCATGGACAGCCTGCTTCAAATTATCCCACAGATGTTCAATGATATTCAGGTCTGGGGACTGGGATGGCCATTCCAGAACATTGTAATTGTTCCTCTGCATGAATGCCTGAGTAGATTTGGATCATTGTCTTGCTGAAATATCCATCCCCGGCGTAACTTCAAATTCGTCACTGATTCTTGTACATTATTCTCAAGAATCTGCTGATACTGAGTTGAATCCATGCGACCCTCAACTTTAACAAGATTCCCGGTGCCGGCATTGGCCACACAGCCCCAAAGCATGATGGAACCTCCACCAAATTTTACAGTGGGTAGCAAGTGTTTTTCTTGGAATGCTGTGTTTTTTGGACGCCATGCATAACACCTTTTTGTATGACCAAACAACTCAATCTTTGTTTCATCAGTCCACAGGACCTTCTTCCAAAATGAAGCTGGCTTGTCCAAATGTGCTTTTGCATACCTCAGGCGACTCTGTTTGTGGCGTGCTTTCAGAAACGGCTTCTTTCGCATCACTCTCCCATACAGCTTCTCCTTGTGCAAAGTGTGCTGTATTGTTGACCGATGCACAGTGACACCATCTGCAGCAAGATGATGCTGCAGCTCTTTGGAGGTGGTCTGTGGATTGTCCTTGACTGTTCTCACCATTCTTCTTCTCTGCCTTTCTGATATTTTTCTTGGCCTGCCACTTCTGGGCTTAACAAGAACTGTCCCTGTGGTCTTCCATTTCTTTACTATGTTCCTCACAGTGGAAACTGACAGGTTAAATCTCTGAGACAACTTTTTGTATCCTTCCCCTGAACAACTATGTTGAACAATCTTTGTTTTCAGATCATTTGAGAGTTGTTTTGAGGAGCCCATGATGCCACTCTTCAGAGGAGATTCAAATAGGAGAACAACTTGCAATTGGCCACCTTAAATACCTTTTCTCATGATTGGATACACCTGGCTATGAAGTTCAAAGCTCAGTGAGGTTACAAAACCAATTTTGTGCTTCAGTAAGTCAGTAAAAAGTAGTTAGGAGTATTCAAATCAATAAAATGATAAGGGTACCCAAATTTTTGCACCGGTCAAATTTTGTTTTAATGCATATAGCACATTTTCTGTTAGTACAATAAACCTCATTTCAATCCTGAAATATTACTGTGTCCATCAGTTATTAGATATATCAAATTGAAATGGCTGTTGCAAACACCCAAATATTTAGAACTCAAAATGATTAAGATTAATAGGGGTGCCCAAACTTTTTCATATGACTGTAAGTGGGGGATATAAAGAGACAACACATGCCAGGTTTACCAGCTACATCAGTGAAGCAACAAATCTGCTGGGCTTTTATTTTGGACCTTACATTTGATTGGTCACACATTGATGATGGATCAAGTGTCCTGAATGTCCGCCATGTTTTTCTATAATCCCCATTGTAAATCTGTCAAAGCATTTATATGACATCAAATGTCAACTTCTTGAGATAAGACTTAATTCTTTGGCCTGTCTAGGTTTGATCCAGTGAATCATCTTTGGGCGCTGCCTTTTGCCCCACTTCTAGATTTTTTTTGGGGGGGGGGCTTCTGTTCATTTTCCTGGTTTTACCTCTGGGTTGGACTTCTGACTATACCACTTCTCGCTCTAGGGTTTTTGTCCCTCACTGATCACCCAGTTCTGGACAATGTGTATGGAATATTATTGATAATTCTAATATTGAACAACAACAATATCCTCACGTAGATTCTAGGGGATGGTCAGCAAAGAACGCACATCAACAATGTGTATAGAGATAAAGTATATTATAGACAGAAACAATTGATATGTGAGGAGTTGAGACAAGTCATAAGTTCACAATCACAAATAAGCAATCCATAACCCACAAAGCAATACCCCAATACCCAGCAACTACAACAATAAATGCCACAACAAACCCAATCAATAAAAAACCCAAACAATAATTCAAGACTGAGCAGGCATTGATATAATTAAACAATCATCCAGAGTTCCTTCCTCCACTCAAGACCTCTATCAATTCTCTAGGGTCCTCTGGATCCTCTCCCCCCCACCCCCCAACTTGCCAATTTTTATACTATATGTGACCCTTCCACCTGTCTCCTTCCTCCTCTAGCCGGAAACCATTATCCCCCACTGATGATCAAAGAATGGATTTGATCTATCTTCTCATCAATATGCTATCAAGAGGCGTCCTGATCCTACACATCCCATCACATAACATCCTGAAAAATGAATTTGCACCCTTCATGCATCAGTTTGAATGGGAGACTCTCCTGGTCTAAGGAGCCTTTGAAATGTTGAATCTTGGACAATCTGATCTATCCTTGCGATTCCCAATTTCTGCCTAAGGCTAGGTTAACACCAGTGCATGATTTCCGTTCGGAGATTCTGTCCCTGAATCCTCTTTTTCTCTCCGTATTTTTTCAGGTGGAAACCCAATGGACCCCATTATAGTCTATGGGGTCCACAGGTAACCACTTATTAAGCAGATTGGGTTTCTGTTTTTCGGGTCTCTAAGTGGACCCAAAGAATGGAAACCCAAGCGCAGGTGTGAACCTATAGTCATTAGGGTTTATTTGATACCAGGCATGTTATAAAATCTGTATTCAGAGCTTTGATGATCTATTACTGCCTCTTCAGAGTGTTATACATAAAATTATATTCCCCTATATACGCAATGATATATAAAACCATATTCCATGGTTATAGCTTACAATATGGGTATATATTTTACAAATGGTGCTATAACAAGAGGTTCCCATTCGCAGAAATCTGAGCCATCATAATTAACCATAACTTCTGAAGAGTTGACCAAAACAGGCATTTTCTGATGGAAGATAAACCAACCAGAAAGAGTTTATTACCTTGGCATCCCTTTAATGCCCAAATGGACTTCATCTTTAAAGGTGCTCGAAAACAGGAAGTTGACTTATACCTCATCTAGAATAGCTACCCAACAATCGAGAAGACCTATAGCCATACATAATGAACTGGAATACTTGGAAGGAAAAGACTTGATGCATTTTAAGCTACTTTTTATATTCTTTATAATTTTTTTTGTGGGCTCATTTTAAGTATATATCTATAAATTAATGCTATTTGAGGATTACTTAACGAAAATTGAAATGGTGAGATTTTAACAGTAACCTTGCAGCTGAGAAATAACTACCTTATAAGTGAGGTTCAGAGAATAATCTGGCTTCAACCTATTTTAGCATTCTATTACCCAGAAGCCTGAGTGCGCTGCAAATTGAGATTGAAATATCAAGTTTTCATTACTTCTTCCATATTAACCTCACTAAACTGGAAAAAAAAAAAATCTATTGAAAGCTGTAATTCATGAGCAGAAATATCTCATCTGGTCAGGAGACCTCCTTCTTAATAAAAGACAGAACAGTATTACACGTGGACAACTAAGCAACGAGGCAGCTGTCAATTTGTAAGAAGGAAGAGGGGGTTGGTTTCATTATGGAATATATTGAATTTCACGATACAAACAATTGACGATATTCCAATATATTCTGACTCTACTATGGGGTAAAATGACAACATTAACGCCCTCAATGGTTTAGCAAGATACAGGCAATAATGGTTGCCAAACATTTTTTTGGCCAATTTACACCCAACTGAAATTAATATTTAATAATTTTCACATTCCTGTACTTTTTATTAATAAAGTAACAAATATTTAATGTCTTTATCATGATTTATCGGTTTTAAAAGCCTGCTTAAATTTTCCATTGATTTGGGCTAACAAATTTCATGAACAGGGACCAAAAAAGAGCCAGTCAAAACAAAGTACAAGGATATTATAAAGCCTTCTCAGAGCTTTTTAGAGGACTTCACCACTTCCACAAACTCCAGCTCTTAGCATCTGTTAATAGTTGCCGCTTCTCAGATTCTGTAATATTTTCTCTAGTCCCCACCATTCCTAAGCAATCAGTACAGACAGTTTACCTGATATGCTAATTATTAGTCAATACTGCCAAGTAGGTGGTCTTGGGCCAAAGCAGACAAAAGGGTGGGATTCGGAGGTCTAAAGCGGTTTGCCTCCGATTCAACATTATTAGAGAACTCAGAGCCATGCCCCCTTGCCTGCTCCTGCCCAAGATCCCCCTACACTACGTGTCATACACTATGTTTTATAGAGATATAGTCCTAGGAGTCCTGACAGTGTCGTACACTATGTATTATAGATATATAGTCCTAGGAGCCCTGACAGTGTCATACACTATGTATTATAGATATATAGTCCTAGGAGCCCTGACAGTGTCATACACTGTGTATTATAGATATATAGTCCTAGGAGCCCTGACAGTGTCATACACTATGATATGAGCCGGGGGCGGGGCGGGGGACACAGTTTTATAGATAGGTTCCTAGTGTATGACACTGCCCAGACTCCCATCTATAAAACATAGTGTATGACACTGTCAGGGCTCCTAGGAACCTATGTTTTATAGATAGAGTCCTAGGAGCCCTGACAGTGTTGTACACTGTGTTATAACTTGTTGTACAATATCTTATAACATAAGCCATTTTAAAGGTGTGGTTCATACTGAACTTGTTCAACCCGAAACAAATCTTGGACCTGAGCCACCTGAACCTGTACCAAAACGAATCCTGAGAGGTTCACCCATATTTAGTGGTGACAGACTCCCATTTTTTCCCCATCTACAATTTCATCTAATTGCAAAAAAATATACATGTTTACAAGAATGTGAGTGTTTTTTATGTGTTGGAGGGACCATTGAGCCCTCTTAGGCACAAGGGGTCCAGATATGACATCTACAATACACCAAAGCACACGTATGCCTGAAAACTCATTGACTACCCAGTATTTGTTGTAATAAATCTGCTGCACGTTGCAGGACTCGCTCAGACATCCTAATTGTAACAGACTTAGTCACTTTAAGAATTGTGTAATTTCAATTAACTGGAAAAAATGAACTGTCAATGTTTTATGTGCCATAAAATTGCCCGGCTCTTTAATCTCACTTAAGATGCTATTAGGGCCAGTATTTAACAAGTACCATTGAAGTGTGACATGCTGAACACTCACCTTTGCTCTACACTAGGATTTTCATCTGCTGGGGTGGCAGGCCATTCATTATATACCTGCTTTTTATCCTTGTGAATAAGTATAAAAGCTTACACATTTTTTTTTTTTTTTTTTTTTACTGAGCAGCAAACTAATTATGAAAGTGTAAAAGGGTTGTATAGGATGAGAAAAACATGGCGACTTTCTTCCGAAAGCGGTCCAACACCTGTCCATGGGTTTTGTCTACTGACGTGAATATGGATAAGCGGCATTACTGCACAAACTAGGCATTGTTTTTGGAAGAAAGTAGCCATGCTTACTAATCCTGTATAACCCCTAATCGTTTATCTTTATACAGAAGTGTATAAGAGTCCTTATCTTAACTCAAATTTGGTTAAGGACACCACTTTCATCCGAAACCAAGTCAATACAGTATCACAAACTAAACAAAATCCTTAACAGGCTGCAGTTCACAACATAACCACTGGTTGCCAAATATGGATAAATATAGGATAGACATCTTGTGACAGAGTATTGTGAAATCACCTATATTTTATAATATATATATTTTTTATTATATTATGTTGGTCATTTTGTGCCACACATCTCAGAATACAGACGTGGACAAAATTATTGGTACCCCTTGTTTAATGAAAGAAAAACCCACAATGGTCACAGAAATAACTTGAATCTGACAAAACTGGAATTTGCCAAACTACATGTTGACAAGCCACAAAGCTTCTGGGAGAATGTCCTATGGACAAGATGAGACAAAAATCTAAATTTTTGGCAAGGCACATCAGCTCTATGTTCATAGATGGAAAAATGAAGCCTATCTTGAAAAGAACACTGTCCCTACTGTGAAACATGGAGGAGGCTCTGTTATGTTCTGGGGCTGCTTTGCTGCATCTGGCACAGGGTGTCTTGAATCTGTGCAGGGTACAATGAAATCTCAAGACTATCAAGGGATTCTAGAGAGAAATGTGCTGCCCAGTGTCAGAAAGCTTGGTCTCAGTCGCAGGGCATGGGTCTTGCAACAGGATAATGACCCAAACACAGCTAAAAACCCCCAAGAATGGCTAAGAGGAAAACATTGGACTATTCTGAAGTGGCCTTCTATGAGCCCTGACATAAATCCTAAGGAGCATCTTTGGAAGGAGCTGAAACATGCCGTCTGGAAAAGGAACCCTTCAAACCCGAGACAACTGGAGCAGTTTGCTCATGAGGAGCAGCCAAAATCCCTGCTGAGAGGTGCAGAAGTCTCATTGACAGTTACAGGAATCGTTTGATTGCAGGGATTGCCTCAAAAGGTTGTGCAACTAAATATTAAGTTAAGGGAACCATCATTTCTGTCCAGGCCTGTTTCATGAGTTTTCTTTTTTAAAAAATTCTGTTGAAGCCTGGTTGGAAAGCAATGTCTGACTTTCATTTGTTCATTTTCATAGAATTTTTATATATTATTACTTTTGTCAGATTCAAGTTATTTCTGTGATCATTGTGGGTTTTTCTTTCATTTAACGAGGGGTACCAACAATTTTTTCCACATGTCTATGTTGAGCCAAGAATATATAATTTTTGTATGGCAATGTGATTTTCAAAAATGTTATTCACACATTTCATACGAGCCTATTTCCTGAGTAGTCTACAATACCTTAGTTCAAAAATTAGTACACCTAACTTTTTATTGCTCATAGACCTAAGAAAAGCAATGTTCAAAGTCTGAAGGTACAACAGGATGTCAAAACACTAGTCCAGATTTGCTACCCAGGCTGCACCTAGAATGTCCCTCATCCTGGTGCATTTTTGGCTCACAATGGTGCATCTCATCTCCTGCACCCCAATTGCCACTTTTTTTGATAGTGGGCAGAGTAGAGTAGGAATCTAGGCAGGGACACCCGTTCCACCAGATTTACTACAATTCAACAAAACTGGTGAGAGTTATAACACAAATCTACACCAGATTTCAGTCCAGGTGCACCAACCCAACATGTGCAAGAATTATTAAGAAGAATCTTGCAGCTGTCAGGGAATGAATTAAGACTGGCTTAAGAATTGCTAGTCTTAATATATTCTCCCCACTGTGTCTACATCTTCTGGTCATGGTCAGTTCTCTGAAAAGATGTATAGACCCACAGTATCACTATTAAATTTGGCTTAGGCAAAACCTGAGATTTTGATTTTCAGAGCGAGAAGGCATGAATTAGCTCACCTAGTCTTTCATAGAGTGAAAAAAATTATCTTTGGGGATAAAATCCAATAACTTTAAGTACACATTGAAAAATTAAAATACAAGTTGTCGAAGGTAATTACATTTTTAAAATTTGTTTATGTGTCCTAAATAAAGTTATTGGATTTTTACCCCAAGTGTTTGGCACCTTCCATTTTTACAGTCCAATTTGCAAATTTCATCTTAAACAGGAAGTCAGGAAACTATTTAGGTCAAACCCAAAGTAGGTAAGAACAAAAATCTTCACAAATGATTAAGAACCAAGAAAACATTTTGCTTAAAATATAATACACATTCCAAGCAGAGGTTTAAATAACCAGAGGAACTCCCAGCCAGCTGACTTTGGCCTACTGTACCACACCCAATAAGCATTTTATCATAATGGGATCCATCTTGTGAACTGGAATTTTCCATAGAGGAAAACCCCTTTAAATATTTTAGTAATTAGAATGTATTAAATTCCTAATTTTAAGTATCTCGTCTTCGAAATAGAACTCGACACAAAACATAATTATGAAACTTTTCCAACCTTTCCTTCTGGAAGTTCGTTTTGTTTTATTAAAAACATAAGAAGATTTAAAGTCTTATTAAAAACGTCTGCTGAGTACGTGTGTAAAATACTCTCTCTGCCCCTTCCCTGGGCTTCTCCACTCCATGTTTGTGATCCGATTGATAGCAAGACTTTAATTTATTGTATCAATTGGGTATTGTGTGGGCCTAAATGTTCCATGGGATTAAAAACTAATTGAGATTTGATAAATATGTACAATGAGATATTATTTTACCATTCCTCAACTCTAAAGCTAATAATTAGAATTTGAACAAAAGGGGATGACTCAAGTTTTGGCAGAAAAATAGAATGGAAGTACACAAGATTATAAAAATATTAGCAATACTAAACACTGAGGAGTGTTTATGAAGGCACGGATGTTTTTAACATTCGTAAGATTAAAAACATCTTTCTTCCACTTTCTATCTACTAAGACAACAGCTATTACTTAGAAATGTCTGGTAGAGTGGGCGGCCATTCATAGATTTTGTGAATTTTGCCTCAAACTTTAGATAACCCTTCAGAAAATAATTTGCAGAGTCTAAAGATCCTTATTGTAGTGGAAGGAACCCCTGGATAAATGAGCGTTCTCCTGTCTTTTTGTCCATATGTAGATCCTACTGCCGATACATTGGACTGCCCAAGATCCCTCTCTTCTGACGTGTAATGCATAGTCCATGCACGATGGGTTGGCCACAAAAACATCCACCATAGCGTGCTCCAATCTAAGAATCTCCATTACCTGGGTAATTAAATTAGGTACTGGGGCCCCTACCTGCCACACACTATAGAAGTGATGTGGTTTGCCTCAGCAGTGACATATTTTTTGTATAAGGTTTAAAGAGAGTCAAGTTTGATCTGATATCCCACAGTGCTGATCCAGAAAAAAAAGCCAATTGCCTTAGGGGAAAAAAAATTCCTTCCTGAATCTCCAAATGTGCCCATCAAAATACATCCCTGGATCAATATTGTGATCTGGGGCCACTGACATCACAGGGGAGACCAAAAGAGGCCAGAAGACGTCTAGGAAAGAACGTGAGCCCTATATTGGACAACGACTCCCAAAAACTCTACGTTTTTGGAAATTTCAGCACTCTGACATTTTATTATTATTATATGCCAGAGTTCCAAAAATCTCACTGCTCTTACAGTAAAGAATCCCCATCTCTCCTGTAGACCTAGAGCTTGACTCCGTGTCATGGAAGCCTTAGCATTTTATTTTGATAACCTGTTGACACTGAAATCAACTCAGTTACGTTGGTTGCTTACCCCTCCGCTCGTTCCAGTTCAGCTATATTCCTTCTATAGACAGGTGCCCAAAATTGTTGTTTACATAGATGTCAATGGGTGCCCTATTACTGCTCTGCACAACTTTGCACATGTAGAAAGTCACAATATAGCTACGTACATGAACCATATGGCATTTATCCTGGTTGGAGACCCCTTGATTAATGACCAAATTATATTGGAACTTTTAGAGTTTCTAAAGCACAAAAATGGGAGTGGTCTTTTAAAAGGGACATTGCCTTTATATAAAAAAAAAAGGCACAGCTAAATATACTCAGACCTGTTATTATAATATCAAACAAGATTGTTACTGATTAAAAAATAATGCACCATTTTCATCTATGCCATGTGGTCCGGTCCTGCTGCTCCCAGGTCTGGTTTTTGGCAGAAGTCCTCAGGATCCAGGACGTCACTCGCATACATCCCATGTCCTTTCCTTAGGCCGCTGCTTTGGTGGATGTCTTTGGCACATGTACCCCTGAGGCCAAGCAAGACCTGGGAGCAGCAGGACCAGACTGCGGTAGGAGACACTTCCTGGCAAAAAAACGGTTTATCCTGGACAACCCCTTTAATAAACTATATTACTAGAATGAATTTATCGTCATTTACTTTCCTATGTTTTAGTAATATCTAGATAATAAAAATTAAAACACAATTTAAATATAAATTGATTGTTTTTAAAGACTTTCTCTAACCATCTTAGTGGTGACAGTCTTTTTTCTTGATCGGTTGCCAGTGGGTATAACCATGAATGCAGAAACCCAGCCAT
Source organism: Leptodactylus fallax (assembly GCA_947044405.1). Taxonomy (NCBI): domain Eukaryota; kingdom Metazoa; phylum Chordata; class Amphibia; order Anura; family Leptodactylidae; genus Leptodactylus; species Leptodactylus fallax. Next base: position 3,005,211 of record CAMRHE010000204.1, read on the forward strand.
GATTTCCTTAGTGCGGACAGATTATCAGACGGGCACACAACATGTATGAAATATGACCCGGCCACAGTAAAGAAATCATGGCTGGTTTTCAGAGAAGTGCCAAACCATAGAAAGTTCCTGCATTCACGGTCATGTCCATTGGTAAATTATCAAGACAAAAGAAGTCACCACTAAGACAGTTGGAGGAAATCTTTAAAATTCTGCTAAATATTTATTTAGATTTGCAAAAATGTTACTTTTAATGGTCTACAAGTTTAAACATAGTTATGTTCATAGAAAACCTCTTCAATTATATATATATATATATATATATATATATATATATATATATGTATATATTTGTAACATTACTAAAATATTTTGTTAAATTACAGGGGGATCCCCCATCTAAAATATTGTATCTATTTTATTTTCTCTAGGTCTGTTTCAGGTCTCAATCCTGGGACATTATGTTTATGGGAGACAGATATTCTAAGAGTTGAGCTACAGACTTAATAGCACTCAATGGCAAGAGTTTCTGTGTCTGAAAGCCTCAAAAGGTGGATTTCTTATTTATATATCTCCAATTACCAATACATTGTACATGTAAAAAAGAAAACTACTGAAGTTATTAGAGAAATCCTGATATTGCAAGTGCTCAAGTCTGTGGCTCAACTCTTAGGGTGCCTGCCCTTTGCATACAAGGTCCTGAGTTTGAGATCTGGGACTAACAAATAGAATAAATCTTTTAATAGATTTATTAGTATTCACTGCACCAATGCTGATGTCAAAGTGCTGGTGGCCAAGAGAAAGTCAATACTGACCATGTGAGAAACCTAGAAAATCAAGAGACTTCCGGGAAAAACTGATGAGTTGACATGTCTGTGATGGTCCCATTTCCTAAAGCTGCCAATTTCATCTACAGTTGCAATCTGATGGTTTGAGGAACATTTGGAATCAGATCAAATGTTACAAGTTGACATTTGTGGATTGCCTTCAATAAATTTTTAAGTATCACTTGGAGTGCTGGATTGGTCTTGAAAATGCATCCTGTCTGTGCAAGTGTCTTCAATAGTTATATAACATATGTGGCCAGTTTTTTTGGACAGAATTTCCACTATATACAGTATAATCTCTATTGTCATTCCTCTCAATGCAACGAAAGCAGATCCCTGCAGTCTAAATGAACTGTTTGTACTCTTGTTTTATTTGCCATTTTACTATACTTTTTTGTTATACTCCCAAAGGTAAAGCACATTAAGAGTACAGTTTGGCACTATAGGAATTATTTTATTATTTTTTTCAAAAAATGTTCTACTTTTCTGATCTAATGGCTAAACTTTATTTTGGGGCAATTGTTTTAAAAATGTTGGAATTCAAAAGGCAAAATCAACTAATTCTAAATAACAAAACTATCCCGCAAATAAAGATGGAGATCCATTTCTGCCTCATGATGTTTGACAGCTTCATAGCGCAGGTTAGTCATGTTCTATATGAAGAATTTCTTCTTTTTTTATTCCCAGTAAACAACTGCAGTCAATCAAATCCTCCGAATTCTCGTGTTTTTGTGTTTTTAGATCCTCAGCTCCTCTCTCTATCGCACCACTCAACATGATGTTGCACTAAAGCTTCTGATATTGCATTTCATTGCCGTATTAAATCTGGGCTGACAACAGTAGGTTTTGGAAATTGTAAGAATGTTCTGTAGATTTTGCTAGTTTCAGCAGTAAGTGTTATATCTGGAGTTGGTATACTGTAATGTTGACGTTTTATCTTCATTTTGGTATAAGAGGATTTGGCCGGATCAAGAATCTTGGACACTCTTTAGTTAGAAATATGTTAGATGTCGCGCAGGCAGATATGTTGTGTTTAACCTCAATATTTTTTGTGTATCTTTCTTTCATCTTACTGCTTTCTGTAAATGCACATTGTAACATGCCATCTGAGTAGACGGGCACTTCTTGCTGTGAGAGCTCTGATGAGGAGAGGGAGAGAAACTGCAAATGCATTCCACTCCTCATGTGTTTGCCATTTTCCTTTTAAGGGATTCTACTGCCAACAAAAAAAGATGGGGAGACAAGTTCTACCAAACCCCAAATTTTTCACATATCCAGCAAGATGGGAGCCAAGAAAAAAAAAACAAAAAGGTAGCGTATTGGGCTCCATATGGCATCCTTCAGTGTTCTGGTTCTCTTCCTGGGCCATCCAGCATCTTATTTGACTCCCAGGTCAAGGCTAATGTCTATGGTTGGGCTTCAGAGGTGCAACAAAATCACTTCTTTATGCTACAGTATCATCATGTATCAAATCCTGATGACATTGTAGTCACCACATGACCACTGATGCCCAAGCACAGGCCTCAGTAGTGACCTGGAGGCCAAAGAAAATGGAGGATAGCCCAGAAAGGAGGAGGAGGATGATGATGCTGGAAGATGCCTCATCAGAGCTCAGGGAAATTCCTCTAAAGGAAGGGAGGAAAAAAAAAGTTTCATGAATTTGCAGGTACTACTGATTTATGGACTAAAATAAACATTTGTGTTCCTGGGCTACATCACTGGGTATGTTAAAATGTAAAAATTAGAAAAAACTTTCCTCTCAGCACCCTGCTAACAATAGGATTAGACAGTGGACACCAAGATTTGTATTTCTCTGACCTTCTTATCCCATCCAAATCTCGATCTATGCCCCAAACTGCTTAGATGTTTCAGGGCAGACTCATTCCCCTGTTCAGTTTGGCCCAATTGGCATCTCACTAAATTCAGATTTGGATAAAAAGGAGATGCATAACATATATCATACAGGTAAACGGTATTAAAATTTTTACTCTGGTATACTCAGAAATATAAAAACGTTTAAGTGCTTATAAGATCAAAAAAATATTATACCTTAACCAAGGGTTTTGCCCAAGTGCGAGAAGAAGCCTTGATGGCAATCATGATAATACACTAACAGGCAAAAATTTTCAGATATAAAAATATGGTTCTGGTAGGTAAAAATTCAGCAGTGGCAGTGATGAAAAATACCAGACATGATACCAGAAGGTAGACCCAGAAGAAAATCCACAAAGTAAAGCCAAGGCTCAGAACCATTGATGCCAAGAAGACATGGAGGACTATGACCAAGAACTAGAAGAAAAGCCACAAAGTAAAGCAAAGACTCAGAACCACAGACGCCAAGAAGACTTGGAGGACTATGACCAGGTCTGCAGAATCGGGTACACAGAAATAAATCAGGTTCAACATTGCTTCAAAGAATCGGGAGCTGATTGTGTATCTAGAAACTGGAATTCTGATTCCTAACAGGAATACAGGTACGGGGATACAAAAGTAAAGTAAGCAGGTGTGAGCAGGTTTATTTCTTGTTCTTTGTCAAACTTCTTGTATACGAGAAGTCAACTGAAAATTAAAATAATAGTAAGACGTAATTCATTATCTCAACATGAAGGTTTAATGATGTCTCGTCTCTGCTTATCTCTGCTCTCGATGTGTTAAGGTTGGATGAAGTAAGCCGCTTTCACACGTTCCTGTTTTTCTCATTATTAGCGATCTTTCATTGGAAAATGTGTTTGGTCACCGTGGTAGTGTGCATATGACTGGACGTTGCTGTAACTTTGTGAGTGTTTGTAGGAGACTAGCCTGGCTTATTATGTAGACTGCCGGACCCAGCACCTTCTGTGAGATAAGCCTGTAGAAGTATAGATAGTCCGTATTTTCCATGAAGAATGATTACATTTAAAAGGGTGTTGTGTAATTGCTAGGGTCACACCTGCATAGATGTTTTCCCATCAGAGGACTAGAAGAACGGAAAAATGGATCTTGTTCTATGATGGACACAAACAGAGCCCTGGGGACTTCATGGGCTAAAATTGCCGGACAAAAAAAAAAAAAAAAAAGTTGCAGGACTTTTTCATCTGGCGATTTCTGACAGATCTGCATTGCAGACTTCAATGCAGATGTGAATGTAGCTTTTATAATAGATCACACTGTTGTCAGGGCTGCCACAGGGAGATAAATACTAGGTCGGTTGTTCTCCGTGCAATAGGCTTTAAATTGAGTGTCAGGGCACATACAGGACCATTGCTCCATTTAAAGTAGTCCTCCCAGTCACTCTTGTGGCATCCATGCATCCCATTCTTGGTATTTGATGGGTGCTTGTATGGCATTCCCCTTATAGTTTAGACATTCATGGGGTTTTCCCAGGACATGTGTAAATTAAAAAAAGGAAGTTGCACTCCCCTACCTCTGGTCCTCTGTTTGGGCACCACCCCCATTCCGCCTAGTGCTAGACTTGGGCTTGCCGAAGATGGTAAGGCACCTCTGTGGCCACATATGCAGTACTGACGACATCATTGTTGATACATCCCTGGTATCCCATATGTGACCTCTGAGAACCTCTGCTTGCTGTATGTGGATAATATCCCATCAGTATTGACACAAGCAGCCAGAAGTAGATGCAAGTATATAAGTAGACTTTTCTTATATTGTAAGATGTGCAGAATGTTCGGTCAAGTGCACAGTTTGCAGACGTGTGTGGAGGCTGTGAGGAGAATCAACCCTTCCCTTCTGCATTGACTGTGAAGAGACCAGTTCCTTCTATTTACTGTGTAGAAGTCTTGCTTTTATAATGCACCTATAAACAGGACTTCCCTAGAAACATGAAGTGGACTGCAAGTTAGCTAGAAGGGGGACAAGTAGTGGCAGGAACTTTAGAGAGGTTTTTCATGCAGAAAGCAGCCACATTTTTAACCCATTTCCGACATCCACTGTAATAGCATGGCGGATGTCGGGTATTTAAATATGGTGGCCACTCAGGATCTGAGCAGCTGCCATAGCCGGCGGGTCTCCGCCTCTTCTATATACAGTGGAGATCCGGTGTGAATACCCACAGTCCGAGCGAACACAGATTTTGGGCATCAACTTTTGAATTGCCTTGGTAAAACCTGCCGAAATTTGTCGTTGATTGCCAGTCCATGGAGCAAGTCCAGGGCCAGCGTTCCATTGCCATGATAGCCCAGAGCCTATTGAAGGCTCCCAGACTTGTCTGGCGTTATCTTCTATTACAAACTACATTGTAATGCATCGCATTAGTGATCAGACCTCCAGGGTTCAAGACCCCTAGGGAGTCTAATAATTACAGTAAGAAAAAAAAAAATGGCAAGTTAAAAGAAATAAAAATTCCAAATCACCCCCTTTTCCTAGAGAACATAAAAATTTAAAAAATTGAACACACCCAGTCTACAAACTTATAAAAGTATTTTTCCCCCATACAGTGAATGCCTCAGCAAGAAAAGGACCCAAACCGTCATTTTTTTTGGTTTTGCCACTCATACAAATTTGAAGAAAAAGTGATCAAAGCAATAGATATTCCCAAAATTGTATAACAAAAGTACATCTGGCCCCACCTTATGCAGCGGGTGTCAGATTATGGCTACTCCAAAAAAATTCTTCTTTTTGCAAAGTTTTGGATTATTTTAAAGGGGTTAAAACTATAAATTTGGTACCCCTGGAATCATACCAACCCATAGAATACAGGTGACATGTCATGTTTGCTGCATGGTAAACTCCGTAAAAATAAAGCTCATAAGAATGTCACACAAATGCAGTTTTTCTCCAATTCCACCCGGTTCTGAATTTTTTCCCCAGCTCCCCAGTATATCATACAAAATATTAAATGGTTCCATTATGAAGTACAGTCTGTTCTGTAAACGTTAAGCCCTCATATGACTCTGTAAATGGAAAAATAAAAAAGTATAAGAACTTCCTTTACAGTTTCCATTCTTTTTGTAGCCATTCGTAGGTTTGGATCTAAAAAAAAAAAAAGCAGCAAAATCTGCAACAAAAAAAGCTTTTCCGCAACGTGGACCTCAGCCTTAAAGAGATTTATCTGCTAGTGTGATATTCATTGCCGTGGCCTCTTCACTACTTACCAAGTATAACGTTTCACATTGTATAGTGGCTTTGATTGGTATTGTGGTTCATCCCCTTTCGTTTGAATGGGACTGAGTTGCAGCATAGCCATCAAAACAATAGCTGAGACATTACTGCCTAATAAGACGAATTGGAACTAAATATCGTAGTCCTTTAACTTTTTTTTTGCCTGATATAAGTAACATATAATATAATTCCATACTAGTGTACATGTAATAACTCCCTTCCAGTCTCACTGTAAGTCATCCAGCATACAACATGTTTATAGCTCGCTCTCACCCGTGATGCATTCGGTTTATAATTAATGAGGATGTGAATATGGATATTTTATCCGATGACATTTTGTTAGCTTTGATCTAGAATTTAGAAGGACAAATTGCAGGAAGATCTTGTTATTTCCAAAGTTCATGCTTTTCTTACAAATTAAAGTTGTGTTCTTATTAGTGCATTCCAAGATGAGGCGATACATAAGGCAGATCCTTCAGAAACATAGTGTGGCCATGCAGGATATCAACACTAATATGGTCTTATTGACAGTTAGGATTGGTGGGGCTTCAAATCGACCATCAAAATGTTTTTGTAAACCATAACCTTGGCCATAGACATGAACAATGACCCAGAACAAGGGTGATCCAAGACATGTTGATAGACTAGGCGCAAGGAGTCAGAACAAAGATAGCATGAGCCTGCGTGATATCATCACTAATGGGGTCTCATGATAAGGGCTTGTATCAATCTAAGTATTGTGGATTATCCTTGTACTGTAACATCAATGTGTATATTATCTATAAGCTATGATATCACTCTGTGCCGAGACATCCCTCTGCACATGAATCCTCTGCAGTAGCTACATGGAGTAGATTATCCGTATACTCTGACATCACTGGGTAATGTATCCTTGTATTATATAAATCCCTGTTTGTATTATCCATGAACTACGATATCACTGGATAGATTATACCTATATTGTGACATTATGTTGCAGAGCAGTGGTGAATCCCTAATACAGGGTTCACCTGAGGGTGCTGTGCTGTACTCTCAACTTGAGCCAGAGAGAATCCAGGAACAGCTGTGCAGTGATGGAACAGTTATATATCAGTTATATAGCAGAGGTGAGTTTGCAATGAGGTTTAGATGAGTATGGTTGAGTCTTAGAGTTAGAGGATTATCAGGATGAAGTTAGTCTTGAAACAATGAATGCTTGGCTTGAATGCAGACGGAGCAGAATATTTAACGGTAATCTGAGGGTTAATAAGCAAATAGAAACTGTAGAGACACTTGCAAAGTCCAACAATAATCCAAGGGTTAATGAACCATTGAAACCAGGAGACCTAGCTAACGCTTAAAATTATAACTAGGCGCACTCCAAAAGATGCCATACTATAAAGATTTAGATTATCCCTGTACTGTGACATCACAGGCTAAATTATCCCTGGACTGTGACATCACAGGTTAAATTATCCCTGTAGTGTGACATCACAGGCTAAATTATCCCTGTACTGTGACATCACAGGTTAAATTGTCCCTGTACAGTGACATCACTGACTGGATTATCCCTATACTGTGACATCACAGGCTAAATTGTCCCTGTACGGTGACTACCCAGTTTTTTTTTTTTTCTGAGATGACATCTAGGTGCAGGGTCAGGACAACCAGTGTCCTTCCTCCCTGAGCCCCATATTCTCAAACACACTGCAGGGGCCCCAGTTTACCAATCATCTTACAGGGTCTGTTGCCTGAGGCGTGCTGCTGTCCGGCCACATATCTCTGGCTTGCAAAGATAAGATAACCCTAATCCAACACAAGAGCCAGTCAGAAAACTACTAACAGGACTCTAGGACAGAAATAGTCAGAGGCAATGCTTAGGCAACAGTTACTAGAAAAAAAAATGTTAACATAATTTTAGGAATTTGCAAGTAGCTCCATGGCGGGTCCCCAAAATGAATTTTACTGGTGGGCCCTAGACACCCCAGCCTGACACTGTTTCTGATAATAACATAAGATAATTGCTATGTATACAAATATCCTATTATACTCTTTAAAGGTGCTTCCAAAAGTAGAGCGTCATGTAAAGGAGTTCAAAATTAGAGCTCTGAGAAACTATTCTCACTTAAATCTTGGAATGGCTGAACAGATTTGGATAAACACAAAAATGCTCAGGGTCGAAAAACAGATCATATTCCCTTTTTTTCTGTTTTCACAGATCCTTCAATACACGCAAATGTATGAGGGATCTGTGAAAAGGGGGGCATCGTTTTGGCAGCAGTTTTGTACCATGTTAGTAGATGTCACAGCGTTTGGGCACTTAAGATATAGTGGTGTAATAGTTGAAGGTAATATCCAGTCTTTCTACATGTTCTTGCCCTTTGGTCACTGTATCCCGGGATCTATCATGTTCTTTGTATTAAATGCAGTTGTATATTTTACCGTACGCTAATGGCAGACTCGCCGATACATCAGTTGCACAGTTTAATGAGTTGAGCATTTAAGATAAGCCTTGAAGGATTGAATTAAAAGGTCTTCATATTGATATTTAGAAACCCTAAAGGACGGAGTCCTTGTTATTTATTCACTTGATCACAGATGACTCAGAAACATTCGCAAGTTTCCCTTTTGTTCTTCATGACCCTGACTTGGTGTTTCGAGCAGGTTCTGATCGTTTTCAGTGCCACCTCGATACTAAAAGGGATATTGTGGCTTCACCAAATAGAGGTTATACATTGTAGAACTGAAAAGTTCTAACCAGGGCACAAACTTTTGAATAGGTTTCCCCTTCCTCTTCGGCTTGATTACAGGCCAAAACTGTAATACTGTAACAATCATATGGGACCTTATGGGTCTAGTGTATATATCTCATAGTATACATTAAATGGAGACCATCATCATAATCGACAGCGTCAGTCCTATGTAAATCAACCACAATACATAATCTCCTACTCATTACAATTACTGTACCATGCATACATATTTATAGACTCATGCAAATATTTATATACTCATGTACACATTTATATACTCATGCACATTTATACACTCATGTACACATTTATACACTCATGCAAATATTTATACACTCATACACACATTTATATACTCATACACAGATTTTTACTCATATATACACAGCTTTATACACGCATATACACACACTTATGTATTATAAATACAATCATACTTGCATGTAGGATTTGTCAGGCAATCTACTCACTTGGTACAGATCTTGTTAAATTCGCCCATACCAGGACGGGTCAGAGGGCCATACTGTATATATAAGAATGCAGCTGATATCTCGCTGCTAAAATCATGTAGAATAGGGGGGGAACAGCAGAAAAAGCTTCCTAGTCCTTCTGTGCTGCCATACTGTGAGTCTTCCCACTCCTATGGTCTCTCGTTTGACATGTTGAAGTTCCAGCACAGCTGCTCTGTGGAGGATGCGTTGCATACCATGTAAATAATTCTGCACATCCTCCATTCTGCTTGTGTGCCAGGCTAAGTGGCCGGGCCCCCTGACACTGTGGGCCCCGTAGCATCTGCTTATGCTGCTACGGCAGTAGTTATGCCCCTGGTTATACCGTACTCCAATTAACAAATGAAGTGAATGAACAAATGATAAAATGAAAGCATTTGCAACATCTTTGTGTCTCTAAGGGTTTAATTCTTACAGACGTAAGATAAGATATCATGTTGCAGAACACAACAAAAACCAGTGACAAGGTCAACTTAAAGTCCTGTGTCAAAGTGTAGTTAACACTAAGTGCGAAATAGTTTAATAGTGTCAACTACACTTTGACATAGAACTTGAAGGTTGACCTTTTCAATGGTTTCTGTTGTGTTCTGTGATAAGATCTCAGATACAACTTTGTTACATTTGTGTGTCCTATTAGGTCATATGGATGTCGTAGAGGTAGATCCATTGGCTTGGCCTGGGTTTCTCTTGTATAAGCCACAGGGAAAAGTCACTGATAAAGTAAATTATAGTAACTTCTGATTTGTCTAAACCAGCTCTCCAAACATGACCATATATTTATATGACCACTTGTAATCCAGTACTACAATACATGCTCTGTAATGACGATTGCAAGGAACATGTATAGCCTAATACACTGAACTGCAGAATTTGCAGAGTCTCAGGACTTACACATCTTAAAGATGTTGTCAATGGTAAAACTACTCCTTTAAGGATAATGTTACCATTAAATTGGAACATTTCAATACTTACAAGGATTTTGGGATGGTATATGGATATACTCCTACAAAACAACTTAGGATACATATTGCTTGCATTTCATACAAACAACAAACAGACTTTACAAATGTCCTTAATTATTACAATGAAATAATCAAAGGACTTGAAATTCATTACAAACGATTTGCTACGGCCATATGTCCTGCAGGAGACAATGATTATACAATGACATCAAAAGCTTAAAATAATGACCCACATCAAATAACGGATGTGCCTGACAATATACAAAAGAGGAATCGCCAAGTTGTAGCATTTTCTGAAGGTTCCAGAGCTGGGATCCAACCAGTGCCTTCAATTGAAGGGGTTGTCGCCGAATTTGATATTGATGACCGATCCTCCATATACAGTCCTGACACACAACCGCTACGTAGGGCACAGAGCCAACTGCTCCCGGGACGGTTCTGTGTCTAGTACAGGCATCAAAAGCCTGGACAACTCCTTTAACGCCTCATCTCCTTACCAGTGCTTGACAGAAAGTGAGAACCACATGGAACTTGATCACAATGTAAAACATTGCACAGGGACCATTGTCCCCAGTCTGAATGCACCTGCCATGACTTTCAGTTTTCATGGGACTGATGGAGATAGCCAGCTAAGGGCCATCCATGTAGGCTTTGGTTGTTCTGAGTCTTCCATGGTCATACATGGATACTGCCTCTTCTGATCGGCGGGTGTCCGAGAAGTGGCATCTCCAGCGTTCACTTGTCAAGGGATAGGTCTATATTATGGGACAACCCCTATAGAGCTTAGCCTGTATTCACGTATAAAAGTCCCTGTCCTGGTCTATATTTGGATACTTCTGGATTTTACTCTGCATGTTCCGTTATTGGAGTATTCGCCAATAGCATTGGGTTTTTACTGAGGGCATCCTCTTGTTACCACAATAAATGTGTAATAATTCAATTATATCATCATCATAACCACTGTGTTACCATCACTCTCCTCACATTCTACCACTTTCATGCCTTGGGAATTGCTCTGTGCTATGTGACTACACTTGCTGCAGTTTAATTACCTTATAATTGGATTGTCATTGCTTTGTTCAATAATAGTTTCCCCGGCAAATGCGATCCTCCTGGTTGGAAGATTTTGCTTAAACAAATACAGTGAGACAATGGTTGAAAATAAACTGACATCTCCTTCTGCAGAGAAAAATGCTGCGGAATATAGGAAATATTTTTAGCTGAACGAAAACTCAGTTTATTTGACAGATGACTCGCTTGCTATAAAAATATTTCTGCCTGATTTGTTAACAACCCTTGTTAAAGTCAGATGCATTGTCCTTGATCCATAAAGATCTAAGGGGGGGGGGGGGAGAAAAAAAGAGAAGCGTCTGGCTAGCTACTATGTAAATCAGAAGGAGTCTAATTTTATGCCGCTGCTGAAAAAAAAAAAATAGATTTCTCAATGAACCACTTTAAGGTTAGAACTTTTTGAATGATTTTTCTCAATGACGCAAGGAAAAGCTACGGAGAATTAGATCAAATCTAGCTAAAGAGCCTAAGATGTTGAAAGAGAATACGCATCCAGCTGGGAGACCTGCTATTTGGAGACATGCTAAAAAAAACACACAGAGAAAGACAAAAAAAAAGATAAAGTAACAAAACAAAACAAAAAAAAAAAAACATAACATAAAGTACTTGGGAGAAAAAAAAAAAATGAAAAATGAGCTTTTGAAGTCTGAGCACTCTGGGAACGTCTGGCAATTTAAAGTAGACATTGAAATATAATAATAATCAGAAAAACAGACCTGGTAATGTACATGTTAGCAGCGGCTAGCCAGACTGGGAGCTGAAGCAGCAGGGTAAGGATTAGGCATAGAAGCAGCTACCTATCTATTATCTATTATGTATCATTTTCTGGGCTGCTAAAAATGGAATTTTATGTCTGCATTCCAAAGTCATCGTGTACATGGAGCCTGTGCAGTGCCACACAAAGTCTCTATATAAAATTGGTGGCATACAGAGGTACAGCAGGACCCCATAGACTTCTACTGATGACATATTACAACGTGTGCAAGTCTTAGGTAGCTGCTAGAAGTATAATAATTGCAATTGGAGACTACACAGCCAGTAAGGGATTAATTTACATGTCGCAGTTTTGTCACAATTATCTACAGTGAGTTTTGCAAAAAGTTACCTAGGAGTATGTGCTAAGCTCGGGGCTGAGATCAAACTACTTAGTGTCAATAGGTGCAGGGAGCCTCTGTGTAACTATGTGGAAGTATTCAGATCACCTTTAGGCTGAGTCCCCACATTGTGGAAACGCAGCTTTTTTTGTTGCAGTTTTGCAGCAGTTTTTTTTTTTAGCCAAACCCAGGGGTAGATTGAGCAGAAGGCAGACGTTTAAGAACGTCCTAGATATTTCCCATTCCTTTTATAGCCATCCATGGCTCAAAAAACGGCAGCAAAATTTGCAACAAAAAAAAGCTGCGTTTCCGCAACGTGGGGCCTTAGCCTTAGGCCATATGTAGCAGAAAAGCTTTGTTGCAGATTTTGCTGCCGTTTTTTGAACCAAAGTCAAGAGCGACTTCAAAAGGAATGGGAAATGTAAAGGAAGCTTCTTATACTTCTACCTTCTGCTAAAGCCCCTCCTGGCTTTGGCATAAAAAAGTGCAACAAAAAAAAAACTTTTTCTGCAAGGTGTGGCTTCAGTTTTAAGAGAGTTCTTAAGAATACTATTATATTAACCTCTCCTGTATTAGACCCTATTCACACTTGCACTAAGGCTTTATGTTGGGAATTTCCAGCAAGCAGCCTAGCCAGCAACACTATACTTTGTCAAAATGACGGTAATCCAAGTGGAGTCCCGTGGACAACCATATGTTGATGGGGTCAATTGACTCCAGCTCAGACGCATTGTACAAAGGATATGTCAAATCACGGCTTCCATTTTTAATTAAAGCTATGATACCAGTGTGAACAGAGCCTTACTTATCTAATGTAGGTTGTAATTTTGTTACATTTCCAGAGTTGTGATTGTATAATGTAACTTTACTGAGAGTTTCGGTTTTATTGGTCAGGCTACAAAAAAAAAAAAATCAATAAAAAATTGAACCAGCAAAGAAATACCCAAGAGTTCGATAACTGTAATGAGTGTTACTCATCTGTTCAGTATGTGAATCACCCCGGCAGTGACCACCCAGTATCTGTGTGGACCTGGCATTCAGTAGTCAGGGATTCTCGTTTCCCTGGCTAAAAATTGCTTTATGAGCCAAATGGCAGTGAAAAACAATCAAGGTAATAAATGACAAACCCAAGTCGATGGTGATTCATTATGGACATCAATTTCACCAGAGGAACACCGGCCCAGACACAGATGAAGACATTATGCACTTGCCCGGTGACGCCTGGACACATATTTTATTGGAAAAATTGATTGAAATTGAAAAAAATACTGTAAACGTTTTAGCGGTGTCACGCTCTAAGGAACCTTGCCCAGATTTAATTAGAATGAGACACAGCAGTTGTTTTAATGCTCACACTGGATATTGGCTCAGCATTTTGGACTTGTTTGGATGTCATATCATGTATCAACTAGAAACAAGGAAAAAAAATTCTATCATTTAACAAAAAAAACAAAAACATTTTTGCATTCTATGGCTCCCTCCTGATGTGACATTTGTAATAAATTAAGTACAATTTTGGTTGGTCAAATTTAGAGCCCTATTTATTTGTCAAATAATTTTTTTATTTTCACAATTCTGCGAAGAAATAAATCAGAAAATGAATTCTGAGTTAAGGATTCCAAACTGATAAGAAGTCAGAATACCGTAAAACAATCAAAATTCTAACTTAAAGTCACAAATGACATGAATTTCAAATTTTCTCAGAATTGTGGTAAATTTTTATATTCTCCCTGCACTCTTCAGAAAAAAAACAAAAAAAAAAATAATGTAAAAACCCTCATCCCACTATTTAACAATTTTCTTAACCTAAAAGACTTTAAACCTACTATATATAATCTACAAAAATTAGTGATTTGATTTTGATATTTGTTAACAATTATACTTTTTTTTTTTTTGATTCTTGAACCTATTAGTTATTGACCATAGCTGCACAAACCTCCCAAGATTCGTTTCGGGGGTTCGTTTGCTCTCTGATTCATTTCCAGTTGAACATGTTTAGAAAGAACCGGAAGTGCAGTTTCATTCATTTTTTTCATTTTTTTCATTAAAAATCAAACAATTTGAGACATTTGGGTCAAACCTGGCTCAGAACCAATCCGTTTGCCCATCTCCACCTTTAAGTCATATCTTGTCGTTGTGAAGTACGCAGCCTATTTTTTTTTTTTTTTATTATTATTATTGTAGTTTTATGCACCTTCTTAAGGCCTGATCTTTATGAATCTCAGCTCAAAATCTTATACCTAAACAATGCGTCTACCACCGTATAAAACATATCACTAAATTTGCTAAAGTGTTCTCTCCTAGAAACAATGTGTATTAACAACCCATACAACAAACTATTATGGGCCCGCAGGGTTCCTCTCTCTACCTAAGATTTCATACCAAAGATGGAACAAAACATCACAGAATAGTTGTATGGATCACTTTCATTGTATACCAATTAAAAGTGATATAAAGCATATTTATGTCTCAAAGTGCCAGGAGTCTTTATAATTATATGGGGTTGTGGAATGAGCAGGAAGTGCAGGAGATAAGAGAAGAAAGACAGGCTTAGTCTGATGCTGGATCTAAACATGACCTTTCAAACACAACCAAAGCACTTTACTAAAACCAGTACTTCTCTATATTCTGAATGGTCCTGGGGCTGTTTCTGAGTGAAAAAGACACAGTTATAGAGTAGATTTGCCTCAACTTACCAGTGTTTGGCTGCTAGTCTCCACCGACTGAGTGGGTGTTAGAGTAAATAACACCTGCAATTCAAGATTACCTGCGATTCAAGATTACTGAAATCGAGGTTGTTTAGAGGTCGTGGCCTCTAAAGGGTTAAAGGGATTCTGCACTGCCCACACCATGGCTTGATTGGGGGAATGCCGATGGGTTTCCATTACAGCTTGAGGCCTGATCAAGGCCCCCAGACCTGCCATGGTTAGCCATGCCAGCTTTTATGCAAACTATACTGCAAGTAAATGTAATTTATTTGTGATCAGAGGGTCACATTTTACATTAAAAAAAAAATCCCAAATCCCCACTTTCCTATTTAAATAACCTCTACTATATAAAAAAATAAAAAACAATGTATGTTTGTTATTGCCGCAAACCTACCTTTTTTGTACATTTTTTTGTATAAATAAAATGTTTAATACTCTTATACCTTTTGTTTCAATTCTTCACCATTTCAAGACATTAGCCTGCTGTCAGTGAATAAGAGCGCTCTTGTGTCAATTCAGAGACTGTAAACCTGCACTGTATGTAGCTAGACTTGCTCTCATCTAACATCTACGAGTGTCCTAATAGGGGCGCTATAGGTACACAGACTTTATTTCTATAAAATCAGAAAAACCATTGAATGCAACCATAAAATAGTAGTACAAGTAGCATTGTAAGTGGAAAGTAATTTATAATATACAGAGTAACAAGTAATAAATTCTGGTTCATGGGATGACCTTATAAATAATCATGAATGACCACAAAGAGATGACTACATCTTTTCATGTGGATCTGTAGGCTTGCTATGCTGACCTATATAAATGGAGCAGGTTACAGCTACTAGTCCATATTCCTAGTATGCCAAACAGTCTGATGAAATTATGTGCCGTTTGGCTAGTAGTAGCACGGAATGAATGCAGCCTAGTTATGAGTCTGGTGTATTCAGAAGGAGAGAACTTTCCCAGTCCATCACAGAGGTGTGTATATACAGTAACCGGACAATCTCCACCGAGGATAGGCGGGAGGAACATTGGGCATGAATACACCAGACTTATAACTATGTATTTTATAAGCATTACTAGGAGTACTAACCTATAGCTGTGTATATACATATTCAGCCAGCTCATCCGCTGTCACCTGTTGCACTCCGTATACAATACTACAGTAGAGTGCAGATGGCATGGTTACTGCAGCTTCATTCCATATAGGACTCAATAAGCCTGGAAGCTTTCCTAGTCATGGTGAAGTCATGCACACGGCTTACTGTAATACCACTGAAGATACTGCTCTTGATCTTTATAAACCTTATGGTCAATCCTGACATCTAGTCGCATTCCTTGTGATTTCTTTTGAATTAAAAGTTATCAATAAGACAACAGAATTGAAACTTTGAGACGTATTATCTGCTCTGCGGCATCTACATAGAGATTGCATTTTACTCCATGGCCGGTAAAATTTTCATTGTAAATATGAAGCAGATTTGTTACGGTCTGATATTTGTTCACAGTGACCTTGTGTGAGTAAAGCCCTTGTGATAGGAGTCAAGAGAGGAGATGGAACATTTCTCTCCTATTGTAGTAGAATTCTATTATAACGGGATTTATAAGAAGATGTAACGTCAACCAACGAAAAAACAAAGCACACAAACACAAAGCTGCAAACATCGAGGACAACTGAGAAGCAAAGTATTCACACAGCATTGCTTCACATAAGGAGCCGGTATGACTGGAGGTGAACACCTGCCATCGCAAGGCTTCTAGGGTGGAGTGACTCCATAATGTGAATTGGGATCCATACTACCACATTTTTCAAAGACCTCTCAGCTCTCCTGATATGCCTATTCTAGTAAAACTTGTATTCCTCATTTAAAAACAGGGCTTCCCCCACTGCCCCATATAAAGCCTGTCAGAGGTTACTTTTGGGTAGTGTAGATTTTGCTAAGAGATAATAGACTTCTAGACCTGAGGGGAAACCTCATTGGACTGTGAGAAGCAGGATAGTCATTCTGACAAATTGCCACCTATTCAGGCTATTCTGACCTGCTGTTGAGATGTAGGGAGCAGTGGTGACGTGAGGGCATGTACATGCAGCAAACAGGCTCCGGAAAACCCTCCAGTTTCCGGTTTCCTTGTCTACAATCCAAATACAAGTGGTTGCTTCATTACTCCCTCTGTCTCTGCCTGGACCATTTCCAGGCACTTACTAAAAGGAAATTTGTTGTTTTTGCATCCAAGACCTATCCTGTCATTAAAAACCAGTCATATATATTCTACAGAAACTTTTCTTAGAAGACTACGTTGTGCCTTCCTCTGTTATTCTTCCTGAAAAAGAAAGAATTAACATATTGGCTTTGTCCATAGGGTATGTACTTACATTGTATCAGATTGTGTAAGGGCACATCTTAATGAGATGTAGAAGTAACGTTCAGTTATTAATGTATTTTTCAAGAAATAATAAAGAAACGCCACAAGAAACATCAGTAATGTGATAGTGAGCGGTGCTGGATGGTCTCACAGGTCATTAGACAAAAATAAAGTCAAGGTATAATCAGTTCCTTAACAGCAGCTAGCCTGCTTGTTGACAGTTTCCAAGTAGTCTGTGGGGCTGGGGTGATGTGCTGGGTTTAGGTGACACTAACCTATCTATCTGCAGGGCTGGGGTGATATGCTGGTTCTGGTGACAGTAACCTATCTATCTGCAGGGCTGGGGTGATATGCTGGTTCTAGTGACACTAACCTATCTATCTGCAGGGCTGGGGTGATAGGCTGGTTCTGGTGACACTAACCTACGCGGGGCTGGGGTGATGTGCTGGTACTGGATACTAACCTATCTATCTGCAGGGCTGGGGTGATATGCTGGTTCTGGTGACAGTAACCTATCTGCAGGGCTGGGGTGATGTGCTGGTACTGGTAATACTAACCTATCTATCTGCAGGGCTGGGGTGATATGCTGGTTCTGGTGACACTAACATATCTATCTGCAGGGCTGGGGTGATATGCTGGTTCTGGTGACAGTAACCTATCTATCTGCAGGGATGGGGTGATATGCTGGTTCTGGTGACACTAACCTATCTATCTGCAGGGCTGGGGTGATAGGCTGGTTCTGGTGACAGTAACCTATCTATCTGCAGGGCTGGGGTGATATGCTGGTTCTGGTGACACTAACCTATCTATCTGCAGGGCTGGGGTGATATGCTGGTTCTGGTGACAGTAACCTATCTATCTGCAGGGATGGGGTGATATGCTGGTTCTGGTGGCACTAACCTATCTATCTGCAGGGCTGGGGTGATAGGCTGGTTCTGGTGACAGTAACCTATCTATCTGCAGGGCTGGGGTGATATGCTGGTTCTGGTGACACTAACCTATCTATCTGCAGGGCTGGGGTGATATGCTGGTTCTGGTGACACTAACCTATCTATCTGCAGGACTGGGGTGATATGCTGGTTCTGGTGACACTAACCTATCTATCTGCAGGGCTGGGGTGATATGCTGGTTCTGGTGACACTAACATATCTATCTGCAGGGCTGGGGTGATATGCTGGTTCTGGTGACACTAACCTATCTATCTGCAGGACTGGGGTGATATGCTGGTTCTGGTGACACTAACATATCTATCTGCAGAGCTGGGGTGATATGCTGGTTCTGGTGACACTAACCTATCTATCTGCAGGGCTGGGATGATATGCTGGTTCTGGTAACACTAACCTATCTATCTGCAGGGCTGGGGTGATATGCTGGTTCTGGTGACACTAACCTATCTATCTGCAGGGCTGGGGTGATATGCTGGGGTCTGATGACACTAACCTATCTATCTGCAGGGCTGGGGTGATATGCTGGTTCTGGTGACACTAACCTATCTATCTGCAGGGCTGGGGTGATATGCTGGTTCTGGTGACAGTAACCTATCTATCTGCAGGGCTGGGGTGCTATGCTGGTTCTGGTGACACTAACCTATCTATCTGCAGGGCTGAGGTGATATGCTGGTTCTGGTGACACTAACCTATCTATCTGCAAAATTGATTTTTTTTTTTTACATTTTCAGTTTTCCAGTGTTTAAAAAAAAAGATTATTGGAGTTAATTAGAGATTGGCAAACCTCACAAGATCCTTTTTGCTGAATATTTGTGGTCTGAGCCAGATGTATACATTCTTACTCACCTCTTCTGGGCTCTGTCATCTTATCTTGTGGTCCTCTTTGGGCCTCTTTCATGCTTCTAGAATTAGGCAAGTATTGAATCAAGTTCATTTTATGTTTAACTAAACTCCTGAGGTCCAAATAGGTTTTGTCTTGTCTGTAATAACTATGATGCTGTCAGTTATATAAGTACACTCATGCGGCATTATAACCACTACGGTGCTGAGAAGATAAACTGTTGTGAGTGGTAAATTCTATCCATCCCCAGCTCACGGCCGATTATCTTGCCACTACATAAAAGAAAGCAGCAATTTCTGGAATAGCTATAATTTATGTCTATGCAGTAAATAAATCCACATTGTAGTAAAATACTTGTTCGGCTTCATAGAAATGGAAATGAATGGATACATATGGTACAGTATATCCCCCACCCGCCCTAAATACTGGATGTCACAACTGTGTACTAGGTCTTCATACACTACAGCAAGTGGAGGAGGTTTTGATGCTTACACTCCACACTATGGTGCTTTGCACATATTATCTAGCTATATGATTTGACAGTCATAAGGCATAGTAGCCAAGTAGTATAGTGAAGTTGCCAAAAATATTAAAGGGGTTGTCCAAGACTTGACATTGATGACAGAGCTTGAAATAGATGGTTCTGTACACTGTGCTGCAATAGGGAGGCAGAACTCTGCCTGCTTGTGATTCTGTACACTGTGTAGATCTACAGCTGAGCAGACCCCACCAATCTGTATTGTTCGCTACCTGTACTGCATATACTGTACTGTTCTTTACCTATACATGTACTGCCTGTACTAATTTACATACAGTACAGACCAAAAGTTTGGACACACCTTCTCATCAAAACTATGAATTAACACATGTGGAATTATATACTTAACAAAAAAGTGTGAAACAACTGAAAATAGGTCTTATATTCTAGGTTCTTCAAAGTAGCCACCTTTTGCTTTGATTACTGCTTTGCACACTCTTGGCATTCTCTTGATGAGCTTCAAGAGGTAGTCACCTGAAATGGTTTTCACTTCACAGGTGTGCCCTGTCAGGCTTAATAAGTGGGATTTCTTGCCTTATAAATGGGGTTGGGACCATCAGTTGTGTTGTTCAGAATTCAGGTGGATACACAGCTGATAGTCCTACTGAATGGAGTGTTAGAATTTGTATTATGGCAAGAAAAAAGCAGCTAAGTAAAGAAAAACGAGTGGCCATCATTACTTTAAGAAATGAAGGTCAGTCAGTCCGAAAAATTGGGAAAACTGTGAAAGTGTCCCCAAGTGCAGTGGCCAAAACCATCAAGCGCTACAAAGAAACTGGCTCACATGAGGACCGCCCCAGGAAAGGAAGACCAAGAGTCACCTCTGCTGCGGAGGATAAGTTCATCCGAGTCACCAGCCTCAGAAATGGCAGGTTAACAGCAGCTCAGATTAGAGACCAGGTCAATGCCACACAGAGTTCTAGCAGCAGACACATCTCTACAACAACTGTTAAGAGGAGACTGTGTGCAGCAGGTCTTCATGGTAAAATAGCTGCTAGGAAACCACTGCTAAGGACAGGCAACAAGCACAAGAAGAACACAAGGAATGGACATTAGACCTGTGGAAATCTGTGCTTTGGTCTGATGAGTCCAAATTTGAGATCTTTGGTTCCAACCTCCGTGTCTTTGTGCGACGCAGAAAAGGTGAACAAATGGACTCTACATGCCTGGTTCCCACCGTGAAGCATGGAGGAGGAGGTGTGATGGTGTGGGGGGCTTTGCTGGTGACACTGTTGGGGATTTATTCAAAATTGAAGGAATACTGAACCAGCATGGTTACCACAGCATCTTGCAGCGGCATGCTATTCCATCCGGTTTGCATTTAGTTGGACCATCATTTATTTTTCAACAGGACAATAGCCCCAAACACACCTCCAGACTGTGTAAGGGCTATTTTACCAAGAAGGAGAGTGATGGGGTGCTACGCCAGATGACCTGGCCTCCACAGTCACCAGACCTGAACCCAATCGAGATGGTTTGGGGTGAGCTGGACCGCAGAGTGAAGGCAAAAGGGCCAACAAGTGCTAAGCATCTCTGGGAATTCCTTCAAGACTGTTGGAAGACCATTTCAGGTGACTACCTCTTGAAGCTCATCAAGAGAATGCCAAGAGTGTGCAAAGCAGTAATTAAAGCAAAAGGTGGCTACTTTGAAGATCCTAGAATATAAGACATATTTTTAGTTGTTTCACACTTTTTTGTTAAGTATATAATTCCACATGTGTTAATTCATAGTTTTGATGCCTTCAGTGTGAATCTACAATTTTTATAGTCATGAAAATACAGAAAACTCTTGGAATGAGAAGGTGTGTCCAAACTTTTGGTCTGTACTGTATACTCTCCTGCTCTCTGTTTTTTTTTTTCTAAATTTCAGCTGACATTTTCAGAACTTCCAAATAGATTCCTAACCATAATAGTAAGGTGTCATTGCAAGGCTCATCTAGGAACCATTTCTGAACAGTACTACAATTAATAATAAGCTTTATTAATATATCACTAATGCTCTGTTCACACTTATGTTCTGTTCAAAGCCATGATGGTTGTGAAAAATCCACAAAGACTCCATTTGACAAATCTTTTTTACTTCCGTTATAATGGGAGTGATCAGGGTTCCAGTGTTTGTGACTGCAAAGATAGTGATGTACTGTATAGTAGACTAAGATACAAATGTAGCAACTTAACTTGACACTGCAAATCTAAAAAAAAAAAAAAAACCCTCCACTCTAAAGTCGGTGAGTATAAAGGCAATGTCACAAATAGGCATAATGGGGAAAACATCCCGAAAGCTGCGTGAAAGTCTCTCAGCTGGTATTTGTACCGTTGCCAATATAAAGTGCACTATGATACAAGGAATGTTGAGATGGGTTAAGTGGACAGGTACGGGTAAAAAGGTCATTCTCTATGTTGTCCTAATGACCTCTGTCTGCCTCTGGCGTGATGACCTCTGTCTGCCTCCGGCTGCATTCACGGCAATATAAAAACATGGTGGAAATTTTCTTTCGACATTTTTGTTCATTTTTCTAATGGAAGAGAAATTCGTACCTGTAGGATTTTTTCTTCCATTAGACAGAAAACAAAAACAGCCGTCATCAGGTTTTTACGTTACAGTGAATACAGGTGGAGGGTGGTCCGCCCTCATCAGTCATTCTATCAGTGTTTATGGCCGTAGCTGTGATCCTGGATAAGAGTAACGGACTATAATGACGGTAGTGAGAACTTAGCCTTATTGGTTTTCATTCTAGGGGTCATTATGAATACAGCAATCCCAATATACAGATATCTTTATTACATGGTTTATTATTACTGTGGGGGTTACCAAATATACATTTTTTTTTTTTTTTACTTTTTTTTTATAAAAATAGTTTTAATGAGAAAGTGAGTGAGTTGATTTATTATTTTGGGAAAACTTTGATGCTTAATTTTACTCTTTTCTGCCCCCTCTAGTAGTGCAGTTAAAGGGAGTGTCACCAGGAAACTCAATATCAGACCAGCCGCAGTGCATTGTAGGGAACATTATACCGAGTGCCATCATACATTTAGAAAGTGCACCAGGTGCACCAGATTCTTGAAAGAGCAGATGTTAGAATGATGCAAATAAAGTTTAGCTGCAATGGGGGGGGGGGGGTGTCAGAAATTACTCTATATTAAGGATTGAAAACATGAGGCTCTGGCATATCTCTTGCATCAATTGGACTATGTAAACATATGCCAAGTTCTGTGCCGGCCAGGTGGTATTTTTCTCCTTCACATTCATTCAATGGGAGTTCGCAGACAGAATCTGCTTGAAGATTGAGCTAGTGAAGCATCACGCTCAAAAAAATCTGGCAGAAGCTTCCTCAAAATTAGCTCCAGATTGCTCCTTATCAACATACCTTAAGAGGTTCTAACAGTTCAGTGTACATAGTTCTCGTCCTTGGCATAGAAATGGATGTGGACACTGGGCAAGTTCAAGGAACAAAACCTTACTTCAGCTGGGGTGCAAGGCTTAGTGGTTACAGTCTCATAGGGTACACAGCTTGGTGATCAATGGAGTTGTCCAACCTAAGTTGCACCTAAACAAAATAAACTAGTACTAACCTGTCCCGGTCCTCGGTTTTAACAGTGGCAGCTCCATTAGTCTGTATTCAGGTCCTCCAACTGTTTGTGCAAGGGGACCGATGTAGCCAATCACAAACCTCAGTGGTGACCTCTTCACAAAAGGCACGTGACTGCTGTGAAGAGGTCACCACTGAGTCCTATGATTGGCTGCAGCGGTCACCTTGCGCCAACAGCCCGGGACCTGTATACAGATGAACTGAGCTGCTGAGGCTCGGGGAGAGGCAAGTACTAGTTTGTTATATTTATAGACCCTTCATTCAGTATCAAATAATAAAGTTATGAGTTGACAACCCCTTTAAAGTAGATGGCGGTTATTGTCTCTTATAGCTTAGCGGTTACAATTCTCCGATGTTCATGTGGTTAAGTAGTCCCCAGCCTAACAAACTCACAGAGCACTTACATATGACAGGATTCAGGACATGTTATCTTTACACCTTCCTTATATACCTGCATATATTTTGACGGTTTGTGTCTATAATAGGTGATAAAAATAACAGCGGCGAAATCTTCTGCAGATAAAAATCTACCCTTAAAGCCGAATGGAATTGCTGCATCTATTTATTGTTTTTCTTCTTGTCGAGATTAATCACACCAGTATTAAGATGTCACCGGTAGGCTTGTCATTTAATGCTTCAGGGCTCCGCTTTTTTCAGGAAGATTGTATTGTACGTTCAAAGGAGAATTCTTCGGAGGTGATAACCCTACGGCTTCTCACATATGCGTTAAGTATGAAATCAATAAACGGTAGAACCAGAAGGAGAGGGAAGAGAAGGAAATTAATTCCCCAGATTACGTCAAACGATAACCTATTGTCAGCTGCTTGTGTAGTCACGTTTCATTCACAGGTATTTTTAGATCAACTGTCAAGGGTGATTACATTAGTTGCTCCTGTAGATGGTCTAAAATAGGTAGGTCAAATCTGGGGGGGCAAAGAACAGATGGTGTAGGTGAAGGTTCCTTAACTCCCAGTCTGGGTGCTCATATGGTTTCTTGATCCTACCACATTGCTACATTTCTTAAAGGAATAAAAAAGCTAAAGACAAGACCATATATATATTTTTATGTTACTTATAGGACACCAACATATTTCACAGCACTGCTGCTGGTGGGCAGCTGCCAACACCAGAGCGGTGGAAACACGACTGCCCCATCTGGGCTCTCCACACTTCTCCATGGTCAACAAAGCACTGTCCACAGCCTGCCCCCTCCAAGCTGTGGCCCAGACACTGACCCTCTGCATCACCTCAAGCAGCCCACCGGCAAGGTTGGACCCATAGGACACTTGATTTCTCATTGTAGCTTTTAGTGAGATCCTTTCACATTACGTTGTTGTTGTTTTTTTTTACATCCATTTAGCAAATTCATTCAAGAAATGCAAAAAAAATAAAATAAAAATATAAGAAATTATAATAATAATAATAATAATAATAATAATAATAATAATAATAATAATAATAATAATTAGGGATTAAAAAATGGATATCAGTTTCTTTGGATAGACACAAAAGTATGGTATACTTTTTTTTTTTTTTTTTTACATTGATCTCTGTGTAAACCGATATACAGGTAATGCATACAGGCAAATGGATGGCCATTAGCTGAACCCACCAATATCGGCCAGTTTGGTCAATCATGTAATGCGTATAGGGTTCACCTGAATATAACACAAATACAGATGTATTAAGAAGGTTAGTAAGTAAGAATTAGTGGTGAGATGGAAGGGACAATCACTGCAGTATCAGACTACACAGGTTTGTTTGTAGTCTGTAACCATGGAGACACCTAGTTCCGCGCAAGAGCTGTAGACACAAATTAATACTATTAATTAAGTCTACTATATTTGCCATATTTCTGAATTTTATATTCCAAAATGTTGCAAATGTCTACACTTTAAGAATTTTTTTTGGCCTTGATCTTCTATTTATGTAGCTAGTGGCTTCCAGTTTTCTAGATATCGCTGATGCCAATCTTTAATTTTTTTTTTTCAGTAACTGATACTTAATTCTTTGGCCCTATAACAACTTGTTAAACTTTGCCAGGCAGAAAAAAGTGCCAGGGACCCTTTTCAAAATAAACTAATTATGACTACTTTGAAAACTACTGCTCGGGAAGGATCAATTCAGGATACGCACATCAGTGCGGTAAAATGAGTACGCGATGTACTAGGGAGCCACGCACTGATTCTGTTGCTTGCTGTCAAGGCAAGTATATGTCTAAATTAGATAGTGCTTTCCTTGTCATATATTTGTATCATTGCCAATCACAAACCTTATCATGTCTACATCTGCATCTTGAGTAAACGTTACTATGGGAACAATTACCATGCCTTAATTGATATACGTGAAGTCTTGTAGCCCAGATGTAACACTAGCGTAATATCGTTATAGCTGCAAATTAGAAATGTAAAACCCTGACAGATGATTACTATAAAAATTGCGTACAATGTTTGCATAGGCAAGAAAAAAAAAAAAGAAGAAAAACCTGTACTTTATGTGGGCAGTCAGAAACAGGGGCCCTTATAAAACAAGCCTGATATTTACTCCCACGCCTGCTGCCTAGAATACATAATTACAAGCAGAAACTTTCCTTGGCCACAGATTTATTCTCAATAAAAATATTTGGTAGGAGAGGCTGTGAAAACGAAGCACATCATTTCAGAAGGGGGAAATTTAGAATCTGGAATAACTTTGTCCTAAGTGAATTCATAGAAATTTGGGTACGTGGCATTAATGTGCCATCCATTGTAAACATGAGCAAATCATCAATGCCTGAAATCTGATCTTACGTGTTCCACCAAAATACCAACTGGAAATCACAAGCCCAAGTAACACTTAAAAGGGTATGTGCACTATTTCTCCAATGCATCTAATGTACAATTAAGCATAGTCTTCGGTTAGAAAGTTCTACTGTTTTTTGTCTACAGACCTGAGTGTCCCCAATACAAGCAAACAAGGTGTAGTCAGGTCCTGTAGCCCTTCCATATTTATTGCTGATTTATTGGTTGTCTGTTAGCAAGAAGTAGGGGACAGATAAAAAAAAATAAAAGTATCAGTGACTTCAGGATCAGATGCACAGTTTTTGTTTTTCAGCCTGTAACTATGATGTCATATGACATTCCATACAATACATGGATAATAAACAAAGTAAAGTAGTAGTAAAGAGAAACTGCACTCAGTCAATTCATGGTATGGGAAAAATACGTGCAATGATATCACAGAACAAGGACAGTCTGCTAAAACTGTAGGATCTGACTACAAACAAACCCAGTGTAGTCAGATATTAATACATGGATAATAAACAATGGAAAGTCATAGTAAAGGGTTACTACACACAGTCAATTCAAAAACAGTGTGCAAGATAATATATAATAACCTTATACCTTGTTTATTAGCCATATATTATTATCCGACTACACTGGGTTTATTTGTAGTCAGATCCTGCAATTTTACCAGATAGTCCTTGTTCTGTGAAATCATTGCACATATTTTTTCCCATATCAAGAACTGACTACAGATAGAAGATAGATAGATAGATAGATAGATAGATAGACAGACATGTACACAAAAATAGAAAAGCATGACAGCTTTCTCTCAAATGCAGCAAGCTGTAAACTCATCTGATTATTTTTAATCGCTTTTATGGGCACTTTTCTCATTGCAGAGACTACTAAGTGGCATAGGGAGTCTTAAAAGCAATGATCCCTGGATTGAGGAATGTAAATTAGCTGCAAGTAACATAATCCAAGTAAATATAGACTTTTTATTATTATTATTGTGGCCATGGACAGCCTCAGGATAGGGCTATTTGGGACATTAAGCCTCCGCTCCATAAGGACCTGTGGGTGGTTTAGTGTCCCAAAAGTCTGTGACAGGTTCCCTTTAAACTGTGAATACTTTGATATCCAGTATGATATTATTCGGCATGTTCTGTATACTTTATATACTGTATTTCCTGTTTGAACATCTGTGTGAAAACGGAGGTTTGGAAGTCATCCACTGACTTTGAAATCCAACACAAGTTTAAGCTTGGTTCCTCAAAGATGCCAATTGGAAAATTCGATTTATACAAAATAAGAAGAATGATTGTTGCTTGTTTTCCTTATTTTTAGAAATTTCACTATTATATTTGGTTGTTTCGTAGACCAGGAATAAAGTTCAATAGGGAATTTCTAAGGTTCTGTAAAGAAATGGAATTGTAACTTTCTTGTAATAAAGATCTAAACACTGTCCCAGACTGCAGAGATCGTCTCCTAATATACAATAAGTATTCTACTGTATATTGCTACTAATGCTTGGATAATGTTGCTAGAGTGTCAGTAGGAGACCAGTGATGTCACAACCTTGCAGTCTTTTATAGTATAGATGTGCCCACCTCGAACTTAGTAGCATGAGAAACTGAAGTCCTTAACCAAATTTAAGCCAAGTTAAGAAAATATTACAACATGTAAGCAAAGTCTTTGTCAGGCTGCAATTCACAACACTACAACTAGGTAGCGCAGATAGACACATACATGATAGACATCTTAGGACAGAGTATCATGAAATCCTATATAAATATTTTATAAAGCTCATGTCATGCTATACATCTTGGAATATATTGAGCCAAGAAAAAAAGGTAAAGAAGCATACATCTGTACTACAGTAGCAGTGGTTAAACTGGCCATCATTTTGGGCTCATTGGATCCCTCTCTGATATCCAGATGCATATACACCACTGCCGTAGCCATACCCGCTGCTACTTAAACTACAGCAAGTGTGCATTGCAGTGCTCGGCATGTATTCAGATGATCTGTTTAACCTTAACGTTGGAACTCTTCATAGCTTTGCTAGATCAGAGACTAGTCATCCGAGTCACATTGGAAGGAATTTATTAAGACTAGCATTCTGTATGGCAGTCTTAATGAAGTCCCTGACTGGCTCTGGATTTCAAATTAGGCACACTTCTGTGAACTAGAATCCTATTTGACCAAGGCGCACCCACCCCAGCCCACCTTGGTCTCACTGGCCCCTCTTGAGAAAGAGGGAAATGCATCCTTGATGAAAAAGAAAAAAAAAAAATTCAGTTTGTCAAAGATGTGCCACAACTATTTCCAAGGCCAAGACCCCACGTTGGGGAAACGCAGATTTTGTTGTTGCAGATTTAGCTGTGTTTTTTAAGCCAAACCTAGTAGTGGCTACAAACAGAATGAATATTTAGGACGTTCTTATAATTTTCCCTTTTGTGCAATCCACTCCTGGCTTTAGCTCAAAAAAACCGCAGCAAATTCTGCAATGTGCTTTACCGCAACATGGGGCCACAGCCTTAAACCAGTTTTCTGTCGTGGAGAAGAGAGTAGTAAATTCCCCCCATGATGTCTCGGAGCAGCATCTGCACTATAGAACATCGCTACTACTCTGTATAGCCTGCAGTGCACGTCTGCACTATAGAACATAGCTACTACTCTGCATAGCCTGCAGTGCACGTCTGCACTATAGAACATAGCTACTACTCTGCATAGCCTGCAGTGCACGTCTGCACTATAGAACATAGCTACTACTCTGCATAGCCTGCAGTGCACGCTCCCCCGCCTGCACTATAGAACATAGCTACTACTCTGCATAGCCTGCAGTGCGCGCCTAACCAGCGTCTGCACTATAGAACATAGCTACTAATCTGCATAGCCTGCAGTGCACGTCTGCACTATAGAACATAGCTACTACTCTGCATAGCCTGCAGTGCACGTCTGCACTATAGAACATAGCTACTACTCTGCATAGCCTGCAGTGCACGTCTGCACTATAGAACATAGCTACTACTCTGCATAGCCTGCAGTGCACGTCTGCACTATAGAACATAGCTACTACTCTGCATAGCCTGCAGTGCACGTCTGCACTATAGAACATAGCTACTACTCTGCATAGCCTGCAGTGCCTGCCTCCCACGCAGTGCACGTCTGCACTATAGAACATAGCTACTACTCTGCATAGCCTGCAGTGCACGTCTGCACTATAGAACATAGCTACTACTCTGCATAGCCTGCAGTGCACGTCTGCACTATAGAACATAGCTACTACTCTGTATAGCCTGCAGTGCACGTCTGCACTTTGAAGCTGCACTTGTTCATTGAATAAATGATCAGTCTTTCTGTTATAGGGACAGATCCAACTTAGCTAATACATTTCCTATTTTCTTTCGGATTATGTATATATTCTGTAACCTTCTGCAGTCATCTGCTGCATTGTACCATGTACCATTATTCTCCATCATCTCAAAGAAACAATTTGACTGAGACCATTCTCTGTGGCAGATCTCATGCGTCAGAATATGTTCTGTAAAAGTCATTCACATTGCACTACATGTTCTCATAAAAAAAAAAAAAAAAAAAGAAAGATATTTTCTCTTTATGAATCACATAGAGAATCTGCGATCTGACTCACAGATACTGTGCATAGAATACAATGGTGACCTTGTGGGTATTATTATATATATATTTTTACAGAAGCCAGCAAGCAACAGAACGTGGAGCTTTGTCAAAACCTTTATTAGACTCCAGAGTTAGTACTAAAAGGCCTGTGATGTCGGTGCGAGTTCAGACTGCTATTCAATAGAAGGTTTGGTCCAAGAATTCTGATAAATTTAAATTATTATCTTGTAGCTTTGTGTTCTTCATTGTACCGGGACCTTTTGCATTAAAGCAATCTTCATTGGTCTCTATATTTCATTCTATAACCTTGGCCTTATTGTACGCAACAGTTTAAAGGGGTTGTCCATGATTTGGACAAACTGTTGGGCAGTGTAAAATAAAATAAGCATACTCGCCTGTCACCATCCCTCTCTTTTCTGCCACTGGTGTCCTTTCAGTCTTGTGCAGTAGAGCGCCAGGTGCAGCCGATTGCGTTTTTTTTTACACCTCCCCCAGCCACCCCACGGGTTGCTTCAAATCATGGAAACCCCTTCTAGCTTAGCTACTACGTGTTATCTACTCACTCAATACAATGTACTTACCAACGTTACAGGAGGCTGCCCCCCCCCCCAAAAAAAAAAAAAAAAAAAAAGTGACCACTCGGACTCCTGTAAAAGCAGGTAATTCTCCCAGATAGCAGCCACTTTATGTATGACTTAGGCACATAAGATGGCATTCCCACCACATTTCATGCCCACGATACAAGGGTGTGGTGATAAAAGTGTAGCGGCCGGCAATATCCACAATGGATGGGAGCTTCTCTTAGAGGCAATGACCCAATGTTGGCTCGTATGTGTAATAGTGCGGTGCTGCTATCTGCTATATCGCTGCTGGGTTCTGGCTGCATTACATAGTTGTTACCCATAATCTCACAGCCAAAGTCAGAGATAACTCCTATTCCTGCAATTTAACCTCTTAAATGCCATGATCCATAGTGATCCTGTCCATCTCTCCCGCCTCCTGCTTGAAATAGATTTTCTCTCCGTCAGTTCTTATAAGCAGAAGGCAATGGGTAGAGAGTGAAGCTGCATCTCAGACATACACTGGAAATTTAGCCCATTTCTTGGTTATTGTATGTGAAGGTTGCACATTAAATAGTTACAGTTATTTAAGTTGGAGATAACCAGAACACTTAAATATTTTTGACATGGTTAGGGTTATTCCACATGTGAGATATAGACTCTTGGTCTTGCTGTGTCAAAAACTTTGAGTTCAGATGAAACTTTTTGAATAAACCTACAAATAAAACAGAATGAAAAGTTTGGGCACCCCTTTAACTTAATCATAGTCAAATATTTGGGTGTTGCAACAGCCATCAATTGATATATCTAAAACTGATGGACACAGTAAATTCAGGATTGAAATGAGGTTATGACTAACAGAAAATGTGCAAATGCATTAAACCAAAATGACTGGTGCAAAAGTATGGGCACCCAACAGAAAAGTGACATTAATATTTAGTAGATCCTCCTTTGCAAAAATAACAGCCCTAGTCGCCCTGTAGCTTTAACAGTCCTGGATCCTGGATGAAGGTATTTGACCATTCCCTACAAAACAACCAGTCAGTTAAGTTTGATGGCGCCGAGCATGGACAGCCCGCTCAAATGATCCCACAGATGTCAATGATATCAGGTCTGGGGACTGGGATGGCCATTCCAGAACATTGTAATTGTCCCTGCATGAATGCCTGAGTAGATTTGGAGCTGTGTTTTGGATCATTGTCTTGCTGAAATATCCATCCCCGGCGAACCAAACGCACTGATTCTTGTACATTATCTCAAGAATCTGCTGATACTGACTGAATCCATGCGACCCCAACAACAAGATCCCGGTGCCGGCATGGCCACACAGCCCCAAAGCATGATGGAACCCCACCAAATATAGTGGGTAGCAAGTGTTCTCAGCCACAGGACCCCCAAAATGAAGCTGGCTTGTCCAAATGTGCTGCATACCCAGGCGACCTGTTTGTGGCGTGCCAGAAACGGCCCGCACACCCCCAACAGCCTCCTTGTGCAAAGTGTGCTGTATTGTTGACCGATGCACAGGACACCACTGCAGCAAGATGATGCTGCAGCCTTGGAGGTGGTCTGTGGATTGCCTGACTGTCTCACCACCTCTCTGCCCTGATATTTCTTGGCCTGCCACCTGGGCAACAAGAACTGCCCTGTGGCCCATCCACATGTCCCACAGTGGAAACTGACAGGTAAACCTGAGACAACGTACCCCCCGAACAACGATGTTGAACAATCTGTTCAGATCATTTGAGAGTTGTTTGAGGAGCCCAGATGCCACTCTCAGAGGAGATCAAATAGGAGAACAACGCAATTGGCCACCAAATACCCCATGATTGGATACACCGGCATGAAGTCAAAGCCAGGAGGTTACAAAACCAATTTGGCTCAGAAGCAGAAAAAGTAGTTAGAGTATCAAATCAATAAAATGATAAGGGACCCAAATGCACCGGCAAATTGGTTAAGCTATGCACATTCTGTTAGTCTAACCTTCAACCTGAAATATTACTGTGTCCATCAGTTATTAGTTATCAAATTGAAATGGCTGTTGCAACCCCAAATATTTAGAACTAAAAATTATTAAGTTATGGGGTGCCCAAACTTTTTATGCTGTATATTGATACTTGGCCTAGTTCAATACAGAGGAATGGTTGGGGTTATTTAACAGTCACCTGTAGCCAAAATAGTGCATATAAGTGAATTTCTGATAAGTTTTTGAATGACGGTAATATATTTAGAAGTCAAATAGTTACATTGGCTGCGTCTAATACATTCAGATAAGAATTTTGAATACTCTTAACTATATGACAAAGGATATATAATCTTGATCTGCTGTCCACCACACTTACATCAAAGTTTTAATCTATATAATCTTAGCTTGGTTACATTGAACATCTGGAAATCAAATGAAAAGTTTTTAATAACTTTAACAAAATCTAAAGGCAAAACATTGTTGAGGTATTTAACCATTGTAAGAACCTTTTTTAGGACAAAAAAATATATATATATTTACTACAGATTATAACAGTCAGAATAAGTTAGTGATCCAAAAATTTATACCTAAGGTATAATCTTTTGTTTTTCTTTTTTTAGGAAGATATTTGGCAAAGACTCCAACTTTTCTAAATTGACTCTAACTTTCAACCCATTCCACCTGCAAAAACAATTTTTTTTTTCATTTTTAGATTTACACAAAAAAAATCTGGAAAAGAAAAATGATCTAACTAAAATTTTGAATATTAGCTTTGTCATGAGTTTACAAATGTCCAGAATAATATGTCATTATAAATAGGATGTGGCTTGTAAGAAAACTTCTAATGTTGTAATAAAATTATGCAATATTTTGTTGACACTTCAAACCAGGTCCAGATGGGGAGATGCTGGTATTGTGTTCCATCATAGTCAGAAAATGTTCACTTACATGAGAGGAAGAGTTAGTTAAAAATACCGCCATCCCCAGAAATCAAACATTGACAATTGCATCTATCGATTAGCTGAGTTTTTATTTGAAGGTTGCATTCACTGTGCATTGTTAAGCATTTTTTAAAGGGAACCTGATAGGTTGATTTGGAACACTAAACCACATAAATAAATAAACCTTTTTACTTATCTAGAGAGGAGTTCAAGGATTCATCTCTGGTGTTCCTGGCGCCTGCGCAGATATCCAGTGAAGCCGAGGATGTACATCCCAGAACAAGTGCCAGACCTACGGCGCATGCGCACTGAAGCTGAGGTGTACTCCTCTGGATTCAGTGAAGAACTGTGCTGGTGTGAGGAGTCACAGCAGCAGGCAGAGTATAAAAGTTTTTTTTTTTTTTTATTATTACGGGAGTGGATGACTTTATAACGGGGCGATTTGGGACACTAAACTCCCAGTCTATAAAGGACCTGTAAGTGGTTTAGTGTGCAAAATCACCCTGATAGATTCCCTTTAAAACAGATTTAGGACCACATACATGCAAACTAGTATAAAGCTTTCCAATATATGGATATTTTGAACTTTTAAGTCACTTTTTTGGCAGTTTAATGTTACATTTTATTAGGCGCCTACGCACTTGAAAATGAGATTCTCCCTGAAATGTGTTGTGTGCTCGGAACTTGTTGCATAATGTGGATGAGCGCCGGTGGCTGGCCTTTATCTCCTGGGGATAGTCCACTGGCTTCAAATTGATAAAATAAAAAAAGTGTGTCCTAGTTGTCCATAGCAAGGTAAAATTTTTTTTTTTTTTTTTGGGGGGGGGGGGGGGGAGTCTCTCTTATCACTAAAGCTTTATCGGAACAAACCTAATGTCCTTATGAATGGGATACTATATTACATCTCTATATATTACAATGTTATATTTATCAGCTCAATGTGTTAGTAGAATCCTCTTCCAATTGAGCGACATTGTGGTTGCGAGCCGGCGCAGAAATATATCCCATTAAAAGCAACAAAGCAGTAATATATTAATTTAAGAGGCAACGCATGGAGAAGCAGCAACAAGAAAAGGACAGATTGTTTTTTTATGTTCATAATTGTGCTAAAACATGTGTAATTATATCATATACCTTGCTATAAAGCATTTATAAATAGCACGAAGGTGACTGAAAAACACATTAAGCTTTATGGACACATTGTTATACTCAGGATATAGCAAAACCACAAGATTTCTGGCGCCAATGGCAGCCCTTTCAGTGGAGAACGAACTGTCCTGAGCTCTTCATTATTTATAAACCACTAGTACAACAGTCTGCTGGTAGGTCAAGTGTTATCAGTCTCGCTGGTACAGACCAACACTACAGTCATCCCTTGGCAGGTATTAAAATATAGGGGGAACGTAGGAAAGGGAGCTTTCATTGCCAGGCCCGGCTAGCCTAATAAGACGATTTTTTTTCTGTATCTAGTAGGGGAGGCTGGGACTCTCTATATAGCACTTTTTCCACTTATTTAATTTGTGTGTTTTTTCATTGTCACAGGATTGAGAGTCGCAGATGCCCTTTAGGGACCCTCCTGGGGTCTAGGGGGAGGAGTGGTTTGCCATTAGGTGCATTCTTCCCTCATTCCCCGGCCCACCTCTGCTTCTGTGGAGGTGGGTGCACTTAAGTGTAGATTACTGGTAGTACACTGGGGTAAGACCCCATGAGCATGTTGGGTCTCCCTAGCTTCGGCTTGGGGAGACCATAGTCCCTGACCCTTTTTATGCCTTTTGGCTCACAGAATTGGGGAGGTTGGGGCCCTTCTCTTTTAAGAGAGGGCTTGAGATAGACCACATCCTTGTGCACTTTAGTGTGGCACTGTCCCACTTTTTTGGCACATGGGTGACAGAAGGCGCCATGGTATTGCTAGTTCTAAACAACATTCATTGCCAAAGTTGTCATACAGCAGCAGAAGACAACTATTGGTGGTTGTGGAAGGGGGCAGGCAGCAGGCTACTAGTAACCGTGTTTTTAGGAGTACTCAGGTGAATAGGGTGCTGACAGCTGCACTAACAACAAGGTAAACCAACATATCAAAGAGACCTGTGAGGGGCAGACTTAAGACAAGGTTTGGCGCTGGTGGTTGGGATGCTGACAGACACATTTCCAGCATTCATGCTGGGGCATTGTCCTTTTGAGGCCATCTCCCATGTGGGAATTTTACTATACATTACCAAACAAGAAATCAATGGCACTGTGCAAGATCTGCAAGCAGGAAATAAGTCATGGACAACATATCCCCATAGTTACATGGAAAGACATGGACTTGCATCACCTTCTCTGCTGCGTTCCAGCTCACTGGAATTCCATGTTGCACATGCTGGACCATTTGTGCGAGTAGCAAAAGGCGGTGAATGATAACTGCATGCAAGAAACCACAGGGACTGGGTGTTATTCTGAAATCCACTGTTGAAGGCTCACCAGAAAAGTGTGTCGCCTCCTAAAGCCGTGTTGAGAAGCCCACAAAATTTGTCAGCAGGAGCAACTGCAGCCTCAGTGATGTCAACCCTTTAATATTGCATGCAATGAGGGATGGAAGAACAATGACTTCCACGTGTCAGTCGGGGGACACGGCTGACCCTCATTTGTATGGAGAGGATGACGACAACCCCACTGGCCAAGACAAACCATGACAGGCTCCTAGGTCTGTGCACATGCTGGCAAGCTGCACGAGTTGTTGCTTACATAGTGACAAGCATATAGTTAGCGTTTCAAATCCAAAATGAAATGAAACAGAAGAGGTTTGCCTATCTCTAATTTTTAGCGTTCTTGCATAAATTCATGTAAATGTGATGTCATTTTATTGCTCCTGTGTTTCTGTTTATGTCCCGCTGTTTATTTCACTTCTTTCTTGACTTTTTTATATTCTCTTTACATTTAATGGCAATCTGTAGCACCACACAGAGCCATAGAAATAATTTTCTGTGGTCCAAGGTTGCCTAGCAATATCATGTATCTTCTAACTTTTGGCCATTGTTTCACCCTGGGATCTCCCAGGTGACTACTGAATCATCACTACGCATTGACTTCAAGCGTCCCTCTTGTTTATCCTTGGGAATCAAGGACCTTTATCGCTTTTAATCATACTTACAAATAATACATTACTGACTCTGTAATGAAAATTATAAGGGGCTACAACCATAATCAATCCTACTAAAAGCTACCAAGGTACTGTATATGGTTATAATATAAAGGCATGTAATGCACTACACTTTTAATTCTACAATATTTTGTCTACCTACCATGATTAGCATGCTACACACTCTTTTCAGCTATAGCTGGCCAAGTATTAGAGATGGTGGGAACTTCAGGATATGCTTCATTTCAGGTGGCTCATGTCTAGAATTTGTTTTGGGTTGAACAAGTTTGGTATAAACCACTCCTTAAATTGGCTTAAAACATGGTGTATGACACTGTCAGGGCTCTTAGTGTCATACACTATGTTTTATAGATATATAGTCCAAGGAGTCCTGACAGTGTCATACACTATGTATTATAGATACAGTATATAGTCCTGTCAGGACTACTAGGCTTATATATATATATATATATATATATATATATATATATATATATATATCTATAAAACATAGTGTATGACACTTAGGACTCCTAGAACTATATATCTATAAATCATAGTGTATGACACTCTCAGGGCTCCTAGGACTATATATCTATAAATCATAGTGTATGACACTCTCAGGGCTCCTAGGACTATATATATCTATAAAACATAGTGTATGACACTGTCAGGACTCCCAGGACTATGTATCTATAAAACATAGTGTATGACACTGTCAGGACTCCCAGGACTATGTATCTATAAAACATAGTGTATGACACTGTCAGGTCTCCTAGGACTATATATCTATAATACATATTGTATGACACTGTCAGGGCTCCTAGGACTATAGATCTATATACATAGTGTATGACACCGTCAGGACTCTATGCAATTTCTAGCTCTCTAAGGCAAACACAGCCAAAGTTATATCAAAGTGAAAGTGACATTATTATACTCTGGGGTCTCTTCAGTTTCCAGAGAATAAGAGGTGGAGGCCCAGGGGAGGTGTAAAATAAAAACATTCATACTCACCTTCTTTTACTTCTTTTGGGCATCCTCTTGGTTTCCAGCCCTCTCTCCAACTCCTTTGTGATGTCTGGCAGTCTCCTGTAATGTCATGTGCCCGGGGTCAGCGGTGACCCCAGGTGCATGACGTCACAGGAGACCGATAGATATCATTTTGTAACCCCAAAAGAGATTACAGAAGGGTTACAAATGAATTTTGTCATTATTGTCATCACCTCTCCTGGACCTCCACAGTTTCGCACCATTCTCTTTGAATCATCCTGTATATTGGATATGTTATAACTTTTCAGCATACAATAAGTAACTCTTATCTACTGAAACTGGAATACCCCTTGACACTCTCGGATCCTTTTGGACGAAGCAGTGAGTGTGTAGCTCTTAAATCTTCCACTTAACACAGATTATCCACTTTTATGAGTGAAATTGTGGGAATATTCAGAGGACAACCGACATCAGGCAAATGTATAATTTATCATCTGGGTTTACTATAGCAACAAAAGAAGTGGCAAAGAAGTAAATAGAGAATGAGAGATTGCACAGCAAGTGGTATTAGCATGCTTCAGGGGACTCTGCAGAATGAATTTGGAATCACAGGGACTCATTAAAGATCTGCCTGCTTCTTGCATGTTTGGCTACAGTTGCTGTGTTAAGTTACTGATCCATTGTAGGCTGCAGGGCGACATGGGTTAGGAGCACTAACTGTGCAACAAGCAAATTCCAAGCTCCATCAATCCTGTGAATACCTGGGGTGTCTGAATGTGGTAATGAGATTGAACTCTGTGCTAAATAGAATATGGACATCATCCATACAAGTTCCATTGAAATTCGATAAGTTTCTTATTGTGAAATGTTTCTTCTATTGCCAATATTCATAATTGGTGCTGAACAGGGCAAGTGACATTCAGATGTAGCAGTCTTAAGCTTAAATGTGATATCACGCTGCAGCAGTTATCACTAGAGAGGAGCGAATCGAAGCTGACAAAGTGGAATTTGATCCGAATTTCAGGAAATATTCAATTCACATCGAATCCGGATTTCCTCACGCTTCGTGGTAACGAATCGCATTTTGTTCAAAATGGCTGCTGCCCATTAGGACATGGGGCAAGGAACTCTGGGAACACTGGATCACCCACAATGTCATGCGTGCAGCCAATCAGCAGCCAGCCCTGTGACGTCACAGCCCTTTAACCCCTTCGCGAGCGCCCACGGCATGACAGCTAACTCCCTGCTCCATAACCGATCGGGGGTTTTAACACCTTGGATGCCGCAGTCAAACATGACCACAGCATCCAAGGGTTTCCACCATTTTGCCGCCCACCTCGGCTCTCTGCAGACAAGAAATAGCTGTTTATTCACCGCGATTTAATTTGGATCGAATAGAATCGTATAGGAAAATTCAGCGAAGTTGCCAAATCAAATTTTTTAAAACTTTGGTCATCTCTAGTCATCACACAATAAAAGTCATTGAAAACTGAAAAAAAAAAAAAGTCAAGGTTAGTTTTAGCATACAATAAGCTAATTAGGATCCCTACTGTCAGGTGGGTGGTACTGGGGTAGAGCAGAGAGCCTGACCCTGCCCACCTGACAGTAGAGAGCCTAATTAGCATATTGTGTGCTGAAACTAATGGCTCCAATTGCTCAGGAACAATGGCTAGAGAAAAAAAATTCCAATTTTATCAGAATCAGTGGAGCAGAGTCTATTAGAGGATGGAAAGAGTTGGAGTTAGTGGAGTTGGTGTAAGGTCCCCTTTATATCTCTGCTCATTCTATGTTGAGAAGTATATCAGCATCACTGATGGGACCTCCTCCCACTTACCACAGAAAGAGCAGAGATTTCAATGGATACATGACAAGCTCGTCTGGCTTTTCCCACAATACCACTGGCATAACTATAGGGGCCACAGTTATCACTGGACCTAAAAGTTAGGGTTCCACAGGTCACCCTCAATACACTAAGGTTGGTTCTGCTTCTTTGACCTCTTTTCATGGTAAATGTATTTCTCCTGCCCTCTGGTGCACTGAAGTGTGAAATATGTGCATGTTGGATGCGGCACCTAGACAGATAGATAATAGAGATATAAATGGATACATTGATTATAGATACTTAAATATTAGATGACTATACAGTATATTAGACAGATATATCCATGTCTCCTTTTTTCTGCAAGTGTAAACATGTATTACAGTAGGTATCAAAAATATTTTGCAATGTGTTTTGTTTGATGCAATTTTTTTTAAATGTGTTTTTATTTGTTATTGAGGTTAAAACAATTATACTGCATGTTTTGGTTATAACATTTTTGAGGTCATTATTACGCATCAACCTCAACAAAGACAAAACCAACAAAACAGTTAAGCTCAGTCTGTCTCTTGGAAGTATTTGTGGGGTTTTTTTTTTGTGTTTCTTAGTATTTAAAAAAAAAAATAAAAATCAGTATTTAATTAAAGATAAGTTATAATATCATGTGACATTGGAGTCTTCTATTATCGTAGACATCTGACAGGTGAGATCTTCCATGTTTACGAACACTGCGACACCCTAATTACCGGTTCATCTTCTGATCTCCTCACATGGAATCATCTCAGTTTATCTTTAATTGTTCCTGTCTGTCCCACACTCTTGAGAATTCACAAGACTCATTCATAAGAGCACTTGGTAAACATTTGTAAACACCCTCTTGTCTTCCAAATGAGACACAAGAAAATTGATCTAAATATACTCAAGACACCAGGATCAATGGTCCTGGTTGCGGCACGTGTCTGCTCTTCAAACAGGTGACAAAGTAAATGTGACTAAAGCTAAATCGCTCTAAAATTATCAATGCACAGTTATCTGGTGTATCCAATCACTCTGCATTCTATCCATCTATGTATCAAAGGTCAAATTCATGCAGAAAATTCTGAAGAGCTCATAAACTTTTCAAGTACACGTTGTATGTCACTGACGGAATTCTACACTATCCACTCTCTTGGACCCAGCACATCTGTATATTTAAAGGGGTTGTCCATGATAGTCATTAAGAAACAATCTGCTTGGTGAAGTGATGATAACTGGTCCAGGGACCGATCAGCTGATCAAAGGTGTGTCCAGACTGCATACTATAGAGTGTACAGAGCCTGAATCAGAGAGCTCCATCTCCTGACTTTAATGAGCGGAGCTGCAATAACAGTCACAGAGTCAAGTGCTTCCAGCATCAAGATCCATAGATTTGTGCCAAAATTATTCAAATTTCGACAGGTCCACAAACACTGATAGATGCTTGTATCTCTATCTGAACATTTAGGCACATTCCTAAATATCCCACTATGTTCTTACCTAGTATATTAAGAATTAACTACCAAACTTCAATTAATTGTGCGGGGAGTCTACATGAGCAGTAACATTATTTCTGGCCAAATAATATTTAGTTTTTTTGGTTTTTTTTAGTGGTTTTCTTCTCTACAATATTTATCTCCAGTTCTCAGTTGTTTCAGAGCTGGTGGTTGGACATTGGCTGCTATGATGTCTGCCATACACTGCACACAGAAAGCAGAGGAAAATCTGCTCTATAACTCTCTCTAAGAAGCAGCAGCAAGGTCATATAGAGCATTGTAGAAAATTACTGACCTAGATTCTTAGTTTCTATCTCTATCTGTGCCTTTATCGCTTCTTCTTCACCCATCTCCTGCTCACTTTGCACCCCCTCTGCTTTCCATAGAACTCTACTGTTACTATAATCTGACACCTCGATGAGCTTCAGTCTGTCTCCAGCAACACGGATTAAGCAGAGATGAACTTCGTTCAGGCCAATTTTTAAGCTTGTAAGTCTTGTTGCTATTTTATAGATGGCAAATCTAATTTATTGAATTTTGTTGTGTTTAGTTTATCCTATAGATTAGATATAGTAATTATTGTTTTGTGTTAACTGGCTATTTCCAGTATACTGTAATTCCAAATATAACATATTATCACTCCCAGTGAAATGTGTACAAGGTACTGGTCAGGCACAAGATTACTGAGAGCGTATAGCAGCAAGCGGCCCCATGCAGTATAATGTCCGCTGTGCACAGTATTGTAACCTGTTAAAGGCCCCCACACAATATAATGCCCCCAGTGGTCCCCACGTGGTATAATGCCCATTAGTGGCCCCCACAGTATGATGGGCCTATATGGCCCTCACACAGCATAACTCCTTCTCAGTGGCCCTCATACAATATCATGCCCCCTCATTGGCCCATCACAGATTAAAACGTCCCCTCAATGGCCCCTATACAATATAATGTCCCCCTTAGTGACCTATCACACAGAAAAATGCTCACTGAAAGATCTTCATACCATATAATGCCCCCTTAGTGACCTATGTATACAGTAAAGATACATCAGCATGGTCCATATCACTATATACAAGATGTATAACTTATACCAGCTGTACATATAGAATTATATACAGGAGATCCCCAGGTTATGCCAGCTGTACATATAGAATTATATACAGGAGATACCCAGGTTATACCAGCTGTACATATAGAATTATATACAGGAGATACCCAGGTTATACCAGCATGGTCCATATCACTATATACAAGAAGATGTATAACTTATACCAGCTGTACATATATAATTATATACAGGAGATCCCCAGGTTATACCGGCTGTACATATATAATTATATACAGGAGATCCCCAGGTTATACCGGCTGTACATATATAATTATATACAGGAGATCCCCAGGTTATACCGGCTGTACATATATAATTATATACAGGAGATCCCCAGGTTATACCGGCTGTACATATATAATTATATACAGGAGATCCCCAGGTTATACCGGCTGTACATATATAATTATATACAGGAGATCCCCAGGTTATACCGGCTGTACATATATAATTATATACAGGAGATCCCCAGGTTATACCGGCTGTACATATATAATTATATACAGGAGATCCCCAGGTTATACCGGCTGTACATATATAATTATATACAGGAGATCCCCAGGTTATACCGGCATGGTCCATATCACTATATATACACACACACACACACACACGATGATGTATCCCTTATACCAGCTACATAGCTATACAGCTATATCATTATATACAGGAGATACCCAGGTTATACATATACAATTATATACAGGAGATACCCAGGTTATACCGGCATGGTCCATATCACTATATACAAGAAGAAGTATAACATATACCAGCTGTACATATTGTGAGATTTTCAGGCATGTGGGCTGGGAATAGCTCTCAGGTTCTCCGTCTTTCCTGGTTTAGACAGAATGGCAAACCAATAATTTCAGCCCAGCACAGAGGACTTTCTGGTTTACAATGTCTTCAGCCAGTTTAGTCCATAGGTTGCACCAAAACCAAACCATAAACACAACGTCCTAGCTTTGTCCAGGCACTAACTAAACAGAAAATAGTCCCTGACTACGTGGACTAGGCTGAGCTTATCTCAAACCAGGCAGGCGCAGTCTCAATGTGAACAGCAACCTGTTATACTTGCAATTGTGAAGGAATATTCAGCAATGTCTCCTCAGGAGTTGTGACCTCTCCTTCCCCAGGCTGAGAGAGATGTCTTTGTTCAGGAGTCTCTTCAGCTGATACCTAATGAGGTTTATTAAGCAACCCAAAGCTTAAACCGCCCTACTAGATGGAGAGGAACCTTCTCTTTTCCTCACACTTCAACACATCAGACATTTTCCAGGTTTTACACATAATGGAAGAGAAAAAAAAGTGTCACCTTCCTTATGAAGACACACTCTTATTTTCACATTTTTCACTAGAAACCTGCACTATATACAAGAAGATGTATAATTTATACCAGCTGTACATATATAATTACTGTATATACAGGAGATACCCAGGTTATACCGGCTGTACATATATAATTACTGTATATACAGGAGATACCCAGGTTATACCGGAATGGTCCATATCACTATATACAAGAAGATGTATAACGTATACCAGCTGTACATATATAATTATATACAGGAGATACCCAGGTTATACCGGCTGTACATATATAATTATATACAGGAGATACCCAGGTTATACCAGCTGTACATATATAATTATATACAGGAGATACCCAGGTTATACCAGCTGTACATATATAATTATATACAGGAGATACCCAGGTTATACCAGCTGTACATATATAATTATATACAGGAGATACCCAGGTTATACCAGCTGTACATATATAATTATATACAGGAGATACCCAGGTTATACCGGCATGGTCCATATCACTGTATACAAGAAGATGTATAACTTATACCAGCTGTACATATATAATTATATACAGGAGATACCCAGGTTATACCGGCATGGTCCATATCACTATATACAAGAAGATGTATAACTTATACCAGCTGTATATATAGAATTATATACAGGAGATCCCCAGGTTATACCAGCTGTACATATATAATTATATACAGGAGATACCCAGGTTATACCAGCATGGTCCATATCACTATATACAAGAAGATGTATAACTTATACCAGCTGTATATATAGAATTATATACAGGAGATACCCAGGTTATACCAGCTATACATATATAATTATATACAGGAGATACCCAGGTTATACCAGCTGTACATATATAATTATATACAGGAGATACCCAGGTTATACCAGCTGTACATATATAATTATATACAGGATACACCCAGGTTATACCGGCATGGTCCACACGTATACAAGAAGATGTATAACTTATACCAGCTGTACATATATAATTATATACAGGATATCCCCAGGTTATACCGGCATGGTCCATATCACTATATACAAGAAGATGTATAACTTATACCAGCTGTATATATAGAATTATATACAGGAGATCCCCAGGTTATACCGGCATGGTCCATATCACTATATAC
Organism: Leptodactylus fallax; assembly: GCA_947044405.1. NCBI lineage: Eukaryota > Metazoa > Chordata > Amphibia > Anura > Leptodactylidae > Leptodactylus > Leptodactylus fallax. The sequence continues at coordinate 3,049,367 of CAMRHE010000204.1, forward strand.
AAGAAGATGTATAACTTCTTATCAGCTGTGCATATAAAACATATGTACCAAATGAATCCCAGGTTATACTAGCATGGTCCATAACACTCACTATATATAATGTATCATTTACACCAGCTGTACATATATAATATATCAGAAGATGTCTGGGTTATATAAGCATGATCCATATCACTATGTACAAGAAGATAGACATACAATTTCTACCAGATGTTCTAGTTTGATTCATGTTAACTAATTCATAACCTATTTGACCTTATTCAGATGTCCTATGTGTGCGGCAACATAGTTTGATGTGGACATGCATCTTCTGTAAGGCGTGGGTCTCCAGAATAATTTCCTGACATTGGCTATCTTCAAAACGTTTTAATCTAGGATCTTCAATTTTGAGACCTTCCAAAAACATTGAGTCTGATCATATGTAAATCCCATCAATTTTTGGTGTGACCTTTGCCCTTTGCCTTCCATCAGTTCTTCTCGGTACTTGCAGACAGTTTTTGGCAGAACTGGGCAGGGAGGTTGTTCCTGCCGCCATCTTGGAGAACTAAGCACAGATCTTCTGTGGATGTTGCTTGCTCCAATCCATCTCTTTCTTCATGTTATCCCAGACAGACTGGATCATCACTTCCAGGACTCCTCCTCCAAAGGGCAAAAGTCACACCAAATATTGATGGAATTTACATTTCTTTTTTGTTCAGTCACTTAATTTTGTTAATTGACAAAAATAAACTATAATAAACTTCTATTTTTGAAGGCATTTTTATGTTGCAGGATTTTTTCCATGTCTGCCTAAAACTTTTGCACACTACTGTAATTCAATAAAAGAGTTCACTGCAGCACAAAGGAAGCATCATTTCATTGGTGACATATCAGGGCTGCAGCATGGAGGTGCCGTTATATAACACCGCCAGATACTAAGGCGCTGCTATACTGTACATAGAATGGCTGTGCCAATGCGTAGACCTAGATTGAGGCTGAAGCCAACGCAGGGTCCAACTCCCTCCAATGTACAATGCCCAGCTTGTACAAAGGTTCAATTTTCCAAAAGTTGCTTAAGAAGAGATGGGACCTCAAAAAATGGAAAGAAAGTATAACATTTACCATTTCTCACATGTATCGATGGCGACTACGCACAATCCAAACAAAGGGCACTGAATAAGCACAAGTCAATATGCAAAATATCTCCATGATAATAAAGAGTCATGGGGGACAAAGATTTTCATCAAAGTTGGCTAGATAGACAATTAACTACCTAGTTAAAGGGGAACACAGTGTCTAAGGTTGGTTCCACCACCTTACAGATCCATAGTGTAACACTTTACAGAATAGTTTACTCTGTTCCATCGTAGGTAGTTTTTCAAGGGGAAATGAATATCTCTATAATTTGGTGCCATACGGAGACACCATATGTTGGCACACAGATCGATTACAGCTCTATAGTATCTCCGCAGACGCCATTCCTCATCTCTATAGGGTCTGTACTCTATCCCAAAACATGCACATTGCTATTGTATAACGCAAAAATATCAAAAGATATCCCTGAAAGGCTCCCTATACATCAGCTCGGCTGCAGATTGAACAGACACATTGCATTTCATAAACCATTTTTGCATTGTTTTCCTGAAGCCAAAGAATCTCACAATCGCTCAAGGAAAAAGCATCTATTTTGCTGTTGCTTTTCAGCTGTTTTTACAGTTTTGAGTGGGAGAGTCTAAGCGATGCTGCAAAGATAGAAAGTCTTAATATACACGGAAACTGCAAAAAATAAAAAAAAATGAAAACAGCAATTTCTTATTATTATTTCAGAGAGGCTATTGATAAAAAAAGCTCAAAGGCTGCTTGTCAATGACCTCAGTCCTTTTTTAAAGACCAGAAGGATGCAGATGAAGAGCAGATAAGGCTTGCCTACAGTTAGTGATCTGTTGGTACCTCTGAGTCCCTCAATGACGTTAGCCAAGCCCCCAAAGGGAGCTGGTGAGTCAGAGAAAAGGAGGCATTGAGATTGCTTGAACAACCATTAGCACGTCATTGGTAATCCCAGCGACACCTTTTGCATCGTGGCATTTGTCTCAATGTACTCGACTGAAGTCTGATAGTATGTATTATTTAAGGGTTTTTCACTGCTTCTGCAGATGGGGTGTTGTAAAAGTCTGACTGATTGCCTGCTTGCAATGCTTACTAACACTTCATGAACTTGCCAGGAGAATGCATATGGAGCTGCCGATCAGGACAGATTTAGCAGCCTGAAATATAAAAATATAGTTAACTGTTGCTTTTAACTGTTTCTTGCAAATAGGATTTTACCGAAAAGCTTTATAAAAGCAAATATACAATCACCCTTCATGATGAGGAAGATGCTATATATTATTAGTGGTTATAGCATCCTGACATTAGAGGAGAGAAACTGAGCTGTGTGATATATAGGGTTATATGATAGAGGAGAGAAGCTGAGCTGTGTGATATATAGGGTTATATGATAGAGGAGAGAAGCTGAGCTGAGTGATATATAGGGTTATATGATAGAGGAGAGAAGCTGATCTGTGTGATATATAGGGTTATATGATAGAGGAGAGAAGCTGAGCTGTGTGATATATAGGGTTATATGATAGAGGAGAGAAGCTGAGCTGTGTGATATATAGGGGTATATGATACAGGAGAGAAGCTGAGCTGTGTGATATATAGGGGTATATGATAGAGGAGAGAAGCTGAGCTGTGTGATATATAGGGTTATATGATAGAGGAGAGAAGCTGAGCTGTGTGATATATAGGGTTTATGATAGAGGAGAGAAGCTGAGCTGTGTGATATATAGGGGTATATGATACAGGAGAGAAGCTGAGCTGTGTGATATATAGGGTTATATGATAGAGGAGAGAAGCTGAGTTGTGTGATATATAGGGGTATATGATACAGGAGAGAAGCTGAGCTGTGTGATATATAGGGTTATATGATAGAGGAGAGAAACTGAGTTGTGTGATATATAGGGTTATATGATAGAGGAGAGAAGCTGAGCTGTGTGATATATAGGGTTATATGATAGAGGAGAGAAGCTGAGCTGTGTGATATATAGGGGTATATGATACAGGAGAGAAGCTGAGCTGTGTGATATATAGGGGTATATGATAGAGGAGAGAAACTGAGCTGTGTGATATATAGGGGTATATGATAGAGGAGAGAAGCTGAGCTGTGTGATATATAGGGTTATATGATAGAGGAGAGAAGCTGAGGTTGTGTGATATATAGGGTTTAGGATAGAGGAGAGAAGCTGAGCTGTGTGATATATAGGGTTATATGATAGAGGAGAGAAGCTGAGCTGTGTGATATATAGGGGTATATGATACAGGAGAGAAGCTGAGCTGTGTGATATATAGGGGTATATGATAGAGGGAGAGAAACTGAGCTGTGTGATATATAGGGTTATATGATAGAGGAGAGAAGCTGAGCTGTGTGGGAAGAAGAGGGGGGTGATATATAGGTTTATATGATAGAGGAGAGAAGCTGAGCTGTGTGATATATAGGGGTATATGATACAGGAGAGAAGCTGAGCTGTGTGATATATAGGGGTATATGATAGAGGAGAGAAACTGAGCTGTGTGATATATAGGGTTATATGATAGAGGAGAGAAGCTGAGCTGTGTGATATATAGGGTTATATGATAGAGGAGAGAAGCTGAGCTGTGTGATATATAGGGTTATAGGATAGAGGAGAGAAGCTGAGCTGTGTGATATATAGGGTTATATGATAGAGGAGAGAAGCTGAGCTGTGTGATATATAGGGTTATACGATAGAGGAGAGAAGCTGAGCTGTGTGATATATAGGGGTATATGATACAGGAGAGAAGCTGAGCTGTGCGATATATAGGGTTATATGATAGAGGAGAGAAGCTGAGCTGTGTGATATATAGGGTTATAGGATAGAGGAGAGAAGCTGAGCTGTGTGATATATAGGGTTATATGATAGAGGAGAGAAGCTGAGCTGTGTGATATATAGGGTTATATGATAGAGGAGAGAAGCTGAGCTGTGTGATATATAGGGTTATATGATAGAGGAGAGAAGCTGAGCTGTGTGATATATAGGGTTATATGATAGAGGAGAGAAGCTGAGCTGTGTGATATATAGGGGTATATGATAGAGGAGAGAAGCTGAGCTGTGTGATATATAGGGTTATATGATAGAGGAGAGAAGCTGAGCTGTGTGATATATAGGGTTATAGGATAGAGGAGAGAAGCTGAGCTGTGTGATATATAGGGGGGGGGGGGGTGTATAGGATAGAGGAGAGAACTGAGCTGTGTGATGGGTAGAAAGGGGGAGCTGAGCTGTGTGATATATAGGGGTATAGGATAGAGGAGAGAAGCTGAGCTGTGTGATATATAGGGTTATAGGATAGAGGAGAGAAGCTGAGCTGTGTGATATATAGGATTATATGATAGAGGAGAGAAGCTGAGCTCTGTGATATATAGGGTTATAGGATAGAGGAGAGAAGCTGAGCTGTGTGATATATAGGGTTATAGGATAGAGGAGAGAAGCCGAGCTGTGTAATATATAGGGTTATATGACAGAGGAGAGAAGCTGAGCTGTGTGATATATAGGGTTATATGATAGAAGAGAGAAGCTGAGCTGTGTGATATATAGGTTATATGATAGAGGGAGAGAAGCTGAGCTGTGTGATATATAGGGTTATGTGATAGAGGAGAGAAGCTGAGCTCTGTGATATATAGGGTTATAGGATAGAGGAGAGAAGCTGAGCTGTGTGATATATAGGATTATATGATAGAGGAGAGAAGCTGAGCTGTGTGATATATAGGGTTATAGGATAGAGGAGAGAAGCTGAGCTGTGTGATATATAGGGTTATATGATAGAGGAGAGAAGCCGAGCTGTGTGATATATAGGGTTATATGATAGAGGAGAGAAGCTGAGCTGTGTGATATATAGGGTTATAGGATAGAGGAGAGAAGCTGAGCTGTGTGATATATAGGATTATAGGATAGAGGAGAGAAGCTGAGCTGTGTGATATATAGGGTTATATGATAGAGGAGAGAAGCTGAGCTGTGTGATATATAGGGATCTGTAACAACACATTACACTACTCAGTTAGTGTCACTGGACCAGCAGCAATATACAGCATGGTAATACAATTCAGTTCACACACAGAGTTTCTGAGGGGTGCTGTACAAGGTTGCAGGAGGTTTATCTCAGTCACTCCCTTACACTCTTTTGTCTTCAATGTTATCCAGCCCGGCATAGAATGCAGCACACTCGCATAACTATAGAGGTTACAGTGGCCAAAGCTGCTACTGGGTGCAGAAGCCAGGCTGTCTAGAGGTCACCATCACCACGCAAGGGCTTCTGAAACTTCTGTACATGATAAATTTATTACCCTTGCCCTCTGGTGCACTGGAGTGGCAAAATTTATGATGCACAGCTTTCCACTGTCAGAAAGGAGAAAAATAACATTTTTGTGGCAAAATATAGCAGTTAGAGAACAGAATATAGTCAAGAGGGATTCTGTGACACAAAATTGGCCATGATTACTATGTGGGGGGCACCGACAGGTGATGGGAATGCTGGGAAGCTTGTGTGCACAAACATGATGTGAACAAGTCTTCATGGTGGTCTGGGCCAAGATAGAGAATGAAAAGGAAAAAGCTGCAAATACATATGGGGCATGGCTGATAGCTCTGAGAAGTTTTGCAGGGAAGCTTAAGTGGAACTTCTGCACAAGGGCCCGTGAGTCTTTAGTTGCTCCTCTGCTGCCACATGGTTAGTGCCTGCCAGCAAATGCAGTTCACTGATAGGTTTCAACAGGACAAGTGCACAAAGAAGCGACAGGCATAGCTACATAAGGAAATGTTACGTTATCATATAAACTTTAAAGTGTATCGATGCTGAAGCTCCATTTAAAGTTTCCAAGTAAAAAGAGGAGCTTTTGTTTCCAGATATTTCTTCCATCGATGCGGGGCAGGTAAAGCTCCCACAGTCAGACTTTTAATCCCGATGCGTTTTTACATTGATCGCTTTTCAGTTTATTTAATTTTGCTGCATTGCAGGGTACAAAGCTGTTCTTTAAAGTCACAACCCAGGGAGATTTTTTTTTCTGAGTCACAAATGAATATTAATGTTCTCTGAGTCTGACAAACAAATCTGCCATGTATTCAAGGGGAGGTAGGAGAAAAGGCGTTAAAAAAAAAAAAAAAAAAAAATAAAAAAAAAAAAAGGGTTAAGGATCAATGGTTTTATGTTCTTTACATTGAGTCACACCATGAAATCAGTGAAGTGATTTTTTGCTTGTGTGTTAATTAGAAAGAGTTTCTGACACGGTCCTACCTGGGTATCTTCTGGGAAGGGTTGATGTATGACTGCCTAATGATCAAATCAATTAATTCCGAGAGGTAGCTAAGAAGACATGATCCAAGATAGAGAAAGACGGAATTAATCAGAGGTGTAAATGCATGAAGAAGAATACAAGAGCTTGGCAGGAAAAAAGCAATTACAATGATGTGCAAGGAAGTGCTATGTGACTATATACCATATCCATAACTGGAGCATAATACAAACACAACGTCTTGGTGCCAGATTGGCAGCTCACATGTTAAACATGCCAAGTCTATACCCGACGTGTAGTGTCCTTTCTTTTCCCTTCCAGTAATGTATCACTGCAAAGTCATTCAAAGTAGCTAGACTTTGTATCAAACCACGTCAACACCAATTTCCCTATCAGATTTATGAGTGTTCGAATCCCCGGGTTAGAGGTATTGGCTTTCCTCTTTAACCCCTTAATACTGCATGTATTTTGACCTTTAGGCAAAAGCCCCACACAAATGAGTGGGGGTCCCACTGCTCAGACCCTCCCTGATAAGGAGAACAGGGGTCTTCCATTTCCTGTTCTAAATGCAGCAGTGGTCGGTCAGCGCACTCAGCACTACATTCATTTCAATGGGAGTGCCAGAGATAGCCGAAGTACAGCGCTCAGTTATCTCTGTCACTCCCACTGAAATGAATGGAGCGCGTGTTGTCTGACCACCACTCCATTAAGGACTAAAGCCCCTGGGAGGGTCTAAGCGGTCGGACCCCCACTGATCTGCAGTGATCGATGGATAAGACAAAACTTACCTTCTTGGGAAAATCCCTTTGAACAACAAACTATTTTTTTTTATAAATGTTTTCATTGTCATATTTCATATATAAATATAGCTTTATGAAGACTTGTTTTTTGTGGATTGAGTTGCATTTTTCAGTGGAATTACTGGGGTAGATATAATTTATTGATTACCATTTATTTATCATTTAACTTCAAAGGGTAATTAGAATGTGGTAAAAATAACATTATCTTTTGTTTAATTATTGCCCCCATAGGGGGCAGTTGTGCATCAACAATGTACAGAATGGCCACCATTAAAACAGAATAGCTGAATCAGCGAGAGCCACTTTTTACATCGCACGCCATTTGTTTCAGAGCGGTCATGTTATGTAGTTACAACCTTGTCCAATTCACTTCTATGAGATGAGACTATAATTACATAGCACGACCGCTGTGTATGAATCTGACAACTTGTGATGTAAACCTAAAGGAGTCACAGGTGCCGCAGCCACTTCAAACAGCTGTGCAGTGGAGGTCCCAGGTGTCTGACCCTCAGTGATCTCTTATTGACTTTCTATCCTGAGGATAATCTATAAGAAAGCACTGAACAACCCATTTAAAGGGGTAATAACATCTATCTTTAGCTATCTAACTCATATCTATCTGTCTTGAACTGGGATTGCAATGGGTAGATAAAGTGCCAATTTTAACCCACTTATGTCAAGAGTGCAGTTTTTTGTATATCTATCTATCTATAATGTATCTACAGTGGGGAAAAAAAAGTATTTAGTCAGCCACCAATTGTGCAAGTTCTCCCACTTAAAAAGATGTGGCCGGCCTGTAATTGTCATCATAGGTAGACCTCAACTATGAGAGACAAAATGAGAAAACAAATCCAGAAAATCACATTATCTGATTTTTACAGAATTTATTTGCAAATTATGGTGGAAAATAAGTATTTGGTCACCTACAAACAAGCAAGATTTCTGGCTCTCACAGACCTGTAACTTCTCCTTTAAGAGGCTCCTCTGTCCTCCACTCATTACCTGTAGTAATGGCTCCTGTGTGACATTGTTATCAGTATAAAAGACTCCTGTCCACAACCTCAAACAGTCACACTCCAAACTCCACTATGGTGAAGACCAAAGAGCTGTGGAAGGACCAGAAACAAAATGGTAGCCCTGCACCAGGCTGGGAAGACTGAATCTGCAATAGGCAAGCAGCTTGGTGTGAAGAAATCAACTGTGGGAGCAATAATTAGAAAATGGAAGACATACAAGACCACTGATAATCTCCCTCCATCAGGGGCTCCTCACAAGATCTCACCCCCGTGGGGTCAAAATGATCACAAGAACGGTGAGCAAAAATCCCAGAACCACACGGGGGGACCTAGTGAGTGACCTGCAGAAAGCTGGGACTAACGTAACAAAGGCTACCGTCAGTAACACACTACACCGCCAGGGACTCAGATCCTGCAGTGCCAGACGTGTCCCCCTGCTTAAGCCAGTACATATCCGGGCCCGTCTGAAGTTTGCTAGAGAGCATTTGGATGTTCCAGAAGAGTATTGGGAGAATGTTATATGGTCAGATGAAACCAAAGTAGAACTGTTTGGTAGAAACACAACTGGTCGTGTTTGGAGGAGAGTGAATGCTGAGTTGCATCCAAAGAACACCATACCTACTGTGAAGCATGGGGGGGGGGGCAACATCATGCTATGGGGCTGTTTCTCTGCAAAGGGACCAGGACGACTGATCCGTGTGCATGAAAGAATGAATGGGGCCATGTATGGTGAGATTTTGAGTGCAAACCTCCTTCCATCAGCAAGGGCAGTGAAGATGAAATGTGGCTGGGTCTTTCAGCAGGACAATGATCCCAAGCACACCGCCAGGGCAACGAAGGAGCGGCTTCGTAAGAAGCATTTCAAGGTCCTGGAGTGGCCTAGCCAGTCTCCAGATCTCAACCCCATAGAAAACCTTTGGAGGGAGTTGAAAGTCCGTGTTGCCCAGCGACAGCCCCAAAATATCCCTGCTCTAGAGGAGATCTGCATGGAGGAATGGGCCGACATACCAGCAACAGTGTGTGCCAACCTTGTGAAGACTTACAGGAAACGTTTCACCTCTGTCATTGCCAACAAAGGATATAGAACAAAGTATTGAGATGAACTTTTGTTATTGACCAAATACTTATTTTTCACCATAATTTGCAAATAAATTCTTTAAAGATCAGACAATGTGATTTTCTGGATTTGTTTTCTCATTTTGTCTCTCATAGTTGAGGTCTACCTATGATGACAATTACAGGCCGGCCTCATCTTTATAAGTGGGAGAACTTGCACAATTGGTGGCTGACTAAAGACTTTTTTTTCCCCACTGATCTATCTATCTATCTATCTATCTATCTATCTATCTATCTATACACACTCACTTATTTAATGAAGAGTAAGGGGACTGTGACCCCCATATTTTTGTGATTGGTCTGGTCTGACCTCTTGCGAGATTTTATGGAACTTTACAATACAAAAATAACCACTTTTTAGAGAACTTTAGTATTTTTTTCACTTTTGATTACATTATTGCTGGAGATACACAATCACTTTTGGCATGCATGAGCCATTCAACCTCGGGGTCTCCATGTGGGAAGTAAGGGGGCCTTCCATAGTTATTCACTGACCAGCACTCTATCAATGAACACCTCCCTTTCTTAAAGGTTATTTCCATTTCAGACATATATAGCATATCCACAGGATATGCTATAAATGTTCTTCTATCTAGTAGAGGTGACTTAGCCTTAACTAAAAGCTGGCCTAAGCTTAGAAAAAACAGCCTAAAGATAGCCCAGATTTATCATCCGGCTTTAACCACTGTAATAAATCTGGTGTAGTTTAGGACTGTCTAGTCTAAGTTTACATTGTGTAACTATTAGAAGGATAAGCAAGTCTGCCCCATTCTCTTAGAATATACTTATCACCATAATGTGGTGCCATCTGGTCACAATTTTGGCAGAATTAGCAACAGAAATTTGTTACCTGGTAGACCTGAATTTATTTGGTATTACTCTCATGGGTCATTGCTATTCCTTTTAGTGAATAACAATTAGAATACAGTTGTCTTCTTTTTACGGACCTATGAATGGAACATTTAATAAGCCTTGGATTTCACCAGAGTTACTAACGTCATGATTTGAAACAAATTAAGATCGAAGCCAAGAAAACATATTGAAAATGTATTTTTAAAATGTTTTGTTCCTTGTAAGTGAGAGCAGTGGGCAGTGTGTGGGGGTGGCATGGCTGCTTTTGGATGATATGTCTGCCAGAAATAAAGCAGATTTTTGGTAAACACGCTTTAGAAAAAAATATTCTGAATTCAAAAAGCACAAACTTTCTTTAGATTTGCTTGATGCTAAAGAAAAATATATATTTTTATATATGCAGTATTGAAATGTCTTAATATACAATTTTATTTCTTAAAATTGGGATATTACAATAATAGTCAAATTTGAAACTGAAATAGAATTCCATATTTGACTTTTCACCCTTTGCTGACTTTACCCCTAGGAAGAGATTTTGACATTTGTGGATGAAGCAGATACCATCATACAATGGCAGAAGCGACCAGCGAAATAGTTTTTGGGAACTGGAGTCATGACAGGAGTGCCAGTCTTGGAAGGATAGAGACAGATGTTTGCTTTAGATGTAACCCCACCTGTGCCTAAGTTTTGCAATAGTAATGTAGCAGAGCTATAGTAACATCAACATTCAAAACATCCAATGCATTTGGGATCACCATACAGAATTATCCATAATATAGATAATGATATCACATACAAGTACCTATAAAGTAGTATGGCCACGCCCATCAATTTTAATTGTTTGGCTATTTTAGTAACGCCTATAGAAGTCAATGTAGAGTAGCTGTGCATGATTGGCCACCTCTCCATGCACAAAGGCCTGGCTATTGAGTTTGGATGACCAACATGTATTGGATATTTATGGAATAAGCTGTGGGTATGGCATAATTGTTCAATATGGGAAAACCCCTTTAAACCCCTTCCTGACATCCTCCATGATGGTACGGTTAATGTTGGAACTGAGCAGGCTCCAAGTGTCTGTGATCAGTGACATCTTTGATAGCAGAAACTTATTGCATAGCATCTGACCTTAGCACCCGATGGGTTACCAGACTATGGATAAGCAATCTAATAATTGCAGGTTAAAGCCCTCTCGAAAGGTTAAAAATGTTTTTAAAAATATAAAAATACAAAATCAACCCCTTTCCCTATAACACATAAAAAAGTAAATAAACAAAAATATACATACAAATATTAGGCATAACCGAGTTATAAAAATATAAAAACTCAGCCATCCCATATGGTGAACACAGTAGAAAAACAGAAGCGGCTGATTCACATTTTTTTTTTTTTGTAAATTCACCTCTCAAAAAATTTGAATAAAAGGTCTTATAGAAAACATAGGCCTTACACAGCTCTGTAAATGAAAATATAAAAAAAAAAAAAAAACAGTTATGGGTGTCTGAAAAATAAAAAAAATCATATTCTAAGACTTGGATTTTTGTAATGGTATTAAAACATAACATAAATTATATAAATTTGATATTTCCATGATTGTTCTAGAGATTGGCGGACCTTTGAAGATTTGTTTTGGATTTGGGAGGTTTGGTCCAATGATTAATTTAGGATCAAATAAATGCAGTACAGACTACAACTTAAATTGCCTCAAAACATACTATAGAATACTCTTAGTGCCTCTAAGAACTTATCTATAAAGCATGATGTATAACACTCTCAGGGATCCTAGGAACATATCTATAAAACATAGTATAGAATACTTTTAGTTCTTCTAGGAACCTATCTATAAAACATAGTGTATAACATCGTCAGGACTCCTAGGACTATAGATCTATAAAACATAGTGTATGACACTGTCAGGACTCCTAGGACTATATATCTATAATACATAGTGTATGACACTGTGAGGACTCCTAGGACTATATATCTATAATATATAGTGTATGACACTGTCAGGACTCCTAGGACTATATATATCTATAATACATAGTGTATGACACTGTCAGAGCTCCTAGGCCTATATATCTATAATACATAGTGTATGACACTGTCAGGACTCCTAGGACTATATATCTATAATACATAATGTATGACACTGTCAGGTCTCCTAGGACTATATATCTATAATACATAGTGTATGACACTGTCAGGGCTTCTAGGCCTATATATCTATTATACATAGTGTATGACACTGTCAGGACTCCTAGGACTATATATCTATAATACATAGTGTATGACACTGTCAGGGCTCCTAGGACTATATATCTATAATACATAGTGTATGACACTGTGAGGACTCCTAGCACTATATATCTATAAAACATAGTGTATGACACTGTCAGGACTCCTAGGACTATATATCTATAATACATAATGTATGACACTGTCAGGTCTCCTAGGACTATATATCTATAATACATAGTGTATGACACTATCAGAGCTCCTAGGCCTATATATCTATTATACATAGTGTATGACACTGTCAGGGCTCCTAGGAACCTCTCTATCCAATTTCTAGCTCTCTATGACAAACACAGCCGAAGTTATGTCAAACTGAATGGGACATGCGTGTCTATGGAAAAACGAATGGTAAGCAGAGAATACAAAATTTGACTTTCACCATACACTGTTTTATGCATTTTAACACATCAAGCTTAGAAGCTCTAGCCCTTAAGACTGCACTGCCTTAAACAGGCATGGTGACAGTAGAATGATAAAATACTAAATAAATGTACTGAATTATTTTTAGCATATCCTGTTATAATTAAAAAAATTACTAAAGTTTACAAATTTTATATATCCTAAATAAAAAAAATTAATACCTGTACTTTGTTTTTAATTAAAATTGATATTAATTTTCATAAGAACTATTTATATTAAATATGCTTTCATTGTATGTGCAAATGTTCTTATGTCCAATGAGGATTGAATACATTGTTTATTTAACCTTTAAAAATAATGGGGTTGTAGAATGTGGATATTAACACAAATCACTGAAGTTTTGCTTTGGTAAATCAGATTTTAAAATAAGCAATTACAATTTATGAATAAAATATTTAAAATGGTCACTACCTTTTCAGACAACTTAGTCTCATTTCATGCAGAATATGATTCTGGACCAAAATCTAACACACTTTATTTAAAAATGTTGCTGTTTTCTGCCTGAGGACCTCTCTAAAGTTCCTACCACTAGGTGTTTCCCTTGTAGCTAATTTGCTGTTCTCTCCCTGTTACCAGGTAAGTTCAGTCTTTAATTACCTTCAAAATCAAGACTGATTCACAGTGAGTGGAGTGAGGAGGGGCTGTTCTCTCTTCACACAGTAAAAGGTGAGGGGAGGGGCTGATTCTCTTTACAGCCTCTGCACATCTGCACACAGATTTCCCTGCCTGTACACTGCAGAGACTGAGAGGATTCTGCAGCTTGTACAATGTAAGAAGAGTTTATTATATATTTCTATATACTTGCTACTAGTTGTGTTATTAATAGGATGTTAGTCATAGACAGCAAGCAGCATTGCTGAATGTTCTCAGATTTCTTGTTTTCTATGTCAGGAATCTGTTCAGCTACATCATATCTTGAATTTGCAGATTAGAGGAAGTAGAACTGCACTCCAAAAATGGTTATGCTTCTTAATGCAATTTTATTGGTGTACATAAATACAACGTTTCGGGTTATTACCCTTCGTCAGGCAATTATAAATATAAAGCTCAAAGAATGTGCATGGTAGCCCAATCAGTTGGATCTGAGGAGACGTTTGCAAACAAGTCATGAGATAAGGTCCATAAGTGTAGACTCCAGGGAGGTAGGGCTGGTGAGCCTGCTACTTGTATTACCGCCGGGTCCGTGAGGACGCTTAGGTGTAGTCTCTCTCAGCCCTGGTTCCACATACAGGAGACTACACCTAAGCGTCCTCACGGACCCTGTGGTAATACAAGTAGAAGGCTTATCAGCCCTACGTCCCTGGAGTCTACCCTTATGGACCTTATTGTACATGCCCCTGCCAACCTCAGAGAGAAAATTAAAATGTACTGCATCCATAATGGGGCTTTTAGCTGCAAAAAAACCCAACACCATGTATGAATTCTTATTTAAATAATAAGTCATTTTCTGAGAATAAATTCCCTTTAATTGGATACAAATATGAGCACTTTCAGGCTTATTCCACTGGTGATACAAACTCAAAGTGTAATGTTTACAGTATAAAACACATCAAATTGGACCATACAATGTCAATACGGAGAGGGTATTAAGCTCGGAGAGCTGGACAAATTTCATACTGTATACTGAGAACTGTTTATGGAATTGAAATGAAAATGTGATGAGATTTCTATCTCCTAGTTCATTTGTTTGCATGTTTCAAGTGAAGTGAAAATCTAATCTGCTAACAATAGAACTTCCTCCGAAGCGTGTCTGGATCGCTACCAATTTTACATTGCTGGCAAACAGATCAAAAGGCGGTTCATGGCAATAAGTGCTTAGAGCACTTTTACATAGGGGAAGCATGTGTCTTGTTCCTGCTGCCTACACAAAAGACCATAGTTATCGGATATGGTTGAAACATGTCATATATTTCTAATGTCCAGACATTAAAAAATTTCTCTATTAAGGAAGGAAGGAAATTGACTCTTTAAATAGCCCAAATGGTTTTCTAGTCAGAGCTACTATGTCCAGATGGGAAAAGTCAATCTGCAGGAATGGTCAATTGTAATAATATAACACTTTATATAAAATTGTGCGTCAGCAGTTTATTAAATAGCAGTGTATCGTAATATCTCATATCATCGAAGATGCTTCAAAGTCATCAAAGTGATCACCAACAACCTAACTATAGTGACAGACCATCGAAACTGGGCAGCAATAACTGTCCAGGACTCTACTCTCCCAATGAACTATAATGTTAGAAAACAAGAGACGGGAAATGCCCCAAGGGCAGCGTCAGACTGAGGTTCCTTGGGCTCATTAGATAAAATAATTCTGGGGGCCCATTCTCCAACACCCTCTAGGAAATAGAACATAATATCCTTCAAATGTGGGTGTCTTCTGCTGTGTGTTAGAGCCTGGAACCGCCAGTGGTGCTCTGGTGGGTCAGTCTGACACTGCCCAAGGGTCACTGTAATGGGTACCTACATCTATGGGGCCTCCTCACTTCTATATTCTCCACTGGTCTGAAGTGGTCACTTATAGGGATTTTATTATATAAAATACAGTACATTGAGCCCATTTTTGTCTTTGCTATATATCGCTATTTCTCTGTATTGTAAATTATGTATTGTTGTAAAACTGGCTATTGCTTAGATATATATAGTTAGTTATTATATATAGTTTTGGTTCACTAGGGTGAGGTTGGAAGTTGCGCTATGCATTATGGGTGGCATTCTTAGTCTTTATTTATTTTTTTTTTTCATTTATTTTTTTTTTATTTAACTTTTTGTGCTCGGCATACAGTCATATAAGGCTCCTGAGAGGCATTACAACATTTCTTTTTTTTTTTTTTTTTTTTTTTTATTGCTGATTTCAGCAATCCAGAACCTTCTACAGATACTCAGAATTCAGAGATCATGTGACCGTCAGGAGTCGGGCAGTAAGTGCAGAAGGCAGGGACAGTAATAAAATATCTCTGCCTTATCTATCAGATTTCCAGCTGGATTATCTCTATTGTAGCAACACTGTATCCACTTTAACAGGTTATAAGGGGTTAAAGGGATATTCCTATTTCAGTCTTTATGGCATATAAACAGGATATGCAATAAATGTATGAAATGTATAAGCCAACCTCTGGAATCTCACCTATCTAGAGAACAGGGGTTACCTGACCACTATTGTCAACCACTGTGACCACAAAAGAGTTTTCTCCATTTACTTACATGGGTGTCCATAAGTCCTGTATAAGTGAATAGAGAGCCACACACGCATGGCACCTATCTTTTAAAAGTACCAAAGAAACAAGATACCAATTTTTAAGATCCAAGAAGTGTATGTGATATTCTGTGGATATGCCATGAATGCCTTAGATGGAAGAATAAGACATGGACAATGTGGAAGAGTTGTGGCATTGTGTTGGGTTTTGACATGTAATGTGTATCATTTATCACAGTATAGTCTCGACAAAGTCCAAATTACCATAATTACAATTTATTTTGTTTTGTATATTTATGTTTTTATCTTCATCACAAGAGCAAAGTGATTTCTTTTGGTTCCTTCAGATTTAGCCGGGTAATTGTAATGTAGGAGCAAGTTGTTTAGAGATGTAATTTACGCCTAATTAAACCTTAACTAAATTCACATGTCTATGAACAAGTACAGTAGAATTAAATACTATGAGTTGTGCTATATGCTTCGACTGTAAAATGTGCAATTAAGGAGGTGGCAAATGGCAAAAAATATTTAACACTTTATTAAAAAATAAGTTTTGTCCTCGCAGATGACAAAATCTTTGGTATAAAAACTATGAGTTTGCAGTATTAATTAAAACGGAATTTTAACATGTTGCGGTTTATTAAGGCTATGCATGTTACATATCTGTGTTTGGCAGTGTATGCCATAAACATGTCAACTGGGGTGACAAAATGAAATTCCAAAAGATAATGAAAATAAAATCCAGTTTTAGTTTTATTTCAAAGTAGTATTTGTTTAATTGCCAGCGGAATACTCATTAACTAGGATAGTATAGAGATGAGCAAACCATTTAGGAAAAGAGTCAGGCTCGTTACAAATTTTCCAAAAATGTAGTTTCTGCTGAACCACAAATTTCTGGTGTTCTCTCCCTGGTGTCCCTGGCTTCTTGGGCTCCCCCTTGTGACATTAGCAGGCCCCAGATCAACACTGGGACCTGTGATTGGATCTTAGTGGTTATGTCGGCCCATCAAAGTCATAACACTTCCGTCAAAGTATCCAGTCCTGTCTAGAGATGGACGAATCATCTCTAGTTCATCTGAGACAATTTTTTTTTTTTTTGTTAAAAATCAAACAATTTGGAAAATTTGGGTCAAACCCAGCTTGTGTCAAATTGGTTTGCCGATTTCTAGTCCTGTCTATAAACTAACTCCGCATTCACACAATGGGTGAACATCATGCTGGTAGTGTGATTCCTAGCATTATAGTTATCTATGATACCAGGAGTCTCTGCCTCCCAGCGATATACTGTCCCGTGCTATAATCACTGTATGTCACTGGGAGGCAGGGACTATCATTATACATAGCTATACTGCTAGGAGTCCTTCCCCTGTTTTGATAACACATGAAATGACTATCACGGGTGTTAGTCTTCAACTTTGGGCATTAAACATTAAACTTTGATGTGGCTAAATATTTCTGCTACCTACCAGTCACTGGGGTTATAGCATGGCATTTTGCTGTGTCAGTCCAGCTTTGTCACTAAGATTTATCCTACGTCTCTGCTTTCTACACCGCTTCAGCCTTCCTCCTGTCCTGTTGTCTCACTGGCGCCCCAGCTGGTGAGAAGTCCAGTTCCTGAATAGACTTGATCCCCTGTGACCATGAAGAAGCAGTCTAAGGAGGATCCTGATCTCATGCCAGTCTGTCCCCGGTCTGATTTGCCAGTCTCTGATCTGTCTTTCTCAGCTAAGTTCACCTCTCCCTCGAAGACGTCTGCGCCCATTGTCATGTTTTTTCTCCGAACAAATGTAGTCACCGAATTGCCTCCAGTTCTCGTCCTGCTGCGGTGTGTTCCTTTCTGTGTAGCACCTGGTCCAGTCCATAAGGCGTAACAAGTTCACCTGTGAGCGCTACTGAGCCAATTCTTGACAGCTTGTCCTATATTAATCTACTCAGTCCTTTGAACTAAGCCATATTGAATCTGCTGCTTCTGATTCTGCGAGGATTCCATACTACACTGTATTTGGATTATTCTTGAATGACCTCAGCCTTCTTTGACTACCCTTCGAATTCCGATCTCACTCCACTTGTGTGACCTCAGTCTGACTTCTGAACCTGAGCTTCCTTCCCTGACCCATTGCCTTGTCTACAACCTTGGATATCTGCTGTCTGCCACTGACCTTTAGCCTGTACCCAATTATCCTCTGACTGTACCCCCTGGTTCCTTATACCAGACTCTGTCAGTTCCTTGGTCAGCAGCCACCTATACCAGGACCCCTCTGGTAGGCGGCACAGCAGGTCCACACAATCTGCTGCCTGTTACAATGGATTAAAGATTGGTGAACTACAGACCCTTTAACAGTTTTTAGTTCTAACAGTCCTTTAACCTGTGACGTCTCCACTTTTGCAACCATTTTATTGCTCCATTGTATCTAAAACTGAAAAATAAACAACTTTGCAAATACTCTTGTTTTGATTATAAACCCCCAACTGTTCTGCATCTACAGCTCGAATGCAGATCTATGTGTCTCCAAGGTTACACACTACGAACAAGTTCAAGCGCTGAATATAGTGAGATCTTACAAACATATTCCCTTCCATCTGTCCCTTACTTCTTGCTAACATATAGTATTCACATTAGCAAGAAATAGAAAACAGATGGGATAGTGTATGGATATAGGATCAGAATACACAGGGATTGCCTGTAGTCTGTAACCATGGGGATATACGGCGGTGGCCAAAAGCTATGAGACGGATGCAAGTTTTGGTTTTCAGTGTTTTTATATCTTTTAAGCTAAGGCCCCACGTAGCGAGCCACAGCCAAAAAATGCTGCAGAAAAGACCGCAGTGAAAATGCAAAGTTTTTTTTCCGCTACGTTTTTCACAGAATGTCTGCAGAGTTTTCCTCTGCGGACTTTCTCCTTCTATTATACTTATACGGAAAACGTAGCATTTCCGCTGCAGATTTTTTTTTCTGTAATTAGCAGAATCCCATCCATTTTGCAGGTAATAATGCAGAGTATAATAATGGTTTGTTGGTGGCAAATTCCAAAAATTTCAGGTTTGGCCAAAACTGAAATTTTTGTTTTGTTATGAACTGGTTCGCTCATGTCTATGCTTTCTGATGTCTGTGGATTATGCCTTGTATTTTTAGCACAGTCTCTTTGACTTGAGTGAAACCGAGCTCCAATATCATCCTCAGCCCACGGTCAGCAGTGGTGCTGTTTTTGGAAAAGAATCCAACTTTTTTGACTCTTCTGCAAAACCTCTGTAACAGGGAGATTATGATTGTTTGTGTCTGTTATCTCTCTGTATATTTTCATACAGCCACATAATCTTTTATCTTCTGTGACATCTAAACATGTGATGCTTTTTGTCTAATCCTGTACAACCCCTTTAATCCTTTTTCAATACAGTGAGTAAAATGTTGGACCTCGCCAGTCTGCTAAGATTTATGTTAGTGTCCTTACATCATCTATTACTAATCATTTAATATTACAAGCATATGTCCTCCCCCTAAATGCTGCTTGAATGCAAAATGAAAACAAGGGTAAACAGTAAAAATATAATTTATGGTTTGCACAGCCGGATCTTGTGCTTTTTGCCTCAAAATATAAATCAAACATAAAAACATGTCTGCACTTATCCTGCAAATAAAGGAGAGGCCGATGACTAATTATCTTACAGTTTGCATACTTTGTTGTCGATGAGCTAAAGAATCGGATCTGTGTTCCATTAAAAACATGTGTCACGGCTGTCATCAGAAATATCATCTGTGATTATCTGTAGCCTACTCGTGTACAGCCATGCTCCATGTAGAGCCATGTTTGGCATCTATATTCTGCTCTAGTGATACTGGCAATTTGCCCTGCAATTTGGGTTAGTGCCAGTGAACACATTAGCATAATTTAGGCCAGATAGAGACCAAGCATATATGAGCATTTAACATTCTTCCTCTGTATGTTATGCTTGTAGTACTGATACAGCTGTTGATGTACGCTCCGGGTGATGTCACAGATTACAACTTGTAAACATACTAAACATGACTAAATATATAAAGTCGCTTGACTATTTTATGGACCAGGAATATGCAAATATTGGTGGAAAAGAGGAACTTACTCTAGCACCACCTTTTAGAAGATAGCGCCCTACTTATCAATGCATGGGTTTCATAAAACCTACTATAATAAGCTGAGGAAACAGGCAAGCAAGAGTAACTCCTCCTAAAGAATGAGGGAGCCTTCCACAGGGCATGCATATTCAAATATGTCCCAATGAGAAGGGGCTCTTAAGGTCATTTTTAAAGCAACGTTAACAGGTTTCTTGCAGTAGAGACATGATCTAGATCAGAGGTTCCCAAACTTTTTTTTTCTCGTAGACCACTTTCAAAATTTTACTGGTTTCGGTGGACCCCCTGCTGCTACATTTCTACCATATTCCCAAAACTCGTCAAAAAATGTGAAGATTAGATCTAACATAGACCCCCGTCGAGTCTCCCGTGGACCCCTGAGGGTCCAGCTGGACCACTTTGGGAATCACTGATCTAGATGTTCCAGAGTGTCTAAAAGTAAAATATTGGTCCCCAGTGGTCACCACATAGAGTATACCAAATATATACCTACCATAAGGGATATTATCTTAAAGGGGTTTCCCCATGAACATCTTTAAATTTCTAGACAATTAAAAGTTAAACATTTTTGCAAATATAAATAATTAAAAATTTTGCAAAGTTTTATAGATTTCCTCCAACCATCTTAGAGGTGACAGTCTGTTGTCTTGATAGGTTGCCAATATTTTTGGCTTTGGCTCAAAAAAAAACGCAGCAAAATCTGCAACAAAAAAAAAGCTGCGTTTCCGCAACGAGATGACCCGACCTTAAAGAGGTTTTCCCATACACATGAACAGATTTAAATTTGTAGACAATTAATAGTTTAACAATTTTTACAAATATAAATAATTTTACATTTTTCAGAGTTTTTAAGATCTACTCTAAATATCTTTGTAGTGACAGTCTTGCTTTTGTTTTGATCATTTCCCAATGGATGTGACCATGAACGCAGAAACGTTCTGATCTGGGACTTGCCAGAAATCCATCATTGTGAGACGGTTATCAGACAGGGATACTACATGTATGAGAAGATAACCCGAGCACAGTAAAAAAAAAAATCATGACTGTTTTTCTGACAAGTTCTGAAAGTTCCTGCATTCATGGTCATATCCATTGGCAACCTGTAAATACCACAGACTGTTAGCACTAAGATTATAGTAATATAATGTTGTACCGTGTTAGCACTAAGATGATGAGAAAAAAAATCTAATAATTTTTTAATTAGTTATATTTGCAAAAATGTTAAACTTTTTTTTTTTTTTTTTACACAAATGTATAATGTTAATGGACTATTTGGTGCACAAGGGGAGTGGCTGCATCTGCTGGAGCACTGCTTTTCACCTGTGGTTAACGCTCATTAGAGCATATCAATCTTTATGTTAGGGGACAGTACTGGACAAAAATTGATTTAGCAGAGATTTCAGAGTGAGTAAAAACTTTTTTTTTGGAGGGGTGGCAGAGAACTCAAGAAAGAGTCATTTTTCATTAATAAGATATCAATATATTAGTGTGTCCACAATTAACTACTGTAATATAAAATTTGATTAAAAAATCCATTTTGTCTTGGAACCAATTGATCACAAAAACACAACATGCTAAAAAAAAAAAAGTCTCAAAAGCGATGTTGAGATGATGGAGAACTAAGCACAAATCTTCTGTGGATGTTGCTTGCTCCAATCCGTCTGTTTCTTCATGTCATCACAGACAGACTGGATGAAGATGAGATCAGGGCTATATCTATGGGGGCCGGATCATCACTTCCAGGACTCCTCCTCCAAAGGGCAAAGGTCACACCAAATATTGATGAGATTTTTTTAAGTCCTTGAGGTGATGATATGGCCACCACACAGCCCTGATATCAACATCATCAAGTCTGTCTGGGATTATAGGAAGGAAGAGATAGAAGGATCTGGGCAAGCCTACATTCACAGAAGATCTGTGCTTAGTTCTCCAAAATGATTGGAACAACCTCCCTGCCCAGTTCTGCCAAAAACTGTCTGCAAGTACCGAGAAGAACTGATAATAGGAAAAGGGCAAAGGTCACACCAAATATTGATGGGATTTAAATTTTGTTTTTTTTCATTCTCTTCATTTTGTTAATTGAAAAAAAATAAACTATTAACCCTTCTATTTTTGAAAACATTCTTACTTTTCAGCATTTTCCACACTTGCACATTACTACATTTATACAGTTACTTACAGTCATATGAAAAAGTTTGGGCACCCCTATTAATCTTAAACATTTTTAGTTCTAAATATTTGGGTGTTTGCAACAGCCATTTCAATTTGATATATCTAATAACTGATGGACACAGTAATATTTCAGGATTGAAATGAGGTTTATTGTACTAACAGAAAATGTGCAATATGCATTAAACCAAAATTTGACCGGTGCAAAAGTATGGGCACCTCAACAGAAAAGTGACATTAATATTTAGTAGATCCTCCTTTTGCAAAAATAACAGCCTCTAGTCGCTTCCTTTAGCTTTTAATCAGTTCCTGGATCCTGGATGAAGGTATTTTTGACCATTCCTCTTTACAAAACAATTCCAGTTCAGTTAAGTTTGATGGTCGCCGAGCATGGACAGCCCGCTCAAATTATCCCACAGATGTTCAATGATATTCAGGTCTGGGGACTGGGATGGCCATTCCAGAACATTGTAATTGTTCCTCTGCATGAATGCCTGAGTAGATTTGGAGCTGTGTTTTGGATCATTGTCTTGCTGAAATATCCATCCCCGGCGAACTCAAATTCGTCACTGATTCTTGTACATTATTCTCAAGAATCTGCTGATACTGAGTTGAATCCATGCGACCCTCAACTTTAACAAGATTCCCGGTGCCGGCATTGGCCACACAGCCCCAAAGCATGATGGAACCTCTACCAAATTTTACAGTGGGTAGCAAGTGTTTTTCTTGGAATGCTGTGTTTTTTTGACACCATGCATAACGCCTTTTGTATGACCAAACAACTCAATCTTTGTTTCATCAGTCCACAGGACCTTCTTCCAAAATGAAGCTGGCTTGTCCAAATGTGCTTTTGCATACCTCAGGCGACTCTGTTTGTGGCGTGCTTTCAGAAACGGCTTCTTTCGCATCACTCTCCCATACAGCTTCTCCTTGTGCAAAGTGTGCTGTATTGTTGACCGATGCACACTGACACCATCTGCAGCAAGATGATGCTGCAGCTCTATGGAGGTGGTCTGTGGATTGTCCTTGACTGTTCTCACCATTCTTCTTCTCTGCCTTTCTGATATTTTTCTTGGCCTGCCACTTCTGGGCTTAACAAGAACTGTCCCTGTGGTCTTCCATTTCCTTACTATGTTCCTCAGAGTGGAAACTGACAGGTTAAATCTCTGAGACAACTTTTTGTATCCTTCCCCTGAACAACTATGTTGAACAGTCTTTGTTTTCAGATCATTTAAGAGTTGTTTTGAGGAGCCCATGATGCCACTCTTCAGAGGAGATTCAAATAGGAGAACAACTTGCAATTGGTCACCTTAAATACCTTTTCTCATGATTGGATACACCTGGCTATGAAGTTCAAAGCTCAGTGAGGTTACAAAACCAATTTTGTGCTTCAGTAAGTCAGTAAAAAGTAGTTAGGAGTATTCAAATCAATAAAATGATAAGGGTACCCAAATTTTGCACCAGTCAAATTTTGGTTTAATGCATATTGCACATTATCTGTTAGTACAATAAACCTCATTTCAATCCTGAAATATTACTGTGTCCATCAGTTATTAGATATATCAAATTGAAATGGCTGTTGCAAACACCCAAATATTTAGAACTAAAAATGATTAAGATTAATAGGGGTGCCCAAACTTTTTCATATGACTGTATATTCTCCTAACATTTTGATTTATGCAACGTTTGTTGAAATATTAGTTAGTATCACATTACAGCTGTCCATTGAAGTATACAGAGTTGGGGAAAGAAAGAAAAAGAGTTGAGGGTGTAACGTCTCTGCCTATTCGGGTCTCTGCGCCACCCTCCGCTCGCACGCGGCGGTGCAGAAGGCGTGCTCAGTTTGATTCCTTGTTTAAGATTCTTGTTGCTCAGTCTGAACACTGTCCTAGACTATGTAATTGATTTTCTGCCACACCCGTCTCCTTCACCTTGGTTTTCCTCTGCTCCACTAATAGTTAATCTCAGCTTTGCCTGTGTGATTGACAACCTGTCTACCAATCCAGTCTGGGGCAGGTCCTGACTTTATATAAACAGGTTGTCAGCCCTCACATGGTCGCTGGCTATTGATTCTGTCTTGTGACTTGTCCCTGCTAGCTTCTATTCTGCTATTTCCTGTATTCCTGTTCCTGACCTCTAGTTTTGTCTCTGACTATTCTCTTGGATTGTGATTTTGTTCTGCATTGCTCATCTGTTGCTGACCCCTTGGCTAGCTGACCTCCCTTTGTTGTTGTTTGTCCTGTCTGCGTTCTGTGTTGTCACCTATACTAGGAAGGGACTGTCGACCGGTTGCTGCTGTCGCCTAGGACAGATCGGGCAAGTTAGCCAGGGACAGTGGGGGGGGGGGGGCATCAGCTTTAGGGCTCACTGTCTTGTTGTGCCCCTCCCCCCAGGGTTCTGCAGCAGCACTGGGGAATTGCTCAACTGGCAATTCCATTACGGAGGGATAGAGAAGCAAAGGAACAAAGACATGCTGCAGCTACAAGTAAGTGCTTTATCTCACCTCAATTGTTTTATTCACCATAATATTAATCAATACTGCTGTATAAAGTACTCCATGCTGCTTCTAAATTAGTCAGAAAGAGAAAGGGAACAGAATTTCCTGGTTACATGTTCTATTTATGGGAGACATCATAGTAGCTAGTCTCTACCCATTAACTTAGGGGCCACTGAGAATTAGAGATAGAGTTGGCAGAGAAGAAAACTGGTAAAGACATAATGTTACTTCTCATGTACACATACACAGCAACTTATCCTGAAAAGCCATTTGAAAGTTTAGGTACTTTATAGTTTATCTGTATATTGAGTTCATAGTATTTGTAGTTGTTTATATTTCGTTTATATTTCTTTTATTTTTATTATTGTAATTCTTTGCAAAGTACAAAATCAAAAACTGCTGACACTATTTCTCTTCATACGTCAGACAGTATCTGTTTGGATAATAAATTCACATACGTGATATTTATATATCTTGTTCAGTCTGTGTTGTGAAAAGACCGAGACAGAAAAAAGAAGCATAAAAATTTGTTAATTGGAGGCAAAGCTAGAAAAATACAGAAGAATGTACAGAAAGACAGAGTGGGAAAATACAGGATTTTTTTTAATTAACAAGTCCTATCGGGTAACATTTTTTTCAAGCATAGGGATGACTCATTGATGTGTAATTTAAGTTTGCTGGTGGCCAGGAAAAAAGGAGGGTGGCTTAATGAAAACTTAAAGGTACTGAAAAAAATGAGGCTGAAACATTGTGACTATTATCTTTTATAGAAATTTTTATTAGTTTTATAGATATGTTTTTTGGATAAAAATTTGAGATGTATCGTTGATACTAAAAAATGTCCACATAATTTAATATTGTAGCTGATATTGTATTGTATTATATTGTATTGTATTGGAGCAGATTGACAAAATGTAAACATACAACAGTTTCAAAATTGGAATAAATAAGCAGTTGCCCTGAGCAACTCACCAAATGAGCCCTGGAACCTGAGCGGTTGCTAAGGTCAGTTACTCCAATTTTGCTTTACGGTGCTTTTGATACTTTTCAACTCTACAATTTACCCTTGTAGATCACTTTTGGCCTGGGGCCTTTGAAAGAAGAGGTCTCCTGCATATGCAGGGGCCAAATGTCGACAGCCCTCCCAGCCCCATCCCATAAACCACTCAAGTTACAGACTAGCACAGCCATGTGGAATTCTAAAACAGGGTAAGTGAGTATTTTTGTCTTTTTTTTTTTTTTTTTGGTAAAGAGGGTTAGGCACTTTTCTTGGGGAGTAGTTTTTGATTTTATGTTGCTTTCACCACTTTTAAAAACGTGGTTTGGGATTAGCAGGAGAGGAAAGACCCAAATTATTTACTATAATTTATGCCAGAAATTTACGTAAATTATAATGGAAAGTCTTAGTGTGTTGAGTATGACCAACCCAAGATGAACTCAATTGTGCCTCTTAAGAAATTTGGCGCATCTTACTCCTGTAAACTCCTGTTTAAGATTGACTTATGCAATGCCAGACATAGAAAATTCACCCAATAGCCTTTTAAGACCCCAGCAACACACCCCATAACTTTCAACTCATTCTGCCATGGTCCTATCACAAGTAGAGTTTAAGACTCCCCCATTTAAAAATAATATATTTTCACTTTACTAAAGTTATTTACCCCTGCTCTAGAGACTTCAGATGCTGGTTTGGTACTGTGGTTGACCAAAAGACCCTAGGGTATGCCCAGCTTAACAGGCAAACCAGTCAAAAGATCAAGAATGACAAAGTTGAAGATGTTGCACCTAAGAATATTATGACATAGTGTCCTGTTTGTTGGTGTTGCTTTAGATTCTCCATATATCATAGTTACACATTTATATAAAATTTTTAAAAATTCATAGGTCCCTTAAGTTTAACCTATAATCCTACTGTGTTGATCCAAAGGAAGACAAACCAATACCCATAAGGAGCCAGTTGCACATAGTAAGGGAAAAAAATCCCTTCTTGACGCCACATATGGCAATCTGTATAATTTCCAGGATAAACTCTCCATCTCCAGAATTCTAGTGACTTTGACTTGTAATATTTTTGCATTGCCATTATTGTAAATTGCCCTGAAATATTTTTTTTTTCCAAAACGGAATAACCCCAAGTTTTGATAATCTGTCTCGATGGTACAGTCTACTCAATCCCTTTATCATCCTGGTTGGTCACTTCTGTACCCGCTCTTGTTCAGATCATTCCCGTCCTTCATAGGGACCCAAAACTATGTGTAATATTTCATGTGTGATTTGACTAATGATTTATATAGCGGTCAAACAATGTTCTCATCCTGAGCATTTACACCTCTCTTTATGAATTTCATGACATTGATTGAAATATGTTGAAAGAGAACCTTGCACCACCTTTACCAACTCCAACTCTTTTCATCCCTCAATAGATGTTGCCTCCACTAATTCTGACAGAGCTGGAAATTTTTCTATTTTTCTATAGCTCTCACCATTCTTGAGTCAGGACCCAATATGCTAATTAGACTCTGTGCTGTCAGGTAGGTGGTCCTGGGACCACCCACCTGACAATATAGATGACCTAATTAGCATATGGGGTGCTGAAATTAACAGCACCCCTTGCTCCGGAATGGCAGGGGCTAGAGAAAAAAAAATTCCAACTGAACAAGGATCAGCGCCTGTTGGAGGATGCAAAGAGTTGGAGTTCATAGTAGATGTGGTTGGATGAAGACATCAGTCCATCAAGTCCAACCTGTAACCCTACAGGGTTGATCCAGAGGAAGGCAAAACCCCCCATGAGGCTTATGCCAATTGCCCCATTTCATGGGAAAAAAATTCCTTCCCGACTCCAATCTGGCAATCAGTATGAAACCCTGGATCAACGTCCCTTAAAATCTAGGACCCATAACCCGTAATGTTGTTCTTTGAACTTGTTCAATTAATCCACCATCACCACTTCCTGGGGCAGAGAGTTCCATAGCCTCGCTGTTAATAGAGATGATGTAAATAATTGTCAAATTTCTTCCCTTGGCCCTAGTGCCTTATTTATATATACATTATATTTTCTAGTATGGAATAAGTGATTATACCATGGTACACCATTGCTCTTTAATGTTTATATTTTTCACTTTTTGTAATTTTTGGCTATTGTCACTTTTTGTGTCTATATGTTTTGTTATGTCCCCAGGATGAGATGTTCAAAAAGTTCTTCATTTTTGGAAACGCTACACTTTTTTTTTTTTTCTCCTGCTGCAACATACTCCATATAAGAGTCAATAATTTGCTTTTTTACTGTAATACTGTACAATTGTCTTTGAACCCAGACCAGAAAAAAATTATTGAAGACTTTAACAAAAGAATCAAGACAACTCAGTGGCAAATAATGGTGCTACATTGATTGAAAAACTTGAAGGATTGTCACGAAGATTCAAAGCTGACTCATTTTTCCGAGGAGAGATACAGAAGTGCTGTAATACATTTAAAACTGATAGATTAAAAAAAAAGTTCTAAAGATTGAAAGAAAAATTAAATAAGGGCTTCAAGCCGTCATCATCATAAGATTAAGCTGTCATGCCGGCTGCAGGCCGAAATCATCAGTGGTCGATGAATGAGTTTGTTTAATACGGAACAGAAGTTATTATTAAAAAAAACACTCACTTTATCCAAATCAGAAAGTAATAGTGAGGGTGTAAGGAGAATGTGTTCATGGAAGATTTGTGGTAGACAAGACCAAATGAGCCAGAGGCAACCAAAATGTATCAGTGTCCATTCCAATGTGGCTAAACTGTTCAGTACATCTTTTTCAATGAGTACAACAAAAATGAAAAGCAGTATAAGGAAGCCATTGATGTAGTCGATGGTAATGATAAAACAACAATAGATTGTTAGATAGAGAGATGATAAAGATGAATAACAGTGTAAACTATTTTATGTAAAAATTGTACTACACAGCTTTTTCAATTACCAAAAGAAACAGGCATGTTAAACAAGTTCAAGCAGTTGCAACCACGTGGTTACAATGTGCCACCCAACCCATGAAGTTCCACTTCATGCTGATTCTCCCAGGGTATGAATTCTTGGACCGCAATATACTTAAATTTCATTGACAATGAAGAAAATAAACTTTGGAGTCCATGGTCAGCGGTATATGAGTATATCTCTTATAAATTGGTGATAGTATTGACAAAGTCTCTAAAATCAACATCCCAAAAATGGCAAAAAACCCCAATTAATACTGTCAAACTCCTTCTCAACATCTAATGTGACCAACACGGACAGGATCCTCTCCCTCTCCAGTTGTAAGCTCCTCCTAGTTCCTTAGAACTCTACATTGTGCCATTTTTCTATTATTCTACCTAGAAATTTATGAATAAATTAACAACTGGGTGCAACTGTAAGGAGTTAAATGGACGCATACATTATTGTTGTATTATGTACCTTTAAAATATTTTTATGTATATATTTTACTGTGCCTTTAATAAGTGGGGAGGCTAAGCTTTGACCACGTCACCAACAGAGCTGGGAATTGGGAGGATATACTGTATAAGAGTGGGATTCCTGCCATCCAGGGAAACAAGCTAGAAGAGTTAGCTGAGTGAGTTGAGCGGTGAGTGAAGGATCAGAGCACTGCAGCTACAGAAGTCTAGACAGTATAGCATAGTCGTAAACACTGCAGAGTAAGAACCCATATAGCTCAGAAAGACTGGGAGTAGGTGTCAGTACTGCATGAGAGAGCACCATGAGACTGCCGGACATAGATGGCCTAGATCAGTCTACGAAGTAGCTTAGCATTATTGGTGAACCCAGCCCCCACATCCACCGTGGTGACTCTGAATTCTCCCTTCTGCTTCGCAATCTCTGCCAATACAGAAGAGTGAGGGCATCTGTAGGAGATCAGCACCAGTACTCTATTATATAGGGACTTCATGAAATTGGGTCAGATATTGTGAAGAGGCAGCAAAAGGGGGGAATAAGAAGTTGTATGCATTGCCACTCTGGTTGATGGCCATCTTCACCATTCTGGAGATCAGTGGCCAGTTGGGATAGAAGCCGTCTTCTCTCTTCTCTGTTTCTATATTATGTACAGTATGTCTTGGTTTCTGATGTGTCTTAGTAGAGGACGGTGGGAGTTCTCTAGAATGGTGCTGTTCCATAAAGTGAATCTTTGGGGGTATTTAGAGCTCCATAACCCTGGTCAAATGCGGAAGGTTCATATTTACTACATTTCTATATTTCCTGTGTGAAACTTTATAGCAACATATAATACTTCAGACTCTGTCTCAATGAAACAGACGGCTTTCTAGACAATGTAATAAATTAGATACACAATGAACACAATATGGAAAAATGTTTGGGCCACTTCATAAATCTACGCCTTTGGGAGCTTTTCTCAGTGGTATATAATGTTTTGCGTGGAATGCTTCGCTCATTGATAAATCACGTTAGTGAGGCACATCTGTAAATGAAATTCACTGACGCGCAGCTCCGAAGTCGTCTAAATCTCTCTCTTCTCCCAGGATTAGGTTCATGCTGGATGATGTTGTTAAAATATGAGACTACACACAAAAAAACTGAACTTAGAGTCCCCAGTGTTGTAGTTGTGACATTGAGACTGATTACACTATTTGGAGCTTGTCAATGAATGTTATTAGTCGCTAACAGAAATTTCAATAATACAACCTCTGTAATGAATTACTTTTTCAGTGATTTCCTCCAATAGGTTCTTCATGGAAAATGTCTACAGCGCTTATGACGAGGGTAAATTTAAGGCATCCAAGATTTATGGATTCTGATTCGTGAAATAGAGTTGACAATTCCTCACGGCTATTAAAAGGTAAATATGTCTGGCAGTAGCAATATAGCATTGTTTATTTTGCAGACTTTGAAGAATGACTTTTTCTCAAATGGTTTTTTTCTAACATTACTCTGCAATACAAATCCACAGAATTGTGCTGCAAGCTTTCAAGTGCTGGAAGTAATAGAGTGCTGTCTCTCACAATGGAGTTCCTTGGGCCAACCGCAAGATGAGAACTGAAAGAATGCTAGACGTAGAATCCAGGAAAAAAACTACAAAAGGTGCAGTCTTGAAGGACCATAAAGATATGTATTATTGTAACTAGCAGCGGATTGTATACCCACTGCTCTAGGGCCACCTTTAAGGGTGTTGTCTAAGTGGACTCCATGTTTTCACCCTTTAATTCCCATATGGGGATCTGGACTCCACTACCAGGAGTCTTCCAAGGTCATTACCTCCTGAGGTGGACCCAATGTTGGTGGAAGCTGACCAGATAGATTAGGACTATGATGCAGCACACCACAGAATCAGGCAAAACACAAGGAGATTACAGGCTAAAATCATGGCAGACAGAATACATGTACAGAAACTAAAAACTGACCAAAATTCAGGACTGGATAAAGAGGTACTGAAACAGGAACACAGATGATGGGTCTCCAAGGCAGAACATCAGGATAGGTAGCAGAGGTACAAACATGGCATAAGCCTGAAGACTGCAGATAGCAGAGATACAAACATAAAGGAAAGATATACACATCCACAGAGAATCCTAAAGGCTGCAGATAGACTGAGATACAGTACAAGGCAGAAGGACAATATGCCCAAACATGCCAGGTAGAGACTAGTACATAGTACAGACAGAAGGACATATGTCCACATGGTAACAGATGTAAAGTTGGCAGAATCATGCAGAACAGAAGGACAAATGTCAAAACATGGCAGGCAAAGACTAGAAAATAATCCAGACGTAGCAAACCGAAGGACAGGTGTCCAAACATGGAAGACGGAAGGACAATTGCATCCATAGAATTATAGACATAACTCCGTCATCAAACAGAAACAGATCTAACACTTAAAGACAGAAGGATAGCATGCATGCAAACAACATATCATTGAAACAGGCTTCTGAAGTGTGGATTACATACACAGGCAGACATAGTTTGATAGAAGGAAGTTTAGCAGGTAAGAACACAATCCTTAAAGAGACAGGAACAGTCACAGAGGTAGCCTGGCCGCTAGGACCACTGGGACCGGCAGTATTGTCACAATGCGTTTCATTGAATGCAGATCCCAATTGTCATGTGAGGAGTATGCTGAAAAATGATACTTTTATTCCCCAAAAACACATTGCATTATATTTTTTATAAACAAGTCAGAAATCTCTCTGTGGTATTGGAAGTATGAGCCTTTATTCTGGGATTTCAGCACTGCTGATGTTTTAGTCTCTTGGCAAGTTTGGCTCCTGATGTGGAAAAGGAAACAATACCAGCAACATTTTCCAAATATTAGCCATATTGGTAAAAAAACAACCCTCCAAACCTCCATACCTTTTGCTCTAAAGGTAAAATAAGGCTTTACAACCCCAAAAGGACCTAGGATTGGCCACAAATATTAGAAGGTGGATAATCCCTTTAAATGTTTTGTTTACTGAACACTAAGTTTTTGCATTTACCTCTCACGTCACTAGACATTTATTTTCTCTTTTTCGGCTAACAAATGTGAGGGTGACATTACGGAGCTCTCTAGGAAACGGCAATTTTAGATACTTTCCACAGCCTCATTAGTCTTGAAAATATATTCCAGGTAAAGTCACGGGGAGCTTGTCTCAGCTTGAATCTGAATTTTAATTTTAGAACACACAAGGAACTTGTAACAGTGCACTATTGTTAACAAGAAGTACTTTCTTTGTCGCCGGTACCTTTGCTCCTGTGTAATACTAGAAGCTGCGCCTCAGAGATCAATGTTTCACCTATTAAATATTAACCAACAATCTATTGGCCATATGTCACATACTTTGCATGATGACAGGATGAACATTCAACACCTTTACAAAATTGTTCTGTTAAATCTGCTGTTTTATGCAGACCCACAAAGATCATTTAATAAGCCTGGATTGTGTCCCACGCTGCTTGTCTGGACACCATTTATGGCCCATTAAAATACTTGGTTTATAGAATTTCAGTAACTAAGCAAAGAATTATAGAAAATTGGGAGTTTTGCAAATTGAGAGAGAAATCACTATATTATTTTCGTTCCATTATCAATCATAATACTATTAGAGATTATACTATAAAGTATTAAAGGGGTTATCCGGCTTCCAAAAATGATCTGTAAATACATCCACAGCAGTGCTAAATCCTCAATGCTCAATTGTGCAGCCTTTGCTTGGCTTTATTTTACTTGCTGCTCCTTATATCACTGTTATTTACATGCAGACAGACAATCTGTGGACAAACTACATTTCCCATGATTCATTCGCCTGCTCTCACGGAAACCCCATTATAGTCAATGAGGTCCATTGGACTACACGTATAACTATGTTTTGCTGTACCCCTATCCATTGTTCTGGCTCTCGATGGTTAGGTGACGCTAGTATGAACCAAGCATAAATTATTTGGGAAACAGGTTCTTGACTTACAAACATTGAGAAATGTATAAAATTATAACAGATTCTCTCCAAATAACAACAGTAAAAAAATCTTATAGAATATAATAGAAATATATTAAAATAAGGTATAATAAAATATAATAGAAATATAATTCTATATACCCCATATATATTTTTTTATTATATATAGTGAAGAGTGAAGTCTCTATGTATTTATCAGAAGTTTTGAAAACTGCTTGGCCTGTCTTTCTTTATGCAAAATTCTTTCCTGCTAATCCATCCTACACTAGAAATCAATCTAATCAAGAACTATAGATATTTCTGGAGGCGTGTGTTTTATAAAGCAATATAAAATAGCTTTAGGGGCAGCTATAGCAAATACCAAAGCATCTTCTTATCTAATTCATTATGGGGTATTTTTTTTTTGTTATTTTTTATCTTCAAGAAAATTTGACCATTAATAGGAGTTTTCCAGTACTAGTATATACTGTACATGGCCTTTACTTAAGATGCTGTATAAGTATGTTTGATACGAAAGTTCGTCTGACTGTCCCTATGACTCTCAATGCAAGTATACAGACTGCAAAATAGGTGCAGACTCCAAGAGAAATATTATGTTCATTATATATTATTTATTTAATTTATTTATATATTATATTATTATATTATATAGTATATATATATATATATATATATATATATATATATATATATATATACATACCGTAGAATAAATACAGACCCAAAACCAGACCTTAAAATAAATATAGACGCAAAATATATGGGTCTGTGTTTTTTCTGGGGTTTGTGTTCATGTTGGGGTTTGGCCTGGGGTCAATATTTCTTCTGGGTTCTGACCTGAGTTTTTGGATATGAGGTTTGTTTTTGTTTTAGGGTCTGAAGTTTGTTCTGGGGCTGAATTAAATTCTGTGGTCTACATTTATTAGGGGGTCTGTCTGGAGGTCTTAGAGTTATGTATTTATGCTAGGGTCTTCATCTTGGCACTAGCCTCCACAAGGTGGCGCTCCTTTTTCCACCAAGGGAGTCTTTTTCTTTCAAACAGTTGGCCCCCTACCTAATGGGCCATTGTGCAGCTACACAGCTCCTATATATGTCATGTCTGCCCCGTATGATAATGTTTCAAGTATTGACAATGACACTTTGAACCAAACTATGCTGGACCATTGTCCGATTTCCTCATAGACTAAGGCTTTCCCTCAGAGCTGTAACCAGGCAGGTCCACTTCTTTTACCCACCTCCACTACCAGTGCTGCTAATCTATATGTCCTGACGTCAATGCAGTGAATACTAATGAAGTGGGAGACTCCTGGGCCACTCACTTTATAGAGATGTGCAGGAAGAACTGGCTCAAGCAGCTTCAGCCATATCAAGGCAGAGAAAGGAGCCATAAACCCTCTGCTTTGTAACACCCCGGCAGAACAAGTACTCACGTACGGGACAGCACATGAACACCCACGCGGAAGTGGCGCAAGGATGCTGAACTGCTGACAGAAGAGTCCGATCAGCACCATATCAGGAGAGCGAGGTAAAGTGAACTCAGATTTTATTTTTGGAACAGAAGGCACTGGCCATTTTTTGTCAAAAAGTGAAGAAACAAGGGATGTGATTAATGTAAAAATGAGGCATCTGATGCAGTGCTACATTATTAAACAGGAAGAGCCACTAGGGCATTTTATTCAGTATTAGTTAATTGGAAGAGTAACTGGGGCACTGTGGACAGTATTAGTTAACTGGAGGTAATGAGGGTACTATTAATCAAAAAGTGCTACTCTGGGGGCATTGCAGGCAATATTTAAAATTTGGAGAGACTGGGGGCACTATTAGTTAATTGGGTGCACTGTAAGCCGTATTCATCTGGGGGCACTCTTATTTATAAAGAGGAGACACTATTAGTTAACTTGGGTCCTCAGTGATCAAAAATCTTATCCCCTGTCCTATGGATATATGCTCTGGTGTCTTTTCTTATTTCCCGTCCCACCACAGTGATTTTTTGATTTTTGTTTTTTCACTCCTCGACTTCCAAAAGCCATACATTTTTTATTTCGCCATTCACAGAGCTGTATGAGGGCTTAATTTTTTGCGAGACAAATCATTCTTCATGATGTTAATATTCCATAAGCTGTACCCAGGAAAAAAAAAATTCAGAATGGAGTGGAATAAGAGAAATACTGCATTTGAGCCTTGACATGTTCCCTATATTCTGTGTATTGGTGTGATTACAGCAATATCAAATTTACATAGTTTTAATTATGTTTTAACACCTTAAAATCCAAAACTTGAAATGTTTCTGTCTGGGACACTCATATCTTTTTTTTATAGTTGCTCTAAGGAGAGAAGGATAATTTAAACTTTTAGTTATTTAATGAGATATATATATATATATATATATATATATATATATATATATATTAAACTTTTTACTTTTTTTTGTAGCTTTTATTTTTAGACCCCAAGGGGGGTCTGATCACAAATAGAATACACTGCAAAGCTAATGCATTGCAGTGTATTGTAAAATGTTTTCAGTTCTATTACAGTCTGCCCAACACAGCCTGTAATAGAATCCTATTGAAGACAGGCCTGGGAGCCTTCAATCCGCTTCTAGCTTCCAAGGCAAAGGATTGCCCCCCTCAGATCTCATTCCAGGGGATAGCAACGCTGGTGACAAGGGTGCCTTGGTCAGGTTTGAATGAGGCATCAGTAGGGTAAGGTATCAGTGGTGTCACTGATTGCGGGCATTGCCGCTGGCTCTCCAGTGGAGGCTGCTCACACCCGAATCTGCCTTAATTGTATGGCAGATGTTAGGAAAGGGTTAAGCAAAATAACCACCTGACCATCTTCAATCGGTTGATCTTCCAATTTGTCAGATCCAAGGAACATTGCAAATCAAAGGATGACTATGAGAATATATTTTAGCCTACTGTTATAATGGGCCCTGATCATCTACACATGGACCCATGCATTGAGCACAGTGAATATTTTGGGCCAAACTTGTTTGGTGTGAACCAAAACTGCTATTATTATACTCTTCCGGCTTATTATGGAGCACTTCACTCATCTCCAACCCAGTGACTAATTCTAAAGGCTACTTTTATTCTTTTGTGTATTTTTAAAGATTTTTAGTAAACCCAATTCTCGGCTCCATTTCCATAGTTAATAAAGCACAACAAGCAAAACTCCTTTATCGCATTAGCAAATTAATAAGACATTATTTATTCATGGATTTATGTAGTCCAATCTTGTATTCACTTTGAAAATTGTTCAAAGTCCTGCAAAATATGATTAGCGTCGAAGAACATATATTTTTAAATGAGGTAAACTGATGATCAGCAATAGACAAATGTGAAGATACTGCAGCAATTAAATCTGTGTCGTGCTGATTCCTTCTTCACTTCTGCATAGAGACATTATGACTCGTTCATAAATAATCCCATTCTGACGCCCCGGTATTCTACAGCATCACCATATTTAGTCACCCACATGAGTTATTCAGCAGGAAACGTGACCATCGCGTGAACTATAGAAAGTATAAAGAGGACGTCTTAGAAGCAGAACAAGAAAGAAAAAAAGGCTTGAAACTCTCAGTATGACGACTCATAGAAAGGAAGATGAGGATACAGTTATAGAGAAGAAATTTAGCAACTTATATTCATTCTGTACTGGTATAAAAAGTTTCTAATGTATTATAAGTATTGTAAATACAGGTGAGCCTCATGAGATTCCTTTTTGCGAATATTCACGAGGTTCGTCCGCTGTTTTTGTTTCTAAGTGGGAGTGCGATAGTCTGGGGTCTTCGCAGACCCCAAAGTATAATAAGTGCAGGCCCAGAGGTGTAGAAACCTAATAAACAGTATACTCACCTTACCTCATCTCTCTTGGGCTCCCCCACTGTGTCCAGTGCTTTCTTAGGGTCCACTTCAGTCATTTTCCAGCCTTTTCCGATCAGCTGGATGACATCACAGGCCCCAAAGGACCGGAGAGGCTTGTGATGGGTTCTCAGCAGTCCCTTGGGATATGTCAACATCATGGAGCTTTAATGCAAATGTCATTCCTGTGACCGTTGAGGTTCATGATATCACCCAGGAGGACTCAAGGCGACCAATTGGACAGGATAGGTGAGGGATGGTAAGTATCAGTGTTTATTGTGTTTCTTCACCTTCCTTGGGCCTCTGCTTATTATATTTTGAAGTTTAAAGAGACCCCAGAACATAATAGCGATTTGTTAATGGTGAAACCCAAAAGTTTCAGGTTTGGGTCGAACCCAAAACGTTTTTTGGTTTGTTCAACTCTAATGTTAAGGTACATTGTGTATCCTTCAATAAAGGTTTGTCGACCATTGGGACAAAGGTAAAAAAGCATAATTTATCAGCTGAGTTCTCCTCCTCTTTATTCCTACCACTCTGGTGCTCAAGGTTGTCTTTGTTTACTGGGTTGTAGCAATAAGTGGCTGCAGCAACCACATGTTGTTGACGTGACCTTACTGCTGCATCCCAGTATACAAAGATCATCTAGAACCTACAGATTGGTGGAGCTGTTGGATACGCAATAGGTATTCTTTTGTTTTTTACTCCATTGCCTGTCTTTGCCCCAATTTTGTCTGATCTTGGATAACTACTGTAATGTAGACGAGTCCAGATTCTTGCCCATAGAATACTTTACATCAATCCCGCTCAGTGAATGGGTTTGATAGTTTCAAACTCTTTTCTGAGCAGATGTTAAAGAAAAGAAACTCATGTGAAGCAGAAGACAATTCTCATCTTAGGAGAAAAAATTCTCTCTCGACTCCAGCTATGACAGTCTGAATAAAACCTTGGGCCACTGATCCATCTTCTCCAGTGGTGATAGAGACTTTCAAGCTTCAGTATTTCGGGCAGTGTTTTGTATCAGTATTTTTGTGGCCAAGGAGTGGAAGTTACATAAAGAAATATTATAATGGAAAAATTTGCACCTCTTTCCTGTATTGGATTCTCTCCTAATTTTTTTAATTTACAATCTCATGTGAAAGATCATCCAAATTACTGCAAAACCACAGAACGTGACAGAAACAATAAATGGGGTGTAAAGCAAATATGCCTTTTTTTGGCTAAAATTATGCCAGAATTCTGGTGCATTTTCGATAGTAAATCTGCTCCTGTGTGCGGATTCAGAGTACAAAGTCAGGGGCAGATTTACTTATAAAATTGCACCAGAATTCTAGTGCAAAAAAACCCTGGTGTACACCACAAAGGTGTGCGGCCTTGCAAAAAGGGAGATTGACTTTATGGGAAAGGGGTGTGGCTGAAGATGCAACATTGTGTACCAAAAACTGCACCAAAATTTTGGCTCAATTTTTGTGTCTAAAGTTAAAGCAACAAATAGATTATGTGAAAGACTAGACTAGTCTAAAGATTCGCCAGACTTATCATCCAGCATCAGATACTGTGATAAATCTGGCACAGTTTAAGAACGTCTGGTCTAAGTATGTATTGTCTGGATTAGACAGTCTTGGTCAATCTGCCCCTATGTTTCTTTATCAAAAAGACGACTGATAATCCAAAAATTGATGCCAGATCAGAGAGAACCTGACCTGTAAGGAAACATAAAATCCAGAGACACTTGATATTTCTAGATGTTACCGATAGGACAATAGTTAATCTCTCCTGTAAACTTCCAGATAAGATCTTCTAGATGTCGGATCCATTAGCAAATACAAAACCATCTAAGACTGTCTGCACATGTTGACTCTTTTATGAATCGAGGAGCTATTGATATTTTCAGTACTGCAGTCAACAGCTTATCATCAAAGCCAGAGAGAAAGAATCCTGTGCACAAAGAATCAATGTCTTCAGTGATGTCATACTGTAACCCCGCGCTGACAAAAGCAAAACACCTCATCTGAGAAAAGCCAAAAGTATTGAAGTGTTGTAGGCTACATCTGTGCAAATACACAATTACATGTGTGTTTACAAATCAAGTAAGATGGGGTTAAGACCGTATCTGGGAATAAGTCGCGCTTTTATCTGCAGCCACAGAAAATACTCTTCATAGGAATATTAATGACTCCAACATGTACCGAGAGGTTGAAAGGGCTTTATTTGTGTAATGAACAAGGTTTAATATTTCACCTGTAATAACATGGCAAATATCAGAGCAGCGTTCTCTGACATGTGCCGCAAACTTCAATAGTGCTTTAATACACATCTCAATATGTGTGCTCAGGACCAGGCATAAAACATTAAGAGGTAGAGAATGGCTTACGGAACATTAAACTCATGTGCGGGATTACATCACTTTGGATAGGCAAACAGTTCGGTGACAAGAATTAAACACAGATGAATGGCGCTCGGTGGGCAGGAGTTTTACAGAACTTTTGTTGCTCTGTGATTTATAGACATGAAACACTTTCAGGTTTCAGACAAAGAATAAAGTCACATAAAAGAAACTGTTTGCTTAATACACCTGCCATGGACCCCCATTGATAGGACCCATTTTATCTGACCTGGCATGACCTGCATTTAGAGGGAGTCTACCACCATCCCGAGCATATATAACTTTCACCACCATGTTACAGAGCACATTACAGTGCTAATAATATACTTTTGTGATATAGGTTACTTCTCTAGATTTGGAGATATACAACTTTGAAGCTTTATGCAAATGAGACAAATCCCTTACCACTCAAACTCCTGCCATCTTCTGCCAACCCCCTCCCCCCCGCAGTGGGAGTTGCTGTGACATCACCCATCCTACTTGATCAGCAAGAACAGTGCAACAAGGGCTAAAGACCCTCCCCCAGTGCACCAACTGCCTCATTTACATAAGACTTTATATTCCCCCAATTTTGCAAAAGTGTCCGACATAACAAAGGTAGGATGTTTATCATTGTAATAAGCTTTGTAATGCAGTGGTAGAAGCCGAATATACCTGGGGAAGTGATGGGGAGGTCAGATTTCCAGGATATTGTAAAGTTGTGTTGTACATTTAAAGTTTCCCCCATGAACATAACTATATTTAAATTTGTAGACAATTAAAAGATAAACATTTTTGCAAACATAAATAATTAAAAATTTAATTTAATTTATATCTAAAAAACTTTAAATATTTCCTCTAACCATCTTAGTGGTGACATCTGTTGTCTTGACTGGTTGCCGATGGATATGACCATGAATGTAGGAACTTTCTATGGTCTGGGACTTATCAGAATTCCACTCATGTAGATGGGTTATCAGGCAGGGGAACTACACGGATAAGAAGAAAATCAAATAATATAAGGAATTTATGACTAGTTTTCTGATAATTTCCAGACCATAGAAAGTTCCTGCATTCATGGTCATGTCCATTGACAATTGAGAAGACAACAGATGTCACCACTAAGATGGTTAGAGAAAATCTTTAATACTCTGCAAAATTTGTAATCATTTATATTTACTATAACGTTTAACTTTTAATTGTCTATAAATCTAAATTTGGTTATGATCGTGGTTAAGTATAATTGAAGACAAGAGTCATGAATAACAAGTAAATTATGGCCTTACACCCAACCTTTGTAGACTTCACATAAAGTAATACGGTCATACAATACCTAATGTTACCGCCATACAATATCCAAATAATACTACCATCTAATGACCACATAACACTGCCACATGTTGCCCTCACAATATTATCATTCAGTGTCCAAAGACAACTGTCCTTCAGCGTGAAAATGATCACTTCATGTCCAAATAATACTGCCATACATGTTCAACCATGAACATACATGTTCTCGTGTCAAAGCTGGATTCAGTGGAAAAAATTGTACACTGAAACATCATATTTAATGAACACATCTTAAATCTATTGGGCCTTTGTAGGATGAGCTTTGTCTTATGTCAGGGAATACTGCCCAACAATTTCCAAAAAATTATTTCAAAAATTTCATATTTCAGAAAAATAATACTGCCATGGGATACTTAAAGGTAAGTTCATGTTGATTTTTTGCAGGCTGAAAAAATCTGTTTCGGGGAAATAGGAAGCGTTTTTTGACTC
This sequence comes from Leptodactylus fallax, assembly GCA_947044405.1. Lineage (NCBI taxonomy): Eukaryota > Metazoa > Chordata > Amphibia > Anura > Leptodactylidae > Leptodactylus > Leptodactylus fallax. Next base: position 3,090,579 of record CAMRHE010000204.1, read on the forward strand.
ACCACAAAAAGCGCTAGTATCTTTTGCCTCGATTTTTATCACAAAAATGGTGAGAAAAACCACTTTGTATTTTTTTTTTCCACCTCCCATTCATTTCTATAGGGTTTGCAAGGCAGAATCCACCTGAAGAGAGGTCCTGACGGTAGAGGAAAAAAATCTGCTATTGACTCTCATAGAAATTATGGGAGACCAATAATTAATACATAGGTATTATAAAAATAGAAATTTAATTGTAATGTAGGGATTCTACTCTAGAGCCTGTACAGGTACACACAAAATTCCTACAGGCCTATATTATGGACATGCTTAGCATTTCATATACTGTTGTATGGTGCCTTCTTGTGCAACACCTCTATGTAGGGGAGACTAGGGTACCTTTGAATGTGATGGAGAAAATCTCTTATACATTTGTGGGGCAAATTTCAGCAGGTATGGGAATAATGTCACAATTCTAGAAAAAGCTACAGTAAAAGTTGTCAATTCAGATTTCCTTGAAATATCTTTAATTTTTGCAATGATGTAATTGATGTTATTAAACAATCAATTGATAGATTTAAAAAGTTTTGGTCTGAACATTTTATATATTGAATATATGGTACATTATTATATTGACATTTAATGTCAAGTTAACATTTGCTACATCTGCATATGTCAAACACAACAATTGTGACTATAGATGCTGGTCACTTTAATATATATATTTTTTATAAATATTCTGTATTTTACCAATAAAGCTATTATTTGCTACAAGTTGTTTATTGAGAACAATCTTTGTTTTCTCTGTCTACGGAGTACCTAAATGAGAAACTCATGTTTCAGGTCAAACAGATCAGATAGCACTTGGAGTCTAGAAAGTGGAACATAGAACTCTTCATAATAGATTATATAGTTCAGGTAATGTGTAATTGAGATGAGTTCTGAAATGTTGTTCAATATTACAATTCGGTGACCTTATGCTCAGCTCTGTGTGTTTTGGCATTTAAAATGAAATGTTCAACCAGCAGAGAACTAAAACTCTCTAAATAGTGAAATAAAATGTTTGAGCAAGTAACTTTAAGAAGAAGTGTTTACTTGATCTTTACACAAAAAGCAAATATAATTCCCTTCGCATTTCTAATAAGAATCTACTTTGAATTTTAATTAGGATTTAAACCTTATTTACTAAAGTAAAAGTCCAATGATCCGGTTTATGCGCCTTAGAGGGTACATTTTTGTTTCTATTTGCTCTATATAGTTTGTTTTCCTCAGTCAAAGACAATTTAATGTCAATATTAGGCAGTGTAGAAGAAGAGTTGGATTACTGCAGTCCTTTACTTTCTCCAGACTAATGTCAGCAGCCAAAGCTGTGTTAGTTAATAAAAAAAAGTCCTGTGATTACAGCAGCATCAGCACTGGTTCAGTGTGTAGAGGTGTGCAGGTACACGGCCATGGGAGAGACATAAATTTTATGAGCTACCTGTTTTGAAATAGCGACCAGGTAGCAGCTGCCCTCCATTTCTCATACTTTGTACTGATTTTAGTGTTTGTTTCTATATCTGTGTATGTCACGCATGGATTGTACCTTCTTACTAGCAGTTCTTCACTATTAAAGCAGCCCGCTTGATGGAAAGATGGTCAGAACATGGTGTATGTTGTTTTAGATCCTTTGTTTACCTAACCCCACCCAGTGAGTTTTTGTATCCTAAACTTTTGGCCATAAGAAAGTATTTTATTCCTGGTCCCTGTCCTACATGTCTGCTTTGGCTACTCCTTGTTTCTCATCTGTTCCTAACATGATATTCTGCTTGCCCTTTCCTGCCACCAAGTGATAAACCTAGTAAACTTACCAGTCTTGCTTTTTGGCTTCGTCTTTGCTGTTTTTGGTCCAGAGTGACTACCACTATTTCTATGACTGTTCTCCATAACTATGGGCAGCTAGCCCTAACAGTCAGTTTTGATCTTAGGAGAATAAATGGGTTGTCCAGTATTAAAAAATGGCCACAAAGTAGGGAATGTAACAATATAACTTATGCTCACCCAATAAATCCCCCACTAGTTTTAGTGCTAGTGACATAATCCTGCTGGTCTTTGTTAGCTGTTCTGCAATGATGATATACTGACTATATGCATGGGAGAGCTGCAGCCATAAACCGGTCCCAACATTGATGGTAGCCTGGTTGGCATGTGTCATCTTAAGCCACGTGCAAGAAGTTGGCACATCATCACTGCAGAGAAGCTACCAAAGATCAGCATCAAAGTGTGGCCAGACACCAGCTATGAGGCACCAAATATAGAACTTGTGGTGGAGGAGATGGTGCTCGAAGATGCTAGAGGCGAAGTCAATCAAAGGGATATTGGGTGCAGCAGTTGGAGCACATAGTGGTTGGTGTACAGACAATGACAAAGACGACTAAGATGCTTCCCAAGAAGCCAATTGAGGCAGGCTGACCTGGGGAGACCTACAGGAGAGGAAAGTTGTGCTTTCTGAGTCCATCAATTCCTACACGTTACAAAGGCAGTGGAACTAGAGTGGTGGACGATTTACCAGATGCGTATAAGTTATTTTGTTATTTTATTACAGTCCCTGCTTTGTGGCTGTTTTGTAAAAGTTCTCTACAACCCCTTCTGACAGGATAATGTTATAAATCATTGATGTTGCTTTCAAGGACTTTGCTGTTTTAACCTCATATCCATTTCTGTGAAGAAGAGCATGGCCCCAAAACGTAATAGATGTTGTTGTACAATAAGGTGTTTACACAAGTCACACTAGAGGTGAATTATGTAACTTGGTGGCATTGAAATTCATTCACGGATTATAAAACTTTTTCAAAAATCAAGCCAACAAAAAATAAAGGAAAACAATGGGCTTCGGACAATCGTGCCTCTATTTTCCAAAGACCTTGACGGAACAAAATTACAGTAGGTCTTTATTCACGAACATATGATCGTCACTAAAATCATTATGTGTCACATTATTATGTCCCTTAAACATTTTTTGTTTCAAGATTGGCTCAAAATTGAAACTTAAGTGCCTGATTAATGTAATAGGGTTCCCTAAGTTCCCTGTGAGAATGGAGTGGCATTAAGCTCACTGCTAGTCAATTCAGCTCTATGGGACTACCTAAGAGAATCCAACTACAGCACTTGGCTATCTCCAACGGGTCCATAGAGGTGAATGAAGTGGCAGCATGCAGGCTCAATTTGAGGACACCTGTTCTTGTAGAAAGTGGGCATCCAGTAGTCAGGCCCCCACCAGATACCTATTAATTATCCTGCGAATAGGTTATAAGTTTCAATTTTGGGCCAACCCCTATACAAAAAGTTACTTTGTCCCATCAACTCCACATAAGTGTTCCAGGGACTTTTTGGGAATAATATTGATGTAAACAAAAATGAGAGGTGCAGGGATGTGACTAAAGGAACATGGGCCTTGGTTCTAAACCTCAGTTTGGACCCCCCACCTTGTGCAGATCTTTCTCACAAGCATCAGCCATGTCCCATCAGTACATTTTAGCAGCATTTACATTTTCCTTTTCTTCTCTATCTGGGCTTAGACCACCATGAAGACTTGTTCACAATATATCCGTGTACTCAAGCTTCCTATCATTACCATCAACTGTCGATGTCCTCTACAAAGTAATCATTTCCACTTTTGTGCTACAGCATCCCGCCTTGAGTATGTGCTATTGAACAAGTGCCCCCCCTTTTTTTTTTTCCAATGAAAGAGTTAATTTTGTCCTTTCTGACAGTGGAAGGCTGTGCATCATAAATCTTATTACCCAGCTCACCGGAGACAGGAGTAAAAAATTTACGATGCCCAGACTCATCAAAGGAAATCATAAAGGAGATCATTGACGCTTATTCAGCCCTAGTATGTTGGTATGTTAAGGATGACCTCTGGGCCTGGTCAAAGCTGCGACCAATGTGACTTCTACAGCTATGCCAGTGGAGAGGTGGCGCTCACTATTTTAGGTAATCCATAATCTTTTGTGATATTGTAAATTCAATTGAGAAAATTTATAAATTTATGGAAAAAACAAACTTTGCTAGAACCCCTGCAACGCCACCACAGCCACAAGGTAAATTATTAGAGATGAGCAAATTTCTCAAAATTTCGATTCGGCAGTTCGATTCGAAGTTCCAAAAAAATTTGCTTCAATCCAAATTACTTCACGGCGAATAAACAGCTATTTCCGGCCTGCAGAGAGCCGGGGTGGGCGGCAAAATGGCGGAAGCCCTTGGATGCCACGATCATGTCTCTCTCTCTCCAGCACGGAGAAGTTTTATTCATGTGGAAGGATCTGCTAACAAGCAAAGACACGCCTACCCAATCACATCACTAGAGAACATCATGTGACCGTCTGATGTCACAAAGGGCCTTACTAAATATTCGTTACCACGAAGTATCAGGAAATCCGGAATCGTGGCGAATCGAAGATTTCCTGAAATTTGGATCGAATTCCACTTCTGCAGAAACGATTCACTCATCTCTATAAATTATATATGTCACAGAGTAGCATTCAGTTTATTTCATTGCAAAGCCAGCAGAACTGGGAATTCTTAACCAAACCTCAAACTCACGACAAACCCCAAATGTTCAGTAATAGGGAGTAAGTCAACATGAACTTGAGTTCCTCGCAAACCTTGAACAAAGTGTAGGATACAGAGTGTAAATATCATTAGTGTCTGACAAGTCAACATAAACTGGAGTTGTCAACTTTATGCAAAGTGTACAATTCAAAGTGTTGCTATAATTACTGTCTTTAACATGTCAACATACTAAAAACTTGGACAAAGTGTAGAATACAAAGTGTCAATATCATTAGTGTCTTTAACATGTCAACATACTGTAAGCTGGAATGTTGTACAATCATTAAATAAAGTGTAAAATACAAAATGTCAATATCATTAATATCTTCAACAAGTCAAGAATACTAACAACTGGAGTCATGTATCAATCTTGGAGAAAGTGTAGAATACAAAGTGTCAATATCATTACTGTCTTCACCATATCAGCATACTGTAAGTTGGAGTTGTGTACAATTACTGAATTAAGTATAGAATGCAGTGTCAATATCATTACTGTCTTCGACAAGTCAACATACTTTAAGCTGGAGCTGTGTACAATTATTGAACAAAGAGTAGAAGGCAAATCGATTTATTGAAGGTAGATATTGACATATCATTAGTGTCTTCAACAAGTCAATATAAATTGGAGTTGTGTAGCTACCTTAAGCAAAGTCTACAATACAAAATGTCACTATCATTACTGTCTTGTAAAGTCAACATTAACTAGAGTTGTGTATCAATTCTGAGCAAAGTGTGGAATACAAAGTGTCAATCTCACTACTGTCTTCAACAAGTCAACATATTGTAAACTGGAGTTGTGTATCAATTCTGAGCAAAGTGTAGAATACAACGTGTCAATACCATTACTGTCCTCAACAAGTCCATATAAAATAAAATTGTGTAAAAATCTTGATCCAATAATACAAAGTGTTGTTATCATCAGTGTCTTCAACATTCAGATCAATCAACTCTTATCTCTTATAGTGACACCTCATGATTGATAACTGACTTCCATGTTTCGATATGGAAACTGAGACATAGTTGAGGTTGTCATTCAGCAACTACAAAGCAACCAGTAGCTGAAGAGTTCTGCGGAACATAAAACAATTTGTTGGAACTATAACAAGTTTTACTGGAACTTAAACTGCTTTCTTCTCCCAATTGAAGGCACTTGTCTTGTATTACTGAAGTGTTTCTTCCCCCTGCTGGTGAATTACTACTGTTTATTTACGTTGTAGAAGCATTTTCTATGAGACTGATACTTAGGAAGCGGCTGCTTGTGCTACAAATATGGCTTGTATGTATAAACAGTGGAAGGAATCGTCAGCTCTGCCGATCATAAAAAACTACTAACATTTAGTAAAATAATGCATGAACTAGAAAATGCACGAACTAGAAAACCAAGTTTTGTATATATGCTTATAAAATACAAAGTTATGATTTATATTTATATAATTAAGCAGGTTTGGATACATAATGGTATTCATGGTACATAAATGTACACATACATACACACACATGCTGTAAATACATACAAAAATATACTGTATATACATACATACATGCACATTAGCATGCCTGACCTTAGACAGAGAGATACACAGTAGTAGAACTACCATAGCAGCCTAGTTTTTTTTTTTTTTTTTTTTAAATAGGCCAATACTTGCTGGATTACTCCGGCAGGTAATGGTCACTGTTTACTTGTCAATCTCCACTCCTGCCCACAACTGGGGAGCCGATGCACAGGACCTCTTGGAGGCTGAAGGGTAAATGGAGCTGGCCGTCGTCAGGATCGGGAATTGGTAAGCAGGGCCACAGCACTGGGAGTATTTGTTGGGTGAACCTCACAAGATTCATCTTGCAATGTTTGCCTGGTGATTTCATTTCGACCGAACACGTCCAAAACACCTCCGCTCATTATACTTTGGGGTCTGAAGAGAGGCAGCAAACTGCCTAATACTATGCTTATTACACCCCTGCACACACAAATATTAAAGCAACTGTACCCATGAGATGTTCAGGCAATAGGTAATACCCCCAACCTCCTTTGCTGGGCATACATTTCAAAAAAGATTCAATACCCAATTTTCAGGATCTCTGTACACTGTCAGTGAATGAAAGGATTCTTTTTTACATCTGGAGAATGAAAACCTGTATAGATGTAATGTAGGTTTTACCCTTTTTTTTTTTTTTAACTACTAGTTACTTCTACATGTTGAATGATCATAGTAAATGTTGGGGGACATTATGCTGTATGCAAAATATTGGGTTTTTTTTTTATGCATTTTGAACTTTAGTCTTATGAGGCCAGTCTGGACAGCTCTGACATCATGCTGTATGTGTGCACCATTTTTAGAATGATGGCCAATAGAGGGGGTATATATAAATGGGCACAGGGGTATTATTCTAAATTATACAGGGTGTACACCCAAACAAGTAGCTACATGTATTCAAAAGGAGCCCAGCACTACCTCATTATAACCCATTCCAAGCAGCCAGCACCCTCACGATGGCTGGACTTGATGGTCCCCATACTAGACTAAAAATTAATTCAGACCCAAGACAAAACATCAAGATATGTTTAGACTTCAGTCAAGACTCCTAATCTCTTGTGACAGATCTGCTTTCTTTCAAAGGAGATTTAGAACACAAGTGAAGAGATAAGGGGTGCCGCACATGCTCTATGTGGATTACCTGGGCCGACCAGCCCAATTTCTGCCAGTTCATATGGGGTTTGCATGAAATGCCAGATGGTCAGTTTGGTCAAACTATCAATACTTCAACTGATGAATAATTAAGTATCTACTATAACCTTTCGTGAAAGGGTAACATTAAAAACTACAATTCCTCCCACTAAAAACAAGCCCTTAAATCGCTGTGTTGGCAGAAAAACCTTTCAAAACCTGGAGATTAAAAAAAGACTTTTGAGGAAAGTGGAAAAAGTATCTAAAACACTATTGGGGAGATTTACTAAGCAAAATGGTGTAATATGAGGCAAAAACTGTCAATAGTACTTTGCACCACATTTATCAAGTGTTTCAATAACTTTTTTTTTGTAATTTTTGCAACTTGTATGAAAAATTGTGCGGCTTCATGAGAAAGGGACATGCACAATGCTACACCGCAAAAAATGTGACAAAATTTGGCACATTTTTCTGGCATAAACTAAGCCAACCAAATAGGTGCTGTAAAGTTTGACTAAGCAGTCTAATCATGAGACAGATTTATCAAACAGCATTAGACACTTATAAATATAGAACAGTTTCAGACTGTCTTTAAAACTAAGTTTACACTTTCTGTTACACAATATTAGTATATCTTCCCCATATTGTATAATAAATTTGACTGCAAAATGTCTGCACCTCATTAAAAGCAACCACCCAGCTTAGAGCCTTCTTGTGAGACTCATCATTACACTCCTACTGCCTTCAAACCACAAAGCTTTGTACCTAAATTGTAACTGTTAAGCCCGTCCCTCACTATTGAGTAAAGTAGCTGTTTCTGCCATCCTGTGTGTGCGCTGTACAGGGTTTGACTATTGCCCAATGACCTACCACCCTTTGACCAATACACAGCACCCGCCAGAACTTGGAACTTCTGTGCCTCAATGCATAATCCGTATCAGGCTCATTACTTATATATATCATCTATAATACAGTCTTATTTTAGAAATCACGATAATCAATAAAATATTGTTATTGCAGTCTATTTAGGTCACTTAGGACCCCTCTGTTTAATATTATACACTGACATTGCCATTTACAGAAGTTACCTAATGTTAATATAGACCTCCAATTATAAAACCACTTTTCATAAATGAATAGTACAGGAGAATATTAGAAACTTTGTAATATATCTTATTAAGTAGATTTGTTCCCTTCTCCAGTTATCAGCCTACTCTCTTCCACCTTCACTTAGACTGTTGGTTTGTATAGAGTCTGACTCATACTCACCTTACACACAAAGAGAGGGAGTAGAAGTCTATTAATTGATTTATTGCCTCAGTTTGTGCAGTAGTAGAGCCCTATCTTGAAGACATAGTAGTGTCAGAAGAGTTCTCTCACACACTCACAGTGTAGCAGGTTTAACAGCTGCAGTTATTTGTGTGTCTTTTCCAGCAACCTCCTCTATGCTCTCCATAGACTAATATGTAAAATGTATAAGGCATAGATGTAGCAGAGTTAACCCAAACTTTTGCAATTGGTTAAACTGATGCAGTGTGATATCTTAGCATAGAAAACAACATAAAAAACAAAAAACAAACAATCAAAAATCAGTGGAAAAACATTCTATGCTAAGATATCACACTGCATCAGTTTAACCAATTACACAAGTTTGGGTTAACTCTGTTATATCTGTATATTACAATGTTTCTTATATTCATCTGTACTATCTATTTATGAAAAGTGCCATTATAATTGAAGGTAGAAATATTGAAAGATTAATTTAAGGGACGGTATACACTGATGATACTTGTCCTTGTCCTTGTCAAGAAGAACATGTTCTTTTGGAGGCTGTTCAGAATTGTGTTTGTATCTTCAGGTCTCACTATTATCATTGCGTATGTGACATGATAAGTGCCGCAATCTCACTAATGTTTTATATATGACAATATGCACAATAGAGCCCATAGATAACACTAATTATTCCTATCATTGTATAAAGTACTAACCCTGTTCAGGTCATTACATTCTATAAAATGTGCCTGCCAAGTTTGTAGAGAATTTTATCCTCTTTGCTGATCACACAATCAAAGAAATATATAAAATTCACAATATATTAGGAGGGGTTGCCCAAAATGGAAGTAAATAAGAAAGTAATAAAATGGGGCATATAATATAAAATGTTGCAAAATACTAAACTTACAACAGAATTTCTTAACAGACTGGAAATCTTTTTTGCATGTTGACAAACTTTGCTTACTGACACGCCTGCACCCCAAGTATCACATTATAATGTATGATTTTTCTCTTATGGAAAAAGGGGCGTAACTATAGGGGGTGCAGAGGTAGCAGTTGCTACCGAGTCATGGACACTGACCAAATGTCCTTCAGCCACATAAAATATACAACTATGCTAAATGGCACAAGGTAGGTAGGGGCCCCCTTACAGATTTTGGAGCCCAGGAGATTTAAGTTACATAAGCTGTCTGAATTCCGACATCCTATTAAAATGTATTTTGAGTAAAATTCTTCAGCTTTATATTGGATGTAATTAAAATGTGGTCTTAATGCACTGAGTTCCATGTTAGATCAATTTATACACAGCAGCCAATCTGGGGAGGCAGAACTGCACTAAGAAGTGAAAGAACAGCAACGTCAACCAATCATGAGACGGAGGAGGGGGGTGTCTCAGACTACCTTAGACTCCTTGTAGCCACTGCAGCTAAATGGTAGTCATAGATCACAGCTTCACCCTAGAGACATGCGCCTGTGCCGAATCATAGCAACACGGCAACCAAGCAGGACTACCATGAACCCCTTGGTAAGCAGCATAAGAAATAGTCCAACCATCAACCACTGAGTTTGTTAGTTGTATCCCCTTTGCTTGCCATGTGGCTCTTGCCGGTGGTGCTTGGTTGCCATGGTCAGTCCGCTATGGTCTAGAAATAGAGTGCGAGGAGGTTTTTACTGTTTCATCAGTTTACACTATACAGATCCAAAATTTCTAGAATGCTCAGGCTAGTAAAGTTGAAAACTTAGCGTCTTAAAAGGGGCTGAAAATATGGTAAAAGTGATTCAGTATGTACCTTGGCAATCCCTTTCACAACTTTCATATCCTCCTCATTACTAACCAGCACAGAGACGTCATTTGGGCTGATACATTCTTTAAAGTTAATTTTCTAACATTTGCTGGCATGGTTATATAAAAAGTGCACCTAACCTCGACAAAGAAAAGTTACATGACACTGAAACGTCAGCGATGCCTATTCTTCTCTTGACACTATTTTTGAATCTAGTGAGTGCATCCTGTCTTTTCTCTCAATCCGCATCTAAAGAAGATAGGTGCATGTGAATTACAAATCACCTTATCATTTCATAGACCCTGGTGAAGGATGAAAAATAGAGAATGAGTCATCCGCTGGCATAGCAGAAATGTAATTAAAAGTGGTTGAAATAAAAAATAATAAGTACATAAATAATAAACTGCACACCAAGAAGCCATTAAGATGAGAGATGAAGGGAAAAAAGGCAAGACCAGGGTTATTCACTTTCACCCGCATTAGTGTTTACTGCGGCAAGTACGCTGCGTGTAACCATTAAGTGCAGAGTCCGTGCCATCCTGTGATGGAACTTACAGGTCTAATTCAAGTTCATATTAAAATATTTTCTGTTATTTATTACGGTAAACTCCACCGAGTCGGTATCTTTAGGGAAGTTGTGCTTAGAATATTCTTTATCTCTTAAAGGGGTTGTCTCATGAATGTAAAGGGTGTCTACCCACTGTCCCAATTATATACAACTATAACCATCATGTTAGAAAGCACATTTTAGGGGTAAATTATATACTTTGGTTATGTAGGTCTCTTTTGTAGATTTGGAGAAAAATAACCTTGAGGTTTTATGTAAATGAGGCAGTTGGAGCACTGGGGGTGGGCCTTGAGATAACTGGAGCACTGCTCTTGAAATTCAGACCACTACTATCTGCTGCATGTGCCACCCTGTGCGGTGAGAGTTGATCCTCCCACTGCCATGACATCACCCATCCAGCTTGAGCAGTAAAAGCAGTTCTCCAGGGAGTGGAAGAGAAACCCCCAGTGCAACAACTTCCTAAGGGCCGGTTCACATCTGCAATTGGGGACTCCCCGAACGGAAACCTATACGCATAGAAAAGCAATTTACCTAAGGAAACCTGCAGACCCCATAGACTACAATGGGGTCCGTGTGGTTTCCACTCAGTTTCCACACAAAACATGCGGAGAGGAAAGTGCTGCTTACTTCATGTGGAAACCACACGAACCCCCTTATAGTCAATGGGGTCCGCAGGTCTCCTTAGGTAAACTGCTTTTCTATGCGTATAGGTTTCCGTTCGAGGGGGTCCCCAAGCGGACTCCACGAACGGAAACTGAACGCAGATGTGAATCGTCCCTAACTTGCATAAGGCTTCAAAAACTTTTTTTCACAATTCTACAGTCTGAACTTTGTTGCACTGGGGAATGGTTAAGAGTGTACTGTTGAGGGTGGCAGCATGAGGTTGAGTGTCACCTTACTGGCACATTGGGGACTACAATTTTAAAGGCTTTGGATACCTTTGTCACCTTTTTTTTTTCTTTTTGCCAATGCATATATTTTAATAATCATCACTTTTCATAATGGGTTGCATTAAAGATTTCGTTCAGTTTGATTTCTGAAACTTGCCTGTGTTGCTGTACACTGCAAGCTGCCCTGTCCTATTGGCAAAATCAGTCAAAGAAAACCTCAGATGGGATCTTCTGCCTCCCCTGCGTTTTGTACATCTCAGTATTCTATCACTGTGCATAAACAAACAGTAATTCTTATCAGAAATATAGTCCTGTGATGGGAAATCCATATACAAGGGTCTTACACAGACAGGACAAGGAAAGTGGATTCAGAAATGCCATTGAGAGTGTGCAGAGAGCTGTGTGCTGTCATATAAAGCTCTGTGCACATGGTGATATAAACTAGACAGTGAAAGAGCAGAAGGGAGGGAGGAGAGCTGAGCTGAAGCTTCACAGGTGAAATGAAAACAGAGAAGAGATCATGTGACCAGAGCTAGGGAATGCCGCTGAGCCAAAAACCTGAACACAGAATTGGTTGTATATTAGAAATAAGCTTGAAGAAGCAGAGAAGGAGTGCTCAATGCAAAACAAAAAAACAGATGAGTGCAACTTTTTTTTTCAATCCAGGAACTTAGTAAAACTTTATTGATTATTGATGCACATGACAGAGTGTGCTTCCAATGTGGGGCCAGGTTTGCAGCAGAAAGCACTCATATGACATTCATAGTGACATCCAAGTATCATCTGAGTGCATTTCGTGATGTACTCTCCTCTATGGAGCTTCCGATACATTCTGTTCCAATGCGAGGAGCAGGATAGGACCTGCCCTATAATCATTCGTGTTATTGGAACACTGCTGCACATTCGGCCACACATTGGAAGCACATTCGGTAGTGTGCAAGGGGCCTAACAGTTACAATCTGTATTCACCATTGAATTGAGTGCTGTTCCATATCTTGCGCTGGGTTGTATTATGAATATGTGCTATGCATCCATATTACAGAAGAATCCATAGAAGTCTATGGGTCCATAGTGTACTTGTATGGCTCTGATGTTATAGCTTGATCCATTGCATGAAATTTCACTGATCGGCAAATATATGATACTGTGCAGAGGCATTATACAGCGACATATGGAATTCCTACAGCTCCGTAGAATGGAACCGTAGTGACTTTATATGTTGCCTTATAGGCACGACTTTGTCATGTGCATGACTGTCAGATATTTTTACTTTCTCATTATTTCCCCATGTTCAACTTTTTGCCTTATATGCCCTTCATTTTTATACATACTGTATTATTATCTGAGTTCAATGCTCAAATGTCAGGCTCAGATAAATATATGGGATGAGAAACGGATGAAAGGTGTGTATTGTATGTACTTGTGGCTCATAAGTGAATCTGCAGATGATCTAACTTTAGAGTGAAGGACATAATGATTTTAACTTTGCAATATCTACAAATGTCCTCTTTTAATATATCGAATTCATTATTCAACAGCTACGAAAATGCAATCTAAAAATAATGCCTATAAATAATACATTGAATGTACATATAGAGTACGTGCATCAAAAAGGGAAAGTGCATCACACTATAGTAAAAGATCAGCTGGGTCGATGGAGCTGAGAGATCCAGTATTCTAGAAATTGAAACTGAGCAAAGTTAATATTACCTCTCACTCTTAATGGTTTTATTGGGATAAATGTGCCCTAGAGGAGAGTCAATGGATGAATCAGAGCCACGCAACAGGCTGTGATAAAGATTTAAGTCATACCTATCAGGAAGCCAACATGAGATCATGCAATTACCATCTAGTCCAAAAGTTTTGGAAACTTAGTTTTATCTCTGATCAGATCCTATTCGGATTTATGTACAGAGTATTAGTAAGCTTGAGAAAGTTCCACCTAGATCAATAGGGTAAAGCAGTATTGTATACAGTACAGTAGTTCAAAAAGAGAGTCAAGAAATTTCAGGGAAAAAGACTTCAAAAAGTTCTGAGGTTACTTTACACTAAAAAGGAAACTGTTGTGCAGATTGGTTGCCCAAGGTATCATTTTGTGAGTCCTTCCCGTAGTGGATACATCCAAGTCTCTATGTTCTAGCTGATCATACTAAAGGGTATCATAGAAGACAACAATGGGACTACTATATTGACCCTAAAGAGAGGGAGGTTGCAGAGCAGGTTGGTTGCATCCCTTATTTTAATAGGTGGTGAGTGCAGGGATCTAGTTTTTGTAGGTAGTTTCATGTTAACACACAGGGCTCTGGGAAGATAACGTAAGGATCATAGCAAGAATATGGTGGCAGAGGATGGTCATCTTATTGTGCACCAAAAGGGGTCTCTTTTTTGATTTAGGCCCCCCTTCTGTATTTGTACACCCATTTGATGGAAGTGTTGGTTTCAAATGTAAATCCATAACTCATGCATCATAGAGAGCAAGATGTCACGTAAATTATAGTAAAGAAATTAAGACATTAAATTAATTATTGGGGACTAACATTTTAATGATAAATTCTGCACCAGTGGACAGAAGAGTTGACCCACAAGATACATTTCATTATAGTACAAATATGCAAAAAATTAAAACCCTATACATATTTGGTGTCCCTATATTCATACCGACCCACCAATGACAAAAAAAAAAACAATGATGGAATTGTTGATTATTTACCCGAAAAGGGTGTCATTGAAAAATACAACTTGGCGATTACAAAAACAAGCCCTACAGACTACAGTTTTTTGGTGATATTTCAGAATAGCATTTTTCAGCTTTTTTTTAACCATGAAAAAAATACCTTTAAATATATTGCTGGCAAATTTAACAGGTTATTCAAAAAGAAATTATAAGTAGTTCTGCATATACTGCATTTTTTTCTTGGTGGTTTTTGAACATTTTCTAACATTTTTGCTTCTTTGACATTTTTTTTTTTTAAAAATACAACATGCTCTGGGTCTGTTTTTGTCCAGGTGTTTTCCTATAGATTTCATTATAGGAAAAAAAAAAAATAAAAAAAAAATCCTGAAAACCACCACAATGCCCAAAAGCTCTTGAAATGCATGGATAAGGAGCAACAAAAATTGCTTGGTGCTTAAGGCCCAAGATTGATGAGTCTTTAAAGGGAATGTGTCACTGGAAAATGAATTATTTTGTTAATCAAGCTTAATGTTAAACATATTTTAAAATAATTTTTGGTGAGGTTTTAAACATTTTTGCAGTTTTGACTCTGGCCACTAAGTCTGTGGGAGATCTCTTTGCAGTAGTCACTTCCCTACAGCACACTGATGATCATAGCTATAATGTATATATAGCGAAGACACAGAATCCAATCACAATAGATGATGTCACATCATATCTACTCCCCTCTCTACACAATGACCTCTGCACAGGTCACAGAGCATGCCCAGAAAACTCACCCATAGAAGTCAATACGATCTGCTCCAGACCATTGTGTCTATGGCCCATGGTCTAACTCCAGGAAACAGGAAGTGACAAACTATTTTAGTCTTAGTGGCAAGAGTTAGAATTGAAAACTGTTTAGGATTTTTTTTTTTAATTTAGATAATACCATGGAAAATTAAAAAAAAAAAAAAAAGTTACCAAAAATTCTTAAAAATGATATTGAATATAAAAACGTTATGTAGACAATAGGTCATTTCCTGGTGACACTTTCACTTTAAGGGGTTGACAATACACAGTAGCATTATAACCTATTGATGTACAAACATTTCATCATTCACAAATCATTTTGCTATAACATGGAATGTTCCGGAAGACAAGCTGATGAAATGTTCGGGATCAGTTACGAGATGCTATGACAATGGCTTCCATGTACTTCAGTGGTCTCCACTGACCCAAATCCCATAAAGCATCATCTTTGGAATAAAGTGGAATGTTTTATTCATAGCATTAACGCCCAACTGCATAAACCTCAGGAAACTATCAATTCAGCGAGCAAATATTTCCCCATGAAACATTCCAAATACAAAGGTGGATTTAGCAACCATTTTAGTACTAGGTAATATTATGTAATGGACAGTTCTCAGGGCTCATCCATAGACGGACATATAGATATACTGTATATGCTGTACCACAAGGAATATCATTCTGAACTACCTGCTAAAGCTTACACTATTATGTACGTTATTGCAATAGAGTATATCACACTGTTTATATTACTTTATAATTAAATAGTAAGAGGTTAATTGTACTGTTTTACATCACCATTATCAGTTTATATGATACATCTCCAGTTATGAGAACGCTACGAAACATTTCTGCAGATATCTATCTATATTTTCAAAATTAACATCGCACTTGGAGTCTCTTAGCAAATATAGTAATGACAATGTCACTTTATCTGCTTTACCTGTAGCTGCCAACAGAGGGCAGTTTTGCTCTCTTGCACAGTGCCAGAGAGTTTCTTCAGCTCTGGAATGGAGAGGTAAGTGGTATATAAGGAGGTGGCTGTGGGAACTGTATGCACTATGGGAGGAAATTCTTATTTATTTAGGCAATGTATAGCATGACTGTTTAGGAGCCCATTTGCAGGAAGTGTATACTGTATTGCTAAGTATGGATACAGTTATGATAGTTTATGGGCACAATGGCATCATATTGTGCCCTATATTACTCAAGGATGGCAGTATAGTGCTCTGAGTAAGCAAACTTACTACTTTCTTGTTTAGCCTTATTGGTAAATTTAATAGACTAAAGACCCCGAGCTGTTAAAAAACAGTCGCAGGAAGTTTTACCTTGACCAATTCAATGGTTTTTTGACTCTGCAACAAGTCATCAGAAGTTAAACTTTGCTACCTCTGTACACAACACATCAAACTGTCTTCTTCCCCCTCCTCTATGGTCTTCCCTCTGGCTTTAGGACCTGAAAAGATATGGTCATGTGGCCAAGTGTGCAGGTCCTGACATTTATTGTACAGTTTTCTTGTGCTTTTTGCTGTGATTTGTGGCAAAACTGCAATAAATTTGCAATGTGAATCTTTAGGCACTTTGGGACCATGTGGAGCTTCGACACTCTCAGGCTTTGTGCGGTCACCCAAACCACTTATATTACAATCAGCCACTATGGATCGAGCGTTACAAACAAGTCTTTCTTTCTTTACCTAGCTTTACCTTTTTTGCCCCAATAGTACAGAAAACAAGTCAACTTCAAGACAGACGTCTTAGAATTTGAGGTCAAAGTAAGACAATAGCCAGGTAGAAGTATAAACAAGGACGTAGATGAGGAATGTGATAAAACCACCACTGAAAATGTAACGTAAAATAGAGAAGTGTTACGATATCAATGTAAACAAACACCTGACTGCATCAGCCCTATATAATCCCCCTACTCATCCTACGGGTATATGTACACCCACACTTCACTATATTGTCTCTGACATGTTCTCTGTTGTGACTACTCTGTTCAGCAAGTAATGGATTACTTTCATTTAAGATTACAAGTTTTTTGCAAAGAGAAAGTCAGCTTTGATATGAACATGAAAAGGCACTTCCCTGCCCAGAGAACCTGCTAAAAATAGGCTGTGATGACGTTATTGCAGTTTGGGAGATATGATTCCATTAAAAAAAAAAAAAAAAAAACGTTGCAGAGGAATGTAGAAAAATACTTAATATTTAATTCATATAATCTAAGTCCATTTCATACTAATGATATTTTTCCTATCAATATTACAAAAAAAATGACTTTAACTTTTATAACTAGAATGAGCATCAGTAAATATATAACATGCTGTGTGTGCTGGATATTCAGCTGCCATGTTTTTCCTTACGTGAACAAGTGATGGGAATCATATAGTAAAGTCAACCTTTCATAGGGCAGAAGGAAACTCCCAATGGGTTCACTTTGCACTTGGTTTTTACTTGCCTAGTTAACATTGAGCCTTCGCTTCACTAGCAGTTTTTCCTCAAATGTTAAGTGGTGAAAGTAATTGGTGTCCATTTTTAGCTACTATTTTATATACTATATACTATAATATATACATTTTGCAAAAAGGACTACCCCATTCTCTCAAGATCTGGACCTGTTTATGAGATTATCTGGTAGGTAAAAATTGTAATTCAGTTGACTATGTAAAATGCAGGTGATGGACATAGAAACAACAACCAAGTAGGAAGTTTTAACTGTTTAACTGGTGAACAAGAACATTGAACAACTTTGAGATAAGAGCCGACGGTGAAGAATAGCATCAGTGTCTGGCTCTTGTGGTCTTCAGTCACCTGCACAAGAGAAACCTGTCTTTCCTTCACATAGAGCACGCCATGATGCAGATGCATCCACCTCCTCTTCATAGATGCTGCTGTGTGCCTGCCAGGTACCAAGCGGTCAATGTTCACTCTTCCACCTTCAAGACCCTTCTTCAGAGTTTGGTCTCCGCACAGTCTGCTTTCCAAGACTGCATCTTGCCCGGGCTATTTGAGCAACTGCCCAAAGTTTACCAAAGTTTGGATCAGATATGTCTTCCCGCAGGATCCAGCCTTCTGAATGAATGGATCTATAAGATCATCACCACCTAAAGCTACACCCCTTGCTACAACTATAGATATAGGAGATTGCTGGCCTAAAAAATAGCCATATAGTGCATTAACTGTGAGTGTAATTTCACTTCTGGTTCTATCTGAATAAGCTTGGACTGAAACGAACCAGAGAACTGCAGAGTCCAAACCCGGGATGAAATGAATCTTCAGAAGTTCTACAATCTCTAGTAAGGAAGGGATGACCTAAGATCATACATTTAGACCATATGTCACCAAACTTTGAAGTCTACATTTGAACACCATTTTATTGCTTATTCATACTATACAAAGTATAAGGGTTGATGTACATGGCATGATTCTGTGCTCTATGCACTTTTGTATGGTGTATCCAGTATGACATAAATATTCTTCCCTATAAGCAATGAATTTGTGAAGCTTTTGAGATATCTGGAGAAAGTGCAAAGTATGTAAAGCAATTTTACAACCGATGTGGCCCTGCTGATCAGCAATGACTTCATCCAAACTTTTCCTACAAATGATGCTCAGTCTTTTGGCCCATTACTCCTTACAGAACATCTTTAAGTCATGGACGTTGCAGGGCTTTTTTCATGAACAGCCTTTTCATGTGCTGGCACAGTCTTTTATTGGATTAGACAATTTCCAGATGCAAAATGTCTTGTACCTCAAAAAGTCTTGGATGGTAAGAGTTGCTGACTTGTTGCAAGACATTGATCATCGTCAATCCATGGATGGGTACTCTTACATATAGAAATGTTCACATTCCCGTTTCTGCGAATTTTGTAAAATATTCCAATTTTTCAGGATACAAATTTATTACATTCTCAGTAAGACACATATAGCATGAACTATGGCTGAGTAATGCAAACACTTTTTTTTTACAGCTGGTAATCTTGTATCACTTATCTCAGGATATCTTGAGCTAAGAGCAAATTTAAGGAAGGACACATCTGTAATCCTGAAGGAAAAGCAGCCCCATAGGCAGCACTGATATTAATTTTGATGGTTTGGACAAGCTTTATGTATGGTTGCAGTATTTTTAATAACACCATTTATTATTTATCCAAGCTACCCTAAATCCAGGGACTCACTGAACCAGATGATCTTAATTCAGGACTCTTCAATCATGGAGGGTGTTTTGGGTCTTAAAAGTGGACCCCAATATTTTTGATTAAATTTATTCAGAAATTCAAAATACAATAAGGGGCCCAAAAACTTTTTATAACTACAGCGGTCAGTTAAAACATGAAAGAGGTTTTCCAGGCTAAAGCTATCCTGAAAGATCAGCAGGGTCTGACATCAGGACTCAACTATTTGGGTGAGCTCTGCAGCCTCTTCTGTACTTACAAAGAACATCCTCGTACATTTGTGCACCAGTTGTGTTTGGTATCACAGCTCACTTGAATTGGACTGAGCTGCCATCAGGCCACATGACCGATAAACGAGAAGTTGAATGGCGTGTGAAGTGGAAGCAGCACTCCTGGAGCGCCGCTGCTGCTAAATCCATATGATCCACAGGGGGCTGGGTGTTAGACCCCCATAGATCTTTAATTGAAGTTTTTTTGAAACTTCGAATCGAACTGCCAAATCGAACTTTGAAGAAATTTGCTCATCTCTAGCACAGATTTCTATAAAAGTTCATTTTGGCTATGATGGGAAGGTGTCAAAACACATTTGTTAAAACCATGTATCAAATACAATCATAACTACATTGTCTCCAAAACATAGAAAAATAGTGTATTTCGAGCTTAATGAGTATTTCTCGAAATGTCAAAAAGAAATTAGTATATGGTGGGTGAACACTTTCATTTATTCACCCTGTTGTGTAACAGAACCTTAGAAACAAAAGCCCTTATTAAAGATGGGAAAGGGATACTTTACATCAAAGCTGTCACTTCAATACCTCACTGCCAGCATTCCATCTCCCTTTTGAATACAGAGAGGGGCAGCCTTGTGAGTCATCACTTTATTTTTATACTTCATTGTGTCTGGAGAAGAAAGGATGGCTCTTAAGTTGAGTCTGCTGAAAAGTTCAGCAATGTACTACTTGTACTTGTGAAATGGTTAGAAAAATCTAAGGTGAACAGAAAACTCGTTATTAAAATATTGTAGATTTTAATGAAATAATTCACTATTTTATCTTCAAGTCGTAAAACAGCGTAAAACGTTACAAAGACCCCAAGCGGATCTTCAAGCAAGATGCATAAAATATTGTTTGGTCCATTCATTGAACTATCTCTAAGGTTTGGCTCACAGTTGGATACTGTATGATGGATCTACTATGGTCTAGTTTGTAACTGATCCCAACAAATTTTGACTAAGGTCACTTTCACTTGCCAGGATTTTGGTCAGCAGTTTGCATCAGTATTTTTCATGGTATGTGACTGGTCACTGGTTATAGTAAATTTGTTGGGTCAGGACATCCCAGCCCTGCTCTGCACACAAAAGTGACGAGTGGGGTGCAGAAAGATTGGTGTGTCATGTACCGAACAACTACTCCCATCTACACCAATTTTCTCATTTAGCGAGAATAGCAAGTTCCCCCTAGTATTTTTATCATTATTGTTCTGTATAACAATAAATCATATGATATGAATATTTTCTTAGTGTTTTTTGAACTTTTGCCATGTTCACTACTGCGCCTGGTATCCGCTGGATGGAAATGTGTCTTAAAAAAAACAAAAAAAAACAAACAAACCACACACACACACACACACACACACTACAGATTTGTCACAAAAATGGAGACAAATGGTTACCATAATCCATCTTTTTTGAGCATGCACAGAGAGAAGAATGAAGAGGGAAAAATGGATTGCAAAATGGACACAAATGGATTACTTTCGGTTGGTAATCTCTTTGTGTTTGCCTTCCATAGACCTCAATGTTAAAAAAAACTGGATACGTGGCTGTTTATTAAGTATCCTTATTTTGTGGATGCAGAAAAAGTGCTGCAAGTCCAACTTTTGTCTCCATCCATAAGAGTACATACAGTGGGGAAAAAAAGTATTTAGTCAGCCACCAATTGTGCAAGTTCCCCCACTTAAAAAGATGAGGCCGGCCTGTAATTGTCATCATAGGTAGACCTCAACTATGAGAGACAAAATGAGAAAAGAAATCCAGAAAATCACATTGTCTGATTTTTTAAGAATTTATTTGCAAATTATGGTGGAAAATAAGTATTTGGTCACCTACAAACAAGCAAGATTTCTGGCTCTTACAGACCTGTAACTTCTTCTTTAAGAGGCTCCTCTGTCCTCCACTCATTACCTGTAGTAATGGCTCCTGTGTGACATTGTTATCAGTATAAAAGACACCTGTCCACAACCTCAAACAGTCACACTCCAAACTCCACTATGGTGAAGACCAAAGAGCTGTGGAAGGACCAGAAACAAAATGGTAGCCCTGCACCAGGCTGGGAAGACTGAATCTGCAATAGGCAAGCAGCTTGGTGTGAAGAAATCACCTGTGGGAGCAATAATTAGAAAATGGAAGACATACAAGACCACTGATAATCTCCCTCCATCAGGGGCTCCACGCAAGATCTCACCTCGTGGGGTCAAAATGATCACAAGAACGATGAGCAAAAATCCCAGAACCACACGGATGAACGTATCCTCCGCAGCAGAGGTGACTCTTGGTCTTCCTTTCCTGGGGCGGTCCTCATGTGAGCCAGTTTCTTTGTAGCGCTTGATGGTTTTGGCCACTGCACTTGGGGACACTTTCAAAGTTTTCCCAATTTTTCGGACTGACTGACCTTCATTTCTTAAAGTAATGATGGCCACTCGTTTTTCTTTACTTAGCTGCTTTTTTCTTGCCATAATACAAATTCTAACCCTCCATTCAGTAGGACTATCAGCTGAGTATCCACCTGACTTCTGAACAACACAACTGATGGTCCCAACCCCATTTATAAGGCAAGAAATCCCACTTATTAAACCTGACAGGGCACACCTGTGAAGTGAAAACCATTTCAGGTGACTACCTCTTGAAGCTAATCAAGAGAATGCCAAGAGTGTGCAAAGCAGTAATCAAAGCAAAAAGTGGCTACTTTGAAGAACCTAGAATATAAGACATATTTTCAGTTGTTTCACACTTCTTTGTTAAGTATATAATTCCACATGTGTTAATTCATAGTTTTGATGCCTTCAGTGTGACTCTATAATTTTTACAGTCATGAAAATACAGAAAACTCTTGGAATGAGAAGGTGTGTCCAAACTTTTGGTCTGTACTGTATACCGGGGGGATGGTGTTAAAAACCCATTGAAATCAAAGACCGGTTCTGACCAGTTTTTATGATCTTTTGATGGGTCAACTGCAAAGACACCAACGCTGATGTGAACCCAGCCTTAGACTTTCTGCCTTTCCTTTTCTTCTTCTTTCTTTTTTTTCTTTTTTTTTAATGTCTTCGAATTCTGGAATCCACAAACCCATGGTAGATGGAACGATACGATACAGAACAAAGAAGCATTAGGATAAATGATCCCTGGTGGAAAAATTAGGTACCTGTAACATTTATTTTACAACAGGATCATACATTGAGGTTTGCAGGTAATTACTCGGCTATTGTTCTAGTTTGGCTCCTCCTCTTCCTAGCATCGAGCAAGGCAAGAATTTTACATATTCTTGGTAATCATTAGTCATTTTCCAATCACCTTCATTTATGTCGACCAAGCTTGTTTGTGAGACCAAACCTGTCATTTTGATTGAACAGCCTAGGTTTGCCGCCCCCGCATGCACTTATGGCTAAGCTAGAAATCTTTTTTTGTTAATTGGAAAGGGCTCGCTGAAGTACTGCCCTTTTCTACCTTGTTCTGAAATGTTGTGTTTTACGTCTAGAAACCTGACAAGTATCATCATCAGAATGACCCATTAAACAGAGAACTTTATAGGTTAAATATTGATTGCTTTTCTGATTGAGAGATATAGCCTTTCCTGCTGTAATAAGCAAATGTAATTGTTCTATAAAACTCCGACGATATGCACTAGAACAATGGCACGCTGATGACTTAACCCTTATAGTGCCGGGATTACCAAGGGTGCTTTGGCAAATAAGGAATGTTACAATACGGTGCCCAAATGTATAAAATACAACTTTATGATTCTAAAATAAGATACATGTTATAAACAGAAAAGATTAATAAAAAACCTAACTTGGCTAGTGCTTTGACCTACACGCGTTTCACCCTTATTTCTAATGCATAAAGCAGCGGAGACCTGGAAGAATAAAAATAAAAAGGAATACTAAAAGACAGGAATAAATTGTGAAAGTAAACAAGAAATATAGTTGCCCTTGTCAGTGTGCAGAATTTTTACTGTAATCCTGACACAGTCAGCCTTGGAGCAATCTTACAGAGAAGCGATGGCTTAATCTCCTGCTGATCTGCTCCATCTTCATCGGCAGACTGACTAAGGGGTGGGGCTTAGCCACAAGTTAGGGATTTATAGGGGTTGACCTGGCTGCACAATGTAGTGCGAGGAATAGGAGAGTATGACTCATTCATCCCAAATGCCCTGAGTATAATTCCTGGACAACCCCTTTAACATTTTTTTGTTGCCCTATTACAGTTAGGGAACAGCAGGGAGTATCCTGTTCCTGCCAGTTGTCTTACAGTCTGTCGTAGGACTGTGAGGAGGAGGAGAGGGTATATGGCTGATCCCCTGAGTGACAATTACTTTATATGCTTCTCAGTTTTAATTGTAATATGAATCAAAATAGAATGAAATGAGAGGAGGAGATGAAGGGGAGAAGAGCTGAGATACATTTTATTGTTTGTGCATTCTATGGTGAAGATTTATTATAAGGGGAGTTTTGTAAAGTCAGTTTTGCTGTAGTCTATATTGGTGTAATTTTTAACAAATTTATCAAATGTCGCACAATAATTGCTAAAATGTTGTTGCATCTATAAATTTAATATTTCTGTCCTGAGATGTTACGCAGTTCTCTAGGTCACCCAATCACTGCGGTGAGTTTACGACAATTTTGTGCCTTTTTAAAAAGTCATAGTTGATAAATCTGGAGTACAGACAGTCAAAGGGGATAACCACACCCAATTTCTCACTCACTTTTCATCTCTTCACACTATACTACCATACATCGTACATTTTACAGTGGCTGTGCTTGGTATCACAGCTCAGCCCTATTCACTTGAATGAGACTGAGCTGTGAACAGGTGAACGTAACGTCACATGGTCTTTAAAGTGGAATCAAGTCTCAAACAGCTGATCAGTGGGGGTCCCAAATTTCAGACCTCTGCTTATCCTCAATTGATGATCTTGAGTATAGGTTATCAATTGATAAAACCCCGAAAAACCCCTTTAGATCATGATATAAGTGTAATTTTGATACATTTGTACAGTTAAACCTTCCCCAATCATGTGATGAGATGGTTTTGAGCGGAGTATTTCTTTAACTGTACCCCATCTCAACGTATTTGCTACAGACCTCAAACTCAGTAGGACATTGTTTTCAAAAACAACATAACCTCATTTCTTCCTTCTCATCAAAGCAATTTGGAGATTTTAGTGGGTGGAATGTTGAAAAAAAAAAAAAAAAAAAAATAGATCCATGGGCTGTTTTGTAAAGGTTTCATTTGAAGTTTTAGTACAAACAGCTCAACTTCCTAAACTATGGATCGTGAAAATGTTTAAGTTGTATGTTTGTCACAAAGGTTAGTGGTGGAAATGTTAAATCGACATTTATTCTTGGGCACATCATGGTGAGAATGCCAAGCAAATATTAATAAAGGTTAAAAAGACAGCGTAAATACCTTAGTACAAGGAGAAGTGCCAAGAGGTGATGTCCGCAGATGATGGTTGTAAGCAGGCGATGAGATCACTCCATGAAATAGCCATTTTATTGTTATGTACCGACATTTTATATCTATTAGAATGTGATGCTAGTCATATTGTTCATATCAAAAGTGGATGTGATACAGATGTAGCAAGCCTTAACTTGACACTGAATTGAAAAGCCTTTGAAAAAGAGTTGAAGCTCTGTGCCCCGGTATACTTAAAGGGCAAGTCACCAGGAGGCAGTATATTAAACCAGTAACCTGAATGTAAAGCCTTTTAAGCCATAAAAGTTTGTGCATTCCTTGCTGAAATATTCATTTATTTGACAATATGTAAAAAAGCAATCTGGAGCACTGAGGGCGGCTCCATGGCTCCAGACTACTATGCCTTACAATACCCAAGAACACCCTCCTTACTCCCTCCCTTCTTTGAGTGACAGGGCCGGTGAAATCTTATGTATTTATTTGTATTTGCGTATTATCACACAGTGGCTTGCAAAAGTATTCATACCCCTTGTACGTTTTAACATTTTGTCCCCTTAAAACCACAAACTTAAATGTATTTTATTGAGATTTTCAGTGATAACCAACACAAAGTAGCAGATAATTGTGAAGTGGAAGGAAAATGATACAGGTTTTTCAAAATTTTAATCCAATAAAAGTCTGAAAAGTGTGCAAAAGTCTTCATCCCCCCTATATCAATACTTTGTAGAGTCACCTTTCTCTGCAATTACGGCTGGAAGTCTTTTGGTGTCTGTCTCTACCAGCTTTGCGTATCTAGAGACCAAGATGTTTGCCCATTCTTCTTTGTAAAATAGCTCAAGATCAGCCAGATTGGATGGAGAGCGTCAGTGATAACAGTGATATTTCAGCAACAGAGGCAGTGATTCAGAAGGGGAAAACATCTTTTGTCAGGGACCCAACCACTATCTGCAGAGCTGGGGTGATATGCTGGTTCAGGTGACCCTAACCTATCTATCTGCAGAGCTGGGGTGATATGCTGGTTCTGGTGACACTAACCTATCTATCTGCAGGGCTGGGGTGATACGCTGGGTCTGGTGACACTAACCTATCTATCTGCAGGGCTGGGGTGATAGCGGGTCTGGTGACACTAACCACTATCTGCAGGGCTGGGGTGATACGCTGGGTCTGGTGACACTAACCTATCTATCTGCAGGGCTGGGGTGATACGCTGGTTCTGGTGACACTAACCTATCTATCTGCAGGGTGGGGGGGGGGGGGGGGGGGGACGCGGGATGGGGTGATGTGCTGGTTCTGGTGACACTAACCTATCTATCTGCGGGACTGGGGTGATGTGCTGGTTCTGGTGACACTAACCTATCTATCTGCGGGGCTGGGGTGATGTGCTGGTTCTGGTGACACTAACCTATCTATCTGGGGGTGGGGGGCGGGACACAACCCATCTATTTGGGGGGGCTGGGGTGATGTGCTGGTTCTGGTGACACTAACCTATCTATCTGCAGGGCTGGGGTGATATGCTGGGTCTGGTGACACTAACCTATCTATCTGCGGGGCTGGGGTGATGTGCTGGTTCTGGTGACACTAACCTATCTATCTGCGGGGCTGGGGTGATATGCTGGTTCTGGTGACACTAACCTATCTATCTGCGGGGCTGGGGTGATATGCTGGTTCTGGTGACACTAACCTATCTATCTGCAGGGCTGGGGTGATATGCTGATTCTGGTGACACTAACCTATCTATCTGCAGGGCTGGGGTGATATGCTGGTTCTGGTGACAGTAACCTATCTATCTGCAGGGCTGGGGTGATATGCTGGTTCTGGTGACACTAACCTATCTATCTGCAGGGCTGGGGTGATACGCTGGTTCTGGTGACAGTAACCTATCTATCTGCAGGGCTGGGGTGATACGCTGGTTCTGGTGACACTAACCTATCTATCTGCAGGACTGGGGTGATACGCTGGTTCTGGTGACACTAACCTATCTATCTGCAGGACTGGGGTGATACGCTAGTTCTGGTGACACTAACCTATCTATCTGCAGGGCTGGGGTGATATGCTGGTTCTGGTGACATTCCCTTTAATGACGATTGACCATGCATTTGTGGCCACTTCAAAAATAGACAATCTCACCATACCTCTCAACCACATGAATGGAGAGTAGAATAACATGATATATACCTTTATAATAGTCTTAGTGCATTCAATATAAATTTTTAGATTATAAATGAAGTTACATCATAAGACAATGGTTTGAGACATCTCCACAACGAAGTTTGACCCTTGCAGAAGGATGTGGCGCCAGACAGTGCAGTAGAATAATTATTAATATGCAGTATTTCATATATTTTCATATTTCAATAGTTCTTTGCCAATTAAATCTTATATCTTAAACTATCCCTGAAAATGCGGTGAGCAGATGGCATATTTAGCAGACTCTACGGCTGATCCTTGCCCGTGTTCATAAATATTTCTCTAGTGCCTTGTCAATAGGTTACAAATGATCTGATTACAGTAGCAAACTAGAAAGTATCACACTCTCAGGAATCAAGAAGGAGGAAGCAACATTAAATATTGGGGCAGATTTACGAATCTTGTCTAATATTGAGACAACATGAAGACAGAAGAGGCGAGATGCGCCAAAGCTATAACAGCGGCTCATGATATGTAATAAGTTTGGTGGATCTTGCTCCACACATACGTCTTATTTCACACCTCTTTTTTCATTCAGCTTCTTATACGCACCAGGAAAGCTCCTGACACAGTAAATGGACTCATTCACCCACTGGAGGCTTAAAAAAGCCTCCTGATACTTTTGTCTCACTTTAAATCATCTATTGGTTGGCTTACTTTCGCCCCAATATTTTGGCAAAATTTTGGCACACCTTGTCACAGGGGCGGACATAGATGGCTGAGAGGCCCAGAAAAAAGGCAGGGATGGTTTAATATTGTCCCTGCCTTCCTGATCCTATGTATACACAGCACTCAATGAGCAGAAAAGAAAAACCCATAGCAACCAATCACAGCAGAGTGTGCATTTTGCTCCAAAAAAAAATTAAAGCTGTGCTGTGACCAGTGTCGGACTGGGATGTCTAGGGCCCACCAGTGGAATTGTTTCTAGGGGCCCACCATCAGGACCCCTGCAGATCAGCGGTACCGAGACAGGGCGGCTAAAGGTAATAACATGCTGGGAGCCATGCTGCTCAACCACTACACCATGTGCACCACTGCACTACCTAAACCCACTGCTACACCTTGTATGGCAAGTAAGCAGCGTGGCTCCAAGAATTGTTACCTTTACCTGTAGCCGCACTGTCCTGGAAAAGCTGATCTGCAGAGGTCCTGGCTGTTGTATCATCGCAGATGTAATATTGATGGCCTATCCTAAGGACAGGCCATCAATATTAGAAAGATGGATAAATCCTTTAAAGAGGTTGTCCAGGCATTGGAGCAACCAATGTAGCTGGCGGGAGGTGTAAAGTAAAAAATAAGTAAATTAAAAAGCATACTTACCTGTCCCCGGCGCTCCATTGTCCGCTGCCAGTGTCCATTCAGTCTCGTGCCGGCGACTCCTTGCTGGGAGTCCTGCACCTCATGTGACCGCTAAGACCAATTAGGTACAGGATTTCCAGAAATGAGGCGCCGCCATGAGACCGAACAGACACAGGCAGGGGACAATGGGGTGCTGGGGACAGGTGAATATGCTTTTTTTTTTTAAATTTTCTTATTTTTACACCTCCCTGGCGGCCGACACAGTGGTCGCTCCAGTTTATGGTCAACCTATTTTAAGGGGTTGTCTGGGCCAAATATTTCTATGGTCACTTCACTGGTCCCCCCACATAGTGGCCTCTTCACTGGTCCCCCATACTGGTCCCCCCATCCTGTGGGGGGAGGGACATTAAACTGTGTGGGGCATATTAAAGGGGTTGTCCAGGGTTAATCTTTTTTATGGCCTATGCTCAGGATAGGCCATAAATACCTGATCGGTAGGGGGCTGACACGCGGCTCGGCCCCATCAGCTGTTCAGAGCCACTCCGGCGCGCTTCTGTACACAACACAGGGCCGGAAGCAGAAAGCTCCATCCGCTGTATAGCAGCCCGGCGCCTTCACTGCAGCTCAGCTCCTACTGATTTCAATAAGTGCTGAGATGCAGTGAAGGTGCCCGGCTAATACACAGTGGACAGAGCTTTCTGCTTCTGGCCCTGTATTGTGTACAGTACGGGCATCAGAAGTGGCTCCGAACAGCTGACGGGGCCCCGATCAGGTATCTATGGCCTATCCTGAGGATAAACCATAACAAATTATGCCTGGACAACCCCTTTAATATACCCCCCAGGGCCCCCCTAATGTGTCACACTTTAAAGAGGTTGTCCAGTATAATTTTTTTCTTTTTTAATAATTAGTCCGGGGGAGGTGAATCCCCCCTCCCCCCCCCAAAAAAAAACAAAACAAAAAAAAAACAACACACTAAACATATTCACCAGTCTCCGTTGCTCCGGTGTCTTCCCAGCACGGTCCGGTCCCGCAGCTCCGCTGTCTTCTTTTTGCCGGAATTCCTCACTGGCTGTGATGTCCCAGGTCCCTTCCCTTAGGCCGATGATTGGCCTCAGGGGTGACATCACAGGTAGTCATGTGCAGGGGGAACTTCAGCTGGAAGAAAACAACAGAACTGCAGAACCGAACTGTGCTGGGAGACACTGGGGACAGGAGAGAAAGTTTGGGGTTTTTTTTTGTTTTGTTTTGTTTTTTTCACCTGCCCCGGCGTAATTAAAAAAAAAAATGAAGGAGCCACTGTATGGAGTATAAGCTCCACAGTGGCCCCCACCCCTGTATTATAAGCTCCACAGTGGCCCCCACCCAGTATTATAAGCTCCACAGTGGCCCCCACCCAGTATTATAAGCTCCACAGTGGCCCCCACCAAGTATTATATGCTAGCTACAGGGGCCCCCATCCAGTATTATAAGCTCCACAGTGGCCCCCACCCAGTATTATAAGCTCCACAGTGGCCCCCACCAAGTATTATATGCTAGCTACAGGGGCCCCCATCCAGTATTATAAGCTCCACAGTGGCCCCCACCAAGTATTATATGCTCTCTACAGGGGCCCCCATCCAGTATTATAAGCTCCACAGTGGCCCCCATCCAGTATTATAAGCTCCCAACAGCCCCCCTCCTCTTCAGTGCTATTATTATACGTTGGGGTCTCCTCAGACCCCAGAGTATAATAATCGGAGGCCCAGGGGAAGTGATTAAAAATAACAAACACTCATACTCACCTTGACTTACCTTTCCTTGGCATCCTCGCTTCATCCTGCCGTCTTCAGCGTCTTCAGTCCCTTTTCCGACATCGCTGCTGAGGCCTGTGATTGGGCCTCAGCGGTCACGTGGGGGCGCACTGACGTCATTACGCTGCCGCGCCCCATGTGACCGCTGGGGCCTAATCACAGGCCTCAGTCATGACGGAGGAGCGCTGGAGAGAACGCTATGCCCAGGAGAGGTGAGAATATGTGTTTATTATATTCAGTCACCTCCCCTGGGCTGGCATCTATTGGAAAGGGGCCTGCAATATGTGTAAAAAGCTGGAGCGGATAGAAGAAGGGCTGGAAATTGGAGAGAAGTCCACCTCAAAAAATTTTTTTTACCCTTAGACAGTTTAATAAATCTACCCAAGTGAATGTTGTATATGCAAGTATGGAAACCGCCATGATGCCGCTTTATCCAACCCAGTGGACAGGTAATTCACAAGTGGACAACAGGAGCTGCTGGGCCCCAGTACCCAGATCAATTCTACATTGTATACTAGGAGGTTGTGTTCCTCTAGTAACTGGGGCTAATACATCAGCCAAAAAAAAAAAAAAAAATTAAAATGGCCCATAAAGATCTATTATGACCTATGAAATGTATAAAAAAATTAAGGTAAAAAAAAATTGTAATTTTTTTTTTGTTACAAAAAACAAAAAAAAACAACAACAAAAAAAAAACCACACCACTACCATGCATACATTCCTCTCACAGCAACGCAAAAATATGTGTCAACCACATAAAAATCTCCATAATGGAAATGGGAAACAATTAAAAAAAAAAAATTAAAACTAGTATGAAATGAAGAACAGACATGTTTTCCTCCCCCTTTTTTCAGATATTTTTTTAAAAAAAGAAAAAAATATGCAAAAGATAAAAATAGCGACACAAAAATTATTTGAATAACCAAACCACAAAAAAAAAAATTAGAGCCTTCAAAACGGCACGTACCAAAAAAATCAAAAATGTGTCCAGCCATGTACAAGGAAAAATGGCCCGGTCATGATATGGTTAAGCATAACTATACTCAAACTTTGAAATTTTAGAAGAGATTGCAGTTGACCCTGTAGCCAACTTCATGTATGTCACAGTCTGGAGTCTCTGGGGAGTTGGTTGACGTCAGTCATTTTTTTTCTTTTTTTTTTTTTGCCACAATAAAGTAACAGCTTTATTGAACCCTGCAGACACTATGTTGTTATTCAGATAAAGAAAATCACATGAATGATCAACGTGACAATTCTGTCAAGAAACTTACCATCTCTGAGTGAGATTGTAGGAATAGATGGGCCATATTCGGACACAAGTTAGTGGAATTGTTGTGGACTCTCTATCTGTATCAAATGTTCTGCCCTTTCCCATCCGCTGGTTGAACTTGATGGACATGAAGTTTTTTTTTATAACTGTACAATGTAACATCTCTGGCAAAATCCACATTTAACATATTAGATCTTGTTGCAGATTCACAGAAAAAAAAAATTGTTTCATAAAATATCTTCTACATCATATCGTATCTAAATGTAGACCATGAGTTATAAATGGTGATTTTTTATTTTTTTTTTTTTTTAGGTTTTTAAAGGCATTAGAGATGGACAAACTGATTCGTACCGCAGCGGGTTCATCCTGAATATTCCAATTTTTTTTTTTTTAACAAATTAAACAAATGTTATACACTATGTTTTAAGCCAATTTAAAGTGTGAACGTGTTTGACACAAAACGAATCTGGCACCCAAGCCACCCGAAACCAAAACAAAACGTATAATAGGTATGGTCCATAAAGTACTTGACTACTCTACATCTGGTTTACTATCTTGATAGGAGCTATCACATCCCTGTATGCCATGTCTACTAAGTGGAGGATAGCATAAGGATTCCCAAACACTGATTCTAATGGTCCATCAAGTAGTTACCACATTGCAACCACTTTTAAATTATTTACCATTGGTGAACCCTTGGCTTCATTATTGGTAGTATGGCACTAGGATACATATAAATTAACACTAGATTGATAAGACAACACTATTTTGCAAGGCAATGACCCATTATATTCTAAATCAATGGAAATAAAATTAGTTAAGACCAAAAGCAATGCAACATTCTGAGTTATTGCATAAAGATCAATACACCGTGAAGACAATAACGACCATGAAATGTATTCTGTTTAGCCTTAACATTTTCCTGCAGGAAGAAATAATTGAACTGAATGAAATGTTCCATGTTTGTCATGTAGTCAATAAATAAGCCAAAGCTACATTTTACTTTGACATTTGGTTTAGTTTAAAGCGTCCATTCTATAATCTTGTCATTGGAAAAGGTTCTGCTCACGGGTAACCATGTAAGAAAGAGAATGTGGATATTGATCCCCTTCTTGAGAACATTCAATATGGTCCTCATGACCCCTTTAGAAGACATAATGTTTCTCTGGGGGGAGGGGGCAAAGCTACAATGAAACTTTTTTACAGCCCTTAAACAAATTGGAGATCAGCTAAGTATGGACACATCTGTATGAATTCTCACTAGGTTCCAACTTATACTTGTATAGATGTTTCCTTCCTTACCTTTCCTCTTGCCTCAACATATCCTAAGACATGACGCATGCGATGACAAGCTTTTCAAAAAAACATTAGCCTTAATTTAGCAAATACAATTGTAACTTGTTATTCAGCATTATTTATACATTGTACAATTTTGTATTTAAAATCTTTATTTATTAGGGTAAGGTCAAATGTTGAGGTTGATTTTTGGGCAGGAAATAGGTTAGTAGAGATGTGAACTCTGAATTTCAGCATGTCTGATCCTTTTGTTCTCAGGGAGGATAAGTCGATGCCAGATGAAAGGGTTTTTATTGGGGTGAGTAAAATTTACCAAATTTTCAAAAAAATTTTTGGGTTCAGCCAAAGCTGAAAATTTTGAAGTTTGCCAATCATAAACCACTATGATACTCATATATTATACTGCATTCTATTTAGATATTTAATAAGCAGAGACCCAGGGGATGGTGGCATCCTGTGTGGGTCCTTATTCTCTTTGGGCCTCTTC
The DNA here is from genome assembly GCA_947044405.1 of Leptodactylus fallax. NCBI lineage: Eukaryota > Metazoa > Chordata > Amphibia > Anura > Leptodactylidae > Leptodactylus > Leptodactylus fallax. Next base: position 3,123,987 of record CAMRHE010000204.1, read on the forward strand.
TGGCATCCTGAACGATGTCAGTGGCCCCAGAGGACTGCTAAAGCCTAAAAATGTGTCCAGTGGTCACTGGGGTACCCACGCATGTAAACACAGACATTGCAGGGCCACTGACACATTCAGGAGGCCAGAAGAGGCCCGAAGAGGATGGGGGACCACAGCAGATGCCACAGCAGAGTCCAGAAGAGGTGAGATAGCTGTTTTTTCAGGTTGACACACCTCCCTGTGCCTCTGATGTCACCTGAATATAATAATAGCAATGCCATAAACAAATTGGTTGGGTGAACCTTACAAATGTTCACAAAATGAATCTCATGAGTTTCCCCCAACACTAGTAATGATCCGTTAACCGAAGTGGATACAGCCTAGGAAGAGTGCCTCTCACTCTTGAGGACTCAGCTTGTCTGTACATCATACAGATAACTCATTTATTTCTCTCGTCATTGTGCAATACCTCATTTCTCCTGTGGTGTCACTGCAGGGAAAGTTAATACTCTCTACCAAATTTCCCCACAAATTACAGATTTTCACTGGGATATACCAGTAACCGATCATTCTCCTAACAAAAAAGGGATGGCCCAAAGAAGATAACTCCTTTAGCACAAAGGATACAAAGGGATACTTAGCTTAACTAAACAAGGAATTCAACATTTCCAAGTCTTGGTCGGAGTTCTTTAATCATATAAAAGGCATGTCAGTAGGGGTGTCACAACATTGAAAAGTTCAGCCTTATTTTCTTTTCTTTCAACATAATAAAATCTGTCACTGTGTAGTTTTCAGACTTTGATTGTGACACTTCCACAATGTGCTTTTTGCATCTGTGAAATTCCCCTTCCGTTTGTGATTGTCTTTCTGATTGTCATCACTACAGAGGCAAAGACTTGCAAAAAGACAGTTCACATCATAAATATGCTTTCAACCTTCTGTGAAGATTTTTTTTTTTGGTTTATCTCAGCTTCAGAAAATAACTCCGGGGATGCTTTATATATCGCTACTGTATACTATTATAGAGTGTGAGTGTTATGTGTGTGTTTTACATTTATAGTAGACCACAGACAATATACTGTAGTATGGGTGTAGTGGAGATGCAGTTAGGGAGTCAGGGTTTACTAGGAGTAGGCAGGAAAGATTTTTACCCTGGGCACAGTGCAGAGGGGAATGGAAAGTAGCTAAAATTAAGAAGATTCCCTGAAATATACATTCAATGCAGGCTGTTTACACTTATTCTTGCCTCACCTCTTTTAGGCATCTTTGTGGCATCTGGAGGTCTCCCAGCATCCTCTTCAGGCCAGTCTCTGTCTGACGTCACGCGTCCTGGTATCACTCCTGAGGCTTGTGATTGGCCATTAGCCATCACATGGGGCACCCTAAGCCCACAAGTCCTTTGTTTGGGCCTCAACAGTGACTCTGGGGTGCGTGACATCAACCAAAGTGGCCTACAGAGGATGCCGGGGACCACAGGACGCCTAGGAGAGGTGAGGTAAGGTGAGCATAAATGTTTATTATTTTCTTTCAACTCCTCTGGGCCTTCACTGGAGGAAACCCTAGAGTATAATATTGCTTTGTGAGTTACAAACCGCAAAGATTTTGTGTTTGGGTCAACCCGAGACTTTTGGAAATTTCAGGTCGATTCTGGTTGTAAATTAATCGGTTCACCCATCCCTATTGACACTGTTTAATCAGTTTTTCCTTTCCTTTCCTACTTTATTGATACTATTTGAATAATTAATGGTACCGTTATATTAGCACTGTTTAGCAGTTTTATTTTGATACTTTAGGACAATATTTTCTGTATAGCAATTTTATTCGGGCTCTGCAAGGGCGAATTTACCAGCTGAAGGGAAGGATAGTCTGGACAGGAATGGAAATGGGTAAGTAAAATATTGGCTGCTACCTGTTGCAATAATCCAATAGGTGGTCTAATATGTCACTGTGTGGGGGTCAAAAAAGGTGGCAATAGACTGTTTGTGGCCAAAAATAAAGACAACATATTGTGTGAGGACCAATCAAGGGGTCAGTGAACTGTATGGGGGCCAGTAAAAGGTGGTATTTTACTGTGTGAGGCCAATAAAGGGGGATTTTTTGACCTGCAAATGGAGGGGCAGTTCATTAAATGAGGGGGTTTGGCCTAAAAATTTTGATCAGGGGGGGCCCCAGACATAATTTTTCTTGGGGCTCCCAAAATGACAAGTTCAAGCATACTTTGCCATTGCTATTGTGCCAGTAAAATTTCCACGTTCCGACCCTGTATAAGGGGTTTTCCTATAGCAGAAACATCTATTATACTTTAAGTGGGAAAAGTTGAACTTTGCAAAGGAAGGAGGAGTAATGGAAGTGATGATATGGCCCCCAGATATAGCCCTGATCTCAACATCATCCATGGAATCTATGGTGGCCCAAGGATCCACTATACCTTTGTCCTTTGGAGGAGGAGTCCTGGAAGTGATGATCCGGCCCCCACAGATATAGCCCTGATCTCATCATCATCATCCAGTCTGTCTGGGATGTCATGAAGAGACAGACGGATTAGAGCAAGCAACATCCACAGAAGATCTGTGCTTAGTTCTCCAAGATGGCGGCGGGAACAACCTCCCTGCCCAGTTCTGCCAAAAACTGTCTGCAAGTACTGTGAAGAATTGATGCTATTTTGAAGGCAAAGGGTGGTCATATAGCTTAGTAGTTCACAGAATTGCAATGATGATGATGGGTTGACTCATGATGAGTTCCGTAAAGTATCTGTAAAGTAATTTAATTCATGTCTAGATTATTTTTATAAACTAAATAGGTTACTATGAAATGCTGTGACATCTGCAAATTGCAATAAAACCTGTCTCATCTGTAAAGACATAAGAGAGAAGTTGGAAGAAAGAGAACGCCATAGATAATATATGTATATATCAATTAGAATTAAAGCATAAATGCTCGACTTGATTCTCTAAGCGCTAGGCAACCAGGTGACTTATTTGTGTAGGTCATTATATTTTCCTGGAATTTGCCTTGTTTAAAAAGTATATGATAACAAAAGGTTAAAGGCGCTTGTCAACTAGTGGTGAAAATATCATTGGTAAAAATAGATAAAACACCCACATATAAGTCAAAACCAAATGCATGCCTTAGCAAGCGATACACAACAAGACTCGTCCTATGGGAAAAAGCACACAGATAATTTATTTTGTTTTAGTCTGAGCAGGCATCCTTTATTGGCTTTGCTTCAAAGTTACCTTTTATGTGTGGGTTGTTGTACTCAAAATCTAAAAACATAAAGTATGCCCATAAACAGTAATACAAGTGCCGTGGCTCCAGGTGAATCACTAACCGTCATCTTGAAAGGAATACATCACTAAATGAAGAGTCCTGGCCTAGGTTTCTAATATGTCCATGAGATCACTTTTCTTACTCACACCAACCTCCAGGGTCTCTGCCTCTTTGAAGAAATGAGGAAGCCAGCAACTGAAGCAATAAAGAGATTGGCATTGTTCATGTTTTACAGATGTAGTCGAGATACTTGAATGCAGCATATACCAGTTTATTGCTAACACTAGGCTCACATGAACATCGCTCTCCATTTCTCTGGTCCAAGGGGGACCCAAAAGTTGGAGAGGAGGACTTCTAAAACAGCGGTAACACACAGACTCCGCTAGACCTTATTGACTATAATTGGGGTCCTTCGGGTGTTCATCATTATAAAACTGCAATCAGCAAAGAAAAAAGTTCTCTGCGCAGGACTTTTTCCTATACCGATTTTCAGTGGATACTGCGATGTAGACTCTGCATCAGATGTTAACCTAGCCTTAGTCAATTGTAGCACAAACAGCAACTAGTTGTCCGCAATATTCTGTCTTTTGCGGCATTCCTGTGGGGATTGAGTCTCCCTCTCCTCCCAGGTGTAGTCTCCAAGGGAACTTCTTATTGTTAACATGAATATCTTGACTGGACAAGTTAATGAACTCTATCCCACAATAACAGTAGACAGAAATGCTCAACTAGTAATTGTACAGTCTCTGGGTTAACAACTGGTACAAGAACACTTCACATTCAACAGCAGAATGGTGTGATTACATAAGATTGTGGCAAGGAGATGGTGGTGGGGTGGGGGGATCTGGAAGCAAATTTTCATTCACCTACTTGGCCAGGCTGCCCAGCAGTCAATAAGCAGCTTTGTCCTCAATGTGGATATGGAGGGGGAGCATGAGAAGGGCCCCATCTCCTCTTAACTGCCTACTGAACTTGCTCTGTTATTATTCAGTTAGAATCCAGTAAGACAGTAGTGTATATAAGTAAGAAGTTGATACAGCCCTTATATATCTGACGGACCTAATCCATGGAGATTGAGAGCTCGCTTCGCTGGGTCTCCATTCTTAATAATGCTGCTCCAGGTGCTCATGCTCTGGGCTTGGCTGCTGCTGGACATAATGGCTCGCTAATCCATAGGAAGCAAAGAGGTGCGCTCCCATATTGTATAGTATTGTGTAGTTGCAGTTGCTGTCACAGGAGCATTACTGCGGTATATAGTCAGTGTCAGTTATCTCATATATGGTGTAATACATGCACCATCTGCCACATGCTGCCTGCCTACAGGGAAACTCCCATGGTCCAGGTGTATATGTGCAGGTTGTGACAATGTATAGGAGATATGTATGAGTTAGTAGCTGGCACATGTCAGAGCCCTCATCAAATGAAAGCTAACATTGACGAAGGGTAAACCAGATGTGGCGGCTGAAAAATACATAGACACTGTATCTATACATAGATACTGTATCCCCACAAAACCATTCATCCCTTAACAATGAACAATTATAAAACAAATCACTTTTTCATGATCTAATAGAAATCATTGCCAGTTCACTTGCCCACATGGTTTTTAGCCACATCCTTGTTGCATCACGGCTATGTCAGATCCTGTACTAAAGATGCCCTCCCCCAAAAAGTCTAATCAGCTGACTCATTAATAATGCAGAGGGTGTAAACAGAATTGTCAAATAATCCGCTCTACTTGTTTTGACTTTCAGCAGGGTGAGGCGGATATGTGTTGGGAGAAATTTGGGGTACGGCGGATGTCAGGTATTTAAATGTGGTGGCTGCTCAGAGACTCTCATGAAAATTTAAATAAAAGTGATCAAAGAAAATGGATATTCCCCAAAATGGTATAACTAAAAACTTCATCTGGCCCCACAAAAAAATATGCCTTATGCATCTCCGTACATAGAAATATAAAAAAGTTACGGCTGTCAGAATAAGACGACTCCAAGAAATTTTTGTTGCAAAGTTTTGGATTTTTCTTAAATGGGTTAAAAAGTAAAAAGACAATTATATAAATTTGGTATCACTGGAATCATACTGACCCATAGCATTCAGATGACATGTCATTTTGCCTGCAATGTGAACACCATAAAAACAAAGCCCGTAAGAATGTCTTAACACAATTTCCATCCAATTCCACCCCATTCTGATTTTTCCTCCAGCTTCCCAGTACATTGTACGGAATATTAAATGGTACCATTACAAAGTACAATTTGTCCTGCAAACATTAAGCCCTGATATGGCTCTAAGAACAAAGATATAAAATAGTTGTGGGGTTTGAGAGCCAAGGATTCGAAAATGAAAATCAAAAAATTCCTGCAGTGGGAAGGTTAAATGACTCCTTTTAGATACTGGTTTCTTAATGATATTTTTGAGTGCTGTAGAATATGAGCAAAATTGTTCACAAACTTCCAAAACATTTAGGATTCTAACAAATTTGAAATCTTGTGGGTTCGGTTTGCATGAAACCAGCAAAATGGTGGCCAATGGGGCAGGAAAGTTGTTCAAAAGTAAAAATAACATTACTCACCATTGCTGAGCCTTACTGTGGATGGTTCCCATCCTCTTTTGGAGCCTCCACCATTTCAATGATGTAATTCGATCCCCATGTTACTTCTTAGGTCTGTAAGTGGGATTCAGTGGTTGCATGGTGGTCACTATCTAACTCTCCAAGGGATCATGAAAACAGAGGTCCTGTGTTCCCCATTTGAATGGTGCAATGGTTGGGATTGGGCATTGATGCCCTATTGAAAGTCTATGAAATTGATAGAGTGCTGTATCCAACTATATCCATCAGTCTTACAGACATTGAATGGAACAGCACTGTGTGCCACTCTGTCCAAACCAGTGGTGGTGAGACTTTGGTGAGTTACAGAGTGGTTCTACAATCCCCTTGGACTGTTCTATGTCACTTGTTCACAGTTTTTATTCTTCTTGAGCGAGTCAATTGCTTGATGACAGCATGCATCAGATTTTACGCTGCCACATGCCACCTACTCTAGGCTTATGTTTTGGACCAGTTGGTAAAATCTGAATTAGAGAGGTAATACGATTATTAGTGGACCTGGGTCCAAATGAAAAACATTCGAATAATGGAAAATTTCAGAGGTTTCAAGCATAAGCAGCATGGCACATGTTTCATTGAAAACCAAGGCATGTGCCTCTCATATATCTGATCTAGAGATGGATACAGAACTGCATTCCCAAGGAGCAATGACTAATGCTACTAGTGAGGTCTTAGCGTTCTCTTTATAGATCAGGTGTTAATGTACGCTGACATTGCAGCTTGTAGCAATGAAAATTAATATGAATGTGGCAGGCGAAATCAAGTGCAGATGTGCAAGTGATTAAAAAGCGCAGAAAGAAATACAACTTTTTAGCCTTGGAAACACATATATTGTCCGTACATAACATAAATGGAAGCGTCTGTCGTTGGGTACATTAGTCACTGCACAGAACTTAAAACATTTACCAAATTTGACCAAAGTTAAGTCAAATTAGTGCTAAAGGGAGTCTATCACCTCCTTCAAGCTTGTATAACGGTTACCAGCATGTTACAGAGCACATTATAGTGTTAAACATCATAGCTATGTTACTATTGTAGATTTGGAGATTAACAAGTTTGAAGTCTTATGTAAATGAGGCAGTTGATGCACTTGGGGCAGACCTTTGACTCCTTGCTTTTACCACTGAGACCCCCCGTCATCTCCTGCCTGCACCACCCCATTCAGTGGGTGTTGATCCTCCCCATCACCTATCTTACTTGAGCAGCAAGAGCAATACCTCAGAGACCTGAAGATCTGCCCCCGATGCACCAACTACCTCATTAGCATAGGACTTCAAAGTCTTACAAATGCTTGGGGTAGGTGATAGATTCCCTTTAAGTTGGTAACATTTATGGGTTTAAGCTCTGCAGATATAACAAACATAATACATGGCCAAAACAGATCAACACCCCTTCTACTTAAAGGGTCTTCTGAATCAAACAGTGTCTATGTGAATCAGTGCCTATGTTGCCAAGATATTGCTGTTTTTGTTAATATCCCAATGAGCTCTTTGGAGCACTGACAGCATTGCCACTTACCACTTTGGAGCAACAGCAACGCCCTCATTGCTCCAGAGAGCTAATCTACATACTGACAAAAATAGCAATAGGCATTGATACACAAGGGGAAAACACCCTTTGATTTAGGTGGCCCTAACTTATCTATCTGCAGGACTGATTTCATATGCAGGGTTCTAGTGAAAGACTCCCTATAACCTAATAATTATTGATAGGAAGCTTGACAAGTTGGATCTTCATGAATGAGCAACAAAGATTTCACCATGACAATACGAAGCCATGGTGAGTGTGGGATTAACCATACTGCCATTGCACTCTAGAGCATGGCATCCTAATCCTCTTCTACAGCCACACAATGGTAATACCTTGGATTCTCCAATGAACGTAGCCCATCTCAAAAGTTGTAAGAATCTCGCTCCTGAGCATAGTAAGACATTACTATAAGCACAAGAGGAGTAAGTTATGTTACTAAACCCAAACTTATTTCTCCCAGTTGTATGGTGGCAACATATACCACAAGACTTTACAGACGTTGGAGGGAATTTATTAATCTTGCCACAGCAGTTCTGCCATTTTCTCCATTTTATGACCAGCTTGCCACTTTAGAGAAAAGTGGGCAGAGCAGAGCTGTGACACCTCAGCCCGTCTGATTTACTAAAATTCATATCTGAAAACTTGAGTCAGGCCTGAAATCTCTGCCAGATTCTGACTGGTGTAGTTTTTATTTCTGGTATATGAAATCTCCGTGGGGGACCAGAATTTGACACTTGACATCACTAGGCTGGGTCTTAGCATCATGACATTGAAGCGGTGACTCCAGGCCTCTAAGATGCCCAGGAGAGGTGAGTCAAGGTAAGTGTTTGTTATTTTCCCACATCTCCCCTGGGCCTCCACTTACAGTATTATACACTGGGATCTGAGAAAACCCCAGAGTATGATAACAGGACCTTTGGTTCTATCCGAACAAGCCATCCAAACGAATCTTGAGTGCTGACAACCCTCCACTTCTCTCCTCTCTGTCTGTGATATCGATGTGGTTTGATCTCTACTGATAAAGTTGTTTTTTACTCTCTCCCTTTTATCATAACGGAGTGTGAGGATGTATGGGGTCAATGCTAATCTATTGGGGGATCTCATGAATCTAGCCATATCACTAGAAGGTTCCTAGCAGATAGCAGTTTGGGAATAGGTCTTCTTCAGCCTTGACTCTTGTTTCTTAGTCTTCAAGCCAGATCTGGATAAACGTAAACTATTTCTGATTTTGGCACCTAAAATAAAATTTGGAATCTGTGAGCAGAAACAGGTCCATGTCTTTCATTAGCCATAGAGCTAACTTATTTTTGCCAAAGTCAAAAACACGCGGAGCCATGCTGGTGCTTAAGAATGTTTTTGTTTTTATGCTGTTATTATGTTGAATATGGCCAGGGATACAAAGTATCAGCATTGTTTATGAGATATTGTTGAAATCCTTCACTGAATAACAAGATGTCTCTTTGAAATATATATCAGTGAATATTATATATCATATATAGCCATTTTTACAGTCAAATTCTGTAAGCATTTAATCCCCCCATGCCTTCGTAAGATGCCGTTTTAATTAGAACATAAAATCCTATTTCAATAAACAGTTGGCATTAAAGAAAAAAAACGCAAGGCTCTAAATCATCGAAAACATAAAGTGTTGGCGTTAGACATAGAGAGTTCACATACTAAAGAATTAACATTAATCACGGAATTTGCAGGACTTACAGGAGCTACCACATTGAATTTCCCAAAGGCATCGGATTAGTCCAAGAACATAAACTAATGACTCATATAGCAAAATGAAAAACAATGAAGTTGTGATTTTATTCTGATATATTCATCAGAAAAGTTTCAAAGATGTTATCTACAGGGCTGGCCAAAAGTATTGGCACCCCTGCAATTCTGTCAGATAATACTCAATTTCTTCCAGAAAATGATTGCAATCACAAATGCTTTGGTAATAATATCTTCATTTAATTTGTCTTCAATGGAAAACCACAAAAAGAATTGTCAAAAAGCCAAATTGGATATAATTCCACACCAAACAAAAAAAGGGGGTGGACAAAAGTATTGGCACCCTTTGAAAAATCAGGTGATGCTTCTCTAATTTCTGTAATTAACAGCACCTGTTACTTACCTGTGGCACATAACAGGTGGTGGCAATAACTAAATCACACTTGCAGCCAGTTGAAATGGATTAAAGTTGACTCAACCTCTGTCCTGTGTCCTTGTGTGTACCACATTGAGCATGGAGAAAAGAAAGAAGACCAAAGAACTGTCTGAGGACTTGAGAAGCAAAATTGTGAGGAAGCATGAGCAATCTCAAGGCTACAAGTCCATCTCCAAAGACCTGAATGTTCCTGTGTCTACCGTGCGCAGTGTCAACAAGAAGTTCAAAGCCCATGGCACTGTGGCTAACCTCCCTAGATGTGGACGGAAAAGAAAAATTGACGAGAGATTTCAACGAAAGATTGTGCGGATGGTGGCTAAAGAACCTCGACTAACATCCAAACAAGTTCTAGCTGCCCTGCAGTCCGAGGGTACGACAGTGTCAACCCGTACTATCCGTCGGCGTCTGAATGAAAAGGGACTCTATGATAGGATACCCAGGAAGACCCCACTTCTGACCCAGAGACATAAAAAAGCCAAAACTTACCTGAGAAAGCCAAAAACTTTTTGGAAGAATGTTCTCTGGTCAGATGAGACAAAAGTAGAGCTTTTTGGGAAAAGGCATCAACATAGAGTTTACAGGAAAAAAAAAAGAGGCCTTCAAAGAAAAGAACACGGTCCCTACAGTCATGGCCAAAAGTTTTGAGAATGATACAAATATTAATTTTTACAAAGTCTACTGCTTCAGTTTTTCTAATGGCAATTTGCATATACTCCAGAATGTTATAAAGAGTGATCAGCTTAACAGCAATTACTTGCAAAGTCAATATTTGCCTAGAAAATGAACTTTATCCCCCAAAACACATTTCAACATCATTGCAGCCCTGCCTTAAAAGGACCACCTAACATCGTTTCAGTGATTGCTCCATTAACACAGGTGTGGGTGTTGATGAGGACAGGGCTGGAGATCAATCTGTCATGATTAAGTAAGAATGACACCACTGGACACTTTAAAAGGAGGCTGGTGCTTGCCATCATTGTTTCTCTTCTGTTAACCATGGTTATCTCTAAAGAAACACGTGCAGTCATCATTGCACTGCACAAAAATGGCCTAACTGGGAAGAGTATTGCAGCTAGAAAGATTGCACCTCAGTCAACAATCTATCGCATCATCAAGAACTTCAAGGAGAGAGGTTCCATTGGTGCCAAAAAGGCTCCAGGGCGCCCAAGAAAGACCAGCAAGCGGCAGTACCGTCTCTTAAAAGTGTTTCAGCTGCGGGATCGGGCTACCAGCAGTGCAGAGCTTGCTGAGGAATGGCAGCAGGCAGGTGTGAGTGCATCTGCACGCACTGTGAGGCGGAGACTCTTGGATCAAGGCCTGGTCTCAAGGAGGGCAGCAAAGAAGCCACTTCTCTCCAGAAAAAACATCAGGGACAGACTGATATTCTGCAAAAGGTACAGGGAGTGGACTGCTGAGGACTGGGGTAAAGTCATTTTCTCTGATGAATCCCCTTTTCGATTGTTTGGAACATCTGGAAAACAGCTTATTCGGAGAAGAAGAGGTGAGCGCTACCACCAGTCTTGTCTCATGCCAACTGTAAAGCATCCTGAAACCATTCATGTGTGGGGTTGCTTCTCAGCCAAGGGAATCGGCTCTCTCACAGTCTTGCCTAAAAACACAGCCATGAATAAAGAATGGTACCAGAATGTCCTCCAAGAGCAACTTCTCCCAACCGTCCAAGAGCAGTTTGGCGCTCAACAATGCCTTTTCCAGCATGATGGAGCACCTTGCCATAAAGCAAAGGTGATAACTAAATGGCTCAGGGAACAAAACAGAGAGATTTTGGGTCCATGGCCTGGAAACTCCCCAGATCTTCATCCCATTGAGAACTTGTGGTCAATCATCAAGAGACGGGTGGACAAACAAAAACCAACAAATTCAGACAAAATGAAAGCATTGATTCTGCAAGAATGGACTGCTATCAGTCAGGATTTGGTCCAGAAGTTGATTGAGAGCATGCCAGGGAGAATTGCAGAGGTCCTGAAGAAGAAGGGTCAACACTGCAAATATTGACTTGCTGCATTAACTCATTCTAACTGTCAATATAAGCTTCTGTTACTCATAATATGAATGCAATTCTATTTCTGTATGTGATAAAAACATCTGACAAACACACATAAAAACCAGAGGGCAGCAGATCATGTGAAAATAGAATATTTGTGTCATTCTCAAAACTTTTGGACATGACTGTACAGTCACACATGGCGGAGGTTCCCTGATGTTTTGGGGTTGCTTTGCTGCCTCTGGCACTGGACTGCTTGACCGTGTGCATGGCATTATGAAGTCTGAAGACTACCAACAAATTTTGCAGCATAATGTAGGGTCCAGTGTGAGAAAGCTGGGTCTCCCTCAGAGGTCATGGGTCTTCCAGCAGGACAATGACCCAAAACACACTTCAAAAAGCACTAGAAAATGGTTTGAGAGAAAGCACTGGAGACTTGTAAAGTGGCAGCAATGAGTCCAGACCTGAATCCCATAGAACACCTGTGGAGAGATCTCACAATGGCAGTTTGGAGAAGGCACCCTTCACATCTCAGGGACCTGGAGAAATTCCAGCAGAGCATTGTAAGAAACTCATTGATGGTTACCGGAAGCGGTTGTTCGCAGTTATTTTGTCTAAAGGTTGTGCTACCAAGTATTAGGCTGAGGGTGCCAATACTTTTGTCCGGCCCATTTTTGGAGTTTTGTGTAAAATGATCAATGTTTTGACTTTTTTTTTCATTCTCTTTTGTGTTTTTTCATTGCAAGCAAAATAAATGAAGATATTATTACCAAAGCATTTGTGATTGCAATCATCTTATGGAAGACATTGAGTATTATCTGACAGAATTGCAGGGGTGCCAATACTTTTGGCCAGCACTGTATGTCCTTACCCCTTAATATCCAAGACAATTTTGGCCTTAAAGGGGTAAATTGAATTTTCCTACTGATGACCTATCCACAGGAGAGGACATCAGTGTGTGATCTGTCGGGGTCCAACACCTGAACCCTGCACAAATCATCTGTTCTAGAAGTCTCCATATGCCGGAAGCTGCTATTGGAAGGGCATTGCGTGCATAGGATAGGTCAACAGTATGAAAATTCAGTTTGGTGTCAGAAATCCATTTTTGGATGAGGCCCCACGTTGCGGAAACGCAGCTATTTTTGTTGCAGATTTTGCTGCGTTTTTTTGAGCCAAAGCCAAGGAATATAAAATATATAGGAAGTTCTTATACTTCTAGCTTCTGTTCAATCCACTCCTGACTTTGGCTCAAAAAAACTGCAGCAAAATCTGCAACAAAAAAAAGCTGCATTTCCACAATGTGAGGCCTCAGCCTTAAGGACCAAGACTTCATTTTTTTCCTTCCCTGTTTGAGGTATGCTGTATCTAAGTCAATGTACAATTTATATGAATTTTTGTCCTGGCAAAATGTAGTAAAAAAAATCAGTTCTTATAATAAATATTTTTTTTTTTTTTAAGTTTTACGCTGTTCATCATTTGGGGTATCTTAAAAGGTATATGGCTTGTTAATGTAGAATGTTTTTACTGTAGAATTTTTTATTTAACAGTTAATTTATTTAAAATAAAGTTTTCTTTTTCTTTTACAATGCATTTAGAAAGTCTTCAGACATCTTCAGATATCTGTACAGCATTGCAGAATATGTTGGAGCTATAAAAGTAAAATAAATAAAGATGAGTGCCTGTGCACCACTTTGTTTCTTGGGGTCTGGCGGTGCCACTTATCACCATCTTCCGGTCAAGTGCATTGCTACTACTCAAGTGCATTACTACTGCTGTTGACCCCTCTGCTGCTCTACCTCGCTGAGATTTGACTCCTCATCTCCCACTATACCTGTTGATCCACTTTGCCCCATTAAAAGCTTTGATGGAAGTCTGAACTTCATACAGTGTCACCATTTTGTAACTTTGTTGCAGTAAGTATGGACAATCATGTATGTACACTTATACAGGGAAGACTGCTACTCCTTGATAAGACCACCCACTGAGCATAGAAAAAGAGTTTTAGAAAGTCATACTGCACCATTTCCCTATAAACTATACATGAATCTGTTCTGCTCCTTTAGCTCTATAACATGCCGCCTACAGGTCAGACATCATGATAATTCTTACAGGTTCCCTTTAAATTTCACAAACTAAAAATTCCATCCAAACAAACAAACAAACACAAAGCTCTAATTGTATTAATCTGACCCATCACCAACCATTGAAAGTAATCCCCAATGGAGGCTAGTCATTTCACAAGACGTACAAATGATGAGCAACTTGCTTGTTAAGTAATACAATTAATACAAATGTATCTGAAATAATTAACGTCTGAAATGAAGTTGGAAACTAATTAGTCAAAGAAATAAACTACAATTGCGTTAAAAGTAGATTAGCCGTCAATAAATCTGATTACAATAAATGATTTCAGTTTATTATAACTCAATACAGTAATATGCGGCAATCCTCATAATGTAGCAACTCCTTTAGTAATGGAAACAGAATACGGGGCTGAGATTTGACATGTATGTTTATTATTTTATACATTATCAAAAAAAGTTATTCAAGTGGAACTCTACTCCTATGTAGTATTACAGCTTGAAATGCTGGTGGTCCAATGTCCATCGGAATCTATGCCCTGAATGAAGCAATGGTCATATATTAGCTCTGCTGATCTATTCTTTTGCAATGGGATCTCCTTGGTGGAAGAGAGGAATTTGCTCTAACACCACCTTTGGGAAGACAGAGCCCTATAGATCAATGTTTGGTTTTCATGGGTATATTCCCAGATTATGCTATTAAGTTTTACGAAAATCAGGCATTGATTTATAGGGAGCTGGCTTCCAAAAGGTGGCGCTAGAGCAAATTCCTCTTTTCCACCAAGTCGGTCTTATTTCCATAGCTCTTACTCAGAATTCTTAGCATGGCATGTATGAAGTAATAGGTCCCTGTATATCTCATGGTGGCATCTCCTTAATGAGACATAGCACCCATTCTGACCTCTCATGTAGCCAGACAGTATCCTTCTTTGCTTTGATGTGAGATAATAACCTCAAAATAGCTGTCTGCAGATGGGTTTCTTTTCCTTTTGGAGGATATATTCTGGCTTGGCTATTTTCCCAGATTATTCTATTAAGTTTCATGAAAACCAGGCATTGATCTATAGGGAGCTACATTCCAAAAGGTGGTGCTAGAGCAAGTTCCTCTTTTGCATCAAAGAGGTCTTTTTTTTTGCATTTTCCTTAACCAGAAATCTTAGCAGGGCATGCATGGTCTAATAAGTCCCTGTAAACCTCATGGACATAGAACCCCTAATGACCCAATTGCAATGGGACTGATGGAGATAGCCAAGTCAGGGCTCAAGCTCATAGACTTTGAATGGTGCAGCAGTGTGCATGCTCAACTTTCACTCCATATAAGGACATGGGGGCCACGTTCTTGTGGTCAACTTATAGATAGGTGATGAGTTATTCTAGTAGGTCAGTCACTAATAGCATTATTTGCAGTATTCACATGGAAGGTGGACACTGCTTTGCTCCTTTTTCCCCCTTTCTACTGAATTACATTTGCCCTTTATCTTCCATGATAGAGAATGATTAGAATATTCTTTCTTTTTGTGAATGCTCTAATTGGCTTCATCTGCTATTGTTACACCATGTTGCTATATGGAAAATCCCCACTAATGGCTTCTGTATCTTCACTTCCAAGTAGGTGGTATGGGATGACTCACGCGCCACGAAAAAGAGCACAAATTAATTATTTTTATTATCAGAACTTGCTGATTTTTCTTTGACTAGTAATGCTGATGTGTATAAATGTCATTCACTTCATTAAAGCCTGGAATAACATTTAAAGAGGTAAATTACAGCTCCAGAGGAGAGAAGAAAGAGTTTCATAAGATACTATTGTTGCTGGGATGTCATATTAGCATTATACCTAAAAAAAAAAACAAAAAAAAACACAACAAACGACTAGGGAAAGGGTTTGTGAATACATTACATTATTCATTCTGTGTATATTTATATCTATATCTAGATATAATATGTATATTTATGTATATTTTCTATGTATAGTAGGCCTCATCACAGACGAAGATGACAGGGAGTGCAGAGAACTGAACCGGGATTTTGTGGACTGGTGCCAGCGGAACCACCTGAGGATTAATGCTGGGAAGACCAAGGTGGACTTTCGTAAATGCAGATGCCCTCCTAAACCAGTGGACATCCTGGGGACAAGCATTGAGATTGTCAACACCTATAAGTCCCTGGGTGTGCTCCTTAATAATAAGCTGGACTGGGCAGATGACAAGGAGGTCCTGTACAGGAAGGGCCACAGCAGGCTCTACCTGCTTAGGAGGCTGAGAGCCTTTGGAGTCCAGGGGGCACCACTTAGGACTTTTTTCAACTCGGTAGTGGCATCAGCCATCTTCTTCGGAGTGGCCTGCTAGGGGAGCAGTATATCAACCAGCAATAGAAGTAAACTCAACAAGTTGATGAAGGGCCAGCTCTGTCCTGGGGAGCCCACTGGACCCAATGCAGGTGGTGGGTGACAGAAGGATACTGTCCGTGGTGAGCTCCATGCAGGAATATAACTCCCATCACATGCATGAGACCGTGATAGCGCTGGGCAGTACTGTCAGTGACCGACTGCTTCACCCCAAGTGTGAGAAGGAGCGCTATCGGAAGTCTTTCCTCCCCGCTGTGGTCAGGCTGTACAACCAACACCAACCTAAGCGGAGATCATTACATACAGAGAACTGAAATATCTTTCTGTTGTAATATCCCCCCCCCACCCCGCTACTTCTTTACCTGTACCTTTCTATCTTTCTATCTGTCCGTCTATTATCAATGGGATGCCTCTACCTTGGAACGGTTTTGTATATATTGTATGTGTATTTGTATTTCTTATCTTGCATTGCATATCCTTGCTGCTGTAACACACTGAATTTCCCCATGGTGGGACTATTGAATTATATTATTATTATTATTATATCATGAATTTGGGAAAAGGGAAAGATTTTCGCCATTTTATTTATCAGTTTCCATTAAAAACATAGAGCTTGAAAAGTTCTGGTCCTCAAAAATTGGTAACCTGAGCAAAACACCAAGGCCATAGGGATTTCTAGAAGAGCTATATGGCTACCATAAACCGCCTTACAGGCTCAATCCTGGTCTATGCAGTATAAATGGGTCTATTCTCGAAAAATAATGTTTCCAAGAGACAATACAGCATCGGATAAAGCATGCCACCTCCAGCAGACACTTATACACTAGAACTCCCTTCTTACCTAGTCCAATTCCCTCTTTCCAATGGTATATAGGAGAGACCTTAGGTGAGCTAATCATGTACCCCCCATCACACAGAATACAGATCTGAGGTAGACGAGTGATAGCAGGAGAATGTAGGGAATGAGGTTACCAGAAGCAAGCAATCAAAGGAATGACATAGCATAACAAGGTTGTCAGGAATACAATCCTACTTAAAAGGGGTTGTACAGGAACTTTTATTTATGATCTAGCCAAAAATATGTGAACAGTGAGGGGCAGACGAGTGGTCCCTGCACAGATCAGATGTTCAGGGCCACTTCCAATGCTGTACTAGACAGTGCATGGATACTGGAAGCAGATGGCTCCATGGTCTGCATAATGGCCAGGCACCGAAACTGCAGATCTGCTCTGAAGCCCATAAGGTACAGGCATCAGAAGTGACACTGAACAGCTAACCCCCAACATCCATTTAAATGATGAGGCAGAGGCTTAACATATAAAATTCATGTATAGAAATTGGTTACCAGATTAAGGGACAGTCTTTTAGTGTTTTTTTTACAATGAGACAAAGTTCCTTGTTGGTTACTCCAATGAGTCTTTTGGCGATAGTCATGAGGAGGCTTAATCTCTTGACAAACGAGTTACAATGATGGTGTCTGGATAGTAGGCCTTTCTGTCACATTGCGGCTGATGGTTTGACTTCCCAAAATGGATCAGTCTCTTAAATATGGTACGTGGTGCTCAATCTCTGTCCTGTCTACATAGGTAGGAAAGCACACACAAGGCCGTCTTAAACAAAGGGGAGTCATGCAGAAAGTGTGTAAGTGTAGCGAGGGAAAAGAGGTCCCTCATGTCTGGGGGGCACCCATATTAAACAGAATGTATAGACCACTGGAGATGTCCCAACCTTGTTGCATGTACCAAATCATTAGTTCAGTTTTGGAGATCCCAAAGGTGCTGACATTCTGACCTGGCCTTATCTTTCACAGAGGGTAGCTATGAAAGGCCATGGACATCAATGATATTAAAAAATAATTTTCACTAGTAATGACCAAATGTCAAGAAGTTCGTCTTGTGAATATTCTCAAGGTTCGCCCACTTCGAGCTGAAGTTGCTCAGTCCAAACCAGAAGTGACATTATTATACTCTGGGCTGTCTCCAATATATTAATCAGAGCCCTGGAGAGTTGAGTAAACATAACAACTCATACTCACCTTCCTTATCTTCTTTGAGACTCTGCCATCTGGTCTTCTTTACTGGCATCTTCCAGCCTCTTCTGGCCTCCTGAGTGACCTCAGCAGCCCTGGGGAGACTGGGGGGTCTGTGATAGGGCTTTAGTGGTCACATGGGGAGCATTGATGTCATGATGCTTATGATAAAGTGTCATGATTTCAACACAGGTCGCAAAGGCCCCCTGGGCTTCTGATGTCACCCAAGATGCCAAAAGATGATGGGAAATAAGTCTAAACAACACCGTAGAGCTCCAGAGAGGTGAAGAATGGTGAGCATGAGCTGTGTTTTTTTTTCCCGCACCTCCCCAGGGGCTCCGATTATTATACTCTAGGGTCTGAAGAGTACTCAGATTATAAAAATGGTTCATGGGTGCTGAACCCAAAACTTTTAGAAAGCTCATAATGAACATGGCTCGAGACAAGTCAGTTCCCTCATCTCTAGATATACGTCAGATCACTCATCTACACATACAAGTTGTTTCATTGAGTAAAAAAGTTGCAGTAAGTTTTAAGCTGCCATTGTCAATTTCTTTAATAAATTGCCAGAACCCTTGATGTGCAGTTTGCATCCTGCTTCTAGTTTCAGACTTTTTTCATGTAGTTGTGTCCCTCCCAGTAATACAGTGGATGTAAGGTCTGTGTGTCCAGGATTCTGCTGTCTTTACTAGCTCTTTTGTATCAGTGCAGCTTTCTATCTAGATTGATACACCAGGCTAAAGTCCATAGTGTATTACCCAATGCTCATCCTAGTGTGGGCACTAAAGATGATATAGGGTGCTACATTTTGGCTCCTGATGATCTACAATGACTATTCAGTAAGAGAAAAGTCGGCCAAAACCAGGATTGTCTGACTGTCTTACGGAGGCTTCCTGACTCCCTCCCAACAAATAATGTCAAGGCAAGAAAGAATCAGCATGTTCAATTTGTCAAATCCTTTGTATAACAACTGGACCCCTGAGATCAGTGGAGTTCTGGGGGTAGGGGGGACTTCTATTAAAGCGGAACATAATATATATTTATTATCTTCTGCTTCATTAGCTCTTGATATACTTAGCAATATCTTATGGAATGATTATATTAAAACTTGCATTTTATAGAACATTCCATAGCAAAAGATTTTCTATTATGAATTCTGCAAAAATCTTGCAATACAGTGTTCATCTATATCATAGCCCCTAAATCAGTTTTATTTCCAAGTAACACGAGGTCCCTTGTACACTAATTTTGTATTAATTTACAAGAAACACCCGGCCCATGTGTACTGTAATTTATTTTTAAGAGACCAAATTAATCTGCATATTCAAGAGGCAATATATCCTCTTCATCTTCATTTTGCTTTCAATGAAAAGGACACCTAAATCTTTTATCCGCTGACACCTAAAGCCACCCACTCTTTTTGTTTCTCAGCACAACTTTTAATAATGCTTGTCCTTGCTAGTATTTTACCACCGTACAGTATATGCAGAGCCCACAATCTTGATGCTTAGTGATCCTTTCGGTCTTGATATTACAGACAGTGTTGATAGTCAGTGATCAGACAGGCCTTATATTAGTGGTCAAAATAGCTGTCTAAATTGGTCCAAGATTTTTCAGATTTGTCAATATTTCTTGAAGCTTCAAATCACCTGCATAGACAGGTTCAAGGCTTAGATTCTTTCTGCATATATTAAATGGGTTGTCAACCAACAAAAATGTTTAGAAAAGGGATAAGATTGATGGTCAGGGTCTTCCAATCCACAGGCCATGTGACGTCACATTTATTCATCACCATGGCCTGTGCGGAACTGAGCTGCAAAACCAAGCACAACCACTGTGCAATGTATGGTGCTGTGCTTGGTATTCAGTGAAGAGGCTCCTCAAACAGGGCTGAGGTGATATTCTGGGGTCTGGTGATACTAACCTATCTATCTGCAGGGCTGGGGTGATATACTGTTCTGGTCACACTAACCTATCTATCTGCAGGGCTGGGGTGATATGCTGGTTCTGGTGACACTAACCTATCTATCTGCAGGGCTGGAGTGATATGCTGGTTCTGGTGACACTAACCTATCTATCTGCAGGGCTGGGGTGATATGCTGGTTCCGGTGACACTAACCTATCTATCTGCAGGGCTGGGGTGATATGCTGGTTCCGGTGACACTAACCTATCTATCTGCAGGGCTGGGGTGATATGCTGGTTCCGGTGACACTAACCTATCTATCTGCAGGGCTGGGGTGATATGCTGGTTCCGGTGACACTAACCTATCTATCTGCAGGGCTGGGGTGATATGCTGGTTCCGGTGACACTAACCTATCTATCTGCAGGGCTGGGGTGATATGCTGGTTCCGGTGACACTAACCTATCTATCTGCAGGGCTGGGGTGATATGCTGGTTCCGGTGACAGACTCCCTTTAAGATAGTAGGTCCACTTCAATAAGGTTAAATTGACGAGAGTTTTTAAACTTTTAACTTTGCATGTTTTGGTTCCATTAACTGGTATCTGTTAAAGATTAATGCGTTCGATCCAAGGCTCTTCTTCGTCTAAGAGCGTTTCAGTCTGAATAACACAAAGTCTAACGAGCTGAAAACCAATTAAATCAGTGGTGTCGGAGGTGTCACTAACTTTCACATCTAAAATTACTCTGTTGATTTATAGATATGGGACTATTAAGTGAAATGCGTAAGGTGCTAAAACATACAATGAGGCACACAAAGTGCTAACACGTAGGCACCTCAGATCTTAAATTAGATTCCGTGCGCAGTTCTGGGATCTGGCACTTCCAAATTAAGAAACTCAATAAGGGGGAAAAAAAAAAAACATCTGAAACACAAATAGCCATGTTGTGTCATTTACATCATAGTTGTGTGATTCTTGTTGCCCATTTGGTAGGCTAGGAAGAGCTATTTAAAGAAAGTATTTCATATATGAATTTATGTGCTTAGTTCATTGGGAAATGTACAGTATATGAAAGTAGAACGGTGTATTGTATCTAATATTTGCAGATTATTATAGAATGTCATATATATTACTAGCTTTATATCACTAATGTGGCAGAAGAAGCTCCAGGGCTGTGTTGGCTACTGACCCTGCACCACCCAATAACTACTTGCCTTTATATTATATGACAGCTTAGTCTTATAATTAGAGAGGAGTGGAATTATTTCTGCACAAATCAAATTCAGTAGAAAATTCCCCCCCCAAAAAAAAAAACATTTTCCAGCAAATCAAAACTTTTTTGGGATTCATCCCTCTGGAATCGCTCAAAAAGGTATACAGTTTCTAACTTGTAATTCTTTCAATGGCTGTGGGTAACCTAATCTTAACTAAGCGGTGACAGCTGGAACACCTTCGTCTTCTAACAAAGGACATTCTTTAACCAGATGCCTACCAAACATTGGGAGGAATTCATTAGGAATGATATTGAGGCGCATGTTTGACTCAAGGCCCTTTCTTGCACTAAGCATGCACCACAAGCCCCAATATGCTTCGCGCCCACCACATTGTGTGAATGTGGGCGGAGCACAATGGGAATTGAGGCAGGCCAAGGTGGGGACCAGTTGGTGCTTGTCTGACTTTTAAACAGTGACAGAAGGATACTGTCCGTGGTGAGCTCCATGCGGGAGAATAACTCCCATCCCATGCATGAGACTGTGATCACGCTGGGCAGTACTGTCAGTGACCGACTGCTCCACCCTAGGTGTGAGAAGGAGCGCTATCGGAAGTCTTTCCTCCCCACCGCGGTTAGGCTGTACAACCAACACCGACCTAAGCGGAGATCATTACATACAGAGAACTGAAATATCTCTCTGCCTATTAAATCCCCCCCCCCCCCTGCTACTTCCTATCTGTCTGTCTGCTATTAATGTAATGCCTCTCACCTTGGAACATTCCTGTACATGTTGTATTTGTATTTGTATCTGCTTATCTTATCTTTGCTGCTGTAACACACTGAATTTCCCCACTGTGGGACTATTAAAGGACTATTATTATTATTATTATTATTATTATTAAAATGTGTAAAACGCATTGATTTTGATGACTTCCTACTGATAATACAGTAAGTCTAAGACACAGACACCCTAGGCTTTTCACTGCTCTTGATTACAGTAGAAGACAGTGATGGCCTGGGGTTCATTAGACCCCCCAGAAAAAATAATTTTGTGGTCCACCCTCTGATAACCCATTTAAAATAGACCATAGTACCCTTCAAATTTTGATGTCTTCTGGACCAAGTTGTGTTACACTCTAGCCTAACAGAGGGTACTCTGGTGGTGGAAGGTTCCCAAAGTAAGGGATGCCTCATCATATGGTATCATTTAAAAATGTTCCTGATGATACACATGTATGCTAAGTTCAAATGCTTTTATTCTGAATGGGGAGATGGGAATAAGTCCCTGCCAGTCATCTCAGGTTGCGACTTAAACCTTCTAGAACCAAAAACTTGGATATGTTAAACTCTGTCTAATTCTTTCTTTCCAGACATCTGCTATCAAGGGAGCAGTTGATGGGAGAAAAAAAAGGTTTGGCCAATACTAATCCAATATTGGTGGACATTATTAGGAATGGGATCTGAGCAGCAATCTCATGGCATGGCCACTATACAGTGCACTGAGAGCGGTCTGATTCTGGCTCCATACAGTCACAGCAATCAGGGTGCTCCATCAAACTCCTAACCATCTGATATTAGTGATCTTTAGTATAGGCTATCAATATGAAGTCTTGGACAACCCCTTTAAATTACTGAACCTTGCAGTGAGGTTATCAGGAATCTTAGTTCAGCTGCTATTCCGTTAAGGTTACCGTGCTGACCTGAAAAACTGCTGCAGTATCAAAAGTTCCCTGGGCTTGTCCAATTAGCAGATGAAACCCATTGCTTTATTCAGACTCTCGGCTTGTTTCTAGTCATTCGTTTCTCTCCTGATTTGACTCTGACGTGACCTCTCGGAACTGATCCTTGGCTTTATATTGACTATCTGTTTTGTCTCCTGATGCTGCCTCTGACATTACCTCTTGGTACTGACCATTTGCTTGGACATTTATTCTCCTGTTTCAGATCTTCCCTGTAAGTTAAATTTGTTTCTGGTACGATTTCTAGTGGTGATAACTCAGACCCCAAATTCAGTAAAATCCATCTGGACAAAGCAACTCCTGACAGAGAGAGCACAAAACCTTGGGAAAGATAAAATAACTACGCAGTCTTAAACTGTGCCAGATTTCAAGGTGTCTAATTCGGTTTGAAAAATCTGGGATAATTTTAGACAATCTAGTTTAACTTTACACCACATATTAGTTGGCTTAGGCCAACATAAAATGTACCAAAATGTTGACGCTTTCTTTTTTGTGGACACTCATTTTTGACAAACCACGCCCTTTATC
The DNA here is from genome assembly GCA_947044405.1 of Leptodactylus fallax. NCBI lineage: Eukaryota > Metazoa > Chordata > Amphibia > Anura > Leptodactylidae > Leptodactylus > Leptodactylus fallax. The sequence continues at coordinate 3,147,382 of CAMRHE010000204.1, forward strand.
ATATAAGCTCCACCCACTTATTAAACAAGGCAGTGAAATTGTTAGAATGTATCTAAAACACTAAGAGAAGGAGGTACTAAGCATGTAGACCAGTTTGGGGTGCCAAATAACTCCAGAATTCTGGTAGATTTTTCATTCATTTGTTTGCCCCACTGTTATCACAATATTATTAAAATTTATATATTAGTATATTTTAGTGAAATATACTTTTAACACTGTCACTCATTGACATCACTACGAACCAAATATAAAAGAGGTGACATCAGTAGACATCAATGATAAGAATATACATTGCTTCGCAGTTGTTTATTCCGGTATTCACACCATGTACATCTCTTGAATACTCAGACACTAATATATCCAAATCACATTCTTGAACATGTCCTTATTTGCTCTCCATTGAAAAGAGAAATCTACAATATAGAAAGGGGAATAAATGAATATAACCAAAGTTGAAAACTTGCACAGCAAGTCTCATTAAAGACCTCTGCTTTAGGCCAGCCCTTGTTTCACCTGCCACCCACATATGACCTATGAGTCACCGACTCTCCCTGCTTCATCATTATCAAATTATTTCAACCCCAAAGCTTTATCTGAAAAATAACGAAGTTCTAACAAAGAACTTTTTGTGTGTGAAATAGATAGCCTTGATGTAAAGACTACATACAAAAGCACACTGAATAATTTGCAAGGTTTTTCTTTCTCTATGATTTTGAGCCAAGGGAAAGAATAAAGTTCTTATAATGCTTCGGATATTTTCTCTATGTACTTTGGAATGGATGCTGTCATCTCCAGGTACGTATTATATTCTTAATAACAAAAAATACTGTATTCAATGGGTCTGGTAAAAAAAAAATGATATTGGCTTTTCCATCTATAATATAATATTATTCAGTAAGAGGCTGAAGCTCCTGGACCTCAATGCAAAAGGGCCCCCATCCACCATGTCTCATATACTATATACACACCTGGTGGTAGTTATTAGATATCATCCAGATAGGCTCTGTTCACAATGAGATCCATAATGCAGTGCCAGAGCTGAATGGAAGCTGAGCTGCAATAGCATGACACGGCCACTACACAGTTATGGAACCATTTGCTTCCTGCTCCATACACTGTGTCGATATCAGCTAATTGGTGGGGTATCAGGTGTCGAACCCCCACCCATCTGATATTGATGACCCATTTTAAAGAAAAGGACTTGGAGAACCCCTTAAAGGTATTTCTTTATCCATGTATCCACCAGCACCCGAGACCTACAACAGGAGGGGGTTTTTTTTTATTCAAATCATTCATAAAGATTAACCACATAATGGATCCCAATTGGGTTCCATTCAATTTCCATGTGGTCTAGATTTCCAATATGGTGTCTATCGTTTGGACCTCAAGAATAGCACAACTATTAGTGCTGTCCAGTCACATAGAACTGCTAATGTAACCACCAAATGAATCCTCTGTGTGAACTGAGCCCAACTAACTTTCTTTACTACCAATGTTTTGTACCATAACTGCACCCAGGCATGCACCTTGTTTAAGAATTAGATACTGTATATCCAAGTGAATAGGATCTGAGCTCCCATAGTGTCATGTATCCACTACACAGTGTATAGAGTTGCTTGAAGCTCAGTGTACTGTACAGATATTAACTGATTGGTATGGGTGCCAGATGTCAGAACCCACCCAATCTCATATTGATGACCTATCGTAAAGGTAATCTATCAATATGTAGTCTTGGACAACCACTTTAATTTATTTTATCAGTGTTAGATTGATGAATGGCTGCAATACAGCTTCTTGAAATCTACAACATGATGACCACCACAATACTGGCACCCAATGTAAACAATGGAGGGGCAGCCCCTTCAAACAATGCCTGGAGTTGGCTCCCCACCAAACTAACAGAGATATATATATTTATTATACGCACATAGATATACATATAAATATATATATATATATATATATATATATATATATATATATATATATATATATATATATATTTACACACACACACACACACACACACACACAGTATATTTACTATATCTTAAGGACAGGCCATCACTTTTATGGACAAAACAATTTTGGCATTCCTAAAGTCATAATGAGATGGGACCCGAGCTGCCCAAACCCAAAACAAAACATTTTGAGAGGTTCACCTCATCTCTACTAGCTAGCGGCAACTGCCTCCCTCTCCTCTCCATAGACTTCTCTGTGTGAGGATATATACAGACATAGGTGTTATCAGAGATAAGAGTCTGAGTGTAGGTAAGGATCAACACAATCTCCACTTTCTGTTCCCTCTCGTCGCACAATCTCTACTTCCTGGTCCCTCAACTGGCCCAGTGGTCATTTCCTGTGAGTCAAGAAGGATCAGGAAGAACAGACCAACAGTGGACCCTTGAAGCATTAGGATGGGAGAAGTAGGGAGTCAGTGAGGTTATTACTATCTTTTTTTGTTGTTGAAGTCATTCTTACCCTTTTTGTACTGTTTCTGATATTTACAGCCTGGACAGCGCATTTGTTATTTGTAAGCATATCATACATAGGGGGGTTTCTGAGACTTCTATATGGGCCTCAGTAGTCATGTGCCATTTGTGAAGAGGTCACCCCTGAGGCCTGGGATTGGCTGTAGCGCTCCCCTCACACAACGGGACATTACTGATATAGTCAGCCATTTGTAGCACATATTCAAGTTTTTAAAATATTTTGGACAGATCTTCAAAGAAGTTCCAAGGTGAGGTTACGAAACTGTATCCAACAATTTATAGAATATATTTTTCTGTGACAAACAATTCAAATGTCACAAAATTACAAAATAATATCTATGGCATGTTTCATTTTAGTTAAGTAGCAGAATAGAAACCTTAGCCTGAACATTTACCTAGTAAACAGGGTACAAGTGACGCTAGGGTAATTTTTTTCATAATTATCTTAAAAGGTCAAAAATAATTTATGGACATGTTATGCAGATTAGATAATATAAATTCATCCAAACTTCAGATATTATGGATCAAATGAATGTTGACCTTCAAAAGACCACATCTGACGTCATGTATGATAGTTCGGTCCTCACTAAGACACCAAAATAGACAACACAAAGTTTAATTTCTGAAACTTGGATCCTTGAGTTTAGTTATTTACTTTGGGATTGTCCTAAAACTGTATTCTAATAATCTCTCTAAGCAACGGTTTTGCAGCATATTTTCCAATTCAGTCAAGTCCTCCAGAGCCCTGTTTATGACCTTTGTGGAGGACAGTTAGGGAGGCTGAAATTCTCATTCCCACGTCCCCCTGTAGCCACTCCAACTCTCACTGACATCACTGACTCCCCTCTACTCAGGCCGCCAATGAGTAGAGTGAAACCGGCCAGCAAGAGTCACAGCATTAAGAGGGAATAAAGAGGAATGAGAGTTCTGACCTCCCCATCCGTTATCTGAAATGGTAACAATTGGGATTCTAAAATGTGAATTAGTAACAAAGGTTAAGTACTGGAGAACCCCTTTAATGCTGGTATCCCCTTTCCTATCTTTGGCCTGGGTAAGATTAGCAGTATAGCAGACATAGGAGCTCAGCAAATAAGGAAGTGAAGTGTAGTTACTGATGATGATGTCTGAAGTGGAGCATGAAAAACTACATGCAGATCACTGGGAGACCAGGGAAAGAGGAATTATTACTGTACTGCTATATAAACATTATCAGCCTACTGAGGCATTATTTATTGCATTATTTCTATTCTGTGATGACACTATATGCATTATCCCTGTACATTGACCACTAGGTTGTTACTTTCTTCCTGTGACATGTCATCACTGTGTGCATTATTTGTATGTTCTCATAATACTGTGTGTATTATCCCTGTACTGTGACATCATTGTGTGTATTATCCTGTACTGTGACATCACTGTGTGTATTATCCTGTACTGTAACATCACTGTGTGTATTATCCGTGTACTGTGACATCGCTGTGTGTATTATGCCTGTACTGTGACATCACTGTGTGTATTATCCCTGTACTGTGACATCACTGTGTGTATTATCCCTGTACTGTGACATCACTGTGTATATTATCCCTGTACTGTGACATCACTGTGTATATTATCCCTGTACTGTGACATCACTGTGTGTATTATCCCTGTACTGTAACATCACTGTGTGTATTATCTCTGTACTGTAACATCACTGTGTGTATTATCCGTGTACTGTGACATCACTGTGTGTATTATCCGTGTACTGTGACATCACTGTATATATTATCCCTGTACTGTAACATCACTATGTGGATTATCTCTGTACTGTGACATCACTGTGTGTATTATCCCTGTACTGTGACATCACTGTATGTATTATCCCTGTACTGTAACATCACTGTGTGGATTATCTCTGTACTGTGACATCACTGTGTGTATTATCCTGTACTGTGATGTCACTGTGTACATAATTCCTCTACTTTAACATCAATGTGTTTATTATCCCTCTACTGTGACATCATTGGACTTACTACTATACAGATTTGTCCTTTCTTCTTAGTTTCAGATGTCCTGAGATGAGCGGAACAAAATATGAGAAGCACAGCAAGAGTACAACACAACTCTGTATGATAGAACCTTTGATCGAGCATTATAATGTGAACAGAGCCTATATTTATAGTCTACATTTTTGTTCATAATGTATTTTTGAGTTCATCCTATCCTGGCAAGCAGGTCAATACGCTATTTCTGTTGGTTGCTCTGGATTAAACAGAGGATCACTATAAAAGATACCAGGCTGTGAAGAGAGTCACTGAGCATGTGCGTCCAGTCCACAAGCTCTGAGCTCATTAGGTGGTCATGCACATTGTTGTACAGTAAACCTTAAACACCAGGTACAACAATGCTTTCTTAGCAAATGTCCTAGCTCTTCACTAAATCATTTTTTAACAGCATATACATTACACAGCAAACATTTGAGTCCGGGACTGTACGTCCATTCTAGTTCTTCAGGTACGGCATTTTTGCAAATGATCAGTCTAACCACAGAGAGAAAGTGGCACAGAATTCATTACCCCTGTCCCATATAATGAGTGAAAACTAGAAAAAAAAATATAACTAATCAAAAATGAATATTTTTTAATTATGTAACTTCTTTTTCATCCTTTGATATAATATTGTGCAAAAGTTTTAGGCATGGCGAATGCTTCACAGTAAGAACGTTTTCAAAACTAGAAGGGTTAATACATTATTTTTGTCAATTACCAAAATGAAGTGAATACAATAAAAAAGAGAAATCTAAACTCCATGAATATTTGGTGTGAGTTCCCTTTGGAGGAGGAGTCTTGGAAGTGGTAATATGGCCCCCACAAAGCCCTGATCCAGTCTGTCTGGGATGATATGAAGAGACAGAAGGATTGGAGTAAGCCTATGTTCACAGAGGATCTGGGCTTAATTCTTATAATATATGTTCATGTTCTCTCTTATACTGTATGCAGTTGGACTATTAGTTTCTAGTGTAGTAATTTCTAAGCTCGTGTTCTCACTGTGAGCTGTTTTTGTACACGTGTCCAACTTGTTTCCCTTTAAATACAATACATAAATGAACAAAAAAAATATAGCACGTCCAACATCTGTGTAAGATCCTACACAATAGCACTTTAAACAGGTCTTATCTTCTTCGAATATCTTCCCATTTTATGTGCTTTATTTAATTCCTATTCACCTATTTATCTCAACTGTTTCTTTTTGTATCAACCATTATCCCATCTCTATTGAAATACACTTCTAAGCACCTGTTCTGACTTCATTTCTGCCTCTATATTTATATTCTTTTGATGTGTTTTAAGCTTCTGTTCCATGTAACTTGAGTCTTTTGTTCATTTTTTTTATTTTTTTACAATGAACCTTATTCTTTTTTGTGCTTTTCACTTTTCCTGATGTATATCAACATTCCTGAGCTATTTCACTTTCAAATAAATCCCATGGCTGGAATGGGTAGAGGGAAAGCATATAGTGCATATTTTAGCAATCTTCACCATGAACTATACACAGTAATAAAATAGATGGCTTTTTTCATATTTTTTATGCTGTACGTGAATTATAACCTCCTATGACTTAGAAAATGTTTCCAAGTTTCCAATTTGGAAAAATCATAATTTAAGCATGTGTGTCCCTTTAAATATTAGAATCCCAGTAGTGAAAAATATTAGAACCTGGGGAAATAATGTAGAAAGGATGAACTGAGGTCTATATTTCAACAAACCTTTGCCCTTATTCAAGGATTTTTTTTTTTAAATAAATGCAGTACAAACCTGATCTTAGAAGTGATCAATTTTGCAAAATTGTAGCCAAAGTTAGCATTTTTTTTGTAAACCACATGGAAACAATATGAAATCTGTTGACATAAAGGTAACCTAACCGTAGAGGAGTTAGGATGAATAGTTTGGCATATCTTGGTACATCTTAGAATCTTTTTTTCCTCTTTTCATGTCTAAAATCTACAGAAATGTGCAAAACATTTAGAAAAATACTGCAAAGTATGAATGTCTTCAGAAATAGAAGGGTTAATGGTTTATCTTTGTCAATTAACAAAATGCAAAGTGAGAGAAGAAAACAGAAACGTAAATCCCACCAATATTTGGTGTGACCTTTGCCCTTTGGAGGAGGAGTCCTGGAAGTGATGATCCGGCCCCCACAGATATAGCCCTGATCTCATCATCATCCAGTCTGTCTGGGATGACATGAAGAGACAGATGGATTGGAGAAAGCAACATCCACAGAAGATCTGTGCTTAGTTCTCCAAGATGGCGGCGGGAACAACCTCCCTGCCCAGTTCTGCCAAATACTGTCTGCAAGTACCGAGAAGAACTGATGGAAGGCAAAGAGCAAAGGTCACACCGAATATTGATGGGATTTACATTTCTCTTTTCTGGCACATTTTCTGATCTGCAAACTCATAATCTAAGTATTTTAAAGTAGATCTTTTTGACACAAAATACTATGGTATAATAAATGCAGCAAATATAAAATGAGTCAAGTCTGATTCTAAAGAGCTTACATTAAGCACAATTGTATCAATAAATCTGCCCCAATGTGATCTTGCAAAACATTTTTTACTCTTATTTGCAAATTTTACAGCAGAAAAATGAGATGATAAAACTTCAGATATACTGTTTAGTATTTTAGGGCAGTTTTGCTGTGATTTTTGAAAAAAGCAACATAAACAAAACTGAGTGACCTGTAATGGCTTTTTGCAAGTGTAAGGGAGTTTCTTAGGGAGTTTAGAGTATAAGTATACTGCAGAGTGCATTGAGGGATTAATTCTGGCTGGCTGCTATCAACAGCTACTCACTATGGTAAATCTACTCTACGCTCCCTTTGTATGGAAGGTGAACATGCCCTGGGTAACAGTACAGGTAACACGTCCCTATGACCATCCCTGAATACTACCAAGATATTAAATAAATACTGTACCTAAACTTTAATGATAGATTTTTTTAAATCAATAGTGCAAGTGATAGTAGTAAACCTTCCACTATGTTTTATTAAAGAAAAATACTTCTTTCTCCTGTTATTTGTCCCCTTTACCCGCCCTGATCATGGTTCTTTAATACAGAACGCTGTTCAAATCTGTAATCTATACACAAACTATAGCTCAGACCACTGAAAGGAAGGGAGGAGCCCGAGACAAGGCTAATGCTTCTAGCGAGGGATTTCTCTCTCAGAGCTGAATAATATTACACCTGATAATCCAGTTTGGTGATGAGATCAATCACTCACTAGAAGCTTTAGTTGAGTCTCCTTATCTCTCTGCCCTCTGTCTGCACTTTCTGCTCTATACAGATTTCAATGGGCTATAGCTATAATCTTTGTATGGACTCCAGAGTATGGATTTGAACAATGTATTCAGAAACAGTGATCACTGCAGGGGAAGAAAAGGAGAAAGAAGCATTGTTTTATAAACATATTACAAAGTTTACAATTATCACCTTCAGTATAGAGTTATTAAATTTATCATTAAAGTTTAGGTACACGTTGAGTACTTCTCAAATCATAATTTTGGTGGCCTATCCTTAGAATCAGATTGGTTGAGGTTTGACCTTTAAGACCCTACAGATCAGCTCTTTAAAGAAATAGGGCAAAGCTACAATACCCAGAAAAATCACTACTAAGTACAAGGCTCTGTACATATGGACCAGTCTAATCAATGAAGAGGCCATAGCGCCCCCCCCTGCCCATGATATGATACTGATGACCGATAAGGATACACAATCAATAGTGAGCTCGAAGTCACCCTTTAATACAATGGGAGGAATTTATCAAGACCGCCATTTTATACACCGGTCTTCATAATCTCTGTGCCACCAGCAGATATGTCTGTTGTGACGAGACACGTAAAATAGGAGCATCCTCCGATGAGATGTGCGCCTACATTGAAATCCAGATCATAGATTTCAGGCCTATAATGTCACTTATAAATCAATAAATAACATTTACCCTCTTACATTTAAAGGGGTTCTTCAGGATTGATAAAATTTGGTTGCTTTTTTGAAATAGCGTCACTCTTGTCCAAAGGTTGCGTCTGGTATTGCAGCTCATCTCTATACCAGACACAACCAACAAACAAGATGGGAATTCTGGAGAACCCGTCTGAGAATGATTGGAATATATGCCAATAGTTTTGCTATAAAATAACACCAAAGTAGTAATTCTTGAGTTACAAATTGTAACTCTTAAAAGTTTTTGGCAAGTCATAAATTCAATTGATCCTCAAAAATGAAAGCAAGTATATTTTCTGCATGACTGTTCCTAGATTCCCATTATTGGTTAAATGAATGATGTATACCGCAAGCACTAAGCGGACTGTAGATCTATCTGCCGTAGCACTCTTCCAGTTAAATTATCCACCGGTCTCTTTTGATGACCACATTGTGCATCTAATCACATAAGAACTGCAAGCAGTGGAATCTAACCAAGACCACCCACGGTTTAACAGGGTGACTTATGTCTGTGGAAGCCTTCGAGATCCTGCAGTTATTGCCTCTAATGTCTACAGAAAACTACACGCGCTGTCTGTGGGCTTGATTTATTAAAGCTAACAAAAAGGTTACTTGATGTAATTTATGTCTGGAAGAGATTGTAATGATGTGCCTAAAATCAACACCGCCAAAGACTTCGGAGATGTCCTAATAATCGCAGCTTTAAGTTAATGATTTTTTTTAACATTACTTGAATATGTGATTCACCCTCCTGCATTACTTTTTTTTGAAGAGCAAACAGTGAAAGTTAAACTATAGAAAAGGTTACAAAACAAAAAAAAAAAAAAAAATACATTTTCGACTTTAACCCTTCATCTCAACGTAGAGTCTATGACTCATTGCCCTGCAACTCTTTAGCTTAGTTAGAAATTATCCGCATGCATTATACATCAAACGGAAGAGCGCGGCTACCTTTGAATAGATCTACAAAGATTTCTCGTTAGTTGTTGCCAGCGTATGTTGTATCGCCGTCCATGGAAATGTGATGATAACACTAATTAACGTGGCTGATGTTTACTTCTTAATTGCTTTAAAATGAGTTTTGTGAAATTTTCATCATCTGGACCAGCATTGCAGGAATGCTCCAAATGTTAGTTCATACACCTGAGCTTACGAGTCGTTTTAACTCCTTTATTGCCATGGTCTTGAGTAAGGGAAATCCAAGCAAACGCTGGAAATACATGGAGTTCACTAGGCCAGCTGTCTTCTATGCCCGCTATACTTAGAGTATAGTTTGGAGGGTAGGTCCATCTCTGTAACCATCTTCCTTATTTCAATTTTTTTTTTTTTCTCAATAAGTCACATGTTCTTGTCAAGTGTCGAATACATATAAAAAATGTGGTGAAAGACATGTACATCCAAATTCTGGTGCATGTAGTTTAGTAAGTCTCCCCTAAAGTTTTTTAGGAAAATATTAAGTATGACATTTTTTATTCATTTATATCCCTGCTCATTCTATTCTTTGGAGTCCAGTAGGTGGTCCTAGTCATTGACAACATTCCTTATAGTGTGAACCACTGAAGAAAGAGCAGGGATAAAAGTGAACAAAAAATGTTCTACAGATGACTTTCCATCAGAACTATAATAATCTGCTCAGCTTCTCTTACTCTATAACATGCCGCATGCAGGGATGTCGGAGGATATATACTTTGCCTTCTCCTGCTAATTTGGACCTGATGAAGGGACCTGGGCTTTCCCGAAATGCATTGTCCTTATAAGTTGTATTCCAACTTGACGTACCCTTTGTCCTACTCATTGGTGACGTGATACTATCCTCTTTCTTATGGTTGCTCCTACCTAATGTACTTAACTGTGTATTCATTGGGTACTATAAGATGCCACAGCCAATAACCAATATTGACTTCTGTAGACAGTATTGTGCCCACTTTAGCCCAATTCTACAAGGTGAGTGCAATATTTGGCACTCTTTCTCCATTGAGTTGTGATATACCCCCCTATCATGAACCATGTTTGCTTATTTTACTGCCTGCAGATTGGACTGTATGTGCCTAATAGGCACCTTTTAACTAAACATAACTAGAGATGAGCGAATCGATTCTGCAGAAGTGGAACTCGATCCGAATTTCAGGAAATCTTTGATTCACCACGATTCCGGATTTCCTGATGCTTCGCGGTAACGAATATTTAGTAAGGACCTTTGTGACATCAGACGGTCACAAGATATTCTCTAGTGATGTGATTGGGTAGGCGTGTCTTTGCTTGTTAGCCGATCCTTCCACAGAAAAACGCCGGCGGGGGGAGGGGAGAGGGAGAAGGAGAGGGAGAGGGAGAGGGAGAGAGGGAGAGGGAGAGGGAGAGAGAGACATGACCGCGGCACCAAGGGCTCCACCATTTTGCCACCCACCCCGGCTCTCTGAAGACCTGAAATAGCTGTTTATTCGCCGCAAAGTAATTTGGGTCGAAGGGAATTTTTGGGAACTCGAATAGAACTGCCGAATCGAACTTTTGATAAATTCGCTCATCTCTAATTATAACATTTACTCACATTGAACCAAGAAAATGAACATCAGAAGTAAGTATTCCTAGGTGGAAAAAGGAAAATTTGATATAACTCCATCATTGGTAAGGTAGCTCCCTATAGAACAATGCCTAATTTTTTAAAAACTTATTTTCATGATTTGTGGTTAAAACCAAGCTGGAATATCGTCTCCAAAAGCAAAAGAGCCCCATTTGCAGGCAGCTGTTTTGGATTTTAGTGCCCTCATCAGTGCGAAGCGGGGTACTGGCTGGCTAGGTGGAAGGTTATAGATGTGGGTAGGAAGGGGTCTCCCTATTTTTAAAGCAGGAGTTATTTGCATATTCTTCTCCCAGAATCCTTAGCAGGGCATGTATCGTCTATAAGTAACAGTACACCAAAAGGTGACCTGAAAAGCCAGACTCCTTAAGAACACATAGTACCCTTTCTGTCCGGACATATGCCCGCTGTATAAGTCTATATCATATATCATCCTGTTATTATTATATTAATGTATTGCCATAAGTATTATGGCAGTTGATGATGTATAGGTTGCTTTCCTGAGAGCAATAATTAACATGTATTACGCACACTAGTCAAGGGAATTTGTATTTTGTAGCAATTCACATTGTTGATTGTGCCGAGAATGCAGATGGTTTATCATTGCTGCCAACATATTTATAATCATTTCCAAGAGCACCTGTCTGTTATGTAGCGCTAAGTATTTTGCACATATGTTTTGGCTTCATTTTTATTCTCCAAATCTTTTTTCATCTTTACCTTTTCAGTGTACGTGTATATCAGTTCTAAAATATTGTATAGAAATAATAAGTGTACCTGTGAAACACAAAGACAGATTGTTCTTACAAAAAATGATTTCACCATTGATAAAGGGCATGGAGGACCTCAGTTATGGAGGAGAGACTAAAGAAATTAAATTTGTTTAGTCTTGAGAGGAGGTGTTTAAGGAGAGACATGATAAACCTATATAAATATATAAAACGGCCCTACAAGAAATATGGGGAAAAGCTGTTCCACACAAAATGCCCTTGAAAGACAAGGGGCACTTCTTTCATCTAGGAAAAAAAAGTCTACTCTCCAGAGGTGACAAAACTTCTTTTTAAGGATTAATTCTGTGGAATAGCCCACCCAGGAATTGTCTCAGAAGCAACAGCACCAAAAAAGGCTTAGATACATTTTTACAGTATTTATGCTAATGGAAATGCACAGAATGCTCATTTCCGTCACTCGTCTCTTCGTTCATGCCATTTGCCATCCCTTGGTTGTACTTGATGGATAGAAGGCTTTTTTTTTCAAACGTACTAATTTTGTAACTTTGTATTTAAGATTAGTCAATGCCTTGAGATCTAGCACGTCCAACCACCGATCTACTAGGAAGAGGAAGAAAGCATAGGTCCCTCTAGACTAAAAATGTGACACTCAGAAATGGCCCTTAGAGAATAAAAGGGGAAAAACGGTAGTACGAGCATTATTAGCAAGCTCCAGCGGTATCTGGTGTATATGCAATGCACAGATTAAGTCCACACCAGTACACTTTACTCCTGGATGTCCCAGGAGCAGGCTTGCAAAAACCTCATGACTACCCCTGAGTCCGATATTATGTTATAGGAAAGGTTCTTTGGAAGGCACAAGGCAGGCATACAGACCAGTGAAAACAGAACAGTTCTTTAGTTATCTACTGTTCTTCTCCATCATAAACTAAATTCCAAACAAATAGGTAAGCACTGGCTGGAGGTCTCCAACCGTACTATATCCTCTGGCATGCTGACCACCTCCTGGTCCTGGTCTTGCACCCCAATAAAAAGTGGTAAATCCTGCACCAGAGAGTATTCTATCTGCCTCTTCACAGCTAAGGCTAGGTTCACATCCGCCTCAGAGTCTGCATTGGATTCTCCTGCATGGAGGACTTTTTCCTCTTTTGGTTTATAGCGATGGACGCCCGACAGATCCCATTATAGCCAATGGGGTCTGTCTGACTCCATGTGTTTTAGCAGTCCGCCTCTCCATTGTTCAGGTCCCGTCCAGTCATGGAAACCACTAAACCACATAAACTTGATGTATTTGTCAATTAAAGTTTAACCTGTTCCAGAACGCCCATAGACATTATACATTTGGGCAGTCCACTTTTAATTCTATAATTCTAATTCTATCCTGCAGAAAGAAGCTGGATCTTCCAGAGAGAAGGCAAGGGCAGTTTACAACCATGTTCCCTCTTTTTTTTGTTTACATTTTCTCGGATATTACAAAAAAAATGGAAAAATAAGAAGTAACAAAAAATCCCTATTTATTGCCGAAAAAGACAACATTTAAATAATCCAAACAAAAAAAAAATATATATATATTATATTTTATATATATATATATATATATATATATATATATATATATATATATATTTTATAGCACTCAAAACTGCATGTATGAAAAAAGCAAAACTCTGTGAAAACTAAAATCTGTGTCGGTTTCAAAAATTTTGCCCATGACTGCATATATAACAGAGCTCAGGGTTTCTCCCATATCATAACATGCATAGTATTGAATTTTTGGATCCTAAAATCAGTGTGATAAAAATAAGAGATTTACCTTACATCTGTATTTATACCTTGATAATGTTGATTTTTCTTCATCCTTTTGACCGTGTAGTGAATAGAGAATCTTCTCATCCTACCTACAGTATTATAATTGGCATTTAATACAAGATAAGTACCAGACATACCAAACCTATAATCATCCATTTTAGAAAACCCATTAACCAATCAAGATTGCGTTAAAAGAAAATCACATCACATCTGCAGCCAAATCAGATTTTCCCGGTGCCGATTGAAAATGAAGGTTTTTCTGCTTAGACTGAAGGGCGATGAAATAAATTACCATCTATTAATTCTAAAATGTCATATTTAGCCCATGACACAAACATTAACTATGAGATCAAAGTTGGAATTTGATATCACTTGCAGAAAGAATGATGTATAAAGCAATCATTCTAAATGTGAAAAAAAAAAAAAAAAAATTGTTGCCTATTATCACAGTCAGCGGATCACAGTTGGATTTTTTTTCTTTCCTCTGCGTACTCCCGCTACAGCAATACAATACGGAATACTTTGAACATTTACCCTGGCTATACAAATTTAGACGATGGTGAGAAATATGGACATTCAATTATCCCAACACGTTTTTTAACTTCAAGATAATTGGCTAAATTGCATGAAAATGGCATTTAACAAATGTCACAGCCCTTGTTAAATATAATGAGCTGCAGTGGTAGCATTGTGTTTCTCAGCGATGGTACGGTACTTACACCATTTCAGGTTTATTTCAATGCGCCAACTAGTAAATAATTCTACGACTGATTTTTGCCTTCTATGTTGGATGTATTTAATCCAAGGACATCATTGGTCTGTGGCACAGTTTGAGCCTCTACCTTCAAAGACTCGTCCTCGTCTTTCTCCTGCTAATTATGGCCGGTGAAGAAGTCTTTTTTTTTTTTTTTTTTTTTTTGTAAATACAAATTAATTATCAGCAATGGAGTCCAAGAAATACATTCCCTTTGCACGTTTGACACCATGGCTGAAAAGTGATTGGAATTTGTGGTTTCTATTACCAATATGGTGGAATGATTATTAATAAAAGATACAGATACAGCGCCATTCTTGTTTATGGGCTATGTCTAGTGTTGCAATCCACCGGTTTGTGGGGGTTAACAGTTATGGCCCCACATTGCAGAAAAGCAGCTTTTTTTTTGCTGAAGATTTTGCTGCGGTTCTCTGGGTTTTGATTTTGATTTCTGGGAGTTCTGGATTCACAAAAACTGGTGATGTCCCGTGCCCAGAAAAGGATCTTGTATTAGTCCCTGCCACGTCAGTGGACATGGAAATATGCACGGTCAAGGGACACATCTGCAGAACAGGAGACTGGAGCAAATTGCAAAGTGGAAGTAAATTTCAAAGCTGGAGGAGGGGGCATGGGGAAAAAGGTATTTTATTATGGTTTTATCCTGGACAACCCCTTTGAGACTAAGGCCCCACGTTGCGGAAAAACTGCTTTTTGTTGCAAATTTTGTTGCATTTTTTTTTTAGCCAAAGCCAGGAGTGGACTGAGCAGAAGGGAGAAGTATAAGAACTTCCTATATATTTTCCATTCCTTTTGTGACCACTCTTGGCTTTGGCTCAAAAAAATGCAGCAAAATCTGCAACAAAAAAAAGATGCTTTTTAGCAACGTGGGGCTTCAGCCTAAAGGGTTTTTCTGGGACCTGAATGTCTAATAGGTGGGTTCGGTACAATACAGTGTATGGAGCTGGAAGCAGATTATAGTAGCAAAGCTGCACTATTGGTAATAGAAACCACAAATCCCAGTCACTTACTGGCCATTGTGTCCTATGTTAAGTAAGGAAGGGTATGTATTTCTTGGTATGGGATCAGAGCTGCATTATCTCCGTATAACCTGTATACATAGTACTGAGCCATCTACTTCTGTCTCTGTACATTATATAATAGCAGACTTGGCAGTAGTTCTAAATGGCTGATGGGTAAGGGATTGGATTTCTACCAACCACAGATCAGGTGCTGATGGCCTACCATCTTGGGGCCTTGGCCTTAAAGACGTTTTCTTGTGATTTTTTTTTTCCCCTTAAAATATAAGCAGCCTGGCGTAAGCAAACAAAAAACAGTAATCACTACCCCACTGATCCCTTTGCTTTACTTACCCTTTAGTTTCCCATTGCTTTCTACTTCCCACTGATGTCTTGACACAGGAAATGCCTACTTAGTCTATCATTGGCTGCAGCAGAGACCTGACTTGTGCTGTGGTTGGCTGAACTGCATTTCCTCTGTTGAGGAAGACCAGAAAACAGAGATCAGTACCTCCATTATCAAGATATTGTTGTTAGTGATCACACTCCCTGGTGTTCAAGCCATCTAGGAGGTCTAAAAATAAAAAATAAAAATTACAGTATATATATATAAAAAATACACATTAGGTATCCCTGCATCTGGAAATGCCCTATCTACAAACTTATAAAAGGTATTTTTCCCATACGGTAAATGAGTAGTGGAAAAAAAAAAAAAAAAAAAAAAAAAAAAAAACACACAACACACCACGCACGAAAGAGCCAAACCAACATTTTTTTTACCATTTCGCCTTCCATAAAAAGTTTCATTAAAAGCGATCAAAACATCAGACATTCCCAAAATGGTATAAATAAGAAGTAGATCTGGCCCTGCAAAAAGATCACATTATGCAGCGCTATATGTGAAAAAAAAAAAAAAAAAAAAAAAAAAGTTACGGGAGTCAGAATATGCTAACTTCAAGAATTTTTTTTTTCAAAGTTATAGATTTTTTTTTTTTTTTTTAAGAGGTTAAAACATACCAAAAACTATATAAATGTGTTATCTCAGTAATCGTCCTGACCCACGGAATTCAGGTAACATGTAAATTTGGCTGCAGAATGAACACTGTAAAATCAAAGCCTGTAAGAAAATTGCACAAATGCAGTTTTTCTTTAATTCCACTCCATTCTGAATTTTATTCCTTCTTCCCAGTACATCGTACCAAATATTAAATGATACCTTTATGAAGTACAATTTGTCCTACAAAAATTAAGCCATCATCGAAAAAACGGCTGTGGAGGGAAGGGATTAATAAAAGTTAATCAATAAGTTGAATCTTTTAAAAGTGAACCAGTCAGGGCAGTTTAGTTTCCCAGATCACCTTATAATGCAATCTAGGGTTGCACTAATAAAGTTGTTTTTTTTTTTTTTGTTTTTTTTAGGAGTTTCATGGGACTCATCTCTGATGCTCCTGGTGCTTGCACTATCCTTAAGTGAAGTCAGAGATGTACACCCTGACTTCACTGCGCATGCGCCCATGGTCTAGCACATGCGCACTCAAGCCAAGATGCACTCCTCAGGCTTCATTGAAGAACTGTTAGGAGTACAGCTGATTAGTTTTCAACATACCGACAGGTTCCCTTTAATTTTGTTGATTGTATAATCTGACAAAAAAAACACGCCCTTATATGGCTAGACGAAAAGGGTAATAAAAAAGTTATGGATCTCTGAAGGATAAAAAAAAAAAAAAAAAAAAAAAAAAAAAAATCCACATCATAAAGACCAAAACTGTCTGCGGTGGAAAGGCATTAATACTGTTTCATATCATATTGATATTTTCCTAGATTAATATAATTAGGGATTATAAACTGTTAATAACATTTCCATGCACATCACTTCTACAATATCCAATCCAACTTGAGCCTGAGCAGTTTTTTTTTTCAGCTTTGTGAAAGGTAAAGATAGCAACAGTTGACTGGGGAAATTAATGTAATTAAATATTTCTTTACACAAGTGATTAGGGTCCTCTTAGACCATCCCTGTGGACATGCCCTTTAAATTTTTAATTGTATTTAATTATAATGTAATCATGGAGAGGTTTTACAAGCTTCATTTTCAGTCTTCATAATAATTTTCTTAAGAAGATGCATTATCTCATCAACATAAATTGTGTTATGAATACTAGCCGCTTCAAATAATATATCGGTGCTGGATAGGTTAAGATGGAACACTTGTAAACGTGCGGTGAAACAAAATACTCAGATATAAATCACACCTTACACTTGAAGAAGATATGACAACTGGAAGAACGTGTTAAGGTTGCAGCTTAGTTGGAGAGAGCCCTTAATAAGCCATTTACTTTCGGTCTAGGATCTTACAAATGTGTTGCTGACATCCATCTAAAAATCTTAAAGGGGTTTCCAGGATTAAAGGGGTTCCCCCCCCTTTCCTCTCTCAGCAGTTTGCTTGCTGTCTCTTCTCAATTCCTGTATTCTTCAACAAGCTGGTGGGTGGCTCTTACTGTTTGATGGACAGGACACTATGAAGTACCTCACTAGATATATACATTGCCTTTACCAGAAAAGATTATTATGATGACTATAAATCTATAATAATACTGATCAAATATGTACATGATATTACATTACACAGGTTTGGAGAGAGAAAATTTTACATCCAGAATAGACAATGGACTTGCAGTAAACTCAGTGTTATCTGTGCTTACATAGAGAGATATTAACACTGTCTGAACCTTTATCAGCAAACTGCAATTAGCTGACCTGATTGCCCAGAACCCAACAGCAGAAGATAACAGAGAGCTCAGCCCCCCTCCTCTCCAGAGAGCAGAGTCATCTATCCTGGATCCAAGGAACAGGCTATGTGAGGCCTAAGGTTTTTATGGTCTATCCTTAGGATAGGCCGTAAATATCTGATTGGTGTAGGGCTGACAGAGAGCCCCTGCACTGATAGGCTATATGGGGCTTATGTACAGGTCCAAAAGCAGATTGCTCCGATCCTCATATAGAGGCCAGGTGCCGGTATCACAGCTCAGCTCTCATTGAAGTCAATGGCCCTGTACATCGTGCGAGGGCTGCCTGTTGGCCCTCCAACGATCAGGTATTTATGGCCTATCCTAAGCATAGGCATTGAAATGTTAATTTTGGGAAACCCCTTTAAGATCTTGCTCACCATATTTCTGGTACCATGAACACAGTAAGCAACCACTGAAATTTACAACTAGGTACAAGATGTGCCTATCTTTTGTCTTGGCGCGAGATAACCCAAGATAAATGGTATAAGATAACCAGCTTTGATAAAAATAGTTGAGACTGGTACTGCAGTTCAGCTCCTTTGATGACCATGGGACCGAGCTGCAAAACCACTCACAACCTGTGGACACACGGGACGCTATTTTTGAAAGAAAGCAGCTATATATATGGCTGTGTGGTGTTACACTATCATGTTGTGTTATTTCTCATCATGGTGAACTCTTTTCATGGATCCCATAAGTAAATCCTGTTATGAATAACCTTGACTGCACAAGATGCCATTTATTCATTGAATAAGTCTCTTCTCATTTGCCCCACCATGTCAATTTATGTATGTAGACCTTATGTATTCTGACAAATGTCATCATCATCTGACATGTCAGAGAAATCTGATCAATAGGATTCAAGCTGGCAGGATTCCCACTGAACAATTAAAAAAAATAAGTTTTCCAGTAGTTCACATCATTGGCATCATCTTAGGATCAATGTCTGGTGAAGTTCTGACTTCCCAAATGTCCGCTGGTCAGCAAATGTTGCAGCTCTATCACTTGGTGAAGGTATTGGGGGTGAAGCACAAACCATCTCACATTGATAGTCTATCCAAGTGTTACTGTCGCTCTCCAATTGCTGAAAAACTACAACTTTTTGTGGCATGTGGCAAAGGCATGAAAGGAAGCCAAAGGTTGAGAAACACTGGTTTATGCTATGTATAGGCTATAAAAGTCACAAAGAACATGTAGTCTGGTGAAGGTCCACTACTCAGCATGGGGAAGGAAGGAGGACACATCACTCTGAGAAGATATTCCTGAAGTCCTGGGCAAAGAAATGTTCAAGTATAATCGGTTACTGTACACACTGATTTTATTTGACTTGGCTGGGATAAGCTCAACCTGGAAACAGCTAGGAACATCTGGGCAGAACTAGTCAGTAATTGTCAGCCTCCTCTTAGCAAAATTAAATGAATGAAAGATATAGAAATATAAAACCCATCATTATTTAGTGTGACCTTTGCCCTTTGGAGGAGGAGTCCTGGAAGTGATGATCCGGCCCCCACAGATATAGCCCTGATCTCATCTTCATCCAGTCTGTCTGGGATGACATGAAGAGACAGACGGATTGGGGCAAGCAACATCCACAGAAGATCTGTGCTTAGTTCTCCAAGATGGCGGCGGGAACAACCTCCCTGCCCAGTTCTGACAAATCTGTCTGCAAATACTGAGAAGAACTGATGGAAGGCAAAGGGCAAAGGTCACATCACTCAGTAAACCCTCCCACCGGTCTCCAGTGCATAGTAAGAGAATTAATTTAAAAGAATGAAACAAGTTACAGAATTTTTTTTTTTTTTTTTTTTTAATTGTCCCCCGCTCAGCTCCTCCTGCTTTATAACATGACGTCAGCATAAGAGGTTGTCTAGAATATGTATTCCATCTTATGTGGTGTCTTGTAAGTTTATGAATAGTAAAATTTACCCTACAGACCATCTTTCTATCTAAATATTTAAGGCAAACTCTAGTAATCTCTTTTTCTTTAGAAATCCTTTTTTTTGTAATTCTGCTGATTCCTCTAAATTGACGGACTTGAAAATGATAGCGTTAAAATTTTAACAAGTCCACTGGATTATAAATGTAGTCCTTCGGGGTGAAGGTTTATTAGATTGACTTTGTCACTGTTTCCCTCTTTCCTGTGTAGATCGTTTAGCTTAGTGGAACATTCATTAAATGTCATTTATGTTTTATATTAATCATCAAGCCAAAGGGAAACATTATCCTCGCACTTTCTTTAAAACTTGTAAAATTTTAGGAATATCACATAAATGTTCAAGATTTCACCAATTTCGTGTTCCCCTCTGGATTTTTAAGGTCACCTGCAGATTAAGGGAAAGATATGTAACATCTTTCCTCCATCAAATGGTTTTATTCATTGTAGGTCGTGTTCACACTATTGTCATGGCTTCCATTATATAGTTAAAGGGGTTTTCCGGGATTAGAAAGTCATGGCGGCTTCCTTTGTAAAGCAGAACCTCACCGGTCTACAAGTTGTGTGCGGTATTGCAATTCTAACCAATTTATTACACACAATCAAAAGATGGCTACTTTTTTCCAAAAAACAGCCATGTTTTTCTAATCCTGGAAAATAGCTTTGGCTAAGGTCCCACGTTGCGGAAAATTTATTTATTTATTTATTTTTTGGCAGATTTTGCTGCATTTTTTTTCCTTTTTAGTCAAACACAGGAGCAGCTCTTATACTTCTAACTTCTGCTCAATCTACTACTGGCTTTGGATAAAAAAAAAAAAAAAAAAAAAGCAAAAATCTTCAACAAAAAAGGTACTTTTTTGCAACGTGGGGTCTCAGCGTTAAATGGTTTGTCCCAAAATTAAACCTTATGACCTATAAACATTGTTTAATCACTGCTAGAACCTCCACTGATTATTAAAATGGGGTTCCCATGTCTCCTTCTTGCATGGAGTAATGGTCGCCCATGTACACTTCCACTTCAATCAGAGTCTTTATGGCTGAGGGGCATTGTGGAGTGCTGCATTGTTTTATCCAATTCAAACTGAATGGAGCATCAGCATGCATTTAGGGCTGTCTTCCCCTTCAAATGGGGTATATGGGACCCCAGTTCGAATGGAGCAATGGTAACCTATGCATGCTGTCTACAGGACTGAAAAGGATAAGCAATACGGAGACTGCATTTGAATGAAATATTGGTCACACATGCACAAAGCTGATCCATTTAAAATCTATGGTACTGTAGTAAAGAGCTAAGTATCGTAATCAACTATTTCCAGTCGCATAAACATTGAATGGAATGGCAGTCACTGATTAGCTGTTCTCAGCAGTTAATACACAAGGAAATGAGCAGGAAGCAGACAGCACTGTTCTATGTGTAGTGGCCAAACTGAGGTACTGCAGGTCCCATTCAAATAAATGGGAGCTGATCTGCAGTAACCTGTTCTGGCCACTACACATAGAACAGTGCTATCTGCTTCCCCGTCCCATTCTCTTTGTATCAACTATTGAAAACAGCTGATCATGGGGGGGGCAGATGTCAGGTGTCGGCCTCACAATCTGATATCCTTTAAGATAGGTCATCATCATCTTTAGCTGGGAAAAACCCTTTAATTTTTATAAGATGCAAATGTTCACACAGAACATATAGGCCAGGATAAAATGGATCTGTCCCAAGGTAGAAGCGATCAGGCTCTATTGTTCTATAAGAATCTGACGCTACACAAAACAACAAGGTCACTTCTCATTTTAACAAATGATCATCATTAATAACGTTTGTCTCTAAGGCGCGTCGTCCATTAGGGATAGAAATCTGCACAATACATAACTGTTCTCAATCGAAAATGGATAAAGGACATGAAATACAAGTCGTGTCAACAGTACATAAACAAAGGTCATTGTGTCTTCATTAGTTGGGCGTACTCTTCACATGAACATCAAGCTTAATACACTGTAATAAGTCCCCGTGCACTCACTGGCGGCGTGTCAGCAATTATTTATTGTGCTAGATCCTGGGTTTTATGATGGTAATTAATGAAAATAACGGTATTATGTGGCCTATAGTAACCAATACAGCCACTCAAATGTAGAGCTACAGCAAAAGATCTCAACCTTGTGTACAGATGTTCCCACCAGGGATGAGAAAACCATCTCGTAGCAAACCAGATGTTTATGAGATTTCCAAAAATTTGTGTTTTAGCCAAACCTGAGACTTTTGGGGTTCACCATATTGAACCATTCTTTTTCGTGAGTCTCTTCAGACCCCAGAGTATAATTACTGGAGGTCCAGAGAGAAAAAAAAATATATATATAGATCGCATTCACGAACTGAATTCAAGAACTGTAAAGTAGTGGCCTCACACAAAACAGTATTCAGTACCACGACGAGACCATGGACGAGCCATGAAATCACAGCAGAGGAAAGTAAAGAGCCAAACACATTTTGTCCATTCTAGTCAAAACTAGTCATACATTAACAATGACACCTGACTATGGATGAACAATATTTCTGAGAATATTCTTTTAAAGGGAGTCTCTCTCGGCAATGGAGGCAGCAATTCACAAAGGGAAAACACTGTGTGATTCTGGTGACACTAACCTATCTATCTGCAGGGCTGGGGTGATATGCTGGGTCTGATGACACTAACCTATCTATCTGCAGGACTGGGGTGATATGCTGGTTCTGGTGACACTAACCTATCTATCTGCAGGGCTGGGGTGATATTCTGGTTCTGGTGACACTAACCTATCTATCTGCAGGACTGGGGTGATATGCTGGTTCTGGTGACACTAACCTATCTATCTGCAGGGCTGGGGTGATATGCTGGTTCTGGTGACACTAACCTATCTATCTGCAGGGCTGGGGTGATATGCTGGTTCTGGTGACACTAACCTATCTATCTGCAGGACTGGGGTGATGTGCTGGATCTGGAGACAGTAACCTATCTATCTGCAGCGCTGGGGTGATTTGCTGGTTCTGGTGACACTAACCTATCTATCTGCAGGACTGGGGTGATGTGCTGGATCTGGAGACAGTAACCCATCTATCTGCAGCGCTGGGGTGATTTGCTGGTTCTGGTGACACTAACCTATCTATCTGCAGGACTGGGGTGATATGCTGGTTCTGGTGACACTAACCTATCTGCAGGGCTGGGGTGATATTCTGGATCTGGTGACACTAACCTATCTATCTGCAGGGCTGGGGTGATATGCTGGTTCTGGTGACAGTAACCTATCTAGCTGCAGGACTGGGGTGATATGCTGGTTCTGGTGACACTAACCTATCTATCTGCAGGGCTGGGGTGATATGCTGGTGCTGGTGACAGTAACCTATCTATCTGCAGGGCTGGGGTGATATGCTGGTTCTGGTGACACTAACCTATCTATCTGCAGGGCTGGGGTGATATGCTGGTTCTGGTGACACTAACCTATCTATCTGCAGGGCTGGGGTGATATGCTGGTTCTGGTGACAGTAACCTATCTATCTGCAGGGCTGGGGTGATATGCTGGTTCTGGTGACACTAACCTATCTATCTGCAGGGCTGGGGTGATATGCTGGTTCTGGTGACACTAACCTATCTATCTGCAGGGCTGGGGTGATATGCTGGTTCTGGTGACAGTAACCTATCTATCTGCAGGGTTGGGGTGATATGCTGGGTCTGGTGACACTAACCTATCTATCTGCAGGGTTGCGGTGATATGTTGGGTTCTGGTGACACACTCCCTTTAAGAAAAGGGTGTATGTGAATCACAATTTTTTTTTTTTGTACATCTATCAGACAAAAAGTTAGGACACAGCCGACTTCTTGGCTAACAGTCGCTAAAACAATAATTCACTGTTAAATTCTTCATCACTAAACACTGGTTATAGTCAAAATCATCCATTTTCATCAATTTTAGTCAACTGTAGTGGACACATTCTTAAATTTTGCTATTAATCCAGATAATACAGTTTTTTTTCCATTGGTTTATGGTTTATATTTTTTATTACATTTGTTCTCTATTTTAGTGCATTTATTTTGTTGCATTTTGCTGTGCATTATACAAAGTCTCGTGTTTTGGCAATGGGTATAAAACCTTCTCAATTAAACGATAAGAGAGTCATCTTATGCAGACAATATGCATGTTCCATTGGAGAAACTACATTTTGTATTCATGACTTCTACTTAGTTTAATTGAGGTCAAAATACAGAGCTCTCATTTCACAAGACCTGAGACATCAAAGGTCAACGCTCATCTCAATGACGGTTAACAAAACTGTTTTATTTGAAGAAAATAAATAATAAAAGGGATCTTAGAATATTCACCGTAAACTCCCAAAGTCTAATATTGACCGAAAAATCACTAGCGGTTTTTGTTTTTTTTTTACCACGTGTGTCACACACAATACATCCATATCAGCCCGCATCAATGTTGCCAGTGTTGTTTTTGGCTCATAGATGACTCCAATTAAGTTGCTGATAGACAGGTCACAAGATGTAATACAACTGGAAATAGGAAGCGGTTGAGACACATTATGAATCATCTAGAATTCTGAACTAGATAAATAATATATAATTGCCCTTAGGTAAACCAAACATAACATCTATATTGAGATATTGATAGGGAACGAGGTAAGGTAATGATATATTTTTGTATGTAACTTTTGCCCCCTTCCCAAAATTCCATTCCATTTTATTTTACCTGTCCCATTAATTGCTACATTCAGTCATCTTCCTTGGCAGGTTGAACCTCTCTTCATGAACTGCTTCTCCTGATCCTGGTCTGTTGACAGGGCTCCTTCTTCCAGATGTTAACTGAGCTTTGGCTCTCTGTTCCAGCGATCGAGATTTTGGATCAGGACCTAGATAGTTCTCATTAGAGGTATATAGAGGTGTATATAGAGGTGTACGTTTCAACCAAAGCAACCATTTGATTCAAAGACTGGGGATTTCCTTGGGCAACCCAGCGATGCAAGTCTTTAGGTAGGCCCCTCACATAGTGATCCAACATGACTCTGTCCACAGTCTCAGCTGGACTCAAGGCCTCAGGCTGAAGCCATTAATGCACCAGATGTAATAGAGCAAATAACTGGGAACGTGGTGATTGCTTCGCTTCATACCGTCAATCATGAACTCTGCAAGCTTGCACTCCCAAGCGAGCCAGGATCTCAGCTTTTAGCCAGTGATAGTCCTTGGCTTGTTCCTGAGTGTGATGATTCTGCTTAAATATGGCTATAATTCAGAGATGTATTTTGGTCTCTGGGTAGCGTATTTCTCTCTAGTTCCATTTATTCATACTGTACAGCTATAAGCCTAGGTGTATATTGGCAGTAGTAGCAGCACTGGAACAATAGGGCTTTGTATCCATCACAGCAGGGCTCCATTGTATTCCTACACAGCTCTGAGTGATCAAAGAAACATGTATTGTGCAGGGAGATCAGATATGGCTGATAACATTGTATCATTCCACTTGGTCTCAGCTCTTTGCAAAGAATCTGGACTTGAGTGCATGATTCAATCAGACTTGCTGCCGCCGGTGACCTCATTCTGGGAGGTGGCATAAAGGGTATAAAAGATGAGGTAAGAGGCCAGTGGGGGAGTTTTACAGACAGATTACCCCTGAGAGGATACTATGATGAACCTACCACTGAGAATACAGTGCAGAGACTATCATTGAGATGCTACTATGAGGAGATTATGCTATGGAGATTTTGGGCTGAGACTACAAGAGTTTACTGAGAGACTGTGATGAGAGCATGCAGGCTGGAATATACTGTGATGCCACATGCTAGGAGTTAATGCTAAGCCGCCTCCACTGGGTATTCACACATGACAGAGCATGTGTGAGTGTTGGATTATAGAGCCACATCAAGGAGATGCGTGGTAAAGTAATTATTTCAATGTTATTCCCTTTTTATTTTTTATTGTACTGTATCTTGTAACTAGTAACTGTTAATGCTTGTATATATCTGCATATCTGTTCTGAACTGCATGTGTTAGATGTTAATACTGACCCATTTAGGGGTTAATAAATATATAAAATTTAGAAAGCTTGTCTTGTATTTATCTTGTGAACCCAGCACTCACTGGCGGTGAGTGTGGTTTTTATGAAAGAAGACTCAGGTGTGAGCCAAAGCGGTGTTGGCGCACTGAGGATCTTTCACACTGAGTTAAATCAAAATAGGGTTTTTGTGACTTCCCAACCAGATATGGTGAAAAGACATCTGCCCATTCTGTAGCCGGAAGGTTCTTGCTTTCTGTCACTCAAACGTACTTAAATAGTTTTCTACATCATCTTCTGTACCACTGACTGCACAGCCTTCCACACGGCTTTCAGCTCACCACCATTAGAACGTTCTCCTGATACAGTCACTACTTGCTGGACAGGCGCCGCTTCTGTCAATGCTGCATTTTGCCCTATGAGCAGGCGGTTAGTCTCCTCTTGTTTAGTGCGCAACTGTAAAGTGTATGAGCCCCCGGACCCTGCAGCTGTAAAGTGCCTGCATGAGCCCCCGGCCCCCCCCCCCCTGCAGCTGTAAAGTGCCTGCATGAGCCCCCTGCAGCTGTAAAGTGCCTGTATGAGCCCCCCAGCAGCTGTAAAGTGCCTGTCCCATGAGTCCCCTGCAGCTGTAAAGTGCCTGAATGAGCCCCCTGCAGCTGTAAAGTGCCTGAATGAGCCCCCTGCAGCTGTAAAGTGCCTGAATGAGCCCCCTGCAGCTGTAAAGTGCCTGAATGAGCCCCCTGAAGCTGTAAAGTGCCTGAATGAGCCCCCTGCAGCTGTAAAGTGTCTGTATGAGCCCCCTGCAGCTGTAAAGTGCCTGAATGAGCCCCCTGCAGCTGTAAAGTGCCTGAATGAGCCCCCTGCAGCTGTAAAGTGTCTGTATGAGCCCCCTGCAGGTATAAAGTGTCTGTATGAGCCCCCTGCAGGCTGTAAAGTGCCTGAATGAGCCTCCTGCAGATGTAAAGTGCTTGAATGAGCCCCCTGCAGATGTAAAGTGCCTGAATGAGCCCCCTGCAGCTGTAAAGTGTCTGTATGAGCCTCCTGCAGCTGTAAAAGTGTCTATATGAGCCCTCTGCATCTCTTTATATTGAGCCTCCATTGCTCGCTCTTGTCACAGATTGGCCTGCCCCACTCCTCCATTTCAGACTGTTTTCTGCTGCTTTCACAGGACATACAGATGCTAAATCTTTAGTAGGATTTTCAATTTGGTATTTAAGTCTCAAATATCCAGAACAGGCTTCTGGCCCTTTAAATTCCATAAGTGCAGCAACAAAGTCCATGTTGCTATTTTATGCCCAAAGCATCCTCCACCATATTGAAACAACTCAGGGGTCATTTTAGCTCACAGGATCGCCATCTCCAGCACATCAAGAACTTCAGTTTCACATGGCAGTTCAGGTTCAAACTGACCTCAGCAGCTTTATATCTCCAGCCACAGCAAGCAGAGATAGAACAATAGAGATCCATTAACTACACAGCATAGTGTCCCTTACTATCAGGGTGTCAGCCTAGCACCTCAAAATAAAATAACATTCATACCAGAACTTGTAGGTGCAGCTCTCCAGGCCCCTGGCTCAGCCTGTCAGCCATGTTTCAATGATGATCTCCTTCTCTCTCAGCTGACACCTAATGAGGTTCATTAAGCAGCCCAAATCCTGGACTGTCCTGCTATATGGAGTGGACCCTGCTCTTATCTTCTTTCCACTCCAGCAAACCAGCCCTTTGAATAGCTGCACTGACACAACATCCATTTTTTAAAGCATTTTTATTTTGCAGCATTTTTTCCACACTTGCATAAAACTTTTGCACAATATTGTAAATATATATCATGTCAAAGTGCAATAAGAATGCTGATAAAATTATATTCATATTGCTTTTTATAAGGGTTGTCCAAACACTTGCAAAAAAAAAGAAGTAAAACACAACAGAAGTTCTCACCGATCCCTCACATTACTTTTGCCCCAGTGAGTGGTAAATGGCAACGCCCCCATTGCTCCAAAGAGCTCATTTGCATGATTCTGGTGACACCAAATTTATACAGTTTTTGCTATGTGTTAATACCATAAAAAAATAAAACTTTGGAACAAAAATGTATTTACATTGCCACCGTTACTTTGTATACTTCCATCTAGGATGCTCTAGAGCTCACTTTTGCTAGTTTTTATTGATACAATTTGGTGAATTTCCCTTGTTGTAGAAGGCGTCAAACTTTACCGACTGGCAGTCCTGTTCGGTTTGGGCATGTATCACACAGGTCACTGTCTGCAGTGTTCATGTGACCACAAATGAGACATCATCCCTTGCGATCCTTGGCAGGAACTACTGTAGATTGCCAATATCAAAATAGGGGACATTAAAAATTATAAAGTGTAAAGTTTCCAGAACCCCTTTAATTTTTGAAATGACTACCGCACAACCACACTAAATTGTAATGTATAGTATAGATAGCAACAATGCAATTTGCTAAAATAATTCAGTAGCCATTTAAGGGGTTGTGCCATTAAGGACACTTATACCCTATCCACAGGGTAGATGAGTGTCAGATCGCTTGGGGGTTCAACCTCTGGGTCTCACAGCGATCAGGAGAATGGAAGACCAAAAGTTCCCCTAAGGCCGAGGCCCCACGTTGTGGAAACGCAGCTTTTTTGCAGATTTTGCTGCGGTTTTTCGAGCCAAAGCCAGGAGTGGATTGAGCAGAAGGGAGAAGTATAAGAAGCTTCCTAGATATTTCCTACTACTTTTGTAGCCATTCTTGGCTTTGGCTCAAAAAACCACAGCAAACTCTGCAACAAAAAAGTTGCATTTCTGCAATGTGGGGCCTCCTTGTGAATGGAGCACCAGTGCTCTTGCATGACCGGTGCTCCATTCACTACTATGGGGCTACGAGCACTGCCAGAGACTATTATAGTCCTGGCAGCCCCATAGCAGTCAATGGAGCATCGATCATGCAAGAGCACTGGCGCTCCATTCACAAGGAGGCTTTGGGCCCCCAGCAATCTGACACTTATCCCCGATCCTGCGGAGATTGACTATAATGGAGTCCATTGCATGCCTGTTATTTTTTAACTGAAATTGAAGCAAGAAAAAGTTAGTTTTGCAAGACATTTTTGTTCAGTGATTTCCAACAGACTTGGAAATTTTCCGACGGAGGCTCGAAACAGAATCTTAACGCAGATGTAAACCTAGCATTAAAGGGGTTTTCCAGGCAAAAAATGTTTTTTTTGTTTTTTTTAAATGTCTGTTAGTGCTATTAATGGGTTAATAAATGTACCCATATACCTTTAGCAGTGTTTTGAGTGATTTCTCGGTGTCTCTGGGAGCTCCTGGTATCTTCTGCATTTGTTTACATGGTTCAGCTTCCTGCTATGTAACTTCCACACTAACCCCTCTCACCTTACTCCCCTCTCCTTCCTCTCTCCCTCCCATACACCCCCTACCTGTCTCTCTAGCTATTCCACCCACTACTAGCCCTTCCTTACCTACTCAGCCCAACCCCCGACCCCATTATTTAGTTACCTCTCTTACTTCCATGGCTTCTTCCTTGCTGGTTGGCCCCTTGTTCTTTACTGATTCTGCAGGCGCGCGCTCTTCTCCCAGCGCTACTCTGTGCTCTGCAGTGACGATCCACCTCTACTGCGCATGCGTGGGAGCCATCTTGCAGGAAGAAGCCATGAAAGGTAAGTATGATGGAGTGGATGGGGGGGGGGAGTAGTAGTGACGATCCGTTTCCAGAAATGGGGAAACGGATCGTCACCAGATAATCAAAAAATGTCCCTGGGGCGGTCATGTGACTGCCCCACGGATATGGGTAAATATACATTTTTGATTAATTATGTTATTTAGAAAGTAGCAGGGTGTTTAGATTAGTTTAGGGATTTCCATTAATCCCGGACAAACCATTTAAGTGTCAAGTTAAATTTTGCTACATCTGTTATTTCCTTATTTTCTAGATCTATAAGTATAGCCCTTATCTTAATAAAAAAAAGGTAAATAAGCAGCACATGTTTCCCAGCAGTCTGATTAGCAATGACTACTCCTACCTCAGAGGACATTGTGTACAACCTGTGGCTCTTTTCCATGACGTGAAGCCTCCTGCGTTTCATCCATCTTTATTTGTAAGCATCAATAGCAATTAAACACTTTCACAACAAATTCTAGGAAAGCTGTTTTTCTTTCACAGAATTCTGTCTACAGGCGTATCGCAAAACAATTCAGCAGGTAACACTATGTTTGCCAGCGAGAACGCTATTTTCCAACAACTAAACATACTTAAATGTTATGTAAATGTTACGAACCCTTTTGCAAGCATTTTTTTTTATTGCTACAATACGTCTAAAATAAAAATGAACTTTGCAAATTGAATTCAAAACATGTCTTACAGTTTTGGGTATGCAGGTCTATCCTGACAAATGCGATTCCATGGAAAACAAGTGCATAGAACCCTGCACGTAGTCTAATTCTGCAGTCATGTGTCATTAGCAAGAGGAGGAAGCAGAGAGACAAAAGTAACAGATAACTGCAGGATCAGACTACACAGGGTTTGCTTGTAGTCTGAAATCAAGAGACATTAGTCTGCAGAGCAGCTGTATACACAAAATGGCAGGATATTGGAACCTAATAATAGGACAGGCAGCATGTTGGCTCAGTGGTTAGCACTGTAGCCTTGCAGCACTGAAGTCCTGGGTTCGAATCCTGCCAAGGACAACATCTACAAGGAGTTTGTATGTTCTCCCCGTGTTTGCATGGGTTTCCTCCTGGTACTCTGGTTTCCTCCCACACTCCAAAGACATACTGAATGTAGAATGTAGAATGTAGATTGTGAGCCCTATATGGGACAGTGACTGTCAATGTCTTTAAAGCGCTGCAGAATATGATGGTGCTATATAAGTAACCATAATAAATAATAATAATACGTTCTGACAATTTGGGGAACAGGGTTGCTGTCTTCAGGGTAAGATAGTTGGTACTTGGTATCAGGCCCCCCAATGTTAATGTATTGTTTGCAGTACTGGTCTCCACTTATTGGAGTCCCCTAAGGCCCAGCTGCCACTACACTCTCTGTGCCTGCTTAGGTTATGGATTAGGTTCAAAGGGGTCTTCCAGGCCCCCAGTAACAGCGTAGGTCATCAGCATCTGATCAGTGGGGACCTTTCAGCTGATCAGCTGCCTCCTGGTACCAAAAGCTATAGTGCTGAATGGAGTCGGAAGCAAATTTGTTCCTATTCAAGCAACAGGACCAGGTGGGCAGCTCTGTCCACTATGGAGTGGTGGCTCTGGGGTACTGCAGCTCTGGTCATATTACTTGAATAGTAGCAGAACTGCTTCCTCCTCCTCTAGCCCTATATCTTCTCATTTAGGGTATGGGTGTCAAACTCCTACCAAAGAGATACTAATGTCCCAGGCCTTGGCACAGTTTGTTGTTCCCCAGGTTGGATTCATCTTATCTAAAGAGCACCTCTCATGTCCTCAAAGAAGTAAAATGGCTGCATACCTTTATCAGGTTTTAGACTGCACTTAAAGCCACGCTCCAGCATTTTTTTTAGGTATGCAAGGTGTTCATAGAATAGAAGGACCTTAAATTGTGAGGATGATGTCACCGCAGGCCCTTGAAGCCCTCAACAACTGCTGCCAACACTGAGTAAGGGGAAGGGAGCATGGTGTCCTGTCTGTGAGAAAGTGGGGCTGTAGGGAACATATTATGGCAGAAGAGGAGTAGGGAGCCATTTTGACAGAGGAAGTAGGGCAGAAGTACAGTAAAGCGGAACTTTGATGAATCTGAGGTCACACGATTGTTCTCAGTAGTATCTGCAGGCAGTAGACTTCCTGGTTGGACAACAACCCATGGTAATAAAAACAGGTCACACTGTGATCATGTGACTTATTGAAGAAGGTGAAAAGCAGAATAAGGAAAGGCACTAAGAGTAGACAACTATTACTATTGCGTGGATGGTTTTCTAAGCAAGATAAGGAGTCAAAAAATAATTGGTGTGTCCCCTTAAACTCTAGAGAAATGCCTCTTTTACTGCGGCACACACCATGGTTGCTTGAAATATGCCATTTTAGGGGCAGAAATATGGCACTATATATATGACAAACACATACCTGTTCTTCACGGTGTTCTAAAATTCACAACAAATCAATCAAGTTATTTCTATATGTGCGAAAATCAGATCTATTTTTAGATAAAATTTATCTTAATAATTAGGAGAGCACGAGAGCAATGACTGACAAACGTCACATCCACTTACACATTCTTAAAATAGCGTCTGATTGTACTCGGGCTTCTATTTATATAGTATTTATACCAGCTCATGATCTTTTTAATTGTCACGCCTATAAATACATGAATGAAGTTTAATGTCTCATTGTTAACGATTTAATCTGCTAGAAGAAACGGCAATGGTTATTTTAAGTCTTTGTCATGTCAGGCAAAGATAAATTGTCATTAACGTACCCTTCTGTCTTCGTTGGAAATGAATAAGACATGATCTTAATTTGAAATAATGGGGTTGAGGTCGACAATGTGTCCTGGGTCCTCATTGTGGTCAGAGGGGTCCAATTATTTGTTTAAAGTTTGATACAGTGATATAAGTTGTTACAGAATGTCATTGTAACTGTTCTTTCCTGACTGCTCCTTCCTCGACACCTCCAGAGACCCTAAATACCAAGAGTCGGCCATATAATTAACCCTGGCAAAAATAGCAGCTCAAAAGGGTAAAATTATTACTATGTGGGGGCACCAACAGAGGATGAGAATGATGGGAAGCTTGTTAAAAAGTGAAGAAGTCGTCATGGTGGTCTGGACTAGATAGAGAAGGAAAGGAAAATGCATAGGATGCTAAAATGTACAGATGGAACGAGCTGAGCTTTTGCACCAGGCCCCCGTGAGCTTTCAGTTACGCCCCTGGTTGGATCCATTTTTATAACTGATATGTTTTTTTCTTTTTAATTATTAGAACCTAATGTAAAGTAATGTGTGCTGAGTGTCTTCCCCATTCAATAGTCTCCAACAAAGTATTTCGATGACGTTCTACAACTCTTCAATGAAAAGAAATAGGACCGTGTTCCAATCGAAATGTTACAATTCAATGAAATTATTATTATGTCAGGATCGGAATATTTCAGTTCACCTATTTACTATATCTAAAACATCTTTTAAAATGGCATTTTTCCTATTTTGCTATTTAAGCCTGAATGCGAGTTCCGGATTATCTATTCAAGACATCATTTATTTAGTTTCCATAAAAATGTATCCATTCATTAAGTAGAGAATGAGTCAGAGCGTAACTTTATTCATATTTAATATGAACAAAAATGGGTAAAAGAGGCCTTATATAGAACCTTGTGCCATTTACCATAAGAATAAACTATGCATGTGTCATTTGCATGTCAAAACAGGGCGAGGAAGGAATGTTGTGTTTAGTCTGTAGGCAGTATTCAGCCTCTAACACATTGAAGGCATATACAATACACTATATTCATCGTCAGTAAGATAAACATAGACTACAGAAGAAAGCAGAATACAGATTTAAAGCAAAAAAAAAATTGTAGGAAGTGTAAGTTATTTACAAGGCATTTAAAATAGACTTAGCTTTATATATAGACCACTACAGAATTGTCCTTCTTCCAAAGTTTGGAGAACTTCAACAGAAGATTAAGAACAAAATAGAAGGTCAAGTTTAATAAGCTCATATTCAAACAGGGCAACATCTTAAAGGGGCATTCTAGCAGCTAAAAAGTTTTTAAACTGCAAGGGTTAGACTCAGGGCTGTAAAGTCAGAGTCATGGAATAGGAGTCAGGGTCAATTCTGGGCGCAGTCGGAGTTGGAAAAAAAGTTGACAACTTCAAAATAAAATGAGGAATTATGTGTCATTATATTATATAATTATTAAAATTGTTATACAATTATTAACATTTACAATCACCAGCAGTTTAATGACTTAGAGGATCTTTACTGCTTTTCCCTGACCATGGATGTCAACCATTTATGAAGGAGTTGGAGTCAGAGTCGGAGCAGAAGCCAGAATCGGACTGTGGGAAATAGAGTAGTCGGAGTTGGTGGCTTGGTGTACTGACTCCACAGTCATGGTTATACTAATAAATGAAGCAATACTCACTGTTCCCTGCTTATCTGATTCCTAAGCTGCCAAGGGTCGCTGCAGGTTTTCATTTCTTGTTCCCCAAAAATTACAGGAAGTGACTGCTTAGCCCATTACAAGCCACTTTGAGTAACATTTCTAGTGAGGCGAGAGGGACTAAGGAATAGACCAGAGGAGGAATGTGGAAGCATCAGAGCGGGAGCCGCGGAGATCTTTGACTTGTTTTTTTATTTGTTTCCCAAAATGGGTTGGGCAGGTGTTTGGCATAGGCGCCACGTTCAGCATCATTTACACAACTTTTGCAGCATAACTAGTGACAGAAATCTTTGCCAATTATGAGCTGATATAGATGTTTCTTGAAGCGCAGACCTCATCATGAATCCTCTGCCAACGAAGGGGACATGAAGACTTGCATACAATAAGCCACTGTTTATGAATTCCTACCATTGGCTTTTGAATGTCCCAAAAACTTTGTTGAGAGTATGACATTATTGTACAGTGCTGCGGAATATGTTGCCGCTATATAAATAAAAGGTATTATTATTATTATTATGATATGAGCATGCTCTGTCCCGGAAAGAAGGAGGGGGGAGGAGCTGAACTGTTTCCACTATTTACTATCCTGTGTTATCTGCTCCCACTTTATGATAGAGGACATGTAAATAAAAAATAACCTTTTTTTGCAAAAACATAATTAATTTAGAGAATTACGCCAGCATTTATTATTTATATAGCACAGCAAGCAAATAATATTATTCAAAAATAATATAGAGGTTCTTGTATATACTGTACCTTGGTCATACTTGAATGATGTGCCATTTATGAGTCCTTCATCCCCACTGTTTCTCCAAGGCACTATTTCCCATCATGCCTTTGGCTTGCCAGAGACAAAAAAGTTAGAATCTTATCAAATTGCTCTTGCTTTTGAGAAGGGAAACAAATGGATCATAGATGGGTGACATGGAACTGCTGCCCCCTAACTCACACTGCAGAATCTCACTGAATTCTACATAATGTAGCTTCAGCTGGCCTTCCCTGCCTCCTGCTTCTGATATGTTTCTCCCTGTCACTTCTTACAAGCAGTATTTGGGAGAAGGGGACAGTGTGAATCTGAATCTCCCAGAAATACACTGGAGATTCTGCACACAGCACTCACATACTGTATAATATAGAGATGGTTACTGTAGTATGAGTTGGAGGGGGGTTATACATTTTCAGATTATCATTGTATTTACCTATTACTCTACCTTGTATTGGGCACACATATCTTCAACAGCACTCTTTATATTTGGGTATACAACAGCATACAACAGAATAAGAGGGGCGGATCTAGGTGGAAAGAGAATGGGTCTGAGAGTTGAAAATTTAACAAGCAGTGATGCAATCCTCCTGTTTACAGGAAGGCAGCTACATATAAGGGCACTGATATCCTGTCTGGTGGTCAGACTGACGATCACATGATCACATAATGAAAGGGTTCAATATATATGGATGTAACTGATCTGTCATAAAACAAATCATGTTAATAGACTATTGGTAGTGAATTGGTGGTGTTAAAAAAAAAAGGAATGTTAAAATGCCCCCTAAGGGTTTATTATGACCGTATGTGGAGCACAATGTATACATTTAAAAAAAAAAATTAAGATAAAAAACTTCCAAAAAAGCACCTACATAAAAATGGAGCGAAAACTACTTGAAAAACATTTGAGTAATACTTATTAACAAAAAGAAAACCATGCAAAAATGAAAATGGTATCATAAACATAAATCCCTATGCAAAAATTATTTCTAAGAACCCAATAATAAAAATAATCCAAACAAAAAAAATTATAGCCTTTAAAACCACATGTATGAAAAACCCAAAAGTGGTAAAAACATGATATAAACAATAAATCGTTTTCTGACGAGCGTTTTCGTGAATCTACATATGATACATAGAATCACCCTTTCCATTGTGAAGAAATCTCGAGTCTTTGAAACATCTACAGTGTCCCTTAGTGGCAAATCTGTCATGAAAGCCACTAAAATCCTAATTGATGGAATGGTGAGGGACAGGATGAGCCATATTATAGGACTTTCATTGAAATGTCCCTTTTTTAGGATACAAGCGGATATCAGTAACACTATCCAACACCCTAATATCATTCATGTTACTAAATGACTTGGGAATGATCCACTTCCATGCAGGTCTTGCCTATTTCTGCCTCATTTCCTCACTTAATGGCTTCTCAATCATGTAATATATTTATTTTTAATATTACATTCAGCAAATGACTCACTCCCTGCTTTCTCCAACACCTTTCTGCGAGGTCTCGGAAACAATAAGGCGATTTGTAATTTACATGCACATCTTCTATAGACTCATGTATGCTAACCTTTTCTTTAAATATCTTTTAATTAGGACATGGAAATTCAATCGCATATTAGTACCGCAAGAAGCTATTGAGATTCAACACGCAAAAAGCCAATATTTGGGTTTCGGAGAGGGAGCCCTGACAATGTATGACTAAGGAATAAATACAGAAAATCAGCTGAACAAAAATGAAGAATTGAGATTTGTGAATTGCACTTTGCTTAGGATCTGCAGTAATATCTACAAAGATATGTGAAAGTGAATGCAAAAAAACCTACCTAACCACTACCAAGCATCTGACAACTTTCTAAGTATCTCCGGTGCACCCCAACAACCCTATCTAGCATCTGAAAGCTCCCTATTTATGTCCAGTGCACCCCCACACAACTAACCAGAATTCCACAGTTTCTCATGTACCTCCAGTGCACCCCAAGTCCAAGACCACTACAAAGCATTCCGAAGCTCCACAATTACTGTATAACTCCACACCATTACCAAGCATCACACAGCACCTCAAGAACCTCAATCCCAGGGCTCCCCAAGCATCTCCAGTGTTACACACCTTCTTCCTACATGTTTATCTATCCTACTTTACAATGCTTCTCCTGCTTGAGACCTTTGTCATGTGATGTCATCAGAAGTCTTGTACCTTGCACCTCTCCCAGTTGGAATTTGCTATAATTTCCACTAGAGCTTCAGGACATTACTGGTTTAGTTTTGCATTCTTCTGCATTTTTCCTACACAATAGTGCTTCGGGACATCCAGCTGTGCAGGGAACTTTAAAACAAAGAAGAGCTTCAGAACAAGGAAATCCTGGAAGTGATGATATGCTCGCCACAGATACAGCCATGATCTCAACATTATCCAGTCCATCTCGGATGACGTGAAGAGACAGATGGATTGGAGCAAGCAACATCCACAGAAGATCTGTGCTTAGTTCTCCAAGATTGCAGTGACTGCCTCAAAAGGTTGTGCAACAAAATATTAAGTTAAGGGAACCCTCATTTCTGTCCAGGCCTGTTTCATGAGTTTTCAGAGTTTTAAAAAATTCTGCTGAAGCCTGGTTGGAAAGCAATGTCTGACTTTCATTTGTTCATTTTCATAGTATTTTTATATATTATTACTTTTGTCAGATTCAAGTTATTTCTGTGACCATTGTGGGGTTTTCTTTCATTAAACGAGGGGTACCAACAATTTTGTCCACGTGTGTGTATATATACTGTATATATATATTTATATTTAGCTTTAATATAGAGGAGAATTCCAATGCCTTTGGCAGTCAATGGGCGAGAGACACTTTAATAGGTTACATGATATGGATAAATGGCCATATATCATCCTATATCACAATGCCACAGGCTACAACTTGCTAATCTGTCGTTCATAAATGTTCACAAGATTGAGAGATACCCCGCGTATATCTTGCTTCCGTGGTAATTCAACCATTTTCCTTTTTTTGTGCAGTTTATAGTGGGATAAATGGAGTATAGGTGACCATATTTCATCACTTCCACAGTTTTTCTGGACTATTTAGTCATTCTGTCAGCCTGACGAATGTTCATGTAGAAAGAGGGCCTTAGTGCTACAGATGATCAAGGTTGTTCTTGGAAGATAGACGTTACCTTTTATAGTAAAGTCGTTTTTGGAAAAAAAAAAATTCACCATTCTTATTGTTAATGCATTACGTCTGCTAATAAAACAGATTTCTTACTACACATAATACATTGATCTCTATAAATCTTTATACACAGTAAATATGAGCAGAAAATCTTCTTCTCCGTTGATTTCACAAATTGCTACTAAATTGGAGAGTTTATTTTTAAAAAAATGTAAAAAT
Organism: Leptodactylus fallax; assembly: GCA_947044405.1. Classification (NCBI taxonomy): domain Eukaryota; kingdom Metazoa; phylum Chordata; class Amphibia; order Anura; family Leptodactylidae; genus Leptodactylus; species Leptodactylus fallax. The sequence continues at coordinate 3,185,771 of CAMRHE010000204.1, forward strand.
TAAAAATTGTATAAACTGTACTTGTGTTTTGGTGTATTGTTTTGTAATTGCCCTAAAGGGGGGCAAAATGCTACATCTGGAATATGTAATGCACAACGTCCTCATCTGAAGAAGGTCTTATAGATGGTCTGATGACCAGACTGTCAATGAGATGCTGAACAGAACAGTTTCTGTACAATGGATACAATTCGAGATCTGCCCTATGAGATTCGTTTCACGAATATTCACGTGGTTCACTTAATTTTGGACCAATTTTGTTTGGTCCATACTGGAAATGCTACAATTAAACTCTGGGCCCCGGGAGTCTTATGGCCTCTTATGGCTTCCTGCTTGATGCTAGTGGCCCCAGGGAACCACTGATGCTTGTGATTGAGCATGAACAGTCATATGGGGCGAGTCAATGTCAAGATGCTTTGGCACATACATCATGATGCGAATTCATCCCATGTGTCCTCTGAGGCCCAATCACAGACATCAACTGTATGCTGGAGCCACTGACGTCTCCAAAGAGAACAGAAGAGTCAGGAAGATGCCGGGAACCAACACTCGATGGTGCAATGGAGCCCAAGAGTGGTGAGGGAAGGTGGATATAACTGTTTATTACTTTTCTTTCATGTGTGGCAAACCCCAAAATGTTGAGGTTAGATAAAACCCAAAATGTTTGGAAAATTCACAATGAAGCAGGCGTGTTATGAAGCAGTTTGCCCATCTCTAGATACAATAGTTACCAGTAGTTATTCTGTACACTTGAGAGGGAAATTGAAGTCAACTTAAATCCTCCATACACATAAGAAAATCTGCACTTACTTGTATGGGGCCTTCCAACTCTTTCCCAAAAGTTTTCAATGCCTGATCCCTTTATTTACAGTGGAGATACGGATCTGACAGAAGTGTCAGAGGAACAAATGTTTGCCTGATAGGTGTTAAAAGTCCATGAGTGTCATAAAAGTCACAGGCCTGTATAATATAGTATCTGACTGCCGGCATCACAAGATTGAAAGTCCTGCTTGTGTTGAGCTTACAGTGTAAATACAGGCCATAGCAATGTCTTCATTGCCTGTCTGTCTTATGGGTGACTACTTCCAAAAATTGCAGCCCAGACTACCAGTGGTGTCCAATCTGCTGTAGACGTAACAATGACCTCTAAATATCTGCAGGATTTCCTGTGACTGTTACTCAAACCCAAGGATGGCAAGAAGGTTCGGTAGAGGAGATGTTGCCCCAGGCAATTACGATATCAGCTTTTTATTAATTAACTTTTTGCCCATAATTATTTTTACTAGTCAACATAAGTAGAAACACTCTGCATTGGTGGGAAAATGGGCAATAAGGGACATTTTAACCAATGATTGTCCTTCCGACTTCAGGTGCATATTGTGGCAAGACCTATTCTGAAGCTACAGCCTTAGGCACTGTCGTAGTTCTTCTGCTCACACCACAACATCATCTCAGGGGACCAAAACTAAGACCCCGGTGGTATAGTTATACATACAGTTAATAATTCGTACAACACAACATTATTGCTTCAATTTAACAATCATCAGCCAATATTTTTTTTCTATGTAGGGCACTTCCCTGCTTTTTTTTTTTTTTTTAATAAAAAAAATACTAAAATCTGAATTTTATACAAAAGCATGACATTTTTTGATCTCTCCCTCTTACGTTCTGCTACTGGTTTTGGTACAAAAGAAAAGAAAAAACAAAAGAAAATGCACCAAAATGAAATTGAATGTACATTCTTGTAGATTTTCACACTCACATTGCATTTCCCACATACAGCTTTGTGTAACCTCAGGTCAATACTGTCTTGCTGTGTATTCCTATAATGCCTCTAGGATGTAAGGCCATTTATGTATTATTTATAAGCATGGCTCGGTTCACGCAGGGTTCACACCTATATCCAGTGTATAAATCTGTGTCAAAGCATCCAGATATATACTGTAGAGTATCCACAGCCTTCTCTTCTGCACACGTGTGACAAAACAATGTCCTTTAGGCAGTATGGTTGGCAAATGTAACAGTATACAAAATCAGAAAAACAGGAAAAAGTATACAAAAAAATGTACATATTAACAGAATGAATTAATGTTGCTCAAACCCAACAACTTGGGCAGTATTGTCCGACCATCTATTGTGTATGGGGGAGGGGAGACATTTTAGGCTTCTGGATTCCAACATGCTGCATCCTCCTAATGACAGGGGCCCCCTCACCATTTAGAATCCATGTTTGCTAAGCTGGGCTGAACATGCGTGTGTGAGTGGGTGAGGCCGAATAGTTATAGAGACGGATGAACCTCCCAAGATTTGTTACATTTCGGATTTGAGTGTTTCAGGTCAATGATTAGTTTAGGGTCACATCTTTTGGGTCCCCTTACGGTGTTTGGCACTGTCTCTCAGTCTCCTTGATGATCTCATGCGCCCAGGGTCACTGCTGAGCCCTGTGATTGGGCCACAGAGGTCTCATGGGCATGGTCGTGATGTCAGGAGGTTTCCAGTTGTTTGCACAATGTGAATATAACCCACAATCTAGGCGCAATTTAATTTCACTCCAACACTCTAGGCCAGGGGTAGGAAACCTTCAGCACTCCAGCTGTTGTAAAACTACAACTCCCAGCATGCATACTTGCTCTGCTGTTCTTGGAACTCCCATGGAAGTGAATGGAGCATGTTGAGAGTTGTAGTTTCGCAGCAGCTGGAGTGCTGAACATTGCTGACCCCTGCTCAAGGGCCAAAAACCTAATGTGTTTTATAGTGAAAAGCTGGCCATACACTAGATATGTATCGATCAAACATACCAATTTCAATGGAACTGGCCAGCCATCTTGTGTATAAGCGGGTCTCCCTCCCTCAGGTGAATGGGAGCTGATCTGTAGTAACCCAGCACTGCCAATACACAGTGTACTGTGCCGGTGGGTCCCCAGATCAGCGGATCGTTGGAGGTGCCAAGTATTGGACCCCAACCAATCTAATATGTACCTATTCTAAGGAATAATATCGACTGCATGGAAAACTGTCTAAACCCTGTGTTCTTTGCTGGATTTCTACAAGACTGTTTCAAGAATTTCAATTTTTTTTCAATTTGTTTCAATTATCTTTTCTTTACTGTTTTAGGCTTTTGTAGAGAATTCTGCACAGGGCAAGCAATGCCAGTCTGCATAATTTGTAGATAAGGTAATTTAAGCTTTCCACATTGACTCTGAGGCATTTTAAGCACTAGAATTGGAATGAAAAAAACTCAGTGTGAACATGCCCTAAGAGTTTGTTTCAGACTCTTTACGATCTTGTATCGGATTTGTATAACATTTCTTTTAGAAACAGGACTACATCCAGTCTGTCTACGGGTTGCTATCAGGCTCATAGCCGAGGTCTCAGAGCAAGAGTTTAGCTTGGCATGTACTTCTCTTATCAATTCTGCCCCACATGTACCTGCAGTATATACAGCCCATATACTCTGGAATCATGGTGCCCATATTATAGCACATGTTAGCTGAGTGACACTGACTATATACTGCAGTAATGTAACCACTCATGCAACAGCAAGTTGTAACTGTACGATATGGGAGCTCTCACCTGATCTCGCTATGGATTAGAGAGCCGTTATGCCCTCTCCAATCTCCATGGATTAGGAACATGCAGATAGATCAGGGTTATTTATTTACTATGGTTACTTATATAGCGCCGTCATATCCCACAGCGCTTTACAGACATTGACAGTCACTGTCCCATTTAGGGCTCACAATCTACATTTCCTATCAGTATGTCTTCGGAGTGTGGGAGGAAACCAGAGTACCCGGAGGAAACCCACGCAAACTCCTTGCAGATGTTGTCCTTGGCAGGATTCGAACCCAGGACTCCAGCGTTGCAAGGCTGCAGTGCTAACCACTGAGTCACCGTGCTGCCCTGGTTGAATCAATATCTTAGCTGAGTAATAATGAACAACAACGTTCAGAAGGCAATGAGATAAGATGAAGCCTAAGAAGGAAGAGAAGCCCTGCTCGTCCTCCATCTCCATTCAGAGATGCCTATTGAACCTAGTGAAGAGTCGCTTCTCACTACAGTCCCCCCGACCTGCCATAAACTTTTCTTATCACAACACCAGGGTGTGTGACTGAGCGTGTGGATATCTGTGAGCGTCAACCTGTCGATGCAGCTACGGGATGCTGCTAGATCAGCTTTAGCATGAAGTATGTGGTGGCTTAGTGGCGAGGTTACAACTATGACCACTGTGACCTCTATAGCTTTGCCACTGGTTATACAATATCTGGATCTGTTGATGTGGGGTTGAGCTGCAATATCACTCACAACCTGTGGACTTGTATGGCGCTGTTTCTAACACTTCCAATCTATAATATTTTTCCCTGGCCGCAGACGACTCCACCTTTTGCGAGAGTGTAATGACTTACTTTTTGTAATATTTTTATTGCTATTATTATAGCGTTTAGAGTTCTGAGTTACACATAAGTGGCCATTCCGCTTTCTTCATCATTTTCCTCTTTAAATAGGCTGCAGCTGGTAATAGCTTGCTAGCATTCTTGAGACGTTGCAGTATGTAGCTTTTGGGCAGCATTACTGAAGAGGAAATAGACTGAACATAGATGACATTTGATGTCCTCCTTATCTTAGACAGTCCTAACAAGCTCTGTGTAGGTCTAACAAGCTATGATCCTATTAATATGTCAAGTGCGTGTATTTGCTAGGTATTCCTCTGCACGCTGAGCTGAACAACTTCTTTAGGATTGACATTTAGAAAGAAAATAAATAAAGTACAAGAATACAAGTGAAAGCAGTACAAAGGCAACTAACACAAGTGATTGCTTACTCCGAGCGCTGAAGAATCTATTCCAACGAGAAGGAGATAAACTCGTTTTCAATCTTACAGCCCCATTCACTTCTTCCATCAAGGTGACACCATGGTTCGAAACAGGAAACATTGCTATTAATCTTGATTCCTGTTTAGGAAAATGCCATTTCCTGACTTTTTTTGGTATTTTTTATTTATACAGTGCATTGGTTACATTGGTAGAGCATAGTCTGATCCAGGCATGAAGCTGGAATCTGCAAATTTCTTATGGTTTATAACTTTTTCTTATATTTTCAACTTTTTTCATTAACGTGGCAAGACATTGTGCAGAATTATCAAAGATGGAACTTACTTAAAGGGGTGTCCTGCCCAAAATTGAATTTTCGTACAGATGACCTATCCTCAGGGTAGGTCATATGTATTTAATCTGTTGGGGTCCGACAACTGGACCTCACACAGATCATCTGGCAGCCTCCAGTATTCAAGTAATAGAAGCAGCGCTGCAATTCATCGGAACCACCACAATGATGGGGGAGCCCTTTTGCTTCTGGCACTTGCATTCTAACTGGTTAGGGGGTAAGGTCATTTGACTCCAGCTCTGGGCCCTCTCTGGGCCCCATAGCAACTGTGTCATCTGCCTCCTTTGGAGATAATAGATCCTTTTAAAACTAAGGCTCCATGTTTGTATAATTGACCTGCTATGATTTCCAAAAAGGCAACGGTTTTGGAAATCGAAACATTTGTGTTGCCCATATTTTTCTGCAACGTGTGGATGTGGAGGTCATATATAAGATCCAGGGTCATGTAATGGACACACAAGGGCACAGCTTGTTACAGTCACCCCACAGTAATCGATGTGCCTAGTACCAAGCCGTGCACCAGTGTCTCCATCACATGACCCTGGACTGTCCATCACATGACCATGGACTGATTTTTATCCACCAGGAGTAAGCAGAACGAATGACAGCAAGCAGAGATCTAGAAAACCGTAAGGAATTGATACAAAATGTCTATTAATAATAATAATAATAATAATAATAATAATAGTCCTTTAATAGTCCCACAGTGGGGAAATTCAGTGTGTTACAGCAGCAAAGATAAGATAAGATAAGCAGATACAAATACAACATGTACAGGAATGTTCCAAGGTGAGAGGCATTACATTAGTAGCAGACAGACAGATAGGATGTAGCAGAGGGGGGGGGGGATTTAACAGGCAGAGAGATATTTCAGTTCTCTGTATGTAATGATCTCCGCTTAGGTCGGTGTTGGTTGTACAGCCTAACCGCGGTGGGGAGGAAAGACTTCCGATAGCGCTCCTTCTCACACCTAGGGTGGAGCAGTCGGTCACTGACAGTACTGCCCAGCGCAATCACAGTCTCATGCATGGGATGGGAGTTATTCTCCCGCATGGAGCTCACCACGGACAGTATCCTTCTGTCACCCACCACCTGCACTGGGTCCAGTGGGCTCCCCAGGACAGAGCTGGCCCTTCTAATCAGCTTGTCAAGTTTATTTCTGTCCCTGGTTGATATACTGCTCCCCCAGCAGGCCACTCCAAAGAAGATGGCTGATGCCACTACCGAGTTGAAGAAAGTCCTAAGAAGTGCCCCCCGGATTCCAAAGGCTCTCAGCTTCCTAAGCAGGTAGAGCCTGCTGTGGCCCTTCCTGTACAGGGCCTCCATATGATCTGCCCACTCCAGCTTATTATTAAGGAGCAGACCCAGGTACTTATAGGTGTTCACAATCTCGATGCCCGTCCCCAGGATGTCCACTGGATTTGGAGGGCATCTGCCTTTACGGAAGTCCACCACCATCTCCTTGGTCTTCCCCGCGTTAATCTTCAGGTGGTTCTGGTGGCACCAGTCCACAAAAAACCGGTTCAGTTCTCTGTACTCCCTGTCATCATCGTCTGTGATGAGGCCTACTATTGCAGAGTCGTCAGAATACTTCTGTAGGTAGCAGCTGGATGAGTTGCACCTAAAATCAGCAGTGTACAGTGTGAAGAGGAAAGGGGCGAGAACCGTACCCTGAGGTGCCCCCGTATTACAGATCACGGTACCTGACACACAGTCTTGGGCTCTCACGTATTGAGGTCGATTTGTGAGGTAGTCTAGGATCCAGTTGGAGAGGTGGTGGTCCACTCCAGCAAGGCCCAGCTTGTCTCTCAGTAACCTGGGCTGTATGGTGTTAAAAGCACTGGAGAAATCAAAGAACATTATTCTCACCGTGTTCCCTGGTTTTTCCAGGTGAGACAGAGCCCTGTGCAGAAGGTGGATGATGGCATCATCTACCCCAATGCCCGGTCGATAAGCAAACTGGAGAGGGTCCATAGCGGGGCTCACTAGAGGGTGAAGATGTGTGAGAACCAATCTCTCTAAGATCTTCATCAAGTGGGATGTCAGTGCTACAGGTCTGTAGTCGTTGAGGTCCATAGGGTGAGGTTTCTTTGGAACTGGTACCACACAAGAAGATTTCCATAATTCAGAGACTATTTCCTGCCTCAGGCTCATATTATACATATATGTAATTATACCACACAGCTGGTCCCCACAAGTCTTAATTAGCCTTGCACTGATGTCATCTGGCCCTGCGGCTTTCCTCGCCTTGATCTTTTTCATCTCCTTCCTCACCTGGGCCCGGGTGAAGGTCAGACTGTGGTCAGATAAAGATGGATTTCTGGATTTACTGGTCTGTTGGGAAGTGGCCGCATGGGGTGAATGGGGTGAAGTCATTGTGGTGGGGGGAGCTGAAGGACATGCTGGGGTGGGAGGAGCTGGTGTGTGATCAAATCTGTTGAAGAATAGGTTTAGTTCATTAAGCCAGTTAACATCTGCCTCAATCTGGCAGACCGACTGTTTATGACCCGAAATTGACTTAAGCCCCTCCCAGACCCCCCTTATGTCTTTTCTTTCCATTTGCTTTTCCATTTTTTCCTTATAACTGGATTTTCCTTGCCTGATTAGATGCCTCAGCTCCTTTTGTACTTCCCTCAACCCCTCCTTATCTCTTGTCCTGAATGCCATCTTTTTCTCCTTAAGTAGTGTTTTTATATCAGCGTTAATCCATGGTTTGTTATTGGAGAAGCACCTCACCAGTTTTGTGGGTACTGTGTTGTCCACACAAAAATTAATGTAGTCCGTTATGCAGTGTGTGAGTCCTTCTATATCTTCTCCATACGAATCCTGCAAAACTTCCCATGCGGTTGTGTCAAAACAATCCCTCAGAGCCTCGTCACTCTCCTCGGACCATATCCTCACTGTGCGGGTGACAGCTGGTTCTCTACGTACAAGTGGCTTGTACACAGGTCGGAGATGTACTAGGTTGAAAAATTGGAAAATTGTACAATTTTCGTTATACAAACAATATCAGGTGTCTCTCAATATTGGTCTGAAAGAGGACAACCCCTTTAACTTTTAATATATAGCTCTAAAATACAATATAATTGTGGCCGCGCTTTCTCCTGCATCTCTTGATCTGGTAAATGGAGTTAGTATAATACAGATTTTACAATGCATTATTTGAAAAGCTTTTCTTTTGCAGCGAGCCATGCCTGACTACAAGGTGAGCTGATTCATTGTTCTGCATGACACTCAATATGTATACACAATGTCTTTCTGTCTCTGATAGGATTACTTTTATTAATGTTCTTGCTGATAACATTAACCACAATTTGTGTTTTTTTATTTTTTTTATATTTCTACAAATCATTTTACATCAGTCAATAGTCATATAAATTCTAATCTGGAACAAATCAATTCACTGATCTCAACTTCGGAGGAGGTAAAGATTTTTTTCATCATAGAACAATCTATAATAATTAAGAATATTACATATGTGAAGAGGGACGTCTGCTTGCTTTAGATTGCTAAGCATTGGAGATGTGCGTGGTATTCATTGAGACAGATATACATTATTACTCTTATTTCAAAGTAATTCATTTGTTCTATAAGATCTCCCTTATATGTGTGGGTTGTAGAAACCTATTGAAACCAGGGATAGAAACACATTTGTTTCCCACTATAAACACATATAAAATGTGATCTTGGGGGTTCAACCAGGATGACAAATAAAATGCAGCCATGAAACAAGAGCATTATTGGTTCTAGCTTAAAAATACATGAGGCAAGATTCATCGAAATTGGCTTATGGAATGACGGTCTTGATGTTCCGTGTGTTGGTGGAGGATGCGCTTAATCCATGACACCTCTAAAGGAGTTAGATACTCCTCTGGGAGTATCCATGCCTCGGATAAAATCTACGGCTATCCTGGGTTACCGGGTGATAGTTGGAGAGGAGGAGCCATTAAACATAGAAGAGGTAACCCCGAGGTGTAGTTATGGGGGTGCAGAGGTAGCAATCGATACCGGCCCTGGAGCTTGAGGGGACCCAAAGACCTCTCTACAATATAAGATGATACCAGTATTATACAGAGCCCATGGAAAGTGGCACGTTACAAATTTTACATTGGAGCCCATTATTATATGTTAGGCAGAAGCCATTTTTGATGTGTGTTAAAACTTGACAGAAAAGGAACACAAAAGTATTCTATTGTAACCACCAAACCTACCATGCCTTTAACAGTAATCCACAATCATTAAAGGGGTTGCCCTGTTATGGACACTTATTCCTTATCCCAAGTCCCGGCAACCCGACAGAATTGAATAGAGCCCCGTTCATGCAAATGCACTGGCATTCCATTTATAAGAGGGGCCTAGGGGTCTTTTGTTCCCCCCATCCTCCTGATCACTGGGGGACCCAACAATTGGGCTCCCAGCAACCAGACACTTATCCCTTTTTCTGTAGATAGGAAATAAGCGTCCATAACAGGACAACCCCTTTAAGCATATGGTTCACTGCTGTTCACCTGTTCAAAAGAGTTCCCCAGTGCACCCATATGTGTGGTCAAGTAAGGTTCCTGAATTTGACTAATATCCTTTCGACAGCAAAAATAACTTTATCTTGATATCTATAGTGAAAACAACACATCGAGGTGTCTACTCTGGCAGACCTATGGACATAACGTCATCGTGTATAAGGGGACAAAGTTATGGGGGGCGTATGATTGGTAAAATCAACTGAAATTGAATCTGTGAAATTGAATCAGAAATGTAAATTAAGTTTGTTTTTGTCAACTAAATTTCAGTTATTTTGCAATTTTGCGGCAAATTCCTTGGATTTGTCTTCCTAGAAAAGTCATGTAAATTGCACAATAAACAGATTGAAGTGAAAGGGAAAGAAATTCAAATTAAGAACAAGTCTATAACAGAAAGAGTAGTAAGACTAGTTGTCAATGTTCCCTCTAAGTTTTTGCAGTGAGTGGGTTGGTTTGGGACTTGGCCACCGTTCCCTCTAAACGGGGCAACCCAAAGCAACATCAAATAAATATAGGTGTATATTGCCAAATAGTTAGCTGGGGCAGATAAAATGCCTATAGTTGTATCCCAGGAGTCTAGAGCAGTGAAGGGATTTATATCTGAAACTAGAGATGGTGGAACCGCTTTGTCCAAATATCCGAAATATCAAAATTGTTTGTTTTTTGACAAAACCAATTGGAGATTTGTCTTGGACAAACTAAAATTTCTGCCGCAGCATGCATTGTGGTAAATTATTACACTCTGGGGTGTATCCCAGGATCTGGCTCGGTCTGCTCAGTAACAAAATTTTGGCACAAGACATCACCGGGAGAGCGCCGGACAACGCAAGGCCCTAAAGAGGTAACAGAAGGTGAGTATGAATGTTTTTTTTATCTTTTACTCCTCCCCTGGGCCTCCATCTATTATATATTATATTATATATATTATATTATATATATATACACACACACATATTTTAAATACATAAATATCACCTGAGAAACATAATTTATCATTAACCACATCTTGAGTATAGAGAAACGCTTCCTCCCCATAAACCAAAGTTCCAATGTCTGAAGATACAGAGTACGCAGAAGCTTATTTAGAACCAGTCTCATTTACATCGAGCCAAAGTATAGACCAAGTCTCGCTTTCAAATTACAAAACACGTCAAAATATTGACGCTATTCAGTGCGACTACACACTCTGTATACACACATGCGGAAGGAGCTCAACAGCAGAATAATCAAATAGAAGAAAATAAGGAAAAATAAGAATAGTAATTAATAAGGAAAGTAGTCAACAGAATAATAAAAAACAGGGCAAAACCCCATAAATATAGATATAAATAACATTATCACATAACTGAGAAATAATAATGTAATACATAAACCAACAAATATAATATAAATAATTAGTGGTACTAGAAACATAATTATAAAATGCAATTAAATCTCAATCAAACTCAATCAATTAAATGTTGTTAATCCCATAAATACAGTATATCCACCTTCCAAACTATCCACAAAAAGGAGACCATAAACAAATTACATATATTTATATAAACTACATAGATAGATAGATAGATAGATAGATAGAAAAAAAAAAGAAAGAAAAAAAGATAGATAGATAGATAGATAGAAAAAAAAAAGAGATAGATATGAAATAGATAGATAAGTAGATAGATAGACAGATAATGATAGATAAAAGATGATAGATAGATAGATAACAATAGATAAAAGATAAATAGATAGATAGATAGATAGATTATTGAGATAGAGAGATAGATATGAGATAGGTAGATATGAGATATAGATAGATAGATAGATATGAGATATAGATATATAGATATATAGATAGATAGAATAGACAAATGAAAGATAGATAAGAGATAGATAGATAGATATGAGATAGATAGAATAGACAAATGATAGATAAGAGATAAATAGATAGATAGATAGATAAGATATATATATATATATATATATATGATAGATAGATAGATAGATAGATAGATAGATAGATAGATAGATGAGATAGAGAGAGATAGATAGATAAAGAGATAGAGAGAGAGATAGATGGATAAGAGATGTAGATAGAGAGATAGATAGATAGATAAGAGATAGATAGTGTATAGATATGCGTAGTAGATAGATAGATAGATATGAGATTGATAGATAGATAGTATAGATATCGATAGATAGATAGATAAGAGATAGATAGATAGATAGATAGATAGATAGATAGATAGATAGATAGATAGATAGATATGAGATAGATAGATATAGATAGATAGATAGAGAGATAGATAGATAGATAGATAGATAGATAAGAGATAGATAGATAGATAGATAGATATATATAGATAGATAGATAGATAGATAGATAGATAGATAGATAGATAGAGATAGAGATAGATAGATAGATAGATAGATAGATGGATAGATAGATAGATAGATAGAACAAATAAAAAATAAAAACAAAGACAAACCAAAGAGAAAAAAAAAAAAAAAAAAAAAAAAAAAAAAAAAAAAAAAATTAAAAAAAAAAAAAAAAAAAAAAAAAAAAAAAAAAAAAAAAAAAAAAATGAACACCATCTCAAGGAGGCCAAAATCACTATCTGTAAGGCCGTGTTCACATACACATTATGGTTAAGTGTTCCATTACTGGCAAGAATAACCCAGCATGTCCCATTGTTCTTGCAGCCAAACAGAGAACTACATATAGATCCCAAAAGACCCCAATAAAAGTCTAATGGATCTATTAGATATTGCTCAGTGAGTTGCATTCGGCGCATCATCATTGCTTTTATTACAACTGGAAGCCATGACACTGGTGTGAAAACAGCCTTACTTGTGTAGAGCAGTAAGATAACCATACATGGCCTTTTATAAGGTCCCACAGAACACGTCACTTTACTTTAGTCTTAGAGCATGCAGGATAACATCATGTAGCACCCATATCATTCTCTGAGATAATGGACATTCCCCACATGTTATCCAACTATTTTTAGCTCCTCGGCTTGATATCTCGGATTTGGTTATAAACAAGGCATTCTTGTTTGGATAAAATCTCAGACAGTCCAAAATCATGTTTCCCTGTTTAGTCAAAACAGGTGAATGCTCAGACCAAGCTATCACTGCTATGATGTCATGTCCGCAATTTCGTTTACAAAAGCCATGGTAATATTTCTTTAAGAAACAATATTAGGCATGGGAAAGACATGTATGGCATTCTATAGTATATGTCATATACTTTATCTTATACTGTAGGTAGAAGATGCATCTCTGGTGTTTCTAAAACTCTCTTGGACTTAGAAGAGAGTCAATTCTGACAGGACTCCTAGGAGAGACAGTGGGAGTCCTGCTTACCCCGCCCACATACAGTGATCTCCCTGTATCAGTGTATGTACACAGAAGGCTGTCAATCATTGTGTGTGGGCGGGGTAATCAGGACTCTCGCTGTTATTGACTATGTGTGGGCGGGGTAATCAGGACTCTCACTGTTATTGACTATGTGTGGGCGGGGTAATCAGGACACTCACTGTTATTGACTATGTGTGGGCGGGGTAATCAGGACTCTCACTGTTATTGACTATGTGTGGGCGGGGTAATCAGGACTCTCACTGTTATTGACTATGTGTGGGTGGGGTAATCAGGACTCTCACTGTTATTGACTATGTGTGGGTGGAGTAATCAGGACTCTCACTGTTATTGACTATGTGTGGGCAGGGTAATCAGGACTCTCACTGTTACTGACTATGTGTGGGCGGGGTAATCAGGACTCTCACTGTTATTGACTATGTGTGGGTGGGGTAATCAGGACTCCCACTGTTATTGACTATGTGTGGGTGGGGTAATCAGGACTCTCACTGTTATTGACTATGTGTGGGCAGGGTAATCAGGACTCTCACTGTTATTGACTATGTGTGGGCGGGGTAATCAGGACTCTCACTGTTATTGACTATGTGTGGGCGGGGTAATCAGGACTCTCACTGTTATTGACTATGTGTGGGCGGGGTAATCAGGACTCTCACTGTTATTGACTATGTGTGGGCGGGGTAATCAGGACTCTAGCTGTTATTGACTATGTGTGGGCGGGGTAATCAGGACACTCACTGTTATTGGCTATGTGTGGGCGGGGTAATCAGGACACTCACTGTTATTGACTATGTGTGGGCGGGGTAATCAGGACACTCACTGTTATTGGCTATGTGTGGGCGGGGTAATCAGGACTCTCACTGTTATTGATTATGTGTGGGTGGGGTAATCAGGACTCTCACTGTCTCTCCTAAGAATCCAGGCAGGTACGTAAGGACATACTGTAAGTGTATATATCAGCTGCTCCCTCTATCATTTCCTGCTCCCAGATAGGGCAGCTCCTGACAGCATCATACATACTTCATACAGACAGTTCTTCATACTTACAGCCATTGATCTCTACCATGGATTACAAAATAGGGTCCCCTTCCCTCCATCTAGGTGGGTTTTGTGGATATGCTATAAATGTCTTTGGTGGTAGTACCCCTTTAAGATTGGGATGTAAATTTATACATTTATAGTATCTTTTCATTCTATTTTACGGAATGGCATTATAAATAACTCCTTTCTATTGTTGAATTACTATTACTTCCCTTAAAGGGATTGTGCCATAAGCAACACGTATCACCTCTCTACAGGATCCCATCTGACTGCTGGGACCCCAAATGATTGCGGGAACTGTGGCCAACGAGACCCTTGTGTGAATAAAGTGGTAGTGGTGATAACTCTTACAGTAAATTGCCCATTAACTTACGTTTTTGACAACTTCTCATACACAGGGATGTTCAGCTTGGCTGAGTGTGTTCAGTGGAGAGAGGGGAACACACTATTCCCAGTTACCTCTAGCACCAATTTATCTCCTGTGGGAACATTGGATCGGGCATGCTGAAATTCAATGTGCCTGATACTTCTTTCCCAGAAATCTGCTGAAGGGTATTTAGATACCCATGAAAAAGTGGGTCAGTTCTGCCAAAATTGGTGTATCTGAAAAATGTAAGTGATGCCCACTATAACAGTACATTAAAGAGGTTATATGAGAAATAGCAACTTCCAGCAGGGCACTCACTGCAGTAGATAAGTACACTTACTAATATAGATGCCAGTCCACCCTGATTCTGAGATTTTCATAGTGCTGGGCGAGTTTTTCAGCTCGGTCTCATCTCCTGATACTTCAGCTCTGCTCTACTCCTGCTGCCTGTCCTCGGAGTACAGTAAAGTTGGTCATGTGACAAAGAGGCAGAGCATCAGCAAGGGAGAGGACTAGAAGACTTCTACCACCCCTGCACCACTATGAAAAACTCAGATGAGGGGTGATGGGGGATTGCCATGGATATTAGTAAAACTACTTACAGTATCTACTGCAGTGAGTATACTGCTAAAAGCTTTTATTCCCCACATAACTCCTTTAAGGGAACGCAATGGAGACACTCTCATCCACATGAGGTAGTGGGACCTGCCTGCCAAAATTGGTGTGTATGGGCACCTCTAGAACGGGAATGATTTCCATAAAAACAGTGCATTAAGGGAACATGAAGGGGACACCGTTGTACATACAAGTGTTCTGGGTCCTCCAAAAGTGCTGTGTATGGGAACGTCTAGAAAGGGAACAATTGCCACAATAAGTGCATTAAAAATCACCATACACATGAGATAGCGGGTCCAGCCTGCCAAAATTGTTCTTTATGGACACGCTAGAATGGGAACAATTGCCATAATAAGTGCATTAAGGGATCACAATGGGGACATCCTTGTGCACATTAAATATTGGGCCAGGTCCTCCAAAATGGTTGTATATGGATACATCTAGAAAGGGAGCAATTGGCACAATAAGTGCATTAATAAACCACCATACACATGAGCTAGTGAGTCCAGCCTGCCTAAATGAGTGCATCCCTAGATCGGGAATGATTCCCACAATAATAGTGCATTAGGGGATGGCTCCTAATACATTTTCCTACAATAATATGTGAATTCGCTCCAAAGAACAGCTTTATTTTACTCATTCTGCTTCACCCACTTGTCTGCTTCTGGAATAAAAAAAGAAATTCTACTGACTGCAAGGCCTTAAGGGGTTAAAGATTGAGGCTGAGTCACCGCATTTACCAACCAAGGGCACAAAATACCTATTCAGCTCACACATACCTATGTACATCTTGTTCCGAATGACGCTCATTGAAAAACCAGCTCGCAGCAACAGCAAAGAAAATAGTTCCCCAACTTCAAATCACATTTACGGTAATGTTATAAACAATACAATAGGATTGCTTATAGGGGCCTTGAAAAATGGCTTATATACTGTATCTGACTCATCTTCATTGAATGTAATTGAAAAAAAAAAAAAAAAAAAGTTTTCAAGCTTTTGCTATCAGGGGTTGAATTTCCCAAAGACGTATTGCAGAAACTGGTACTAAGAACTGAGTCATCGTTGCAGATGGTGTAACTGTATTCTGTCTCCTTATTTATCGGCGGATCATTGCCATGTCTCCAAATGACAATTTGTAAAGGTGGGGGCGTAAACTGTGGTCATAACAGCACAGTAAACAATACTTGCTTGGTACATTTATGGGACTCGGATGTAGTTGTTGTTGTATTTTATATCATATAATAAAAAGTCTATATTACATACGCCTATGATCAGTGTGTGGGCGCGCATAAACATATTATTATAAGGCACCCCCAGGGGGTTGAAGAAAAGTCATACACAAATACCCCACTGGGGCATTTTGGGTTAATCTATCTCACTCTTTGGAAGTCTGATCATATCTAAGCTATGGGCACCATGAAATGCTTGATTTAGACTGTGGGGGCGCTGCAGTGGACTTGAAGGTTACAATTGATTCATGGAGGGTCTCAGCTGTTGGACTATCTGTGGTCAGTTTAAAGGGGTTGTCTCACCAGGGTCCCTTATGATGATCAGTTGATAGTCCTGGGTCCCGTCACTGGCAATCCCAGAATACAGCTGATTTTGCTGCGAAAGACACAGCTGACTTGAATATTCTAAAAATATCAGTTAGGTCAACCCTGAGATTTTTGGGGTTGGTCACCCACAAAAAAAATCATTGTTATACCATGAGGTCTCTTCAAACCCCGGAGTATAACAATCAGAGCCCATGGGGAGCTTCGGGGGAAAAAATAGCACTTCTGGTTTGGAAGAACAAGTTTGGGCAAAAAACGAACCTGTGGGGTGAACCTCATAAATATTCATGAAATCTAGAGAGGTTTTCCCATCTCTAGGCAGAACAGGAGACCTTACTACCGAGCAACTCTCTGGCTCAAGTGGGTCACTGAGAGATAGTGTTAGTGCTTGTTTGCATCGGAGCTTTCCTGGCATGGAGTAGTTTAGACTCATCCCAGTGACCGACGTCAGTGAAAAGAAGGACTGGATGTCTTGGATTTTCACACATCTGATACTTTGTTCCTGCGAGAGAAACGATTTTCCTTTCTGTATGTTGAACACATCTGTACATGCCAGGAGATGTAGTATGCAGCACTCATGCACCAAGTCTTGGTACCGTAAGTTCTCATTACTTCTGACCTCTTACAAGAACATTTGGCTTAACTTTATTTTGCATCTCCACCACCCTTAAAGGTGTCCGGGATTTTTGTATGGCCTGTCCGTAACATATTACTCTTTTATAATCTCTTTTTACATTCTGATTGTAGATATTTTATTCCATTTTCTGTACATGCATATGGACTTGGCCATCTTGTCTCAATGTTGATAAAGAGGACCTTTTACCATTTCTCCAGCTCCAGCTATTTGCATCCTTCAATAGGTGCCACTTCGAGATGGCCGAACCTCTCAGGATTCGGTCAAGTTTGGGTGGCTCAAGTCCCAATTCGTTTCGGGTCGAACATTTCTCTCTCTCTATGGCAAGCACAGCCAAAGTTATGTCAAAGTAAAAGTGACATCATTGTATTCTGGGGTCTCTTCTGACCCCAGAGTATAATAGGTGGAGGCCCAGGGGAGATATAAAAAATTAAAAAACATTCATACTCACCTTCCCTCACCTCTTTTGGGCCACCTCACTGTCACTCTCTCTCTGCCTCTTTGGTGAAGTTATGAACCCAGAGTCACCACTGAGGCCATCGGCAGTCACATGGGTACACCAAGTGTCATGATATCATGGTGCTCGGCATGCCTATGTGACCACTGGTAGCCCAATCGCAGGCCTCAGTGGTGACCCCATTCGCATGAATGCCATGAGGATGCCCAAAAGTGGTGACGGAAGGTGAGTATGAATGTTTTTTATTTTGTTCACCTCCCTTGGGCCTCCACTTATTATACTCTGGTGTCAGAAGAGACCCCGGAGTATAATGTGGCAGCCATTTTCATTCGCCAGAGGCGAATCTCCATTTGCTCGGTTTTGTAAAAAAAATAAACAATTTGGAATATTCAGGTCGTATGACTCAGTGCGCCCATTGCACTGATTCTGACAAATTTGAATTTTTTTTGAGCCCATACCTCGTTTGAACAATCAGTGTTAGTTTCATCGTCTGATAAGCTAATTAGACTCTCTACTGACAAGTGGGTGGTCCTGGACTGGAGCAGATAGTCTGAGACCACCCATTTGACAGAAGAGTGTATAATTGAGCTGAAAATAACAGAAATTATTTCTTAGGAATGGTGGGAGCTAGAGAAAAAAAATTCCAAATGTGCCAGAATCAGTGGAATGCAAAGAGTTGGAGGTGATGGATGGGGTGGAAAGTCCTCTTTAACAGCATTTACAGATATGCTTTACACTAGAGGTCCCCAACCACTGGTGCGCGGGGCGGTGGGCTGGCCTCAGTAGATGCGGCTCCCGGAACAGCACATTATGTGGGGTGTGGTGGGGAGGGTCGGCGATCTGGCCACAGTGTCATGGCTCCTGGCATAGCTTCTGGTGGGGATCTTGTCTACAGCACTGTACACCGAGGTCCTGCCAGCAACCCCCGGTCTACAGCTCTGTTTGGTATATAGCTCTGCTAAAATCCAACCCCCTCCATAACCCCTCCCCCATATGACCAAAGCCCTGCCCCTATATTACCCTTCCTGCCCTGCCAGGCCATGGAAAAATGGCCTTAATTGAAGCCGATCCCTGGTGGAAAAAAGGTTGGGGACCACTGCTATACACCATCTACATGGACCTTAGACATTTATATGGGGACGTTCATTGAGGTCAATGGGAAAGTGTTGTGGCCATGGTCTGTGACCCATGCAAAGGTGATCGAGAGGATATCATTAAGCTGTCCATCACCTATTGTTACTTATATATAGATGATACTTGTCATTGTAATCCTGACTGTTCTGATAATGATATCACTTCTGCAAAGAATAGAAAGATCTATATTAAGACTTAGTGACAGACTGAAAGCAGGATTAGGATTTTTTAAATTTAGAAATTGACATAATAAAAAAAACAAAAAAAAAAACAAAATCAGAAATTCTGAAAAAATATGTGTAACCTAAAAACTGGATGGAACAATGGGTTATTTTCTGATGATACATTCCCTTTAGGGTACAGAGCTCAATGTAGGTTATTTCAGGTGGTCTGGCATGGCAAGGGTGACAGGAAAAAGAAGTTGACTTGTACTAGAGATCAGGAGATCAGCTCATAATATTGTACAAGCGTTTACAGCACTATTTACAACTCATTGATAAGAACAATGACAGAGCACAAGTACTCGGAAGGTGATAATAAGACACTTTTACAGATGCAGCTCTCGATCCTCTAGAGGTCTTAGAACAGGTGTAAAATGGTCTTCAGGTCTCCGTCAATAGACTAGACTTGACAATAGCAGGCTTCACAGAAATAAGCATGAAATCCTCTCCCTTTAGGTACTTTCCAGCAGCAAAAATTACAGCTGTATATTATATATATATATATATATATAGTGATATCATACATTATGCTAATGTATTGAGAGTGAATTTAAAAGAAGTCTGTCACCAGACCCAGCCCGACTAGTAGATAGGTTAGGTTCACCTGCATTAAATACCGTTTTCCCCTTGTCAATTGCTGCCTATATGAGATGTTGTTTTAGTCAATATGCAAATTAGCTCTATGGAGCAATTAGGGTGTTGTCATTGTTCCAAAGAAGTAAGCGGCAACACCCACATTGCTCCATAGAGCTCATTTTTATATTTACAAAAATACCAATATTTTGGTAACAGAGACACACTAATTCAAAGGGGAAAACATCATTTCATTAAGAAGATCCTAACCTATCTATCTACAGGGCTGGGGTGATATGCTGGATCTGGTGACACTAACCTATCTATCTGCGGGGCTGGGGTGATATGCTGGTTCTGGGGACACAAACCTATCTATCTGCAGGGCTGGGGTGATATGCTGGCTCTGGTGACACTAACCTATCTATCTGCAGGGCTGGGGTGATATGCTGGGTCTGGTGACACTAACCTATCTATCTGCAGGGCTGGGGTGATATGCTGGTTCTGGTGACACTAACCTATCTATCTGTGGGCTGGGGTGATATGCTGGATCTGGTGACACTAACCTATCTATCTGCAGGGCTGGGGTGATATGCTGGGCCTGGTGACACTAACCTATCTATCTGCAGGGCTGGGGTGATATGCTGGGTCTGGTCACAGTAACCTATCTATCTGCAGGGCTGGGGTGATATGCTGGTTCCGGTGACAGTAACCTATCTATCTGCAGGGCTGGGGTGATATGCTGGTTCTGGTGACACTAACCTATCTATCTGCAGGGCTGGGGTGATATGCTGGTTCTGGTGACACTAACCTATCTATCTGCAGGGTTGGGGTGATATACTGGTTCTGGTGACACTAACCTATCTATCTGCAGGGCTGGGGTGATATGCTGGTTCTGGTGACACTAACCTATCTATCTACAGGGCTGGGGTGATATGCTGGATCTGGTGACACTAACCTATCTATC
The DNA here is from genome assembly GCA_947044405.1 of Leptodactylus fallax. Taxonomy (NCBI): domain Eukaryota; kingdom Metazoa; phylum Chordata; class Amphibia; order Anura; family Leptodactylidae; genus Leptodactylus; species Leptodactylus fallax. The sequence continues at coordinate 3,206,367 of CAMRHE010000204.1, forward strand.
TGCAGGGCTGGGGTGATATGCTGGTTCTGGTGACACTAACCTATCTATCTGCAGGGCTGGGGTGATATGCTGGTTCTGGTGACACTAACCTATCTATCTGTGGGCTGGGGTGATATGCTGGATCTGGTGACACTAACCTATCTATCTGCAGGGCTGGGGTGATATGCTGGGCCTGGTGACACTAACCTATCTATCTGCAGGGCTGGGGTGATATGCTGGGTCTGGTCACAGTAACCTATCTATCTGCAGGGCTGGGGTGATATGCTGGTTCCGGTGACAGTAACCTATCTATCTGCAGGGCTGGGGTGATATGCTGGTTCTGGTGACACTAACCTATCTATCTGCAGGGCTGGGGTGATATGCTGGTTCTGGTGACACTAACCTATCTATCTGCAGGGTTGGGGTGATATACTGGTTCTGGTGACACTAACCTATCTATCTGCAGGGCTGGGGTGATATGCTGGATCTGGTGACACTAACCTATCTATCTGCAGGGCTGGGGTGATATGCTGGTTCTGGTGACACTAACCTATCTATCTACAGGGCTGGGGTGATATGCTGGATCTGGTGACACTAACCTATCTATCTGCAGGGCTGGGGTGATATGCTGGTTCTGGTGACACTAACCTATCTATCTGCAGGGCTGGGGTGATATGCTGGTTCTGGTGACACTAACCTATCTATCTGCAGGGCTGGGGTGATATGCTGGTTCTGGTGACACTAACCTATCTATCTGCAGGGCTGGGGTGATATGCTGGTTCTGGTGACACTAACCTATCTATCTGCAGGGCTGGGGTGATGGCAGGTGCAGGAAGGCACATTTTTATTTTTGATTTATGACAATGGCTGTGCTGGACATTGTAGCTCAGTGAGTGCATCACTAAAGAAGTTTGGCTATTTCAGAGGCAGTTGTATAAATAGAGGGATTGGGACTTCACTGCAGGTAACCACCAGGCTGCTACCTCTAGGAGTAGTCCAGGTGTTAGTAGAAGATGACCTAATTGGGTAAAGAGATGCTGGTGCATGGCACTGAGGGGATAGACTAGAGATGTGATCAAGAGAAAATCTGGGGTCAGGGCTGGTGGAGTTCGTGCAATATGGTCAATCAGGCAATAAGTCAGGACAAGTGGCAAAGGGTCTGAAGAGTAATCAGGCTGAGGTCTGGGCAGACAGCACAGGTCCAAAATCAGAAAATAAAGTATACAGCAGATTGAACACAAGAGGTCAGGCAGGGTACACAGTAAGCAGAAGCATCTTCTCAGGATCTAGCAAGCTAGGAACCTTTTGCTCAGCCATCCTCCCATAGAGTCCCCTGTGATAGTCTGGGGACAGACTTGACTGATTTGGTCCTGTGGGATACTGCAAAGGAAGTGAAGATGGCTGCAAGCAAGCCAATGCAGAGTGCAGGAGGAGAACACACATTCCGGTGGCCGTGACCGTCAGGATGACATAGATGCCAATGGTCACAGACTTTACAGACAGTTAGAGCTCTACTGTAGAAAAAGGTAATCCTGACTGCTATAACAATATGTTAAAAAATGAATCAGCTCAGAATACTAAGAAGGTTTTGATAATCTGAGATCTAATGTAAGTCTTCTATGATGTGTTTTGTCTTTACAATCACTGGAGATACTGTATATTTTATGAAATATCGTTGGCACAAAAAATATTACTTTTTTCCTAAAACTACTTACTGCTGACATGTTATCCATCTTTATGAGGTATTATATCACATTCATTATGAATAATTCAGTATGACACTTGAACACCCGATATGTTGGTGATCTCTTCACAGCTTTTACTTGTGCGCCTTTTACACAAATTTCATATTGCTATACACTGTGATATGTATTATGTCTGAAGTTTTCACACTTTGTTTTATTATGAATATTTTTATTCTTATTATTTTTTTATTTCAAAAATATAGAACTAGTTATTAATACTATTATTATTATTAGTACAATTTTTTTTCTATTTTTTTAAACAAAAAATTTATATAACAATAAAATATAATAATAATAATAATAATAATAATAATAATAATAGTAACGACAATAATAATAATAATAACTATAATAATAATAATTACTATAATAATAATAATAATAATAATAATAATAACTATAATAATAATAATAACTATAATAATAATAATTACTAGTAGTAATAGTAGTATTAGCAAAACAATGCTAATGCTAAAAGTATATAAAATATATAATGTTATACATAATAAAAAAATAGTAGAAATAATAATAAGATAATAATAATTACGACTGTATTTTTAAAGCCATGCTATTTGTTTTTATGCATAGGTCATGAGTTTTCTAGACAGTCTCTATTTGCCATAGCCAACACCCATCTACAGTACAGTCAAACTTTGCTGTCGCATTGTAAACTGCTGCTCCAAAAACATTGTACAATAGTTCATTGATAAGAATTTCTACATCACACTTAGATTTACTACACGGGTTAAAGTGCCAACTAGTGGTCGCCGGGAGAACATCTATGTCTGAGCATCTCCACGCAAACAGAAGCCAGCAATAAATTCAGCATTTTGTCTGGTGCAATTATATCTAATTAATATTATGCAATAGGTGCATTGGTGTCTCTTCACCGTCTTAAACTAAATATTTAGAGATTCCAGCCTTAAAGGTATCATAAAATTGTTATTTCGATGAAATGTTTTCTGTATCATGTATTAAAAATGTATCAAATAAATAAATAAATAAATGAATAAAACAAGGCAACAAATAATACTAATCAGATCATGATACATTTTATAAATAAATATATAATGCACTAGAACATTATTGCCATGCAAAATAAAATATCCAAAAATCATATTTTCTTTTAAACATAAACAAAAACATAACCCTGAACCAGATCCCTTTTGCCCTTTTAGGTTCTCAAATATAATATAGTTCGGAAGGATCTGACATACTACTGAAGCGCCGGATACATTGTCTATCAAGATAGAATCCCGATTGCAAAGAAAATGGTGCTGATAATTTAGATGCAAGGACTGATAACTGCAGATGGTTGATAATCTGCAGATCTGTCTAATTGTTTTTTTTTTTTTTTCTGTCTGAGCCAGGAGACTGTAAGACAGTAAGGGGTTAAGGATGGAAAATCACATTTTGTTGCTATGCGAAACTAGGGAACATCAGGTTTTAAGAAGAAGAAAAAAAAGGAAGAAGCTGGTATATCACCCCCTTAAAAAGGTGAAAGGTAGACTGAGCCAAAACGCATATGCTGACGTCTTACTTATCCCAAGAGAATCAATGATGTTTTTTTTGTGTGATCAATGTAATATTCCACTGCTAAATTTAGGGACCGTGCATCCTATGAAAATGGCACCTTACTATGACTAATTAACAATAAAAAATGTGATTGTCTACAAGTTTAATTATTTCATCTCCAGGGTTTTGATTAAATTAAAACTCTTTGCCTGAAGGCAGAAAGAACGAGAGATCTCTCCCCATTGTTATTTTTCATTGAGAATTCTGAGAAAAAAAAAAAAGACAGACAAAAAGAGACAGACAAGAAGAAGATGCCGTTTGTCTCTTATTAAGGGATGCTTTACTGTGTGAAAAAAAAAAAATTAGATGGATTTGTCGTTTCTTAGGAATCAATTTTTGTCGATGTATAAAAAAAAACCAATAATGATGCCTCAGCACATAAGGGGTTAATCCCTTGCCTCATTAGTGCAAGCCGAGGAAGACGAGCCCTTGTAAACACAGGTCTTCCGTTAACCCCTTGTGCCTGAAGGGGGAAACCAAAACGACGAAACCCCCCCTTTGGTGACGCAGATGCTAATTTGCACTGGGGTTTTGGTCATATTTGACATCGAAAGGTGAATTTATTTTTTTTTTTTCCATAGAATTCAGTATTTAAATATAGTAGTGAGAATATAAAGTGATTGCCAGAAAAATAAATATATAAATAAATTTTAAAAAAATCATGTCAATCTGGTCCATATCCACAAGAGGGCAGCACATTTTGGAAACAATCTGACAATAGATTGTTAGCTTATGAAACTATTCCTGATTGCCGGGCTATGGAAATATTTTATCTTTGAATGTTTTTGAAGCTAAAAAAAAAGGAAATCTAAATTTAGTGGGTCTAATCTTTAGTGATCAGAAACAAAAGTTTTTTGTGTGTAATTTCACGTATCCTTAGTTTTCTTAGGCTATTTTCACACTACCATTACTACAGTCTATTGCTCTCATCCGTCACAGAATGATAGCAACAGATATTAACGCTAGTAGGGTGATGGGTGCAGACAGAGACCCCTCCGACTATAATGTAAAAAATATGATGGCAACTTTCTTCCATCATGTTTGTTCACTTTTGCAATTGTTACAAAAGTTCTGCAGGTACGAGTTTTTCTTGTTGGAAAAGTGAAAAAACTTTTTTCAGTCACGTGTTTTTTTTTTCTTTTACATAGGGGTGAGAGCAGACAGACACCAGGCAGAGGGGGCTCCGTCTGCATCTGCCGCTGATGTCCGTTGCTCTCATCCTGTGACATATGGGAGCAACGGACATTAAATAATGGTAGTGTGAACACACCCTTATCCAAAAGCAATTCTTTTAATCACTAAAATACAGAAATTCATTGTTTTGCTGCATAAAACAAAATGTTTACGGCATCTGATAATTACAAGTGGCTGCAGCCACTGAGGGAATTCTTTATTATGACCTTTATACTTTAGTCATGATCAGGTAGTGCTTAGACAGTGTTCATACAGTGTAGTTTTTATGCAGCGTCTTAAAAACTTACTTCCAATTAGAGATTGGCAAACTGATTTGTTCTGAGCCGGGTTCGACCCGAATATCCCAAATTGTTTGGTTTTTAACCAAACTGAACAATTGCTGCGAGATGCATTTAGGTAAATCATTATACTATGGGGACTCCAGACCTCAGAGTATAATAGGTGGAGGCCCAGGGGAGGTAATAAATATATAAAAAACATTCATACTCACCTTACCTTCTTATGGTGTTCGGTGATGTCATGCGCCCGAGGTCACATGGCTTGCTGAGTGTCATCACCCTGGGTGCATGACGTCACAAGGATGCACAAAGGAGGTAACGGAAGGTGAGTATGAATGTTTTTTATTTTTCACCTCCCCTGGGCCTCCAACTATTATACTCTGGTCTGAAGAGACCCCAAAGTATAATAATGTCACTTCCGGTTCTATCTAAACTTGTTCAGCCTGAAACGAATCAGTGACCTGAGGCACCCAAATCCGAAACAAGACGAATCATGGGAGGTTCACCCATCTCTACTTCTAATATACCTCTCATATGCTAATAATTAAATCTTAGTTTAAGCAATCTAAGTATATGCATATATGGCTACATATGGAATAGGAATGAAGAGGGGGGTGGATGGGTTTGGCATCTATAAGGCAATTATGGCATATCCTGTGCCAGATATGCCATAAATACAGATGTGTCCTCTCTTACTTGTTCTATTGTCTTTATAGGTGTATCACAATTAAGTGGGTTTTCAAAAAATAACAAAGTTTAAAAATGGATTCATAAAAAAATTCACCAAAATGAAACAACATGGGGATTTAGCCTGAAAGGGTTTTCCAAGGCATTTTAATGGATGACCTATCTTTAGGATAAAGCTTTGTGGGGATCCGACATTTGGGAACACTGTGGATGAGCTGGTTGAAGCAGAATTGGCACTCTCTGGGCTCAGCTTCTGCTACACAGGCATTGTGTCCAATGAACATAGTTCATGATCATAGTTCAGTCCCATTCAAGTGACTAGGCTGAGCTGCAATACCAAACACAGCCACTGCACAAATGTACAGTTAACACTTTAACAACCCTATGATATAGAGGATTAACTTTTAGACTTTTTCAATGGCTTTTCGAGGGTTTTTGTTGTCTTCTGTGATGAGATAGCAGAGCAACTTATCATTGCAGAAAGTTAAGCTTTGCTACATTTGTAAGAATTCTGAATGATCTTTTCTTAGAACTTAGTTGTAACCTAACAGGTATGGCCCAGCTGTCCCACTGAATGTATTTCACTTTGGGATACTCCTGAGGGCATTGCCTAAGTGGTCCCTCGGTTTTCACCCTGAGTAGTAGTCTCAGCTCAGGCGCCGCTGACCCAAACAGGTCAAGATAAACTGGTGTATTACACAAAAGGTACAGGAAGAGATGTGATCAGTGGACATGACGATAATAGGCAGGCAGACATTGCTGATCATGGAATTCAGGCAAGAAGTCAAGATAGATGGTTCAGAATCAATTCAGTTATCAGGCAGAGGTCAGGGCAGGCAGAACAGGCTCAGAATTGGCCAAATAGGCACACAGTGTGGACAATATCATGTTGTGTAGGGAAATATTCCAACTAGTAAGACCAATTTATTAATAATATTCTAGGAATACAGAGGAAAGGCATAACACAAAGTTCTAAGAAAAGATGCTCTAGAATCCTTACAGTTTATTTTGGCGAATGCTATTGGTTACTAAAAAGACAGGCCAGAAGTCCTCTGTAATATGGTCTGGGTCTAATAAGATCCAGTATTGGATCCAAAGACACCTCCAGTACTAATATGTGACTCTGTGAGAAAAAAAAGTGTAGTTACAATATGGTTTCAAAGGATTCTAAGGAACTGTATCCTAAATTCATGGGATTCTGAATACAAGTGGCATACATAGAGAATGGAAGACCTAATACCAAAGATGAACAAATCTAAGACCCCTTTCAGATGCTGATGGACACCACCACACGTCTGTCTACTTATGACGGGAGTCCCTGGGGCCTCCATCCCATTTCCCTTATCCATGGATTAACCTGCATTAACCTGGATTATACGCTTTCTCTCCAAGGCTTGCATAGTGGCATGAGCGTCTGTATGGTCCACTATAAATGACAGCCATATTGTAGATACTCTTAATTTATGTAAATAGTATTGTTGTAGCTATAGTATAGTATAGGGGTACAAAGACAGATTACCAATCACACCTGACTCCTGGTGAGTCTTGGTGACTTGTCCCAAATGCCACTTTGCCTTGTAGAGTTGCACGAACCTACCCATAGACCTCTTCCTTCCCCAATTTGGTAAGCCAAAAATTGGTCTTACTATGCTAGAGACAAGAATAAAATCCAACAAATCAGAATACTGGACATTGTACTATGTCCTTATTTCAACAATGTGAAGTCTGCAAGACATGGTATATCATCAAAATAAGGGAATTGGCGCCAAGTGTTTATATTGGACCTTTCGATTTAAAAGTTTAAGAACTTCCATGTAATGAGTTGAAATTATTTGCCAATTTCCTCTAGGATGAAGAAAAGGCAGATTTAAATTGACCATACATATCAGATCTCACCCAATCTCCCCATATACATGTACACACCGAATAGAGACCTCAGGTGGTAGATGTTTTTAGACACCTCCAGTGGTGACTTATCCACCTAGATGAATAAAGATGGGACACTTATAATACAACTCTCCAATCTTTATTTCCCTTGACATTAAGGGAGAGTCGAAATGTCTGGTCGACTGCCTTGGTCCTTCTAAAAATTGGTGGGCTCAGCAGACATATATCTAATACGTATGGTTGGCTTATCTGCATTACTTTTGTCTAATTTGGCACCATCTATTGGCTACATATTAAAAATAATCGACCTTATTTCTTACATTTTTGAAGAAAATCAAAACTGGAGGTGTTGCCGTGATATCAACGTGTTAACTTGGCATTTGCACCCATGTATATGTCATACTTTATTTACCGAATATTTTTTGTTGAGCATGAGTCAAATCAAGGGATTTATTTTGTGCGCAAGCCAATCTCCCACTTCTACTTTTTCAGTTGTGACCACCCACTGGAACTGATTCTCTCATAGCTAATCCAGATCACTAATTAATACCCACAACAATCCGAGACAACTACATTTTGGAATAAACATCTGCTCATCGCTCTCTTTTTTTTTCTAAGGCGCATTTAATAAACTGTATGAACAGATGCTTGGTCATTGACAACAATATAATGTAACAGTGCCAATCAAATGTACAACCGTGTAAACAAGAATATAGGCTCTGATACCAAAAAATAATCATTAGCAGGAATAAAATTATACTATCAATATATATCAATGTCTAGAGATAAAAAGTAAAGGGAACGAATCACCAGGAAATGACAGACCAGTGGGAAAGTTATTGACCGATATTCTGTATGAAGTCCCCAGATAGCGCGAGACGCACCTAAAGGATGAAGAGGCTCCGGTCTCGTCATTATTCAGGAGCGCTCCTGTGCGCCAGAATCGAAGTCTACGCAAGTCAGGAGTGAGATATAATTAGGCCAACTTTCTGGCATGATAATATTTTATTAATATTATTAACTTTCTGGCATATTATACTAATATTAGCATTATTATTATTATTAAATTTGTCGGGCATCCCCACCCTGTCCTGCCTCGGTGTCTTTCCCACTCCATCCACTTACATTAATAGTGAGGGCGCAGGAGAAACAGTGTGGCTCATCTTTGGCACAAGAAAAGGCCACGCACCAAAGACGTGCCGCATTTACACCCATCTACACCAAAAACTGGCATGGAAGGGTTAGTAAATCTTGACTGGTCCAGCGTAGATTCCAGTAGGGGGAGGGCATAGACATATTTACATATATGAATATCCCTGTTATGTTTGTTGCATTGTATACAATATCCATGAGCAGTATAATACTGGATAGGTGACTAATAGTCTGCTGCATTTAGTCGCATGCCTTTAAATCTGTTGTTAACCATGCAGAACTATCTCCGGTCAATACAGATGTATTAGGGGGCACATAATAGTAACCTATTGCGGTACTCCTGGGAGTGCACTCTTCTATGTGGATCTCCTTTGAAGGACACAAGGCATGAATTTATTGCTGTAACTATAAGTGATGTGCCTAGAGAATTCTCTAACTTTAATAAAGCCAGGAGTGAGTCATCTCAGCATTGAATTGGATTGGACATTGATTTATTCTTGCATATCCTGTCTAAAAGGAACATTTCCATATCAGCTATGGAGAGTTTCTGCTACTTTTTGATAACGCATCTCTTTGGAGTAACATTTTGCTGTAAATAAAAGACTTCAATGGAAATGGACTGAAGTACTGAGAGCGGTTCAGCTCTTGGTTCACAATGTTCAATGTGCTGGTCAGGGATTGACTAGAAAGAAGGATGGAGTGTAGGAAGATACATTCATTGACAAGAAAGAACGCACCGTAATGAAATCTTGTTGTAGAGAAAATCAACTTTTATTTCATATATAAATGAGCACCAGTATTTGTCTGTGGTCTCTGATCATTCTCTAGTGAGGGGTCGGTGCTGGGCGGAGACCACAAGGGAAAACAAGAGGGTGTGACTTTGCCTTGGGTGCAACGAACAGCTCATTTGCATACAGATTAAAAGTTGATTTTCTTGGTGTCAAGTAGAGATGGGCAAACCTCTAAAGCTGTAAAGATTTAAAAAAATAGCAAACAGTTCTACTCCTCTCCTTCACCAAATCTTGGCCTCCTCGTAGGTCCTCTTCTAGAACCCACCTCCTTGGTGATGTCATATGCCCAGGGTCACTGCTGAGGCCTGTGATTGATCCTCAGCAGTCATGACTGTTCGATCAGAACCGCTTCGCTCATCTCTAGCAGCAAGATTGCACTTTGCTACTTGAAAGGTATTTTCACTATGTCACTAACTGCTCATATAATATACTTCAAGTGGTTCAGAGGCAATTTTGGTGGTGTTAGACACCATTCACATGTGCATTGAGAGTTTTACTAGGAACTTCCATCAAGGAACCCATAAAAAATAATCACTAAATAAAAGACATCATAGCAGATACCAAATATTCCCCATTAAAGTCAGTAGGGTCCATCCGGATCCTTCTGTATCCATAATGTGATGAATCTGTAACAATTGGGATTTACACTCTAAATGCTAATGGAGATGTAAGCAGAAGTCTAATAAGTCTAAGTCTATCAATCGGCTACTATTACTATTTGTAACAGTGTAAAGTCAATCTTTTGGATATTTTGAGGTTTCTTTTAAGTGATAGTCAACCTTGTTGCTAACTTCCTTTTTTGTCAATCATTTTATGGAAACATTGCAAAACCCAATAGTCATAAAGCTTCTATGGCATATATACTGTATCTATGGCTTAGGCCATGACCACATTATTAGCTATGACTGGGAATTGTAAAATAATGATATTCACAATAATTTGCACAAATGTCTTCAGCTCCCAAAAAGTCAGAGGGGCATCTATTTTTTTTTCTTACAGGCATTGGCCAAAAGTCTCTTAGTTCTACAAACTGTCCATAAATTTACGGATCGTTGGCAACCATGCAGTCTACCTGGCCTTTCTCCATATTACATACTGCTTAACTTAATGGGGTCTATGGTCTGCTCAATATCCCTGTACAGCTGACACATTGTAAGGTTTAGACCTGTACGGAAAATGAGATTTGTATTTATTTCAATGATTCCATTATTGCATCTCACCTGTACATCCAATGTCTATCCTAAAGCTATTCCTCCTACTCTTGTCTTTAATTTTCATCTCTTTCAATTGTTTTCTTGGCATTTATTACTTCCATGGCCCAGGAGAAAATGGCATTTCACGTGCAAGAAGTTTTATTTCACTTCATGGGAATCAATATCACCGAGGAATCTATCGCAGTCATAACATCCGTTGTGATACGGTCAGACACTTAATCTGCAACATTTTAGGTCATCTTAAAATATATCCATATTGTACATCCATTTACTGAAAAAGATAAGATTTTACTTTCGGGTATCATTCTTACTACCTAGACATGCAAGTGGCAGCACATAGCATTTGTAGTAATGTAAAAAATGTCTGTAGTCATGTAATACATGTATATAGTAATGTTATAGATGTATATAGTAATGTAATAGATGTATATAGTAATGTAGTAGATGTATATAGTAATGTAATAGATGTATATAGTAATGTAGTAGATGTATATAGTAATGTAATAGATGTATACAGTAATGTAATAGATGTATATAGTAATGTAGTAGATGTATATAGTAATGTAATAGATGTCCATAGTAATGTAATAGATGTATATAGTAATGTAATAGATGTATATAGTAATGTAGTAGATGTATATAGTAATGTAGTAGATGTATATAGTAATGCAGTAGATGTATATAGTAATGTAGTAGATGTATATAGTAATGTAGTAGATGTGTATAGTAATGTAGTAGATGTATATAGTAATGTAATAGATGTATATAGTAATGTAGTAGATGTGTATAGTAATGTAATAGATGTATATAGTAATGTAGTAGATGTCTATAGTAATGTAGTAGATGTATATAGTAATGTAATAGATGTATATAGTAATGAAATAGATGTATATAGTAATGTAGTAGATGTATATAGTAATGTAGTAGATGTATATAGTAATGTAATAGATGTATATAGTAATGTAATAGATGTCTATAGTAATGTAGTAGATGTATATAGTAATGTAATAGATGTATATAGTAAGGTAGTAGATGTATATAGTAATGTAATAGATGTCTATAGTAATGTAGTAGATGTATATAGTAATGTAATAGATGTATATAGTAATGAAATAGATGTATATAGTAATGTAGTAGATGTATATAGTAATGTAGTAGATGTATATAGTAATGTAATAGATGTATATAGTAATGTAATAGATGTCTATAGTAATGTAGTAGATGTATATAGTAATGTAATAGATGTATATAGTAAGGTAGTAGATGTATATAGTAATGTAATAGATGTCTATAGTAATGTAGTAGATGTATATAGTAATGTAATAGATGTTTATAGTAATGTAATAGATGTATATAATAATGTAATAGATGTATATAGTAATGTAATAGATGTACATAGTAATGTAGTAGATGTCTATAGTAATGTAATAGATGTATATAGTAATGTAGTAGATGTGTATAGTAATGTAATAGATGTATATAGTAATGTAGTAGATGTATATAGTAATGTAATAGATGTATATAGTAATGTAGTAGATGTATATAGTAATGTAGTAGATGTATATAGTAATGTAATAGATGTATATAGTAATGTAGTAGATGTCTATAGTAATGTAATAGATGTCTATAGTAATGTAATAGATGTATATAGTAATGTAGTAGATGTATATAGTAATGTAGTAGATGTCTATAGTAATGTAATAGATGTATATAGTAATGTAGTAGATGTATATAGTAATGTAATAGATGTACATAGTAATGTAGTAGATGTCTATAGTAATGTAATAGATGTATATAGTAATGTAGTAGATGTGTATAGTAATGTAATAGATGTATATAGTAATGTAGTAGATGTATATAGTAATGTAATAGATGTATATAGTAATGTAGTAGATGTATATAGTAATGTAGTAGATGTATATAGTAATGTAATAGATGTATATAGTAATGTAGTAGATGTCTATAGTAATGTAATAGATGTCTATAGTAATGTAATAGATGTATATAGTAATGTAGTAGATGTATATAGTAATGTAGTAGATGTCTATAGTAATGTAATAGATGTATATAGTAATGTAGTAGATGTATATAGTAATGTAGTAGATGTATATAGTAATGTAATAGATGTATATAGTAATGTAGTAGATGTATATAGTAATGTAGTAGATGTATATAGTAATGTAATAGATGTAAATAGTAATGTAATAGATGTCTATAGTAATGTAGTAGATGTATATAATAATAGAATAGATGTCTATAGTAATGTAATAGATGTATATAGTAATGTAATAGATGTATATAGTAATGTAGTAGATGTATATAGTAATGTAATAGATGTCTATAGTAATGTAATAGATGTATATAGTAATGTAGTAGATGTATATAGTTATGTAATAGATGTATATAATAATGTAATAGATGTATATAGTAATGTAGTAGATGTCTATAGTAATGTAATAGATGTATATAGTAATGTAGTAGATGTATATAGTAATGTAATAGATGTCTATAGTAATGTAATAGATGTATATAGTAATGTAATAGATGTATATAATAATGTAGTAGATGTATATAGTAATGTAATAGATGTATATAGTAATGTAATAGATGTCTATAGTAATGTAATAGATGTATATAGTAATGTAGTAGATGTATATAGTAATGTAATAGATGTATATAGTAATGTAAACGATGTCTATAGTAATGTAGTAGATGTCTATAGTAATGTAATAGATGTATATAGTAATGTAGTAGATGTATATAGTAATGTAATAGCTGTCTATAGTAATGTAATAGATGTATATAGTAATGTAATAGATGTATATAGTAATGTAGTAGATGTATATAGTAATGTAATAGATGTATATAGTAATGTAGTAGATGTATATAGTAATGTAATAGATGTATATAGTAATGTAAACGATGTCTATAGTAATGTAGTAGATGTATATAGTAATGTAATAGATGTATAAAGTAATGTAATAGATGTATATAATAATGTAATAGATGTATATAGTAATGTAATAGATGTCTATAGTAATGTAGTAGATGTATATAGTAATGTAGTAGATGTGTATAGTAATGTAATAGATGTATATAGTAATGTAGTAGATGTATATAGTAATGTAATACATGTCTATAGTAATGTAGTAGATGTCTATAGTAATGTAATAGATGTATATAGTAATGTAATAGATGTATATAATAATGTAGTAGATGTATATAGTAATGTAGTAGATGTCTATAGTAATGTAGTAGATGTATATAGTAATGTAGTAGATGTGTATAGTAATGTAATAGATGTATATAGTAATGTAGTAGATGTATATAGTAATGTAATAGATGTATATAGTAATGTAGTAGATGTATATAGTAATGTAATAGATGTCTATAGTAATGTAATAGATGTATATATTAATGTAATAGATGTATATAGTAATGTAGTAGATGTATATAGTAATGTAATAGATGTGTATAGTAATGTAGTAGATGTCTATAGTAATGTAATAGATGTATATAGTAATGTAGTAGATGTATATAGTAATGTAATAGATGTATATAGTAATGTAGTAGATGTATATAGTAATGTAGTAGATGTATATAGTAATGTAATAGATGTATATAGTAATGTAGTAGATGTATATAATAATGTAATAGATGTATATAGTAATGTAATAGATGTCGATAGTAATGTAGTAGATGTCTATAGTAATGTAGTAGATGTATATAGTAATGTAATAGATGTATATAGTAATGTAGTAGATGTATATAGTAATGTAGTAGATGTCTATAGTAATGTAGTAGATGTCTATAGTAATGTAATAGATGTATATAGTAATGTAGTAGATGTCTATAGTAATGTAGTAGATGTCTATAGTAATGTAGTAGATGTCTATAGTAATGTAATAAATGTATATAGTAATGTAGTAGATGTATATAGTAATGTAATAGATGTATATAGTAATGTAGTAGATGTATATAGTAATGTAGTAGATGTATATAGTAATGTAATAGATGTATATAGTAATGTAATATATGTCTATAGTAATGTAATAGATGTCGATAGTAACGTAGTAGATGTCTATAGTAATGTAGTAGATGTATATAGTAATGTAGTAGATGTATATAGTAATGTAATAGATGTATATGGTAATTTAGTAGATGTGTATAGTAATGTAGTAGATGTATATAGTAATGTAGTAGATGTATATAGTAATGTAATAGATGTATATAGTAATGTAGTAGAAGTATATAGTAATGTAATAGATGTATATAATAATGTAATAGATGTATATAGTAATGTAGTAGATGTATATAGTAATGTAATAGATGTCTATAGTAATGTAGTAGATGTATATAGTAATGTAGTAGATGTATATAGTAATGTAATAGATGTATATAGTAATGTAGTAGATGTATATAGTAATGTAGTAGATGTATATAGTAATGTAATAGATGTATATAGTAATGTAGTAGATGTATATAGTAATGTAATAGATGTCTATAGTAATGTAGTAGATGTATATAGTAATGTAGTAGATGTATATAGTAATGTAGTAGATGTATATAGTAATGTAATAGATGTCTATAGTAATGTAATAGATGTCTATAGTAATGTAATATATGTATATAGTAATGTAGTAGATGTATATAGTAATGTAGTAGATGTATATAGTAATGTAATAGATGTATATAGTAATGTAGTAGATGTCTATAGTAATGTAATAGATGTCTATAGTAATGTAATATATGTATATAGTAATGTAATAGTTGTATATAGTAATGTAGTAGATGTATATAGCAATGTAATAGATGTCTATAGTAATGTAATAGATGTCTATAGTAATGTAATATATGTATATAGTAATGTAGTAGATGTATATAGTAATGTAGTAGATGTATATAGTAATGTAATAGATGTCTATAGTAATGTAGTAGATTTCTATAGTAATGTAATATATGTATATAGTAATGTAGTAGATGTATATAGTAATGTAATAGATGTATATAATAATGTAATAGATGTATATAGTAATGTAATAGATGTCTATAGTAATGTAGTAGATGTCTATAGTAATGTAGTAGATGTATATAGTAATGTAATAGATGTATATAATAATGTAATAGATGTATATAGTAATGTAGTAGATGTATATAGTAATGTAATAGATGTATATAGTAATGTAGTAGATGTCTATAGTAATGTAGTAGATGTATATAGTAATGTAGTAGATGTCTATAGTAATGTAAAAGATGTCTATAGTAATGTAGTAGATGTATATAGTAATGTAGTAGATGTATATAGTAATGTAATAGATGTCTATAGTAATGTAATAGATGTCTATAGTAATGTAATATATGTATATAGTAATGTAGTAGATGTATATAGTAATGTAGTAGATGTATATAGTAATGTAATAGATGTATATAGTAATGTAGTAGATGTCTATAGTAATGTAATAGATGTCTATAGTAATGTAATATATGTATATAGTAATGTAATAGTTGTATATAGTAATGTAGTAGATGTATATAGTAATGTAATAGATGTCTATAGTAATGTAATAGATGTCTATAGTAATGTAATATATGTATATAGTAATGTAGTAGATGTATATAGTAATGTAGTAGATGTATATAGTAATGTAATAGATGTCTATAGTAACGTAGTAGATTTCTATAGTAATGTAATATATGTATATAGTAATGTAGTAGATGTATATAGTAATGTAATAGATGTATATAATAATGTAATAGATGTATATAGCAATGTAATAGATGTCTATAGTAATGTAGTAGATGTCTATAGTAATGTAATATATGTATATAGTAATGTAGTAGATGTATATAGTAATGTAGTAGATGTATATAGTAATGTAGTAGATGTCTATAGTAATGTAATATATGTATATAGTAATGTAGTAGATGTATATAGTAATGTAGTAGATGTATATAGTAATGTAATAGATGTATATAATAATGTAATAGATGTATATAGTAATGTAGTAGATGTATATAGTAATGTAATAGATGTATATAGTAATGTAGTAGATGTCTATAGTAATGTAGTAGATGTATATAGTAATGTAATAGATGTATATAGTAATGTAGTAGATGTGTATAGTAATGTAATAGATGTATATAGTAATGTAATAGATGTCTATAGTAATGTAGTAGATGTCTATAGTAATGTAATAGATGTATATAGTAATGTAGTAGATGTATATAGTAATGTAATAGATGTATATAGTAATGTAGTAGATGTCTATAGTAATGTAATAGATGTATATAGTAATGTAATAGATGTCGATAGTAATGTAGTAGATGTCTATAGTAATGTAGTAGATGTATATAGTAATGTAATAGATGTATATAGTAATGTAGTAGATGCATATAGTAATGTAATAGATGTATATAGTAATGTAATAGATGTATATAGTAATGTAGTAGATGTATATAGTAATGTAATAGATGTATATAGTAATGTAGTAGATGTATATAGTAATGTAGTAGATGCATATAGTAATGTAATAGATGTATATAGTAATGTAATATATGTCTATAGTAATGTAATAGATGTATATAGTAATGTAATAGATGTCGATAGTAACGTAGTAGATGTCTATAGTAATGTAGTAGATGTCTATAGTAATGTAATAGATGTATATAGTAATGTAATAGATGTATATAGTAATGCAGTAGATGTATATAGTAATGTAATAGATGTATATAGTAATGTAGTAGAAGTATATAGTAATGTAATAGATGTATATAATAATGTAATAGATGTATATAGTAATGTAGTAGATGTATATAGTAATGTAATAGATGTATATAGTAATGTAGTAAATGTCTATAGTAATGTAGTAGATGTATATAGTAATGTAATAGATGTATATAGTAATGTAGTAGATGTGTATAGTAATGTAATAGATGTATATAGTAATGTAATAGATGTCTATAGTAATGTAGTAGATGTCTATAGTAATGTAATAGATGTATATAGTAATGTAGTAGATGTATATAGTAATGTAATAGATGTATATAGTAATGTAGTAGATGTATATAGTAATGTAATAGATGTATATAGTAATGTAATATATGTCTATAGTAATGTAATAGATGTCGATAGTAACGTAGTAGATGTCTATAGTAATGTAGTAGATGTATATAGTAATGTAGTAGATGTATATAGTAATGTAATAGATGTATATAGTAATGTAGTAGATGTGTATAGTAATGTAGTAGATGTATATAGTAATGTAGTAGATGTATATAGTAATGTAATAGATGTATATAGTAATGTAGTAGAAGTATATAGTAATGTAATAGATGTATATAATAATGTAATAGATGTATATAGTAATGTAGTAGATGTATATAGTAATGTAATAGATGTCTATAGTAATGTAGTAGATGTATATAGTAATGTAGTAGATGTATATAGTAATGTAATAGATGTATATAGTAATGTAGTAGATGTATATAGTAATGTAGTAGATGTATATAGTAATGTAATAGATGTATATAGTAATGTAGTAGATGTATATAGTAATGTAGTAGATGTCTATAGTAATGTAGTAGATGTATATAGTAATGTAGTAGATGTCTATAGTAATGTAAAAGATGTCTATAGTAATGTAGTAGATGTATATAGTAATGTAGTAGATGTATATAGTAATGTAATAGATGTCTATAGTAATGTAATAGATGTCTATAGTAATGTAATATATGTATATAGTAATGTAGTAGATGTATATAGTAATGTAGTAGATGTATATAGTAATGTAATAGATGTATATAGTAATGTAGTAGATGTCTATAGTAATGTAATAGATGTCTATAGTAATGTAATATATGTATATAGTAATGTAATAGTTGTATATAGTAATGTAGTAGATGTATATAGCAATGTAATAGATGTCTATAGTAATGTAATAGATGTCTATAGTAATGTAATATATGTATATAGTAATGTAGTAGATGTATATAGTAATGTAGTAGATGTATATAGCAATGTAATAGATGTCTATAGTAATGTAGTAGATTTCTATAGTAATGTAATATATGTATATAGTAATGTAGTAGATGTATATAGTAATGTAATAGATGTATATAATAATGTAATAGATGTATATAGTAATGTAATAGATGTCTATAGTAATGTAGTAGATGTCTATAGTAATGTAGTAGATGTATATAGTAATGTAGTAGATGTATATAGTAATGTAATAGATGTATATAATAATGTAATAGATGTATATAGTAATGTAGTAGATGTATATAGTAATGTAATAGATGTATATAGTAATGTAGTAGATGTCTATAGTAATGTAGTAGATGTATATAGTAATGTAGTAGATGTCTATAGTAATGTAAAAGATGTCTATAGTAATGTAGTAGATGTATATAGTAATGTAGTAGATGTATATAGTAATGTAATAGATGTCTATAGTAATGTAATAGATGTCTATAGTAATGTAATATATGTATATAGTAATGTAGTAGATGTATATAGTAATGTAGTAGATGTATATAGTAATGTAATAGATGTATATAGTAATGTAGTAGATGTCTATAGTAATGTAATAGATGTCTATAGTAATGTAATATATGTATATAGTAATGTAATAGTTGTATATAGTAATGTAGTAGATGTATATAGTAATGTAATAGATGTCTATAGTAATGTAATAGATGTCTATAGTAATGTAATATATGTATATAGTAATGTAGTAGATGTATATAGTAATGTAGTAGATGTATATAGTAATGTAATAGATGTCTATAGTAATGTAGTAGATTTCTATAGTAATGTAATATATGTATATAGTAATGTAGTAGATGTATATAGTAATGTAATAGATGTATATAGTAATGTAATAGATGTATATAGTAATGTAGTAGATGTCTATAGTAATGTAATATATGTATATAGTAATGTAGTAGATGTATATAGTAATGTAGTAGATGTATATAGTAATGTAATAGATGTATATAATAATGTAATAGATGTATATAGTAATGTAATAGATGTCTATAGTAATGTAGTAGATTTCTATAGTAATGTAATATATGTATATAGTAATGTAGTAGATGTATATAGTAATGTAGTAGATGTATATAGTAATGTAATAGATGTATATAGTAATGTAGTAGATGTCTATAGTAATGTAATATATGTATATAGTAATGTAGTAGATGTATATAGTAATGTAGTAGATGTATATAGTAATGTAATAGATGTATATAATAATGTAATAGATGTATATAGTAATGTAGTAGATGTATATAGTAATGTAATAGATGTATATAGTAATGTAGTAGATGTCTATAGTAATGTAGTAGATGTATATAGTAATGTAATAGATGTATATAGTAATGTAGTAGATGTGTATAGTAATGTAATAGATGTATATAGTAATGTAATAGATGTCTATAGTAATGTAGTAGATGTCTATAGTAATGTAATAGATGTATATAGTAATGTAGTAGATGTATATAGTAATGTAATAGATGTATATAGTAATGTAATAGATGTATATAGTAATGTAGTAGATGTATATAGTAATGTAGTAGATGTCTATAGTAATGTAATAGATGTATATAGTAATGTAATAGATGTCGATAGTAATGTAGTAGATGTCTATAGTAATGTAGTAGATGTATATAGTAATGTAATAGATGTATATAGTAATGTAGTAGATGTATATAGTAATGTAATAGATGTATATAGTAATGTAATAGATGTATATAGTAATGTAGTAGATGTATATAGTAATGTAATAGATGTATATAGTAATGTAGTAGATGTATATAGTAATGTAGTAGATGTATATAGTAATGTAATAGATGTATATAGTAATGTAATATATGTCTATAGTAATGTAATAGATGTCGATAGTAACGTAGTAGATGTCTATAGTAATGTAGTAGATGTCTATAGTAATGTAATAGATGTATATAGTAATGTAAAAGATGTATATAGTAATGTAGTAGATGTATATAGTAATGTAATAGATGTATATAGTAATGTAGTAGAAGTATATAGTAATGTAATAGATGTATATAATAATGTAATAGATGTATATAGTAATGTAATAGATGTCTATAGTAATGTAATAGATGTATATAATAATGTAGTAGATGTATATAGTAATGTAGTAGATGTCTATAGTAATGTAGTAGATGTATATAGTAATGTAGTAGATGTGTATAGTAATGTAATAGATGTATATAGTAATGTAGTAGATGTATATAGTAATGTAATAGATGTCTATAGTAATGTAGTAGATGTATATAGTAATGTAGTAGATGTCTATAGTAATGTAAAAGATGTCTATAGTAATGTAGTAGATGTATATAGTAATGTAGTAGATGTATATAGTAATGTAATAGATGTCTATAGTAATGTAATAGATGTCTATAGTAATGTAATATATGTATATAGTAATGTAGTAGATGTATATAGTAATGTAGTAGATGTATATAGTAATGTAATAGATGTATATAGTAATGTAGTAGATGTCTATAGTAATGTAATAGATGTCTATAGTAATGTAATAGCTGTATATAGTAATGTAGTAGATGTATATAATAATATAATAGATGTCTATAGTAATGTAATAGATGTATATAGTAATGTAATAGTTGTATATAGTAATGTAGTAGATGTATATAGTAATGTAATAGATGTCTATAGTAATGTAATAGATGTATATAGTAATGTAATATATGTATATAGTAATGTAATATATGTATATAGTAATGTAGTAGATGTATATGGTAATGTAATATATGTATATAGTAATGTAGTAGATGTATATAGTAATGTAGTAGATGTATATAGTAATGTAATAGATGTCTATAGTAATGTAGTAGATTTCTATAGTAATGTAATATATGTATATAGTAATGTAGTAGATGTATATAGTAATGTAATAGATGTATATAATAATGTAATAGATGTATATAGTAATGTAATATATGTATATAGTAATGTAGTAGATGTATATAGTAATGTAGTAGATGTATATAGTAATGTAATCGATGTATATAGTAATGTAGTAGATGTACATAGTAATGTAATAGTTGTATATAGTAAAGTAGTAGATGTCTATAGTAATGTAATATATGTATATAGTAATGTAGTAGATGTATATAGTAATGTAGTAGATGTATATAGTAATGTAGTAGATGTCTATAGTAATGTAATAGATGTCTATAGTAATGTAGTAGATGTCTATAGTAATGTAATATATGTATATAGTAATGTAGTAGATGCATATAGTAATGTAATAGATGTATATAGTAATGTAGTAGATGTCTATAGTAATGTAATATATGTATATAGTAATGTAGTAGATGTATATAGTAATGTAGTAGATGTATATAGTAATGTAATAGATGTATATAGTAATGTAGTAGATGTATATAGTAATGTAGTAGATGTCTATAGTAATGTAATATATGTATATAGTAATGTAGTAGATGTATATAGTAATGTAATAGATGTATATAATAATGTAATAGATGTATATAGTAATGTAGTAGATGTATATAGTAATGTAATAGATGTCTATAGTAATGTAGTAGATGTATATAGTAATGTAGTAGATGTATATAGTAATGTAATAGATGTATATAGTAATGTAGTAGATGTATATAGTAATGTAATAAATGTCTATAGTAATGTAGTAGATGTATATAATAATATAATAGATGTCTATAGTAATGTAATAGATGTATATAGTAATGTAATAGATGTCTATAGTAATGTAGTAGATGTATATAGTAATGTAATAGATGTATATAGTAATGTAGTAGATGTCTATAGTAATGTAATAGATGTATATAGTAATGTAGTAGATGTATATAGTAATGTAATAGATGTATATAGTAATGTAGTAGATGTCTATAGTAATGTAATAGATGTGTATAGTAATGTAATAGATGTATATAGTAATGTAGTAGATGTATATAGTAATGTAATAGATGTCTATAGTAATGTAGTAGATGTATATAGTAATGTAATAGATGTCTATAGTAATGTAGTAGATGTATATAGTAATGTAATAGATGTATATAGTAATGTAATAGATGTATATAGTAATGTAGTAGATGTCTATAGTAATGTAGTAGATGTATATAGTAATGTAATAGATGTCTATAGTAATGTAGTAGATGTATATAGTAATGTAATAGATGTATATAGTAATGTAATAGATGTATATAGTAATGTAGTAGATGTATATAGTAATGTAGTAGATGTCTATAGTAATGTAATAGATGTATATAGTAATGTAGTAGATGTATATAGTAATGTAGCAGATGTGTATAGTAATGTAATATATGTATATAGTAATGTAGTAGATGTATATAGTAATGTAGTAGATGTATATAGTAATGTAATAGATGTATATAGTAATGTAGCAGATGTACAGTGGGGAAAAAAAGTATCTAGTCAGCCACCAATTGTGCAAGTTCTCCCACTTATAAAGATGAGACCGGCCTGTAATTGACATCATAGGTAGACCTCAACTATGAGAGACAAAATGAGAAAACAAATCCAGAAAATCACATTGTCTGATTTTTAAAGAATTTATTTGCAAATTACGGTGGAAAATAAGTATTTAGTAGGAATTTAAGGAAATTTAAGGAAACAATCGAGCCTCGTCCTGTTATCTTCCAGCTCAAAAGCAGTGAAGATTATGCAAGCCTCCTCACCTTCCAAACCCCATAACTTTTTTATTTTTCCTTTCACTGAGCTATTTGAAGGCTTTATGTTACAGGATTAATTGTTCTTCACAATGGTACCATTTATTATTCTGTACAATGTACAGGGAAGCTGGAAAGAAATTCAGAATGGGGTGGAATTGGCGAAAAAGTGCATTTTTGTTCGACTTTCTTACAGACTTTGTTTTTACAGCGTTCACTCTGCAGCCATGATGATATGTCATCTGGATTGTATGTTTTGGTACGATTCCAGGGATATAAAATGTATATGCTTTTATTTGCATTTTAACCCCTTAAAAAAAATCTAAATCTTTGCAAAAATATCTTTTTCTAAAAGTCGCCATATTCTGACACCCATAAATTTTTTATATTTCCATGTACAGGCACGAATAGGGCGTCTTTTTTGCATTGCTTTGATCACTTTTTATTCAAACGAAACAGAAACGAGACGAAACAGCAAAACGTCAGTTCAGCACTTTTGATTTTTTTTTCGCCTCTATGGCTCTCACCGTACGGGAAAAATATTGTTATAAGTTTGTAGACTGGACGTTTTCCTACCTAATGTGTGTTTCACAGTTATTTTTTACTTTTATATATATTCTAGGGAAAGGGGTGATTTGAACTTTTTATTCTTTTTTTTTTTTATTGCATTTATTAGACCCCAAAGGGTTTGATCACTAATGGAATGTATTACCATGCTAATGAATTGCAAAATATTAGCGTTTGTATGACAGGCTGCATAAAGCAGCCTGCCATACAATGAATGGCAGACAAGCCTGGGAGCTTACAATAGGCTCCTGACTGTCATGTCAATGCGACGCCAGCCACTGATCTTGCTCTGGGGGCTGTCGATCCCTGGCAAAATGGCCTTAATGATCCTGATCGGTGCGGGCACTTATCGCGGGCATTAGCGCTGGTTCTCTGCTGTGTGATACAGCAGTGATCCGGTGACTATGGCAGCCACTCAGCTCCTGAGCGTCCGCCATATTTAAATACCAGCATCCCTCCCATTTGGCCTGGGTGTGTCTAATGAACAGGAGACTGCATAAGGGTTCCACCTACTGAAATCACTGCACCCAATAAAGTAGGGGCCCACTATACAGAGGTGGCCATGAAGTGGCTAGTGGACTTATACACCTTCATCAAAATTAGGAACCTCGTGTTCATTTTTGTAGATTTTCCTAAGAGGTATAGTTGTACTGTCCAGTTGCTTCTCTCAAAAATATTGGTGATTTCTATACACGCCCCTGCCAGACACTATTCCTGTTTGAGGCCGACAAGAATATTTTCGGGATTCCTTCCTGTATCGATAAGCGAACAATCCCATCTCCCTCCAGGCTATACCACAATCTAAACACAAAGTAAATAAGACACAAAAAGAAGGCAACAAAACATTTATGGCTTATGGGAAAGAGATCTGTTTTTACTTTCACACCGCAGGCAGGCCAGTTCTGCAGCCAGTAATACAATCACGCTACCTCTTGACGTCAGTGATTTTTCATTTGGAGCAGGTTCGGCTATCTAGACTAATGCGAGAGTGCTGTGCATTGATTAAACTGCAGGGGTGTTTCCTATGGCCCTTCTTCAGGCCTTATTACTGTAAATAGCATTTTTATTGAAATCATTTGGCTTCCTCTAGTAGATATGTGGTCATCTTATATTGAAAAGGGCATGCCCATTAAGATTTAGAGTACATATGTTCTATTTGAGTTGTGTTTAAGATTGTGCTATGGTGAATTATTGATCCGCGAAACACTCAGGTAGGAAGCTTCCCTCCTTATACTAAATCCCAAAAGGGCTTAGCATTTCCAATGTTTCCATGCTGAAGTTTCCACTATCAGGCAATGAAAACTTTAACAGCTATAAGTCTCCAGAAAACCACTGCATGTTGCTC
This sequence comes from Leptodactylus fallax, assembly GCA_947044405.1. Taxonomy (NCBI): domain Eukaryota; kingdom Metazoa; phylum Chordata; class Amphibia; order Anura; family Leptodactylidae; genus Leptodactylus; species Leptodactylus fallax. The sequence continues at coordinate 3,231,498 of CAMRHE010000204.1, forward strand.
TGACGTGACTACTTTGCTGTTTGCTACCATAGGGTGAAACAATGAGGGGAGATTTACAGAGCTAAATGTGACAAAATCCTAATGAAGCTTAATATGTGCAAATGGTTGAGCTGGAAAGGCGGATAATTTAACAGCAAAAGGGGAAAATGCCCAAAAATGGTTGGTATAAAGCAGGGGTCCCCAACCACCAGTCTGTGGAACAGGACCGGGCCGTTGGGGATTGTTTGCCGATCCACGGGCTGGCCTCAGTCTTAGCTGGATACTTTGCACTAGGCCATGTTACTATGGTAACGTGTAAACTATTGGGTAGTGCAGCATCCTGTAGCTGCTAAGGATGCCGTGCTACCCGATAGTTTACACATTACCATAGCAACGTGGCATAGCGCGAAGTATCCAGCCTCGGTGTCGCTTATCTTGCCATCCTGGCAGAGAGTCTTCCCGTCCACATAATGGAGCCCGCATATAACCCCACCCCATATGACCAAAGCCCCATCCCGATCCCACCACACCCCCCACCCTCCCCTCCGAGGGCCAACCTCTACGGCAGCTAGTCCCCGGTGAAAAAAAGGTTGGGGACCACTAGTATAAAGTAAGGATGGATTCACACTAGCATTAGAATCTCCATAGAAGTCTCCGCCGCAGAATCCAGCTAAAATTGGTGGAGAGAAAAGTCCTGCAAGGAGGGCGGAAACATGGTGTACCCTATTATAATTTATGTGGTCTGCAGGTTTCCAGGTTTCCTGCCAGATCTATGATAATTTACACCAGTTAAGGCATAGATTTCAGTGCAGGCGCCTGGCATGATTTACAAGGCTGCCTCATCATATATGAGGCGCACCCTCCACCATGACAGGAGATATGAAGAGTGGCATTGAAAATTACTCATACTTGCCAACTCTCTCGAAAAGTCCAGAAGTCTAGGCACCTCAGAATTGTGGGCAAGTCTCCTGGTCCTTGGTCATAAATAGAGATGGGCGAACCCCTCAGGATTCTGTAAGTGTTTGGGTTTGGCGGGCTCGGGTCCCTGATTTGTTTCGGGTCAAACAAGTTCGGTACGAATCACACCTTAAATTGGCTTAAAACATAGTGTAGAACACTCTCAGACTCTCAGGGCTACTAGAGATCTGGCGCTCCTGTGGGCCAATCACAGAAGAGCCACAATTCAATTCAATATTCAGGTCGAATCTGGTTTGTTACAAACCGAGATTCAGTCAACTCTATTCATAATACTGTTTATGTGATATGGGCACTTTATGTGCCAATCACATCCCAAAACTGGACACGACCAAAATCTTTTGTGTCACAAGAGAAGGAGAAAGGAGAAGAAAGTTCTCTGCTCATGAATAGACAATACTTATAACCATGTGTCCAGATTGTTCTAGATTGAGGTAAGGAAGTTGATGTGCTCTGCTCATGAGTACAGCGGACTTATAAGTATATGGCGGTGGTGTGTTGTTTGAAGGAAGGAGGGGGATGTGCTCTGAAAATTTTGTAATATACTTTATTAACATATTTTGGCTCCTTTGTGTGAAATCCTGCGTATTTTCACTATTTCCCTTGCTTCTCCATTGAGAGCTGTCCCTGCATCTCATTGTATACAGTATAGGGGATGAGTGAAATGAAAAGAAAATCAGGGTGTGGGAGGGTCACTTCAAATAGCTATATCTCAGGCGTTATAAATCCTAGAAACTTACTAAGTTATATGAATGAGGAGATTCTCTTCTTTCATATGACATTAAGCAGTTACCAGTATGATTTCCAGAGATATCACTGGTTGAAAACACAGTCGCGATTGGAATATGTCTGGCTGCAGCTGCATATAAATATCCCAATATATCCCAATATGAATATCCCAATCAAATTTATCGTACAGATGAGAATCTCCTCTTTCGCATGACACCAAAAGCAAGTTTTTACGATTTATAATGCCTGAGATTTAGGCATTTGAAGTGACCCCCCCCCCATTCTAATTTTCTCTTCACTTTACACATCCCCTACCCTGTACACAATGAGAAGCAGGGACAGCTCTCAATAGAGAAGCAAGGGAAAGAGTGAAAAATGCAGGATTTCACACAAAGGAGCCAAAATATGTTTAGCTATGCTTTAAAAGGAGTAATGGTGATGTTATGTGACTAGGCTGTACCCTCTGATGTGAAACCAAGAATAAAGCGACCGCAATGTTACTAAAGCTTTATGCTATAATTCTAAACACTTCTGCTGTTATGTTCCCTAAAACTAACCCTCATCAGTTCATATCCCACAGAACATGATGCCTTTATCTGAGCGTAACCTTGTATGCCAAGGCACTTTGGATCTGTTCATAAAAGGACACGGCTGGTGACGGCTCATACAGCTTTATTTATTTGTATAATTATAGTAAACTTTTTCATACAAAATGGATGGTCCACTGTATAAGCAATGATACTTCTTATGTCACCCCCGTCTACATCCTATGCCGCCCCTGCTAGCTCTCATGTCACCAACATCTACCTCCTATGTCACCCCTGTCGCCCTATTGTATGAATTTAAACTGTAATGTCTCAATTTGTCTGCATATTAGCCCTATGATTTGTAAAGTGCTGCAGAATATGTTGGCGCTATATAAATACAATGTATCATTATTGCTATTATCATTATTATTATAAGGTTGTGTCTTCAACCTCCAGAAAATGGACGTGACTGAGGACCACTAACAATCTCACCCCCTAAAAATATATTTCTACTATAACATGGCTAACTTCTCGAACCTGCAAAGAGATTCTTAAAAAAAAAAAACCTCTATCTGTAACGTCTAGAATGACAGCAAACTATTGACAATAATGTCAGCTACAATGACAGCAGATACACAGTATATGTCTATAGATCATTGATGCGGTTTCATTTTAATTCCACAAAGCCTCCTCCAGATTGGTTTCATATTTATCTGTTCTGAAAGCCATATCCACCGAGTAACAAATCCCCAGGGATTGCGCAGGGAAACCTGTTATCTACGTACTTGTTCACACATTGACGTCTTTGGAGAATATAATAGTGTCCTGCAGTAAGATTTATTGCAAATTAATTAACAAAGAAGTGTTCAGATTACTCATTATGCACAGAGCTAGACTTTGTGCTTGGAAGAAGAACAATACAAATGATTTTCATATGGAAGATACCAGGTAATACATTCCAAGTACTCTTTTCTTATTCCCTGGAGCTAGGTAATTCTCAGAAACACCAATGGTTAGATTCAGGAGCGCATTAATTAGCCGGCGTTGACTATGATCTTCAGTCTGACATACACGGGAGATGGATACATCCAATGCTGACCCTGAAACATATTTCATATTCCAGTTCAATCATCTTCTTCCATTCTTCTCCCCAGCGTGTGGTCCTGTGCAGTGAAGAAAATCAGACTGTTAAATGATATCCCCACTGCCATCCATCGATTAACACTGCTCCGAATTCTAAACTCATCCTAGTCTTCTTATATACCTAGAAACATCTACAAGCTGTGAGCTTGGCAGAATAACTTCACCTGTCAATAATCCAAGAGCGTCACTGAACAAAGATCAGGAAGGCTTAACTCCATGTAGGTCGGATCACGTCAGTGAGCAGGAGACAACATTAACGTGATGTCAGGTGACACAATATAAGGTGCAGAATACTGGGGATGTAACCAGGGATGGGCGAATCAGTTACAAATTTGGGGGGTTCATTGCCCGCAAACCAGAAGTGAAATTATTCTAGAATATAAGAGGCCCAGGGGAAGTGTAAAAAAAAATAACAAACAATTTTACTCACCTTCCTTCATCTCTTCTGAGCTTCCTTGCAGTGTCCTCAGCTCTCTCTGGGTTCTCTTCCAAGCTTCTAGTGACATCATGCATCCTGGGACACCACTGAGGCCTGTGATTGGGGCTTAGTTGTCACATGGGACGCACAGGCGGGTTCATGATGTCACCCAGAAGCCCAGAGAGAGCCACAGACACTACGAGGAGGCCCAGAAGAGGTGAGGGAAGGTGAGTAGAATTGTTTATTTTTTACACCTCCCCTAGACCTTCACCTATTATACCTTCTGAAGAGACCCCAGAGTATAAGAATTTCACTTCCAGTTTTATCTGAACTTGTTCAACCGGAAAAGAATCTTTGGGCCAAACAATCCAAGCCTGAAACTAATTGCACCCAGATAAGGCTAATATGTTGCTGGTCACATGATAATGAGAGGTGCACAATGTTGGCTTATAGCCTATTAGTGGCTCTGTTGTGGTGTCCATCCACTTCTGGCTCCTTCTAGCCTCCTAAATGACATCAGTGGACCTTGGAGAACCCCTGAGTCCGAATTGTATACATGACATGAGGCTCACACACGTCACAGCGCTTGTCTCCATGCATCATGACATTTACAGGCCCCACATGACCAATGAGGCAAAATCGCTGGTCTCCAGGGCTGCTGACATCATTCAGGAGGTAGGAAGAGGTTGAAGACCAAATTCAGATGCTGTGATGGAGCCCATAAGAGGTGAATAAGACTGTTATGTTTCTGCACCTCCCCGGGTAGTTTGCGGGGGAAAAACCAAAAATTTTGTGTTCTACCAAATGTGAAATTTAGGTAAAATTTGTACTGAACCCAGTTTGTAGTGTTACGACCAGTTCACACATCGCTAATGACGATCCATATTCTGTCATATATGTGTGTGTTCACACTGAACTGATCTCCAAAAATTTTGTGTTCTACCATGGAAATACCGAAAGCCCCATGTTCTACATTACTAACAGAAAAACCCCCATGAGGAAAAGGGGGGGGAGGGGGGGGTGTCAAAAGATTTTTTTGGGGGGGGGGGGGGGGGTAAAAAAAAATTTAGTGTGGAAAATAAGAATAAAGCTTAAAATAAGTTTTAGTAAATATTTAATATTTTTTATTTATCTATTTTAAAATTAGATTTTATATATCTTAGAAATTACTAAAACATTACGGAAAGAAATTAAATGACAAGAAAACCATTTTAATAATATCCTTTATTAAATAACAGCCACGAAACATTAGAAGTAACGTAGACATATCTGATGTCTCCATATCTGATGGCGCAAAGAGGACTGAAGAGCCCAAGAGCAGTGAAGGAAGGGGAGTATCAGCATTTTTTATTTTACCCACCTTCCCTGGGGCTCCACTTATTATGCTCCAAGGTCTTAGGAGACCCCATAGTTTGATAAAAGCACTTTTGGGTTGAGACCAAAAGGAAACAGGCGGGTGAACCTACCAATAGGTGGAGCCTGTATTATTGCCCTTTCAACAAATATCCAGAACAATCCAGAAAAGTTTGCAGCAAGTGGGAAATCAGAAAATTCCAAAAAAAACTTAGCGTTTAATTAACATGATATAAGATTACAAAGTGTCATGAAATTAAAGCACTTTGAGTCTCGAAACACGTAAGCGATTCATTGTCTCCACATACATTTTTGCTTTCCCTGATGGATTTGCAACCTTATATCATGCTAATTAAACGCTGTTTTATTGGAATTTTCTAGTTTCCTGCTAGCTGGATACTTTTCTGGATTATTCTGGATATTTGTTGGATTTATTGTTTCGCCTCTGACCAAGAGGATTGTCTTCCTTACTAGCGGATTACTAGATGTCGATCCATGCTCAGAACCTGGACTATGTGACCATTTTTTCACCTTCCTATTCCGCAGCGCTTTACAGGCATTGTCGATCACTGTCCCATAGAGAGCTCACAACCTACATTCCCTTAAATTTGCAAGATCTTCAAGGAAAAAAATACTGTGAAAGGGATTCTGCTGTTCCCAGGGAAACGTATTGAAAGGGTTAAATAGTCAAGGTCATATCTTGCATAGACTGGCATTATTGAATTAACATAAAATTACAATGTGTACAAGTACAAAGCATGCATACTGTTTCTCATAGCTTTGTTATGGTCACATTCTACATTACGCTAAAATAGAGAGTAACCATCAAGGTTGACCATGCAAATTTGCATTGTTTATCGTGTGTAAATGACTATGTCTATCACAAGGCGAAAAATAATGAACTCCTTTTACTTCTGACTTATGGACATGAGCAGAATTCATATACATTCTATAAAAATTACATCAGAGGGATTTATTTACATCTCATACTCTTTTTGCTTTTTTATTTTACTTTTTTTTTATTATTTCAAATTTGCATTTATAATCTCCCCATCCATTTATTTATGTTGTTATTCAACTGGAACAACCTTTGTCTTAGGGTAAGGCAAGGATAAAAACTCATTATATCATCATGATGTGTTTAATACTAAACACCAACTGTGCAAGAGCTATCTATCACACAATGCAGAGTGTGCAGAGGAAAAAAAAAGCTTCAGTATTGGTAAGAAATTTCTAATTTTCAGTAAATTTGTAACTAATTTTAGATATAAAATGTCTATAAATGTCTAAATCTTGCAATTTATTGCCAAGTAAGAATTAAAAATAAGAAATATCGTATCGCACATGTTCAACCTTCCTTGTGACCTTGGCACCAAAAATGTGTACAAAAAATTGATACTAACAATTTTTGTTACAAATGATTTTTTTTATCTCGTTAACCCACACCCTGTGTGTACTAGAGAGGAGATTGTTATTCAATGTACTTGTATAAGATGTGTATTTTAGGCTTCGTTCACATCGGCATTGGAGGATCTGTTAAAACGTTGCATTATTGTGACTGGTAAAATGTTAGGCCCCATAATGGAAACCTGACGAAGCCCATTATAGTCAATGGAATCCATCATATAATGTATCCCGTCCTTCTGTTGCTTTCATGGCTCTTCTTCTACAACAAAGCAGAACAAAAAATGGTAATAACAACACAGATGTGAATGAAGCCAAATCAGTAAACTGTGGGTAACTACTAGAGATGGGCAAACCGTTTTGTTCTGAGCCGGGTTCAATCCAAATATTCCAAATTGTTCAGTTTTTAATGAAACCGAACAAATGGAGATTTGCTTGGATGAACTAAAATGGCCGCCAGGACTTGCACTGCGGTAAATTATTATACACTCAGGTCTCCTCAGACCCCACAGGCTGCAACTGAAACCTGCAACACAAAGCAATCCCTCAATATGTCAGTTATTGCTGCAGATTTGACCTAACATCCCCAAATGTTTCAAGTCTGTGGGGACCTACCTGCTGCAGCAAAAACACCTATTTTTGTACAGGCAACGTGCAGAGGAACATGCTGCAGAATTTCTCCTTGGGAAATTCTGCAGCTTGCTCGTCCCATATGGCCCTGGCCTTAAAGAGGACTTTTCGCCATCTCTACCAACTCCAACTCTTTACACCCTTCAGAAGGTGACAATTATTCAGTTGTACAGTTGGAATTTTTTTCTCTCACCCTCAACATTCCTGAACAATCTATTAGTTCATACAACTCGATATCATCTACCATGTGCATAAAAATACTGCATGAAAAAAACCCAATTGCCAAACTAACTTGAACAGAATTTGTTTTTGCCCATGGCAACTAATCACTTTGCAGCTTTAATTTTTCCAAAATTTTTAAAGGGGGTTGTCCAGTTTCAGATCAATATTGAGAGATTGATGTAATTGTTTACATAATGTAAAGTTGTAGAATTTTCCAATATACTTTCTATATCAATTCCTCAGCTTTTTAGATCTCTGCTTGCTGTCATTAATTGTTTACTCCCTGTGCATAGCAATCAGTCCATGGTCCTGTGATAAACAGTCAATGTTCATGTGATATATGGTCCATGGTCATGTGATGGACTGTCAGTTTATGGTCATGTGATACACGGTCCATGGTCATGTGATGGACTGTCAGTTTATGGTCATGTGATATACGGTACATGGTCATGAGATGGACTGTCAGCTTATCGTCATGTGATATAGGGTCCATTGTCATGTGATGGACAGTCCATAGTCATGTGATATACGGTCCATGGTCATGTGATGAACAGGTCATGTTCAGTTTGCTTATCGGCCGGGCATTGGGGTAGATGATGCCATCATCCATCTTCTGCACAGGGCTCTGTCTCACCTGGAGAAACCAGGGAACACGGTGAGAATAATGTTCTTTGACTTCTCCAGTGCTTTTAACACCATACAGCCCAGGTTAATGAGGGACAAGCTGGGCCTTGCTGGAGTGGACCACCACCTCTCCAACTGGATCCTAGACTACCTCACAAATCGACCTCAATACGTGAGAGCCCAAGACTGTGTGTCAGGTACCGTGATCTGTAATACGGGGGCACCTCAGGGTACGGTTCTCAGCCCTTTCCTCTTCACACTGTACACTGCAGATTTTAGGTGCAACTCATCCAGCTGCTACCTACAGAAGTATTCTGAAGACTCTGCAATAGTGGGTCTCATCACAGATGATGATGATAGGGAGTACAGAGAACTGAACCAGGATTTTGTGGACTGGTGCCACCGGAACCACCTGAAGATTAATGCGGGGAAGACCAAGGAGATGGTGGTGGACTTCCGTAAAGGCAGAAGCCCTCCTAAACCAGTGGACATCCTGGGGACGGGCATCGAGATTGTGAACACCTATAAGTACCTGGGTCTGCTCCTTAATAATAAGCTGGAGTGGGCAGATCATATGGAGGCCCTGTACAGGAAGGGCCACAGCAGGCTCTACCTGCTTAGGAAGCTGAGAGCCTTTGGAATCCGGGGGGCACTTCTTAGGACTTTCTTCAACTCGGTAGTGGCATCAGCCATCTTCTTTGGAGTGGCCTGCTGGGGGAGCAGTATATCAACCAGGGATAGGAATAGACTCGACAAGCTGATTAGAAGGGCCAGCTCTGTCCTGGGGAGCCCACTGGACCCAGTGCAGGTGGTGGGTGACAGAAGGATACTGTCCGTGGTGAGCTCCATGCAGAAGAAGAAGTCCCATCCCATGCATGAGACTGTGATAGCGCTGGGCAGTACTGTCAGTGACCGACTGCTCCACCCTAGGTGTGAGAAGGAGCGCTATCGGAAGTCTTTCCTCCCCACCGCGGTTAGGCTGTACAACCAACACCGACCTAAGCGGAGATCATTACACACAGAGAACTGAAATATCTCTCTGCCTGTTATATCCCCCCCCCCCCCCCTCTGCTACGTCCTATCTGTCTGTCTGCTATTAATGTAATGCCTCTCACCTTGGAACATTCCTGTACATGTTGTATTTGTATTTGTATCTGCTTATCTTTGCTGCTGTAACACACTGAATTTCCCCATTGTGGGACTATTAAAGGACTATTATTATTATTATTATTATTATTATTATTATTATTATTATATGACCCATGGTCATGTGATGGACTGTCAGTTTATGGTCATGTGATGGACAGTCCATAGTCATGTGATATACGGTCCATGGTCATGTGATGAACAGGCAATGTTCATGTCATATATGACCCATGGTCATGTGATGGATTGTCAGTTTAATGTCATGTGATATATATTGCATGGTCATGTGATGGACAGTCCATAGTCATGTGATATACGGTCCAAGGTCATGTGATGGACCCTGTGGCTATGATGCCCACTCAGCTCCTGAGGAGGCACCATATTCAAAGTGCCAACATCGACTGCAATGGTATGGCGAATATCAGCAAGGGGAGAAAATGGTCTAAAAGCAAAATTGTCCTAGTTGTTCATAGCAACCAGTGCTTTCCATTTAACATTTGTGAGCAGCTCCTCGGTCCCCCATGAAAGTCGCTTCTGTCAATTCCTGAAGATAATGCTGCCCGCCACAAAAAGAGATGCGACATGCACCAAAATAGGCATGTCATGTCCCAAAAATGTCCATAGAATCGCTATTCTGCCGGATCTTGAGCTACAAATGTTACCAAGTTTGAGTATATGAGTAGATTTCTATCATACATATGATCAAAAGATGGTATTAGCGGATACATATATATATAGTAAAGTAGTATCTAGTGTCTACGAGGCCTGGGTTCGTTCCAAGAGATATCAATCCTGTGGATTCTACTACTTTGTGATGTAGTGAGGCAGAAAACATATGCTTTTATTCCATCATCTGCTTAGTACATTAGCCTTCCTCTTTTCATAGCGATGCAGAATTATATAAGCTAAATGTGTTTGGTTTTATGATATATCAATTAGTATAAATTAGACAGTTACTCGCTAACTTTTTGAAACTTTTCCCATTCATAGATGACACAGCTGGGTAGAAATTATCCTCTAAAAATAATTTCACACAACCTGCTCGTTTCTTAGTCTCTGTCTGCTTATATTATGCTCATTCCATCTGTCAATAGATATGACTCATACATTCGACCTTTCAATTTCACTTGCGCACATAAAATTCTTCCAATTTCCTATGAAACAAACACCTTTAACTCTTTCTGGGGCCACTACAGGCAAAATTTCATAGGTGAATTATTCAAAGGATGAGACGTCTTTCCAAGAAAAATAAAGTTACGTGTTTTTCCAGATTTGGACGTGTTTCAAAACAGTGTGTCTGTAATGAAAATCTATGAATATGGCAACAAAAACAAATCCTCCGGCATTCAATGGCTGAAAATCCCTAAATATGAATTGACGCGTAAAATCAGTAAACTAATCGGTGCACATCTACAACGTACAGTACACAAGGGTCAGAATCTAACGCTGGGGTCACACGTGGCGAGTGTAGAATTTAAGGCAAGGCTTTCCTGAAAGCTGCCAAAAACAAAAACCACTAGAAATGGGATGTTTTTTGCATTGCCGCACCTGCGGGAATCAACACTGGTCTCCATCTATGCATTGCAGGAGTTGAAAACTCCTGGTAAAACCCACTGCAATAACTGACGTGCTGCAGATTACAAATGGAATGGTATGGTATGTGGACAAGATTTTGGGAAATGTCCTCCATTATACTGCTATTATACATTGTAGCAGGTTAGCCATAAGTAAGTAGGCAGCAGCTAACCCACTGCAAGTGTCGGCTTCTTTTTTCTTTTTTTTTTTTTTTTTTTTTTTTTTTTTTAAGCCATTCCTCTTTGGTCCTATGTATAGATAAATGATCCAGTCTGGTCGAGTTCATTAGAAATTTTTAAAAAATCTCAGGTTCAGCCAAACCCAAGATTCTTGGAGTTCACCACCAATGAATCATTATTATACTCTGGGTTCTCTTCAAAGTATAATAAGTGGAATCCGAAGGAATCGTGGAAAAGAAAACAATGATTCTCACCATTCCAAACCGCCGATGTGATGTTCAGTTCTCTCCCCTCTCTTTCGAAAGGCCTATTCCAATGTCATGAATTTTTGACGAAAGTGGCATAACATGAGTGTGCCCCACACTGCCTACTGGGCCACAATCACAAGCTTTAGTGGTCCTCTGGAGCCAGTAAGGTTACCCAAGAGGCTGAAGGAGGCCAGAAGACGTCGTGAGATTAGGAATGGATGCATCAGAACCCCAGAGAGATAAGGAAAGGTGAATATCACTGTTTTTTATTCTACAATTCCCCCGGGCCTCTGCTTTTTATACTCTGCGGTCCGAAGAGCATCATGATACTCAGCACGCCCCATGTGACCACTAAGGCCAAATCACAGGCCTCAGTGGTGCCCCTAAGGAGCATGACGTCACCAGAAGCCCGGATGAGGACCCAAAGAGAGCCAAGGACGTTGCAAGACGACCCAGAAGAGGTAAGGAAAAGTGAGTATGAATGTTTTTTTTAATTTTTACACCTCCACAGGCCTCCACCTATTATACTTTCTGAAGAGACCCCACAGTATAATAATTTCACTTCCGTTTGTATCCGAACTTGTTCAACCCAAAACGAATCTTTGGGCCAAACAATATGAACCTAAAACAAAATGGTTCATCCATCCTTACACGCTGTACATGTAGAAGCCTTCACACCTTTCCTGAGAGTTCATATGCAAAGTGAATTTGGCTGAGTCAGTCTATGTCATTCTATGGAGAAACTACTATGTCACCAGAAGTCGGAGGGCTAGTCCATGAATGTGGCAAGGAATGTCGCCAGTGAGAACCCATTTGAGTGAGTCTGGAGTGGTTGTGGTTACTGATTTTGCGTGCCATATCCTGCATGTTACTATTGCTGTCCCCCACATAGTAGATATCCTTTGTGTTACTATTACTGTCCCCCACATGGTAGATATCCTGCATGTTACTATTGCTGTCCCCCACATAGTAGATATCCTTTGTGTTACTATTACTGTCCCCCACAAGGTAGATATCCTGCGTGTTACTATTGCTGTCTTGTTATCTACAGTTAAGAAAGTAAAGTCTCTGTTCCAGTATTAAAGAACTTTTCGTAGTGTCCTTATAGTCACGACTACACTGCACCGCATGACACTACCACTACTGCGTGGGTGGTTTACATGCTTATTACTGTAAGCTTTATGGAGCACACTATATTATTTAGGTCATCAAAGAAGAAGTGAAAAACATAAATGTAAACTGAACCTATGGAGAGTCTACAGAGAGTGTTTAATTACAGTATACGGTTTACAGTTTGGGCAATTATTTTTCGTTACGAGGGTCCTTCAATGTCTCATGACATGTTCTTTTTTGCTTCTGGGACCTCCAAGATATAATTGATAGGATACACTGCAGCAAGGGTTCAATTTCCCTGCAGCTCCTCCACAGGATAAAGTTGGTATTACAATGTTCCCATTGAACTCAGTGTCATGTACATATGTAACATATACCGTAGACATGCTAGGTCCTCCAGAGCGATAGAGATACACCTTGTAGACCTGACTAGATGAGACCACTGACTATAATAGATCCCCCCATTTATAAACTCAGAATATCCTAATAAAGTATCAAAATTTGAAAATTTTGTAAGATGGGGAGTAAAAAACTAAAATTGAAAAAATGGCTGTGCAGGAAGGGGTTAAACTCAAGAAGGAAATTACCACGAGTCCTCCGACTCTGCCGTATTCCTTTCTTGCCACCGTATAATGTTATTTACACTCAGCTAATTGGATTCAATTGCTTATAATTTGCAATTTAGCAAATATCCCAATATTTATGGAATCCGATTATAACATTGTAATATAATACAATAGATTTACTATTGTTATTATAGGACTATATATCATTCTGTAATATATAATAACTAGATAAACACATTTAATAAGTATTTCCTGTTGGCCAGGTTAAAAAAAAATCACCTTATCTTGTATTAGTGTGAGTGTCTCTCTTCTATCACATCTACAAACAAGGGTGTTAGATTTTTTTAGTAATATGGTATCTAAGCATGCATGTGGACCATTGAGTTGAGAACTTCACTTGTGAGAAAAAGAATTATACCATACATTGATGGGGTATGAAGGAGGTATATTGCCTATTTGGGGTATACTGAGCCTGACCTGGCGATCATCCGATCATCATGGGTCCAAATTCCCCAATCAGTTGTCATAACTGGAAGAATCTCCCATTGTCATCAGCATATTAGGTAGACCATGGACTTGGGCTTTTTCCCAAACTTATGCTCCCCATCTTCACTGCTGCTTTACTGCCACATGGGGAAAATTCATTATGCTAAACTGGACCATTTTTTCCATGCATGGCCCTTTGGCACAAAAAATGCACCACTTTGTCCTTTTTCGGACACACTGCCAATTTTGGAGAAAGTGGACAGGGATCAAAGCGAGAAAGGATGAGAATGCCTCAGCTCAACACATTTACTATTAGCTAGAAAACTGGAGCCTCACACCAGCAGAACAATTGATTAAGACATAGGAGCAAGGCATAGGAAACACCACTATAGGAGGGGGGACTATCACCTGTAGGGAATACTATTACTTGTGTGGAGCAGTCACCTCTAGGGATTATTACCTATATGGGGGCATTATTACCTATAGGAGGTCACTATTACCTATGTGGGGGGCTATTACTTGTGGGGGACAGTCACTACTAATGACTATTACCTATGTGGGAGTCATTATTTCCTATAGGGGACATTATTACCTATGTGGAAGCATTATTAGGGACTATAACCTATATGGGGGAACTAATACTTGTATGCGGGCACTACCATCTATGTGGGGGAGGGCTATTACCTGTAGGGGGCACTATTACATATGTGAGTGGGAATATTGCCTGCGTGGAGAGCACTATGGGGGCAGGATTTCTTTGAACATCAATGGGTCACTAAAAAGTTAGGCTGGGGCTTCATGGTGACTTTGGCAGCAACTCCAACACATGACCAATGATTGCTGTGATGCCCTGTGACTCCTTCACCATTGTAAGTGTGGTGAACCCGAGGATGCTGTGACTGTGACTTCAAGTGGCAAAAAGATTGAGCAGTGCATCATTTTTTTGTGCCTAGAAGTCAAAGTTGCAAATTCCCCTAGGTTGCAATGAACATGTGTAGGGTTGGTGTATTTTTTACAAATTGCCTGGTCTGTATTATTACATACGTAGAGCCCAGTCTTGGATATTTATGGCTGTGCCCCATTCACTTCCTCATTAGACCTCTAGTTCAGACTGTAAGAAAAAAAAAGCCATTTATTTTATCAGACTAGTCAAGACAAAGTCCTCCGCTGTCCCTCCTGCCATTTCTTTTCTCACACGTGGCTTTCTGTTCCTTTGTGCTTTGCTGTTATTCCCACAATGTCTCGGCACACCATCGAAGGAGCGGCTGGAGATAATACAATGTCTGCCTGTTGGGAGGACTGTGTCATTAGCAGCTTCTTCATATTCTCCCAGATAAGCCTAGAGACCCAAATTATACAGTCTAATCATCAGCAGTAACTGTAATAGTACCTTGTGGCCTCCCCTGTGAAAGTTTGTATGGAACAGTCCATGTAGGAAAACAGGAACCTGTAAGATTGACACGAAGATCTCCATAGACTCAAGAAGAGAAAGCTCCATTAATGCCACATTAATGTTGCTATGATATGGCCCCAGATATAGAGAAAGAAGCAGCAATAAAAAGAACAGGTGAGAGACGACACATGAAATTCTGTAATGGAATGTAAGTTTCTGGAATCGGAGTTGTGGAATCAGAGTTGGGCCAAGTTCTAAAGTTACCGACTCCATTCAAACAGGGGAAAGGGGGCCTTTGTTCTAGGAAACACTCCTTCTGCACCCCTGAGGTCTGTTGTTAAAGATACCCATATAATTCCCTGTTTAAATTTCATATTGGCTGCTTCTCTTACATCTTAGGTTTGTAGCAACTGTAAACCACCAGTGCTTTATACTGCAGATGTATCCAAAGTCCTCCCGACTGCAGTAGGACCTACTGACTTAAGCAGGATCTACTGTGGAGGACTTACTGACTGAAGAAGGACCTATTGTGCAGGACCCACTGACTGAAGCAGGACCTATTGTGCAGGATCTAATGACTGAAGCAGGACCTACTGTGCAGGACCTACAGACTGAATCAGGACCTATTGTGCAGGATCTAATGACTGAAGCAGGACCTACTGTGCAGAATCTACAGACTGAAGCAGGACCTATTGTGCAGGATCTAATGACTGAAGCAGGACCTACTGTGCAGGACCTACAGACTGAAGCAGGACCTACTGTGCAGGATCTAATGACTGAAGCAGGACCTACTGTGCAGGACCTACAGACTGAAGCAGGACCTACTGTGCAGGACCTACAGACTGAAGCAGGACCTACTGTGCAGGACCTACAGACTGAAGCAGGACCTACTGTGCAGGACCTACAGACTGAAGCAGGACCTACTGTGCAGGACCTACAGACTGAATCAGGACCTACTGTGCAGGATCTAATGACTTAAGCAGGACCTACTGTGCAGGACCTACAACTGAAGCAGGACCTACTGTGCAGGACCTACAGACTGAAGCAGGACCTACTGTGCAGGATCTAATGACTGAAGCAGGACCTACTGTGCAGGACCTACAGACTGAAGCAGGACCTACTGTGCAGGACCTACAGACTGAAGCAGGACCTATTGTGCAGGATCTAATGACTGAAGCAGGACCTACTGTGCAGGACCTACAGACTGAAGCAGGACCTACTGTGCAGGACCTACAGACTGAAGCAGGACCTATTGTGCAGGATCTACTGACTGAAGCAGGACCTATTGTGCAGGATCTAATGACTGAAGCAGGACCTACTGTGCAGGAGCTACAGACTGAAGCAGGACCTACTGTGCAGGATCTACTGACTGAAGAAGCCCCTTCTAATGGCAGCGACAGTTAGTCAGACGTTCATAGCTTAAAGGGATTGGCCATTATAGTCAGATTGCTGGGGTCTCGAACTCCAGTTCCCCTCAGTGATCAAGAGGATGGGGGACCAACAGACTCCTAAAGCCTCCTTGTGAATGGAACACCAGTGCGCTTGCACGACTGGCACTCCATTCACTTCCAAGGGACTGCAGGCACCGCTGTGGATTACAGTCCAGGGAGCCCCACTGAAGTGATTGGAGCTTTGATCACACAAACGCACTGGCGCTCCATTCACAAGGAGGTTTTAAGAGGACTTTCATTCCCGGTCCTCCTGATCACTGGGGGACCCCGCATTCGGACAGGTCATCAATTTATAAGCCTGGAAAACCCCTTTAAGCTAAGGCCCCACATTGCGTAAACAGAGCAGAAAAAAACACTGCGTTTCACAGGACCAGCAAAGTGAATGAGATTCTGGCTAATCCCATCTACACACAAAAAAAAATGCAGCATGTCAATTTTACCTGCAGAAATGCTCACATTTTCCCTATGGATTTAATAGCGGATGAAAAACTGCAAAGAAAAATGCTGCAAAAAACGCAATGAAAGTGTTCCGCTTTGTGGGACCTTAGCCTTAAAGACAATTCGTAAAATGTGTACAGGACGGAAACTCCTCATAATGAATTTATTCTGAGAATAGAATAATCATTCCACCTTTTCAATGTCACATTCCCATCTGTTCATGTGGTGTCAATTTAAGGCTTTGCCAAATTCAGCTTAAACATCTGTTCTGTTGATCATGACTAATAATATTCCACCTATTAGTTGTAGTCAGTCCTGATCGTACCATATAAAATCACATCTTAAACGTCAGATATATTTTTGTAACTGTTTTAATGCTACATCAGAAGAAGGAAGAAACTTTGCAAATAACCATTAAAAATCTCAAACTTTTTGTATTGAAAGATGAAAGTTCGCTGAATACACACAATATTCACATATACACGTATGAATATACACAGTCAGCTTCGCCAGAATTTGCCCCGGTTTCAGAGAGATCAGTGCCTTTAGTTTAGCACCGATATCCCTGCACTGGGGATCACCCCCCGATAGTATAAGACTATAGGGTACCATTAGGTTGCTATCCCCGCGTCTTACCCAACTTCACATTATAAGTGTCAGAATATGGCGACTAAAAAAACTTTTTGCCTTTTTCAAAGTTTTAAATTTAAAAGTATTAAAATATGACAAAAAGTATATAAATTTGGTATCACTGGGATCGTGCCGAATCAAAGAATATAAAGAACGTGTTATTTTGGCTACACAGTGGATGCCATGAAAATAAAACCCTAAGAATATGGCACAAATGCAGTTTTTCTCTAATTCCACCCTATTCTGAATTTTCCTTCTAGCGTCCTCGTATAGTATATTTTATGGTACCATTGTGAAGTATAACTTGTCCTGCACAAAATAAGCCCTCATATGGCTCTGTGAAGGGAAAAATAAAAAATATTACAAATTTTGGAAGGTGAGGAGTAGAAAACAAAATGCGGGTGCGGTGGGAAAGCGGTAACTTGATATTTTGCAATGGCTTCTATCACACTGCAGCAAGTTATCTGATTCAAGCCAAAATGCCACAACACCCATATATACATACAGATGAATTTGGTATACCCTGCATAAATATTTTTTCAATCAATCTAGTAATTATGGACTAAACCTTCCTATATAGGGGCCGCATTTCAAGCATCATTGAGCTCGGCGAACTCAAGACGGTCTTACTAATAGAAGCAAGCGTGTCTTTTGTGTGCACTCTATATGTCACCTTCTTATGCGGAAACAACAAATATACACTTGATGTCCTTCGAATGCCGGGTGTCTAAGCACCATTGAGACTAATCTGGATTCAATTTATCTCTAGGAAATTATTCCTTCCACATTTTAAATGATGTTATTCTAACTGAGGAAAAAGCGTAGCGACAACCTGGAAACATAATTAACTTCTAATGATACGTATGCTATCTCAATGGAAAGGTATAATTGTAAATTTAATAAAGGAATGCATGAAAGTGGGATCATATACAGGGAGGAAAATTGTTCTGTGTTATTGATACGACGGTCTCAGTTTGTAATTATTTGTATGCACAAGCTCCGAGCCTGCGTTCCGGCACATTCTGCAACTTTTTTAAGTGGTTCTCTGACGTTGTACAAACAGAATCAATCAAGAGGTCTCATTCTGGTTTACGCAGCCACAATACAAGTGTATTTTAGTTGGGAAATCGGGACCCAACACGCTTGACCTTGTTGTACAGATGTAGCAAACAATAACTTGACGTTACAGCAAACTACCAGATTCAAGCTAAAGACAGCAATATCTATAGATCTCCATAGAACCCTATATAAAATACCTTTACCTCTTTATTTAAGTATTAAGTACAGAAGTATTGCAGTATATTGTACAATGGATCAAGTGATCACAGGTTCACGTCCCCTTGTTGGACAGTGAAAAAAGTATAAAAATAAATAACTAAAATTTTAAAATTTTGTTTTTCCCATGTCCCAAGTAAATATGCAAGCAAAAGAATTAAACAAACATGTTAGGTATCGGCATGTGCATATATGTCCGAACTATGAAAAAATAAGTAATTTATCCTGTACCGTGAAAAACGTAAAAAAAAAACCAGATAATGTGCAATAAAAAAAAGTTATGGATGTCAGAATACAGTGCCCCCCAGCAAATTGTTTATGTTCACCATAATGGCATTTTATTTAGTAATAGTAGTAAATCAGAACCAAACTGATATAAATATGGTGTCGTCTAAATCATAATGACATTTGACATTTTGAGCAAATTTTTTGTGGGAACAAGAAGCAAAACACGAAGCTCCTGGGTCCCAATGCAAAATCTGTACCAGGGCCCCAGCTACAGTCATATGAAAAAGTTTGGGCACCCCTATTAATCTTAATCATTTTTAGTTCTAAATATTTGGGTGTTTGCAACAGCCATTTCAATTTGATATATCTAATAACTAATGGACACAGTAATATTTCAGGAATGAAATGAGGTTTATTGTACTAACAGAAAATGTGCAATATGCATTAAACCAAAATTTGACCGGTGCAAAAATTTGGGTACCCTTACCATTTTATTGATTTGAATACTCCGAACTACTTTTTACTGACTTACTGAAGCACAAAATTGGTTTTGTAACCTCACTGAGCTTTGAACTTCATAGCCAGGTGTATCCAATCATGAGAAAAGGTATTTAAGGTGGCCAATTGCAAGTTGTTCTCCTATTTGAATCTCCTCTGAAGAGTGGCATCATGGGCTCCTCAAAACAACTCTCAAATGATCTGAAAACAAAGATTGTTCAACATAGTTGTTCAGGGGAAGGATACAAAAAGTTGTCTCAGAGATTTAACCTGTCAGTTTCCACTGTGAGGAACATAGTAAGGAAATGGAAGACCACAGGGACAGTTCTTGTTAAGCCCAGAAGTGGCAGGCCAAGAAAAATATCAGAAAGGCAGAGAAGAAGAATGGTGAGAACAGTCAAGGACAATCCACAGACCACCTCCAAAGAGCTGCAGCATCATCTTGCTGCAGATGGTGTCACTGTGCATCGGTCAACAATACAGCACACTTTGCACAAGGAGAAGCTGTATGGGAGAGTGATGCGAAAGAAGCCGTTTCTGAAAGCACGCCACAAACAGAGTCGCCTGAGGTATGCAAAAGCACATTTGGACAAGCCAGCTTCATTTTGGAAGAAGGTCCTGTGGACTGATGAAACAAAGATTGAGTTGTTTGGTCATACAAAAAGGCGTTATGTATGGCGTCAAAAAAACACAGCATTCCAAGAAAAACACTTGCTACCCACTGTAAAATTTGGTGGAGGTTCCATCATGCTTTGGGGCTGTGTGGCCAATGCCGGCACTGGGAATCTTGTTAAAGTTGAGGGTCGCATGGATTCAACTCAGTATCAGCAGATTCTTGAGAATAATGTACAAGAATCAGTGACGAATTTGAAGTTACGCCGGGGATGGATATTTCAGCAAGATAATGATCCAAATCTACTCAGGCATTCATGCAGAGGAACAATTACAATGTTCTGGAATGGCCATCCCAGTCCCCAGACATGAATATCATTGAACATCTGTGGGATAATGTGAAGCGGGCTGTCCATGCTCGGCGACCATCAAACTTAACTGAACTGGAATTGTTTTGTAAAGAGGAATTGTCAAAAATACCTTCATCCAGGATCCAGGAACTGATTAAAAGCTACAGGAAGCGACTAGAGGCTGTTATTTTTGCAAAAGGAGGATCTACTAAATATTAATGTCACTTTTCTGTTGAGGTGCCCATACTTTTGCACTAGTCAAATTTTGGTTTAATGCATATTGCACATTTTCTGTTAGTACAATAAACCTCATTTCAATCCTGAAATATTACTGTGTCCATCAGTTATTAGATATATCAAATTGAAATGGCTGTTGCAAACACCCAAATATTTAGAACTAAAAATGATTACGATTAATAGGGGTGCCCAAACTTTTTCATATGACTGTATAATGTATCGCTGTATGTATTGTACCTCTCACCTCATATTGGGATGAGACACCTTGTGGACCCTCTAAGGATTCTGGGCCTGTGTGTAACCGCACCTTGTGCACCACTTCAAGTCACACCTGTGATGAGAACTCCTTTGAAAAGACCACACATTGGATTTCCGCACGGGACTGTGGCAAGCAATAGCAAGAGACTTGCAAGAGACATCGGGAAGAAAAATCATGGACATCACACTGGAGCAGAGAGTCCATGTCATAGTCCATGGATGTTTGCTGAACAGCGAAGACTGCAATCTGTGACTTAGGTGCCATGAATATTGGCCAACAGTCCCAATTTTGCCAGGACAATCCTGGGAACTGGACTCCAAAAGGTGCAGGTTTTATTTACTGTAAGCCCAACCTCAAAATGGACATTCTTGGGCTTTAAGGTTTTGGCCTATGAAAGCACAGCATATATATTCAAGCGAAGAGGAGAAATGGAAATGAGAGTTATGTTGGGGTCTAGGAAGGAGAAGGAAACCATTCTGAGGACCAAGATTTTAAAGGATACAGTGCTGGGAACTAGGAATGAGAGGGGATAAGAAGGGAGCCGTGCTGGTGACCAGGAACGAGTAGATGGCCATGCTGGGGACCAAGATTTAGAGAGATGCCATGCAGGGAACCAAGAATAATAGTGATGAGTTGAACTAGGAAACATGCAAGTCATCATGGCGCCAAGAAGGAGTTGGGGTGCCCTATGGTTATGTGTTGGAGTCTAGGCCAGCTTAGGCCTGGTTGTAGAAGACAAGACTCCAAAAGCATATATGCGGCTTAAGTGTTTTATATCAATTATTTATAATGCATTATAATTTCTTTATTCCATAACAATTCTCCTATAAACAAAAAGTACAAGTATAGTCCTGAAATAAGAGATTTTTTTTTTTATCTCTGAATATAGTAAGTGCTCCCGTCTTCAAATTTCCCTATATAAAGAACTTTTATTTGTGTGATCTGATTACCGAACCCTTTTCTGTCTATTTTCAGAAGTGAAGATAATTAAAGTTCCTGTAAAACCATTTAGAGACAGCTCTAAAATAGAAAAAGTGACTCTTATCTGCCAGCACATTCTATCTTTATACCTTCTAAAAATATGTCCATGTGTTGTGCTTGCATACGTAATGAAAAGAGAAGAAAATGATAACTAGTACAAAAACATAGAGACATCTCCTTGGTATGTGACATCACTTCAAGCTGTGCTACAGAAAATAACAAGACTATTCCCAGCAAGGTCTTCAGATACGCTTACATTTGGAGGCAGACACAGTACAGGGATCCCGTGCAAGAAGTGACCTGGACCCCGCCTTCAATGTTATTAAACTGCAGAAAGTAATGTTATTGTAATAATAGATCGAAAGAATACAGACAAAAACGTATCATTATAAAAGAATGTACATATGGAACTCATGACACTGCACATATGCTACAATTGTATCACCCACGTGCTGCACACATGCCACCCATACACCACCGAACACATGCCACTAGACACTAGCAGGTAGCGGGCTTATACAGTTTCTTAAAATGCATACAGTACCTTGCTTTCATTTTTGAAAAAGTTTGCTATGGCTTCGTTCACATCTGCGTCGGAGTCTCCGTAATAGACTCTGACACAGATTCCGCCAAAAATTGGCGGAGAGAAAAGTCCTGCATGGAGGACTTTTCTCTCCACCGGTTTCAATATAAAATCGGTGGAAACCCACCAGACACCAAGCAAACTCCATTATTGTCTATGGTGTCCGCGGGTAAGTGCTGTTTTAGCGGACTGGCTCTACTGTGGTGGATATGATCAACAAAGAGCATGGCGCAAGCGTGAACTTAGCCTTAGCAACTATAGATCAATGTATCACATGAGGATGTATGGTCCATACCTCGATCATGGATCATTCCAGAACAAACTGATACATTGTTTTACAGTATGACTAGTATAGTGTCTACAGTGAGTGGTGCACCACCTTCAGACCTTGCATTAGTTATAACTACAGATGGGTGAACCTGTCAGGATTCCTTTCAGATTCGTCAGCTTGGGTCCAAGATTCATTTCGGGTTGAACAAATTCAGTAGGAGCCACACCTTAAAATGGCTTAAAAAATAGTTGCAAAAAAGAGACCCTACAGTATAATGAATTTTAGTTTGCCCGAGATGAATCTCCATTTGTTTGGTTTCATAAAAAAAAAAAAAACTAACAAATTGGAATTTTCGGGTCAAACCCGGCTCAGTAGTTGAGTTGGTTCGCCCATCTCTAGTTATAACACAGTGGGGGCAGATTTACTAATGCTGTCAAAAAGTGCAAAGTTAGCATAGACAGTCTTAACATGCACCAGATTTATTATAGTGTCTGATGCTGGATGATAAATCTGTGAATTATTAGACTATCTCATCTAATTTTACACCTGCTATTATTTTGCTTAGTCTACACCAGAAATATACCAACATTTTGGTGCAAGTTTGGCACTCAGTATTGCATCTTTGGCCATGCCCACTTTGCACAATGCCACAGCCCTTTCCCACTATGTCTAAAACACTTGTTTTGTCCGGTCTAGTCTTACCAAGCCTCCATTATTATCTTGTCTCAGTCTGCACCTTCAGTGAAGTGGTGTAACTAAACGTTCATGGGCCCTGGTGCAAAAACTAAGCCTGTGCTTCCTGTGCAACATCTACATCAGAAAACTGGCGTAGATATTATAGTGAGCTCATGACTGGAGGGTCCCTTTAAAAAGGGTCAATGCAAAGCATAATATAATGTCCCGTAGAAAATAAAATGCCCCTATATCCATTTACAGTACGTAGGTTGTTGTGACATCCCGTATGCCAGACATACAGTAAAAGAAGATTAATGTATTTGCTGCTCAGATCTTGGAAACTTTTACGTTTCTGCTGGCATTAGTTCGGCCAGGATATAATGACTCCTCGGAAACAAGATATCCCAGCTAAACAGCTATCTTTTACTTCAATTTAACAAAATTGTATTCAATAGTGGGTGTAGACTATTGATTTTCCACCCACCAAGAACAGCAATAAAAGACAAAATCAATGTGAGCCATTGTAAACTCCTACCTACAATTTATGGAATCAAATTGCCTCGCAATAAACAACACCATAGCGCTATATGACTGCTGCAGAATAAATTGGAAGGGAATCCTGTACTAATGAGTGACGGGACGTTGCGACGCGACTGTTTATCTATTTCTTTATCTAGACTTTATTATTAATGCATGTGTCTCACCCGAGCTAAAATTCCCCCACACGATAATCATTTCTGATGTCTTCTATCTACTGACAAAGTTGGTTCCCTTGGCAATTGAGTGACAATTTATACTCTTGATATGGTGATGAACTGAAATGGAATGTCTGACTTGGTAGGAAAGTTTCATCTAAATAATTCCTAAAATGTGTAATTATAATGGTCTACAGTAAAAGATCTCCAATCCTCGGTGGGTTATTTATCCTCTACTTTTTTGATTCGTGCCTCGCCAGTCAATCTGTTGCTATGTTGGGGCTTCACGAGCCAAGAAATGCTACCATGGATCACCAAACAAATAACAATGTGCAGTGCACATAATAGCCTTAGCAACACCAAATACCACATTGCAGATTACATCAATCCAGGCGCACCAAATAGTAGACATTGGCAAAACAATGCAGCACAACATCACACCCTAGCAGTGCCAAACAAGTACCCCATGCAGGACAAAATACCTAAACGGAAATGCTGGCCACCAGAGTACACTATCACTGGTAGTAGCATTGCCTTAAGCTTACCCTCTCCTAATGGCAGGCACAGTTTACCCCCTTCTACCTCTAACTCATTGGCAGCTGTATTCTTCCCAAATAAAACCATCCAAACTTGCAGCAAATAGAATAGTAAATAGCTCCAGTCTATGATGCCTCCAGATGAGGCGATCCATCCTGCAGTCTCCGGGTGAAGGACTGATGAACTTTGGTGAAGATGTCATCACAGGTCCTTCAGCCTTTCTAGCTACAAAAACTGCATTGATAATACAAGGCTGGCATTATCAGTGCAGTTTCTGATTTCAGCGTCATGCACATGACTGTGTGCATTGTCAATGTGCTAGCCTTGTTTTTTATACACACAACCATGTATTTTCACAGTCCCGTGTATGGGGTTGTGAGCCGGGGCGAAACTCATGACAGGTCCTATTCCTGTCCGTTTTGTGGCCAATGCTCATTGCCCTTAGTGAATGCGGACGAGGATGCATTGGTGGCACATAGATGTCATCCATGTGTCATCTGTGCTGTTTAATCATGGCCTGGCAACGGTCATGTGCATGTCACCTTAGAATTACTGCTTTGTGCCAAAGCTGAGCTGACACTCAGGCAGGAACCTGAGCCTTACCAGCCAGTGATCTGCGCCTCACCAGTGGTCTGCCTCATGGTTTGAGAAGCACTGGGTTAGAGGACACCGACCACTGTAACACCTACTAAACCCAAGAATGGAGAGTGTTTTTTGTCTCCCACTGAGAACGTAGCGGTGGACCCAGCTGCACCCCCACTCCATTTATTTCAATGGGAGAGTGGGAAATAGCCAATGTACAGCACTAAGTGGTTGGATCCTCACTGATCAGCAATTTATCCTCCATCCCATGGATAGGGGATAAATAATTGTAAAGGGAATGTGTCAGGAGCAATTACAGTAGGCCTTAAAAAAGCCTCTAGCCTGTCATCTGGGGGTAACAGGTTTGGCATCATGTAAAAAAACCAAGGCATTCCCATCCTTATAAATGCTCTCCGGAGAAGTCACATTGGTCTTGATTGATGTCCTTTTGGCTGGGACATCATCACAAGCCACCACCTCCACATACACAGTGAAGCTTTGGCTCCATCTCTGCTCTCCACTTGCTCCATAGATTGCTTGCGATGATGTAACTGGCCAGCAGGACGTCAAGCAAGCCTAAGGGAGAAATGGGTCGGGCCTGGCTTCTCCAGAGAGCAGCTCTACCCCCGC
Organism: Leptodactylus fallax; assembly: GCA_947044405.1. NCBI lineage: Eukaryota > Metazoa > Chordata > Amphibia > Anura > Leptodactylidae > Leptodactylus > Leptodactylus fallax. The sequence goes on from CAMRHE010000204.1 coordinate 3,257,140, forward strand.
AACTCATACAGGTGTGGAAATGTCTCTTTGAAAGTGAAACATCATGAGCCGTATAGCTGTTACCACCCTGGATAACAGGTTGGTGGTGATTTGGGGGCCTCATTCCTCATGACAGGTTGCCTTTAAGGCTAGGACAGTGCATAGACCTTGGTCACAACACACGTTGCATGGCCAAAGATTGCAGTTATGTGCTGCCTTCTTCACAAGCAAGAGACCTGGGGGAGGTAAAAAAAAATAACAGTTTTACTCACCTTCCTCACCTCTTCCGGGCCTCCTCATGGTATCTGGCGCTCTCTCTGGGTCTTCTTCTGCCCTCTTCTGAGTGCTCTCTTGGCTCTCTCCTGAGACTCAATCACCTGTGTCATAATGTCATGACGTTGACGTGGGTGACCCCATGTAACCAGTTCTTGATGAACTTGTTTGGCCCAAAACATATCTTTGGGCCGAACCATTCACACCCCAAACCAGACGAATTTTTGGAGATTTGCCCACCTGTACATGTCACTTATTGCACTAGGCCATGTGTAATGCTTATTTTTCCCTGGGGTGGCGCTGTAGAAAAACTGAACACTCACTGTTGGAATTCCCTACAGAATACGGCTAATTAGTGAGGGTTATGAGAACAGGTCATTGGAGGACCCTTTTTAACATAAGGGATTAGAGAGAAGAGTTACACAATCCCTTTCTAAACGCGATGCCCCCTGTGGATAGGGAGGGAACTTGAAATAACTGGAAGATCCCCTTAATTTTGCGAAATGCAATTAACATCGAGTCATCGATTGTTCTTTCTTCTAGAGTTTAATAAATATACTTAAAAAAATTGAGAGCAACTTTTCATAGGAATATCAGCAGTAAAAATCCCCAGCTTTGTGAAGCCTACCCTCAAGGAACATGATAATTAGCTGAAACTAATTCAATGCATTCTTTGTTAAGGACGGAGCGGAACAATCGCATTACATGTCTTATGCCTTGTGTAGAAGCGCTGCTAAGTGTAACATTTAATGACCCCTGCCGATGAATTCACAACATGCTGTATATCTCATTAGAAAACCAAAGCAGCCATCTCCTGGCTCATTGTACTTTGTTGAATCTGCAGTCTATGACGCATGAGGATTAGACATACCTGCAAACAGAACAACAGGTGCAGGATCTTCTCCCTTGTCTAAAGCTTTATTCTGGATTTTATGGTAATAGTAGTGAAGGCAAAGCCAGAGAAGAAAACATGATTATTGTAAAAGTTACCAAGTAATTCATTAGACTTCTCTTTAGCTTTCTGATCAGAGATTATTGAATATGCAACATCAAGACGCGAAGGATAAAAACAGCATTAACAAACGTGCATCGGCGTCTCTGCTCACGTGTATCTACATGCCGTATATAGATGTGTCCACCCTGAAATGGTCACTAGATTTTTAACTTGAATAGTACAGGTGAATATAAGAAACTTTGTAATACATCTTATTTAAGAAATCTGTTCCCTTCTCCACTTATCGAGCTGAGTTACTTTTAGATATTAGTCTGTGGAGAGGGGAGGGGGAAGAGGTGGCTGCTGGAAAAGGCACACAGGTAACTGCTGCTAATCTCTGCTATACTGTGAGTCAGGGAGCTCTTTTAACACTACTATGCTTTGTGATAACAGGTTACCAGTGCACAGAATGAGGCAATAAATCAACAGCCTCCTCTTCCTCCTCCTCCCCTCTCCATAGACTTCTGTGTGTCCATGCGGTATGGTACGAATTCTCTGTAAACAGACTGATAAAGAGGTAAGGAGAGCAGCTTAGTAAGTGGAAAAGGAAACTTTGAAGATTTCTTTAATAAGATATATTACAAAGTTTCTTATATTTGCTTGCATTATTCATTTATATAAAGTTGTCGCTTTATGCCAAGAGTACAAGCAAATATATGACATTTTATAATACAGCTTATTAGAGAAAAGTTTCTCTTTCTCCTCTTTCTGCTCCAACTTCCCTTGCTAAACTGACCTTCTCAGTGAAATTTCTGCTGAATTACATTTTTCAAGAGCAGGATGGACAAAAGGTGACCAAGGTGTTATATAACAGCTCACAATATACGTCTATGGGGGGGGGGTAGAGAAGGGAATAGGAGCTGAGTGTGAGAGGAGAGACACAGAAACTGTTGAGTGAATGAGGTGGGTTACACATTTTACAAAAGTTTCAGGTTCAGCTGAAGCCAAAATTTTTGGGGGTTCACCACCCACCAATCATTATTATACTCGGGTCTTTTCAGATATCAAAGTATAATGATCGGAGACTAGGGAAGATGCAGAAAAATAAAAAAGAAATAGTCTTACTCACCTTTCCTGGGCTCCTCCATGGCGTTCAGTCTTCTTTCCCGGGGACGCCATTGTATTCTGGCCTCAATGCTGTTGTCGAGTTCTCAGCAGTCACATGGGGGGCACAAATGTGATGACGCTTTCATCGTAGACCAGAGAAGGTGCATAAAGGTATAAATAACACTCATACTCACCTTTCCTGGGCTCTGCCACAGTATTTGGTCCCTGCTCGTAAGTGGGCAACCTCTGTGACATCCATATGTGCCAAGAGGACACGCAGACAGGGCATCTTCATGACACAAATGTTTGCCCACAGTCAGTATTACTGGAGTATTTGTTGCCATCATTTGTGGAAAATTTATTGAAAATCACACAATGTTTTATCAATTTGACACATGTATAATTCTAACACTTCTGCCAATCCCTGTCTTCTTGTGGGTATATAAATCTGCTACTTTAGCCACTCCCTGACTTTTGCAATGTTGTAGTTGTCTGTTTCATGATCTGTTGTTTGGACTCATGCTGTCCTTCTCTCTGTATATCTGAGATATGTTTTTGTCTGATGCCGGAGCCATGTTTGTAATTCTGTGGATACATCTGTCCTTCTGTCAGGTATCCCTGTCCGTGTGTACGCAGTTGTCCTTCTGCCTGTATTTATGTTTGAATGCATATGTCCTTATATGTCCTTCTGTTACCTACGATAAGCCTTTGGGCTTATACCAGGTTTGCATCTCTGACACATATATGCTTCTCTTTAGTATTCCTAAGAGGATGTGTTTGTCCCTCTGTCACATTTCCACCTCTTCTTCTGTGTACAGAAATGTTCTTCTGTTGGCCATGTGTTGACACATGTCCTTCTGTCTGCTATTTTTGGACACATGTTCATCTGACTGCTTGTTTGGATGCATGTCCTTTAGTTTGCCATGTTTGGACAAATGTCATTCCATCTGCTATGTATACCTGTGCCCTTTGTCCCAATGTCCTGCTTTAGACTCCTGTTTTAGACCCGGCTTCATCTGGATGTTCTGGACAGTTCCTGATTTAGTACCTTTTACCAGTCCTGAACACCTGTCTGTTTTTATTCTGTTTGTAGTCTTTCTACTCTGATCTTAGTCTGTAGTCACACACAGATTTACTAATAGTCAGACAGTATAAACTTAGACAGGCAGTCTGAAAATTTGACAAATTTCTCACAGTGGCCGATGCTGGATGATAAATCTGGCGTATCTTTAGTTTGTCGAGTCTAAGTTTCTACCACCTTTTAGTTGGCTTACTTTGAGCCATAATTTTAAAATACAATCTCATTGTGACACATTTAACCTACATGAATGGTAATAATCGTTGTACAACAACACAGTATATATGGGTCTTATATAAGCAAAGGGAATAAATAATACATATTTATTATAATTTACCATAATTGACAGTCCTTGAGTGTTAGTAAATAGTCATACAATGTATCTGGTGAATATGCAAATTGCAACTAATGGCTTCATCCATTTAAGGTTCTGTAACTGAAAACACAAACTTCAGGGTTTCTCTCTAACATGGATGTAAAGATCTGCAAGGTCTGGTGGTTGAACTAATACTATGAGTATGAGTATGTGATATTGTACTAGTGATATGGGTTATGTAGTGATTGCACAGTTTTGGGCCATGGGTTGCTGAACTGTTGGGCCATTGTACTCTGTGACATGACCATACCCTGACCATGTTATTGGCTGAAAACAAGGAGCTGATAAAAAAGAAGTATTTTGGTGCCGAGGGTATTGACTCAGATGGCAGATGGTCTACACGAGGTGTCAAGATGACCTGCCACTGGCCATTGTGACTGGTTATTGGAGGAGCACTGGTGACGTTTATCGAGAGAGCACAAATGGGGTGTAAGGTGGAAGGTGGAAGGTGGCTTGTCCATAGTGTGTCAAGTAGGGCTGGCAGAGTTTCTATACAATGATCCATTGGCAAGATCTGTCTTCCTAATATTTTTAAGCAAGGGCTGGAGGGTCATGGAGAAGAGGAGGACCAGCCAACTTATCTCTAACAAGGGACATGAGGTTGTTACACAAGCTCTAAGAGTAAGGACTAGAATATGGTGTCATCATCCAGCACCACAAAGTCAATTATTGCTTTCAGGTCCAACACATCGGCTTACATTGACTTCCACACATGTCAGAACATTGTACTTTTACTCTACATTCATCTCTGTATGCAATAAAATTCTGCCTTTCTGTACAAAGACGCCAGATTTGGGTATTTAACTGAAAGCGATCATTTGGTAAACAGGCATTTACGTCTTTTGTGCCTCTCTGTAGCTACATAATGTGCCTTCATTAAGACATGTTATTTTGATATTTGGGCGCATTAAGCTTGCAGAGCAGAATTATGTGTAATGTGTGATGATGAATACATGGCATGCTGTGACAATAAGCAGGTACATTGCTTCTCACTATATAAAGCTTTATGTCATTCTTACAAAGTTCAGGAGAAAACCATTTAACTCCGTGGTGTGAAAACAAAATCGAAATGTGTTACATTGTATTTGATATAGAATGCAATGTCTTCCAAGCCCCCGGTACGTGAAACGGCTCCCTATACAATGCCCTTTATTGCCGTCAAGTCATCCCAACATTTATTAAATTTCTGAGATGTATATACTATGGCGTATTTCTTAGGAACACTTAGAAATAAATTGTACTTCTGAAATAATATCTGTAAGGTAGGAAACTATTGAAGTTTGGCAACAGAACGTAAAATTGTTCAATATAGATTTTTATAGGTGTCGGTAGATAAATGTCCATGATCTGATGGGTGAAGCCTTAGATATGTTATATATTCCCACTGATTCCTCTAAGAGTAATGCCAGGCTTACGTACTATATAGGGTTCCATGGTGGAGTTGGTGTAAGATCAACCTTTTTAGAGAGTATTCTGTTATTACTAAACCTACTGTCCTCATTCTTATGTACTAGTCATTTAGGAAGATAGTAGTGTCAATGAGAACCATTATAAAAACTGGGCTCATCCTCATGACCAGATTGTAGCCCCAGAAAACCCCTGAGTTGTATGGAAACTTAAAGGGGACTCAGAATAGGTGACCAGATGAAGATCTGTGGTGGTGGATTCATCTGACCAGTCCATGTTTCTCCGCTGCTCTGAGTCCACATTTTGCACTTGGCTGCGATGACAGTGTCCTGTCTCTCTATCAGAACGATTCCTGACATCCTCCTCTGACCCCTTTAGTCAGTTGTTTCCATTCACAGGGTCCCCTCTCGTTGTTTCCCCCCATTCCACCATTCTCGGTATACTCTCCAAAACCCGACCAGATAGGCAGTAAATCCTAGCATTGCTAACCGTTCGCTTATTCTCTAATTCTAATGCTGATTTATATACACTTTATGGTTTATGGGTCTAATCTCTATATGGGAAAGCTCCAATTGTGAAAGGGCAGGTGTCTCTAATAAAGTGGCCGATCAGTGTATCCGCTTAAACCTCCCATGTTCGGAGGTGTTGGCTTGTCTTTTGCACTGTGTGCGTCGGGGATGAGGCTCCCTCCATGGATCCTATGTGTCCTGAGAGGCCCAGGAGAGGTTATGTCTGTATAGTGTAGATTCTCACCTGAATGAGGATGGTTATCAGAGAAGATGTGCTAAGAACCTCACATTTATACACATAGATAATGATTATATAAGTAATGTAGTTTAATTAATTAAATTAATTAATTAATTAATTAATTAATTAATAATTAAATTAAAAATTAATTTAATGCAGCACTTAAAGGGGTTTTCCGGGACTTTTTAATATACGATCTATCTGTACTATAGGTTATCAATTGATGATCTTCGGGGATCCTAAACCAGATCAGATGTTTGAAGCAGCAGCAGCGCCCGCCTGAGTGCTGCTTCTGCTTCACAGGCTATGTGATATCACATTCATCAGTCACATGGCCTGATAGCAGCTCAGTCCCATTCAAGTAAAAGGGCTGACCTGCAATACCAATCACAGCCACTATAGAAATGGACAGCACTGTGCTTGGTAAATAGTGATGATCACAGTGCTGACGGGAGTGTTGCAGCGTCTTTAAACAGCTGATCAGCCAGGGGCCCGGGTGTCGGACCGCTGCTGATCTTTAACTGGATAGGTCATCAGACCATGGTGCTTTAGGATAGGTCATCAATTGCTTAGCCTGGAATTAATGCTTGCATATGTCTTAGCCCCCTGCACAGCTGCTGCATTTTTCGTAGTTGTTTGCATTGCACCCTTTGGCTTGTGCACTTGTGTGCATTTATTTCTATCTGACTTTTTGTCTTTTGCACCATTCTGAGTATATCACAATACTACACAGAATATCATGATAGACTTTCCACTATAGCCCTGGCCTGGGAATTCTGGACCTGCCTTGAGCTTTGCCTCTCGGCTCGGACCCCCCACATGGACCCATGATAATACAAGGTCGTGTTTATGGGGCCATAGAAAATAATGGGTCAGTGTGCAAGTCATTAAAAGCACGGTCATGTGCATGAGGGCTTAGAGAGAGTCCATACTGGATAATGGTATATTTATGGTGTGACCCTTCCAGGACAAGATGTTATAGGACAATGCGCTTTTAGTTAGAGGACGAGCCCATAGCGTTGAATGCAATTGTGAGTAGCGGGTTCTGCTTTCAGGGCACAAATATGGCAATGAAGCTGCTTGATGTGTAACTTGTGACAGCTGCATTTTATCACCTAATTATTGGTACTCGCTCTTGAAGTATTTCTCAATGGAGTATTGTCTTGGCCGGCCGCAGTCTCACCACACACACTACTAGACAATTACCCTTTGGTTACTCACGTACCCTTAGAGACTTTGACTGTGCGATACACAAATGAGGCAATTATATCTCAATGATCCGATTCTCTTGAACTCACAATGCTGGAAAAAACCACTGCTAATAATAAAATGGCAGAGCCCGCACATAACTGAGGGTGACTATCGTCTACTCTGCGCTATGTCCAGTCAATCCCTTTAACAAAATGCATTTTTTTGTCACACTTGCACGCCCATTTGTCTTAGTTTAGTGGTCTGAGCAGTTTCAATGAAGGATTGTAGTGATAAAGTGCTTCAGAGCTGCCATCCCCTCCTTAGGCTGGTCTCTACTGCCACCCAGTGCTCAAAGGAGTGAAGTACTTTTCATCAATTCCCGACATATAATATCTGTATGGTCAGAAATATTTATGGGCTATTGTACGAGACGTTGTTTTAATGTCCTAAGAATACGAATGTAATTTTTTCATCATTTTAAAACAATTAAGAGGAAAGGTAAAAAAAAAAATGTATTGTTTTTAATACGACAAAAAAGCAAATTAAAAATTCAGCAATTTTTTTTTTCAGCTATAGGCATCAGAAGGGCTGGAATCAATAACCTTCCCCCTCTGCAGTATATTCAATGAACCTGCTGAAGATACATCAGCGGTCGCGGTTTACGAGGTCAAAGCAAAAATGACAACTAAAGTCTCAATGCAAACAAACCTTTCCAGAAATTGCTGATTTTCAGGGGGACATCACTAGGAAAGTTGGGTACATTGACTACTATAGGTGAAGCATAATAGGTCTTTAATTCAATGTAATTGGAAGGGGTTAACCCCTTTAACCTTGATCGGCAACCATCATGATTTTCATAAAACAGCTGACAATTTTGCATAAAATGGGCATTTCCTGAATAAAACCCCTGAATATTCTCTTAGTGTTTCCAATGGGATTCCGCTAGCTGAAAAAAAGAAGCCTCATGTCCTAGAGGCAGAAAAAGTGCTTCAAATACACTTAAAATCAATGGGATAGCTAAAAAAATGCCGGGAAAAAAAAAAAAAAACATTTTAAAAAAGGTAAGATTTAAAAAAAAATTCTAAAAAAACAGAGCTGCTTTTATAAGAGACATTGTACCCCTAAGAGCTTGCAATCTAATATACTATACACGTCCAGCTCCTAAATGCTTACAGAATTATATACTACTATATAACATGTCACTGTATATCTTAGATAACTGTCGCCTAAAAACTTGTTCAGCTTACAGGTATTCCCTCATCCCTCCCTTATACACATAGATGCTCAGCTTGATAGTATGTGCATGTATTCTCAATGGATAAAGGGGAGAAATCCTGTGCCAGATACCTCTAGTGGCAGCTTATCCCGCATGGGAACAAAGGATGGGGCAAGTTGTAAACCAATATGACCAATCCTTGTCTACCATGGGATCTGCCGTTGGGGGAGTCAGGACACCTCCATATACATTAGACAATCTGCTGTGATCTGTGATCAGTGGAGACCAGAGAAAAAGTTCCAACGGCTCTAGAATCAGAGGAGCGGCGACTATTAAAGGATACAAAGCAAAACCGGAGGAGTGGAGGTGCAGGGGATCTACTCAAAGAAAGTGTATGGAGTCTGCAGACAGAGGAATAGAAACAATATATCAGCTCAAGATGAGGCAACTGGCATGATGGTTACAACTCTTTCTCACAAGAATGACTAAGCCTATGGCTACATAAGCAAATGTGAGGCAACTAGAATGGTGGAGTCTTATAAGGAGGACATAGCTTGGAGTATGAACAGTCCTTGTATGGATCATGGGAACGCAGTCTCTAAACAATAGTCCCTTCGCAGTGCTTTACTTCCTCCAGGACTTGCTCACACAGTTATAACTCATAGTGGAGATATCCAAGCAATTGTAATACACAGAAAGGGTTCCACTTCACAAGCAGGGATCTGCAGCCTTAAGCCTCTCAGCGTTCCTCTTGCTCTCACTCATCAGCAGGGTTACAGGTGGTGTCACAGACTGTTTAGACTGTTTACTCTAAATTGTGCTCAGCAGTTGTCTTTGCCATGGCTTGCACCCACTCACTTTTTGTAGTTGGGCACCATCCCCATAGTCTGGAGCAGTGTTGGACTGGGGTTCCTTGAGCTCATAAGAAGAAATTATTCTGGGGGCCAACCCTCCAACAACCCCAAGGAAATAGATCCTAGTACCCATAAAATGTGGGTGTCTTCTGCAGAACCATGATCATGTTAGAACCTATGGCCCACCTGAAGTTCCTCTGGTAGCATCTTAAAGTTATAGATTGGATTGTCACAACACACTTCTTCTCTCTAGGTCACCCATGGCCTTTGCTTTCCTGCCTCACGGATCACAATGGGACGTATTTACTAATACTTACGCAACACAAACGTAGACTAGACAGTCTTAGACTACGCCAGATTTACCAAGGTGTCTGATGCTGTCCGATACATCTGGCCTATGTTTAGACTGTTTACTCTAAATTTACACCTCTTACTAGTTGGCTTAGTTTCCAACAAAAATTGTGCCAAATGTTTCTCTGGTCCACAGTCACAGTCTCAGTCGTACCTCACCAAGCCAGCAGACATATCATTGGATTGGGATCCCCAGACCATCACTATATAGTCTTCGAAACCCCCTTAAAATATAAATGTAGCAAGAAAATGAAGCATTTTAGGTTCATAGGATCCTCGCCAATTGGGGGAAAACCACTTTTTGAGTGACGCCCTTGGAGGCTGCAATTCAACAAACAGTGGCTACTGAACTCCCCTTACTCCAAATAGGCGAAACACCTCTGGTGCAGCGAACAGCTTATTTGCACACGGATTTTCTCAACATCAAGACAAGGTCAGGTATCAATTTCATGGTGTGACATGTTCCCACTATTCATTGTCCATAGATGTCACATATGATAACGACCTGTAAAAGACAAATGTGTTCATCGAGCAATGCCCTGTATCATGCAGGTTCCAGCCAGGCCAATCCAATATGCTTTAATGAGGCTGACTCCTGTAAATCCTCGAGCTAAACCTTCTAGCCAAAATTCCCTATCACAGAAGAGATGACACGAAGTGACAAAGTTACCTGTAGGCTCATTTCTACACGATTCAGAACTGGCAGGTTGATATATCTCGTTTCATATAACTGCTAAAATCTATAAGTACAATGTAACAAGGAATAGAAGCCATTGTCCTGGACCTGAAATATTCAATTCAGTCGAAAAGTTTTACTTAGCACTTACATAGACTAGAGGGGCCCCTTAACTAATGCATCAATAGGACTTCATCCCTCCTGGTGCAGGTTCTCACCACAACATGACTACCTTTCCCTTTGTCCATCCATTGCCTTGTAGGACAGAAGGGCATCTGAACCCTCTCAGACAAATCTCTATTTGTAATAATATTGTGATGGTCAGGGCCGGATTACAGGGAGAGCGTGTGAGAAACTTGACCAAGGGCCTCCACCACTCACCCTTTGCTTCATAGTATCTACTTATACCCAAATCAAACATTATTCACATGGATAGGTAATACCGTGCTCTCCTCTAGGCCCCTTATGGAATCCTCTGATCTTGCATATGGTATCTCTCTGGCCCGACTGTCTCGATAACTCTTATAGACCAGCTGGGATCTTAGCACACCTATAGGATCAGCTTCCCTACTTACTCGGGTACGACAAGGAGTCAGGTAGGCCCCGGGTTTCAGAGAGGAGACAGACATGTCAATACATCCCAGAGAAGAAAACGACGATTGTTATAAATGTAGATGCAAGGCCACAATAAAAGTAATAGAAGGAGATTGGCTGATAATTGCGAGCAGTAGAGACAGCTATCAAAAACTAGCACACTTCTGCGAGCCAAGACAGACCTCCAGTCGCATTCACCAGAGCTCACTGCATGGAGAGTTGGACTTGCGCTTGATCTGGGAATCTGGATTGTCACCAAACAGATGCCAAGAGAAGTCATACAAGCACAGGTCAAAAGCAGGAGAGGACGTAATAAGCAGAAACAGGAGACGAAAGCTAAATCCGGGCAACAAGCCAAGGGTCACAAATCCAACTGGGAATGTCAAAGCATAATCAGGAGGCCAATAGGGTATCCAGGGAGCAAGTCAGAGGTCAGTAAGCAAACAGGTGTACACAGACAAGATGGAGAGTCAAACTAGGAAGCAAATTAAATTGGCGCTTGTATCAGAAGTGGGGGTGGGGGTCTTATATAGGCCAGGAAGCCTCTGAAACTGCAAAAGCTTCCCAGATTGACATGGTAATGTTAAAGGTGCAGCAGTCGGATAGAGAATCCTGACAATGATGAAACCAAATCAACCTCTCAGGACCTATTTTTTAAACCAATGTTTGTTGTTAAACAATTTTTTTAAATAGATTTTAATATATATTTTTTTTATTTCCCATCTCATTCTACATTTTAAAAAATATACTAATCCTGCAATTTTCACTCAGGCCTCTAAGCTTAAAACTAGATTGACATTTGCCAATTGTCTAGGGGTTTTCTTTCCAGCAGTCACCTCATTTACATCACAAAAAAGGCAGACAGGATTGCAATAGAAGGTATCACTGCAACCCAATGGAAGTTACTGGAGAATGGGAGATGTAGTTGTAGGTGTAATGTCAATGGTAGGCCAAGGACAAACAACCAAACTCCTCCAACCCACCCCCTAGGTTGGAATAGAACTGAGGGGGCCTGCGATGTATCTGATGGTGGTGGTAGTTTCCCCTGGGGCACTTCCAGTTGGAGAGAGGTCCACTCTTATTCTGATCCATGTGGTGTTGTTTGGCAGAACCCTAATGGTAAGCCCAGCAATGACTCAGGAGGCGATAGAGCAACTAAACAACATTACTAAGGTAACTAACACATGAAGCTTCCTGATGGGAGTAGTAGTGATGAAGTTCCACTGTGGTGGCTGGTCCCAGACTTGGGATGAGGGATGCCCAAGATTTAAGATGGTGTGTGATACCTTTTCTCCACTCCAGTAATAGATAGTCTTTGCCTCACCCACTATGACTTTGGGGGCTGAATTAAGTGAATCCCAGGGTCCCAGATACCTAGAACTGAATGGGTCCTGGCTGGAAGTTTCAGTAAACCTCAACTTCTCACATTTGGCACACATTATGGGGTGAAAGCTTTACTTCCCTGTCTTAGACTCAGACTCTTTGGCTGATGGTTAGGGTCTGCAATGGACTCTCAGCAGGTAGTCTGGTCTGCTCCACTACTAGCCCTCAACTAGGCTAATGGTTGCAGGAGAAATTCGGTTTCCATCTCGTAACCCAGGCCAGTGTTTAGCTGGGAACAATCACCTCTATAGATAACATTGCTTTTCCTATGACAAAACTGGAAATATGCATGCACCTGTGAACCGAGGTTTTATGATTTTATGTAAAAAATCTGTGTAAATGGTGTCAGGACTGATCTATCTATATATCTATTCACAGTATCTGCATCAGCCCATTAGGAGAGTTCAGGTGATAGGGAGCGACCAAATCCTTTAGCTCTCCTCCTAGGCTGGTTCAGAACTGATGGGGCCTTCATGATGTCTGATGATGGTGGTCGTGTTTTCCCCCAAGACATATGCTAATGGTTGTAAGGCTTCCTAAGCTTGGTGGCAGTCGGAGTGTCCTTGATGGTTGTGCAGAAGAGAAAGGGTTTTTGTAGAACAAAGTAACTGACATTTTTTTTATGTGATACAAATCACTGGTACGACCACATGTAGACTATTGTGGGCCCCATTATACAAGAACTACATAACTAAACTAGAGAGAGTGCGGAGAATAGCGACCAAGATTATTAGGGGAATGGGAGGATTGGAAGACAGAGACAGATTAACAAATTTGGGATTATTCAGTTTAGAAAAAAGGCGTCTCCCAGGAGACCTAATAACAAAGTACAAATAAGTGAAGGGACAGCACAAAGGGGACATCCTCTACACCTAGAATGGTGACAGTGACAAGGGAACGTCCTCTACATCTAGGCCAAATGACAGTGACAAGTAGACATCCTCTACACCTAGGCGGGTGACAGTGACAAGGGGACATCCTCTACACCTAGACCGGTGACAGTGACAAGGGGACATCCTCTACACCTAGGCCGGTGACAGTGACAAGGGGACATCCTCTACACCTAGGCCGGTGACAGTGACAAGGGGACATCCTCTACACCTAAGCCAGTGACAGTGACAAGGAGACATCCTCTACACCTAGACCAGTGACAGTGAGAAGGGGAGGTTCCCTACACCTAGGCCGAATGACAGTGACAAGGGGACAACCTCTACACCTAGACCGGTGACTGTGACAAGGGGACGTCCTCTACACCTAGACCAGTGACAGTGACAAGGGGAGCATCCTCTACACCTAGACCGGTTACAGTGACAAGGAGACATCCTCTACACCTAAGCCGAATGACAGTGACAAGGAGACATCCTCTACACCTAGACCGGTGACAGTGACAAGGGGACGTCCTCTACACCTAGACCGGTTACAGTGACAAGGAGACATCCTCTACACCTAAGCCGAATGACAGTGACAAGGAGACATCCTCTACACCTACGCCGGTGACAGTGGCAAAGGGACATCCTCTACACCTAGACCGGTGACAGTGACAAGGGGACCTCCTCTACACCTAGGCCAGTGACAGTGACAAGAGGACATCCTCTACACCTAGACTGGTGACAGTGACAAGGGGACGTCCTCTACACCTAGACCGATTACAGTGACAAGGAGACATCCTCTACACCTAGGCCGAATGACGGTGACAAGGAGACATTCTCTACACCTAGGCCAGAGACTGTGACAAGGGGACATCCTCTACACCTAGACTGGTGACAATGACAAAGGGACGTCCGCTACACCTAGATCGGTGACAGTGACAAGGGGACATCCTCTACACCTAGAGGAGAGAAGATCTCACCAACAACATAGATGGAGATTCTTTACTGTAAGAGCAGTGAGGCTAGGGAACTGACTGCAACATGATGTGGAGATGGTGAATGCATTGTGCAAGTTCAAGAAAGGCCTGGACAACGTTCTTGAACTAAAAGATATTACAACTTACAGCTTTTAGACTCTTGGTAAAGAAAAGTTGATGCAGGGTGTTACACTGATTGCCAGAGTTGGAGTAGGGAAGGAATTTTTTTCCCCTGACATTTGGCAATTGGCTTCAGCCTCATGCAGGGTTTTTTTTTTTGCCTTTTTTTGCCTTCCTCTTGATCAACACTGTAGAGTTATAGGTTGGACTTCATGGACCTGTGTGTGATAATGAGAGCCCCAGATATGTATTTCTTGTACTACTACTTGCTCATATTGTGATGTTCCTGACTGTTCTCAGCCATTTGGTTATAGGGTTGAGGAATACGGTATTTCTACTCTGCAATCAATGACCCTTTGTAATCCAATTTATAGCCCCATTTGCATACCCCTGTTACAATCATTATCACAGCAGGACTTCCTGCAAGGATGTGGGGGGGACTTCTGGGCATACACAGCCCAGACTCTGCAGAGCCAACTACTCCATCAAAGAAGATATGGTTTTATGGCAATATTTCCCCAGCAGAACCACCTATCGTTGCACTAATAAATTCCTCGTGTGCGCCAGGCAGAGATGAACGTTTCAAATCCAGACATGTTCCTGTTGAGCACAGGGAAAAGGTCCAGACACTGATCTCCTTACCCAAAGGAGATTGGGGTGTCATTCTTGGTGTCTACACGATAGGGATCTCGCCCCGAACCCCATCATACCCCTTGCTTTACCCTACAGTCATCAGGCAAAGAAATATGACAAATCATGGTTATTGGGATTTCAGGATGGACATCACTCAGGGAGGAGACTGATAGACAAAGGGAATTCTGATCATGGAGTAGATGTGAGGGCATGTCATGCTGTGGACTGAAGCCCGGGCCCTGAGGCCTAGCAATGAGGCCTGAAGCCTTCTTCTTGTTGCAGGTCAGCATGTAGGGAATACATGCTCTTTTACAGACTTAAGCAAGCGCCCTAGGCCAAAACTGCTGAGGCCTAGAGAAACAGACTACCAACTTGTACTGGTATTTCTCTATTTTTTATTTCCATTTTATTTTCTGTACTGTATTTTCTTTTACCTGTATTGGCTTAACCATTCATTGATGTGTATTCCTGTATATGATCTCAGGTGTGCCAAGCGGCTTGGCAAGGCAATATCCTTCACACTGTGTCTTCTCCCAACCTCATCTACTATGTAAATGTATAAAATAGCATCCAGACATTAGCGGTACAATTATGGAACTTCCACTGAAGGTTGGGGTTGAGTTGGTTGATGGTATTCCCGTTGACAAACTGTGTCACCTTTGGTGGGGCAAACTTCAACTTAACCAGATTGCCATACTCTCTCTCAAAGTCTATAACTTTTCTACGAGTTCCCAGCTGTAAGGTATAAGTACTCATGGGTGCCCTGTCTGACTCTTATCCTAATATCCTGATCAGACACCCTTCCACAATGTCAGCAGGGATAATTCCCATCTCCTTACTGCTGAATGACACAAGGCTGTTTAAACTGGTGACTATAACTAAACTTAGGGCTCTAGCTCAGCTTGTCAGCTTCTCCTGATATAACATCCTCCTTCTCACTCCAGAGAGGAAGAGAAGACTCCTGCTCCCCCAGAACTCAATCTGTCAGGGTCTTACCATCAACTCAGCACTGATTCTGCAGTGGTTTGTTCCAAAAAAGGCAAAATATTCATTTAACAATGTTAATACTATTACTGTATATATTTCAGAAATGCACATGTACTAACGTTTTGTAGTGCGACACTACATATCTATAGTGTCTATTTCATATCTATTAATATGGGATGTCATAAACGTTTTTGTAGGCGTAATCCATAAGTGTCCCATATATTGTATCTATCTATCTATCTATCTATCTATCTATCTATCTATCTATCTATCTATCATCTATCTACACTGTAGATTCTACAGTATCTGTCTATCTCATATCTATCTATCTATCTATCTATCTGTCTATCTATCTATCTGTCTATCTATATTATCTATCTATATATCTATATTATCTATCTATCTCTCTATCTATCATCTATCATCTATCTACAGTATCTATATATCTATTTATCTATCTACAGTATCTATGTATCTATCTCATATCTATCTATCTCATATCTATCTATCTATCACTATTATCTATCTATCTTATCCTTATCTATCTATCTCTATTATCTATCTATCTATCTATCTATCTATCTATCTGTCTGTCTGTCTGTCTGTCTGTCTGTCTATCTATCTATCTATCTATCTATCTACAGTATCTATCTATCTATCTATCTATCTATCTATCTATCTATCCATCTCTCTATTTTAAATCTATCTCTCTTATCCTATATTGCTTGCTCCTAGGAGATGAAGGGCTTTGACCTCAGGACATTGTTAAATCATTCAATGATTGTTCTACTAAATGCCAATTTTATTTAGATCCTCAGCAATGTGCGGTATTGCAACAAATATCACTTATTCATACAGCAAGGAATAAAATGCATGTGTTCGGAAATGTCCTGAGAAAGCATGGCTCCGACCCTGCTGCCACACCACAAGCATATCCTAATCAAAATGTCAGAGGAGGAGGGCAGCTTCACACTTCTCCCGCACAATGTATGCAGCTCTTGTAAATTGAACTCTTGCTTTCTGAGACTTTCCACTGAAATGTTAACAACGAACTGTCAGAGTAATAAAGCGACTCATACATACTGTGCGCTACCCTTTTACTGCCTGGGGACTGCCAAAACCACAGACTTCTGGCAAACAGAAATTCTACTAAGTTTCTGGCATACAATCTGACCATATGGGTTAAAGAACAACTCAGAGCAAAATCTATTGAAGCCTGAAATGTGGGGAGGTAAAATGTACAGATTGGGGAAATTATCAGATTGTTAGAGGAGATAGCAAGGCAATTGTTTAACTATTAATGGTCCACAATACAAAATATCAAGGTTACTAAATGATTCATTAAAGTGATTTCTGCTACAGCTGATACAATATGTCTAGTGGTGCAGAGAAGACGTATAGATCTATCTATATAACATCAGGAGATCACCTGATATAGATGTACGTAGAGCGCTACAGGCTGACATATATATTGGTGCCAAGATAAATAGTGATTATCGAGATAGCAAATAATGCCTTACGCTAGGTTCACATCTGCGCCTGACTCCCCGTCCGCTGAGGAACCCAAATGACATAGAGAGGGACCACTAAAACAGCGGTGTCCGCCAGGTGTCTGGCGTTTTTTTATACTGAAACTGGCAGAGAGAAAAGTCCTCTGTTCAAGACTTTTCTCTCCGCCAATTTCTGGCGGTTTCTGCGGCGGAGTCTCTCGGTTGTCAGACCTCCTCACCTGGCTATTAGTATTCACTGAACTGTGACATCACTTCATTGCTGGGTGACTCCCTGTTTATGTAAAAATGTATTCTATGTATTTTTGTTTAGATATGATCCGGGTTTGGGACCCAGGATCACACCTAATAATGATGTATGGAAGGCTGTCACTCTATGTCACTCTACCGTCACTGTACCATCACTCTATGTCACTCTACTGTCATGTCACTCTACCGTCACCCTATGTCACTCTACCGTCACTCTACCATCACTCTATGTCACTCTATCATCACTCTATGTCACTCTACTGTCCTGTCACTCTACCGTCACTCTGTGTCACTCTACCGTCACTGTACCATCACTCTATGCCACTCTACTGTCACTCTATCTCTCTCTACTGTCCTGTCACTCTACCGTCATCCTATGTCACTCTAACGTCACTCTATGTCACTCTATCATCACTCTACAGTCACTCTATGTCACTCTATCATCACTCTACAGTCACTCTATGTCACTCTATCATCACTCTACAGTCACTCTATGTCACTCTACTGTCCTGTCACTCTACCGTTACCCTATGTCACTCTAACGTCAGTCTATGCCACTCTACTGTCACTCTATCTCACTCTACTGTCCTGTCACTCTACCGTTACCCTATGTCACTCTAACGTCACTCTATGTCACTCTATGTCACTCTACCGTCACTCTATGTCACTCTACTGTCCTGTCACTCTACCGTCATTCTGTGTCACTCTACCGTCACTCTATGTCAGTCTACTGTCCTGTCATCTACCGTCACTCTAGGTCACTCTAGGTCACTCTACTGTCCTGTCACTATACCATCATTCTATGTCACTCTACCGTCATTCTATGTGACTCTACTGTCCTGTCACTCTACTCTCCTGTCACTCTACCGTCACTCTACCGTCATTCTATATCACTCTACTGTCACTTTATGAAACTCTACTGTCCTGTCACTCTACTGTCACTCTATGTCACTCTACCGTCACTCTACTGTCACTCTATGTCACTTTACTGTCACCCTATGTCACTCTACCGTCATTCTATGTAACTCTACTGTCCTGTCACTCTACCATCACTCTCGGTCACTCTACTGTCACTCTCGGTCACTCTACCGTCATTCTATGTCACTCTACTGTGCTATCACTCTACTGTCACTTTATGTCACTCTGTTATGTTTAATGGGAAATAAACTTATTCAAAATTTCACATCTGATGAAAAAATAAATAAAATTAAGTTCAAAATAAGTTTTAGGTTTTTTTAGCAATTTTTTTTTTTAAATTACTTTTTTAAAAAAGTCCTCTGTATCTATATATAAATTACATTTATACATTGATATAGAGGACTTCGAAAACATGGCTGCTTTCTTCTTCTCAGGAAGTGACATCATGTCCGTTGGTCACATGGACATGCAGCAGATTCGGTCCTATTGACTTTAATGGGATGGAATTATGGCATTGCCATATGACCAAAGGACGGGAGGTCACTTCCTGGAAGAAGAAGAAAGCAGCCATGTTTTCAAAGTCTTGCACAACCCCTTTAAATGTTGCTCCAGAGGAGCTCATAAACATAAAAAAAGTATTCAGG
The DNA here is from genome assembly GCA_947044405.1 of Leptodactylus fallax. Classification (NCBI taxonomy): domain Eukaryota; kingdom Metazoa; phylum Chordata; class Amphibia; order Anura; family Leptodactylidae; genus Leptodactylus; species Leptodactylus fallax. The sequence goes on from CAMRHE010000204.1 coordinate 3,276,211, forward strand.
AGCGGCAGGTCTGTTCTTCAGTTTGCAGTTCCTCTGAGTTTGTGTGTCAGGTAACGGCTGCACCCCTTGAAAAGGCCACTCATAGATCACCCCATGAAATGCACTCCCAGGATGACGTCTCTGTGTATGGTTCTTCTTTGTGCACCTCATGTAATTGTCTTGTATTTATCAGGAAAGAGAATCACCAACGTGCGTACAAACAGTGTCATGTGTGGCTTCACAGGCTCCATAGGACTCACTGAGAGCTGCAGCAACAAACCGGCCTGGTCTGTGTGAAGGAAGCGATCCCCGATAGAGTCTGAGATGCTTGTCATTCTCTAAATCGCCACCATGTTGGTCTTGACCAGCAGCCACTTTGCTTTGGATTGCCATGTCTCAGAAGGTCCCCGGATTATCGCAAGTGGTTCCTGGAGAGTGACTGTATTGTGGGCCGAGGGAATTCCTGAAGAATACAGGTGTTTGTCCCCAGGGACTGTGGGTGTATAAAGCAGGGCAGGGGGCAAGGTATACGGCATCCCTGAACCTACTTACACGGTGGGGCCTAACCCAGGGCTGTCAGAAACAACAGAGATCCATGGTACAGCCATAGGCCATACAGTAGGGCTCCTTCACTTGTCGTATAGGCTGCAGGCCGTCTCAGAACTGCAAAATGTGAGCACCATGAACAAGACGTTTGAAAAGTGGTGCAGGAGGTGCAATGACATCACTGCATCATACTGGCTTTGCTGGGACATGTAGTACTAGTGTCTTGTAGTAACTGCAGGAAAGATGAAGTGGCATTCATTGGGGATTCAGGGATAAGTGAGTATATTCTTTTCCTGGCACACTCCAGAATGTTATTAGATTAATTGGAAATCAAGTGGTATCATAATGTTAAGGGGGAAAACAGGGGAATTATTAGTTAAAGTCTGTCACCAGAACCAGCATATCACCCCAGCCCTGCAGATAGATAGTTTAGTGTCACCAGAACCAGAATATCACCCCAGCCCTGCAGATAGATAGTTTAGTGTCACCAGAACCAGAATATCACCCCAGCCCTGCAGATAGATAGGTTAGTGTCACCAGAACCAGCATATCACCCCAGCCCTGCAGATAGATAGGTTAGTGTCACCAGAACCAGCATATCACCCCAGCCCTGCAGATAGATAGGTTAGTGTCACCAGACCCAGCATATCACCCCAGCCCTCTAGATAGATAGGTTAGTGTCACCAGAACCAGCATATCACCCCAGCCCTGCAGATAGATAGGTTAGTGTCACCAGAACCAGCATATCACTCCAGCCGCGCAGATAGATAGGTTAGTGTCACCAGAACCAGCATATCACTCCAGCCCTGCAGATAGATAGGTTAGTGTCACCAGACCCAGCATATCACCCCAGCCGTGCAGATAGATAGGTTAGTGTCACCAGAAACAGCATATCACCCCAGCCCTGCAGATAGATAGGTTAGTGTCACTAGAACCAGCATATTACCCCAGCCCTGCAGATAGATAGGTTAGTGTCACCTTAATCAGATGGTGTTTTCCTTTTGTGAATTGCTGCCTCCATCTTGGCAATAGAGTCTGTGATTCACAAGAAGAAAACCATTTGATTCAGGTGACCTCAACCTACCTATCTGCAGGGCTGGGGTGATATACTGGTTCTGGTGACACTAACCTATCTATCTGCAGGGCTGGGATGATATGCTGGTTCTGGTTACACTAACCTATCTATCTGCAGGGCTGGGGTGATATGCTGGTTCTGGTTACACTAACCTATCTATCTGCAGGGCTGGGGTGATATGCTGGGTCTGGTGACACTAACCTATCTATCTGCAGAGCTGGGGTGATATGCTGGTTCTGGTGACACTAACCTATCTATCTGCAGGGCTGGGGTGATATGCTGGTTCTGGTTACACTAACCTATCTATCTGCAGGGCTGGGGTGATATGCTGGGTCTGGTGACACTAACCTATCTATCTGCAGGGCTGGGGTGATATACTGGTTCTGGTGACACTAACCTATCTATCTGCAGGGATGGGATGATATGCTGGTTCTGGTGACAGTAACCTATCTATCTGCAGGGCTGGGGTGATATGCTGGGTCTGGTGACACTAACCTATCTATCTGCACGGCTGGGGTGATATGCTGGTTCTGTTGACACTAACCTATCTATCTGCAGGGCTGGGGTGATATGCTGGTTCTGGTTACACTAACCTATCTATCTGCAGAGCTGGGGTGATTTGCTGGGTCTGGTGACACTAACCTATCTATCTGCAGGGCTGGAGTGATATACTGGTTCTGGTGACACTAACCTATCTATCTGCAGAGCTGGGGTGATTTGCTGGGTCTGGTGACACTAACCTATCTATCTGCAGGGCTGGGGTGATATACTGGTTCTGGTGACAGTAACCTATCTATCTGCAGGGCTGGGGTGATATGCTGGGTCTGGTGACACTAACCTATCTATCTGCAGGGCTGGGGTGATATGCTGGATCTGGTGACACTAACCTATCTATCTGCAGGGCTGGGGTGATGTGCTGGTTCTGTTGACACTAACCTATCTATCTGCAGGGCTGGGGTGATATGCTGGTTCTGGTGACACTAACCTATCTATCTGCAGGGCTGGGGTGATATGCTGGTTCTGGTGACACTAACCTATCTGCAGGGCTGGGGTGATATGCTGGTTCTGGTGACACTAACCTATCTATCTGCAGGACTGGGGTGATATGCTGGTTCTGGTGACACTAACCTATCTATCTGCAGGGCTGGGGTGATATGCTGGTTCTGGTGACACTAACCTAACTATCTGCAGGGCTGGGGTGATGTGCTGGTTCTGGTGACACTAACCTATCTATCTGCAGGGCTGGGGTGATATGCTGGTTCTGGTGACACTAACCTATCTGCAGGGCTGGGGTGATATGCTGGTTCTGGTGACACTAACCTATCTATCTGCAGGGCTGGGGTGATATACTGGTTCTGGTGACACTAACCTATCTATCTGCAGAGCTGGGGTGATTTTCTGGGTCTGGTGACACTAACCTATCTATCTGCAGGGCTGGGGTGATATACTGGTTCTGGTGACAGTAACCTATCTATCTGCAGGGCTGGGGTGATATGCTGGGTCTGGTGACACTAACCTATCTATCTGCAGGGCTGGGGTGATATGCTGGTTCTGGTGACACTAACCTATCTATCTGCATATCTGCAGAGCTGGGGTGATTTGCTGGGTCTGGTGACACTAACCTATCTATCTGCAGGGCTGGGGTGATATACTGGTTCTGGTGACAGTAACCTATCTATCTGCAGGGCTGGGGTGATATACTGGTTCTGGTGACACTAACCTATCTATCTGCAGGGCTGGGGTGATATGCTGGGGTCTGGTGTCACTAACCTATCTGCAGGGCTGGGGTGATATGCTGGTTCTGGTGACACTAACCTATCTATCTGCAGGGCTGGGGTGATATGCTGGGGTCTGATGACAGACTTCCTCTTAAGGGTGTGTGGGCATTATTAGTTTAACCATTTCCGGACCCCCTACAGACTGTATATGTCCAGGGAGGTCAACCCCCAAATCAGTAGTGCAGATGAAGGGAACAAACTTTGCAATAAAGTTCACTAAATAAAAAACACCTGTTACTCCTGTCTTTATTTCTTATCTGAGTCATTTTGGTCGAATACACCATACACAAGCAGTGTCAGTTTACAGAGATGTCTATGGAGAGAGGAAGAGGGAAGAGAACAAGGAGAGAATCAGAGACACAGGATCATCTACATAAATAAATCAGTCATTCCTATCAAGAGAAGGCTGGATAGTAATTCCTGATAACTCAGCTGTGATGTGAAAGAAAATGTTTCTCTATAATACAGAACAGATGTCTCTCTGCTTTTGAAAAGTTCTCCTCTTCCTCCCCCTACCCTCTACATAGACTTCTATTGTACAGAGTTGACTAGTGGCAAAAGGAGGCAAATAAGTGAAGAAACAGACACTTTTCTTTAATAAAGTATATTACAAAGTGTGTTATCTTCACCTGCACTATATATACACTTATATAGCGCCATCATATTCCGCAGCGCTTTACAGACATTGTCAGTCACTGTCCCGTATAGGGCTCACAATCTACATTCCCTATCAGGATGTCTTTGGCGTGCGAGAGGAATCCGGAGTACCTGGAGGAAACCCACCAAACACAGGGAGAACATACAAACTCCTTGCAGATGTTGTCTTTGGCAGGATTCGAACCCAGGACTCCAGCGCTAACCAGTGAGTCATAAAATATGATTTTTCTTTATTTCAATTCATATAAATATATACAGTATATTTATATGCGGCAGTATTTTTTACATTTACAATGATGTTATGGGAGTCTCTAAGTGTCTTTTCTGGTGTGAGGAATCTGAAAGTAAAATAATAATAATCTATATTAAGTAAAGACATTTTATTATGTTTTCTGTGTAATCTCACTATTTGCCACAAGGTGGAGCAAAGATCAGCTCTTTAATACTGATCTGTCTTTGACGCTAGACCTAGAAAATATGGCTAAATGTATAAGGACGTAGATATTACATATATATATATATATATATATATATATATATATATATATATATGTATATATATATATAACCTGGCTTGGCTATTATGGACATTTATTTGGATTGGTCTCTCCTTTGGCTGCTACGATTGTCTCCCCTCTTCCTACCCATATAGCGATAAGTGATATTGATAGATAAGGTCATACAATGGCAGAACAGGAATGGCATTTTCCAACTTTGTAGCTGATGTTTGGGGCGGGTGGTTTTGGTGTTCAGTATCGCAATGACCATGAGCACAAGGCAGAGTCTATAGGGAGTGAAGGGCCAAGTATGAAATGGGAAACCTCGAGGACGCTCCTCAGCTGGGGTCCTTCTCTTTACCCTTTAAGGACACAGAGTAGTTCGGGCGCTAAAGATTGGCGACTTTTTTCCTATTATCCATCTCGGCTTTCCAAAATTCATAACGATTTTTGTTTCTCTTTTTTTTCTGTTATGGATGGAGCCGTACGAGGGCTTATTCTTTTCTTGAGGCGTTGTATTTTTAGTTAGGACCATTTTGGGGTACAGATAATATTATGATTAGATTTTATTAATGCTTTGGGGGTCTGTGTGATAAATAATGTAAATTCTGTCATTATTTTTGCATTTTTTAATGGGATTTACTCTGCATTATAAATTGGTAACTTTACGTTACATTACTTATTCTTTGCCCTTATATTGGTTTTATTTTATTTTACCACTTTTACTAAATAAAATGCCATTTTGCAAAAAAAAAAAACAAAAAAAAAAAAAACATTTGCTAGGGATCAGAGTCTAATAACCTGGGGGCACAAACGTTGCGTCCCCCTAGTGATCAGGAGGAGTATAGCAGACCAAAAGCCCCCGTAAAGCCTCCTTGTGAAGAGCACCAGTATAACTGCATGACCGGCGCTCCATTCACTGCTATGGCTATGGCCTGTGGCCCTATAGAAGTGAATGGAGCTCCAGTCACACAGTTGCAATGGTGCTCTGTTCACAAGGAGCCTTTAGCTGTTGTCATTCGGGCCAGCAGTGATCAGACAACTCCTCTGTCCTGTGGATAGGGGATAAGTGTCCATAATGACCCAACCCCTTTAAGCCGACAGCTACCTAGCCAACCTTAAAGGGATAGTCCCATATTAGTAAAAAAGGATCCGCTTTTTTTTCCCCCAGAAACAACCCCAATGTCAATGTCAAGTGTAAGCGACTGTGTAGTAATATTGCCCTTGGAGTCCATGGACGAGGCTGGCGCTATTTATTTTCTAATACAAGCAGATCTTTTAGAAACCACTTTAATTCGGAGAAATAATCGCCCCCTTCTCCTTTGAGATCCTGTATTAATTCTGGACTGAAATGAACTGCTGTGTGATAAGCAAGGTCACCGAGCCCCGATGTGAAAGGTAATGAGAACATGGCAAATGCAAAGTGGACTTAATGATGAAAACATAAGCTTCATCCAATTGGACTTCATTGCCGTTACCTTTTGTCTCGGTAACATAACCTTTCTACAAAACAATCAATTATTAAGCGTTCTCCCATAGCCCGGCGTTTATTCTGAAAGCGTCTTCAATTACTCAGCGTCCCCTTTGTCATTCAGCGGAATATAATAACGGATGAATCTTAACCACATATCCTCCATCCCATTGTGCGTTTCCTGTTTATTTACATTGTGTTTTATGATATTAATTGCGCAAACAAGACTGTTCCATCCGATGCACCTGCTGCAGGAAAAAAATGGAGGCATGTATTTGTGGACGCCCAAAGGAAAGTGGTTGTTATAGACAGAGAAAGGAGCGCAGAGTCTCCGTAAAATAGACGCCACGTGTAAGACGTCTCCACAATGGACGCTGATTCTTTTTTTATGCTTAAAAAGCCTTTTGTAAATTGTAGATTCAGCTGTTGCAAGATAAAAAAAATCCCCAAAGTAGAAAAGGTTTTCCCGTCACAGATACCTGAATGATCAGATCTCAGACGAGATCTTTAAATTGTGAGACCCCAGAGCACACCCCTAAATTATCAGACACAGAACAGACACTTAAAGGGGTTGTCCGGGGGCTATGATATTGATTACAATGTCCTCTTCACTACTGAGCAAGCACAGCGCCATACACTGAATAGTGGTTGTGCTTGGTATTGCAGCTCAGTCCTAATCATATGAATGGGACTTAGCTGCAGCATGGTCTTGTGACCAATACACATAATGCCACTGGCATGAGAAGAGAAAAAGGAGCTCAACATCATAGTCCCGAAAAAACGTTTTAACCTCATCCAAACGGTCATAGACTATACACATCAGGGCTAAGGCTGTTTAACCCTGCAAGGACGTATCTATATGTAACAAGTGCAGTAGCAGATGTAGCAGCTGCTTTGGGGCCCTGGTCCTTGGGGGCCCTGCAGGGTTGCTTTAAATATAGAACAACCAATGCAGGTACCCCGGGCCCCCGTGTTCCACATCACATGATCTAAACACCTACTCCATTGCTCAGCTATGGGAAGCTCAACCGTCGGCAGAAGAGATAAAGATGGAAGGATCTGGAATGAAAAGTTATACAAATTCTTCCTGGAGAGAGAAATCCAGATTGTAACCCTATAAGTCAGTGTCCAACTTGTGAAGAAGTTTTATACCATGACTTGGATTATACGCCCAATCAGAAAAGGAAAATCCATCCACTGGTAGTCTAGAAGTCTCCTCACCTCTCCGTGTCTCCTGATACTTTGTAAAGGGGACAGTAATAAAAGTGAACCTTTGTCCTATGATATACTATTCTTCATCATGGACAATACAATGTCCCGTTCCTCCCGTAGGATACAAGGTGTTCGGTGACTTGGATCCCTTTAACATGGGCCGATACCTATCAGTAAGTATTGATCCTGTAATTAGCTGTAAATGCTTGTTTTGTGCAGAAGTCTTGTAATCCCGCAGGATGGATCAGGTAGACTGAGGTCAATGTGCCCAGAGAGCTCCAACCTGTATCTGCAGGGAATCTGATACACGCCGAGATCAACAGAACAAGAATAAAATGTGTCTTTCCCTCTGGATTAACAATTGTCTGTTAGGTTATGTTCACACAACGGAAAATGAATAGGGATGTGTGGCAGACATCCGCCTCGGATTCTGCTTAATTTTCTGCCCACCCGGCCAAGCAGAGCCTTAGAGTATATTCACAGGGCGGAATTTGTAGCTCATTTCGCGGTGGATTCCACCCAAAAATCAGCAGCAGATTCTGTCTTAATTCTGCCTCCTGTTGTGTTGAATGGGAGGCAGAGATTGGAGCAGGACGCTGAAAAAATAAGCATCTTGCTCAATCTACTGCAGATTCTGCTCATTCAGCCGCCAGACATCTGGGCCTAATAGTGGCAGAAAGCTGATGGAGATGGAGATGGGGTAATGAAGAGGAATCCACAGAATTCACCCTCAAAGTGATCTCCATTTTACGCCATGTGAACACACCCTTACAGTTACAGTATATTGACTGATATTATAGGGGTTGGACATGAAGACAGCCCATATGTCCTATCTATGTCCTATCCATCCATGTCCATCAAGGAATGTTAAATTCTTTAAAATTTTTGACCGAAAGCTCAGACTGGTCTAAATAAGAAACTTGTACTTACCTTACTGATCTCTCTCCGATCCTGTGCCACTTCTTCCAAGGCACCCTGGTGGTCTCCTTATTCTGACCTCCAGCAATGACATCTGTCATAAACATGTGACTACTGCAGCCAATCACTGGCTACAGAGGACAACACAAGAGTCACTGCTGCAGCGATCACAGGTCTGTAATTGTAGTTCAAGAAACAAAGGCTATTGTGGGACACAGAAAGCGGTGTCACTGGAGTAGCTCAGATTGTTATTTCACACCCTTCTGGGTAGATTCAGGGGCTAGACAACCTGCACATGGTCCCTGCAGCTCTTTCTAGCTGGAGGTGATTTCCATAGCAAAACTTATGTTTTTTTTTTTTTTTTCTAGAGTTGTCAGGAGTCGATCCCATGGTACTCACCCGATCACTACCTTAGCCCCAATCTGATGAGAGAACCCATAATAAGTTGAAGATTTTCTCTGCTTACATTTAAGAAAATCCAATTAAAGGGATCTTCTGGGATTGGCCCATCCATTTTGCCATCCCTGTAAGATCGGTGGCAGTCTGATCCCTGAGACCCCACCAGTCAGGAGAATGAGGGGGCTTTGGCGCTCATTAAAACATCTTTTAAGGTTGACCACCTTGGCTCATTTTGATCACAACTCCTTCGAGAGTATTGTTAGTCACCATATCGGTGGAGTGGTTAATGGGCACACTTGACACGTACAGAAGGAAGATGGAGCAGACCATGCAACACAGTCTGTGTAGTCAGAGCTGGTAAAGTTGCATTATTGTACAGACCTTACCTTTAAGGGGTTTGGTTGTACCACTTTACATGCATGGAGGCCATTGTGGGGCGAAGACCTGAGAGCCGGTCAACAGCACCAAGAACACTTGCTTCTAAATAATGCAAGACCTGTCATGGCCCTTTTCCATTGCATTGCATTGCTAAACTCTACTTGACTAAATTTGCCATTTTTCAGTTTTCTACTGGGTAAAGGTTGTGGATAGTACCTTGCACTTTTTGGGTACCATCTCAGTTGAGGCAATACCAAAAGATCAGGTCACTACAGCTTCATGCAGCATCGCTAGCATAAGCCATATTGAGGAGTTGCAATATCTGCACTGGAGACAGAGGTATCTGATACCAAAACCTAGTAGAGTCTAGTCAACTGGTACAACATGGTGGAAAGTTCCATAACAAGGTCCCCACCGACCATGCACCCTTTCTAATTCTGGTATGCACCTATATACCAGAGTAATCCCTGCTACTTCTGCCCCCCTATACCTGTGACCCTTCTGTTGGTGATGCCTCACTTATGTCCTTTCTTGTAATTGACCATAAGACATCGACAGGGCCATTCATTGGTAGGTTTAGCTGGTACTGGGATCTAGAAGGACAATGTAAGAGAAGAACGTTTCCCTAGCATTTGTGTTATATACTAAAGTCAATTTTCCCAAAGAAATTTTAGTAAAATCTACCGTTTTCTGTATGGAAGAAATTTAAACCCCATCATCGTGCACAACCACATAAAATGCTTTCAAGACACAAACAAAACGGGTCATTAATTCTAGAATTTAGTGTTTGTCTTGTAACAATACTCTGAGTTTTCTTCCCTTTACAAAGAGTGCACTACAAGAGAAAATTTTAAAGAGGAGGGGTGCAAATCTATGATTTGAAAACAAAACTATATATAGCATACATACTGTATATACCATGTTGTGCAAAAGTTTTAGGCAGGTGTGGAAAATATACTGCACAGTAAGAATGCTTTCAGAAATAGGTTAATCAGCTATTTTTGTCCAGTAATAAAATGAGGTGAATGAAGGAAAGAGAAATGTAAATCCCATCAATATTTGGTGTGACCTTTGCCCTTTGGAGGAGGAGTCCTGGAAGTGATGATCCGGCCCCCACAGATATAGCCCTGATCTCATCATCATCCAGTCTGTCTGGGATAACATGAAGAGACAGACGGATTGGAGCAAGCAACATCCACAGAAGATCTGTGCTTAGTTCTCCAATATTGCCTGAACCCTCAGATATTAGGGGGACATAAAGATTAGATAGTTGGATTTCAGCTGTCCAGTCCTTTTGTTCTTTAGTTGCTTCCTGAAGACTCTAGCAGTGGATTCCTCTTCCTTCTCCTATTCAGTTCACATGAGCTGTATGGTGAAGCCGAGTATGCGTGTGAATGTGGGAGTTGTACAGGATCACTCTCAGCTAAAAAAAGAGTTTTCAGATGACATCTATGTAATCTTTATGACAGACTTTAGACTCTGTTCACATCTGTATTTCATGACCCCATGTCTGGGTTATCAGTAATTGACTCTTTAGACCTATCCAGCTATTGACCTATCGATCGTGACCTTCCTGCTCTGCTTGATGTAGTTAGACCGAGATGATTTATTGTTCAGTTCTTGGAGTGGCCTCAGGATAATACATGTACCTGCTCACAGATAACAAGTGTCAGATGGATAAACTCAGCACTGCTACATCTGACTCGGCTGAGTTTTATGGGAAAAAAAGGCAAAATTTTTCATTTTTCCACCATTTTGAATTTTGGTCATAGTCCTGAGTCTGTTTGCCATGTTTATCGTAGTCAGAAACATCCTGTTACATTTTCATCTGCCTCTAATAGATCACAGGGATTGCCCCGATAGAGCACCCTCTAGAGGTAGGGCTTATTGTAAAAGGATAAGGCTATAGTGGGGAAGAATCAAGACTGACTATTGGCCTCGTGACTCATGAACTTCGTGATACTTTGTGATAATGATGTATAGTCCCCTTTAAAAGAGTTTCCAAAATCCATTTTTAGAGGTTGGTTCCCAGACTAAGATCCTCATCTATTCACCAGAGTTCAGATTTGTTACAAAAAATCTCTTGATTCCCCCCCATACACCTTAGAGCAAAGTCAGATGAATTTTCAGATTTTGGCAGGACTGTCCAACCCCTAGTGATGAACCAACCTTGCAAGATTTGTATCATGAACATTCATGAGGTTTGCTGGAAAGATTAGTTTCGGACCAAACTTTTTCAGGTAGAACCTGAAGAGCTATTATTATATTCTGGGGTCTCTTCAGGGTCAAAATGTAACACCGTTGTCGGCTCCCACATAAACGCGAAGGCCAATGATGTAGGGTAAAGAGCTCGAAGACACCAAGGATGCCCGGGGAAGAAGACTGGGGGCCATGGCAGAGACCAGAAAAAGGTGAGTATAACTTTTTAAAGATTTTTCCACACCCTTCCTGGTCCCAGAGGGTAATTATGATTTGTGGGTGGCAAACTCAAAATTTTGGGTTCGGCTCAACACAAAATATTTGGAAAATTTGTAACAAACCTGTTACAACTCAGTTTGCTCATCTCTACAATGGAGGTCTTCCCCGACCAATGATGTTGGGGGGAAAGAAAGACTTGACATGTTGAACTTCACCATCCCATTCTTTTGTTTGCAGGGAAGATAAGCCAATGTCAGAGGTGTTTGGATTTTTCCCCCTCTCCCAATTCAGAAAACATGCATGGCCAAGCTTGCATGTGTATCAAGGCATCGGGAGAAATAGTAGGCAGTCAAATGAGCATTAAGCTGATCGGCAGGGTTGCATCCGTCACAAGGCGAGATGAGTATCTCGCCTCATGCAGCAGATTGCAGATTCCCTGAGGGAGAACACTTGGGCGAACTCACCCAGCGGATGCTATTATTATATTCTGGGGTCTCTTTTGTGCTGGGGACAGGTAAGTATGTTTTCTTTTTTGTTTTTTTTTATTAATGCTACACCTGTGCAGGGCCCACCCCTGAAAATTAGATACTCCGGGAGCGAGTGTAATTTCCGCCTCAGGCAGCAGAAAGCAAGATTCGTCCCTGCTGACAGGCCTTAAATGTACATAAGCACTCTAACTCTGGAGGACCCGTCCTGTCCTGCTTTACACACACAGCTCATTGATCTGAATGGGCATTGTGTAATACTTAATCTCCCCTGTAGTGGCGCTGCAGAGAAATTGAAAATTTACAAATGACAAATCCCAACTGATCTCTGGCGATCCCAGCACACGTAGTGTTAAGTTACTTTATCTTGAGACCCTCCTAATGTATAAGGATTGTCCAAATGCAGAGAACCCCTTTAAGCACCTGAATTTTTCCTTCCTTTACAGCGTTGATAAAAGAAAATATCTGGGACTCGTGGAGGGAAAGTAATGGTTTGCATGTTGTAATCTTCCCAGTAAAATTAGGCTCATTAATTTTAAGCATAACTCAAGACAATTTCCACAATAACTTCATAGACTCAGAAAATTTATTGCGGCTCTCCCAGAAGGAGACATTGCTTTTGTATATTTGCATACACTCGAGTGAAAATAACTCCATAAATCTCGATGAGTGCTCTGTCACTGTTCAGATCCTTAACTATATTACTGCAGCCGATCCTGCAGCGGGATAATAGTGCAAGCCTGGCCTTCAGTAACACAATACAGGGAGCGCACCCAAAATGTCCTCCTGGCCTCCTCCCTATCACAATTCTCGAAAATGGGGAGAAGACTGATCTGTGCTTCTGTAGCCCTGCTCTATGCATGAGAAAATATTCACATTCAATGCCGTGAATTTTTTAATTTACATGGGACAGGGTGCAGGACGAGTGGCATCGTACAGTATTCTGCATGCTATATGGCATACAGAGATGCAACTTGAAGCTCCTGGACCCCAAAGCGAAATCTGTAATGGGTCTCCAAGCTACCTTGTGTCCTTTAGAATAGTCATATATAGTATGTGGCCGAGGGACTTTTGGGGACCTCTCATGGTCCAGGGCCTGGTAGCAACTGCTACTGCTGCACCCCCTATAGCTATGCCCCAATAGGATACTTCCCACTAGTGTTGGCCAAACCTCATAAGATTCGGTTCATTGTAAGCACCATGTTCTTGGCACGCCCCACGTGACTCCTGAGGTCCAATCACAGTTCCCCAAGGCCCCTGACATCATAAGAGGTCAAAAAGGGTGCAGAGTAACCACCGGACGCTGCAACAAAGTTCAAGATAGGTGAGTAACACTGTTTCTTATTGTTACTTTCGTCCCTTAAGTCTCTGCTTATTATTCTCTGGGGTATGAAGAGACCCCAGAGTATATTATTGGTTCATGCATTACACACCCCAAAAATTTGGGGTTCTGCTGGACCAAAAATTTTTGAAAAAATTTGGATTTAACAGAAGGGAAATGTCTAAGAGTTTCCTATACATCTCCCATTCCTTTTCAATACACTCCTGACTTTGGCTCAAAAAACTGCAGCAAAGTCTGCAACGGAAAAATGATGCGTTTCTGCAACGTGGGGCCTTTAGCCTTACTGTAATTTTTTTTTTTTTAGGTTTTTCCCTATTATGAAATTATTATGAAAACACCTGAAAAAAATACAAAAATCGCAGAAGCATGCTGCATTTTGGAAAAAAAAGGAAAATTAGATGGGATTCTGGCTAAACCCATCCACACACGCCCCGGAACAAGGAGAACGGCAACACCCAGTTGTCAATGTATTCATACATTTCAAGGAGGAATAACAGAGGAACAACAGAGAGTTCTGAAAAAAATTCCAGAATAGTTATTTTATGGGGTATAGAAGTTTTAGGTAGCGCAGACATGTCAGGGGAGTCGATACCTCCTGTTTTTGTTTGTGTTTTACGATATACTTCTAGAAGATTCTGCGCATAGCTCGTAGCCGCTGTCTTGAAGCCAACCTATACCGCCAGGGTTTCTTGTTCCTTACAGGTTTTTCCTTCCCGCACTAAGGATCTTGCTGTGCTCCTTCATAATGTTCTGATTGCTTATTACATCAGGATGCCACTGACCGATAGTTACGATTTTTCCTCAATTGCGGCAGAAAGGCCCTAATGATGTGAAATTAATAATTCAAGGATGGGAAAAAATAACATGCGAGTTTCTATCGATAAAAGAAGTTTCAGATGACGATATCCAGCCGGCTGCATGTAATGAACCCTTAGGGGAGTCTGGGTCTAAGTAAGGAGTAAAATAGCAATGCCGTAATGTATGAAATATGAGGCAAATTAAATTGTGTTTGCTCTACCAACGCCGCATTGAGATGTTTGGCGTGCGCGCACTAGGTGGCATAATAAATTGCCTTTCCATTTCTAATTTGAGATATGTTTAATAGCCTTTCACTTTTAGAAAAGCAAAACACTGCTCTGCTCCTACCCCCGACCAACGCGAGCAGGAAGCTCGGGGAATCGCTAATGAAGAAAAGCAAAGTCACATAGCACCAGGCGCATGTAGCAGAGCCGAACGCTGCATTTAATCGACTGGGGCTGCAATGTCTGTGCACAGTGATAACTGGGGATAAGCAAATCACTTTGTAACAAGTCGCGTTCATTGCAAATTTCCCACAAATTTCAAGTTCAGATGAACCTTTATTATCCATTGAAGTGATTGAAGAGAAGTGATACTGTGCACTGTCCATATATACAGTATAAGAGAAGTGGTACTGTGCACTATATATACAGGATAAGAGAAGTGGTACTGTGCACTGTCCATATATACAGGATAAGAGAAGTGGTACTGTGCACTGTCCATATATACAGGATAAGAGAAGTGGTACTGTGCAGTGTCCATATATACAGGATAAGAGAAGTGGTACTGTGCACTGTCTATATATACAGGATAAGAGAAGTGGTACTGTGCACTGTCCATATATACAGTATAAGAGAAGTGGTACTGTGCACTGTCCATATATACAGTATAAGAGAAGTGGTACTGTGCACTGTCCATATATACAGGACTAGAGAAGTGGTACTGTGCACTGTCCATATATACAGGATAAGAGAAGTGGTACTGTGCACTGTCCATATATACAGGATAAGAGAAGTGGTACTGTGCACTGTCCATATATACAGGATAAGAGAAGTGGTACTGTGCACTGTCCATATATACAGGATAAGAGAAGTGGTACTGTGCACTGTCCATATATACAGGACTAGAGAAGTGGTACTGTGCACTGTCCATATACACTGGACAAGAGAAGTGGTACTGTGCACTGTCCATATATACAGGAGGAGAGAAGTAGTACTGTGCACTGTCCGTATATACAGGATACGAGAAGTGGTACTGTGCACTGTCCATATATACAGAATAAGAGAAGTGGTACTGTGCACTGTCCATATATACAGGACTAGAGAAGTGGTACTGTGCACTGTCCATATACACTGGACAAGAGAAGTGGTACTATGCACTGTCTATATATACAGGAGGAGAGAAGTGGTACTGTGCACTGTCCGTATGTACAGAATAAGAGAAGTGGTACTGTGCACTGTCCATATATACAGGATAAGAGAAGTGGTACTGTGCACTGTCCATATATACAGGATAAGAGAAGTGGTACTGTGCATTGTCCATATATACAGGACTAGAGAAGTGGTACTGTGCACTGTCCATATGTACAGAATAAGAGAAGTGGTAATGTGCACTGTCCATATATACAGGATAAGAGAAGTGGTACTGTGCACTGTCCATATATACAGGATAAGAGAAGTGGTACTGTGCACTGTCCATATATACAGGATAAGAGAAGTGGTACTGTGCACTGTCCATATATACAGAGTAAGAGAAGTGGTACTGTGCACTGTCCATATATACAGAATAAGAGAAGTAGTACTGTGCACTGTCCATATGTACAGAATAAGAGAAGTGGTACTGTGCACTGTCCATATATACAGGATAAGAGAAGTGGTACTGTGTAATCTCCATATATACAGGATAAGAGAAGTGGTACTGTGTAATCTCCATATATATACAGAATAAGAGGACAGAGATCACCATAAAATTGCAACAACAGGCAGGTTAAGAAGATCAACTGAATGTTGCTAATCTGCAATACCGGACATAGCCTGTAGACACAAGTGGCGCTGTTTCTGGTAAAAAACAAGCCAACTGTGAGTCTAAACCTGGACAACCTCTTTCATTTCAGCTTACAAATAATAACTACATTAGTCTAACCAGCAGAAAATTGTCTGTTTGCCAAATCTTATATATATTTAATCCAATTAAAAGGCATCGTGTA
This sequence comes from Leptodactylus fallax, assembly GCA_947044405.1. Lineage (NCBI taxonomy): Eukaryota > Metazoa > Chordata > Amphibia > Anura > Leptodactylidae > Leptodactylus > Leptodactylus fallax. The sequence continues at coordinate 3,292,370 of CAMRHE010000204.1, forward strand.
TGAGGTCTAAATAGCGCAGCAGATGGCTGTAATTGTTGTAATTTACATTAGAACAGTTGTGACAGATGCTAATCGCTAATTAATACATTTTAGCTTATAGTCTAGTAATGGGCAATAAAAATTAGGGTGTAAAATGAGAAAAATAGTCACATAGAGAACCCCTTGATGTACAAGCGCCATTACCCACAGAGGTCATTCCAGGCGACCACTAAATTCATGGGCCGGAGACAGTGAAATAATCAATAATTGCCATCTATAGATAATTGTGTGGGTGAGTGGAGGGATCTGAACATGGAGAATAAAACTATCACGGGACTATCTGGTCTCAGATCTAGGCTAGGACCAAAATCTTTAAAAATTACAATCTACTACAATCTATCGCGTGAATTAGGGCCCAGAAAAAAAAATTATGACGAGATGAGTTGCAAAAATGGGACGAGATAGAAGGAAATTTATTATGGTGCACCGCGGTGTCACAGCAAGATGATAGGAAAAGTACAAAGTGCACACCTTATATAATAGTACTATAAAAAGGCTTTGTCTCCTTGTAAATGTATCGAAACATTAAATACAAGATATTAAGAGAGGAAATGCTGAATTTTTTAATTTTTTTTTTAAAAACCCAATCGATCTATGGTACAGAATGAACTGAAAACTGTTGCTTACATAGCACCAACATACTGTATATGGCAGCATTCTTATTTAGGCTGAAGGTGCACATTGAGTCTAGGATCAGTATCCAGGAACAGGCCAGGGCCGGGACCAGTATATACTAAGATCAGCATCCAGGAACAGGCCAGGGCCGGGACCAGTATATACTAGGATCAGCATCCAGGAACAGGCCAGGGCTGGGACCAGTATATACTAAGATCAGCATCCAGGAACAGGCCAGGGCCGGGACCAGTATATACTAGGATCAGCATCCAGGAACAGGCCAGGGCTGGGACCAGTATATATTAGGATCAGTATCCAGGAACAGGAGAGGGTTGGGACCAGTATATATTAGGATCAGCATCCAGGAACATGCCAGGGCTGGGATCAGTATATACTAGGAACAGCATCCAGGAACAGGCCAGGGCTGGGACCAGTATATACTAGGAACAGCATCCAGGAACAGACCAGGGCTGGGACCAGTATATATTAGGATCAGTATCCAGGAGCAGACCAGGGCCAGGACCAGTATATACTAGGATCAGCATCCAGGAACAGGCCAGGGCTGGGACCAGTATATATTAGGATCAACATCCAGGAACAGGAGAGGGTCGGGACCAGTATATACTAGGATCAGCATGAAGGAACAGGCCAGGGCTGGGACCAGTGTATATTAGGAACAGCATCCAGGAAGAGGAGAGGGCCGGGACCAGTATATACTAGGATCAGCATCCAGGAACAGGCCATGGATGGGACCAGTATATACTAGGATCTACATCCAGGAACAGGCCAGGACTGGGACCAGTATATACTAGAATCAGGAAACAGGCCAGGGCCGAGACCAGTATATACTAGGATCAGAACCCAGGAACAGGCCAGGTTGGAAACAGTGCATACTAGAATAAATGTCTAGGAATAGGCCAGGTCAGGACCAGTACATACTAGCAGGGACATTTTAACAAATTGGTGGGCCCAGTGCAAAGGTTTAATAAGTGGGACCCTGCCATTACCACAACTTAGACATACCTGACCCACACAAATTATAATGTCCCCTCAGTGGCCCCCACATAGTATACTGCCCCTTAGTGACCTTCACACAATATAATACCCCTGCAGTAACATAACACATTATAATGTCCTACTCCTGGTTGCCCCCACAGTTTCATATCACCCCTCTAGTTGCCGCTACTATTTCATTTCCCCTTCTAGGTTGCGCCCCCCCATTTTCATGTCCCCCTACATGTTGCCCCCATTGTTTTGTCCCCTTCCAGATTCCTCCCACTGTTTTATGTCTCCTTCAAGGTTGCCTCCATACAGTATAATGTCCCATAGCAGCCCCCCACATAGCATAATATCCCAGAGTGGCCCTCAACAATATAATGTCTCCCAGTAGCCCCTCCACACAGTATAATATCCCATAGTGGTCCCTACAAATTTTCCAAAAGTTTTGGGTTGGGCCATATAATATCCTTTAGTGGCCCAAACACAGGTGTCAGCGGTCTCTGACTTCATTCAAGACCTCTTCGAGACCGGATGACACCCAAAGACTGAAGTCAAGGGAGGTGAGTATAATTGTTTATGTCTAATCACCTCCCCTGGGCCTATTGCTAAGTATACACTGAAGAGACCCCAGAGTATAATAATAGCAGTTCTATTTCAGAGGTGTTTGGTCCGAAACCACTGGGCGAACTTGTGAAGTTCGCCCAACAAATACTGAGTCCCACCCTCTTAGAGACTCGGTAATCTCCTGGCAGATGTGGCCTTGTGACTGCCCCACTGTGACTAGTACATACCAGGAACAGCAACCAGAAACAGACTTTGGACCATACTTGCCCACTCTCTTTGCAAAAACGGGGGACCTCCCAGCATCCTAGCAAAGTGGGCAAATCTCCTGGGCTCCTTACCTGTTATATTATATGTGATGTGGCCTCTTTATTTGCCAGTCATTTTACAGAAAGGGGACACTTTTCATGTTCGAAAGGGGGTTGGATATTGGACACCATATGTTCTGAGGGGAATATCTACAGTACTGCATGCACATATGGCCGTAGCCTACAGACTATGTGCACGTGAGTTTGCAGTGTACATGGGCCCTTTAATCATGTCTTAGTCCCAACTCTGTGGTGGAGATGCAATCTCCGCTGGGCCATGTATTCTACACCAGCTCAGTTTTCTTCTGTAAATGATGATAAATCTGGCAATGACTGATGTCCCCTTCCCCAACACGACCTTACCAGGCCCCTTTATCGGAAAAGTGGTGATGGCGGTGCAAAAACTCCAGTAGCAACAATTTTTGTTGCAACTGGCAATCAAAAAGTTGCAAACCTGAAATTTGCAACTGTTTTACATCACAAAAGTGCCCTAATAGATTGGTAAATATTCCCCATTGTGTTCTTGTGTTGGCTAGCAAAATGTTTCCTTGTGTGGACAAAAATTGCCCTGTGTGAACTTGACTTTGAAGTAATAGCATTGAATTCTCTAGCTAGAATTTAAAAAAAAAAAAAAAAAGTGTTGCCACATCTGGCTGGTCCCCTGCATCGGTCTTCAGTTCCAGCTGTCGGGAGATGATGTGAAGAATTTCCACCCCATGTGGACACTGCATCCAATGACGGGTCTCAGCAGCCATGTACATTATTGGGTTATGTCATTGCTGGAGAGATTCCACCGCAGCAGTGATGACGTAACCGCCTGTCACGCGTGATCAATGAAACCTGTGACTGACAGCAGCAGCCATGTGGGGGGTCAATGCTAGACCACTGGACTCAGGAGCGGATCCCCAGGATAAGAAGATATGAATAATACTACTTTTTTGTTATTTTTGACGATTTCCTGCCATTTTTTTTTTACCACAAGACTCCATATTATGGGGCTCAGTAGAAACATGTCAATGACAAGTTTAGCTCTGCTCCATCTGTACATCACAGCTGATTAATTCGAGTAAGACACATTGATACGCTACTACACCTGTTATACACCGAGAAGCCAGAAGAAGGCAGAGTATGCACACTTTATTTAAGATGCAAATAAAAGTACATTGCAGACAGTTTAAGGTGCTCCTATGATATGTGACTTTGTAGCCGGCAGGGAAGCCGACATTTTGCATTTAAAATGAATGTAGATTTTAAGTTGTTTGTCATCTATAAATACACTACAGTTAAAGACTCACAGACAGGAGCCTCGATCGACTCCACCATATGGCAAAAACAATCCATTTAGCTTTATAGCAACTTAAAAACTGTAAGTACATTTCCAACAGACTGCAATAAAATACTAGTATAATCTGTCACAATGAAACAAATAGAATGCATGGAATGGAATGATACTTCGAGGGGAGGTTTTACATATACAGTATAATGGGATCCCACTCAAGAAAAGGGGTCTTCGGGCCCAAATGGATTTTTAATACTGATGATTTATCCACAAGACAAGTCATCAATATGTGATCCGTGGGGGTCTGACAACCATACCCCGCCTAGATCAGCTATTCCGAAAGTTTCCAGGTGCCGGAAACTGGACGGGAAAAGGGTGCAGGGTGCTCTTATTCAAGTAATAGGAGCAACACAGTAGCCCTATCCACTGTGGTTCCGGGTAACTGCAGAGCAGCTGATCTGTGCAAGGTCCAACAGATCAGTATGAAAGCTGAAAACCCCTTTAATGGAATCCCAAATTTAGAGTTGTGCAATTTCAAAACCTGCATATATATAACAGATATGTACACACTTACCCATATTTTATATCTAAATTGTCACAATTAGCTAAATAATCCCTAATCCCATACAATTCTTACACAATCAGTGCCCCAATAGCACCGCCATACAATGTGTGGTTATTCACTTCAACAAACTTTGCATCGTTCACATCAAAATTTTAAATCAATTTCAAATTTGAAAAAAAAAAACCTTAGTTATCAATGCAAGTAAATATTTAAAAAATTGTAATATATCTTGTAAATCAATGTTTCTTTCTCCAATTATATTGCTCTTTCTCTCATTCCCTCCCCTAAACTGACATTCACTTTAACATTCACCACTTTGGGTTCCCATGACAGACTAACAAGATACAGAGTACCAGATTACATACGCCCATAGAAGTCTTTGGAGAGGAGAATGGGGTGGAGGGAGGAAGATCCATGTGATAGGTGGCAAAAAGTAGCAAAGGCTGCTGCAGCAATAGTAGGTGCTCTATCTCGCCCCAAGTGCTTTATTCACATCAATACTATTCAGTACGTCTCTATAAAGCACTATACATGTAGTCATGTTTAGCTAAATGATAACTTTCTGCAGCATGATATCTTCTTACAAAAACATTGAAAAAGCAGAATAATGTTTTCTTGTGACTGTTTACGTAAAGATGTCATGTTAAGGATTGTAACGTCTATATGGCAATTCTGAGTGAGTGAGCAGAATCTCCTCTACTTTCTGTGTGTAGTGTATACAAGTCTTCATAGCCACTAGTCTTAACCTCTATCACAGGGAAACTGAGAATCAAAGGTAGAGGGGGTGTTGGTCTTATTGATTACCTGTTCTAAAGAGTTGGAAAACCCCTTTAAGTGGAAAGTTCTTGATGGTCAGCACAGCTGGGTCTGACTTTTGGGACTGACAGTGGAGTGAAATGTATTTCCACTTCACTTTGAGTTGACTTCTGGAGTTCCAGTCCTTGAAGGTCTCTAGAAAAAGGAAGCCTTGAGCAATAACTCAGGTTGTCACCCCCTAAAATATGCCTGGTCTTGAAATTAAGATCGCACAAAATGACCGGCGAGGTCCCGGGTATCATTCCCCCAATGATCCCATATTGATACCAAGGGGCGGTCATCAATATTATTTGCCCGGAAACCCCACTTTTTACCAATATAAATAACTGCCCCAAGATCTTAATACTATAGAACATCTTTGGGACAAGATAGGACAGAGCATGTCCGTACCGTCATCTAATTTATGGCAACTGCAAGAAGCTATCCCATCCCCATAGGCAATTATTCCTGCACAACAAGATATATATATATTTCAGTGATACATATAGATATTACTCTACATGTCTTAACCTACATACTTCAGTGCGTGGCGGCTTTAAAACTTCCTTCAAAAATATTAAAAATCATTTTTTATTCAAGCGGATTTTCACCATCCAAGCAGATAAAGTGCTGTTTGTGGCATTCAGGTCTGTAAATAATAGGAGGGTGATTTGTGTCAAAAGGGATTGATTTTATTGATGAATGTCACACAGCGCACCAAAGTGACACATCTGATCTATCACTCACAATCCCACTGGCCTATTTAAGCACTGGAGATAAATGCAGAAAATTCAGATGTGTTCATGGTGCTGTCAGCAGATAAACTGCGTCTGTGCCCTTTAAATGGTCTTTTAAGTGAGGAAAAAAAAGATGCATTGGATTTTAAAGAGACCCTTAAATGTTCTTATTTGTAGGATCTTGTAATTGATCATTAAAATAAAACATAAATTCTGCAGGAGATTTAGGCGGAAAACACACACTGAATTTTTGTTGCATTTTTGTTGCAGAGTTTGCTGCATTTTTTGAGCCAAAGTTAGGAGTGGCTTCAAAAGAAATGGGAAAATTTAAGGAAGCTTCTTATACTTGTATTCCTTATATTCTTACATACCCCGTACACTCTTATACGTCTCCTTGCTGCTGAGTCTGCTCCTGGCTTTGGCTCAGAAAACTGCAACAAAATCCGCAACAAATTCTCAGTGGTCTAGTCTAGATTTAATATGGTGGTTACAACTAGACGCTGGTGTAAACGTGGCGCATCTTTGGCACAACTTGGTGCATGTGCTTTGGGCTAAAAGTTTTTGACTTGCTAGATATGTGGGCGTGGATTCTAAGAAAAAGAGGGCATGGCTTTAATGCGCCATGATTCCACCAAAATATGTGGCTTAGCCTGGAGACAGATTTATCAATCCCTCTACACCAGGTAATATTGTGGAGCACGCTTGGGGCAAAGTATTTTCTTGGGCCAAATATGCGGCACAACTCCTATTCCGTGCCATGCTTGCAATGTTGCGTTTTTGTTCCACATATTGACAGTCTTAAGAAATCTGCCCCATTGAGTTTTTATTGCTTTTTTGTTGCTAATTTTTTTTTTTTTTTTGCTAGTTTTTTTTGATCCAATACCAAGACTGGCTTTAAAAAAAATAGGAAATATAAAAGAAGTTCTTATTCGTAATTTTCACCAAAAAAAGCAATAAAATCTCAATGGGGGAATTTATTAAGACTGGTATCCTGTACATCAGTCTTCATGAAGTTCCTGATCCATGCACGATCTGAATTATGACCAGAATTGACATCTAAGCTAGTAAGGTATAACTCATTGCTCCTCTCTGGCGTGAGTTATAGTAAATTTGTCTGGCGTCCCTTGGTCTCTGCTCTGCCCATTTTCATAAAAGGTTGTATGTAGGATGCAGAAGGAGCAATATGGCGCATCTTTGGTGCAAGAAAGGATGGCGCGCCAAAGATGCACCACATTTACACTTGAAAAGTGGCATAGATAGGTTAGTAAATTCCCCACAATATGTTTCTTTAGCTCCCATGTGTAGCCATGTGTCTTCAAGGTCCCAAACCCTGTGTAGTGTGATCTTGCAGTCACGCCAGCCGCCATCTCTATATTCTTCATTGGACAACCCCTATAAAAGTCCATAGCGTAGTATATTTATAGCATAGACTTTAGTTGGCTGCCCGATCACTCGACAGATCACCTGCTGTCAAAGACTGCTGGGGACCCTTAAGAGCCGACAGAAAAGGGTTTCATTGCGTCTGTCTTCGTTTTTACATGCACAGGATTAATCAATCAATGAGACGTAGATTTTCCAGAAAGCTGGTATGAGTTATAATAAATCTGTCGGCTGGGGTGCGCATTGAGGCTTTTGGTGCACATTTCTTGCAAGAAAGGACCTCATGCCAACCGTGCGCCCCAATAGCATCTCTCTATGCCAAACAAATATTGTAGAGCGATTGATGAATCCTCCCATATGTGTAAGGCTTTGTTCACACTAGTGCTCGGTCTCTGTTCAGGGATTCCGTCCCCCATTCCCTAGTGTGACCTACCTCGTAGTGTAAGAATGAAAATGCAAAAGAAACCTACATTGTTCATGAAAAAATGCCATAAAAATCACAAGTGAAAAAAAAAATAAAAAGTATAACCCCTAAAATGAACACTTGTTAAAACATCTGACCCCGAATATCCAAAATACTCCGTACCTAAACCGTTGATGCCAATGTGATTGTATACCGGGAAATGATGCTTTCTAATCTTGGCTACATGTATACATACTGTATATTTTTTAGCTCAGCGACTTGTACTATGAGACGCTTGAAGATGAAGATGTGTCAGGTTGTAGGTTCTGCTGGAGAGACCCGGCTTGGCAGCCCCAGAGCTCTGCTCTTACATCCATCATCCTTATCTTGTGCTGCAACTAGCTGGAGGTTACACTTCAGGAATCATGCCTTTGGGGCACCTTGTTGTGATGCTCTGTGTTCTTCCACATTTCCAGAGAACGAGCTCAGCGCAGAACCAAGAAGCACAAGCTATGATGCATTATTTATTCTCACTTATTGTCTTACAGGGTTTGTGGTTAAGAAAAAAAAAAATCATTATTTTCTATGAGTCCGATGCTGCGGTAAGACGCACAGCAACAATCTCTCTGCTTACTGAAGCAAAACTTTGCCCAGAACCAAAAATATACGGTACTGTCGGGTGGCCGGAGAGCAGTTAAATTACTCACCTTCAACCTTTAGATGTGCTTTCCCGAGGAGTTCCCCACAGTGTGCGGCCGCCTGAGATGAAAATCTTCTCTAAAGCTTAGATATAGGTTTTTCTAAAAGTTTGCTGGGCTGTAATTGTTGACATTAAAAAGCTGAAGTGTCACAAGTTGGGGAATGTTCAGACTCCATTAATCGGAATGTACCTTCCAACTGAAAATCAAAATTTAAAAGGGTTTTTGGGAACAATATTGATCACCTGTCCTTTGGAAAGGTCATCAATGTCAAATCAGTAGGGATCTGACACCTTGCACCCCTGCTGATCAGCTGCTTGAAAAGGCTGTGTTGTTTGGACTAATGCTATGACCTCTAGAGCACTGCGCCATACATTGGTTAGTGACTGTACTTGGTATTGCAGCTCAGTCCCATTCATTTGATGAGACTAAGCTGCAGCATGACCATGTGACCAATGGACTGATGTCACTTGGCCTTAAAATAACAAAAAATGGTTTAACATCACTAAATAAAAGCCAGGCAGAAATGTCATATGTGAAACCCATGTTTCCTCTTATATGGTACTCTAATTTATAAAATTTTTGCAGCTTTTTAGTCACATTTCAAAAATTTGGACCACTGCTGTGTTTAAAAATATATAAGCTCCATAATGTAGAATATGTGGATTTCATTGATTCTATAGGATATTCCACTTCAAATATGTATAGAAATATAATACACTTCTTACTCTAGACTCACACTAATTTTGGGGTATCCATTGTTCTGGTTCGTCAGAGGACCAGAACAATGAACAAACAGACCACTAAAATAGCAGATGCCAACGAAGCCAGACAGACCTCATTGACTATAATGGGGTCCAGAGGGTGTCTGTTCATTTTAACTGAAAAAGCTGAACAAAAAGTTGGACTTGCAGGACCCCTTCATCTGGTGATATCCAAGTGACACTGCGACAAAGTCTACAAATGGAGACTCTGACACAGATGTGAAAGTAGCCTAAGCCGGCTGCTTGTCTCCTTGCAGCTGCCTACATATATACCAAGAACTATATTTGTCCCTCTTTACTGTATAACTAATGTTCACCCTTTCTCCCTGTGTTTTATACTGACAGCCTAAATATAATATTTTCAATGTACTATCATCTTTTCTGGACCATTGTAACCTTTCTTCAGTCTAGTGTGGTACTGCATGTTCTGTATGGTAGAGTTCCATGAGCAAATGTCAGAAAATTGCAGGATCTGGCTGATAACAGTAGAAATAGCTGTTTAAAATCTACACAGTGCTGACAGATAAACCCAGGCACCCAAATGCTTTAACCAGTGCCAGCCGCAAGGCCAGATGGACTTTGCTTAATTTGGTGTTCAAGTTATCACTATCAGAAACCGTACAAGAAATAAATGCTCCACTAACTGAAATCAAAACCAGAACCTATGATTAACTTACAAGGGAAATCAGAATCATGAGAATAAATGTCCAGGTCAATGGTCAGTGCTAGGAGAAAACATCAGAGGCAGAATCAAGAGACAAACGGATATCAAGTATAAAGCCAAGGTTCAGTTCTGAGAGGTCACATCAGAGGCAGAATCAGGAGACAAACAGATATCAAGTGTAAAGCCAAGGGTCTGAACAAAGAAATCCAATATACACGATCAGAGTTCAGAACCTAAGTACAGTACAAACTAAATTAGCAGGCACCGGATTCAGGAGGAAGAGCGTTTATATGCCGCTTCAGCTGCTGACTGGATACGCGCAGAGAACTTCTGACATTGCAGAAGCTTTTCAGGTTGGCATAGTAACCTTAAAGGAATAGCCGCTGAACTGAGATGCCTTACACTGTCCTTCTACCTGTGTCAGGAAGAGCTACTTCTTTGGACATCACATGACGTTCCATCAAGTGGTTCCATGATATTTTTGGGTGCCCTGTATATGTTCCTATCACCATCATAGAAAGAGATTAACAGCTACAGAAGAGGACCCAGAAGTAGCACCCTGAGAATACTCATAAGGGGTGAGGGAATGTGAATATAGGGATGTGAAGAGACCCTGGAATATAATAACTTCTGATTCATATGTGACAAACTCCAAAGTTTCGGGTTTGGGTCGAACCTGAAACTTTTGGAAAGTTCAGGTCAGATCTGGTTCAATCCAAACCTGTTCTCTCATCTCGAGTCAGGAGATTGCTATTGTAGTGAATGAAGTTTTCAATCTGCCATGTGTAAGTTCACAAGATCCTTAATGTTCGCATAAGCCCCACCCTGGTCGCCAGGATTGCATTGATTCTATAGGATGTTTCACTTTGAATAGGTATAATATATAATAAATATAATCAATCATATTGAAGGATACAATACTATCCATGGTTTTACTAGCAATAGAGCTAATAATGTTGCATTGTTCATGGTTACTGTAGCTTTTACCAGTCTCTCCTCATCACATGTCAAGTTTTAATGATCTGCGGTTATTACTTTACTCCGCAGTATTAACCCCTTGGCACTGACAGTCTATAACTCTCGCTATTTGTCATTAATTCGGTTTAAATTACTCCTCAGCATGCTTGGCATCAATGAGCTTTTTGCCATTACCAAATTAAGCAAAGATACAAAACTCCAAGGGGTGCAATGCTGGAAGAATTTATAATCCTGAGTTCATAAAGGAATCTAAAAATTAAAAAATGAAGAGTAAAGACTTATGAACAGAATTCTCATTAAACAATTCAGATCGGAAGTGGCAAAATTGTAAAATATCTTTATTCTGAGTTGTGCAGAGTGGTAGCCTACCAAGTTCCACGCAGCAGTAAGTTTCCAATGCAGTTGCTATATATACACTGCATACAAATAAGCAGCTAAGTAACAGTACCCAATGTCAGTCAGGAGATGCAAAAGTGTAGCTTCCCAGGGGAACACTGGGTTAAAATTAGAAATGAGTGAACCACTTCGGACTGATCTTCCAAAGGTTTTGGGTTTTACCTGAACTGGGAACCTCTGGGGTTCACCATTGACAAATCACTATTATACCCTGGGGTTTCAGAATATTAAAAGGAGAGGATCACCGCTCCTTACCTCTACTGGGCATCTTGCTTTACGTCAAGTAAACTGTGAGTTGTACCATTCAGCCTTGCCTCCTGAATACTTTATTCTGCATTTACATCATGGGAACCCCAACCACCATCTGGCTCAAGGAGGCTTATTACAGGGAAGTGCTCTGGGGATACTACCATCACCATCAGCCACACAGCAGGTCCCCTCATCTCTTGCTGCAACGGCCCAGTGGAGTACCAAAGGACTATAACTAGCTAGTTATAGTCAACTACAGTCAACATTAAGGATTTGGTTTATGTCTGGAACCTGTTCGGCCCAAAGATTCCTTTTGGGTCTAATAAGATTGGATAAGAACCAGAAGTGAAATTATTATACTCTGAGGTCTCTTCAGACTCCAGAGTATAAGTAGAGACCCAGAGGAGGTAAAAAAAATAACAAACAATTATACTCAACATCCCTAACCTGTTCTGGGCCTCCTCACAGCATCCTTAGCTCTCTTTGGGTCTTCTTCTGGGCTTCTGGTGACATCTTGCATCTGGGGAATTACTGTCCGCAAGTCCGGAGCACCAGGGTGGGTCTTATGGAATTAGGAGCACTAATGCTGTAAACACTAGCGTCACCTCTCTGTTGCACTTGGTTACACACGGAGCCCAGCGGACCCTATTGACTATAATGAGGACTGTCGAGTGTCCATCATTATAAAACTGAAACCAATTTTCCGATTTTTGCCAAACATTGCATTGGAGTCTCCAATGGAGATTTCGCCTCAGATGTGAATATAGCCTTGATTTATTTCCTGTAATGAGTATATACTATGGAACAACTTGGTGCAGCAGTAAATTATAATTATCCCGTCCCAGAACTATTAACGCTTCCAATAAAGCTCCCCTATTTTTAAGCATTATGTCATTGTATCAAACACATTTGCTTTCTCTGCATACATAGTTGCGAGCTGTGGAGAGTCAGTGATTGATCGGTTCTAAATCACCTTCATTGATCAATGTCTTTACTTTGAAGGAATTATGCTCTGGTCTAACTTTTTTTGTCTGGCTGTTATGTTTTATGCAGTAGGACTTCTGATGAAAAATGACAAGGAACAAGACGATGATCTTGCATGATCAGCATTGTTCAAAATAGAGTCAGACGGGAAATAAAATTGAAAGTATACAATGCAGTATTTGCAAGTGAGATGTTCTCCATGTCTGCTAGAAGTATTTTCGTTTAGGAGTTTAAGGAGTTGTCTGCCTTTTTGTTAGAAGGGTAACCCACAGATAAGCTGATCACAGAAAGCACCACTGCGGGGACCCCTACTGATCAGCTGTAAGTGGTGGGATTATCGGGCCCAAAGAAGAAATAATGCATTCAAGATGAGTTATCTGGTCCACTCAGCATGCCCCATGTGAGCGCTGATGCCCAATCACAGGCTTCAGAGGTGACCTTGGGTGTATGACATCACCTAGGAAGCTAGAAGAGGCCAGAAGACGAGAGAGTGCTGGATGCTGCCACGAAGCCCAGAATAAGTGAGGGAAGGTGAGCATACCTGTCCACCTATTATACTCTGTCTGAATAGAATTTGGGGGGTGGCAATAAACCCTATACCGTCCATTTGTAACATATGGATTGCAAATGTACCTTTACTATTGAGTGCCTATTTCTGTTCAGTACATGTAACTATATACTGAATATTTGTTGCTGGCTGTTAGTTTGCAGGTTGCCTGGACATTCGGTCAAAATGCCCTGCGGCACCGCCATGACTTGATGCTTTGACTGGACAGTCTTATAAACTGGGGATCATTTTACAGAAATCAAGATGGGACTGGGAATCAGAGAAACTGCTCCAGAAGTATTTTATAGGGCTTATACGGGGAGTAAAAAAGGTTACCAATTCATTCCCTGAAACACCATTTATCACCTTTGTAGAGGGCAGCTGGGGAGGCTGGAAAACTCTTTCCTCCTCCTCCCCTGTTGAGGCTCTGACTCTCGGTTCAGCGACCATCTCCACTCTATTTAAAGGACCTGTGTCCTGAGTAGAGGGAAGTCGGTGACATCAGTGAACGTTAGAGTGGCTGCAGGGGAGAAGACGAATGAAACTTCCAACCGCCACCTGCCCTCCACACAAGCAATGTCGGGTCTCCAGGGTACTGGGGTGTATATTAGTAATAAAACTAACCAGTTCAGAGAATGCACCAATAAGCTTTATTACTCCCCCAATAATCCCTTTAACTATGTATTATTTCTTGCAAGAATTTTATTTTTTATTGTCATTGGCTCATGTAGACAATTCTGTAAGAACCGGTCTCTTATGAGTCAGAGCTATAGATGACCAATCATCTTGATGACCACCAATTTCTGGCTGCAGACAGTTGACCTCTATGTGTCAAAAGTGAATCTCAAACATAGGAAATTGAATCAACCAAAAAATAAGTCATGGGGATTTTTAATATTTGCTAATGGATGATCAATGTCTTGAAACAGTGAACAAATGATACATTTAGCTACAACTTTTTACGCTGATCAGATCATGGGCACATTGAATATTGTAGGGCCGTAGGAGCTACAATATGTTGTATACTGTAAGTAGGGGCATGATAATGCTTCATTTAATAAATTAGATAAAATGTATACAATCCTATAAATAAACCTAAAACACTCAGCATCGTGTATCCCAAAATAATGCAAAAACATTCATTTGATTTCTACATCTGCATCCTTTTCTTCCATGGTGGTTGCTGCCTCGGGGGAGGCTTATTAATCTGTTTTTACTCTTTTTGCAGTTTGCTTTTCCATCTACTTTGATACTTCCATTTCTTCCACTGTCTTTGATTTTCAATGAGCCTAAAGTACATCAGAAGTTTCTATGTATTTTTGTACTATTGATGTTCTACTTCTTAGTATAACTTTATTAGGCTAAAGTTGTGCTTTGGATGTTCTCACATAAGTGGCGACAGGCGGAAAACAAGTTCAATGAGCTCCGGTACTCGAGTGCAATAGATCAAAAAAATAAGAAAAAAAAAAAAATATATATATATATATATATATATATATATATGATGTATATGAGATTTACTGATCAGTCATAATATAAAAACTAATGTATAATGTGTTGGTTTCCTTCGTGCCACCTAAATAGCTCTTGTTTTTGGTGGCATGGACTCCACCAGACCTGTCAATATGTTGTGTGGTATCTGTCACCAAGACATTAGCAGCAGATCCCCGTTCATGGTTTGGACTTTTTCCAGCACACAGATGCTCCCACAGATGCTTGATCGGTTTGAGTTCTGTGTTATTCGGAGGCCATGTCATTACTTTGAACTCTTTGTCATATTCTTCATACCATGCCTGAACAATTTTTGCATTGTGGCATAACCCTGCTTAAAATTATGGGTGTTCTTGGATTAAACAATGTTTACGTAGGTGGTACAGAACATGCTAACATGACATCCACATCAATGCCAAGTCTTAAGGTTGCCTAGAGCATCACATTGCCTCCTCATATTTGACGTCTTCCCTTGGAATTCATCAGGCAAAGCTACTTTCTTTTATGGCTCCATGGCCCAGTTCCAATGTTTTTCTGTCCATTGTAGGCAGTTTGGGCAGTGGACATGGGTCAGCATGGACACTCTCCCTAGATTGCGGTTATGCAGCTCTATACACAAGCTGAGATGTTCTGTGTTCTGATACCTTTCTATTATAGCCAGCATTAGAGTTTTCGGCAATTTTCAGCAATTTGCCCTATAGCAGCTCTTCTTTGGGATTGGATCTGACAGGCCAGAGTTTGCTCCCCGCACATATCAATGAGCCTTTGACACCGATGACCGTGTCTCCAGTTTACTTATTGCCATTCCCTGGACCTCTTTTGATAGGTATTAACTACCACATATGAAGAGTACCTCACAAGATCTGCCATTTTGGAGATGCTCAGATCCAATTGTCTAGCCATTACAATTTGGCCACCATCACTCTGATCTTCATACTTGTTAATTTTTCAATCTTTTCGTATCAAGGTCAAGAACTAACTGGTCACTACTGTAGATACATTACATATTCCACTCCTTGTCATTGTCACAAGATAATCACTGATTATTTATTTTACCTGTCATCTTATGCCTGATGTCCAGTAATATTAGCTTCTGGCTAGATATCAGAGCCTGGCCACAGATTTGGCGATCCTGATCAGATAACCCCTTTAATTCAAGACTTGCTTCATTGTATAACTTGATGTTTGGTAAAGTCATGAAATATTGCCATATGTATTGGTATTTTTGTGTTGATTTTAATTATCAGACTTCTCAAAATTGAAATAAAATATTTTATTCTTCACTCTTGCAAAACTTACATTTTTTAGGTTGCCTACACTGCTGTTTTGGGCGTCTGTTAGCAGTTCCAACACTTTCGAGATACAAATAGAACACAATAAGTTTTGGGTGGACTGGTTCCTAATGAGCCAGATTCATTACAAACTTTCCAAAAATTCTAGGATACTACTGAGTCCAAGTTTTGGGGGTTCTCCATGCATGAACGTAGCAAATTTGATTATTATACAATGAGATTTTTTCGAGCCCCAGAGTAGATAATCGGACCCCAAAGGAAGGTATATAACAGTAAAAAAAAAATTGCTCTGCTTTCCTGGGCTCTGTCGCAGCATCCTTTGGCATCCTGTTCTTCTTCCTAGGTCATGTGAGGGGCATCGATGTCATCATGTTCGGCACTTCTGGTTTGGACCAAACAGGTTCATTTGGAAATTAAATTTCCTTGCAAACCTCGAAAATATTCGCTAATTGAATCTCACAAGGTTTGCTCATCCCTACAGCACTATTTCCTTCAAGGCAATAGAAATCACAACAGAACCCATACTGAAGACTATGTAAGTCGATGGATGTCATATGGCACCATGTGCTGGATCTGGTCCGGTGTTATGACTTCCATTAAGAGTGCAGCAGGATGTTATCTATAAATGGGTTATTTTCCCATAAAGCATACGTCCACCTTAGTATATTGTTTTACAATTCACATCATTTCACATAAATTCTGATTATTTCGCACCAAAAGTTTAGTCTAATATGTGCCTGTGTTATAGTCCACAGCTGCATTCACACTTCCTCGACCTCAGAGCTGGAATCTCCCGGCTTACTAAATGTATCTTTACAGCATTTTTCTGTGCAGAAAGAACAGTGAAATAAATGAGCAGTAATAAAGTTTTGGTTTTAGTTCCGAGTATCTTCTGTTTTGGTTACTTTTCTCATATCTATAGTTTAGTTTTCATTCATACCGAAAAATATTGATGTAAAGTACAAAGTTGAAAGCTTATTAAATTATTCAATATTCTTAGATGGAGATACTGTATAATGTCCATAGAACTGTAACAGTGATCAATATAGCGCCATGGGCCCTGGTAGTGCTCGTACACAGGTAGAAATGTGCTCGGAATCTACAATGGGTTTTTTTAAGGATTAAAAGAGCAAATAAGAATTCTCTTGTGTATATAATGTTACCAGGCAACAGACACTGATAACTTCTATAGGGACTCATTCAGGTCATCGGTCCAGCTATAAATCTTCCTATGTGTGAAAGATACCGGGAGAATTCTAGTTTTAATTTAATGTATTTAAAGGGATTTCCCCTTTACAGACACTTATTCAGGATAGGGGATAAGAGCCACATTGCAGGGATTCCAACCATTGCATCACCCAGTGATCAGGAGAACGAGGGACTTAAAGTTCCCATGCATCCTCCCTGTGAATGAAGATCCGATGGGCTTGCGTGACCATTCACTTCTATGGGAACTGCAGTCGTGGTAGCCCCATAGCAGTGATGTAGCTCCAGCATGCAAGTGCATTGGCCTTTCATTCACAGGGAGGATGCAGGGGGACTTTAAGCCCCTCATTCTCCTAAATACTGGAATCCCAGTAGTTAGACTCCCAGTGATGTGATATTTATCCCCTATCCTGTGGACAGGGAATAAGTGTCTATAAGGCTGAGGCCCCATGTTGCTGAAACACAGCTATTTTGTTGCAGATTTTTCTGCATTTTTTTGAGCCAAAGCCAAAAGTGGCTACAAAAGGAATGGGAATATATAGGAAGCTCTTATACTTCGACCTTCTTCTCAATCGACTCCTGGCTTTGGCTCAAAAAACCTCAGCAAAATCTGCAACAAAAAAAGCTGTGTTTCCGCAACGTGGGGCCTCAGCCTAAAGAGAGAACCCCTTTAATGAGTCATGGATTGACCACAAAGGATACACCTAAAACTTGTGTATTTGTTAATCAGGTTTTAGGGTCAATGAGTCAAACATAGTTTTCTCTGTTCCTATAATAATCAGATAAGAAAAGTCACCGATAACAACAAAGACTGCTCAATGTCAGATTGGGACAGCTAAAGCAGCTCTACAGTGTCTCTGGAAATGTCTGTAGTGTCCCATAATGATACTCCTTGTGGTAAAATGTTATATTTAATTGCAATTGTTTTTCATGTTTTTTGCATTTATTCAGCTTTATGCTGACTGCTTAAGGGTTAATCAATCATTCCTATGCTGCTGTGTAAACGGGACTGACATTTGCGCTATGGTCACTTGACATTGGAAGGAGTTTGCCATAGCCTAGGAACCAAGTCTACTTAGCCAGTTTGGACCTGTTCCTGTAGCTCAGTGTATGGTTAGTTGCATTGTATTGTAGACCGTCAACTCTCTAGTTAGGAGTAGTTAGGCGAAGACAGACTGCCCCACACTATTGGGCCCCATGGCTCCCAGAAAAGAAGCCGCTCTCGGGCAGCAATGACTTGCTTGTACATGTATGTGATGTAGGAGTCAATCACTGGCTCTGTCCGTCATCAATGCAGACAGGGATTCTAAATAAATCTCTATATACTTGTGCAAGCTCAACAAAGTTGCATCCGAAAATCAGCAATTTCTACTTATTTTCATTCTTTGGGAAGAATATTACTATTTGCTTGAGCATTATTTATTTAAAAAATACATCATAAATTCTAGAATTTTTTTTTTTTTTACTATTCCTGAACTTGATACATATTTTATCTTAGTTCACATTTTTTGTCTCCGAGCAATAACAATAAGAAATAATACAGCATGCTAGCTTGACTATTTTCATCATCTGTAACAACTAAGGTGCTGACTTTTTGCATAATAAGGATTCTGAAACAGAAAAGCAAATCTCCAGCATGTGTGGCGTGATATTAAAATGGAAATACAATGCCAAGCAAAAGAAAGGTTGAGACGTTTCCAAAATGAAAGGTCCAGATATGGTGGACCATATAAAGAGGCTAACATGTGAATTAGAATACAGATGTGAGATTTCCTGTTAAAAGATGTCTGAATTAAAGGAAATAAACATAAAAAGAATTGTTGTATAGATTGTAGTATTATATCAAAGTGCTCTAGAATTACCAGCTATATTGCAAAATTTATGATCGTGGAGTCTGGGGATTAGACCACAGCATATGGGCTGTTTAAAGGAATTCTCCATGTAAAACGGATACATTGTATTACTATAGTTTTATGTGCGAGGTTTGCATGACGCAGAGATTCAAAGAACACAATAAAGACTATCCATGTGGCATCCACTGCTTCTTATGCCCTGTACTGGGGAGGATAATATGATATTTCAGAGGGATTTCGGGAAGCTGATGGGCAGTAAACCCGATATGTAAGCATTGAGGCCAGTGATTGGTCGAGTGGCCACTTGAGTCTCGGCACTTCCGGTCCGGAATGTGGCCACGAATGTAGGACCTTGGATAGGTGAGTATCACTGTTTGAGAAAATATTAGTTATGGGTGCTATATATCGGGTGATGGGTTAATCCAAAATTGGAGTTGACGAGGATATTCATGACATCTGCCTCAGAGGGATTTATGCCTTCTTCTGGATCGGTTCAGTAAGATTATAGGTTGGAGTTGACTTTCCTGGTTCTTTTTCAACCTTATCAACTAAAAAGAGGGATTGCACAATTACAGACAGGATAGGGGAGAAGTATCAGGTCAATGGGTGTCCAACTGATGGGATCTCCAGTGATCAATAAGCCCAAATGTCACCCAGATGCCTCTTTGCATGACAGGCGCCCCAATCACTTCAATGGGGCTGATGAAAATTACAGTCCAAGCAACACCAATGAAGTGAGAGGATTTTGGACGCCTATTCTGATCACTGGGGGTCCCATGGCCAGAATCCTGTGGATAGGGGATAAGTGTTTGTAATGTTGTATCTGTGTAACTAGTCCACCCTAAATACCGAAGGTTCCCTAATAGGATTCTGAATAAGGGTTTTCTAAAAAAGACAACTTCTTTAAGAACAAAAATCAGCCATCTGTATATTATTATCATCAATGATGCTCATTTTCTTACACTGTTTCATAAATGTGGCCTATGCAATGTCAATGCTTACAAGCTGTTCTACAATGATAAATGTAACACGCTGGGAACCATTCTATACGCTTTATATAAATTTAATATCAGAGACATTTATATTCGAAGTTATATATTTTGTTTTTGGAAAGCAAGTGAAATCACAAAGAATTGTTTGCCATCTGTTTCTCATTGAACTTATGATTAAAATATAAACCAATTCCATAGATTTCCCTTGAATTGAAGAGTTTCTCTCTATCCTTATTAAATTATTATTATAAATGCTAAATATTTTATGCCCCAGAACATGATCAGATGTTCATAATATCCCACATCCAGTAAAACAAAGTTATATTATTCAAGGGAGAAGAATCCATGGACTGACTTCGCACAGATGTTACACGATGTTCCTCTCTTAGCAACAGATTGTATCAAGAGATTGTATCACTATATATATATATATATATATATATATATATATACAGCATACACCAAATTGTTCACCCTGCTGGGAATTCAACTATCATGAGAATGGGGGACTGAAAGTTCCCTTAAGTTCCCCATGTGAATAGAGTAGTGATGCATGCGTAGCCCCTGCTCTATTCATTTCTATAGCACTGCAAGAGATCGCCATACTGCATATCCCATAGAAGTGAATGGCGCATTGGCCACACTTACCAGTCTATTGCTATAAGGCACATGCCCCTGTTCTCATGATCACTAGGGCATCCCAGAGGTGGCAGTTACCCTTTTGCCTGTGTCTACTGTGGAAAAATTCCCCTTAAAGAGGACCCATCACCAGGTCTGAAAAGTTTTAAGACATATCTCATCTGATTGGCGCTGTCACCCAGAGCATTTTGGTGTTTTTTTCTGTTCGGATATTCCATAGATATACAGTAAGCCCTTTTAGTGTGGATGCAAAGTAGGGTCTACTAGCCAAGTGGGCGGTAACACTGTAGTCTCTGGGGGTGGGGTCTCTGCTGTATGTCAGGCAGTGTTCCCACCCACTAATACACCCTAATTTGCATCAACACTAACAGGGCTCATATCATTGGAACAGCCGAAAGTATTTAGAGAACCGAAACACCAAAATGCTCCGGGTGGCAGACTGGTGACAGGTTCCCTCTAAGGAACCCATTATTTCATGATACAAATTCAATAAGTTATCACAGAATGCTATAAGAACTATAGGAATTCTCAACAGGCTGCAACCAATATCACAACCACTGGGTGGCCACATATATAGACACATATGGCATATACATCTCCAGACAGAGTATCACAAAATCTTGTTTTTCTTCAGGTACAGTTAGTGGTTCCTCAGGGTACAAGAAACAACATGCTGTGAGAGGGGAGGGGAAGGAGCACAGACTGGACACCTTCTGGTGAGGTTCCTGTGATTCCCAGACTCCTCGTAATTTTTGTACAATGGCCACCAGCTTCTCAGACTACATCATTTTCACACCAAGACCTATTTCGAGAAACCTATCAATATGTTTTTTGAGTCTGGAAGTAAACAAGAGTACTTGGAGGAAGCCCACTCAAAGCTGGAGAAAACACATAGGCCCCATGCGCATGGGAAAATCCAGACTGGAAAATCTGTTCATTGGCCGGATTTCCTGGATTGAACCTATTCAGGACATGGGCCTCCTTTTATGATAGTGATGTTAGGAGTCTCTGTCTCCTCGCAGCTATACTATCTCATACTGTATATAATGTGGACAGTAGAGCCACAAGGAGCCAGGAACTCCTACCACCATCGATAGCTATGATCCCTGGAGTCCAATCTCCTGCCTAGGTTTGGAATAGGAAATCCTGTCAATGTACAGATTGGAATTTCCAGTCCAGGTTGCCCCATGTCCATGGGGCCATAAACTTCATGCAGATGTTGCTCTTCATTGGATTAGAAAGCCTGAACACCAATGCCACCAGTGAACCACCAGGCTGCCTGTGTATGTGAATGTACCTTATAGAACCTATCCGAAATTAGTAGAAAGCTATAATAGTCTTTTCGGCAAGGTAGTAAATGAAGTATACATGGTTTTCCTCGATCACAATTGATTCAAGTACTAATTTAAAGTGAAGGTATCACAATGTAAGAAAGCTAGTGAGGATACAGAGCCTTAATGTAATTGTCTGCTCCATTGCTCTCTTCTTCATGTGCCGGACAAACATAGTCATGACATTATTACATGCATACTAATGTTTTCATGAATTTTGGATCAGAATGCATTAGAATGGACTTAATCCATCTGTAGAGCTCAGCATTCTTCTCGGGAGCTAATACATTTCCATAACTTTTATATTTATGTCAAGCCTTTTTGCTCAATTTCTTCCCCTTCCTCTGGGAGATGCTCTTTTTATACTTTTTACCAAGATAAATTTTTCATTTCAATTTCTGACTAATTAAGCAGGAAATAACAGTATTGTGCTCGTATAAAACCTCTTCTCATTTATTTTTGTATTTATAATAGATTCCAGACATGGAAGACACAAGCAAGACTTTATTTCATACAAGCAGAATTATGGTGTGTGCACTCTTTGTCAAAATGTGGAATGGGCAAACATAATGCGATAAATAATTTGACGTAATTAGAGTTGTTTCATACTCTGGTATTTGCAAAATGTAGAATCCAGGCAATGAGAGAATTGCTAGAATCGCTGATTTTGTGTAGATTGAAAAAAAGTAAATAATCAAAGTAAAAGACTATAAAAGGAGAAGTCTGAAACTGAATAAGAAAAATAACGTAGTCATCAAAAAGTGCCTCAATGCATCAATCAGGTTCTTGTGAAAGTTGTGCTGATCGTTTGGGTGAATAACAAGACCCTAACAAGACAACTATGCTTTGCAGCATAAATAGTTAAAGAGGACTTTCACCACCAATCCCAACTGTAAGTCTTTTTCAATATTCGCCGCTCCACTAATTCCACAGTTGTTGGATTTTTTTTCTCTAACCCCCACCATTTTTGAGCAATCAGTGCTATTAGCTTCAGCACCCAATAGACTCTTTACTGTCTAGTGGGTGGTCCCAGTCGCCCCCGCCCCCGCAGCAGAGCAAGCATGGGTACTGCAGCCAAGCCAGGATGGTGGGGCCAGAGAAAAAATTTAACTGTGCCAGAATCAGTGGACCAGTGCCTATTGAAAGATGCTAAGAGTTGGACTTGGTGGAGGTGGCGAAAGGTCCTCTTTATGTTGTTAAGTGTATTAGCCTCAAGAAGGGTCTTAGAGATGGGCGAACCTCTCAAGATTTGTTTTGGGTTCAGGTGGTTTGGGTCCCTGATTAGTTTTAGGTGGAACAAGTACGGTATGAATTGGAAGTGAAATCATTATACTGTGGGGTCTCTTCAGACCCCAGAGTATAAAAGGTAGAGTCCCAGGTGAGGTGTATAAAATAAAAAAAAACATTCATACTCCCCTCACCTATTATGGGCCTCCTCACAGCATCTGGCGCTCTCTCTTAATCTCTTCGGTGATATCATGTGCCCAGGGTCACCACTGAGGCCCAATCACAGGCCTCAGGGGTGACCCGGGGTGCATGACATTACCAAGGAGACCAAGAGAGAGCACCAGACACCATGAGAAGGCCCAAAAGAGCTGATGGAAGGTGAGTATGAATGTTTTTTATTTTTTTTCACCTCCCCTTGTCCTCCATCTATGAAGAGACCCCACAGTATAATAGTTTCATCCATCCAAATCGTTAGCATTGCTTTAATATAGTAAACCTTAATCATGTATTAAGGCATTTAATGATGACCACGAGGAAATAGACATGAAAACCACCACCAATCTGATATCACAGGTTACCATTGTTCTACTTTCTGCCATGTTTGGTACAATGCAGAAAAAACCTTTGAACACTGTATCCCTATACCCATCTAGAGTTATGGGGAGTGGAGCTCCCCTATGTAGGATTAACTGACGTCTTATAGGTGTGGTATATCATCACAAGCCACCTCCAGAAGAAACTAGCACATGTACAGGGCACAGATGAAGCCAAGGCAACTATACCTCGGAACTCCAAGGACAATGACAATGAACAGTATACCAGTCTAGTGAACCAGTCCCACTATCTGGTAACAGTGATCTCCATTAAGAGATGGCATTACTTAGTTCAAATGCAAGTAAAGGTTTGTCCACACTGACAAGTCACACTACCTTGGGCTGCAATGCCCATGTGGCTCATGCTCATGTAGCCGGCCTGAGAAATCTCAATCAATCCAGAAGCCAAATGGCCAAAATGAGTTATCCCAAGAGTAATCCCACAGTGACTCTATACAGACATTGCAGTGCAGCATTTTTGGCGTGGTACTGAACCTGCCAACATAGAAGGACATCATTGGGAATCTGTTACCATCCTTGATGATTTGGAGGCCTAAGTAGATTTGCCTAAAAGGGGGTTTGTTCACCCCCATGAGGCCACCGTACACCTTACTAAATGAAATGACTTTTCCCTTTACACTATAGTATCCAGTGACTTTGCGTCCTCTGATGATACAGCATGAAAAAGTCTCCGTTTTTTTATCTCCACAGACATTTCCGCTCCTTCAGAAAGGTCTAATAATGTTTGACAGCTTGATACAGTTTATCAGATAAAAGACACTCTACCAAACTCAAACAAAGACTTTGCAAGCCAATAAAACCGGGAGCTGATTGAATATGAGCCAGTCATGTGGCACATTTTTCAGTTCAAAGAATCAGTTGAGGCGTGTTAGTACACTAGACTAAATCCAAAAAGATCAGCTTTAGTGTTTATAGGAAACAAATTAGATAAATGTTTGCACCACTACAGAAATCGCACATCTAGATGGGGTTCTATTCCAAGGTTAGCTTTGATGTTGCAGGGTTACTTGCTGTGTACATTATCACGACTTTCAGATTCATATTTCCCTTTGTGCTTTGACATTACTATATTTCCCCATTAGTAATCTGTGACATCATAGTGTGGATTTAACTACATGATGACATCATTATGTGTTTTTCTATCAGCTGAGATGTCACCTTGTGTGCTGCCACATTTTTGGTAGTGTGATTTCTCTATATTCAAAATTATCCTTATGCTATGACATCACTGTGTACTTTATTCTGGTGCGGTAACATCACTTTGACCATTATCTATGTGCTGTGACATCACTGTGTACTTTCCTTCATTGCTGTTACATCACTTTCTTCTTTAGCCTTGTGCTGTGACATCACTGTGTACATTACTCCAGTGCTGTGACATCACTTTCATCATTTCCCATGTGCTGGGATTTCACTTATAATTCATACTTGGAATAATATAAAGCAACACTCATTGCAGTTGTAATGAGGTCACATATTATCTCTGTATTGTGTCATAATGTGCATGTTACCCAACTGCTATGATATATGGCTCTGGACATGATCCCCATTGGGTTAAATATTCCTTTACTGTGACAATACTGTGAACATTATTCCTGAATAGTGACATCACTGTGCACATTATTCCTTTACTGTGACATCACGGTGTACATTATTCCTAAATAGTGACATCACTGTGTACATTATTCCTTTACCGTGACATCACTATGTATACTATTCCTTTACTGTGACATCACTGTGTATATTATTCCTGAATAGTGACAGAACTGTGTACATTTTTCCTTTACTGTGACATATTTGTGTACACTATTACTGCATAGTGACAACACTGTGCACATTATTCCTTTAGGCCCCACGTTGCGGAAACGCAGCTTTTTTTGTTGCAGATTTTGTTGCATTTTTTTGAGCCAAAGCCAAGGGTGGATTGAGGAGAAGGGAGAAGTATAAGAACTTCCTATATATTTCCCATTCCTTTTGTAGCCATTCTTGGCTTTGGCTCAAAAACCGCAACAAAATCTGCAACAAAAAAAGTTGTGTTTACGCAACGTGGGGCCTCAGCCTTACTGTGACATCACTGTGTACACTATTCCTACATAGTGACATCACTGTGTACATTATTACTGAATAGTGACATCACTATGAACATTATTCCTTTACTGTGACATCACTATGTACATTATTCCTTCACTGTGACATATTTGTGAACATTATTCCTTTGCTGTGACATATTTGTGTACATTATTACTGCATAGTGACATCACTGTGTATATTATCTCTGTACTGTGACATCACTGTGTATATTATACTTGTACTGTGACATCACTGTGTGTATTATCCCTGTACTGTAACATCACTGTGTGTATTATCCCTGTACTGTGACATCACTGTGTATATTATCCTGTACTGTGACATCACTGTGTGTATTATCTCTGTACTGTGACATCACTGTGTGTATTATCTCTGTACTGTGACATCACTGTGTGTATTATCTCTGTACTGTGACATCACTGTGTGTATTATCTCTGTACTGTGACATTACTGTGTGTATATTATTGCTGAGTGGTGACATCACTGTGTACATTATTCCTTTACTGTGACATCACTATGTGTATTATTCCTTCACTGTGACATATTTGTGAACATTATTCCTTTGCTGTGACATATTTGTGTACATTATTACTGCATAGTGACATCACTGTGTGTATTATCCCTGTACTGGGACATCACTGTGTATATTATTCCTGAGTGGTGACATCACTGTGTGTATTATCTCTGTACTGTGACATCACTGTGTGTATTATTCCTGAGTGGTGACATCACTGTGTGTATTATTCCTTTACTGTGACAACATTTTTATCGCTATGCATTATGGAAAAACACGAGACAGAATGGAATGCACCCAAAATGACCAATTCTTGAACAAATTTGTACTTGGGGTCCAGTAGGAATGATTGTCCTGACAAATTTGGAACTGATGAATGTATGCATTCCAAATGCAGCTAACTAGAAGTGTAAAAAATAATAAATTGATGAATTTCATAAAAAAGGTAATTTTTTTTTTCAGTCTGTAACTTTATAAAAATGTTAATAGCTAGTAATCATAACCTGCAAACCACAGAGGTCCGTAGGCAAATATTGCAGCTCATAGAAAGATATACAGCACCCAATTTCAACTATCCTTTTATAGACTATACAGTGCGTGAATAAATGTTTTATAATGTAAGGCGCTTCAGTTTTAGAGATGCCGATCCAGCAGGCAAGGGTCAATTTTATATTATTAGATTCAGAATCTCTACTAAAAATAAAGCTGATATGAAATTTGCTCAGAGCTGAAAAGATCCGTTCAAAAAGGGAAGTGAGAGTGTATCAAAGCCAACATAGTGCTAAAAATAATCCAACACACATGTTGACCAAATCTATAAAATGATGACTGCAAACCATCTGTTTACGCAGATTTTTCAGAATGTAATTTCTTGTGGTATGTCGGTATGATATCTTTTCCCTGGGCGATGGGTAACCTTCAAAGGAACTGGCAAAGAGAAGAAGTTGCGGCAGGACCTATTTTGTTGAAACAGGAAATTTATTGTCCTCCCTTCTTTCTAGGTTTTATTATCATTTTAGCTTAAAAAATACTTCAATATGGTGTCAAAATAATACTGCCATATATGGGACACATAATCATGTAGCATCTGAGTGAGGATGGCAAGTCTGTCTGAAGATCTGCGTGTTATGATGAGCTTACCAACAGTTGGGTTGACTCTAGAGTGAGGAAGGATGTCATGACCCTCGGCTTGTCCATGTGACCTCTGTGGCCCAATCACAAGCTTCAGTGGTGACCCCGGGTGCATGATGTCATCAGGAGTATGCCAGATGCCACAAGGTGGCCCAAAAGAGTTGAGGGAAGGAGAGTTTTTTTTATATTTTTTCATCCACCCCTGGTCTTCCAGCTTTTATACTCTGTAAAACAATTTACCGCAATGCATGTCGCGGTGGCCATTTTAGTTCCCAAATTGTTCGGTTTCGTAAAAAATAAATTTAGGATATTCGAGTGGAACCAGAACAAATCGGTCTACCCATCTCTATTCAGCAGGTGTAAGAAAGGCGCTGTGGTATGTCAAGTGGAGAAATTACGTGTTCTTGAAAATCCCATTTCTTTTCTAGACAGCCTTGTTCTATTTTTAAGTGCATGGGTAATGAAACCGGCATTATCCTCCTTCGCTCTGGCACTAATTTCAGACCCAGCGAGGATAATATTGAAATGCACAATAACAATATACATTCCCTTGAATAAGCAAAGGTTGCCAGGAGCAACAGCTGCAATTACACGTCCCTTTAAACCTTTTTTTTGTTCTTTCAACTCTCATTTTTCAATTATTCTATCGCCAGTCGAGTCTGGGTTGAGAAGCGACAAGCACAAAAGAATAATCAAAATAATGCAGCGAGGCTTTCTGTCTCATAAAATAGTAATAATAGAAAAGAAGCGATATGGTTGCCTATCCGAAGGTCAATCCCGTGAGCACTGGGGGCACAAAGGCTTATAGTAGACTAGTAGTGATGTGTGCAGAATCGGGGATATTCAGAATCTGCCACAGATTGCACAAGTACCGCAAAGCTCACGTTCTGGAGAGCCCTTGTCTCACAAATGGAACTGATTACATTTCTTACATATTTGTCAAACTACAAATTAGTAGAAAATTATTGTATTGTCACTTTCCATAGAGACCTGTGGTTTGCTACTACACGCACTACAGATCCAGGAAGATTCCAGTGTACTATGTTGTGTTGCTGTAGTCGTAGGAAGTGCGTTTTTATTTTTTAAATTTTTTTAGCACTATTTTGGGGGAAATATAAATGACAAAAAATAGTCTCTGTTATTTTTTTTTTTTTAGTTTTTATTGCAAAAAAGCTACTTTATTAATTTATTATTTTTTGCTTTTCATACTATGTTCTTATCGTTTTACTGTGAAATCGAAAGGTCATTCCAAAAATCTATATTTTGTTAAAATTCTTGTGACATCTAAAAAATATTGCTTCTTTAACCACTTCCGGACCAGGACATTTTTTTTTTTTTTTGCTTTTTGGTACATGTGATTTTGAGAGCCATAAGATTTTTTTTTTCTTCAGATTATTAAAATAATTTTTGAATTTTTTTTTTTTTTGGTGATGAACAGGGCTTTGTTTTTATTTATTTATTTATTTATTTATTTATTTATTTATTTATTTATTAATATATCCAGTAAAAGGTGGAAGATGTTGCCTCCAGTCCCTCTATAGTAGTCAGGTGAAGTCAATGGGAGCTGAAATGCAGTGCCCAGTCCCTATAACTGGGCAACGAACTAATTGCTTCTGGTTTTATGGTTTATCCTAAGGATAGGCCACAAATAAAAAAAAAAACCTGGCCAACTCCTGTAGTTGAGGCACTATATGAACTAGGAGGCTCAGGATGAATAATTTTGTAGGCTCCAATATCCTGCCCCTATAGAAAAATGCCATAGCTGAAATTGTGCAAGAACGTGGGAAATGTCCAAGTCAAATGATAATATTATTTTATTCATTTTTGAGGTTCCTTTGGGGTTACGTAGACATAGCACATCACTTCTTTAGTTTCTTGACCCTGAATGTTGTCAATTGTTCATTTATAACCAAGAATAGAATTCAGTGTGAAATGTTTGATCCCGAGGTCTCCGCTTCTTGCCTTGTATAGAATATGAAAGGTTTATTTCCCCCTCTCTCCTGTTTAGGTATATTTGGCAGATGACTCCCCAGGAGGTCTCGTCTGTGATGCTTTGGATCATCATAAAACATCTAGAATTAATAACAGATTGTAGAATTATTGTCTTTATCGAACATCAATAACTATAAAACTATAAACGGTAAATCAAAGAATTTTTCTACAGCAGAAATTTTTTTTCGCTATTATATATTCCAAGGAGTCAATTGGGGGAATTCATAAAAAAAAACTGGTGTAGACGGGTGATATTCTGCCGCACATTGGTGCAAGGATCTTTCTTGCACAAAATGTGGCTCAACCCCTGCACTCCAAAAATGGTGAAAAAAAAATGGAAGGACTTTATTAGCCCCCAAGTGCAAATTTTCAGTTCCTATAGAACCATTCTCAAGCCAAGAGAGGTTCTATAGGAACTGAAATGTTGCACTTGGTGGCTAATAAAGTCCTTTCATGTCCATTTTTGTAGTGCAGCCTGTGTCTTCCTAAAGTTAGATAGATACTGGATAGATAAACAGATATATATTAGGTAGATAGATAGATAGATAGATAGATAGATAGATAGATAGATATGGATAGATAGATAGTAGATAGATAGATAGTATGGATAGATAGATATGAGATAGATAGATGGATAGATAGATATGAGATAGATAGATATGAGATAGATAGATATGAGATAGATAGATAGATAGATATGAGATAGTAGATAGATAGATAGATATGAGATAGATAGATATGAGATAGATTGAGATAGATAGATAGATATAGATAGATAGATAGATAGATAGATATGAGATAGATAGATATGAGATAGATAGATAGATAGATAGATAGATAGATAGATAGAGATAGATAGATAGATAGATAGATGAGACAGATAGATAGATAGATAGATAGATAGTAGATAGATAGATAGATACTGGATAGATAAACAGATATATATATATTAGGAGTAGATAGATAGATAGATAGATAGATAGATAGGAGATAGATACTCTACTGAATCGGCCCTCACAAAAGTATCCAATGATCTCCTGACGGCTAAATCCAAAGGTGACTTCTCTCTTCTTATTCTTCTAGATCTCACAGCAGCATTTGACACTGTTGACCATCAACTCCTCCTCACTATGCTCCGCTCTGTCGGCCTCACAGACACCGCGCTCTCCTGGTTCTCCTCTTATCTCTCTGACCGCACTTTCTGTGTATCATTTGCAGGCTCTGTTTCTTCCCCTCTTCCCCTTGCCGTTGGGGTTCCTCAGGGCTCAGTCCTAGGCCCCCTGCTCTTCTTCCTCTACACAGCCCCCATTGGACAAACTATGACCAGATTTGGCTTCCGGTACCATCTTTATGCTGATGACACCCAATTATATACGTCATCCCGTGACATCACCCCTGCACTAATACAGAACACCAGTGACTGTCTCTCTGCTGTCTCAAATATCATGTCTTCGCTCTATCTGACATTGAATCTCTCAAAGACTGAACTACTGCTGTTTCCACCATCTAATAGATCTGTCCCTGATATCTCCATTGCAGTCTCCGGCCTTACCATAACTCCTAGGCAGTATGCCCGCTACCTCGGGGTTTTGTTTGACTCAGACCTTTCCTTCACTCCCCATATCCAATCTCTTGCACGCTCATGTCATCTCCACCTCAAAAACATCTCCAGAATCTGTCCTTTCCTTACCACAGATACACTAAAGACACTCATTGTTGCCCTGATTCACTCTCGCCTTGTCTACTGTAACTCCTTACTAATCCGTCTTCCCCTTACTAAACTCTCCCCTCTACAATCTATTCTGAATGCGGCGGTGGCCAGGCTCATCTATCAGTCTAGACGCTACAGCGAGGCCTCCGGTCTGCGCCGGTCACTACAGTGAGGCCTCCGGTCTGCGCCGGTCACTACAGCGAGGCCTCCGGTCTGTGCTGGTCACTACATTGGCTGCCTATTCAATACAGAATACAATATAAACTTATCCCCCTCCTCCACAAGGCTCTCCATAATGCTGCACCTCCCTACATTTCCTCCCTCATCTCTGTCTATCGCCCAACCCTGTACTCTGCGCTCACTCAATGACGTAAGACTAACATCCTCTATTATCAGAACATCCACGCTCGTATACAAGACTTCTCCCGAGTTGCACCACTTCTCTGGAATGTTCTATCCCGGACTATCAGATTAACCCCCAATTTCCACAGCTTCAAGCACAAACTAAAGACATATCTTATCAGACAGGCCTATCACAACTCCTAATGTAAACCCTTCCGTAGTTAGAATCCCTAAAACGTCCCCTCCTCTGTTTATGCTTCAACATTACCTCACAGGATATGAGGCCGTATCAGACTAACTTTATATGTCCAGGCACCGTCTGCACGTTACAGGACACGACTGGTGACGGCTCCTACAGCTTTATATATGTGTAATGACAGTAACCTCTATTACACAATTGTCTGACCATTGTACAAGCAATGCTACCTCCGATGCCGCCCCTGCTACCTCCTGTGTCACCTCCTCTACCTCATAGATTGTAAGCTCTTGTGTCACCTCTACCTCATAGATTGTAAGCTCTTGTGTCACCCCCTCTACCTCATAGATTGTAAGCTCTTGTGTCACCTCCTCTACCTCATAGATTGTAAGCTCTTGTGTCACCTCTACCTCATAGATTGTAAGCTCTTGTGTCACCTCCTCTACCTCATAGATTGTAAGCTCTTGTGTCACCTCCCTCTACCTCATAGATTGTAAGCTCTTGTGTCATCTCCTCTACCTCATAGATTGTAAGCTCTTGTGTCACCTCCTCTACCTCATAGATTGTAAGCTCTTGTGTCACCTCCTCTACCTCATAGATTGTAAGCTCTTGTGTCACCTCCTCTACCTCATAGATTGTAAGCTCTTGTGTCACCTCCTCTACCTCATAGATTGTAAGCTCTTGTGTCACCTCCTCTACCTCATAGATTGTAAGCTCTTGTGTCACCCCCTCTACCTCATAGATTGTAAGCTCTTGTGTCACCCTCTACCTCATAGATTGTAAGCTCTTGTGTCACCTCCTCTACCTCATAGATTGTAAGCTCTTGTGTCACCTCCTCTACCTCATAGATTGTAAGCTCTTGTGTCACCTCCTCTACCTCATAGATTGTAAGCTCTTGTGTCACCTCCTCTACCTCATAGATTGTAAGCTCTTGTGTCACCCCCTCTACCTCATAGATTGTAAGCTCTTGTGTCACCCCTCTACCTCATAGATTGTAAGCTCTTGTGTCACCCCCTCTACCTCATAGATTGTAAGCTCTTGTGTCACCTCCTCTACCTCATAGATTGTAAGCTCTTGTGTCACCTCCTCTACCTCATAGATTGTAAGCTCTTGTGTCACCCCCTCTACCTCATAGATTGTAAGCTCTTGTGTCACCTCACCTCATTTAGCCGGCCCCCCTCTACCTCATAGATTGTAAGCTCTTGTGTCACCTCCTCTACCTCATAGATTGTAAGCTCTTGTGTCACCTCTCTACCTCATAGATTGTAAGCTCTTGTGTCACCTCCTCTACCTCATAGATTGTAAGCTCTTGTGTCACCTCCTCTACCTCATAGATTGTAAGCTCTTGTGTCACCTCCTCTACCTCATAGATTGTAAGCTCTTGTGTCACCTCTACCTCATAGATTGTAAGCTCTTGTGTCACCTCCTCTACCTCATAGATTGTAAGCTCTTGTGTCACCTCCTCTACCTCATAGATTGTAAGCTCTTGTGTCACCTCCTCTACCTCATAGATTGTAAGCTCTTGTGTCACCCCTCTACCTCATAGATTGTAAGCTCTTGTGTCACCTCCTCTACCTCATAGATTGTAAGCTCTTGTGTCACCTCCTCTACCTCATAGATTGTAAGCTCTTGTGTCACCTCCTCTACCTCATAGATTGTAAGCTCTTGTGTCACCTCCTCTACCTCATAGATTGTAAGCTCTTGTGTCACCTCCTCTACCTCATAGATTGTAAGCTCTTGTGTCACCTCCTCTACCTCATAGATTGTAAGCTCTTGTGTCACCTCCTCTACCTCATAGATTGTAAGCTCTTGTGTCACCTCCTCTACCTCATAGATTGTAAGCTCTTGTGTCACCTCCTCTACCTCATAGATTGTAAGCTCTTGTGTCACCTCCTCTACCTCATAGATTGTAAGCTCTTGTGTCACCCCTCTACCCATAGATTGTAAGCTCTTGTGTCACCTCCCTCTACCTCATAGATTGTAAGCTCTTGTGTCACCTCCTCTACCTCATAGATTGTAAGCTCTTGTGTCACCTCCTCTACCTCATAGATTGTAAGCTCTTGTGTACCCCCTCCCTCCTCTACCTCATAGATTGTAAGCTCTTGTGTCACCTCCTCTACCTCATAGATTGTAAGCTCTTGTGTCACCTCCTCTACCTCATAGATTGTAAGCTCTTGTGTCACCTCCTCTACCTCATAGATTGTAAGCTCTTGTGTCACCTCCTCTACCTCATAGATTGTAAGCTCTTGTGTCACCCCTCTACCTCATAGATTGTAAGCTCTTGTGTCACCTCCTCTACCTCATAGATTGTAAGCTCTTGTGTCACCCCTCTACCTCATAGATTGTAAGCTCTTGTGTCACCTCCTCTACCTCATAGATTGTAAGCTCTTGTGTCACCTCCTCTACCTCATAGATTGTAAGCTCTTGTGTCACCTCCTCTACCTCATAGATTGTAAGCTCTTGTGTCACCTCCTCTACCTCATAGATTGTAAGCTCTTGTGTCACCTCCTCTACCTCATAGATTGTAAGCTCTTGTGTCACCTCCTCTACCTCATAGATTGTAAGCTCTTGTGTCACCCCTCTACCTCATAGATTGTAAGCTCTTGTGTCACCTCCTCTACCTCATAGATTGTAAGCTCTTGTGTCACCCCTCTACCTCATAGATTGTAAGCTCTTGTGTCACCTCCTCTACCTCATAGATTGTAAGCTCTTGTGTCACCTCTACCTCATAGATTGTAAGCTCTTGTGTCACCTCCTCTACCTCATAGATTGTAAGCTCTTGTGTCACCTCCTCTACCTCATAGATTGTAAGCTCTTGTGTCACCTCCTCTACCTCATAGATTGTAAGCTCTTGTGTCACCTCCTCTACCTCATAGATTGTAAGCTCTTGTGTCACCTCCTCTACCTCATAGATTGTAAGCTCTTGTGTCACCTCCTCTACCTCATAGATTGTAAGCTCTTGTGTCACCTCCTCTACCTCATAGATTGTAAGCTCTTGTGTCACCCCCTCTACCTCATAGATTGTAAGCTCTTGTGTCACCTCCTCTACCTCATAGATTGTAAGCTCTTGTGCACCTCACCTCCTCTACCTCATAGACTGTAAGCTCTTGTGTCACCTCCTACCTCATAGATTGTAAGCTCTTGTGTCACCCTCTACCTCATAGATTGTAAGCTCTTGTGTCACCCCTCTACCTCATAGATTGTAAACTCTTGTGTCACCTCCTCTACCTCATAGATTGTAAGCTCTTGTGTCACCTCCTCTACCTCATAGATTGTAAGCTCTTGTGTCACCTCCTCTACCTCATAGATTGTAAGCTCTTGTGTCACCTCCTCTACCTCATAGATTGTAAGCTCTTGTGTCACCTCCTCTACCTCATAGATTGTAAGCTCTTGTGTCACCTCCTCTACCTCATAGAGTGTAAGCTCTTGTGTCACCTCCTCTACCTCATAGATTGTAAGCTCTTGTGTCACCTCTACCTCATAGATTGTAAGCTCTTGTGTCACCTCCTCTACCTCATAGATTGTAAGCTCTTGTGTCACCTCTACCTCATAGATTGTAAGCTCTTGTGTCACCTCCTCTACCTCATAGATTGTAAGCTCCTGTGTCACCTCCTCTACCTCATAGATTGTAAGCTCTTGTGTCACCCCCTCTACCTCATAGATTGTAAGCTCTTGTGTCACCTCCTCTACCTCATAGAGTGTAAGCTCTTGTGTCACCCCTCTACCTCATAGATTGTAAGCTCTTGTGTCACCTCCTCTACCTCATAGAGTGTAAGCTCTTGTGTCACCTCCTCTACCTCATAGATTGTAAGCTCTTGTGTCACCTCCTCTACCTCATAGATTGTAAGCTCTTGTGTCACCTCCTCTACCTCATAGAGTGTAAGCTCTTGTGTCACCTCCTCTACCTCATAGATTGTAAGCTCTTGTGTCACCTCTACCTCATAGATTGTAAGCTCTTGTGTCACCTCCTCTACCTCATAGATTGTAAGCTCTTGTGTCACCTCTACCTCAAAGATTGTAAGCTCTTGTGTCACCTCCTCTACCTCATAGATTGTAAGCTCCTGTGTCACCTCCTCTACCTCATAGATTGTAAGCTCTTGTGTCACCCCCTCTACCTCATAGATTGTAAGCTCTTGTGTCACCTCCTCTACCTCATAGAGTGTAAGCTCTTGTGTCACCTCTACCTCATAGATTGTAAGCTCTTGTGTCACCTCCTCTACCTCATAGATTGTAAGCTCTTGTGTCACCTCCTCTACCTCATAGATTGTAAGCTCCTGTGTCACCTCCTCTACCTCATAGATTGTAAGCTCTTGTGTCACCCTCTACCTCATAGATTGTAAGCTCTTGTGTCACCCCCTCTACCTCATAGATTGTAAGCTCTTGTGTCACCTCCTCTACCTCATAGATTGTAAGCTCTTGTGTCACCTCCTCTACCTCATAGATTGTAAGCTCTTGTGTCACCTACCTCATAGATTGTAAGCTCTTGTGTCACCTCCTCTACCTCATAGATTGTAAGCTCTTGTGTCACCTCTACCTCATAGATTGTAAGCTCTTGTGTCACCTCCTCTACCTCATAGATTGTAAGCTCTTGTGTCACCTCCTCTACCTCATAGATTGTAAGCTCTTGTGTCACCTCCTCTACCTCATAGATTGTAAGCTCTTGTGTCACCTCCTCTACCTCATAGATTGTAAGCTCTTGTGTCACCGCCTCTACCTCATAGATTGTAAGCTCTTGTGTCACCCCCTCTACCTCATAGATTGTAAGCTCTTGTGTCACCTCCTCTACCTCATAGATTGTAAGCTCTTGTGTCACCTCCTCTACCTCATAGATTGTAAGCTCTTGTGTCACCCCCTCTACCTCATAGATTGTAAGCTCTTGTGTCACCTCCTCTACCTCATAGATTGTAAGCTCTTGTGTCACCTCTACCTCATAGATTGTAAGCTCTTGTGTCACCTCCTCTACCTCATAGATTGTAAGCTCTTGTGTCACCTCTACCTCATAGATTGTAAGCTCTTGTGTCACCCCCTCTACCTCATAGATTGTAAGCTCTTGTGTCACCCCCTCTACCTCATAGATTGTAAGCTCTTGTGTCACCTCTACCTCATAGATTGTAAGCTCTTGTGTCACCCCCTCTACCTCATAGATTGTAAGCTCTTGTGTCACCCCTCTACCTCATAGATTGTAAGCTCTTGTGTCACCTCCTCTACCTCATAGATTGTAAGCTCTTGTGTCACCTCTACCTCATAGATTGTAAGCTCTTGTGTCACCTCCTCTACCTCATAGATTGTAAGCTCTTGTGTCACCTCCTCTACCTCATAGATTGTAAGCTCTTGTGTCACCTCCTCTACCTCATAGATTGTAAGCTCTTGTGTCACCTCCTCTACCTCATAGATTGTAAGCTCTTGTGTCACCGCCTCTACCTCATAGATTGTAAGCTCTTGTGTCACCCCCTCTACCTCATAGATTGTAAGCTCTTGTGTCACCTCCTCTACCTCATAGATTGTAAGCTCTTGTGTCACCTCCTCTACCTCATAGATTGTAAGCTCTTGTGTCACCCCTCTACCTCATAGATTGTAAGCTCTTGTGTCACCTCCTCTACCTCATAGATTGTAAGCTCTTGTGTCACCCCTCTACCTCATAGATTGTAAGCTCTTGTGTCACCTCCTCTACCTCATAGATTGTAAGCTCTTGTGTCACCCCTCTACCTCATAGATTGTAAGCTCTTGTGTCACCCCTCTACCTCATAGATTGTAAGCTCTTGTGTCACCCCCTCTACCTCATAGATTGTAAGCTCTTGTGTCACCTCCTCTACCTCATAGATTGTAAGCTCTTGTGTCACCCTCTACCTCATAGATTGTAAGCTCTTGTGTCACCCCCTCTACCTCATAGATTGTAAGCTCTTGTGTCACCCCCTCTACCTCATAGATTGTAAGCTCTTGTGTCACCCCTCTACCTCATAGATTGTAAGCTCTTGTGTCACCTCCTCTACCTCATAGATTGTAAGCTCTTGTGTCACCTCCTCTACCTCATAGATTGTAAGCTCTTGTGTCACCTCCTCTACCTCATAGATTGTAAGCTCTTGTGTCACCTCCTCTACCTCATAGATTGTAAGCTCTTGTGTCACCTCCTCTACCTCATAGATTGTAAGCTCTTGTGTCACCTCCTCTACCTCATAGATTGTAAGCTCTTGTGTCACCCCTCTACCTCATAGATTGTAAGCTCTTGTGTCACCTCCTCTACCTCATAGATTGTAAGCTCTTGTGTCACCTCTACCTCATAGATTGTAAGCTCTTGTGTCACCTCCTCTACCTCATAGATTGTAAGCTCTTGTGTCACCTCCTCTACCTCATAGATTGTAAGCTCTTGTGTCACCTCCTCTACCTCATAGATTGTAAGCTCTTGTGTCACCTCCTCTACCTCATAGATTGTAAGCTCTTGTGTCACCTCCTCTACCTCATAGATTGTAAGCTCTTGTGTCACCTCCTCTACCTCATAGATTGTAAGCTCTTGTGTCACCTCCTATACCTCATAGATTGTAAGCTCTTGTGTCACCTCCTCTACCTCATAGATTGTAAGCTCTTGTGCAACCTCCTCTACCTCATAGACTGTAAGCTCTTGTGTCACCTCCTACCTCATAGATTGTAAGCTCTTGTGTCACCCTCTACCTCATAGATTGTAAGCTCTTGTGTCACCTCTACCTCATAGATTGTAAACTCTTGTGTCACCTCCTCTACCTCATAGATTGTAAGCTCTTGTGTCACCCCCTCTACCTCATAGATTGTAAGCTCTTGTGTCACCTCCTCTACCTCATAGAGTGTAAGCTCTTGTGTCACCCTCCTCTACCTCATAGATTGTAAGCTCTTGTGTCACCTCCTCTACCTCATAGATTGTAAGCTCTTGTGTCACCTCCTCTACCTCATAGAGTGTAAGCTCTTGTGTCACCTCCTCTACCTCATAGATTGTAAGCTCTTGTGTCACCCCTCTACCTCATAGATTGTAAGCTCTTGTGTCACCTCCTCTACCTCATAGATTGTAAGCTCTTGTGTCACCCCTCTACCTCATAGATTGTAAGCTCTTGTGTCACCTCCTCTACCTCATAGATTGTAAGCTCTTGTGTCACCTCCTCTACCTCATAGATTGTAAGCTCTTGTGTCACCTCCTCTACCTCATAGATTGTAAGCTCTTGTGTCACCTCCTCTACCTCATAGATTGTAAGCTCTTGTGTCACCTCCTCTACCTCATAGATTGTAAGCTCTTGTGTCACCTCCTCTACCTCATAGAGTGTAAGCTCTTGTGTCACCTCCTCTACCTCATAGATTGTAAGCTCTTGTGTCACCTCCTCTACCTCATAGATTGTAAGCTCTTGTGTCACCTCCTCTACCTCATAGAGTGTAAGCTCTTGTGTCACCTCCTCTACCTCATAGATTGTAAGCTCTTGTGTCACCCCTCTACCTCATAGATTGTAAGCTCTTGTGTCACCTCCTCTACCTCATAGATTGTAAGCTCTTGTGTCACCCTCTACCTCATAGATTGTAAGCTCTTGTGTCACCTCCTCTACCTCATAGATTGTAAGCTCCTGTGTCACCTCCTCTACCTCATAGATTGTAAGCTCTTGTGTCACCCCCTCTACCTCATAGATTGTAAGCTCTTGTGTCACCTCCTCTACCTCATAGAGTGTAAGCTCTTGTGTCACCCCTCTACCTCATAGATTGTAAGCTCTTGTGTCACCTCCTCTACCTCATAGATTGTAAGCTCTTGTGTCACCTCCTCTACCTCATAGATTGTAAGCTCTTGTGTCACCTCCTCTACCTCATAGATTGTAAGCTCTTGTGTCACCTCTACCTCATAGATTGTAAGCTCTTGTGTCACCCCCTCTACCTCATAGATTGTAAGCTCTTGTGTCACCTCCTCTACCTCATAGATTGTAAGCTCTTGTGTCACCTCCTCTACCTCATAGATTGTAAGCTCTTGTGTCACCTCTACCTCATAGATTGTAAGCTCTTGTGTCACCTCCTCTACCTCATAGATTGTAAGCTCTTGTGTCACCTCTACCTCATAGATTGTAAGCTCTTGTGTCACCTCCTCTACCTCATAGATTGTAAGCTCTTGTGTCACCTCCTGTACCTCATAGATTGTAAGCTCTTGTGTCACCTCCTCTACCTCATAGATTGTAAGCTCTTGTGTCACCTCCTCTACCTCATAGATTGTAAGCTCTTGTGTCACCCCACCTCATAGATTGTAAGCTCTTGTGTCACCGCCTCTACCTCATAGATTGTAAGCTCTTGTGTCACCCCCTCTACCTCATAGATTGTAAGCTCTTGTGTCACCTCCTCTACCTCATAGATTGTAAGCTCTTGTGTCACCTCCTCTACCTCATAGATTGTAAGCTCTTGTGTCACCCCCTCTACCTCATAGATTGTAAGCTCTTGTGTCACCTCCTCTACCTCATAGATTGTAAGCTCTTGTGTCACCCCTCTACCTCATAGATTGTAAGCTCTTGTGTCACCTCCTCTACCTCATAGATTGTAAGCTCTTGTGTCACCCCTCTACCTCATAGATTGTAAGCTCTTGTGTCACCCCTCTACCTCATAGATTGTAAGCTCTTGTGTCACCCCTCTACCTCATAGATTGTAAGCTCTTGTGTCACCCCTCTACCTCATAGATTGTAAGCTCTTGTGTCACCCCCTCTACCTCATAGATTGTAAGCTCTTGTGTCACCCCTCTACCTCATAGATTGTAAGCTCTTGTGTCACCTCCTCTACCTCATAGATTGTAAGCTCTTGTGTCACCTCTACCTCATAGATTGTAAGCTCTTGTGTCACCTCCTCTACCTCATAGATTGTAAGCTCTTGTGTCACCTCCTCTACCTCATAGATTGTAAGCTCTTGTGTCACCTCCTCTACCTCATAGATTGTAAGCTCTTGTGTCACCTCCTCTACCTCATAGATTGTAAGCTCTTGTGTCACCGCCTCTACCTCATAGATTGTAAGCTCTTGTGTCACCCCCTCTACCTCATAGATTGTAAGCTCTTGTGTCACCTCCTCTACCTCATAGATTGTAAGCTCTTGTGTCACCTCCTCTACCTCATAGATTGTAAGCTCTTGTGTCACCCCCTCTACCTCATAGATTGTAAGCTCTTGTGTCACCTCCTCTACCTCATAGATTGTAAGCTCTTGTGTCACCCCTCTACCTCATAGATTGTAAGCTCTTGTGTCACCTCCTCTACCTCATAGATTGTAAGCTCTTGTGTCACCCTCTACCTCATAGATTGTAAGCTCTTGTGTCACCTCCTCTACCTCATAGATTGTAAGCTCTTGTGTCACCTCCTCTACCTCATAGATTGTAAGCTCTTGTGTCACCTCCTCTACCTCATAGATTGTAAGCTCTTGTGTCACCTCTACCTCATAGATTGTAAGCTCTTGTGTCACCCCCTCTACCTCATAGATTGTAAGCTCTTGTGTCACCCCTCTACCTCATAGATTGTAAGCTCTTGTGTCACCCCTCTACCTCATAGATTGTAAGCTCTTGTGTCACCTCCTCTACCTCATAGATTGTAAGCTCTTGTGTCACCTCCTCTACCTCATAGATTGTAAGCTCTTGTGTCACCCCCTCTACCTCATAGATTGTAAGCTCTTGTGTCACCTCCTCTACCTCATAGATTGTAAGCTCTTGTGTCACCTCCTCTACCTCATAGATTGTAAGCTCTTGTGTCACCCTCTACCTCATAGATTGTAAGCTCTTGTGTCACCTCCTCTACCCCATAGATTGTAAGCTCTTGTGTCACCTCCTCTACCTCATAGATTGTAAGCTCTTGTGTCACCTCCTCTACCTCATAGATTGTAAGCTCTTGTGTCACCTCTACCTCATAGATTGTAAGCTCTTGTGTCACCCCTCTACCTCATAGATTGTAAGCTCTTGTGTCACCCCCTCTACCTCATAGATTGTAAGCTCTTGTGTCACCCCCTCTACCTCATAGATTGTAAGCTCTTGTGTCACCTCCTCTACCTCATAGATTGTAAGCTCTTGTGTCACCTCTACCTCATAGATTGTAAGCTCTTGTGTCACCTCCTCTACCTCATAGATTGTAAGCTCTTGTGTCACCTCTACCTCATAGATTGTAAGCTCTTGTGTCACCTCCTCTACCTCATAGATTGTAAGCTCTTGTGTCACCTCCTCTACCTCATAGATTGTAAGCTCTTGTGTCACCCCCTCTACCTCATAGATTGTAAGCTCTTGTGTCACCTCCTCTACCTCATAGATTGTAAGCTCTTGTGTCACCTCTACCTCATAGATTGTAAGCTCTTGTGTCACCTCCTCTACCTCATAGATTGTAAGCTCTTGTGTCACCTCTACCTCATAGATTGTAAGCTCTTGTGTCACCTCCTCTACCTCATAGATTGTAAGCTCTTGTGTCACCTCCTCTACCTCATAGATTGTAAGCTCTTGTGTCACCTCTACCTCATAGATTGTAAGCTCTTGTGTCACCCCCTCTACCTCATAGATTGTAAGCTCTTGTGTCACCTCCTCTACCTCATAGATTGTAAGCTCTTGTGTCACCTCCTCTACCTCATAGATTGTAAGCTCTTGTGTCACCTCTACCTCATAGATTGTAAGCTCTTGTGTCACCTCCTCTACCTCATAGATTGTAAGCTCTTGTGTCACCTCTACCTCATAGATTGTAAGCTCTTGTGTCACCTCCTCTACCTCATAGATTGTAAGCTCTTGTGTCACCTCCTCTACCTCATAGATTGTAAGCTCTTGTGTCACCTCCTCTACCTCATAGATTGTAAGCTCTTGTGTCACCTCCTCTACCTCATAGATTGTAAGCTCTTGTGTCACCGCCTCTACCTCATAGATTGTAAGCTCTTGTGTCACCCCCTCTACCTCATAGATTGTAAGCTCTTGTGTCACCTCCTCTACCTCATAGATTGTAAGCTCTTGTGTCACCCCCTCTACCTCATAGATTGTAAGCTCTTGTGTCACCTCCTCTACCTCATAGATTGTAAGCTCTTGTGTCACCTCTACCTCATAGATTGTAAGCTCTTGTGTCACCTCCTCTACCTCATAGATTGTAAGCTCTTGTGTCACCCCTCTACCTCATAGATTGTAAGCTCTTGTGTCACCCCTCTACCTCATAGATTGTAAGCTCTTGTGTCACCTCCTCTACCTCATAGATTGTAAGCTCTTGTGTCACCCCTCTACCTCATAGATTGTAAGCTCTTGTGTCACCTCCTCTACCTCATAGATTGTAAGCTCTTGTGTCACCTCCTCTACCTCATAGATTGTAAGCTCTTGTGTCACCCCTCTA
This sequence comes from Leptodactylus fallax, assembly GCA_947044405.1. Classification (NCBI taxonomy): domain Eukaryota; kingdom Metazoa; phylum Chordata; class Amphibia; order Anura; family Leptodactylidae; genus Leptodactylus; species Leptodactylus fallax. The sequence goes on from CAMRHE010000204.1 coordinate 3,335,259, forward strand.
CCTCATAGATTGTAAGCTCTTGTGTCACCCCCTCTACCTCATAGATTGTAAGCTCTTGTGTCACCCCTCTACCTCATAGATTGTAAGCTCTTGTGTCACCTCCTCTACCTCATAGATTGTAAGCTCTTGTGTCACCTCTACCTCATAGATTGTAAGCTCTTGTGTCACCCCCTCTACCTCATAGATTGTAAGCTCTTGTGTCACCCCCTCTACCTCATAGATTGTAAGCTCTTGTGTCACCTCTACCTCATAGATTGTAAGCTCTTGTGTCACCTCCTCTACCTCATAGATTGTAAGCTCTTGTGTCACCTCCTCTACCTCATAGATTGTAAGCTCTTGTGTCACCCCCTCTACCTCATAGATTGTAAGCTCTTGTGTCACCTCCTCTACCTCATAGAGTGTAAGCTCTTGTGTCACCTCCTCTACCTCATAGATTGTAAGCTCTTGTGTCACCTCTACCTCATAGATTGTAAGCTCTTGTGTCACCTCCTCTACCCCATAGATTGTAAGCTCTTGTGTCACCTCCTCTACCTCATAGATTGTAAGCTCTTGTGTCACCCCTCTACCTCATAGATTGTAAGCTCTTGTGTCACCCCTCTACCTCATAGATTGTAAGCTCTTGTCACCCTCACCTCATAGATGTAAGCCTTGTGTCACCTCTACCTCATAGATTGTAAGCTCTTGTGTCACCCCCTCTACCTCATAGATTGTAAGCTCTTGTGTCACCCCCCTCTACCTCATAGATTGTAAGCTCTTGTGTCACCTCTACCTCATAGATTGTAAGCTCTTGTGTCACCCCCTCTACCTAATAGATTGTAAGCTCTTGTGTCACCCCCTCTACCTCATAGATTGTAAGCTCTTGTGTCACCTCCTCTACCTCATAGATTGTAAGCTCTTGTGTCACCTCTACCTCATAGATTGTAAGCTCTTGTGTCACCTCTACCTCATAGATTGTAAGCTCTTGTGTCACCTCTACCTCATAGATTGTAAGCTCCTGTGTCACCCCTCTACCTCATAGATTGTAAGCTCTTGTGTCACCTCCCTCCTAAATTTACTCGGCACCCTACCTCATAGATTGTAAGCTCTTGTGGCAGGGCCCTCAGGCCCAGTGTGTGAATTGACTATTTCTTTGTAATGTCTCTTTTTTGTCTGTACTTGAACCCTACAAATTGTACCAGTGCTGCGGAATATGTTGGCACTATATAAATAACATGTATTATTATTATAGCCATAGATAGATAGATAGATAGATATCGACGATAGATAGCTAGATACCGATAGATAGAGAGATATGAGATAGCTAGATAGATAGATAGATAGATTGTCACGATAGATAGATATGTAGCATAGATACCCGCTAGATAGATAGAGATGGGATAGATGTAGATAGATAGATAGATAGATAGATAGATAGATATGGGACTACCGATAGATAGATAGCTAGATATGACCCCGCTAGATAGATAGATAGACCTACCGATAGATAGAGTGATGTGAGCTAGATAGATAGATAGATAGATAGATAGAGAGATGTGAGATAGATATGAGATAGATAGATAGATATATATGAGATAGATAGATAGCATAGACTACCGATAGATAAATAGATATGGGATAGATAGATAGATAGATATGTAGATCTTTTCAGATAGATAGATAGATAGATAGATAGAGAGATTTTAGATAGATAGATTAGATAGATAGATAGATAGATAGATGAGATAGATATGAGATAGATATGATATGTAGATAGATAGATATGAGATAGATAGATAGATAGATAGTATGAGATAGATAGATATGGGATAGATAGATAGATATGAGATAGATAGATAGATATGAGATAGATAGATAGATAGATAGATAGATAGATATGGATAGATAGATAGATAGATAGTAGTAGATATGAGATAGATAGTAGATAGATAGATAGATAGATAGATATGAGATAGATAGATAGATAGATAGATAGATAGATATGATAGATAGATAGATAGATAGATAGATAGATAGATAGATAGATATGAGATAGATAGATAGATATGTAGATAGATAGATAGATAGATAGATAGATTAGATAGATAGATAGATAGATAGATATGAGATAGATAGATATGAGATAGATAGATATGAGATAGATAGGTAGATAGATAGATATGAGATAGATAGATATGAGATAGATATTAGATAGATAGATAGATAGATAGATAGATAGATAGATAGATAGAAAAAATATTTTGTTCTTTTCTGGTGTTATTTTGTCACATTGAAGCGTGGGCCTAATTAATAATTTTCGCTGCTTGTCTCCAGAGTTCTATGGAAAGTTACTTTTCAGATTTGATGTAATTTCTTACAGTAATCTCTGCTGATATTTTGTACAGTTCTGATCTTGCGAATTAAAGACAAAAATCCATTTGACTTTAGTAATGAGCTATTCATCACGTAGCCAGGCTGGATCATTAGGAAGGAGAAGCATCGGAGGTGCTAAACGTGTTCTTTTGATGTTTGGCATCACTCCAGCTGCCAGGAAGCTTCGGAATCAACTGTGAGTGACTAAAGTTTTGTTGCTATACGAGAAGGATATTCTGCGCGTTCTACAAGATCTTCACATTGTAAAGTCACTGCCTTTTCTCTAATGAGGAATGGACGGATATTTTTGCTACCAGGCAACATTTTGCATTCTGACTTTTTGCTTTAAGAAGTTTTGAACTTCAGTGTATATATAGGGAACACTCGAAAATCAATTTTTGCAATATAAAACTGGAATTTTCTACGTTGAACTTTCATTATTTATGTGTTCTGTTTTGTTCTTTAGGCTTATACTTTCGTTTCTTACATCATTTTCCTTTTTTTATTGTTTTTCTTCCGTGGTTGGGTTAAGGGGTGATAGTCACAGAGATTTGATCTTTATGTTAACTGCACAAGACATGAAAGTAATCTCTTTGTATTATTCTCATTGTTTTCTATTGATTCTGCAGGGGTGGTCTAATGATAGTGGCAAATGCCTAGGAGAATATGACTATTGTAGGGATCAGCACGCACGGAGGGGCGGCAATGACCAAGTTTACACACGGCAGGTTGCTTAAAACGGTGATAGAGCTTTTATTTGTGGTAATTCCAGCACAAAACAAAAAGTGGCCAAACAAAATAAATGTCTAGGCCTGTCCGGCGCTAGATAACATCAGCGTACCTCACTGTGCTCATGCAGGTAACCATAACACAATGAGCAAAGCAGCCCAGTGTAAACGCTCACCTCCAGGAGCGTTTGGTCTTTCTCTCCCCTGCAGTATACCAGAGCTCACCTTTTTGTGTTGAGCTTCCTCCCTCAATCAAGACAAACCCACAGGAAACCTCACCTGGGGTTAGGGGAGGCAAATCCCGGAGTGGACTAGGGTGTGGACTGGAGAGTACCCACTACCAATCCTGCCCTCCAGTCCAGAAAAACCAGCCCATATATTATAATGAAAAACGCTGCAGACTATGGTCTGCTAGAGCAAGCTAAACCCTGGGTTTCCTCTATCTCACCTGGCTGAGGAAACCAGGCGAGATATACACCCCGTCCAGGACTTTGCCGTACACTTTACCACACTAGTAACACCCCTGCTGATTCTAGACATGACAGCTCTAAAAAAGACACTATGCCATTTTGTCTCCTCTGCTCAGCTTACTCAGGATAAGGGGGAGGGGGGATCCAATATAGTCAATATTCAAAATGTGACCACCCGGAAAAATAGCTAATGAAGCAAGCAACTTCATTTAAGCAATTGCAGGTGTCACACTCATCAGACCCTTGGCTATGTGACGGTACATCCTAACAATAGGTCACTAATGTCTCGCCTGACCTAGCTGCTTAAAGGAAGTCTGTTAGTGTCACCAGAACCAGCATATCACCCCAGCCCTGCAGATAGATAGGTTAGTGTCACCAGAACCAGCATATCACCCCAGCCCTGCAGATAGATAGGTTAGTGTCACCAGAACCAGCATATCACCCCAGCCCTGCAGATAGATAGGTTAGTGTCACCAGAACCAGCATATCACCCCAGCCCTGCAGATAGATAGGTTAGTGTCACCAGAACCAGCATATCACCCCAGCCCTGCAGATAGATAGGTTAGTGTCACCAGAACCAGCATATCACCCCAGCCCTGCAGATAGATAGGTTAGTGTCACCAGAACCAGCATATCACCCCAGCCTTGCAGATAGATAGGTTAGTGTCACCAGAACCAGCATATCACCCCAGCCCTGCAGATAGATAGGTTAGTGTCACCAGAACCAGCATATCACCCCAGCCCTGTAGATAGATAGGTTAGTGTCACCAGAACCAGCATATCACCCCAGCCCTGCAGATAGATAGGTTAGTGTCACCAGAACCAGCATATCACCCCAGCCCTGCAGATAGATAGGTTAGTGTCACCAGAACCAGCATATCACCCCAGCCCTGCAGATAGATAGGTTACAGTTAACCGAATCAAACAGTGTTTTCCCCTTGTAAATCACTGCCTCTGTTACTTAGCTTTGCCATTTTTGTCCATATCAAATAAGCTTACCTCTGGTGCTTACCTCTTTGGAGCAATGGGGACATGCTCATTGCCCCAAAGAGTTCACTTTCACAGTGACAAAAACAGCGACATCTTGGCAATGGAGGAAGCAATTCACAAACGGAATACACTTTTTGATTCAGGTGACCCTCATCTATCTATATGTGGGACTTTGTTGATGATGGGTATAGATTAGGTAGGTAGGTTCTCTTTAAGAATAAGGTAAAAATTCAGCATTTTTCATTTTCAATCCACTTTCAATCAATGCTGAATGATTAGTCACACTGCAAAAATAGTGGCAGTTAATTTCAAATTTGCTACATTTCTGTAAAGTTACACTTTTTTTTATAAACTTTGAATTTCAATTCCTTCCAAGTTCTCTGCTTGCTGTCAGTGACTGTAAACATTCACTGGTCTACATTTACTAAGGCTAAATCACACATTTAGCAGAAATGTGGTGTGTGCCAAAAGTTTTTATTATACGATTTACGGTTATATATATTATTATATTTATTTGTTATTTAATTATTATTTATTATATTATATTTATATATTATTCAGTTATTATTTATTATATATTATATTATTATATTCATATATTATTTAATTATAATTTATTATATAATATATCTTAAATTATGTTATACTGATTCATATTTATTAACTGTAAAAGTGTGAAAAAAGCTTTCAGAATTGTATGTTGTGCCTATACAATATATTAATATCTTTACAATGATATGTTTTTACTTTACTATCTATGTTTAGGGTGAATAATTGGATCTCCAGCATATAGAGATTCATTTTATATTGTACAGTGAGATTATAAAAAGATTATGGTCGAGGAGGGGGTTACATTGTGTTTACGATGATTGATTTCGAGTAAGCTTGCCCTTTAATCCAGGAGACTAAAGTTAGTCTAAAAGACTCTCTATGAGGTGCATGTGCGGCATCCACTTCCACATACATCTACTCTGTGTCAACAACGTTACATTTTATTAGCTGCATTTTCCAGGAAAGGTTCTGCGCGGCTTCTGGTTATGTTGTAAATAGACCGAACTTCATCCATCTCGGATACCTCACAAGTGCCGGAATATCTGCACTAACAAGATTATCCCGCCACATTCAAAGCAAAACATTTAAGCCATTTGTGTTATAATCCTCTTGAAATAATTGTATTTCTATACAGAGGAGCTGAAAAGAGCCCGACAGCTGAGACTGTGTGAACTCTCTGGTTAGTTGGGTGATATAATGATCATTGTTATGCGGCACTAACTTGATATTTTTTGTTTTGTTTTTAAATATTATTGATATTTATTTTTTTGTTCTTCGGGGGGTGGAGTCTTCCAAGCGCCTGTCTATAGGGTGTGTACATCGGCCACCCCTGCTTAAAGAGGACCTTTCATTATCTCCACCGACTCTAACTCTCTGTATTGCACGACTGACTCTGGCGCAGGAATTTTTTTCTCTAGCCCTTACTGTTCCTGAGTAATTGGTGTTGTTAGTTTGAGCACAAATTTACAGCTTTTTAGGGTCTATACTGTCAGGTGGGTGGTCCTGGGCTGTAGTAGATAGATAGGGGCCTCCCACATATCAGTAGAGAGCCTGATCAGCATGTTGGGTACTGAAACAGATTTCTTGGGAATGGCGGGGACTAGAAATAATATTTCAACTGCCCTGGAATCAGTGGAGAGACACCTAGTAAAGAATGCAAAGAGTTGGTGGAGGTGGTGAGAGGTCCCCTTTAAGGTTGAATAACAGAAGCTTAAAATCCACGGCTACTCCTCCCATTCCTCATACACATTCATGCTCGGCTGGCATGCATAGGTTTTCAGGGAGAACAGATTGAGCCACTGACAGGCACTTATGGTGACGGATTATCTTTCAGGGAAACAAAGGGTCAGGAATGCTAAAATTTGGCATGTCAGATCCTTCCTTTCCTTGACATCATCTGCCAGAGTAGAATCTTCCTAGTCACACCGATACTGGTGAGCTGGATCAATTACATAGACTTGTGGAGGGGATCACATAACGTCACAACAGAGCTGTCAATAAGTTACTCTATAACATTACATTACATGCAGACTCATTTTCAATTGGGGGGCAAATCTTTTATTTGCTGAAATGCTTCTTTTGTATAGGAAGTATATGTTCCTATTAATAAAAATAGAAATCAGTACCATTTTGACTTGGGTTAATGTACCTTTTAGTAAGGAAATGCAGAGTGACATACTCTACAAAGAAAAGAGGTGGCTGCATGTGATTTAGATTCATTTTGCCACCCAGTGCTTAGACCAATTTCTCCTGTTTGATAGCAGTGCATCTGTAAAGAAAGCCTTGGACTATTACTTGCAAGCAACCCAATAATAAAGGGAATGGGATCAACCAGAGCGGGGTCTACTATTGTGTCAGACACTGAGCTCACTGGAGCATCCTCTGGTATTCTGATGAGGGAGACCAACCCTGTTCTGGCACCTAATATTCCAAAAATCCTTACAGTTTAGCAAAATGTTCCAATTGTAATGGCATATTCCCATATAAAATATTATTTATGGTATATCCTGACTCTAGAACAGAGGTCCTCTGACCAGTGTTGAGATGGCCACTGGCTGCCACATCTAGGAAGTGAATGAATAGAGTAGTGGGCACATGTCTAGAGTAGTGGGCATGTGTGTACGACTCTCTTTATTCACTTCAATCATCTTAGTTAGCCAGACACCCATGCTCTGTTGTTTCGATGGCTCCCAAAGAAGTAAATAGAGAGAGATAGATTCATGTACAGATCTCTCCACCTGGAATCAGTGGCCTGCCGCTGCATTACTAAGTGGGATGGGGTTGAGAGGCCTCCCTTTCTGAAGATAGGTTTGGACTAAGAGGTAGGTCCACATCTATCAAATTTCTATGGCATATCCCGTGCACGTGTCATAAGTGTCTAAATGAGAATACCCTGTCAATCTAGAATCGCTTAGATTTTGCATGAAAGAGAATCTATATATATATATATATATATATATATATGTATATATATTTATATGTAGCAGTGCTTAACTTTCTGCAGCAAAATATCCTATCTGAGAAGACAACAAAAGACATTGCAAACCCATTGAAGAGTTGAGCTTACACTCCGTGCCAAATTGTTGTTAACACGTTATGGGTCTTTTCTTTGCTATATCTGTAGATCAGTTTTCTCAGGTAATTATATGTTAAGAATTAGAAAGATTACATTTTGTGAAGACTTTTAGAAATTTGAAATTTAGATTTGCGTTCTTAAACAATTTCCAGAAACTCTTCAAATTGAACTCATTTACCTCACATTAATAAGTAAAAAAAATATAAAGCTTCTAATTACTTTGATATTCCCAACGGCAAATGATGATTTTACTGGACAGGCTCTTTTACCGAGGATGTCGAGCTTTTAAGCGCACTCAGCCAGATCTGTGTCTCCAAACGTCGTCTGATATCATAGTCTGATCATTAAATTAGTCATTAAATCACAAGATGCTTTCTCATCAACTTTACCAAGATGTCATCTTTTGGACACAAAGTAACCCAAACAATGCTGGAATATCATTAATCTAGTTGGTTACCAGCAATAATGATTGGAGAGCTTGTTAAGAAGTAGCCCATCTATAGCAGGTGCTGCGGTAGAAGATGAAGCCATGATCATAAGGTTTATAGCGAGACAAATGCCCCTGTGCAAAAGAGGGACACGTGGTGTAAAGATGGCGTGTCACAGATTTTGCATTGGGGGGAGCAAGAAGTTTCCATTAACACCTCTGGTAGTAAGCCATGGATCAGTTTTGTAGAATTCCCACAAAAAAATTCTATGTCCCATTAGAAAGGCACATGATGGAATCAGTAGTAAATCTTACCAGTGGTTGTATTTGTGAGTTATCTACTCTTTATTGGTCCTCAACTGTGTCATGTGACTAACAATCAGACGCTCCAACCAACCCAACATTTTTTGTGTGGATAGGAAATCTGTTTCTCCATTCATTCCTATGAGACTCACATCTAGACTCTGATAAGAATGAATGGAGATTTTCTATCCACATTTGGAGAGTCTGATTGTTAGTCACATGACACAGTTGAGGACCAGAAAAGAATAGATAACTCAGAAATACAGCTACAAGTAAGAAAATTACCTTTACTGCAATTTACATCATTTGTCTTTCTAATGGGACGTAGAATAGAATTTTTTGTGAAAGTTCTACTTTAAAAAATCACAGGAGACACTAAGGATAGATAAATCGAAGTAGATAGATAGATAGATAGATAGATAGATATATAGATAGATAGATAGTATGAGATAGTGATAGATATGGATAGATAGATATATAGATAGATAGATAGTATAGATAGATTGAGATAGATAGATAGATAGATAGATAGATAGATAGATAGATAGATGAGATAGATAGCTAGATAGATAGATAGTATAGATAGATATGAGATAGATAGATATGAGAGAGAGAGATATATATGAGAGGGATAGATAGATATATAGATATGAGATAGATAGATAGATAGATAGATAGATAGATAGATATGAGATAGATAGATAGATAGATAGATAGATGAGATAGATAGATAGATAGATAGATAGATAGATAGATAGTATAGATAGATAGTAGATAGATAGATATATGAGATAGATAGATAGATAGATAGATAGATAGATAGATAGATAGATAGATATGAGATAGATAGATAGATAGATAGATAGATAGATGAGGATAGAAACAGGGGAAAGAGTACAAAAGGGATAAAAAGTGGATTTCAGTGCAGGATTACACAGAAAGGAACCAGTCACCCTGACATTTAGATTTACAGCAATCAGGCTGCATGTGCAGTGGAGAGAAAGAACCTCTTATTCTCAGGATTGTTGGGGGTCCCAGCGATCAGACCCCCACGATCAGGTGTTGATCTTAAATGCTAAATACTTTTCATGCATAACCCCTTTAACTAAACTAGTAAAAGTTGGCAAGTTTGTTATATGGTTGTGCTTTTGAAAGTATCCCTTTATCTAGTTCTGCTTATGGGTAACATGATGCCACCTGCAAAGTTTCTTTTGCTGATGTCCCATCTGCTAGAATCAGTGTCGGAATGTATGGAATGGTATCAAAGTTGTCATATACACTGGGCTGGAAATGCTGATACTTCTATTGAGCATGTGACCCACCTCAGCAAGAGAGTGGCTCAATGGGAATTTCCTGTGTGTCCACCTGTAGACCTGAGAAGCGATGAAATAAGAGCCTATTCAGATGACCAAGTTCATTGGCGCCCACCAAATTTTTCCATCTAGAAAACTCCTTTAAAGTTTTTGAGCAAATTACATTTTTTTGTCCAAAAAAACCATTGTAGAGTGGATTTTCATGAAAGGCAAACCAACCATTTCAATTTCACCCCCCCCCCATCCAATATAACTGATGAGATATACCGCATGTGACAGGCACTGTAGTTCATTGTCTGTCACCGGGCATTGTGTTATCATGCTCCAAGACATAGCGCCATGACTCGTCACTCTACGATGAGTCCATGCCCCAAATGACAATTTAATAACAGTGGCATTCAAAGCTGTCAAGTGTGAGGATATATTTCGCAGATGAGTATTCTGGTCTTCATGCCACTCATGAACTGCATGCATTCTCATTCTATTGCTGGGATACAATGGTATGAAGAAGCAAAAGCATACAGTCCGAGCCATAAATCAAGATTTAGAAGTCTCTTATAAAATATAGACAGAGCCACATGACACATGCATCAAAAACGCGCCAGCTATTTATGGATTATCTCTATTTATTGAGACCAATATGTTGCCAGGTTTCTCTTTGTTTCATTTATAGAATCTATCGAGGCTTCAGAAATAACAATGGATGAGATTGCAATTACGGTCTTAATGGAAAAAGCCCTTGGGTGGTCTTCTTGACAAGAGGAAGTTCGACCTAGTGTCACAGATTGGATCTGGCACAGAATTATCTCTTCTGCCAATAAAATTTTGCGTGCCGAGGAATGAAAGGAGGGCAGTTGGTCAACAGTCCATTGATCTGTTATAAAGTGACTCTGTGAAAACATTTGACCCAAATATCTGAATCACTGAATGTTATATAATAAGATGCGACACGGAGACGACTGTGCGGAGGAGATTATACCGTGCAACAGAATTTATATCAGAATGGATTCATTGTAAATTACATTAGGTGCTTATTCTAAAATGATATATGACATGGCAAAATAAAAAAAGAATAGGAAATATAAGTAAGAAAGGAAAGAAAATTGGATGTGCCGGCTTTATATAGAGGTGTATTTGATATTATTTTATGTTGTTGCTCACGTTTTCACCCCGAGAATCTCCTTTCCTGACGATGTCTGGTTGCTATGGCAGTCATCTAGTCCTGATGTCATCTTAAGTGGCATATTTTTAAAGGACATCACTCTCCAGACCCCGTGTGACCCCTGTCACCATGTACAGACCTTTACCCAGGCTATCGATTTATGCCGGTTAAAATTCCGAAAATAACTTTGTGTTGTTGACCTTTACTCAGTCTTGCGACTCTGTCTTGGATCATCCCTGGTATTTCTTCCCAATACTGTCCCTTTACCCCACATGTCTACCTGATATGCCAAATATCTAAAGGAATAACAATAAAAGTATACTCCATTATTACCATCTGAAGTGACTGTAATGCAATGGGCTACTATTCTTTTCACAGTCTCTGTGCATTTTGCTCTCGGGTGCTGCTGTCTTGTTAGTTGGCATTAATATTGTGTACCTTTTGTTTAAAGGGGGTGTCCAGGATAGCCTTTTTGCAAGGAGGATGGGGAAGGTGAAAAAAAACAACAACCCATACTCACCTGTCTCCGATGCTCCAGTGACTCCCACCCAGGAGCAGCAGGACCGGACCCCGGTGGGAGACACTGGAGCACTAGGGACAGGTGAGTATGGGTTGTTTTTTTATCACCTTCCCGGCCTCCTTGCAAAAAATCCGGGACAAACCCTTTAAGTGCTATAAGTTTTGGTTTACCTGCACTGGCACCATTTACTGAATTTACATTTTAGCCAGTATTTGTGAACTTACCCTATAATGAGTATTTGACTCTCTCAGTGCATGTGTGTTTACCATTCAAGACCTTTTATGTTCTTATTTTAATTGTTTTTCTTGTATTTTTTTTATATTTCAATAAGGATCGTCTATTTTTTAAATATTGGTTTGCTGTGTATTGTAGGCATTACATTGTGCATTAGATTACTATTATACCTATTGCAGATCACTTTGTTTGATATCGGCTTTTTGTAGGTTTACCCTTTAGCTCTATAGCTACGAATGGGAGCTAAAGCCCTGTGCAAGAAAAATTGAGGTTTTTTTTGTCAATTCACAAAATGAAGAAACGAGAAATGTAAATCCCATCAATATTTGGTGTGACCTTTGCCCTTTGCCTTCCATCAGTTCTTCTCGGTACTTGCAGACAGTTTTTGGCAGATCTGGGCAGGGAGATTGTTCCTGCCATTTTGGAGAACTAAGCACAGATCTTCTGTGGATGTTGCTTGCTCCAATCTGTCTGTCTCTTCATGTCATCCCAGACAGACTGGATGATGATGAGATCAGGGCTATATCTGTGGGGGCCGGATCATCACTTCCAGGACTCCTCCTCCAAAGGGCAAAGGTCACACCAAATATTGATGGGATTTACATTTCTCTCTTCTTCATCTTGTGAATTGATAAAAAAAGTAAATTTTTGGAGTGGCCAATTTTTGTATGTGACCAGATTACTACAAAAGACAATGACTTTCTTACATATGTTTTAATTATTGGTTAGCTGCCATCTCACTGGCAAAGTCCTGGTGTAGACATTGCAGCTGTCCTCATGCCCCTGAGGGGACTGTACATTGTACAGAACGTAGCTCTGTACATTTGGGTCATTTGACGTTATCACGAGGCTGCTAATAGTAATAATAATGCAGCGCCATATTTATTGGGCAAACCAGCCATGTGACAAAGCCAGTGCTAAAGATTGACTCAATCCTGGACAATCCCTTTAATGCCGCTGGTCTTTATTGTTTTCCATATGATAAAGTAAGGCGATAGCCTATTCAAAATGTTTGCCATTTGTTGTTGTCTTGACCAATTATCCATTTTTGGCTGACATGGGTACCCTTGGCACCGCTCATTATGTAATAGTATGTAGTTCATGCCAGTAATGAGGAAGTGTGCACAAATAGGAAGCACTTGCTCAATTTAAGTGTTTAGAATATGTTGGATGGGCTAAGAATATCATTGACAAATGTGACAGTAGAAGTTACCGCCCAGCAATGAAGATCCTGCAGTTTGCTACATAGCCCTGCAGCAGAGACGGAGGAAGAGTAGTAGAATGCGGGTCTATTTATATATTTGTCACATTGTTTCTTGCCCTAAATGTAGCTCTGTCTTTGCATTTTGAATATTTCTCATGACATTTCGGAGCTTTCCGTGCTCAAAATAATGCAAAAATAAAGTTCAAAAAGTCAAAACAAATCTTCAGGTCACGATAATTGCCTGATGCTTAGTTACAATGCCCAGCGCCCTCCTTTACAGTACAGGGCGAGCGTCTCGGATTGTGAAAATACAGTGTGCAGAAATGAGGATGGGTCAGGGAATTGGAGGACAGCGGATATAGTAGCTGCTTTGGGAGCCAATGATTACAGGATCCATTTCCACTGAGATATACTGTAAGGCACAGTTAGTGATGACAGTGTTCAGTGGAAGGGGCATAGTAAATGTAATTGTATTTTATATGAATACTTTTTACCCCCCTTAAATGGAAGATTCATTTAACGTTGCAGTTTTTACCAAGAATAGTTCTATGTGATTGTTCTGTAACATGGCAGTAGTTATAGCACTTTGGGGATCCCTATTTTTGCATTTCACCCTGTGTTCTCTGTCATGTCCTGGTCTCCGAGTTACATTAATCACAAGTCCTGTCCTAAATAACAAGTCAGTCAAGCTCAGTTTACAATTTGTTAAGTGAACACATTTGGCGTAACCTCCGGGAATTCGTCCTGACATATAACTTTGATGTAAGGAAAAAAACAAAGCCTTAGACAAGCAGGTACGATATCTTAAAATTATAATTCAACAAAAATGTAAGTTACATTTCACAGCTTTGGCTACTAAATTTTAGCAGTATTTATTTGAAAGGGGTTATCTACTTTGAGAAGAAGAGCCCCCCAAATATAAGGTGATCTCAAAGCATCTTGATGCTGGAATTCCAGCGATCAGGTGCAATTGTTGTGAGAATCTGGCAGCAAGTGATCAATTTTCCTGCAGCACCACCACAGGACAGATGAGGTATTACATAGTGCCAATTAAATCATTAGGTTGCCAGGAAAATTGCAATAACGTTGGCTCCACCAGAATGAGAGACGCTCCTTGTAACTGCTGTCACTTTAACTAAGCAATGTGGCTCCCAAATGGTAAATCCCCCATTTACTCATAACCCCCTCAAATAGATTTTCTTCCTTAAAGGGAATGTATCTCCTTTTTATTTATTTATTAAAACCAGATAGTGAAGCATATGACTTTTTTCTAATCTGTTTTTATTTTCTGATTGTATATTTTTGTATTTTCTGTACTTGATTATGGGGTCGGCCATCTTCCCTGAGCTTCTCCACTGCTCAACATTTAGTGATATGCTTTACAGCATCATTGTGATCACAAGCAGAAATAGACTGGAGCGGACTCATTGAGGTCTATGGGAGAGTATTCTAGGCATGTTCTGTGCAGGGAGGGGGAGGAGATAAGCTGTGACATCATCTATTGTCTTTAGTGATGTAATAGTTACATAGTAGATGAGGTTGGATGAAGACACCAGTCCATCAAGTCCAGCCTATCATCCTACAGTGTTCATCCAGAGGAAGGCAAAAAACCCCATGAGTCTTAGGCCAATGATGATGGCATTAGTGGTGTTATGTACAAAGGTGCTATCTTCTATTGTAATACTGTCTGTCATGTATATGAAGTGACTACTACAAAGAAAACCCTGACAGTATTGGAAAGTGTGGCCATAGTAAAAATTGCAGGATTTAGTATTTTTTTGAAACATAGTGACGTGGAAATTAAAAATAAAGTCATCAAAAATTCTTTAAAAATACGTTTAAAGGCCTATCCTGGATGTCAATGGGAACTGAGCTGTAGTAACAGAGGCTGGACACTACGTGGTGTAGGGGGTTATCTGCTTCTGACAGGGAACAGACGAAGCCCCGGAAAGCGGAACAGTCAACTCCCCACTCATCAGATATTATGGTATATCCTAAGGATAGGTCATAAAAGAAAAAAATATCCTGGACAACCCCTTTAACATAAAAACTTAGTTTAAAAATAGGTCATTTTCTGGTGATACCTTCCCTTTAAAGCGATACATGTTGGATCACAATAATCACACTGTAGAAAAACAAATCCATTGAACATCTAGTCCAGGGTCTTGAGTTGACATGTCGAATAAACTATTAGATGGTAAAGAATAAACAAGAAGCGGCCGAAGGACTTTAGTTGTGTTTTTAGCTTATGGCACAGTCTGGTGCTATAATAGAAACTGTCACTTCAAAGTCTAAAACATACGACTGATGCTTGTCAGAAAAGAAAGAAAAGCTACGAGTTCCAGAACAGACTGGATTTATTCAACATGTAACCGAGTGAAACCAAAAAATGTAAGATAGATAAAGTATTAGCCCCCCCCCCCCCCCCGTTGCTGCTTATTTTTGCAGTGAATGTTTTTCCATCTTTAGAACCAATTAAAAAATTGTATAATATATTACAAATAGAATATGATTTTTTTGGTACTATGTTGTACTACTGGTACGGGCACATCGGCATTGTCCACCTGTTCCATGGAGACCCAGCAAAACGGGTGTCATGACTGTATATAAGGAACCAAGTTCCAAAATCCTTGTCAACAACCAACAGAGATGTTTTTGATGGATCTAATAGCTCTTAAAAACAGATGTACACAATCATTTTTAACGGCCATTTTGTATCCATTTTCCATCTGTTCCTTTATCGTTGAAAATACATTTTATTGGTCTTTCATTTTTGATCCAACCCACTGATCTGTTATTAATGGACTTAACATGGACATCAATCCAATGATCGCTATTGGGTCATTGAAAATGGACAAAGATAGAACATATCAGTTTTTTTGACAGCCAATAAAAATGACATATCATGACATGTGACTAGACATGTTGAAATCAATGGCTTCTCAAAACGGCCATCACAGGGACGTTTTTCACTATTGTGTGAATAAGGCCAAAGAGTTTTTTGGAGATCCTGGAAATTTCATCAAACCCAATTGCTTTACATGATGTCTTGAAAAAACTTGTTCCAATGTCTCAGCCCAGTCTTTGCCCCACGCATGGGTTTAACAGGCAATGACATCATGTCATATGATACTAACAGTAACACCACCACCACAAACAGCAACAGGCCAAACACCCCACCACAACAACGAGCACCCCACCACAAGAAGCACGACAAAGGACCCCGAGCACAACCCCAACACATGAGCAACCCCGAAGAGTCGGCACCCAGGACCACAGGCCAAAGGACGGAAAAGGCGCACGGCCCCGGGGCCCCAGGAGGGTGAGGAACAATTGGGCTTTTAGTTTCCACCGCCCTGGGTCTCAGTTTTGACACTGGGCCTGAGGCCTCAGAGTTATAATAATTTGTTAAAAAAATTATAATAGTTTGTGAAAGTATAATAATAATAATAATAATAATAATAGCAATGTATAATAATAATAATAATAATAATAATAATAATAATTATTATTATTATTATTATTTTATTATAATTATTATTATTATAGTTTAGGGAAAAATAAATAATGATTTGTGGGTGAGGAACTCCAAAAAGAAAATCTGAACCCTGCTCTTTACGATCCGGTTTGCTCATCTCTCTACCTTCACAAACTTAGGCAGGTGATTTTCATATTATGGCCGATCGGTGTGCAGTGCCAGAACGAATCCTCTTAATAAGCTTTAATTTCATGGCATTATGATAGTAATTGGATAATATGAAACCAAATCAAATCATCAGGTTATTAGATTTATGGAAGATACTAAATACTAATTAGCAACAATGAATCATTTGTCATTTATTGCTCATAATAATAACTGATTTTTCATTTACTTGCAATGAACAAGTAACTATCATGCAGAAGTGAATAAGACCCTACAAGACGAATCCCCAGCTCTAAAGCCAAGCGAATGTTTGCCGGCCTTCTTATCTTACGCTATGTGGAATTCAGAAGTGGATGACCTAACTTTCCAATAATCACCAAAGTACAGAAGGCTTGTGAGGAATGATTAGTAATGTGTCCAGCGTGGAGGAGATGCCTGTTTGCAGCCAGCTGTTTGTATAAATTTACAATTAGGAATGACAGGAAGAAATGTACAACATCCGCAAAATACAGCCGAAGCATTCTTCCCGGGCCCTGGTGGGTGATGCGCTTTGACAAGTAGGCCAAGTGATTACATGTGAATTTATCCCATCAGGTTAAATAAATAATGGTCATCCTGTTCTAGACTAGGCTAAAATTCAGAGAATTTTAGTAAATTCAGCTGTAGCTTGGACAGGCGCTGTATTGGACCAACACTTGGACAGGTCCAAAATGCCTTCCAAACCAATAATTGTAACATGTAGGTGTATTTAGAGGGTGAAGCATATTAAACCAGCAACAAACATAGGTAAGGTTCACCTGAATGTAACCCCCTATACTCCCTATGAAAAATTGTGCCTTGTTGAGATATTCATTTATTATACAAATGAGCAATCTCGAGCACTGAGGGCGGCTCTATTGCTCCAAACTTCTCTAATATTCCGGATTGAGTATGAGAACACAGGGCCGGGTGAGATTTCAGCATAGCTTCCTGGTCCTTTCACTCCCAAATATAATGTTATTTTGTGTATACTGTCTGGCCTGTTGTATTAGTTGTTTGGCACCTCCCATGGTAAGAGTGGTCTTAAACACTTCATGTGCATTTATAGTCCTGTACTGTCACATTGAGGCCATGCTCCATTTGTACACTTATAGGGGATAAAGGGGATCTCTTCCCCAAAATGCAAAACAAGACAGAAGAACCTTATACTAAGAGTCCTTTTGTTTCCATGAAGCTTGGAAGAGAAGTATGGCCGACAGGCCGCTTGTGTGCTTGCTTCCACAGTGTCAAGAATTTTCCAAAGGATTCTCCGTCCTTTGTAATGCAAAACTACTGGCTTGTTTTAGTCACACCTCCTGCTAGAGTGTTCCCCCTACTCTCCCTTTAAACATCTTGAAAAGCTGGCAAATGGCTGGTTTCTTCTGTGCCTTAAAAAGAAGGATGCTCAACAGATGGCCGAGGTCGCTGTCTGGTCACCCTTTTTTATGCCTGACTGCCCAAGAAGTTGGAAATCAATAAGCCTGCCTTGATGGCAGGAAGAAACAATTTTCACTTCTGACCCCCTCTGACATTACTTGTATACACGCATACCAATATGATATACTGATGCATAAACACTATATTCACTAATGATATATCCAGGAATAATATAATTCAGTATTGATATATACACAATTGGGCTCCTTTCATCACAATGCTTCATCCTGGTGTCTGAAGAAACCTCAGAGTATAACAGTGATATGTCAGTGACAAGTCCAAAAAGTTTTGGGTTTGAGTCAAGCCTGGAACTTTAGGAAAATTCAGGTTGAATCTGGTTCGCTCATCTTTAGCAGGAGATGACAAAACAGCCAGATAACTCCTGCTATTCCTAACAATAACCAATGAAATTTAGTTTTCCAACCCAATTTAGTTTTTAGCATGTTTACCCAGTTCTAATCGTAACTTCTCCAGACTGATTATTATCAATAAGAAACAATTAGCAGCCGCCGCCAAAAAATAGCCCATTTTATATTAATAAGAGAATATTAATGAAGGTAATGAATCCTGTTTCATTATTCTGGTGGGCACATATGATACAGATTTTTGTGTTATGATGGATGACTTGATTAAACTTTTCAGAGACATAAACTCTTGAGGATAGCACTAATTTTGCATCTTCATTAGTAGATGCATGAAAGATGGCTGAGACCCGATCGCCTGGTAATTCATTCTTTTCCAGCAGAACTTGCAAACCCTATGAAGCAGAGTTGGGAAACGCTAAGTGATTAATAAAAGGCACTTAAGGCAAACTTGCCAGCTTTGATACATCATTTATTAAGCTTTGTACATTTCCTATGTTTCTTCATCCGGCTAATGTAAGAAAAAGTCAAGATGGAAATTACCGAGATGCCACGCATCACAAGTCATTGCTATAGGTAGGTGAAAGAGCAATGGCACTCAGAATTGTATCTACGACTGAAGATTGTTCCGTATTAGTCCTGAACCACATGCACATATCCCAGATGCTTTTTTTTTTAGATGACATACGTATCCATTCATTTCAATGTACTTGTTCAGACATCCGTTTTTTTTCCCCAGACCGTGGATCCCTTAAGAAAACAGTAGGATTTCCTTTTTCACGGATGTGTCACACACCAATGAAAGAATGGACGATAACTTTGTTTCATCCATTCTTCATGTCACAGAGACGCGTAGAGAAGCGTAGGACTGTAAAAAAAAAAAGTTGATCTGTTTTTTTATGGATGTGAAATAGCAGAACCACCCACAAATAAGCAGAGTGGAGTGCTATCCATGGGCATCACACATGAATACGACCATAGGGTCACATAGTGAGCCCACAATACATCCACATTGCAACAGAATAACTTAACTAATAAAATAGCACAGACCCAACTAGGTTTGATCACAGTATGGAAATAGCTCCAGAGTGACTCCATTATCAGGCCCAGTGGACCGTTCTGGCTACCTACATCTGACAATACACTTCATCTGACACCATCCCAGATGTGGCCTACATGAAATTTGTCCATGTCCAACACTCACCAGACACCTCACTATCAGTCTCCAAATCACTATTGGTCTTTAGCAGCAAACTTTGATTCAAGACCTTCAAGGGTTGCCATCACAATAAATCTGACCACCATTAACCCCTCTCAGTCTATCACATGCACACATTATTGATACTCCAGTCCAGCACCTCACTTGGGTTACCCTCAAATGGCATGGCGTCAACCTCCTCCAATATTTCCAACCCTCAGCCCACTCCTACAAGTCCTTAGCTAGTAACAAGATCCTTCTGGGCCTACATAGTAATAGCAAAAAGAACTGTGGATTCAAAATTGTAGAGTTGGGTACAGTTTATCGATGGAGTCGGAATTACATGTTACATTATATGTTGAATTATATTATGTAAATATCGATATTGTATAATTAATGAGCTGCAAAGCTATCAAGGTTGTCAACCTTTATGAAGGAGTCGGAGCAGGAGTCAGAGTTGGAAAAATAGAAGAGTCGGAGTCAGTGGTTGGGCCACTGGCTCCATAGCCCTGACAGCAATATACAAAGTAGTACTGCAGTATACCATGGCCTATCGTAAGCCTACCTATAATCTGAATAACATATATATATAACATATAGCCTTCTTCTTAGAGATGATGTTCACCTAACCCCAGCAAGGGTTTCCCTGGAATATCTCCACCATATTGCAACATTTCCTTGGCCTGACTAGTTTTATCGCCATTTGAGCATTTATGGGAGCAGCCAGGAGGCCAGCATTGGCAACCTCAATGTGTATAAGATCTACAGGCCCAGCTGCAGGATACTATACAGAACCTGTATGCCTCCATGCCCAACCATATCTGATCCAGGGTAGAGGCGCCCATCTAGAGCTTCCTTTCTATTGTACAGTTTCCCCCAATGAACTTATTCCAACAATTTCTTCTTAGTGTTATTTTTTTTCTCAAAGATTATATGTATATACATCATGCAGAGATGAAATGGTATAAATATTATTAAAAAATTCCCAAAAATTCTATTTTATGCCCAATTGGGAAAAAAGTTTAGAAAGTAAATACTACTCGGGTAACATTAGACTAATATAATAACCACTAGATACATATGGAAAGTGTTAAGTCTCTTTCGGTGTATAACAAGAGATAACTCATCAGCCTGTCGGCGGTACATAAGGAGGGTTATATCTTTAGGACCTAGAACTAACCTAAGAATCTCATATAACGTGTTATTAACCCTAACACTCCTAGAGGAGACTGTAGTGAAGTCAAAATAGAAGCGGAGGCCGCTCCAGCCTGACCCCCTCACTGTAATAAATTATCTCTCTCTTTGTGTTCTTTAAAAGTTGCCTTGACTTGTGTCATCGCTGCGCCCATCTGTTTGGAAAATTGAGAGTTTATGAACGAAGGGGCAGTGGAAGGTCATAAACAGTATATATATAATTATATGTATATAATTAGTGACAGTCAATAAATAAGTGCTCCAAAATAGTTTTCCATACTTGGCTGTTCTCACCCCGTGACATTATATACACATTAGCTAAGGCTACAATAATGGAAACTCTATCTGCATTTCAGGAATCCTGGCATAATGCCATAAAAGAATTTTCCCTATTTCTGACGTCCTCTGTTTTTGCATACAGTTCTTACATCATCATTTCATTTATTGAAGATTTTTCTAGTTATTAACAGGGTCTGTCTGAAAGAGTAATTGCCCCCTTATGGAATCAACCATTTACCGAACCTTGCAAAATTTGTGTAACAAATATTCAGAAGGTTCGCCTGCTCAGAATTAATATTGATAAGTCACAAGTCACGCGCTCCCACTAAGCCCCACTCCAGACATACCCACATCTCAGAAAAGTGGCACGTGGGGTACAAATGTGGCAAATGTTACAAAGTTTGGTGTAAAAACACCCGTGTGTCAAAATTTGCAACTTTTATCATGCATTTTATGGAAGAAACTGTGGCCCAGATTTACTAATAATTAGACAATCTTACACTGGGTTCATACTAGCTTTTGGGTTTTCGTTCTTGGAGTCCACTTGGGGACCCAAAAAACGAAACCCAATGCATTTAAAAAGCCGTTACCTACGGAAACCCGTGGACCCCATAGACTATAATGGGGTCCGTCTGAAAAATGTGGAGACAAAAGTCCTGCTTGCAAGACTTTTCTCTCCGCATTTTTCAAGCGGAATGGGAGACGGAATCCCCAAATGGAGACCAAGTGCTAGTATGAACCTAGCCATAGACAGGAAGTCTGAAAATGTATCACAGTGACTGACACTGGATGGCAAATCTGATGTATTTTTACCCTGTCTAAAGGTTATACCACCTTTTAGTTGGTTTATTTTTAGTAGGAATTTTTTAAAAACTACTTTGGAGCATTTATGGCATATGGTGGTGCATTTATGTCACACCCACATGTCTAGCAAGTCCAAAAATTTTAGCCCAAATTAGACTTGCCACATTGTGCCAAAGATGAATTAGAGATGTGCCTTGTTTACACTAGAGTCTAGTCAGAACCACAGGGTTACATCTGGGCCCATGAGTTTCATTGTATTGGTGCCAACCATTTTTTGGTACAAGGTATTCTGTTAGTAAATTATTAAGAAAACCCTTTATGATAACACCAGTTCTAAAAACTTCCCCACTGAACAGCTGTCTCAGCAGACTGTAGCATTCCATATAAAAAATGCAAAAATGTGGGACAAAAATTCAATTGTGGTAAATGAAGCAGAAGCAAAACTGCGGATTCTTCATTGCAAAGAGTCTGACAGATTGGATTTGCTCTAGCAAATCTAAATAAATTAAAGAAGCGTTCTTGAACAATTAGCTGGGAGCACAAAGTTTGCAGATGGTTCATGAGGATCATCCTGGACCAGTATTTTTAATATTCACTTGGGAATGGAAGCAGAACAAGATGTCATGTATATTATGTATGGTCAGACTTGTCCTTCTGTCATTTTCATAGCTCCTAATTAGTAATTTCCTGTTATGTTACTACATTATAGAACTCGACTGATAAAGGTCTAAAATTGACCAATTTACAGAAAGTCCAATTAATCTGGTTACCATCATTTTTATTACCAGTGTTTATACACTTACGCTAGGTTCACACCTGCGTTCGGGTTTCCGTTCGGGAGGTCCGCTTGGGGACCCCCCCAAGCAGAAATCTAATCCGCAAAAAAAAGCGGTTACCCGCGGATTATAGTCTATGGGGGCCAACGGGTTTCCGCTGCATTTTTTAAGTGGGTTCGGGGGCAGAAACCCCGAACGTGTAACAGGCGCAGGTGTGAACCCAGCCTTACATGTCCTTATCTCTAGGCTGGACATGTCCAGATAGGTGTGGAGACAATGTTGTTTCATATTATATATTGTATTAAATTGGTTTAATGAGAAACTTGACTTCTTAACGACCCCTTTAACTACTCACAAAACATGTTGAATGTTTGTAATTGTGTAAATTCCTTAAATTTACCTGAATTGTAACATTTTTTTAAAATCAAAAATACCTACTTTGTTTTAAATCCTGTTAATAATATTGGTTAATGGATGTGCACACGAGATCTCTCCCATGACTGCAATTCCTAAAATCTGTCCAATATTCAGCTCCTAATTAATTTTCTGTTGATGTTGCCCGCTGGTTATTCACTACCAAAGGAATACTGCAAGCATCTGGCTTGGCAGAGGTGTTTAATAAATTCAGCGTGGTTCTAGGGAATAGGTTGAACAAAAAGCTTGTGGACTCTCAAATTTTTTTTTTTTTTAATGAATTTTTCTGCCCTCCATTCCATACTTCTCAGTATAGCGACTCCTATTAAAGGGGGTCTCAGCAGGAAAATCAGTATTAAACTAATGACAGTACCCTGTAGGTTTTTGTTTTACTAAGTTTTTTAGAGCATTTACCCATACACCCCTCCCCTATGGAGAGACTTTGTCTGATCATAGACAGCCCCTTTAAGTGATTGTACAGTATATCCTAATGAGTTACAATCATGGGAATACCCCCTTTAATAATACAGGAAAAAAAGGGAATCTGTATCATAATCTTCTTCTGCATATTGTAATAAAAAAGTAAATCACAATAGTAATAATAAAGAGAACGCAAATAATGTAAATGTCAATAGTTTGTCTTTGGTTCTCTTTGAAATTATTCATTTCATCTGCTGCTAAGCAACAGTCTGAATACGTGGCAATAAGGTGGCAATGTCAGATCAGTCACCTTACTAAGGGTAAAGAAGAGGCAGAAGATGGGTGACACAGGGCACATCTGGATATTGTGAATACCAGAATATGTCATGGACGTCACCGCGGAACAAATTGTTATCTATTCCATGCACTTTGCTACACAGTAAAATATGGCCATCACTGAAACTATTCTTGGCTTTGGCTCAAAAAACAGCAAAATCTGCAACAAAAATAGCTTAAATTGTTGCCAGAGATCTCTCTTTACTGGAATGGAGGGAATTTTAAATTCACTTATATATCCAATTTGATCTCATAGCATTGATCCTCCGATGGGTCACATGATCCTGCTGCTACTGCCTCTTCCTTGCAACTGTGATGTCACATCCATCAGTCACATGCCCTTTCCATGGCACAGCCCCAATGTACATCATGTCATCAGTCACGTGCTGTACTGTACATGGGGCAGACCTAACATCTAGAGCTCCAGCGATGCGAGCAGGTATTTAGGTTACGGATCAATGTAGTGAGTAGGTGAAGAATGGACCAAACTTTTAAACATTTGGACCTCTTTAAATATTTTTGTCTCCAAATATGTTCTCTATGTGTTACAGACCTTTTTGGGTACATTGTTAATATTCTGGCTAAAAGAGGATTGTGGAATGTATAGAAATACAAGCTCACAGTCCTAAGAAGATTATGTAATTTCATTAAGTACCATCAGCCCAAGTCGTTCCTCATCTTTTGTGCTTTTCCCAAGTCTGATGAAATTAATTTATTTTTATGCAGTTGGGATTAGAATGAGTAGGAAAGTTCCCAGAGTATATATGTATAGAATAGATGATAGATAGATAAATAGATAGATAGATAGATATGAGATAGATAGATAGATGATAGATATGAGATAGATAGATAGACAGATAGATATGAGATAGATAGATATGAGATAGATAGATAGATGATAGATAGATAGATGATAGATAGATAGATGATAGATAGTAAGCAGAGTAAGAATGTTTTCAAAAATAAAAGTGTTAATAGTTTCTTTTTGACACTTAAAATGAAGTGAATGAACAAAAAAGAAATGTAAATCCCATCAATATTCGGTGTGACCTTTGCCTTCCATCAGTTCTTCTCGGTATTTGCAGACAGTTTTTGGTCCTTGTTCCCGCCGCCATCTTGGAGGACTAAGCACAGATCTTCTGTGGATGTTGCTTGCTCCAATCCGTCTGTCTCTTCATGTCATCCCAGACAGACTGGATGATGATGAGATCAGGGCTATATCTGTGGGGGCCGGATCATCACTTCCAGGACTCCTCCTCCAAAGGGCAAAGGTCACACCAAATATTGATGCAATTTACATTTCTCTTTTCTTCATTCACTTCATTTTGTTAATTGACAAAAATAAACTATTAACCCTTCTATTCCTGAAAACATTGTTATGTAGCAGCATTTCTCCCTCCCCTGCCTAAAACTTTTGCACATCACTGTGTATGTGTATATATATATTATATATATATATATATATATATATATATACAGTGTATTATACCTTGATGGCAGGCAGCCTGTGACTCATGTTTCAGCAACTTCTCAAGATTCATCATTATAGATATTGATTCAGTTCACAAAAAGGCAACCCACACCTTCGGGATGTCAAAAGAACTTTTTGTGGAGGTGTTTGAAAGTGATAAATTGTTCTCAGAGGTAGAACACGAAAACCAGTTCATAAAGGTTCACAAAGGAGACTCAAATAAAGCTCTGAAACTGTCCATACACTTCAAAGATTGTTGGTCGAAATGGACGATTTCCATCATTTCTGCTGACAACTGGGCATGAAGTTACCGGGAATGATGGTTTGTGATGAACGAAGGTAGACTTTAATCTGCCAATAATAGATCGGTAGATAGATACCTAAATTATCCTAAATGAACAATGACTGGTCACGTTGGCCAATCTTTAAACAATTTGCACAGACTGAGACTAACCTGCCCCCGGAATTGTGCAATTTCCAGTAGTTGTTATTGTTGATGCTGGGATTGTTCATACCACCCATTCCATCATCTATAGGATGGCCGTATCACAGCTGTCCAAAATCTACCATGCGTCTTTATTGTGAGTGGAGAGATTCCTTTCTCTATCATCCTTTCGGACTCTCTCCATATTGCTCCATTTGGTGTTCATCGTAGATCTTGCTTCCCAGCTCTGTGCACTTCACGCGAGTCCATACCGCCACACTTTCCACTCTTCTGACAAGCCGACTCTGTATAGAGCCCCTCACTACACGGTAGGCATATGCCCTTTTTCCATAGTTGAGAAGGGCAACCTTACGGTCCTTACGCCAACGCATTCTCATGTACTACTGGCATCTATCAAGTATGACGACCGCAGCCTTTTTAAACATGATATGGCTATGCATTGCCAATCAATGATTTTAGTCTGTTTTCTTCACAATATGTGGTCATTATTGCACAGGACAATGTAGCATCTGGTTATTCACTGCTTTATGCCCTCTTTTGACTTATCCAAATGGATCCAATCCCCCGATCACCTATTATAAGCATATGAGAGGTAACGGTCTATTAATGTCATATGCCTTCAGCATTTCTGTAGAACATGTGGACAATTAGCGGTAACTCCTCATTAGAACACACACAGCTCCCTCAATGTCAGTATTTCGTATACATTAACATGGCGTACTGATGTATGGATGTTATGGATATTGCCTCAGGTCATAGACATTCTACTGCAGAGGTTATTACCGAGCGTTCTCCACAAGCGGCTTTCTAGGACAAAATTATTCTCCATCAGAGGGAACAGAATCAAATAAGAGGTAGGAAAGAAAAAACAAGCAGAAAATTACCTTTAAATAAATTGGGTATTAAAGGCGGCAGGAGTATATTTTTGGATTCTAGCGATTATGCCCCAACACAAAATTCATAACATCACTCTCCACACATACACACACCATGTGACAGCAGTATAATGATATGGTTCTTTTGTAGCATGGGGGCCTTTGAAAAACAAGCCCAAAAACATGGCACTTTGGGGATTTTTGACACTTGGTGGATGACATTTGATCCAAGTGGTCTGTTCTAGTCTAGTCATAGTCTGTGCTAAGAATTCAGCTCTGCTGTTCTCAACTACAAATATACCTCTGCTGTAAAATACTTCCAAAAACGTATCCCCTTTGGTATTTTTTTCTGCAGGTGTCACCCCATCTAGGTGCCAACTATAAAATATCAATTCAGCTGCATTCAAATGAATTAAAGCAATACCTTATGTAACGAGGACATGGTATGGGGACAGGTCTGCTCTCCGATTAGCCATATTGGCTCAAAAACTGTTGTGTCATATGGCTAATGGGAGCAATTAGACAACAGACCAGAAAAATAGACAAGGTCGATGTATTCTAGAGAGTCACAAACTGAACTTTTGGATCTGTTGCCGGTCTGTCCGCATTTGCTGGATGATATTTGATCCAGGTGGTCTATGCTGGGTACATAATGAAGAGGCTGTAGCACTCTCCCAAACTCTGCAGCTCTTCAAACAGATGATCTGCCTGGGGCCTGGGTGTCAGACCCTTGTCGATCTGTCATTGATGACCTATTCTAAGGAAAGGTCATGAATTATGTAGCCTGGAAAATCCCTTTAAAAACATCTCTTATGCATTGCTTCTGGGTTGATGAAGGTTGATGGAAACTGGGTGATGAAGCCCCAAGGTGGTGGAGGTCCCTGGGCAATTGTCCTTTTTGCCCTCCCCATCAAGTGACCCTGTAATAGACCTAGGTGTTTGGAAAGAATGCAGTATCTTGTGTTCAGAGAAATGATGAAAGGTATAATAGCGTCCATCGCTACTGTTTCATTTAACATCTTTTCTCTCTAAGACTATTTTAGCTGCAGGGAATTTGGGACATTTTCTCGATAGAGAAATATTGTATTTTGTCTCAGGTAGGCTTTGAAAAGATCTCAGTTAACGCTAACCTTAAATGTTCCATTATAAAAGATTTCTTCTACAATATGGCAAGTTTTCAGCAGAATGAGCTATGTGGTTTCCTCACTTCTCAACACATTGTGCACAGATTGTGAGAGACATGTCATCTATCTACAGAAAGGCTGGAACACACTTTTATTCCTGTGATCACAGAATATTTCATAAATGTGACCTATCTGTATAATAACTGAACAATTTATCACCGCAAAGCACATTCATGAAAAGATTCCGGGGACGTTTTTATGACATATGATGGTTCAAGAAATGTTTTCCTTTGTGTGGTTTTAGCATTCAGTACAGAAGTTCAAAGGTAGGTGGATTCATATGGAGACACAAATAGATGGCTAAATATAAGATTGATAGATAGGAGATTGATGTGTGGGAATAATAGATTATCTCTGTACTGTGACATCACTGTGTGTATTATTCCTGTACTGTGACATCACTGTGTGTATTATCCCTGTACTGTGACATCACTGTGTGTATTATCTCTGTACTGTGACATCACTGTGTGTATTATCCCTGTACTGTGACATCACTGTGTATATTATCCATGTACTGAGACATCGCGCTGTGTATTATCCATGTACTGTGACATCACTGTGTGTATTATTCCTGTACTGTGACATCACTGTGTGTATTATCCATGTACTGTGACATCACTGTGTGTATTATCCCTGTACTGTGACATCACTGTGTGTATTATCTCTGTACTGTGACATCACTGTGTGTATTATCTCTGTACTGTGACATCACTGTGTGTATTATCCCTGTACTGTGACATCACTGTGTGTATTATCCATGTACTGTGACATCACTGTGTGTATTATCTCTGTACTGTGACATCACTGTGTGTATTATCCTGTACTGTGACATCACTGTGTGTATTATATATGTACTGTGACATCACTGTGTGTATTATCCGTGTACTGTGACATCACTGTGAGTATTATTCCTGTACTGTGACATCACTGTGTGTATTAGCTCTGTACTGTGACATCACTGTGTGTATTATCTCTGTACTGTGACATCACTGTGTGTATCATCCCTGTACTGTGACATCACTGTGTGTATTATCTCTGTACTGTAACATCACTGTGTGTATTATCCCTGTACTGTGACATCACTGTGTGTATTATCCTTGTACTGTGACATCACTGTGTGTATTATCTTTGTACTGTGACATCACTGTGTGTATTATCTTTGTACTGTGACATCACTATTTGTATTATCCCTGTACTGTGACATCATTGTGTGTATTATCCTGTACTGTGACATCACTTTGTGCATCATCTCTTCTTCATAAGCAAATACAATTCTGTATTTACTGTCAGGGTGCTGTGACATCACATCAGTTTCTCTCTACTGTGATGTCATTGTGCACACAGTATTCTTGCAGTCGAACACAAAACATTTGGAAGATTTGGGATAAATCTGGTTCGGTCATCTCTAATCACTATGTTTATTATCATTGCCCATATTATTTCCATACTGTGACTACAGAATAACTCAAGCAAGAATAATTCTCTCTAATATTCAGCACCTTTCAAGAGATTCTTCAGGACATAATGTACCACAAGCTTCTTTAAAGAGTAACATACAATAGAGACCTAATTAGACATGGATTCCTTTGGAGGATCTTCTACAAAGTAACATCAAGTCTGAACATTCTGCAAAAAGATTATTCCATCCTTATAATGACAATTTTTTTTTTATATATATATATATATATTTTGTTCAGAACATGTGTCTTCTTCTGAAGTGTCTCTCTGTGAAGAAATCT
This sequence comes from Leptodactylus fallax, assembly GCA_947044405.1. Classification (NCBI taxonomy): domain Eukaryota; kingdom Metazoa; phylum Chordata; class Amphibia; order Anura; family Leptodactylidae; genus Leptodactylus; species Leptodactylus fallax. The sequence continues at coordinate 3,364,681 of CAMRHE010000204.1, forward strand.
TTGAAACCATTTACAGGGTATTTCACCAAAATTCTCAAACTACTTTCTTGCCTTTTGCCTTTTTCTTTCTTTAATGGATTTTAATCAGCAAACAATTGTAACTCCATTCAATGCCAACGCAAAGATTCATGTCCCTGCTCGGAAACGCTCAAATTAAATTGGTGCAGCTTTTGTTCAAGTTATTATGTAGCTTTTTGTAGACAATCTCAAAATTATATCTCCCACCCAGGCATTCTGCCAAGAATAGAGTAGAATCGGCCCCAATTATCCCCACTTCCATAGAGCCGTGAGAGATATTTGTGTATCCTTTCGAGCTGCTGTGCTTGTATGTCTACATTGGTTTGATATCAAGGGCGATAAGATCTCAGTCTCAGTTTTAATTCCAGATAAAGTAAATCTAATTAAACTCTCCAATATGTTCCCTGTTCATGACTTTATAGGACTCAACCAAGAGTCTTACCAGGAGTAAAACATGGACACTTGCACTTCTATTGGTCAGTTAGGCTAGATATGGTGTATACTGTATAGTGTTGGCAGCTATTCAACAACAAATACGGGACAGATTTTCATAAATACAAAAAGAGCATGCTTTAAGGGTAACATGGCTTACAAAATTGTTTGCCAAGATGTTTACTAATTCCGTTGAACCAGTGCCAACTTTCTGTAGTTCTATCACAGGTCTTCTATTCCCAGGCGCAGGAAGAGGTCCATAGGAAAAGACCCTCATGCCACTGTTCTTGTAAGATGTTGTAACTGATTACAGCGGCATATAGATGTGTCTGTCCTTTACTCTTGGTGTCTTTCATTTCTCTTGGCTTAATATATCTTCAGATGTATTCCACAAGATGACCAGACTTTCAAAACAACATTATCGAATCTAATAGTGAAGTGAACCACATACTGTAAATGACTTTGTTGTCATGTTGCATTAGTGTACTGAATTTTTGTTTATTAAAAATTGGAGTCCTTAACCAAATTCATGTAAAAATAAGGATAAATACACCACTCTTTGTCTCCCAGATTCAGTACTGTGCAAAAAATTTTAGGCAGACATGGGGAAAAAGTAAGAATGCTTTCAAAAATACAAGTGTTAATAGATTATTTTTGTCAATTAAATGAATGAAGAAGTGAATAAAGAAAAGAGAAATTCTAAATTCCATTAATATTTGGTGTGACCTTGGCTTTTGCCTTCCATCAGTTCTTCTCGGTACAGTTTTTGGCAGAACTGGGCAGGGAGGTTGTTCCCGCTGCCATCTTGGAGAACTAAGCCCAGATCTTCTGTGGATGTTGCTTGTTCCAGTCCTTCTGTCTCTTCCTGTCATCCCAGACAGACTGGATGATGTTGAGATCAGGGCTTTATCTGTGGGGGCCGGATCATCACTTCCAGTACTCCTCCTCCAAAGGGCAAAGGTCACACCAAATATTGATAGGATATTGACTTTTTCAGCCAGCGATTTAGTTAAAATAACAGACACCTGACGAGCCCCATTATAGTGAAAGGGGTCCCTCAGGATCTGTTTGGGTCCCTCATTATTTCCGTCATCACACAGACAACTTTTCTGTTCTTTTGGTCCTCCGATGGACCAGAAGAACGGACTTCTTGGAGCAAATATGAAGCTAGGGTAATTTTATTTTTTTAAAGCATTCTTACTTTGCAACATTTTTTCTACACCTGGCTAAAACTTTTTCACAGTAGTGTATGTCTAAAGCCTTGTTCTCAGACATGGCGTCGGCTTTACTGTATATGATGAGCATTAGTTGTGGTTGCTTCTTGCACACATTGTTGCCTTCTCTGTTGTCTGTCTTTATCTGTAGCTCCTTTTAAAGTAAATTATATTATTAATATAATTTATAGTATAAAAATAAATAATAAAGTAAAATAATAAATTTTGTAAAATTATGTCTCTTAGGGCCGGTTCACATCTGGTTTCTGCTCAGTTTCCGCACAAAGCAGGCGTGCGGAAACCAAGTGGAAACCAGACAGACTCCATTATAGTCTATACATTACACATTATAGTCTATGGGGTCCGTGTGGTTTCCCAGGTAAACTGCTTTTTATGCGTATAGGTTTCCGTTCATGGGGGTCCCCAAGCGGACTCCCTGAATGGAAACTCCAACGCAGATGTGAACCGTCCCTTACTGTCTCAGAGACCAAGGCGCGTCATCACTTAAAAACCTAACTGTAATGGTTACAAACAATAATTCCAATAGGTGAATGGGAGTGGACACAATGCAGAGACTCCACCCATGAGGAACATGGATCCCATTGGTATGCTCAATAAAAACAATACATAAAGTGATTTCTAGGCTAATTGTGCATTAAATACTTTCAACAATCAGACACAATTGGTTTACTTGATTTTTGAGTAACAGTGTATATTTTCCATAAAATCAATGCACAGCACATAACGGCTCCGTCCTGCAAGGTGAACATTTTAAAACTGAACTGACCCCCTTCCATTGCTTTGAGACCTCTCGATTTTGCAGCCGGATTCTGAGCATACAAATGCACAGCATAAGATAGAGGAGCTGTTTGCTATGATCTTGCAGAAGCTGCCAAATTAATAGCAAGGCAGATGCTGTACTGGCCTTCAGTATGATTGCTAATTTAGTTTTTGTCTCTTGATGATAGAAACATCTACAGCTAGAAAATTGAAATCACTTATCCCTATCTAGTTTCCAAAATAATAGTTTCAGTGTAGCACGTCCAACAATTGTGAGCAGAGATAAAGGGGGCTTAGCTTAATTGCTATTTGGCGATTGAACAGTAAGATTGGCCAATGTTCTCCCAAGAGAGTGGAAGGGCTTGAGGTGCACTTGTTATATTGCGCGAAGCTCCATATCTATGAATGAAGTCCAGGCTCTCATTGCAGAATTTTTTAATTTTTAATATTTAAAGAGGAGGTATCCCTTAAAGGGGTATTCTTACTATATCGAAGAATGTTATGATAGGAAATGCCATATCATTCTTAAAGGGGTTTTACGGCCCCAACTCGAATTTTCATACTGATGGCCTATCCACAGGATAGGTTATCATAGGGTTGGCGATTATGATGCGATTAATCAGGCATTTTACCTAAATTAGGATTAATGGAGATTATTTAGGTCACGCCCCTTTGAAACCACATCCCTTTTACAGTAGGAGATATGTCTGGCGAGGTTCTCCCCGCATTTTTATTTGGACTGAACACAGTTGAACCAGAACTGCTTTTATTATACTGTGGGGTCTCTTTAGAGAGTATAATACTCACCTCTCCTGGGCTCCGGCGAGGCTCCCTACTGTCTTCGGCTCTTCTGACTGATGTCAGGGATCACTGAGGCCTGTAATTGGGCCTCAGCTGTCACATGGGTCACGTAGCATCATGATGCTTTGCGTCTATGCATCACAATGCCATGTGACCCCCTGAGACCCAATCATAGGCCTCAGCAATCTCTGACATCAGTCAGAATCGCCGAATAGAATCGAGTCACACCAGAACTCATAAGAGGCGAGTAAGACTGTTTTTTTGTGTTTGATCCCGTCCTCTGGGCCTCCGATCATTACACTCTGGGGTCTGAAGAGACCCCACAGTATAATAGTAGCAGTTCCGATTTGGCCGTGTTCGTTCCAAACGAAGCTGCAGGTGGAACCTCACAAATATTGTAATAACCGAACCCAAATAACCAATGTGAACTAGGTCATATGTATGTGATTTGTGGGGTCCGAAACCTGTACCCTGCACAGATCAGCTGTTGCAGCAGCCTCCAAATGCCAGAAGTTGCTAGTGGACGAGGAATGAGTGTAGCAGCACTCCTATTGAAGTAATAGGAATGGCGCTGCATAATGATTGCATAAATAGTCATCCAGTTGTACACCAAGACTTTATCCTTAAGTGTTGGGGAAAGATAGGAGTCTCCTTACAGATGTGTCCATCATTATCTTCCCCTTGGCGTGACATATCCCCAGATGAGTGAGCCAAGATGACCAGTTTTGAAAAAAAAAAACATAATTTTGCAATACCAGAATTGATGTGTAGCTGAACACTTTGTACAGTGTTTGATGTACACCTGTATATATGCGGGCAAAGGATGTGATGTATACAGTGATATAGGTACAGGAGTGTCCACGCTTACCTTTGCACAAATTTAGTTACTGATATCAATTCCTTACAATATGAATTTATTACATTACCACAACATGCTACAAAAACCTTCGACAAGGTGCAATTCCTATCATGACCACTGGGTGGCCACATAGAGACACATACCACATAAACAACTACTGACAGAGTATCAGGAATTCATGTTTTATTTTTCAATGTTGGTGACCTTGCGCTACTTATCTCAGGATGTGTCATGTCAAGAGGAAAGGTAAGGAAGGACAATTCTAAAGCACATGCACTGTGCTTTAGAATAGAGTTGAGTATTGTAAATGTTACATGGATGTGGGGCTGTTGTGCATTTTTCACTGTGGGCAAAGGGCTTGAATGTATGCTTCCAGATATATTTACTGTTACCAGAACCCAGCCCAGCAGATAGATAGGTTAGGGTCACCAGAACCAGCATATTACCCCAGCCCTGCAGATAGATAGGTTAGTGTCACCAGAACCAGCATATCACCCCAGTCCTGCAGATAAATAGGTTAGTGTCACCAGAACCAGCATATCACCCCAGCCCTGCAGATAGATAGGTTAGTGTCACCAGAACCAGCATATCACCCCAGCCCTGCAGATAGATAGGTTAGTGTCACCAGAACCAGCATATCACCCCAGCCCTGCAGATAGATAGGTTAGTGTCACCAGAACCAGCATATCACCCCGGCCCTGCAGATAGATAGGTTAGTGTCACCAGAACCAGCATATCACCCCAGCCCTGCAGATAGATAGGTTAGTGTCACCAGAACCAGCATATCACCCCAGCCCTGCAGATAGATAGGTTAGTGTCACCAGAACCAGCATATCACCCCAGCCCTGCAGATAAATAGTTAGTGTCACCAGATCCAGCATATCACCCTAGCCCTGCAGATAGATAGTTAATGTCACCAGAACCAGCATATCACCCTAGCCCTGCAGATAGATAGGTTAGTGTCACCAGAACCAGCATATCACCCCAGCCCTGCAGATAGATAGGTTAGTGTCACCAGAACCAGCATATCACCCCAGCCCTGCAGATAGATAGGTTAGTGTCACCAGAACCAGCATATCACCCCAGCCCTGCAGATAGATAGGTTAGTGTCACCAGAACCAGCATATCACCCCAGCCCTGCAGATAGATAGTTAGTGTCACCAGATACAGCATATCACCCTAGCCCTGCAGATAGATAGTTAATGTCACCAGAACCAGCATATCACCCTAGCCCTGCAGATAGATAGGTTAGTGTCACTAGAACCAGCATATCACACCAGCCCTGCAGATAGATAGGTTAGTGTCACCAGAACCAGCATATCACCTCATCCCTGCAGATAGATAGGTTAGTGTCACCAGAACCAGCATATCACCCCAGCCCTGCAGATAGATAGGTTAGTGTCAACAGAACCAGCATATCACCCCAGCCCTGCAGATAGATAGGTTAGTGTCACCAGAACCAGCATATCATCCCAGCCCTGCAGATAGATAGGTTAGTGTCACCAGATCCAGCATATCACCCTAGCCCTGCAGATAGATAGTTAATGTCACCAGAACCAGCATATCACCCTAGCCCTGCAGATAGATAGGTTAGTGTCACTAGAACCAGCATATCACCCCAGCCCTGCAGATAGATAGGTTAGTGTCACCAGAACCAGCATATCACCCCAGCCCTGCAGATAGATAGGTTAGTGTCACCAGAACCAGCATATCGCCCCAGCCCTGCAGATAGATAGGTTAGTGTCACCAGAACCAGCATATCACCCCAGCCCTGCAGATAGATAGGTTAGTGTCATCAGAACCAGCATATCATCCCAGCCCTGCAGATAGATAGGTTAGTGTCACCAGAACCAGCATATCACCCCAGCCCTGCAGATAGATAGGTTAGTGTCACCAGAACCAGCATATCACCCCAGCCCTGCAGATAGATAGGTTAGTGTCACCAGACCCCAGCATATCACTCCAACCCTGCAGATAGATAGGTTAGTGTCACCAGATCCAGCATATCACCCCAGCCCTGCAGATAGATAGGTTAGTGTCACCAGAACCAGCATATCACCCCAGCCCTGCAGATAGATAGGTTAGTGTCACCAGAACCAGCATATCACCCCAGCCCTGCAGATAGATAGGTTAGTGTCACCAGAACCAGCATATCACCCCAGCCCTGCAGATAGATAGGTTAGTGTCACCAGAACCAGCATATCACCCCAGCTCTGCAGATAGATAGGTTAGTGTCACCAGACCCAGCATATCACCCCAGCCCTGCAGATAGATAGGTTATTGTCACCAGAACCAGCATATCACCCCATCCCTGCAGATAGATAGGTTAGTGTCACCAGAACCAGCATATCACCCCAGCCCTGCAGATAGATAGGTTAGTGTCACCAGAACCAGAATATCACCCCATCCCTGCAGATAGATAGGTTAGTGTCACCAGAACCAGCATATCACCCTAGCCCTGCAGATAGATAGGTTAGTGTCACTAGAACCAGCATATCACACCAGCCCTGCAGATAGATAGGTTAGTGTCACCAGAACCAGCATATCACCTCATCCCTGCAGATAGATAGGTTAGTGTCACCAGAACCAGCATATCACCCCAGCCCTGCAGATAGATAGGTTAGTGTCACCAGAACCAGCATATCACCCCAGCCCTGCAGATAGATAGGTTAGTGTCACCAGAACCAGCATATCATCCCAGCCCTGCAGATAGATAGGTTAGTGTCACCAGATCCAGCATATCACCCTAGCCCTGCAGATAGATAGTTAATGTCACCAGAACCAGCATATCACCCTAGCCCTGCAGATAGATAGGTTAGTGTCACTAGAACCAGCATATCACCCCAGCCCTGCAGATAGATAGGTTAGTGTCACCAGAACCAGCATATCACCCCAGCCCTGCAGATAGATAGGTTAGTGTCACCAGAACCAGCATATCGCCCCAGCCCTGCAGATAGATAGGTTAGTGTCACCAGAACCAGCATATCACCCCAGCCCTGCAGATAGATAGGTTAGTGTCATCAGAACCAGCATATCATCCCAGCCCTGCAGATAGATAGGTTAGTGTCACCAGAACCAGCATATCACCCCAGCCCTGCAGATAGATAGGTTAGTGTCACCAGAACCAGCATATCACCCCAGCCCTGCAGATAGATAGGTTAGTGTCACCAGACCCCAGCATATCACTCCAACCCTGCAGATAGATAGGTTAGTGTCACCAGATCCAGCATATCACCCCAGCCCTGCAGATAGATAGGTTAGTGTCACCAGAACCAGCATATCACCCCAGCCCTGCAGATAGATAGGTTAGTGTCACCAGAACCAGCATATCACCCCAGCCCTGCAGATAGATAGGTTAGTGTCACCAGAACCAGCATATCACCCCAGCCCTGCAGATAGATAGGTTAGTGTCACCAGAACCAGCATATCACCCCAGCTCTGCAGATAGATAGGTTAGTGTCACCAGACCCAGCATATCACCCCAGCCCTGCAGATAGATAGGTTATTGTCACCAGAACCAGCATATCACCCCATCCCTGCAGATAGATAGGTTAGTGTCACCAGAACCAGCATATCACCCCAGCCCTGCAGATAGATAGGTTAGTGTCACCAGAACCAGAATATCACCCCAGCCCTGCAGATAGATAGGTTAGTGTCACCAGACCCAGCATATCACCCCAGCCCTGCAGATAGATAGGTTAGTGTCACCAGAACCAGCATATCACCCCAGCCCTGCAGATAGATAGGTTACTGTCACCAGACCCCAGCATATCACTCCAACCCTGCAGATAGGTTAGGGTCACCAGAGCCCAGTCCTGCATGTAGATAGGTTAGGATCACCTGAGTCATACATTGTTTTGTCAGTGTTGTCACTTATATCTTGGGAGTAATGGCAACAATCTTGTTCCCCCAAAGAGCTCATTTGCATATTGACAAAGACAACGATATCTCAGCAATGGAGGCAGCGACTCACAAGGGGAAAACACAGTCTGATTCAGATGACCCTAACCTATCTATAGGATTATCTTGGGACCTGGTGACAGACTCCCTTTAATATGATTGGTACTTATAGTCAAAGGTAATTTTAAAAGAAAACTATAAATTTGACCAGAATCCTACATTCCGCCCGCTACACTGAACTGTCAGAAATGGATGACAGTCTAAATGAAGAAATCCATAATATTGATGAAACTCTCCCCAGGTAATGAGTTTCTCATTTCCACAATTATCTTTGCAATCCTCAGGTAGACGACAGATGATTCATAGAACCCGCCCTATTAATCACCGCCATATACACGTCAGTTACACGTCTCATCAATATTCATCTTACCGTTTGATCAAAGCGACGTCTCCATGTGTGGGGTGACATGCGTCCCAGCCATCTGTCTCTATTACAAACTTCCTTCAGATTCTTCGAGTGCTGGAGAAGGAGCTGTGATTATACTATGTAGCAGATTTCACGTTCTTCAGGATGGTGGATGGTGAGGTCATATGGCGTGGGCCGACATCCCAAAGGCAAGGCAGTCATTTGGCACGTTTTTTGATTAAAAAAAAAGGGAAAACCGATTCACGTTTTATCGTTTTGTGGCAATGTTTGAAGACAGAATTTAATATTAGAGAAGTGGAGCCCGTGTACGACAGGGTTGGGGCTGAGCGTGTACCTGCTTTATGACACTCTGCTGTATTACGGAAATCTATATCTGAGTCATAGCAGGCGCAGCTTACTTTAATGACTTTTAATATGAATAATTCCCTACTGAATAACTACAGTGGCAAAGTCTGGTTTCGCATGAGATTTTCTGGAATTTTCAGTTGTTTAATGTACAGTGTTGTGCAAAAGTTTTAGGCATGAAAATACTGCAAAGTAAGAACACATTCAGAAAGAGAAGGGTTAATAGTTTATCTTTGTCAATTAACAAAATGAAGTGAATGAAGAAAAGAGAAATCAATATTCGTTGTGACCTTTGCCCTTTGCCTTCCATCAGTTCTTCTCGGTACTTGCAGACAGTTTTTGGCAGAACTGGGCAGGGAGGTTGTTCCCGCCGCCATCTTGGAGAACTAAGCACAGATCTTCTGTGGATGTTGCTTGCTCCAATCCGTCTGTCTCTTCATGACATCCAAGGCAGACTGGATGATGATGAGATCAGGGCTATATCTGTGGGGGCCGGATCATCACTTCCTGGACTCCTCCTCCAAAGAGTGTATTTTTCTGCACCTTCTCTTGGCCCATCATTATTATATTCTGGGTCTGTATAGAGTACAATAGTATAATAATAGTAATTCTGTTTTGGACCGTAAAAACAAAACTTGCGAGTGAACCTCGCGAATGTTTGCAAGTCTTGCAAGGATCGCCCATCACTATTAGTCATCTTAAAATGCTGATAATTTATGTGTTGCAACTACTGAATATTTGACTCAATGTGGGAAGGGCAAAGGCCAATAATCCTGGAGTGTCATATCCTCTACTGTATACATTGTATATAACCGTGGATGTGACCATACTGTATACATTGTATATAACCATGGATGTGACCATACTGTATACACTGTATATAACCATGGATGTGACCATACTGTATACACTGTATATAACCATGGATGTGACCATACTATATACACTGTATATAACCATGAATGTGACCATACTGTATACACTGTATATAACCATGGATGTGACCATACTGTGTACACTATATAACCGTGGATGTGACCATACTGTATACACTGTATATAACCATGGATGTGACCATACTGTGTACACTGTATATAACCATGGATGTGACCATACTGTATACACTGTATATAACCATGGATGTGACCATACTGTATACACTGTATATAACCATGGATGTGACCGTACTGTATACACTGTATATAACCATGGATGTGACCATACTGTATACACTGTATATAACCATGAATGTGACCATACTGTATACACTGTATATAACCATGGATGTGACCATACTGTGTACACTATATAACCGTGGATGTGACCATACTGTATACACTGTATATAACCATGGATGTGACCATACTGTGTACACTGTATATAACCATGGATGTGACCATACTGTATACACTGTATATAACCATGGATGTGACCATTCTGTATACACTGTATATAACCATGGATGTGACCATTCTGTATACACTGTATATAACCATGGATGTGACCATTCTGTATACACTGTATATAACCATGGATGTGACCATACTGTATACACTGTATATAACCATGGATGAGACCATACTATATACACTGTATATAACCATGGATGTGACCATACTGTATACACTGTATATAACCGTGGATGTGACCATACTGTGTACACTATATAACCATGGATGTGACCATACTGTGTACACTGTATATAACCATGGATGAGACCATACTGTATACACTGTATATAACCATGGATGTGACCATACTGTGTACACTGTATATAACCATGGATGTGACCATACTGTGTACACTGTATATAACCATGGATGTGACCATACTGTATACACTGTATATAACCATGGATGTGACCATACTGTATACACTGTATATAACCATGGATGTGACCATACTGTATACACTGTATATAACCATGGATGAGACCATTCTGTATACACTGTATATAACCATGGATGAGACCATACTGTATACACTGTATATAACCATGGATGTGACCATACTGTATACACTGTATATAACCATGGATGAGACCATACTGTATACACTGTATATAACCATGGATGTGACCATACTGTGTACACTGTATATAACCATGGATGTGACCATACTGTGTACACTATATAACCGTGGATGTGACCATACTGTATACACTGTATATAACCATGGATGTGACCATACTGTATACACTGTATATAACCATGGATGTGACCATACTGTATACACTGTATATAACCATGGATGTGACCATACTGTATACACTGTATATAACCATGGATGTGACCATACTGTATACACTGTATATAACCATGGATGTGACCATACTGTATACACTGTATATAACCATGGATGTGACCATACTGTATACACTGTATATAACCATGGATGTGACCATACTGTATACACTGTATATAACCATGGATGTGACCATACTGTATACACTGTATATAACCATGGATGAGACCATTCTGTATACACTGTATATAACCGTGGATGTGACCATACTGTATACACTGTATATAACCATGGATGTGACCATACTGTATACACTGTATATAACCATGGATGTGACCATACTGTATACACTGTATATAACCATGGATGTGACCATACTGTGTACACTGTATATAACCATGGATGTGACCATACTGTATACACTGTATATAACCGTGGATGTGACCATACTGTATACACTGTATATAACCATGGATGAGACCATACTGTATACATTGTATATAACCATGGATGTGACCATACTGTATACACTGTATATAACCATGGATGTGACCATACTGTATACACTGTATATAACCATGGATGTGACCATACTGTGTACACTGTATATAACCATGGATGTGACCATACTGTATACACTGTATATAACCGTGGATGTGACCATACTGTATACACTGTATATAACCATGGATGAGACCATACTGTATACACTGTATATAACCATGGATGTGACCATACTGTATACACTGTATATAACCATGGATGTGACCATACTGTATACATTGTATATAACCATGGATGTGACCATTCTGTATACACTGTATATAACCATGGATGTGACCATACTGTATACACTGTATATAACCATGGATGTGACCATACTGTATACACTGTATATAACCATGGATGTGACCATACTGTATACACTGTATATAACCATGGATGTGACCATACTGTGTACACTGTATATAACCATGGATGAGACCATACTGTATACACTGTATATAACCATGGATGTGACCATACTGTGTACACTGTATATAACCATGGATGTGACCATACTGTATACACTGTATATAACCATGGATGAGACCATACTGTATACACTGTATATAACCATGGATGAGACCATTCTGTATACACTGTATATAACCATGGATGTGACCATACTGTATACACTGTATATAACCATGGATGAGACCATTCTGTATACACTGTATATAACCATGGATGTGACCATACTGTATACACTGTATATAACCATGGATGAGACCATACTGTATACACTGTATATAACCATGGATGTGACCATACTGTATACACTGTATATAACCATGGATGAGACCATACTGTATACACTGTATATAACCATGGATGTGACCATACTGTGTACACTGTATATAACCATGAATGTGACCATACTGTGTACACTGTATATAACCATGGATGTGATCATACTGTGTACACTATATAACCGTGGATGTGACCATACTGTATACACTGTATATAACCATGGATGTGACCATACTGTGTACACTGTATATAACCATGGATGTGATCATACTGTGTACACTATATAACCGTGGATGTGACCATACTGTATACACTGTATATAACCATGGATGTGACCATACTGTGTACACTGTATATAACCATGGATGTGACCATACTGTGTACACTGTATATAACCATGAATGTGACCATACTGTGTACACTGTATATAACCATGGATGTGACCATACTGTATACACTGTATATAACCGTGGATGTGACCATACTGTATACACTGTATATAACCTGGGCCATACGTTACACTGTATATAACCATGGATGTAACCATACTGTATACACTGTATATAACCATGGATGTGACCATACTGTATACACTGTATATAACCGTGGATGTGACCATACTGTATACACTGTATATAACCATGGATGTGACCATACTGTATACACTGTATATAACCATGGATGAGACCATACTGTATACACTGTATATAACCATGGATGTGACCGTACTGTATACACTGTATATAACCATGGATGTGACCGTACTGTATACACTGTATATAACCATGGATGTGACCTTACTGTATACACTGTATATAACCATGGATGAGACCATACTGTATACACTGTATATAACCATGGATGTGACCATGCTGTGTACACTGTATATAACCATGGATGAGACCATACTGTATACACTGTATATAACCATGGATGTGACCATACTGTAAACATTGTATATAACCGTGGATGTGACCATACTGTATACATTGTATATAACCATGGAAGTGACCATACTGTATACACTGTATATAACCATGGATGTGACCATACTGTATACACTGTATATAACCATGGATGAGACCATACTGTATACACTGTATATAACCATGGATGTGACCGTACTGTATACACTGTATATAACCATGGATGTGACCATACTGTATACACTGTATATAACCATGGATGAGACCATACTGTATACACTGTATATAACCATGGATGTGACCATACTGTATACACTGTATATAACCATGGATGAGACCATACTGTATACACTGTATATAACCATGGATGTGACCATACTGTATACACTGTATATAACCATGGATGTGACCATACTGTATACACTGTATATAACCATGGATGTGACCATACTGTATACACTGTATATAACCATGGATGATGACCATACTGTATACACTGTATATAACCATGGATGTGACCGATACTGTATACACTGTATATAACCATGGATGTGACCTTACTGTATACACTGTATATAACCATGGATGAGACCATACTGTATACACTGTATATAACCATGGATGTGACCATACTGTGTACACTGTATATAACCATGGATGAGACCATACTGTATACACTGTATATAACCATGGATGTGACCATACTGTAAACATTGTATATAACCGTGGATGTGACCATACTGTATACATTGTATATAACCATGGAAGTGACCATACTGTATACACTGTATATAACCATGGATGTGACCATACTGTATACACTGTATATAACCATGGATGTGACCATACTGTATACACTGTATATAACCATGGATGAGACCATACTGTATACACTGTATATAACCATGGATGTGACCGTACTGTATACACTGTATATAACCATGGATGTACATACTGTATACACTGTATATAACCTGTGGACCATACTGTATACACTGTATATAACCATGGATGAGACCATACTGTATACACTGTATATAACCATGGATGTGACCATACTGTGTACACTGTATATAACCATGGATGAGACCATACTGTATACACTGTATATAACCATGGATGTGACCATACTGTATACACTGTATATAACCATGGATGTGACCATACTGTATACACTGTATATAACCATGGATGAGACCATACTGTATACATTGTATATAACCATGATGGATGTGACCATACTGTATACATTGTATATAACCATGGATGTGACCATACTGTATACACTGTATATAACCATGGATGTGACCATACTGTATACACTGTATATAACCATGGATGTGACCATACTGTATACATTGTATATAACCATGGATGTGACCATACTGTATACATTGTATATAACCATGGATGAGACCATACTGTATACACTGTATATAACCATGGATGTGACCATACTGTATACACTGTATATAACCATGGATGTGAGCATACTGTATACACTGTATATAACCATGGATGTGACCATACTGTGTACACTGTATATAACCATGGATGAGACCATTCTGTATACACTGTATATAACCATGGATGTGACCATACTGTATACACTGTATATAACCATGGATGTGACCATACTGTATACACTGTATATAACCATGGATGTGACCATACTGTATACACTGTATATAACCATGGATGTGACCATACTGTATACACTGTATATAACCATGGATGTGACCATACTGTATACACTGTATATAACCATGGATGTGACCATACTGTATACACTGTATATAACCATGGATGTGACCATACTGTATAAACTGTATATAACCATGGATGTGACCATACTGTATACACTGTATATAACCATGGATGTGACCATACTGTATACACTGTATATAACCATGGATGTGACCATACTGTATACACTGTATATAACCATGGATGTGACCATACTGTATACACTGTATATAACCATGGATGAGACCATTCTGTATACACTGTATATAACCATGGATGTGACCATACTGTGTACACTGTATATAACCATGGATGTGACCATACTGTATACACTGTATATAACCATGGATGTGACCATACTGTATACATTGTATATAACCATGGATGAGACCATACTGTATACACTGTATATAACCATGGATGTGACCATACTGTATACACTGTATATAACCATGGATGTGACCATTCTGTATACACTGTATATAACCATGGATGTGACCATACTGTATACACTGTATATAACCATGGATGTGACCATACTGTATACACTGTATATAACCATGGATGTGACCATACTGTATACACTGTATATAACCATGGATGTGACCATACTGTATACATTGTATATAACTGTATGATCCTGGTGCTCCTAGTTCCCCCTACCTTATTACTTAGGTCTTGTGCAGGTTTATCGGTCTCTGGGTAGCGTACCATTATGGGACGCTCCTCTATGACAGGTATCATGTGCAGGCGTTCATAGATAAAGCAATGTCTACTACAATGTCTATAACATAATATGTAACAACATAAAATACAATAAAAAGTACAACAATAGCAAAGAGAACTGTTGCCGTGCTTTATACTTTCCTTCAAGCCAAATTTACAAAAAATCTAAAAAAAATATAGAAGTATAAGTTAGTTGTTTTTACTTTATTCAGTCATATCCTTTTTTCCATCACATATAAGCCAAAAAGAGTGAAAACCACTAATAGTCACTATCGGAGAGGCTCTAGGGGTTGTCACCTACATGCCTTGAATAGCAATATTCCATATACAGTCATTTGCCTCTTTCCCATCCCACTGATAGGTCTATGTCAGTCTTTACTGTAATCCTAGCATTGTATTCATTGTGGAAATAACTCTGTAAGGGAAAGCATCCATAAAATGAAACGTTACCTGCCTCTTCGAGGACATCCATCGGCAGCCTAGAGTCCTCCAGTGTCTTGTAGTGAGCGTCACGTAAATGAAGCTTAGGTACCGTAGGCGGATAGGCAGATCAGTCTGCTCGGGAGAGTTATGCTGTTTGTCAACACACTGACCCAGTTTTATTTTTTTACAAGGATTCTCTGCCAACAAATTCTGTGATTACAGGACACAGATCTCACTGAAGACATCTGTGATCTATTTAAACAGGGCATGCTCGCTGCCGCCGAACGTCTCTGCACTATTAATGGTGAAGCTGTTATATAATAGCAAGAAGCCGTCACTGCAGCCAGAAAATGGGAATTACCAACCCCACGAAATGATAGCATATGGCGACCGGATATAGGCAATGTGAATGTGACACTTCACCTATAGAACTACAACTCCCAGAATAACAGCTAGAAGTGATGCCAGTGCTAAAGCATACCCTGCAAGATTTGGGTGATATAGTGTCATGTGTGCAATGTGTGGTCTCTATACCAATAACTGCCCCTACAGCATATACGTGGATTAGATGTGATTTACGTCCCAACCTGCAAAGGACAAACAGAGGGACAAAATCTGTGGTGCATGCCAGGGAAAATTTATGTAACCTTGCCAATGCCACCTCTGACTCTATCCATCAGTTCCTGTCTGTCCCCACACAATGTAATGTCCGCCTTGTGATCCCACACAGTATAATGTCCATTTATAATGGTTCCCCACATGGCCCCCACACAGTATAATTCCCCCCAGTGGCCTCCACACAGTATAATGTCCCCTTTGTGGCCCCCACACAGTATAATTTCCCCCAGTGTCCCCCACACAGTATAATGTCCCCTTTGTGGCCCCCACACAGTATAATGTCCTCCTTGTGGCCCCCACACAGTATAATTCCCCCAGTGGCCTCCACATAGTATAATGTCCCCATTGTGGCCCCCACACAGTATAATTGCCCCCAGTGGCCTCCACACAGTATAATGGTCCCCCTTGCACTCTCTGCACAGTATAATGTCCTCCTTGTGACCTCATCTCAGTATAATGTCCTCCTTGTGACCTCATCTCAGTATAATATCCTCCTTGCAGTCCTCACAAACTGTAGTACCCCCTTGTGGCCCCTACACAGTATAATTTTGTGAACCAAAAATCTGTAGCCTAATATAGTAGCAAAAAAAATTATCCACACACTGCAGGAAAAAAAAAATCAGTGCTGAAAATGTCACATGTATGGATATCACTAGAGATGAGCGAACACCCCAAGATTTGTTTCGGTTCAGGTTCGGTTGTCTTGGGCCCATGATTTGTTTTGGGTCGAGAACGTTCAGATTATAGTAGGTGGAGGTGTAAAAAATAACAAACATTCATACTCATCTTCACAGCGCCCAGCACTCTTTCTTGGTCTCCTTTGATGTCACCCAGGGTCACCGATGTGGCCTGTGATTGGACCTTAGCGGTGACCTGGGCATATGCAATAGTAGGCCTCATCACAGACGATGATGACAAGGAGTACAGAGAACTGAACCGTTTTTTTGTGGACTGGTGCCACCGGAACCACCTGAAGATTAACACGGGGAAGACCAAGGAGATGGTGGTGGACTTCCGTAAAGGCAGATGCCCTCCAAAACCAGTGGACATCCTGGGGACGAGCATCGAGATTGTGAACACCTATAAGTACCTGGGTCTGCTCCTTAATAATAAGCTGGACTGGGCAGATCATATGGAGGCCCTGTACAGGAAGGGCCACAGCAGGCTCTACCTGCTTAGGAAGCTGAGAGCCTTTGGAATCCGGGGGGCACTTCTTAGGACTTTCTTCAACTCGGTAGTGGCATCAGCCATCTTCTTCGGAGTGGCCTGCTGGGGGAGCAGTATATCAACCAGGGACAGAAATAGACTTGACAAGCTGATTAGAAGGGCCAGCTCTGTCCTGAGGAGCCCCCTGGACCCAGTGCAGGTGGTGGGTGACAGAAGGATACTGTCCGTGGTGAGCTCCATGCGGGAGAAGAAGTCCCATCCCATGCATGAGACTGTGATAGCGCTGGGCAGTACTGTCAGTGACCGACTGCTCCACCCTAGGTGTGAGAAGGAGCGCTATCGGAAGTCTTTCCTCCCCACCGCGGTTAGGCTGTACAACCAACACCGACCTAAGCGGAGATCATTACACACAGAGAACTGAAATATCTCTCTGCCTGTTAAATCCCCCCCCCCCCTCTGCTACGTCCTATCTGTCTGTCTGCTATTAATGTAATGCCTCTCACCTTGGAGCATTCCTGTACATGTTGTATTTGTATTTGTATCTGCTTATCTTATCTTTGCTGCTGTAACACACTGAATTTCCCCACTGTGGGACTATTAAAGGACTATTAATAATTAATATATCGATAATGTCATGATATTCAGCATGCCCATGTCACTGCTGTGGCCCAAGCAGTGACCCCAGGTGGATGATGTCACCAGGAGAGCACCGGACACCACGAAGAAGCCTAAAAGAGGTGAAGGAAGGTGAGTATGAATGCTTGTTATTTTTTTTCCCCTTCTTGGCCTCCACCTATTATACTCTGGGGGTTGGATGGATGTTCCATATGGACGTACTCTAAAATCATGTTCACTTGGGGGAACTTTGCCACAGATTCCAGCGCGCACCACGCGTACGCATTCTACCCACAAACCAAATCCTATTGACTTAAATAGTCTATGCAAAACTTCGCATGGTTGTGGAATTTTTCCACCTTGGATTCGAAATCCACATTTCAGCTAAAAGTGACATTTCAATTCATGGAGTGGATTCTGTGTGAAAACTGTGATAGGTAACCACAGGTGGATTAGTTCCTGTGAATGGGGGTAATCACATCTACAAGAACATCGCAGAAATCTGCGGATTAGAATGGATTTCTGATGTCAATTCTGCAACAAATATTTCAGACTGAAAATTCTATTCTATGAACTCAGACCACAGGTTGAGGAAAAGCTGCGTTTTTGGGGCAGATTTTGCTGCATTTTTTTAAACAAAGCCAAGAATGAGATAATTAAGCACTTCTTATATATTTCTCATTCCTTTAGAATCTTGTTTTTGGCTCAAAAAAATACAAAAAAATTTGCACCAAAAAAACAACAAAAACTCAACGCGTGGCCAATATAAGGTAAAACGTAAGAAGTCAAAAAGAAGTCACGGCCTCCATACCAGGGACATTTGTCAGCCAGTCCATTAACATTTGGATCCTGTACTTCTAGGGTTGATATTCCAACATTCTCGAGATTAAATGAATCATTTAGTCGTATAAAATTACAGAAATCTCGGAGCCGGCTGCTAATTCTCCTATTATGGCAGGATTGTTTTGTTTTATGATACAATTATACCGCATTTGATATGATGTTGTGTTTTATAATTAGAATAATTTCGCACACTAACCCCTTATCATGTGCCCTGTTGAAACAGATTGGAAGTAAAAATGAATATTCATATTTATACACAATAATGACATTCAGATTTTTTATTTAAATTCACAGAAACAAATTCTCCTACAGCCAAACCGTACAAGAGATCGTTGTAGGCTTCTAGTAAATACCTAAAAATTCCAAATCAATAAGGGAAATTATTTCAGGGTGTCATAGAAATTTAATATAAGCATTTTCACTAAAGAGCTCCTCTAGGGGGCGCCATATAGGGAGCCATCAATGCAGTATTGCTTTATGACAATTGTCACATTGACCATGCAGTCCGATCTGCAGATAACATGGTGGTTCAGTCAGAGATGATTGACAACATTACCCATACATTGATGGATAGATGCCAATTATTGAGTAGGACCGCCCACTTGACTCCTAAATCCAAAATAAGAAGAGATAAGGGCAATAAGTTACAGGTTATACTAAATCTTTTCCCTCAAAACGCCATAATGCTTAGTATTAGGGATGAGTGAACCGGTTTGTAAAAAGTCGAGTTTGTTACAAATTTTCAAAAAAATTTGGATTCGGCCGTACCCCAAATTTTTATGGTTTGCCACACACGAATCGGTTATACTATGGGATCTCCTCAGACCCCAGAGTATACTAAGTGGAGGGAAGGTGCAGAGAAAGAACAAACTGTCATACTCACCTTCCCTCACCTCTCCTGAGCTCTGAGTATTATAATAATTTTTGGGAGGTGAACCCCAAAAATTTCAGATTCAACTGAACCCACATTTTTTGGAAAATTTTTGGCTATAATAATAGCACTTCCGGCACAGGCCAAAACAAAGCTAGTGAGCAAACCTCACAAAACAAATCTTGCTAGGTTCGGACATTTTTAATAAGGGGACCTCCACTGATCTGTAAGAAGATAACCTGCTTCTGTGGGAAAGGTCATTTAAAGAAAAGTTGTCTGGTCTCCTGACATGTCTGTTTTAGTACCCCATCAAATATAAATTCTGGAACATCTTTTCTTAGAAGTTTTCATTGTGACATTATTATGTTATCCCTCTGTAAAGCAGATAAAAACCAGGAGGATGAATCAGGAGAGTGAACGTCCAAGCCAAAAGTTAATCTGAGAGGTAACATCAGAGCCAAAATCAGAAGACAAGCGGATTTCCTGTAACAAGCTAAAGATCAGTAATAGAGCAGCGCGGCACAAATGATCAGGATATTGAGTCCTTGATAAAGTTCAACCAAATAGCAGGCACCTGGATGAGCTGGAAAAGGGTTTAAATATCCCTCCTCAGCTGCTCATTGGTTCATCATGGGAGAGACCTGAAAACTGGAAAGGCTTCACAGGTTGGTATGGTAACCTTAAAGCAACAGCAGCTAAACTGAGATTCCTGACACCTAGTCTATGAGGGACATGCCCTGTTGACGAGGGGAATTCCCAGTTGTCAATTTATTCATCTATTTTCAGGAGAAATAACAGAGGAATAACAAAATATTAATTCATGAAGAATATCAATCAGTAAAGCTGAAAGGTCCTCTTTAAATTTGGAAATTCAGCTCAGCTGTAGATTCCCTCACTGTAAAATTCTTTTTTTCTTCTCTTTTTTTCTTGATTTTAGGGAGGATTTCATAAAATAAACATCTATAATGTATCTGTTTTTGAGAAATAACATTTCTCTCTTTTGTCTTTTACAGTATTATTATTCTCATTATTAAAGTGCAGGATAATTATATGTTAACAGAATAAAAGATTAGAAGTGTCAACTCAATGGATTCTTTTATGAGAGCGGCTTTGGGAGACTTGGATGATACATTTCCTACATGCAGACGGCAAAGCCCCGGGGCCCAGATAGCTCGGATTTTCATTATCTCAACTATTAAAATAAAGCTTAATAAAACATACATGATTTGTACTGGGGAAAGAGAATGATCCAATAAAAGCAGACATTTCACCCCTAGGAAATAAACTTAGACAAGTCTATGCTGGACAATACTAAGGGGTAACATTTCTTCTATTTAGGGAAAATCAGAGCCCAAAAATCCCTCCGACTGCCAATCCAAATGATCAAGAAGCCCCAGGCAGGCAGGACTTTTCAACCTTTTAGCCATCCACATGACCAAGGCTGGCCATCAACATAAGATATGTAACTGTCAACCGAACAGTAATTCCTCCCAACTCAACAAAGCACGTGTATGCTTAGCTAGGCAAGTATGCATTGGTAATGAAGGGGGACAGGAGAGTGCACCACTAGTTGGGGCTTATCTCTGCAAGATCAGAAGGACAGGTCAGTTCCACCAAAGGTTTGGTTGATGTGAATCTAATGTGTATGGCCAGCTTTATAAACAACATGTACCACAGAAAAAAGTTATGCAGCTAATATGGGGCCCCTGGAGAGAAGAGCCCAGCCCGGGTCAGATTCATAACCCTAGTGGGTAGAGTAAACTTGTGTAAGACTATCTTTCCTCAGAGATACTAATGTGCTAAGTTCTCCTTGACAGAAAATGAAAAATTTGCTCTAGCACCACCTTTTGGAAGGTGGCTCCCCATAGATCAATACCTTGTTTTCTATGAAGGTAGTGGATTGGTAGGAGAATCTCCCAAAAAATGAGGTGTGGGGACCGCGCTTCACCAAAGATGCTTTATTATACTCAAATACACAACGCGTTTCGGGGAAATCAGATCCCCTTTATCAAGTGTACAAGAGACTAAACATAAAAACAATAAAAGAATACACATGTAAAGAGTCAGTAATTGGAATTTAGAACCAGTGAAATTAATGATACCATTCTATGGGATAAAAGAAAAGTATCCCACCAGATAGTATTGTCATGGATAGATAAATAAATAAATGAATAAATAGTGGTAATGAATGTACTCAAAAAAATAAATAATAAATAACTTTATCTTTCAATCAACGAAGGAGCGGCTTCATAAGAAGCATTTCAAGGTCCTGGAGTGGCCTAGCCAGTCTCCAGATCTCGACCCCATAGAAAACCTTTGGAGGGAGATGAAAGTCCGTGTTGCCCAGCGACAGCCCCAAAACATCCCTGCTCTAGAGGAGATCTGCATGGAGGAATGGGCCAACATACCAGCAACAGTGTGTGCCAACCTTGTGAAGACTTACAGGAAACGTTTCACCTCTGTCATTACCAACAAAGGAGATAGAACAAAGTATTGAGATGAACTTTTGTTATTGACCAAATACTTATTTTCCACCATAATTTGCAAATAAATTCTTAAAAAATCAGACAATGTGATTTTCTGGATTTGTTTTCTCATTTTGTCTCTCATAGTTGAGGTCTACCTATGATGACAATTACAGGCCGGCCTCATCTTTTTAAGTGGGAGAACTTTCACAATTGGTGGCTGACTAAATACTTTTTTTCCCCACTGTATATGATCCCTCACCTAGCCAAACCAATATCCTGCTTCACACTGATGGGGCTTTAATCCCGGTCAATGTCACTAGGTTTCTTAGAGAACCAGTCATCGATCTATAGTGACCTTCCTTCCGAAACATGACATCAACATGGCCAGAATCCGTAGTAGAGAATGTATGGTTTGTTAGATTCTACACACCACATGGTGACCTGCAAAGGCGACATCTTCCAAAGGAGACAGAGTACACCATAATCAGCTGTAATCTGGCAGTAAGTGCTCAGTTTTCCTGCAACACCACTACAGGTGAAATTATGTATTACACATTGTCCAGTCCAATCAATGAATGTATGGTTACTGCAGGACAGGACACGACAGGTCCTCCAGGGAGAGATATACAATAGACACTCTATGTAATCGGTCTCCACTCACCCAAGATATGAGGATCCTGAAGAAGGGACCCACCTCTATTAACTCATAATTCCTAATAGGGTATATGAAAATGAGTTTTCTAAACTAGACAATCCCTTTAAATTATAATATTCAAATAATTTAATTTTTTTATTTTTTTATTTGGGCAATAGCTTTGCCAGAGACAGAAGCCAGCTTCTCCAGATGGTACAAAGGGATTCAATGAGTCATTGTCAATAGCTTCATACTTCAAACCAACACATGCAAAAATATATTTCCCTAACAAAGACACTTTAAAGTAACATTGCGGATCATCGGGATGGTGCCAAGAGTGAACGTTTATAGCCTGCTCGTATCTGTAGATAATCATCTGGTTAATAGTCTCAGATACAGGAGTGTAAAGAAAGGCTCTGCTTGGGTACCCCAAACTTTTCTTCAGCCACATCCCGTCCATACATTTTAGCAGCAGTTACATTTCCCTTTCCTTCTCTATCTGGGCCCATTCACAACATGTCTGTGCACACAAGCTTTTATATATATATATATATATATATATATATATATATATATATATCCAGTAGAATACAGTAGAGCTTCTGCTGGACACCAGTGAAAGAAGCAAGGATATTATTTAGGCTGGACATAGCCTTACTTCCTGCTTCTCAGAGAGAAAGCCCGGCATGGGCAGCAACATTTATAACAGTAAAATTCATATGTCCTAATACAGACTTCAAGCTATTAGGTAAGCACCTCAATACTTTGTATTGTTCTCCTCCATATTAGGGAGAGGAGATAAGAATGATCATTCAGGACAGACCAGAAGCTGTACTGTATTCTATTGGACAAATATGATTAAAGGGGTTATGCTACGAAAAGTTTTGATCCTCTATCCATAGGATAGATATCTGATTGTGAGGGTCTGACTGCTGAGACCCCTAGTATCCCTAGAATGGGTGGTCCTTTCCTCCCACTGCGCATTCTGCCTAACCGCAGCCAGCCTGAATGTAGGCGCGACTGGTGGTGAATGGGGCTCCCATTGACTTAAATGAGAGTGCCAGAGATAGGCTAAGTACAGCACATGGCACTCCCATTCACTTCAACCACCAGTCACTCACACATTGCAGTCAGGCTGAATGTGCGGCGGGGGTTAATAACAATAACACTACAAAGTCGTTCTATTCCATTTGTATTGATGTGACATCCCCTTTAGTAAAGTAATGCACATACTTTATGTTGAATATAGGCTAAACAATAAAAATGCTTCAGTTTCATTTTTTAATGGCTCCTTAAACTTCCTGTTATAAAATGTAATTACTCGCTAATATAAATTACACCGAAAGGAGGAAAAAGCAAACACTTTTACAAAAAGGGAAATTGATGGAGAAGCTGGAAAGCAAATACACATAATAATGAGTTTATTAAAATGCTTTATACTGCCGGGCTTCATAGCGGAGAGAACTGACAGTGTGTGATACTCAGTATAGGAGTATCGCATCTTTTATACTGATCGCTACAGTGTATTATCCAGTACACTCAGTATAGCAGGGGCTTTTATGGCTGCCGTCCCGCCACATGCCATGATTTTTATTTGTAATAGTATTCTGGTGAAAATCAAGGCTGGTTTTAGGAGACATCAAACTGCAAACAGCATATGGCCCATTAGACACAGGAGCAAAGGTGTAATTTAAAGGGAACCTGTCAGGGTGATCTGTGACACTAACTCACCTATAGATACTTTTGGAAAGGGGATTTTGTGTCACAAATCAACCTGTTATAAAGCTGGTTTTTTCAACAGGGCGATTTGGGACACTAAACCCCCAGTCCTAAAGGACCTTTGGGTGGTTTAGTGTCCTGAATTGATCTTTAAAGTCCTGAAGCAAAATATGCAACAGGGTTCCTAACTGATGTGTGCCTTACAAGAGTGCATACACACAATCAGGATTAGCTGCAGATTTTCAATGTGGAAAATCTGCACCATAATCCATTAGAATTAAAGTCAATGAGAAATTCTATTTCTTACACACATGATGCAGATTTTTGTCGACATCAATCGATCTTTGGTGCGGATAATATCCACAACATGTCAATTTACTTTATACTTCCAGTGCAGATGTCATAAATACCAAAATCCAAGCCAGTTGGTGTGGATTTTCCACATTTAAATCCTTATTGTGTGCATATACCCTAATATTGTTGCCTTCATGTGCCAGAGAGACATCTGATTTCCCGTAGTTCATCCTATTGTTACACAATCTGAGAGAGAAAACTTGACAACTTGATATCCTTATTGTGGTCAGGTTATCTTCTCATACATGTAGTGTCCTCCTGATAACCAGCCATGATGTCCTTATTTTGGCCAGGTTATCTTCTCATACATGTAGTGTCCCTCCTGATAACCATCCATGATGTCCTTATTGTGGTCAGGTTATCTTCTCATACATGTAGTGTCCTCCTGATAACCAGCCATGATGTCCTTATTGTGGGCGGGTTATCTTCTCATACATGTAGTGTCCCCTCCTGATAACCAGCCATGATGTCCTTATTGTGGTTGGGTTATCTTCTCATACATGTAGTGTCCCCTCCTGATAACCAGCCATGATGTCCTTATTGTGGTTGGGTTATCTTCTCATAGATGTAGTGTCCCCTCCTGATAACCAGCCATGATGTCCTTATTGCGGTCAGGTTATCTTCTCATACATGTAGTGTCCCTCCTGATAACCAGCCATGATGTCCTTATTGTGGTCAGGTTATCTTCTCATACATATAGTGTCCTCCTGATAACCAGCCATGATGTCCTTATTGTGGTCGGGTTATCTTCTCAAACATGTAGTGTCCTCCTGATAACCAGGCATGATGTCCTTATTGTGGTCGGGTTATCTTCTCAAACATGTAGTGTCCCCTCCTGATAACCAGCCATGATGTCCTTATTGTGGTCAGGTTATCTTCTCATACATGTAGTGTCCTCCTGATAACCAGCCATGATGTCCTTATTGTGGTCGGGTTATCTTCTCATGCATGTAGTGTCCTCCTGATAACCACCCATGATGTCCTTATTGTGGTCAGGTTATCTTCTCATACATGTAGTGTCCTCCTGATAACCAGCCATGATGTCCTTATTGTGGTTGGGTTATCTTCTCATACATGTAGTGTCCCCTCCTGATAACCAGCCATGATGTCCTTATTGCGGTCAGGTTATCTTCTCATACATGTAGTGTCCCTCCTGATAACCAGCCATGATGTCCTTATTGTGGTCGGGTTATCTTCTCAAACATGTAGTGTCCTCCTGATAACCAGCCATGATGTCCTTATTGTGGTCGGGTTATCTTCTCAAACATGTAGTGTCCCCTCCTGATAACCAGCCATGATGTCCTTATTGTGGTCAGGTTATCTTATCATACATGTAGTGTCCTCCTGATAACCAGCCATGATGTCCTTATTGTGGTCGGGTTATCTTCTCATGCATGTAGTGTCCTCCTGATAACCACCCATGATGTCCTTATTGTGGTCAGGTTATCTTCTCATACATGTAGTGTCCCTCCTGATAACCAGCCATGATGTCCTTATTGTGGTCGGGTTATCTTCTCATACATGTAGTGTCCCCTCCTGATAACCAGCCATGATGTCCTTATTGTGATCGGGTTATCTTCTCATACATGTAGTGTCCTCTTGATAACCAGCCATGATGCCCTTATTGTGGTCAGGTTATCTTCTCATACATGTAGTGTCCTTCCTGATAACCAGCCATGATGTCCTTATTGTGGTCGGGTTATATTCTCATTCATGTAGTGTCCCCCTGATAACCAGCCATGATGTCCTTATTGTGGTCGGGTTATCTTCTCATACATGTACTGTCCCTCCTGATAACCAGACATGATGTCCTTATTGTGGTCAGGTTATCTTCTCATACATGTAGTGTCCTCCTGATAAGCAGTCATGATGTCCTTATTGTGGTCAGGTTATCTTCTCATACATGTAGTGTCCTCCTGATAACCAGCCATGATGTCCTTATTGTGGTCAGGTTATCTTCTCATACATGTAGGGTCCTCCTGATAGCCAGCCATGATGTCCTTATTGTGGTCGGGTTATCTTCTCATACATGTAGTGTCCCCTCCTGATAACCAGCCATGATGTCCTTATTGTGGTCAGGTTATCTTCTCATACATGTAGTATCCTCCTGATAACCAGTCATGATGTCCTTATTGTGGTCGGGTTATCTTCTCATACATGTAGTGTCCCTCCTGATAACCAGCCATGATGTCCTTATTGTGGTCAGGTTATCTTCTCATACATGTAGTGTCCTCCTGATAACCAGTCATGATGTCCTTATTGTGGTCGGGTTATATTCTCATACATGTAGTGTCCCTCCTGATAACCAGCCATGATGTCCTTATTGTGGTCAGGTTATCTTCTCATACATGTAGTATCCTCCTGATAACCAGTCATGATGTCCTTATTGTGGTCGGGTTATCTTCTCATACATGTAGTGTCCCTGCCTGATGACCTGTCCACAATAAGGACATCATGGCTGGGTTTCTAATAAGTCCTAGACCATCGAAAGTTCCTGCATTCATGGTCATATCTATTGGCAACCGATCAAGACAACAGATGTCACCACTAAGATGGTTAGAGAAAATCTATAAAACTCTGCAAAATGTTTAATTATTTATATTTTGTTTAAAATGTTTAACTTTAAATTGACTACAGATTAAAATTTGGTTATATTCATGGGAGGACCCCTTTAAAGGGAGTCTCTTAGTGGCATGGAGCACATTTCATTAGTTCACTCAAGGGAATCAGTCGGGCGAACAAATCATGTGAACTGTTACCTATAATAAAATATTTTACAAGGGCTCATTACAGCTAAACATAACAAATAATGACAATGGTATTGATCATCCACATCACTGAGGGTTGATTTATCTAGAAGCTTAAGGTTATGCGGTTATGAAAGAACAACTGTGAGGTGACCAGGAGGTCAGGACTAGAAACTTATCATTACAGCTCTCACGGGAGCCACTGTCACCCACTGGGGCACTTATTGGCCATCCTGCCCTTGTTTGCAGCCATATATCTCCAAGCCTCATAGCAATGGAGACGTAGACAGATAAACAAGTCAACATTCATTCTTTTGGAGTCAGCGACCAACATGGCACCAGCGACCAAAAAATTCTTTATCAGACCACGTCCCAAAACATTGTAAAGGACATTATGCTGAGCACCATCATACCTTTAGATAGTCCAATAGATGCAACATTTCCTTGAAAAAGATGTTGAAGAAATATGCAAATGAGGCCCAAGTGCGGTAGGGAATCATAACTTGGTTAGGGAGGATTGAATTGGTTGGTTATGAGCCAGGTTCATTACAAATTTTCCAAAAATTTCAGATTTGGCTACCACAAAGCACTATTATAATCCGGCATCTCTTCAGACTCCAGAGTATAATAATTGGAGGCCAATTGGAGGTGAATAAAGATAAGAAACAGTCTTACTCACCCCCTCCTGGGCTCCATCAGTGTGTTTGGTTTGGGTCACCATCTTCGAGCCTCTTCTAGCCCACTGAATAACATCAGTGTCCGCCTTCCCTGGGGCAGTACTTATACCCTGGAGATGAAGACATCCCAGAGTATAATAAAAACAGTTCCAGCTCATAAATTAAACTTCTGGTCGAAACTCGCAAATATTCACAAGACAAATTTCACGAGGTTCACCCAATACTAAAATTGGCATTGCAGAATTTATTGATTTTATTTCATTATGTGTTATGATGTACTTGTATTATGTTGGATGATGCACCTTATACATGCTCATGTAGCTTTAATTGGCACAGATCCTTACTCGGTGTTCTAGAACTTTCAGGTGGAACTAAATTTCTCCCATGAGTTATGCACCGTTGGAGAAGTTGTGTGTTGCTCTCCTGTGGGGCAGCCTGTTTTTGACATCAAGCGATACCTTGGCTACCCAAGGCTGGAGATGGTTCCCTATTTAAAGAGGCAGAGAGCTTGAAGAAATGGAGACCAGCTCATGGTGATGGGCTGCTTGGAGAAAGCAGTAACCAGGAAGACCAGGTGAGTTGGGAAAGTCGTTGGTCCTGCTCACAGAAGAAAGTCACCTAAGCTGAGATGTCAGCTATTTCTTCAAAATGGTGTCCCTTCCAAAGCATATGATGAGCAAAAGCTTGAGAACTATGGTGGCGGACGATGTATTTACTTCGACTGCAGTGTGAACTAGGTGTCAGGTTTGTGTGTCCTTTCTTCACTGGTGGAGCTCCAGGTGACCTGCAGGCACATGCACACCGCTGACAGTGTACCTGTCCCACAGTCTCAACAGGTGCACAGAATTAGGGGGACATTTTCCTGCAGGTCTTCCAATGTGGTGTACCTCATAATGTGTGTGCAATATCCCACCACAGGCCTCTATGTGGGGGAAACAGGGCAGAGACTTAGTCAGCGAATGAACTCACACAGATCCAATATTAATAACAGCAGAACCGATCTCCCAGTGGCCGCACATTTCTCCAGAGAAAACCACTCTATTGAAGATTTGCGGGTTGTGGTTTTAATGGGACAGTTTAAGACGCAGGAGGAAAGGAAACAATGGAAGTACAAGTTTATGCAAAAATTTAAAACTCTGCAATTTGGACTTAATATTCATGCCAGCTTCATGTCACACTATGTATGACCTGTGAGGGTCACAAATCACCTCCTGATAGCAAACAGATAACAGATCCCTCTGTCACGCACCACAACTCTCCAGATTGTTTTTTGACCGGTTGTAAATAACTTCTCTACTTAGATTGCATTTTGTTTTGGGTTTTTTTAAGGACTCTAAAATCCTTTGAAGACCATGTATATAAAAATCTGTGAATTTTCAGTTCTTGTATAACACCATGTCTGATGAAGGAAGCTTGCACTTCTGAAAGCTTACTTATAAATACAGTCATGGTCAAAAGTTTTGAGAATGACACAAATATTATATTTTCACATGATCTGCTGCCCTCTGGTTTTTATGTGTGTTTGTCAGATGTTTTTATCACATACAGAAATATAATTGCATTCATATTATGAGTAACAGAAGCTTATATTGACAGTTAGAATGAGTTAATGCAGCAAGTCACTATTTGCAGTGTTGACCCTCCTTCTTCAGGACCTCTGCAATTCTCCCTGGCATGCTCTCAATCAACTTCTGGACCAAATCCTGACTGATAGCAGTCCATTCTTGCAGAATCAATGCTTTCATTTTGTCTGAATTTGTTGGTTTTTGTTTGTCCACCCGTCTCTTGATGATTGACCACAAGTTCTCAATGGGATTAAGATCTGGGGAGTTTCCAGGCCATGGACCCAAAATCTCTATGTTTTGTTCCCTGAGCCATTTAGTTCTCACCTTTGCTTTATGGCAAGGTGCTCCATCATGCTGGAAAAGGCATTGTTGAGCGCCAAACTGCTCTTGGACGGTTGGGAGAAGTTGCTCTTGGAGGACATTCTGGTACCATTCTTTATTCATGGCTGTGTTTTTAGGCAAGACTGTGAGAGAGCCGATTCCCTTGGCTGAGAAGCAACCCCACACATGAATGGTTTCAGGATGCTTTACAGTTGGCATGAGACAAGACTGGTGGTAGCGCTCACCTCTTCTTCTCCGAATAAGCTGTTTTCCAGATGTTCCAAACAATCGAAAAGGGGATTCATCAGAGAAAATGACTTTACCCCAGTTCTCAGCAGTCCACTCCCTGTACCTTTTGCAGAATATCAGTCTGTCCCTGATGTTTTTTCTGGAGAGAAGTGGCTTCTTTGCTGCCCTCCTTGAGACCAGGCCTTGCTCCAAGAGTCTCTGCCTCACAGTGCGTGCAGATGCACTCACACCTGCCTGCTGCCATTCCTCAGCAAGCTCTGCACTGCTGGTAGCCCGATCCCGCAGCTGAAACACTTTTAAGAGACGGTCCTGCCGCTTGCTGGTCTTTCTTGGGCGCCCTGGAGCCTTTTTGGCACCAATGGAACCTCTCTCCTTGAAGTTCTTGATGATGCGATAGATTGTTGACTGAGGTGCAATCTTTCTAGCTGCAATACTCTTCCCAGTTAGGCCATTTTTGTGCAGTGCAATGATGACTGCACGTGTTTCTTTAGAGATAACCATGGTTAACAGAAGAGAAACAATGATGGCAAGCACCAGACTCCTTTTAAAGTGTCCAGTGGTGTCATTCTTACTTAATCATGACAGATTGATCTCCAGCCCTGTCCTCATCAACACCCACACCTGTGTTAATGGAGCAATCACTGAAACGATGTTAGGTGGTCCTTTTAAGGCAGGGCTGCAATGATGTTGAAATGTGTTTTGGGGGATAAAGTTCATTTTCTAGGCAAATATTGACTTTGCAAGTAATTGCTGTTAAGCTGATCACTCTTTATAACATTCTGGAGTATATGCAAATTGCCATTAGAAAAACTGAAGCAGTAGACTTTGTAAAAATTAATATTTGTATCATTCTCAAAACTTTTGGCCATGACTGTATACTCAGTTAGCCTCTAAAAGGTATCGCCTGATTTCTTCACTCTTCCACTGCAGAAAGCCATGTCTGGGAGACCACAGTGGACTGGAGGAGCGACACTGGCTTTGTGAGCACCATATTCACACCCTGTCCCGGGGGAACTGGGGGCTGCTAAAGATGGGCGAACCTCAGAAGATTTCAGACGACGCAATCCCATGGTTCAGTCCGAACTTGTTTGGATAGAACCAGAAGGGTCCAGACTCCAGAGTATAATAGGTGGAGGCCCAGAGGAGGTGTAAAAAATTAAAAACATTTCACACATCTCAAGATATATTGCGCCAAGAGGAAATATAATAAAGGAGACGTCTATACAGTATTTTATAACAGTGAAGAATAAGAAAATATGGAGGGGAATTGGGCCTTTGAAATATTTGTAGTGGACCCACCAAGGTGATAAAACAGCCCTCTCCTGCACCTACACACTCATCGTACATTCCCATTAGGTACAGACCAAACACAGCAAAGGTTCCTAGATTTAAAGATTGATTCCAGACGTGTTTCTTTAGCTCCAGGGCTCAGAGCTGGAGAAATCTATATTTTTAATGTCTAAGCCTTTAAGCAGCGTTTGCTGTCAAAAAGATGCACAACCCTCACCGTACACGATTTTTCAATATCTGGGCTGAAATAAAATGTTCACATGCAGCAGAGTTGAGTTCAGGCTTAGGCTCAGCTTGCGGTGATCTTACTGTTTATCAGTTTACATAGGACTGCAGGTACGAAGAGTTAAATGACTAATTCAGCTCTGCTACATCATATAATAACATACTGAAAGATGCCTGGAAAGGTCAGGATTAACCATGTAATTGTACAAGGAAACATTAGATGCATACCGGATAAATCTGATACGGTCCGGTGTCTTTCACTAGTTTGACCCCGGCATGATCCCGCAGAAGTTCACCTTGGCCCTAGCGAGGTGAAAGCGTATTATGTACTTGTAGTCAGATGTAGTGTCACTAATACTGCTGGGGAGAATAGTACACTTGCAATATACATGATACTAATTATACAATGCCTAATGATGACACTTGTATTACTGTATATCGCCGCTGGCCAACCTCGACAAAAGAAGGTATCAATACCTGTCACATGCCAACTATGGATATCGCTATTTATAAGACAATAAAGTCTATGAAGTCTAAAGTAATGAGAAAACTGCCCCGAAATAGCAGGTAGTCTGCACTACATAGACCAATGCAACCCCCATGTGCAGATTCATTGTAATACTTTGTTTCAACATACTTTGGGATTTAAAGGGGTGTTCCTATTGGAGATAGATTACACCGTAATATTGCGATTAGTTGAAGTCCAATCTCTAGTGTCTCCACCAATCCCAAAAATAAGCCACTTGTGATATTCCCCTGCATAGCGTCAGTCCCATTCATCCTCTGTGTAGGGTATTGTAGAAGCTGGAGAAGGAAGCGAGAAGTGAAATAATATCTTAGCTGCGTCTTTATTCTGAGTATAAGGGGGTCTTAAGTAGAGATGGGTGAACATCCCAGGGTTCATTTTGTTTCCGGTTTGGGTGACTTAAACGCACGCAAAAAAAAAACTTTATTGAAATAAACACTGGTCTGCACAACTCTCTATGACCATTTTATTAAAAATTGAAAAAAAAAATTGCAGCATTTTTCTCTGCCCGCTCTCATTACCCTCATAATGCTTTCTACCCTGAATGTTTTCTGTCTCACGTTTAGGCTGAGGCCCCACGTTGCAGAAATGCAGCTTTTTTTGTTGTAGATTTTGCTGCATTTTTTTTTGAGTCAAAGCCAAGAATGGCTACAAAAGGAATGGGAAATACCTAGGAAGTTCTTATACTTCTTCCTTCTGCTCAATCCAGTCCTGGCCTTGGCTCAAAAAACCACAAAATAAGCTGCGTTTCTGCAACAGGCTTTAGCCTTATTAGCCAGTATTAGTAAATCTGCCCCAGTTCTGTATCTTATGTGTGGACGGGAAGTCAGTTCATCCCTATGAGACTCACATCAAGCCTGTCATAGGAATACACAGAAGATGCTGTGCCAGCTGTAGAGTCTTATTGCTGGTCATGTGACACAGCTGAGGACCAAAGTGGATAATTCACAAATACAACCACAAGTCTATTTTGTCCCTATTAAATGATCTTATTAAATGGCTTCCACTAAAATGTATGTGCTTTATAAAGCCTTTATGGCATTGACCATACTAGGTATTCATGTGTCATTCATTAATAGCAAGCTCTTATATTTTTCATTAAACATGGACGAGTCTTCAGCTTCCTTAAAGGGGTGGTGGCATTACAGGCACTTATTCCCTATCCTCAGGACAAAGGATAAGTGTCCAATCACTGGGAGTCTGATCGCTGGGTCCCCCAGTGATCAGGAGGACTGGAGACCCCTAAAGCCTCCTTGTGAATGGAGCACCAGTGCACTTACATGACTGGTGCTCCATTCACTTCTACAGGGCTACTGGAGATTACAGTCCCTGAAGCCCCATAGAAGTGAGTCAATCAGGCCCCCAGTGATCGGACACTTATCTACTGTCCTATGGATAGGATATAAGTGACCATTAGAATAAAAAAGTAGAAAATGAAAGACAAACACACATCTGTGCATTAAAATATTAACTACATGAACGTTTAGGGCTTAATAGGGTTAATTGCTAGGAGGATTTTTAAAGATCATATACACCATATGCATTAGGAAACCTCCCAATGAAATGGTATCTGTAGCCAACGGCAAGTAGATACCTAAACTACTCAGCTGTGGAATTAATCCAATATAATGAATAGAGTTGCTTCGGCTAAAGAGTCTGTAACACAATGCAAAGAGCAATTGCAAATGGCTTAAATGTAACATATTGGAGTAAAGAGGCAGCAAGGCAGCACTTAATACCACAGAAGTCGTCATTACAAATTTATTGGGTCTTCTAGCATCGGTGTGAAATCCAGGCAACCTTGTGTGATCGGGTTACCCGCTGGTTACTTAATTATGTGCTACTAAACACATGTCTTGGTGAGCTTGAATGAAAGTACGGAGAGGTATGGGTAGAAATAAGGATTTGTAGGGTACTAACAAGAGATGAGCAAACCTGTTTGTAACTAGCCAGGTTCATTATGAATTTTACAAAAATTTTGGGTTCGTCTGAATCTAGAATTTTTGGGATTCACTACCTACGAATCACTATTTTACTAGAGAGATCCCAGAGCAGTGATTTGTAAGCAGAGCCATAGAAACCTGACCGAGATGTCACAGCATTATCTGCATCCTTAGGACCCGCATCGATCTGAAAATTATACCCTATTCTGTCGATAGGGTCCCAGATGGAAAACCCCCTTTACTGCTCACAACCATGTTTTATATTTTGCAGCCAGGGCTCACTGATAAAAATGAATGGGGATGTGGAAACCCCGGCACCACACAGATATTTTCCATGTACCAGTTGTATTGTCCTACAATGGACCTTGCACATGCGCACAATCATGTGCATGTAGCCTTAGTAAATCTGTCCCAGTACTGTATATTATGTGTCGGCAGGAAGCCATTTTCTCTATTCATCCCTATGAGACTCACGTCAAGGCTCTCATAGGAATAAATACAGAAGCTGACTTACTGTCTACATATAATACGCTGTGCCAGCTGGAGTGTCTTATTGCTGGTCATGTGACACAGCTGAGGACCAGAGCAAAGTGGACAACTCACAAATACATCCACAACTCTATTTTGGGCCTATTAATTGAGCTTATTGAATGACTAAAATGTATGTAGTTTATGAAGCCTTTATAGCATTGACCATACTAGATGGTAATTTGACTGCATTGATTCCCAACCCGGGATACCATGGAAACCTAGCCGGGATGTCACGGCACTCTAGTGGGAAGATGATGTCATTCTGCATTATCTGCATACTTAGGAGTGAGTAATCGGACCCCCATCGATCTGTATGTTATCTTCTATAGGGTCCCAGATGGAGAACCCCCTGTACCGCTCTCTTGTAAAGCTGGTATATACTTTGTATCCTTTTTTTACGGAGTACTTTGTGATCCATGAACCACGGTTGGTGAATCTTTATTACTCTATTGGACCATTTGTCTAATTTTATGTAATTGAAATGATAAAGTGTTTGACTATAAAATCTACTGCCCACAACCATGTTTTATAAGAAGTTAAGCAACATTCTTCCCAATCTTCAGCTATATCAGTGACTTGGATAATGAGTGGGAGTACGACTGAGCGAGTGACTCATATTGTTACATGACTAAACACTCATAAAAGCTGTTCCAAGGTTCATAGCAATGTGGTAAATATGGAATACGGATTATTTGCATATTTTATTGTAATGTGATGGATTTCAAAACTTCATTGGCTAAAAAAAAAAAATATCATTGTAGCACCTATGGTATCTATACGGGCCTTAGATGAGGGGTAAAGCTAAAGGATAGGGGGGAAGGCTGAAAATGATTGTTCTCTTTATGATGTCTCTACTATCTGTATTAAAGGGGTTTTATATTACTTATAATTGATGACCTATCCTTAGGATAGGTCATCAATTAACCCCCTAACAGTCACATTAAGGCTAAAGCCCCACATTGCGGAAAAGGAATGGGAAATATATAGGAAGCTCTTCTCTTAGAAGTTTCCCTTCTGTTAAATCCACCCCTGACTTTGGCTCAAAAAACACAGCAAAATCTGCAACATAAAAACGCTGCGTTTCCACAATGTGGGGTCTCGGCCTTAAATGGCCAAAACCCTCCCAAAAATGTCAATTTTTTTTGTTACAGATTTGGAATTCGTGGCTCAAATAAATATCTCTGACACATCTAATACATTTATATTACCAGTAACATTTTATCCCTCTCTGAACTACCGCTTTCATAACTTTTTATATTTTAGTTCAAAGCAGCTTTACAAAACCTTGCAATTTGTGGATATTTACAACTTTTTGATCACTTTTTATTACCTCTTGTTTTTGAGAGATGAGATCAGAAAATATCAATTCTGCCATCTGAATTTTATGGTTTACAATTTGTGTCATACTATTGGACAGATTTCTGATCCTTCTGTCAGAATGGTGCAAACAGAATCTTACCAGGTCAACCATTGCATAGCAAGATGGTAGGAAAATGATAGCAAGAAGATAGTAGGTATAAATGTCCAGTTGAGATCTGCTAGAACAGTGAATCTCAACATTTGAACCAGAAACCCTGAAACCTTTTCCATCTTCGTGGAGCTGCTACTCTCATTCCTCCCTTGAAGCAGCCTGGTATACGGGGGATAAAGCATTTAATAATTCTATATTCTGACTTATACAGGTTGGTCAAAAAGTATGGAGACACCTGAATAAATGGAAGACATGGTTGGGCATTCCATTCTGTATGTGTCATGTTGCCAAGGTTATGTATGTGTACATATGTCACATATTGTTATTCAGGTGCCTGCATACCTTTGGCCCACCCTGTATTTTGTTTTGGCTTTCCTCTACGCCTCTTTCACCTCTACTGTAACAGGCCATATTGTTAGTCGTTTGGTGAACCCTTGTCCAATTTCCAAGAAATCCCAGGCTTCGAGCAAACCCTTATTGAGAAATACCATGCTAGATGTAGATGATTTGCCAATGGGTATCCTCCATGATTTTATTTTCAGTCCTCTGGAGTTTTCTCATCCATAAGGTGCCAGGACCTCTACAGAAATACCATTCTTGGCACACCTTCTCAAGAAGAGTAAGTTAAATGGTCACACAGGATAGGTCAACAATTTAGCCATTCTCAAGTCACAATTATTACATGCAAGATCCAATCTATATATATGATAATGTAAAGTTCATGTAGACTTAGCTTTAGGTATTAGCTTTATTCTACGTGTGTGCTTGTTCATGGTTGCACATTTTATGACTGCTATCTTGTCATGGTTATCTTAGCCTGAAATTTTTGGAATTGCGGCAAAGAATGTTTTCATAGTCCTTTCATGTCCAATAGTAAAAGTGAACAAACATCCCAGTGCATGAATGAAAGATGCTATGGGTCCAAACAGTCTATGTATAATTCATTCCTCTCCCCCTTGTGAGCTACCAGTGTATCCACAAAAGTTTTTTGTTTTTTTTTACACTTTACCTGGGGTCATAATATATTCTGTGAATAATGGATCAAAACACTCAGGGAGTCGATATGAAATAAATCTACTTCATTTTCCTTGTGCAAAAGCAGACAAAAGTCACTTTAACCTTCCTTCTTAAGCAAATAACAAAAGAAAATTTCATATAGTATAGTATAAAGTCAAAACCATACAAAAGCACAATATTTCCCAAAAGGCATTGCTGCCTATGGGCATAGCATGAACATTTGCTTTTTTTGTTACATTCCTACAACATGAAAGCCAAATGTTTGAGTTTCCTCCACCTTAACCATTCCTTTTAATGTCTTCCATTGGCAGAAATGATTAAAAAATAGGATAGCATATCTATCACAGGGAAAGAATCTCTTGACTTTTCAAGCCTTTGGCTATCTGTTTTTAAAGAGTCTCAGGATTATTTAGAAGAACTTGTGCAAAGAATCTGCAAAATTCTTGCCCAAAGCCACCAGATTTCAGAAAACACTTTCAAGTGCTTGTTAGAATACGAGTGAAGTGGCCTGATGGAAAGCGATGTCCACTCAAAACTCAAAAGTTTTATTTTTGGTTTTGTAAAACTTTTGGGTCCTGACAAATCTGATTCGTTATTATACATGATTCATTACATAATACGGGTGTTAATTCTGATGTGGATATTCAAGTTTATATGGAATACAAGTTGGAAACTATTGGGTTTCTAGGGTCAACCCACAGGCGTTCATTGTTATATATACATATAGTATATATCATTATTGTCACTTTAACAATGCAAACAAGAGTTGTGACTCATCATCTAAAGGGACTGATCAATGTATGAGTCGAAAAACTCAACTTTTACATGTAATAATCTAATAATGGGTTCAGCTAATCAACTAACTTTCATCATGACACATAAATTTGGAGTTTTAATAAATCTACAAAGAATTTCATAAGATATTGGTGAATCCACAAGTCTTCAGTGGCTTCAAGTGTATGGGTGGATGCCAAGGTATGTGCGCCATAATTCATTGGTTGTCCCCAAAAAGCTTTTGTTCTGTTTGCATTCTTTCCTCTCCAACTTAGGCTTATGGTTATCTACCCACTGACTTTACTTCCTATGTTACTTCTCTGTTGACCATGAAGTCCCAAGATACTGTCCAACACTTCAAGTATATACGAATATGATTCAATAGTGAGATCCATATTTTATGATGCATCCTCCATCCCCTAATAAGTTTTTATTTTTTGTTTTTTTCCCCAGAACCTTGGAACGTAGATTGGAACCAGCTGAATTGACATTGTGCCAAAAGATAGCGATGTTGCAACAAGGTTTCCCAGGGTGGGTGTGGAACAGATTTGGCTCAGTGATAAACCCATGAGTGGAGTCTAAGGGATTCACCCTTTAAGCCCTGTGCAATGATAGGGACTTTGTTGCAGGGGATTTCCAGGTAACTTTGCAACAGCTGATATGTGACTAGAGGATAAAACCAGGTCATAGTATAAGGGCAGAAGGCAGAGTAGGTGGTCAGATAGTGTAAAGGTTGAGACAGGTGGAGCTTGGGGTTACAACAGCAGTAAGTTGAAGGTTAGAATAGGGGGCAGATAAGAACATTGGGTCAAATACACAAGCAGAGTTGGTAACAGCAAAGCATACTTGTCAACTCTCCCAAAACATCTAGGACACTCCCAACAAATGAGTGAAAGCCTTGAAGAGTGGACAAATCTTCTGGTCCCAGTGGAATGCCCCAGTGTCCACTAGGCTCTCTGCCCTGTTATATGCGACATGGGCATTATATATAACAGTCACATCACATAAAAGGGGGTGACCAGCACATTTCACATCAACGTCACAAAAGAAGTATGACATGCAACAAAAAAGGGTCATGTCAAACCCCCAAAGGATGTGTCAGGAATTTGGAAGTATGGAGTAAAGTAAGGAGCAAATACTTAAGTAGACTGTACATACTTAATGGACCTTATTGCTCAGGCACAAAAAGGTGGGGGAAGGGTCCATAAGCAAATCTGTCGGTAGACCATTGGCTGGGGAATAGGAGTTTCCCAAGCAATTTTAAGAGCAGAGATAGTATATGCATGAAGAATGCAGAAAAGGGCACGAATAGGGGAGGAAGCCAAGTCCTAAGCAGGTGAGCAGGAGAGATATCCAAGATGTCAGCCAAGAGGACACCTCAGTAGACAATGACAGTGGAAAGCAATCTGGTGGCTACAAGGTAAGTGTGGCATGACAGGTCTTTTGCCCACAGACCTTTTTTAGACATACCTGCTTTACATAGTTTAAGGAATCAGTACTTCTGGATACCTGACATCTAATGCTTGTAGACTTTATGGGCCAATGTATTATATTGACTGTATTATATTCTTATTGGAAATGGCCCCATTCAAAAAATTTCCATTTGTCACTAGTATCAACATCTCACTGTAATAGCATGTCCTCTTCAAACTAGGAGTACAATGTTTTGAGCAGCCAAATTTCGGGGGGTTATTTAGAGTCCTTTTTAGCACAAATTTGAAACAAAATATTTTCTGTGTACCGTTGTATGTCTGAGTATGTTTGAGTGGAGGCCACGAACAGATAACATATGTTCCCATAATTCTTTTCCCTGATACGAAGGCTCATCTGCCCGTGGAAAGCCTTGGTTCTACCATCTGCTAAAAATCAAACGACTTTAACAACAAACACCCGATTACAATGCCAGAGCACAAATGAAAATTTAGAACATGAGCAAAGAATAGAATCATAATAGCCTCTTGTTAGCTCGAGAAAAGACGAATTATCATAGACCGTTCTTGTGCTATCTAATAGCTCGAAACCGCTTCCTGAAATGGGTTTTGACGTGACATATTTTCTAGCTAATCGAGCCACTTTCAACCTTTTTTCATCTCGTGTGAATAGAATTAATTGGCTACAATGGAGTAATCACAATTTTCTTTTCATAGATTACATTTTCAATGTAGACCGACAGAAGCGGCTCATAAATGTGTAATGCAAAAATTGGTTAATAAAACACCACTTACATTCTATTACATGTTTTTCTAATCATGACAGCAACGTGCCGATTGAGCCAAGCCAAGTTAAATGTAGCCACGGGATGATATGGAACGAGTGATCAATAAGCACAAATCTTCCCACCCGCTTTCTTCATTTCCGACAAGACGTTCTCTTAAATTTGCGTAAAAAGATTTCCAGGCTTCATAATGACTATGGACACGTGGTAATGTGCGCTGGATTGGGGGATGACCTTCTGCCTGTGGTTTCCCTGCCAGTGTATAAAACATTCAATGATGTGGTTGCTATGAGTGGGTTTTGTAAGAGACATCTTACAGCAGAGATTCTTTCATCTTTTTCATGCACTCTCAAATTTGTGCACTTTCCAGGTGTTGCATCGATTCTGTTTTCATTTGTCTGTTTTTGGTTGCCGATGTCATCCTTTTTGCATCCGTTTTTTTAATGAACCGTAAAAAAAAAATTGGTTGAATTTAGTTTTTTTTTATCTGTTTTTAACAGACATAACTCTGACGTCAACCCATTTTTATGTCCATTAAAAACAAACTCATTGAATTCTATTGAGTCCGTGTCTGCCAAATGCACAAATATAGAACTTTAGTTTTTTCAATTGACTGCTTTTTCCTGTCCATCAAAAAACAGACGTGTGAATACACTCATTCCCTTTCATTGGGGGAATATATCAATTCTAGAGGAGTGATATTGTGGCACACATTTAGGTCAAGTCCCTATCTTGTACCAAACGTGCAACACAACCCTTATTTTGCACCTTGCTTGACCCGCTTGTGTGAACTGGTGTAGATCTCCATTCTGGTGCATGGGCCAATGAATAGTCATTCAATGAGTTTCCATTGGCTTTTGCTCCCACTGCAGGAAGTTGGGTTACATCTGCTACATCTGTAATTACAAAGCTAGAACTAGTTAAATTTACACAGAAGTGAGAGAAAAAGCAAGTTGTAGAACCCTGCAGATTTATAAGAAAGTTACGGTCTATAAATTCTGGTTGACCCATATGGTTGAAAGTCAAGAGTGGATGCTTTCAGGCATTTGTTTCTTATGTAGGAGACTTAGAGTAGGTCTTATTTTAGTGTCCTTATCGGTAGAATAGTAGACGTTAGAGACCTCCTGGAAGAAGAAATATTAATTCTATGACCCCAAGACAAAACCTGTTATCTTAAAGGAAGTCTGTCAGTGGAAAATTGCTATTAGGTTATGTTTACACAGCCGAATTTGTACAAGCTGAAATTTTTCAGCTTCAGGAATTCGAAGCTGAATTTTTCAGCTTGACCGAATTCCATTGCGGAATCCGCCACGGAATTTGAAAATTCTGCACAAGTCAGATGGAATTTTTCTGCTTCCCTTCTCTTCAATGGGAGTTATCAGGTGGAACCCGCCTGAAGACTGAGCTTGATGCTTATTTTTTCTGCTAGTGGAAATGAAAAATTGAAAATTGAAATTAACGGGAGGCAGATTTCAGGTGGAATTTTAAGGTGGAATCTGCCTCACATTCAGCTCCAAATTCAGCCAAACCATCACTTCCACATAGAGAAATTCAACTTTTAGAAATATGCTCAGCATGATGATGTTAACACAGCCCATATGACCGATGATGCCCAATCACAGGTCTCAGAGGTGACCGGGTGCTGGAAAAGGCTGGAAGATGCCCAGGATAGAATATCAGACGCCACAAAGGAGTCCAGGAAGTGAAGGAAAAGGATTATAATTGTTTATTATATTTCTGCACCTCTCCAGGGCCTCCACTTATACTCTATGGTTAAAGAGACATCAGAATATAATAGTGATTTGTAGGTAGTGAACACCAAAAATTTCAGGTTTGGTAGAACTGGGAATTTTTGGAAAATTCGAAGAAAAAAAAAACTTCTCGTTAGGAACCAGTTCACTCATCTCCCAAAATAGGGATTATAAAAGTAACTAAAAAATACTAATCCAAACTGTAGAATGCCCACAATAGACATCTTCTGTGCTGTCTCCTTTAATGCCGCACTTCTCTATACGAGGGCATTGTTCATTGTTCTAGTCATCAGTTCTGCATTACTGAGTCATGCTTGAAGGTGACATCAAGTAAGGCTACAGTATCTGTATTAGCTCTCTGAATTCATTACATTATGTAATGTCTGTTCTTTCACGTTAACAATATTTGGGATTAAAGCTGAGATCCTGAAGGTCAACTATAAAAGTTATATGCGACTGCTTTCCGTGTCATTTGCTGTCATGTTGATATATATTATATTTGAAGACATTATTTCATGAGGCATGTTATGTGAGTGGAGAGGATATCAAACATATTTCTGAAACATGACAGTTACTGAAGAAATATGTCTAGAGGTAAAACGGTACATGTTGAAGAACACCAGTGAGTGCATGTCAGCTACCCTGATCCTTCTATACCCGAGTATTAATCATACCAAACCTGATGCCCTTCTCTTGACACCTTCAATCAGCCTAACCAAATCTA
Source organism: Leptodactylus fallax (assembly GCA_947044405.1). Lineage (NCBI taxonomy): Eukaryota > Metazoa > Chordata > Amphibia > Anura > Leptodactylidae > Leptodactylus > Leptodactylus fallax. Next base: position 3,408,130 of record CAMRHE010000204.1, read on the forward strand.
GTCTCGTATATGTGTATCAATACGAGGGGTGGTCAATAAGTTATTTTTCTGGATATTAAAACAAAATTTTTGGAGAAAATTTTCTGAACTTTCTACTTTTCAGTGGAATCCTCCTGGACTTCCACATACTTCTCCACTTCTTCCAGAGATTGGATGCCCTTAGAATAGGAGGAGACTTCTTGCTGCTTCTTTTACCTCTGTTCTCTTTGACCGCATTATCATCAGGATATCGTTGCCCAAGCAGAAATTTTTCAGGTTACGAAAGAGAAAGTCATAACTAGAGCCAGGTCTGGACTGTAGGGTTGATGGTGAAGCTCTTGGGTTGTCTCATGTAATGCCTTCATTGTTCAAGCCGAGGTGTCTCCAGATATTATTGTCTTGTGTGACCTGAATTCTAGTAATAAAAACACCTGTATCCCAAAAGACTGTTGCCATGACCTTTCCAGCTGAATACTCCTTTCCTACTTGTGCTTCCATTGCATGGACTCTTGCTTGGTCTTAGGATCATGGCAGTAGACCCAGGTTTCATCACCTGTAAGAACACAAGAATAGAACTCTCCTGGATTTTCTCTAAGCGTGTCTAAATAGCTGGTTACATGTTTTTTGTTAAGGCATTAACATTGGTGGCACACACCAGAAACTGACCATTGACTTCATCAAAATTTCAAGAATGATACTGGAAATCGCAACAACTGAAATGCCTAATTCATCAGCTATAACTGTCAGGACTTGAACCCAGAGACTTCGGTGTCCCAGCCTGCAGCTCTTCCAACCGAGCTATTCAGCTGCCGGGACAGTTTCCAGCGCCTCTAGTTTCAGTTCCTGCCTGTCTGGTTCGCTCCACCCTGTTCTCTGATTGAACATCCTATTTAAACCCAGCCTTTCACTTCCTGTTTTGTGAGATTATTGTGCTCTCACCCTGTAATCTAGCTAGTCTCTCCTGCTCAGCTGCTAATACTGACGCTCATCTTGTGCATCGACCACTGGCTTCCTCCTGACTACATTATCAGCCTTGCAATTACCCCAAGTAGTTGCTGGAAAGACTCCGAACCAGACCCGGACCGTTACAATAACACTGAATCTGAAACGATGATCCTCCAAAATCATGGTCTTCACTTTATGTCACATTTCCTCTGAAGATGCTTCACCAGGTTGCCCTGAACAGGGGTCATCTTCAATTGACTCCCTAACCCCCATTTAAACAGCTTGGCCCAAAACGTTACTTGGTAATGGAAGGTGCATCAACACCATATACAGCAAATCTTCCTATCATGGGTTTCTCCAGGCTTCTTTTCTTCCTTTGTAAGGAATTTAATCACAGATCGATGCTCCAAATCCCTCTTTGTAGCCCCGCACTGTACTGCACTTGCCATCCTGTCACTTCCAGTGCTTTCATCAGACTGAACTGCTACGGTGTGTGTTGCATGTCTAGACATGTCCCTGCACAGACAAGCTCAGCTTTCTAACATTAACAGAGCATACTGGTTTTCCTCCCACGCTTCAAAGACATACTGATAGGGAATTTAAGTCCAATGCACATGACTGGGTGTACTTGTAATGTGGGGCCAAATTTGCAGCGGATGGCACCTCTATGGGGGCTTCATTCTGTTCCAATGACACAGATGATTATAGTGTCATTAGAACAGAATGAATCAGAAGCCTACATAGAGCTGAGTGCTTCACGAACTGCACTCAGATGTCACTCCTAGTATCATCCAAGTTCATTCTACTGCAAACTTGGCCCCACATTGGATGCACACTTGGTCATGTGCATGGGGCTTTAGATTGTGAGCCCTATATGGGACAGTGACAGTGGAACAGTTTATGTAAAAACACTGCAGACTATATTGGCACTATACAAGTAAGAGAAATAAAAGGGAGAGTTGAGATGTGCATGTTATATGGTTGGTCAGGGCTGCTAAAATTGACCGACAACTTCTACTCTTCTTGACTTGTTGCTCCAGCTTCTTTCTTGAAGACTCTTCCTAAACTGCACACATCTTTTGATGCTGAGCTCCTGGACACTTACTGAAGACTTCTTTATGTATATATTTTTTTTGTTTTAGCTATAAACTGAGACAAAATAGGACCAAGGGAAAGAAGGAGATGCACAGAGGAGGTCCTGAACTATATTTTTTACCTTTTGTGCATTTTCTATAGTGTTCCTTAAAGGTGGGATTAATTTTGGTCATTTTGAGGCCACCTGAGCTACTGTATCAGCCAAGATGTCAAGATTGACAAATATACTAACAGATGTAATTTAGTAGGACGACTTGTCATGTTCTTGGAGTAAAATGATTTTAGAAACAACAGTATGAGACAAAACAACCATTAAATCCATTGAATGTCAAACCGCTAAATGTTGAAGACGTCCTGCTGAGCAGTAGAAAATGCCACTTGTCGACCAAAGTATTAAGCAAATAAACATGGATATATTCAGAAGCCTCTTCGTGTTTTCCTGGTTCCTCACTTAATACACTTATTATGAGGACACTACGTATTTTAGGACTTTAGTATCAGGTTAGATTAATACAGAGTGGTCCCGTCAGCTGGCAAAGAGCTGACTCTACATCTTGCTCAAGAAGATATTCAGGTCAGGTTAACTGCTGGTGAAGTAAGATTTTGTGCCCATCATTAAAAAAAATAAAACACGAAATGTTGGAAAACTCTCAATTTATCCATCTATAATTAAATCTGTATTTTAGCAGGACCAATAAGTTCTTCATAGAGGTAACATTTATTACTGGAAGGGCAATGGATAAGGTGTCACATATTAAAAATATATTGTAGAGTAGCTAGCACAAAGAGCTGTGTCTCGAAAGCAGCGCGAAAATTAAACCCATAAGAGTAATCTTAATCTTATGTTCACGCGACGGCATTGTGTGCTCCATCAATACTCAATTTGTGTGCTTTAAGTGGGGGGCAATATATTAAAAGTGAGGATTTTTTTTCTGTTATTATCGTAAGGTTTTGGTACATTGCTCTCGCCTGTTTTACAAAAATGTTGCAAAGTTATTCCTCAAAGGAGTTTCCAATCATTTTAGCTTTTATCAAAAGTTTTGAAATCTATAAAATAACAAATTGAGCAATATTTATAAAACTATAAAACTTACGGATCACCCACCTCTCTCATGCCACCTCTTCCACGATGACCCTCTGCCAGTCTCGGTGCGTTGGCTTCCACCGATGATGTCTCAATAAGGACGTTTGACCTCTCCCGCCAATGACTGACTGCACCAATGACTTCAGTATTGTCTGCTGCAGCAGTTACATGTCTGGGTCAAAACTTAACTAATGAAGAGCAGAATACAGATGCTGGTTTAGAACTGGTGAATATGGCATGGGAAGAGCAGGGGATCGGTAAGATGAGAATTACTTGGTTTGTTATTTTATATAATTCTGAGCTTTTGATAAATCGGGAGGTGCTAGACTTATATCTGTGAGAAGCTACAACTAAGATTGGAAGGTAATGGTGAGCAGTGTTTAACAAAACATTGGCTGACCTCAGACCTGTAATGGTAGGTTGGGTTGGACGAAGAGGACTCTGAGAGATAGGGGCTAGAGTAGTAGAGACCTTCCTGTTTGCATACAGCAAGTTGCACTGAAGAGTTTGATTGTGAATTATTATTTCAGGCTAGGTTCACACCTGTGAAAACAGGATTCGTCCCCGAATCTGCTTGAAAAATCCGAGAGAAAAGTCCTGAAAGCAGGACTTTTCTCTTTGTATTTTTCTGGTGGAAACCCAGCAGAACGCATTATAATCTATAGGGTTCCATGGGTAACTGCTTTTTAAGTGGATTAGGTTTGCTTGGGGACCCAAAGAACGGAAGCCCGAACTCAGGTGTGAACCTAGCGTAACTGTGACAAGTTCTTAAAAGAACCTTTTTGAGTGCCATATGTTGTGTCGCAAGTGGAAGTCAAACTCTGTGAAGATAGCATAGACCGGACTAGACCTGACTACATCTAGACTGCTGAGACTAAATTCCTGAGAGCATTATTGAGATAAAGCATTATTTGGTCTTAATTGATCAAGATGGAAATAGCTTGCCACAAGTCTCAACCACCATACCAAGTCTTACTGACATAGTGGAGCGGGTCTGCTCTACACTGTTTTTGTAACTCCATTAGAAGTAAATGGGAGCTACTGAAACAGCGTCATTTGGAGTCAAGTGTATCTTATTTAGGTCATTTTGGATGTGGAACCACCTTGTAATAGTTGTGAACAAATTCAGATACAAGGTGGGACGCCTTGGGCATGTGAACATTGAGATCTTGTTCTTTGGGGGTAATTGTGATTCGGAGGTCACTTTCCCACAGTGGAGTTTTTGAGATCTTTGACCTATTAAAAATCATCTGTCCTACCACTACAGTCTGCAATACTTTATCATAAAGGGGAACCCTTCACCGCAGCCACCCAACTTCTAAGCCCTACAGGGAAATTGAACACGACTTGAATGGTTTCTCCACAAACAGATGGTCTTAGGAGTGATCAGATTATTATCAGGGGACTTGTCTAACCAGAAGGAATTGACCAGTTTTAACTTCAGTCATGTTCTCGTGGGTGAAGATTTTTTATGATATCACATTCTGAAGACGTAGAGCAATCCTTTACAAGAATATTTGCTTTTGAAACGCCTGTAAATGTGTTTGTAATATTCTTTACGAAGCTATTGAAGTTCAATTCCTTACACATTTTTAGAAGTTCTCTATTTTTTTTTTTAGCCTTACAATGAGTTTCAGCAAGGGACATTCACATCTAAAGAGTCTTGTCATTTCGGATATTCAATCAGTCTGAATCACAGAAGCTTCTTGAGGACTGAGACGCGTGCATTCAACGCTCTGTTTGATTTAATGTGCTTGTTCAGAAGAGTATACAGAAAATTCACAATCAATCGGATGTCACTTGTGGATAGCTTTCCAGGCTGAGAAAAGATTTTCCAACCAGGCCTGTGTATCCTCATCTCTTCATGGGAATGTTTTCTGTACAAGTCCTGCAATGCAGACAACTAAAACTTCTCTTTTTCAATCAATCAATCGATGCTTTTTATAGCCTGCCTCGTACTTGGCTTCTCCCGGTTGAACGTTGAGATAGACAGCTCGGTTTATTAAAGGAGTATTTAATTTTAGACTTAAGGCACAAAATATTTTGAAGTTGCTATTGAGACCAGTGAACCTCCTAGAGTTACAAAATTGCTTTGTGTCTGTTTGTGTGTCTGCTTGACATGCATGTCACTTGTGATGGAGTGGATCATTTACAGCCACAAATGGATGTGTATGGTATTAGCACCCTATTCTCTGCCCCGCTAAAAGGAAACCTAACCAGCATGACATCACAGATTCCAGAAATATTTTATATTAATGCCGATTATAAATATACAATCTACAGAATTATATGATCATTTTTCTTTGTATTTTTGGAAGACAGGCGTAAGCTGAATATTTTTGCTATTAGATATTGTCGTGAGATCTTATTCACCCCTTAATGACCAAGGCATTTTTTATTTTCACGTTCCAAAAGTCATCTTATTTTTTTTCCCTCATAGGAGAGCTTATTTTTTCAGAGGAAAAATTTGTACTTTATAAAGGCACCATTTAGTATGTTGTGCAATGTAACGGAAAGCTGGAAAATAATTGAGAATGGGGTAGAATTGGAAAAAAATTGCCACGTTGTCTTTATTGGTTTTGTTTTAACAGTGTTTACCGCATGGTTCCCTATATTATGTGGGTCTATACTATCTTGTTGATACACAATTTATATAGTTTTTTTCATGTTTTAATGCATTTAAAAAAAAACTTTGAAGAAACAAAAATTTGCGTCACAATATTGTGCAACCTTTAACTTTGTAAGGTGTCTTTTTTGCAGGTCAAGATTAAGTTTTTAGTAAAAAAATTTTGGGGAATATTCAATTTTTGGAGTAAAACTCCAACTTTTTTTTTCTATTTAAGCGTTTACCATATAGGATAAATAGTGTATTTTTATAAAATAAGGATTTTGTGATGTGGGGATGCCTAAGGTCTTCATGTTTATTTTTATTTATATGTTTTCTAGAGAATGGGGTGTGATTGACAACTGTTTTCAATGACAACCTACATTTGAGAATCCAGCTCTGAACATGTAACTCAGGATCTATACAAAATAATTGATACAATATATTTAAAAAATGACTGAACTTTGTAAAAGGAATGGAAAGGAATCTCAAGAAAAGCCCCTGTTGGGCCCATCCTATTAAAAGGGATTTTCCAGGACTTATAAACTGATGACCTATCCTTAGGGGTCCAACACCTGGGACCCCCATCGATCAGCGGTTTGAAGAGGCCACAGATCTCACAAGTTCTGCAGCCTCAACCCTGTGCTGCTGATATCATAGGTTCATAGGTCACATGGTACAGCCTCTTCAAGCAGCTGATCTGAGCGATTCCCGGGTAATGGACACCTACGAGTCAGATATCGATGACAAGGGATGAGCAAACTGGTTTGCAATGAATCGTGTTCGTTATGAATTATTGAAACATTTTTGGTTTGGCCAAACTGTAGATTTTTTGTGGATCACTACCCAAGAATCATTACTATACCAATGGGTCTGCTCGGGCCACAGAGTATAATATTCTAAGGCCATGGGAAGGTGCAGAAAATAAAAAGCAGCTCATAAAGTTCACCTTTCCTCACCTCAACGGGGGGCTTTGCAACAGTCCAGTTTTTGTTTCCGGGTGTTGTCTTAAGCCTCTTCTGACACTTGTGCGTGATCTGAGGCCTCACTTATCACACAGGGGTGTCTACGGGTCTACATCATGATGCCTTTGTTAAAAGAATACAAGTATTTGCTAACACAGACACGTGAGGAGAGGAGACGGGTCCTCTTTTATTTGACACAATTCCATATCCTTGACCCTACGTGATCGGATGTTAATAATACTAATCCATTATTAAGGGATAGAGCAGAATGGCGGATAAATGTTTCCAAATTTTAGACAAAGCTTTCATAAACCTAAAATAAAGGAGTCTGGAAGGAGTTTGACCTGGTCTGAGGGTCATTTCCTGGATGATGAAGAACAGACTGCAGTATAAATGGCACATTCTGGAATCTGATCACTACCGCTCTCAGCGCTTGGATATCGCTCAGAACTCTCATGCTGTGTATGACAGCAAATATTTTGGCCGGCAACAGTGCGATGCATGAATGAGAAGAGAAAATAAATTAAGCTTTATGTGAACTGTGTAATATAAGAAAAGAAGAGGATAGAATACAGTGCAGGCTACAGGCAAGAATCGGGAAGATATTACTGGTGAAGGAATTGTGTTATTGCTAAAAGTAAAGTCTTCATGAATCTGTAAGATCTGCGGGATGCCGGACCAAGGGAAATTATGGATATTTTCAACACTCAGTGCAGGCAAATATGAGATTTGGGGTCAGGATGTTCTCTGAAGTCATTAGTGGTCATCTACTGTATCTGTTCCAGGACAATTAGATGTCTTCCTTTTATATCAGTGGTGGCTACCGGCCAAGTGGCCGTATGTGGCTCCAGGGTGGTCACCTTTGGCTCACCTCTTCCATGTACTTGGCAGTACGTACAAGGATCTATGTACGGAATAGACTTATATAGTGTATATAGAATACAATGTACAGATATGTTAATATACACAGAACACGCGGTGGTAAAGCACGTCAAGCCAAAGGATAGTCAAATGATCCTATGATAACTCCTTAGGAAAACCAGAGATAATAAGATACATTGTGCAGAGTCACAGACATACTTAGGGAATTTATTAGATCAACTTTTTTTTTTCATTTTCTATACTTTGATACTTTGTATGGCATAGGCGTCATCCATTTTTTTTTCACAGACCCATAGACTTTCATTGGTGTGATTTTTTTTTTTGCAGACATTCAGTATTCTAAATAAACACATTGAAATAGAGCGAGTGCCACAAATATGTGATATACAGATGTGTGAATAAGGTCTTAATCCATGTCCAGACAGATCTCTGTATATTAAACTACATTTAGTGACAGTTGATTCTCTATTTCAGAAAATATGGAATATTAAAATTTTCTTCACACTGTTCTTTTGAGAATTACATAATCTGTTTGCTGTGTGGCATTCCCTATCCCTCATATTTCATAGAGTTTTCCAAAAACTAAAAGTAGTATTCCCATCTCCAGGATCATGTTTAAAGTTGTAGCCTAAGTTATCTGAAGTGTTTTACCCAATACATTGCTTTATCTATCTTATTCTGTTTGTCAGATACAGCTAAATATGTCTCCCCAACATTTACAGCTTTAATTAGGTTTCAGACCACCGCTGCTATCTAGATGCAGTGGCCAGGCTGGTGACTTGGGTTCTTGTTCCCGGCCACCTCCATTCTCTTCTCAGTGATTGAGGGCTAAAGGAGCTTTCTGTCAGCTCTACAAAGTTCGTTGTAACTGCTGACCTCTTTTAAGGGCTAGAACAGTGCTTGATCAGTGACTGTTATCTCTGTATGTAAATTCAGAGATAATACCGTGCAGTTTAATTTCTGGTGCCTGTTGCTGGCCTGAGCTGCACATCACACTGGTTAAGCCCAAAAACCAACTTCTCACTGACACCAGGCAGTAGAAGGGAGAGGAGACAGGAGACCCAGACATAATGGATACTGAAAACCTATCCACAGGACAGGTCATTAGTATCCATCACCCAGGCCCTGCACCGATCAGCTGATTTGGTTACTGGAAGCTATACACAAGGTATACTGCCAGAAGCAGCTCCTATTGAAGTGAATGGGAGAAAAACTGCAGTTTCACCTCTACAGTTTTCATCTCCATATACTGTATACAGCTCCCAGCTCTGTACACTGTTTACAGCTTCCGGCTCTGTACACTGTAGTGGCGTCGCCTGGAACTGCAACTCTGCTCCCATTCACTTGAATAGGAGCACAGCTGTATTTAGTCATATACCTTGTATATAGCTTCCAGCAGGCAAATCAGCTGATCGACGCGGGGTCCAGGTGTCAGATCCTGTGGATCGGTCATCAGTATCCATTATGCCTGGGTCTTGGACAACCCCTTGTCACCTACAATGTTTGTAAAAACAAAGTTACTTCATAGAAATGAGAGGCTTCTTTAAGATTTTTGTTTACATTTGACTATACAGTTTTACCATCATTTTTTACACATTCTATTTAATGTTATAGTGATGTCACTACCTGCCGCTCCACTACAGAGCAACTAAATATCTAGAGAAGTCAACAATACTATTGATCAACGTTAATGAGCCTTGAATTCAGTTTTATATTGACAAACATTGACATTCTCAGGCGGCCGCCTCTGGTAAATTGCAAAATTTGGACTAAATTCTACTCAATCAGTATCACAGCCTGAAAAAAATTTCTTCCACCTGTTGAAATTTCATGCTTATGATCTTTTGCCAACCAAAGGATATTGATCTGCAGACAGATCAATAGTCACATATTGTGGAACATTGTTTTATATTCTGAGGTGCTATGTATGTCTGCGCTGTGCGGTTATTCTTATTCCGTGGGCATTCTTCACGCCGTGTGGATAGGGCGGCCGCTGGATCTGGCTTAAGTTCAATAAATGCATAAGGAACTATAATATTTCATTACATCTTTAGGAATCCTCTTCTTTCTGTTCTATTCTCCACGGTTTCCCTTGAGCTGCAAATGTATTTTGAATAAAAAAAATTGCAATATTTGGGAGCAGCGGCTGTAAAAATGGTTTTTGTTATGAGTGGGCGTCAATATCAACACTCAAAAATAATCGATGTTATTTTCTCTGTCAAATCACTGAAAAGTACATTAAAATAATGCACAGAACAGAATCAGTCACGCGGCACTATGGAGGCTTGAGGTGAGATTTTTCTACATTTGTGCTCAGCTGTTAGGGTACTGCTTAAAGGGATTGTCCAGCCAACATTTTTTTTTTCTTTTTGAAAAACAGCTTTGAATAAGAACTTGGTTGGTAAATTGTTTTATTGACTGGCCCCCTTGCCCCCTCTCCTTATTATCTGTGTATACATACTGATTGTTTGCATCCTTGGTGTATTGATATACTATATACTTGTGTGACTTTTGGGTGGGTTATTGTGATGGTTGAAGCAATTGGCCCATAATGTACACTATTTACCCCACAATTGGGGAGTTTATAAATTTTTTTGGTGGGTCTTCCTTGACCCCTATATAATATATATGTATTTATTTAATAAAGATGTTTGGTATTTTCAAATTTTATATGTTCTTTTCTTTGTGGTATGCTCTTAGTATTCTTAGCCCTCCCTTTGACAGTTTTGACTTTTATACTCTGGCGTCAGAAGAGATAATAATGTCACTTTCACTTTGATATAAGTTTAGCTGTGCATGCCTTAGAGAGCCACAAATTGGATAGAAAGGATCCTAGGAGCCCTGACAATGTTATACACTATATTTTATAGATATATAGTCCTAGGAGCCCTGACAGTGTCATACACTATGTATTATAGATATATAGTCCTAGGAACCCTGACAGTGTCATACACTGTGTATTATAAATATATAGTCCTAGGAGCCCTGACAGTGTCATATACTATGTATTATAGATATATAGTCCTAGGAGTCCTGACAGTGTCATACACTATGTATTATAGATATATAGTCCTAGGAGTCCTGACAATGTCATACACTATGTATTATAGATATATAGTCATAGAAGCCCTGACAGTGTCATACACTATGTATTATAGATATATAGTCCTAGAAGCCCTAACAGTGTCATACACTATGTTTTATAGATATATAGTCCTAGGAGCCCTGACAGTGTTATACACTATGTTTTATAGATATATAGTCCTAGGAGCCCTGACAGTGTCATACACTATGTTTTATAGATATATAGTCCTAGGAGCCCTGACAGTGTCATACACTATGTATTATAGATATATAGTCCTAGGAGTCCTGACAGTGTCATACACTATGTATTATAGATATATAGTCCTAGGAGTCCTGACAGTGTCATACACTATGTTTTATAGATATATGGTCCTAGGAGTCCTGACAGCATCATACACTATGTATTATAGATATATAGTTCTAGGAGTCCTGACAGTGTCATACACTATGTTTTATAGATATATAGTCCTAGGAGCCCTGACAGTGTCATACACTATGTATTATAGATATATAGTCCTAGGAGTCCTGACAGTGTCATACACTATGTATTATAGATATATAGTCCTAAGAGTCCTGACAGTGTCATACACTATGTATTATAGATAGATTCCTAGGAGCCCTGGCAGTGTCATACACTATGTATTATAGATATATATTCCTAGGAGCCCTGACAGTGTCTTACACTATATTTTATAGATATATAGTCCTAGGAGCCCTGACAGTGTCATACACTATGTTTTATAGATATATAGTCCTAGGAGCCCTGACAGTGTCATACACTATGTATTATAGATATATAGTCCTAGGAGTCCTGACAGTGTCATACACTATGTATTATAGATATATAGTCCTAGGAGTCCTGACAGTGTCATACACTATGTTTTATAGATATATGGTCCTAGGAGTCCTGACAGCATCATACACTATGTATTATAGATATATAGTTCTAGGAGTCCTGACAGTGTCATACACTATGTTTTATAGATATATAGTCCTAGGAGCCCTGACAGTGTCATACACTATCTATTATAGATATATAGTCCTAGGAGTCCTGACAGTGTCATACACTATGTATTATAGATATATAGTCCTAGGAGTCCTGACAGTGTCATACACTATGTATTATAGATATATATTCCTAGGAGCCCTGACAGTGTCATACACGATGTATTATAGATATATAGTCCTAAGAGTCCTGACAGTGTCATACACTATGTATTATAGATAGATTCCTAGGAGCCCTGGCAGTGTCATACACTATGTATTATAGATATATATTCGTAGGAGCCCTGGCAGTGTCATACACTATGTATTATAGATATATATTCCTAGGATCCCTGACAGTGTCTTACACTATATTTTATAGATATATAGTCCTAGGAGCCCTGACAGTGTCATATACTATGTATTATAGATATATAGTCCTAAGAGTCCTGACAGTGTCATACACTATGTATTATAGATAGATTCCTAGGAGCCCTGGCAGTGTCATACACTATGTATTATAGATATATATTCCTAGGAGCCCTGACAGTGTCTTACACTATATTTTATAGATATATAGTCCTAGGAGCCCTGACAGTGTCATACACTATGTTTTATAGATATATAGTCCTAGGAGCCCTGACAGTGTCATACACTATGTATTATAGATATATAGTCCTAGGAGTCCTGACAGTGTCATACACTATGTATTATAGATATATAGTCCTAGGAGTCCTGACAGTGTCATACACTATGTTTTATAGATATATGGTCCTAGGAGTCCTGACAGCATCATACACTATGTATTATAGATATATAGTTCTAGGAGTCCTGACAGTGTCATACACTATGTTTTATAGATATATAGTCCTAGGAGCCCTGACAGTGTCATACACTATCTATTATAGATATATAGTCCTAGGAGTCCTGACAGTGTCATACACTATGTATTATAGATATATAGTCCTAGGAGTCCTGACAGTGTCATACACTATGTATTATAGATATATATTCCTAGGAGCCCTGACAGTGTCATACACGATGTATTATAGATATATAGTCCTAAGAGTCCTGACAGTGTCATACACTATGTATTATAGATAGATTCCTAGGAGCCCTGGCAGTGTCATACACTATGTATTATAGATATATATTCGTAGGAGCCCTGACAGTGTCTTACACTATATTTTATAGATATATAGTCCTAGGAGCCCTGACAGTGTCATACACTATGTATTATAGATATATAGTCCTAAGAGTCCTGACAGTGTCATACACTATGTATTATAGATAGATTCCTAGGAGCCCTGGCAGTGTCATACACTATGTATTATAGATATATATTCCTAGGAGCCCTGACAGTGTCTTACACTATATTTTATAGATATATAGTCCTAGGAGCCCTCACAGTGTCATACACTATGTATTATAGATATATAGTACTCGGAGCCCTGGCAGTGTCATACACTATGTATTATAGATATATAGTCCTAGGAGCCCTGAGAGTGTCTTACACTATATTTTATAGATATATAGTCCTAGGAGCCCTGACAGTGTCATACACTATGTTTTATAGATATATAGTCCTAGGAGCCCTGACAGTGTCATACACTATGTTTTACTGATATATAGTCCTAGGAGTCCTGACAGTGTCATACACTATGTATTATAGATATATAGTCCTAGGAGCCCTGACAGTGTCATACACTATGTATTATAGATATATAGTCCTAGGAGTCCTGACAGTGTCATACACTATGTATATAGATATACAGTCCTAGGAGCCCTGACAGTGATCTACACTATATTTTATAGATAGGTTTCTAGGAGCCCTGACAGTGTCATACACTATGTTTTAAGCCATTTTAAGGTGTGGTTCATACCAAACTTATTTGACCCGGAACAAATCTGATACCTGAGCCATCCGAACCCAAAACAAATTAAATCCTGAGATGTTCGTCCATCTCTAGTCATGTGATGGACACACAGGTGCAGATCTTGTTACAGTGACAGCACAGTAATCAGACATCTGCCAGATAACAAGCTGTGCACCTATGTGTGCATCACATGACCATGGACTAATTTTTATCCACTTGCAGTAAGCAGAATGAGTGATAGCAAGCAGAGATCTAGAAAACCGTGAGGAATTGATACAGAAAGTATACTGGAAAATTGTAGAACTTTTCATTATACAATAACATTTGTCTCAATATTGGACTGAAATTGGACAACCCCTTTAAGTCTCCGCTGACTGCTCCCATAAAGCTGGTGACTTTAGAAAGCCTTTTTATGGACATGTTATTGATAGTTGGTCAGTGAAGGTTGACGGTCTGGATAACAACGCCTACAGTTAAAACAACAAATCGGTGATCAATCTCTGCCTTGGGCTACACTTAAACATTATTGATGGGATTCACCTCTGTCATCTGGCACAGACGATTGCCCAAGTATTATTACTGCACCTGGCAAGGACCAAAAAAAATCCAATGCTCCATTCAGAATGAGGGACTGAACTCTGACACTTTCCTTATCAGTGGGGCCTGAGCAGTCGAACTCTCACCAATCTGCGATTTATCCTCTATCATACAGAAATGGATGGAAATATCCCTTTAATATGGCGATATATGATCCATAAGGACCTGTCTGTGGTTAAATATTCCAGATTTACATGCCAGAGTCCCTTTAACTCTATCATGTCAACAACACATAGCTTAAAAGAGCGTGCGCAGATCTTCTTCCATAGGAACACATTTGCTCTTTTAACCCCTGCAACACTCAAAGTCATACCTCCCAATCATGACAGATTCCCAGATATAGTGGGACAGTCCTGGATTCCGGATCCTGTCCCAGTGTACCCAGTGTTATGTTCCAGCTTCAACTCATCTGTGTCTAGACCAGGCAGATGAGTTGAACACAATGGTGAAGCAGGGAGGCATTGGCTCACTGCTCCACCATTCGCCCCCTGTCTCTGCTCAGTGAGCGGGAGGCGCAATGTGATGACATCACTTACATCGCACCTGCAGCTCCCTGAAACCTCTGCAGAAGAACAGCAGGGGAACGGGAGTGAGTACTAGTTTTTTATTTTGTTGACTACTGTGGGGGAACCAGGAAAGGGACATAATAATGTCAGGGAAACTGCAGGGGGAATCTATACTGTGGGGGTAGCTAGAGGGGGACATTAAACTGTGGGGGAAACTGGGGGGAATATTGAAATGTGGGTGTAGATGGAGGGGGACATTAAACTAGGGGGGAACTGGGTGGGGGACATTAAACTGTGGGGGCAGCTGGAGGGGGACATTAAACTGTGGTGCAGCTGGAGGGGGACATTAAACTGTGGGGGCAGCTGGAGGGGGACATTAAACTGTGGGGGCAGCTGGAGGGGGACATTAAACTGTGGTGCAGCTGGAGGGGGACAATAAACGGTGTGGGCAAATGGGGGGGATATTAAAGTGTAGAACAGCTGAAGGGGAACTTTGTACTGTGTGTACAACAGGAGAGGAACTTTATACTGTGGGGGGGCAGCTGGTGGAGGACATTTAAATGTGAGGGCAAGTGGAGGAGGACATTATTACGTGGGAGTATATTATGTTAGAAATGGTTGGGAAATGGGCGGGGTCAAAGTGGAAGTGGGTGGAGCTAAATTTGCTATGGCAGCCATTGAAAATTGGGTGATTTGCTCAAAGATTATACATAGGCTTACCCATATACTGTCCAGTCTCTATTACGTCCATAAGCAAATATTTGACCCCTTTGTTGCCGGATCATTGTGTATTGACAGAACACAAAGTTTTGGCGACTTGCAGGGGTCATTTATGGCTCTGTATATGTATATAAAAGGGAATGAATAATCTGACATATTACTCTGTGATATGTGCAGCGGCAGCATCATTTATTACTGGAGCACAGATTAGAGCTGTGGGAGAGAACACCCCGGGGTGAGCAATCTCTCCGCAGCAGTTTACCAGTTTAATTAGATATAACATAAAACACATTTACAAATAACCAGGAGTTACACCGCGCAACAACCCAGCCTGAAAATATGTTCTTTCCCATGAAACATTTGGCTTTTATATAAGCAAGTCCCACATGAAAAATAATTGAACATCATGTTGACTTACATTTTAGGTGCATTTCTCCAGATGTCACGGTAGCTTTAACATCTTCAGTATTGCCTAACATTCATAGCAAGAAATGGAGACATATGAAGGAGTTTGACATCCTGTAAGAGATACTAGATACATTCCCTCGAAGGGCTGAATACAGAGTGTTACTTTCGAGTCATTTTGTAACTTGAGTGCTGTGGTGGTCTATCATCTACCTCGACCACCAAAATGCAGCCCCGATATTAAAGGGGGTTGTTGGGTTTAGAAAACTCAATTTAAATACTCTGTTAGGGAATTCTTAGTTAAAGAGGATGACCTCAAAGCGCAATGACCTACATCATCTGATTGGCGCGGTCACCCTGATCAGTTTGGGTTTTAGTTATCCAAATCTGTTCAGCCATTCCAAAGATATAAACCCTTGTGTTGATACAAATTAGTGTCTACTAGCCAAGTAGGTAATGAAAAATGTGTTTGAGACTCCGCCTCTAAATAAACCACAGTGTTACCGCCCACTTGGCTAATAGACTGTAATTTGTATTAACACTAAAAGGGCTTATAGCTTTGGAATGGCTGAACGGATTTGGATACACAAAACCCGAACATCAGATGATGTCATGTTATTGGGCTTTCAGACCTGGCGAGAGGTTCTCTCCGATTGAAGAGTATCCTTGAGCTCCAAAAGAGCCTGAATGGAAAATAAAAGATATTTAATAATTCAGATTTTAGCCAAACATACCATATTGTGTAAGATTTGCTAAGCTTCTATAAATGTGCAAGAATTCTGGCTTAAAGGGCGTTTGTCATGTCCGAAATGTCTCCCAAGCCCATAATAGTGCCTTAAAAGGAGCAACACGTACCTTATAGCCAAAAACCAATGAAGCAATGCGGAGAAAAATAATCATTTTAAGGATATGCAAACCAGCCTGAAAGTGCACCAGGGACGGGGCAAGATATGCCAATGTTACCTACAGACAGCTGCATGTGCCTTGGCTCTCCTCCCCTGTAGCTGTGAATGCCATTTTTTAAACCTCCCCTGGGCTTTCACTTATCATACTCTAGGGTCAGGGTGACGAACCCACAAATTTTTGGAATATTCGGGTCAGTACTTGTCATTACAAACTGATTAGCCTATCTCTATCTGTAAGCAAATCTGCTAAATCAGGCCCCACCCCCAGTGCACTTCCCAGCTAACCTGCATATCTATAAAATCAGGATGATCTTGGCATTGCTTCCTTGGCTTGTGGCCACAAAGGTATGCTTCTACTCCAATTAAAGGACCCGACATGGCACCATTTTTGGATTTAGACCCGAAAACCTTCAATTTGTGTCAAAAAATCTGATGCACATACTTTGCAGCACATTTATTGTGTGTTTTAGACAGCACTGGGCCTTGCACAACAATTGTCCATGGCTTACCAGGAAAAGAATGGAACTTAAGATGCCCCACATGTGCCAAAATTTTGTAAACCAACAAATAAATGATACAACGTTAGACAAATGTATCTAAAGATGCGACAAGTTTATCAGCATCTGCCACTTTGATACATTTGGCGCACCTTTACACTGCCTGGTCTAGGTTTACATTGTCTAATGATTAGGCAGGATTATTATATGGCCCATTATGCTGTATCTTCCATTTTGACAAATTTCGCAATTTTTTTCCAACTCGTAAAATCACATCACACATTTTTATAAGAAACAATACAGAAAACATTGTACCATAAAGACTATGACACAGTGAACACCAAAATCTGCAACATCCAGGTCATATTATAGGAAGGACAAAGGGGCAATGCCCGATATTTGTTACTTCTTAGGTAAAACTACAAATGTATGATAAAAAATAAAATGTACTTTTGGGTTAATAAAAAAGATATATTTTCCAATTTCCTTTCGACCTGTCTATAACATGATGACATGTCAGATATAAGACAGCAGGGTCACCAATGTTTCAGAAAGAAAGCTCATTTTCAGAAAAGTTTCATTCCTTGATCAGATGGCAATAAAAATATCCAAAAAGTCATATTGGCTCAAACTTTTCATCCCTGTTGATAGCTGTACCGCGTGAGTCCGGCATATTGGAAAAATAAGATTTAGACCTGTCTACATTCCCAGCCAGAAGCCGATCATTACTGAGCACTTGGAGGAAATGAACCTTCATCTTCTATCTGGACAAAAAAAAATTCATGAGCATTCTGAGAATGAAATGAAATATTATTATTCCTTTTAATTGCTTTTAATATTTTTGATTTACCGGGGTAATTATGAAGGTTTTTGAGAGGAGGATTTAACCACAAGGTACCAGCTCAGGGACCAGTTTGTAGTAGCTTTATATGGGGAATAAAGGACTATAGAAAAAAAGTTATAAAAATTAAACCTGGAATAGCTAGAGAATAATTGCTAATATTTTTCTTTTTTCTTTTATTTTAAGTTACTGAGAGAGGACAGAGGGAATGCAATATCAAAAAGTACCTAAACTGCACACACACATATATATATATATATATATATATATATATATATATATGTATATAGTACTGCAAAAGTTTTAGGCAGGTGTGGGAAACACAAAGCAGAGTAAGGATACGTTCACATGGAGGAATTTGCTGCGGATTTGGGAACAGATTCCATCCCTGAATCCGAGGCAGATTCCACCCAGAATCTGCCTCCTGTTGAAAACAATGGGAGGCAGAGATCGCAGTGGGACACTGAAAAAATAAGTGTCCTGCTCGATCTTGCTGCAGACATGGAATTCGCAGCTCAAGATTCCCTGCTGGTTAGGTCCATCCATCTGGGCCTACTAAGCAGTGGAAAGCCACGACGGAATGCCAATGCCCTGCATCGGCATCTCGTCACGGGTAGCCCGCAGGCAGAAAATGTCGGCAGAAAATGAAGAGGAAATTCATTTTCCGCCATGTGATCTTACCCTAAAAGTTTATTTTTGTGCAAAAGTGAATGAAGAAAAGAGAAATCTTAACCCCATCAATATTTGGTGTGACCTTTGCCCTTTGGAGGAGGAGTCCTGGAAGTGATGATCCGGCCCCCAAAGAGCCCTATCTTGTCTAGTAAAATACAAGGCTCCCTACGTCCTGATGTTGCTCATTGTCCAGACATAATGGGGCAGATTTATCAATACTGTCGAACTTTGCAATCCCGTTCATAGTTTTAGACATCTTTATGACCCTGTCGTACGGACCTTCATAAATACGGAGAGTTTCTAGAAGCGCCAAAATTCTGAGTCAAATACCATCTGACTGAAAGTGTCAAGCGTCACCATGAGACAACTATTTGGCGCAAAACATGTAGATAAAATCTGTAGACAAAAAAACATAACTCACAGGCTGCAAGGCACAAATATTTGGCGGATGCATCAAAAACCCTACAATTGGCACAGCATAAGAAGACACAAATCATCGCTCGCTTATTGAGGAGACAAATATTTGGTGCACAACGGGAATTTATAGTGCACAAAGTAAATTATTGTAAATTTATGCGTTACATGCCGTGCACCAAATGTAGACAGAAAAGTGTCGGACCTCTATTGATAAATATGCCCGTTAATCTCCGACGCCCTCTGGAGGCCAAAATGGAGACGGCCTGGACAGGAACGAGAAGCATTCAGTACTAAATATCAGCCATCACCTGTTAATAATCCAATGGGCAATAAAAAAAAGCCCTGAGGCCCCAGGTAGCGAGCTGCAGCCAAAAAATTCTGCGAAAAGCCCATGGCGGAAACACATCGCAATTTTTTTCTGCAGCGTTTTTCACGGAAAGACTGCAGAGTTTTCCTCTGTGGACTTTCTGTCCCTATTATACCTATATGGAAAACGTCAGCGTTTCCGTAGCTATAATTGACATGCTGCGATTTACAAAAACACAAGCGTTTTTGAAATTGCAGCATTTCCACTGCAGATTTTTTTTTTTTTTTTGCAATGTGTGGATGGGATTAGCCAGAATTGCAAAATATTACCTACTTTGCAGGTAATATAAAACGCAGCGTTTTTGCAACATGGGGCCCTAAAATAGCCCACTGCTGGGACCCCACGTAATTGTGTGGGTTGTGTTATGGCCATATCCCCCCGTGTATATTGCCTTCAATCATTCCACATAAATCGAATACGTTTTGTCCTTGATTTCCCACATGGTGCTTGCAGCATATAGGCATGCATTTTTTGTGCTGCAGTTTTGCTGCGTTGTATAAACCACAGCAATCTGCACCATGTGAATAGGCCTTAAGTTTGCTTTTCAGATGTCATTGCTTTCTAGATAGATCTGACCAGCTGCGAGCTGAATCTACTTATCTCCATGTTTGTCTGAGCATCTCCTGGCTTACAAGCATAGCAGCCATACACTATTAATTGCTCTCTAGTTCTCTGTAATTTTGTTTATTTCAATTATACGTTGTGGTTGCGCCGCGTTACATTATGATTACCCACAATTCTGCCGGCGCAGTGTTTAATTAAAAATGATTAAATTATTCGGAGATCTTTCTCTCCAGCCTCAAGTTTCCCTTTTTTATTTAACATAAATAACACCATTAGTCTCTGTGGATATGAAGCCATTATCTAGAAGGTAGCGAGCATGGATCAAAATTAATTCATTTATAATAAGCAAGTCATTTATATGGTTAATTCAATGCTACGTAGCGGTAGAGTAATGAGCAGTGTCGTGCAGTACTGGTGATTTATGCAAATCATTTTTCCACACATTTTTGCTAAAATTAGCTATTTAAAGAGCACCTGTCACCAGATCTGAAAAGCCCAATCACATCCATCATGTGATCGGCGCCGTCACCCTGAGCATTTTGGTGTTTTGTTTATCAAAATCCGATCAGCTATTCCAAAGATATAAGTCCCTTTAGAGACAAGTGGGAGGTAACACTATAGATTCTCTGGGGGCGGGGTCTCTGTGCTATATGTCATGCATTGTTAACTCCCACTTGGCTAGTAGACCCTAATTTGCATCAACTGTAATAGGGCTTATATCTGTGGAATAGCTGAATGCGGAAATTAAAAAAATAGTTTAGTACAAAAAAGGGAACTTCAATGTCAGATCTTTCTTAAAGGGGTTGTCCAGGAATTGGACAAACCCCTATGGAGGCTGCAGTAGGTGTAAAATTAAAAAAAATCATACGCACCTTTGAGCACTCCATTGTCCACCGGCATTCCGTTCTGATGCCGTGTCCTTGCCAGTGAAAAGTCCTGTGCTCCAATCAATGACCTCAGAGGAAGAGATGAGTGACATCACCGATCCCTTTCCAGGTCAATGATTGGTCTCAGCGGCCACAAGGGCCACGGGACTGTTGGCGACTAGGACACGGCACAAGGACCAAATGGTACTGGTGGTGGACATGGAAGTGCTGGCAACAGGTGGGTATATTTTTACAAATAGATAGATACATAAATAGATAGATAACACCTCCCCTGGCTTTCACAGGGTTTTGTCCAATTCTGTTCCCCCAAAAACTTTAGTGGTCACGATTTAATGATACGTTTACCCTTCAGCATCTGGATTCTTCGCCAGCTCTTCCCAGGCACTGTTACTGTTGTGTCCACATTTCCCTCCAAATAATAAACTGTTGCATAGCAAAATGTGGATCCTTGGAGAAAAAGGAAGTCAGCGAAGTCTTGTGTTTTGTTTCCTAGCAACCAATTAGACTTTTCTTGTACTAGATTTTTTACACTGGGTAATTACAAGAAATACAAAACTCGGTCTCTGCGGTTACCATGAGATACAAAATATTTGCAATTGTAAACTGACTTCACATTTTTTACAACAGTCTATAACATTTATACAGCACCTCCGAGGAAACGTAAAGCATTCAGAGCTTAGTATGTTGGGAGCTACACTATGGAGGAATTCGGACGATCGCTATATTGTTGTCGTTACTGTAGATTCTATCATTTACAGTATCAATGACATGTATAAGTAACGAAAAAAAATCACAAAGCTTAAAGGGTTCTCCAGGATTACGGCTGACGCTATTTAAGTTCCGTTGCATATTTTGTTTGGGTTTCTCCTTTAAATTAAAGGGGTTTTCTGGGATTACGATATTGATGATATCAGGTCGGTGGAGGTCCAACTTCTAGCACCACCGATCAGCTGTTTGAAGAGGCCACAGTATTCAGATTTCACCCCACACCAAGAACAGCGCCATGTACTGTGCTGCAGTTGTGTTTGGTCTTGCAGCTTAAAGGGGTATTCCTATCACCAGGATCATATTCAAAGTTGTAACTTAAGCTAACTGGAGTGGTTTACCCAATACAATGGTTTATAGATCTTGCTCCACTTATGAAATACTGCTGAATAAGTGTCTTCAGTGTTTACAGCTCGTTCAGACCATCTCGAATAGAGGTAGCCGAGCTGGTGACATCAGTCTTTGATCCTGGCCACCTCTATTCTCTTCTCTTCACTGT
Organism: Leptodactylus fallax; assembly: GCA_947044405.1. Taxonomy (NCBI): domain Eukaryota; kingdom Metazoa; phylum Chordata; class Amphibia; order Anura; family Leptodactylidae; genus Leptodactylus; species Leptodactylus fallax. The sequence goes on from CAMRHE010000204.1 coordinate 3,430,272, forward strand.
GATTGATGGTTTACAGAACCTTCTGTCATTATGGAAAGTGTTGAGCCCTGATAAGGGCTAGAACAGTGTCTGATCAGCGCTTCTGTTATCTCTGTATGTAAATCCAGAGATAACAGTGTTCAGTTTACAACCAGCACAATCTCGGAACATAATCTTTGTGCTTGGTATTCAGTGAAGATGCTGCAGTGCTCACCCGAATGCTGCTGCCACTTCAACCAGCTGATCAGTAGGGGTCCTGAGTAGAGATGGGCGAACCTTTCAGGATTTGTTTTGTTGTGGGTTTCGGTGACTTTGATCCCAGATTAATTTGGGGTCATAAAAGTTCAGTATGAACCACACCTTAAATTGACTTCAATCATAGTGTATGACACTGTCAGGGCTCCTACAACTCTATTTCTATAAAACATAGTGTACAACACTGTCAGGGCTCCTAGGACTATATATCTATAAAATGTGTATGACACTGTCAGGGCTCCTAGGACTATATATCTGTAAAACACAGTGTATGACACTGTCAGGACTCCTAGAACTATTTATCTATAAAACATAGTGTATGACACTGTCAGGGCTCCTAGGACTATATATCTGTAAAACACAGTGTATGACACTGTCAGGACTCCTAGAACTATTTATCTATAAAACATAGTGTATGACACTGTCAGGGCTCCTAGGACTATATATCTATAAAACATAGTGTATGACACTGTCAGGACTCCTAGGACTATATATCTATAAAACATAATGTATGACACTGTCAGGTCTCCTAGGCCTATATATATATAATACATAGTGTATGACACTGTCAGGGCTCGTAGGACTATATATCTATAATACATAGTGTATGACACTGTCAGGGCTCTTAGGACTATATATCTATAATACATAGTGTATGACACTGTCAGGGCTCCTAGGACTGTATATCTATAAAACATAGTGTATGACACTGTCAGGGCTCATAGGACTATATATCTATAAAACATAGTGTATGACACTGTCAGGACTCCTAGGACTATATATCTATAATACATAGTGTATGACACTGTCAGGGCTCTTAGGACTATATATCTATAATACATAGTGTATGACACTGTCAGGGCCCAGAACATATATCTATAATACAAGTGTATGACACTGTCAGGGCTCCTAGGACATATCTATAATACATAGTGTATGACACTGTCAGGACTCCTAGGACATATATCTATAAAACATAGTGTATGACACTGTCAGGACTCCTAGGACTATATATCTATAAAACATAATGTATGACACTGTCAGGACTTCTGGGGCTATAGCTATAAAACATAGTGTATGACACTGTCAGAACTCCTAGGACTATATATCTGTAATACATAGTGTATGACACCGTCAGGACTCCTAGGACTATATATCTATAAAACATAGTGTATGACACTGTCAGGGCTCCTAGGACTATATATCTGTAATACATAGTGTATGACACTGTCAGGGCTCCTAGGACTATATATCTATAATACATAGTGTATGACACTGTCAGGGCTCATAGGACTATATATCTATAAAACATAGTGTATGACACTGTCAGGATTCCTAGGACTATATATATATAAAACATAATGTATGACACTGTCAGGTCTCCTAGGCCTATATATATATATATATATATATATATATATATATATATATATTTATAATACATAGTGTATGACACTGTCAGGGCTCGTAGGACTATATATCTATAATACATAGTGTATGACACTGTCAGGGCTCCTAGGACTATATATCCATAAAATATATTGTAAGACACTGTCAGGGCTCCTAGGACTATATATCTATAATACATAGTGTATGACACTGTCAGGGCTCCTAGGACTATATCTATAATACATAGTGTATGACACTGTCAGGGCTCCTAGGACTATATATCTATAAAATATAGTGTAAGACACTGTCAGGGCTCCTAGGAATATATATCTATAATACATAGTGTATGACACTGTCAGGGCTTCTAGGGCTATAGCTATAAAACATAGTGTATGACACTGTCAGAACTCCTAGGACTATATATCTGTAATACATAGTGTATGACACTGTCAGGACTCCTAGGACTATATATCTATAAAACATAGTGTATGACACTGTCAGGACTCCTAGGACTATATATCTATAATACATAGTGTATGACACTGTCAGGGCTCCTAGGACTATATATATCTATAAAACATAGTGTATGACACTGTCAGGGCTCCTAGGACTATATATCTATAATACATAGTGTATGACACTGTCAGGGCTCCTAGTACTATTTCTATAATACATAGTGTATGACACTGTCAGGACTCCTAGGACTATATATCTATAAAACATAGTGTATGACACTGTCAGGACTCCTAGGACTATACATCTATAAAACATAATGTATGACACTGTCAGGGCTTCTAGGGCTATAGCTATAAAACATAGTGTATGACACTGTCAGGACTCCTAGGACTATATCTATAATACATAGTGTATGACACTGTTAAGGCTCCTAGGACTATATCTATAATACATAGTGTATGACACTGTCAGGACTCCTAGGACTATATATCTATAAAACATAGTGTATGACACTGTCAGGACTCCTAGGACTATACATCTATAAAACATAATGTATGACACTGTCAGGGCTTCTAGGGCTATAGCTATAAAACATAGTGTATGACACTGTCAGGACTCCTAGGACTATATCTATAATACATAGTGTATGACACTGTTAAGGCTCCTAGGACTATATATATAATACATAGTGTATGACACTGTCAGGGCTCCTAGGACTATATCTATAATACATAGTGTATGACACTGTCAGGACTCCTAGGACTATATCTATAATACATAGTGTATGACACTGTTAGGGCTCCTAGGACTATATATCTATAAAACATAGTGTATGACACTGTCAGGGCTCCTAGGACTATATATCTATAAAACATAGTGTATGACACTGTCAGGACTCCTCGGACTATATATCTATAAAACATAGTGTATGACAGTGTCAGGACTCCTAGGACTATATATCTATAAAACATAGTGTATGACACTGTCAGGGCTCCTAGGAACCTATCTAACCAATTTCCAGATCTCTAAGCCAAGCATTTCCGAAAGTGAAGTTATTATACTCTGGGGTCTCTTCAGACCCCAGAGTATAGTAGGTGGATGGCCAGGGGTGGTGCTAAAAATAAAAAAAACTACATTCATACTCATCTTCCCTTATCTATTATTATTATTATTATTATTATTATTTATTTATCTAGCACCATTAATTCCATGGTGCTTTACATTTGAGGATTTACATACGGTACATCAAATATACAAAACAGATAATACTAACAGAGACCAACTGGCACAGTGAGATAGAGGGCCCTGACCGCAAGGGCTTACAGTCTATGAGGGAATCTATTTTGTGCTTCCTTGTGGCATCCGGCGATCTCTCTCTCTGCCTCCTCAGTGACAGCATGTGCCCGAGATCACCACTGAAACCTGTGATTGGGCCTCAGTTATGAAATAGGCACACTGAGCATCATGACGTCATGATGCTTGTCATACATATTTCATCGATGAGGCCCAATCACATCCCTCAGCAGTTACCAGGAAAGCGCTGGACCCTGCGAGGAGGCCCAAAAGAGGTAAAGAAAGGTACTTACGAATGATTTATTTATTTATTTATTTATTTATTTATTTATTCACCTTCCTTGGTATTCCACCTGAAGAGACCCCAGGGTATAAAGCTGTTGACATTTTAGTTCACCAGAAATGAATCTCCATTTGTTCGTTTTCCTAAAAAAATACTCGGTACGAATAGGTTCGCCAATCTCTAGCCCTGAGTGTCAGACCTCACAATCACATATTGAGTAACTACGCTAAGGAAAGGTCATCAATATGCAAGTCCTAGAAAACCCCTTTAAGGAAATCTTCCCAGCACGATTGTGGTTTGCACTTGTGTAATTTAGTTCACATTAGATACATTGTATGATATTTTCTCTACAAACCTTTGTACAAGGTATGAAAATAAAATCATTTACTTTTCTTTGACAACACAGATTTGCATCTCCCAGAACCCTGATCTATGATTCACTGGAATTACTCATCTCGTATTGTTCTATGACTTTTACTGTTCCCACCACAATTCTTCGTTTTTCTGCCTTCACATGTTTCGCCTTCCACAAAAGATTTTTCCTTTTTTAGTTTTGTTTTTAGTGCAATAAGTAAGATCCCAGCCTGCTGCTGTGTTCTCAAAACAGCCATGTGATGATGATTGCAAAACTTGCCATCACAAAGCCGTTTTTTATAGTCATGTGAATAAGCCCAGTGAGGCCAAGGCTCAAACACTGACGTGCATGGTAGTTACCTCCAATAGGTGGCACTAAAGAGCATTCATCCTTCTGGAGGAGAGCTGATCTGCATACAATGGACACAGCTCAGCTCCTCCTCCCTGCACACTCACCTCTGCACATGTAACAAAGTGTCCACGTTGCAGCAAAGATCTTCAAAAAATGTGATACCTTGTTGCCAATAAAGCAAATATCTTGATCTACTGTTGCCCTAACCATTCCCTGGCTGCTCCCACAATCATATATTTTTTGTAAAATTTGTATGTGATGGCACTATACAAATAAAGTTATTTGGACATCATTCACCAAGACTTGGATTAATCCTAGCGTGAAAGGTAAACCTCGGGAAATTATTTTCAAGGAAAACTTCGAATCGTGCAACGAAGGAAATGTAGTAAATAAAGGGCTATACTTAGACCCAGTGAAATTATGTCACAATTTATTTCCTCTGGCGATGACAGATGGCATATCTATTTAAAGATGCGGTCTAACATAGTCAGGGAAAAAAAAAAATCACTTACCTCAAATTAACTATGATGGAAATGGCATTTGCTATTATTTGAAGTGCAGCTATTAAATTATGTCCATAAACTATACATTACATCACATTGTATTGTGTTACTCCATATGTCTCCATATGTCTGCTGCCTTACTTGTATAGACCGGGACTATGAATGTCACATACTGGAGACAGCACTTTCTATTTCTTTAATTTATCATATTTTTATAACATTATTATTTTAGTGTGTTAGTTTAGTTTCACTATTTTATACATATATACATATACATTTATACATATATATTTATAACATATTTTTTTTACAATTTTTTTTTTTAAATAATAGCACCCTATACTGTACCTGGTGTGCAGGCACCGAACCTAGTCTTATTTCAAAAATATATACTGATTAAAAAAAACTCATCTGGGAAATAAATTTTTTTTATTCATTTTCATAAAAGATATTAAGACTTGAATTTTTTTGAATAAATTGGTGCATCTTCCAGCAATCTATGTACTAGAACAGGAAACCTAGTGAAGCTAATAAAAAGGATGTAAAAAACTGCATTGTCACCACGGTTTTTCCCGCAGCACTTTTTTGCTGCAGCCCGCTACGTGGCGCCTTAGCCGTAAACGGATGCAAACGGATGGTCATGTGAATATAACTTAACTCTGTCAGGCCATGCCTCTCCTGCTAAGTTCAGTCCACACCATGCCTACCTTTCGAAAAAGTGTTAAGCGGAGGTTCAAAATAGCAAAAAGTTGCAAATTTGTGAGCAGACAGCAACTTCTGCAAAAATATGCAACTTTTTACGCCAGAAAACTATCATAAACATTTCAATGAATTCCCCCAAACGTATTGGTCAAATCAATCCATCCACTTAGAAAAATGATACAAATATTTGCTCTGAAACAAAAATTAGTATTAAAAATTATTTAGTAGTTTTTTTTTTTTTTTTTTGCATTGATGTATTAAAACAAATAAGGGCATGTTCACATGGAGGAGATTTCTGTGGCTGTCCCATTCATCTGAAGAGGGCTTGCATGCATGCACATGCTCCAGATACAATCCCAATCAGGTACAAGAAGTGGATTTTTCTGCTGCATGTGAACATACCTTAACTGGACTCTTTCCAGTTTTTCATTTGTAAATCTGATGAGTTAAATTATGCCACAATATGACTCCCATAGACTTTACTGTTGTTCTACTGAACACCCATAATCCACTGAGCATTGTCTCAATGGATGAATGTGCAATGATAATGACTCCATAGTGTAGAGCTGCAGGGACTGCCTATACAGTATACAGACTAAGTGCACTGAATATTAGTCTCTGTTCACATTGTACAGTTCATTCGCTGTTCCGCCTATATGCCAATAGCAATCACCCTGGTGTAGTATATATAAATCCAGTTACACATACAGTCATATGAAAAAGTTTGGGCACCCCTATTAATCTTAATCATTTTTAGTTCTAAATATTTGGGTGTTAGCAACAGCCATTTCAATTTGATATATCTAATAACTGATGGACACAGTAATATTTCAGGATTGAAATGAGGTTTATTGTACTAACAGAAAATGTGCAATATGCATTAAACCAAAATTTGACCGGTGCAAAAATTTGGGTACCCTTATCATTTTATTGATTTGAATACTCCTAACTACTTTTTACTGACTTACTGAAGCACAAAATTGGTTTTGTAACCTCACTGAGCTTTGAACTTCATAGCCAGGTGTATCCAATCATGAGAAAAGGTATTTAAGGTGGCCAATTGCAAGTTGTTCTCCTATTTGAATCTCCTCTGAAGAGTGGCATCATGGGCTCCTCAAAACAACTCTCAAATGATCTGAAAACAAAGATTGTTCAACATAGTTGTTCAGGGGAAGGATACAAAAAGTTGTCTCAGAGATTTAACCTGTCAGTTTCCACTGTGAGGAACATAGTAAGGAAATGGAAGACCACAGGGACAGTTCTTGTTAAGCCCAGAAGTGGCAGGCCAAGAAAAATATCAGAAAGGCAGAGAAGAAGAATGGTGAGAACAGTCAAGGACAATCCACAGACCACCTCCAAAGAGCTGCAGCATCATCTTGCTGCAGATGGTGTCACTGTGCATCGGTCAACAATACAGCACACTTTGCACAAGGAGAAGCTGTATGGGAGAGTGATGCGAAAGAAGCCGTTTCTGAGAGCACGCCACAAACAGAGTCGCCTGAGGTATGCAAAAGCACATTTGGACAAGCCAGCTTCATTTTGGAAGAAGGTCCTGTGGACTGATGAAACAAAGATTGAGTTGTTTGGTCATACAAAAAGGCGTTATGCATGGCGTCAAAAAAACACAGCATTCCAAGAAAAACACTTGCTACCCACTGTAAAATTTGGTGGAGGTTCCATCATGCTTTGGGGCTGTGTGGCCAATGCCGGCACCGGGAATCTTGTTAAAGTTGAGGGTCGCATGGATTCAACTCAGTATCAGCAGATTCTTGAGAATAATGTACAAGAATCAGTGACGAATTTGAAATTACGCCGGGGATGGATATTTCAGCAAGACAATGATCCAAATCACAGCTCCAAATCTACTCAGGCATTCATGCAGAGGAACAATTACAATGTTCTGGAATGGCCATCCCAGTCCCCAGACCTGAATATCATTGAACATCTGTGGGATAATTTGAAGCGGGCTGTCCATGCTCGGCGACCATCAAACTTAACTGAACTGGAATTGTTTTGTAAAGAGGAATGGTCAAAAATACCTTCATCCAGGATCCAGGAACTGATTAAAAGCTACAGGAAGCGACTAGAGGCTGTTATTTTTGCAAAAGGAGGATCTACTAAATATTAATGTCACTTTTCTGTTGAGGTGCCCATACTTTTGCACCGGTCAAATTTTGGTTTAATGCATATTGCACATTTTCTGTTAGTACAATAAACCTCATTTCAATCCTGAAATATTACTGTGTCCATCAGTTATTAGATATATCAAATTGAAATGGCTGTTGCAAACACCCAAATATTTAGAACTAAAAATGATTAAGATTAATAGGGGTGCCCAAACTTTTTCATATGACTGTATATCACCCACAGTAAAAGAAATCTATACTATTGGGTATATGTGTCATTGAGGGACAGCTTTACATTAGGGCTAGGGCTACACAGCGATATTGGCCGCAACTCCCGTTTTGCAATCAAAGATCACTCTGTCATCCTGCGACACCTACACTCATGTTAGTAAATAGAATCGCATTGTGATCTGAGGGTGCAGCGACATTCTTTTACAACTAGAAGTCACTAACATAAGTGAAAGAGTCGCAAGGCAACGTGACGATCTTTGGTTGTGCAAAGTCAACGATATTTTTGAAGGTCTATCAGTATTTCCCCAACATATGCCAAAAGGATACCTATTTGGCCTACACCCTGTGAACCCATGGATGCCTCTGCAGTGTACAGTCATGGCCAAAAGTTTTGAGAATGATACAAATATTAATTTTTACAAAGTCTACTGCTTCAGTTTTTCTAATGGCAATTTGCATATACTCCAGAATGTTATAAAGAGTGATCAGCTTAACAGCAATTACTTGCAAAGTCAATATTTGCCTAGAAAATGAACTTTATCCCCCAAAACACATTTCAACATCATTGCAGCCCTGCCTTAAAAGGACCACCTAACATCGTTTCAGTGATTGCTCCATTAACACAGGTGTGGATGTTGATGAGGACAGGGCTGGAGATCAATCTGTCATGATTAAGTAAGAATGACACCACTGGACACTTTAAAAGGAGGCTGGTGCTTGCCATCATTGTTTCTCTTCTGTTAACCATGGTTATCTCTAAAGAAACACGTGCAGTCATCATTGCACTGCACAAAAATGGCCTAACTGGGAAGAGTATTGCAGCTAGAAAGATTGCACCTCAGTCAACAATCTATCGCATCATCAAGAACTTCAAGGAGAGAGGTTCCATTGGTGCCAAAAAGGCTCCAGGGCGCCCAAGAAAGACCAGCAAGCGGCAGGACCGTCTCTTAAAAGTGTTTCAGCTGCGGGATCGGGCTACCAGCAGTGCAGAGCTTGCTGAGGAATGGCAGCAGGCAGGTGTGAGTGCATCTGCACGCACTGTGAGGACCATCAGTGTTACCAATTTTTTTAAAAATATCAGATTCTACCAAATCCAAAATTTTGGGGGTTTGTCTAGAATGAATTCAGCAAGATGGTGGTCAGCTGGGCATTATAGAATGCAGGGAAGATGTGGAAATGAAAAAAAAAATTACATTTAGTTTACATAAGGCTCATTCACTGACGGCAAGGAAACATTTGCAACTGGTAACAATGTATATGAGAAAGTTCTACAAACAGAAATGCCGATCAGTATTAGGAACATGAAAAACTGTTATATTAAATTCTTAAATTTCTATTCTTAAAATAATATTTCTCTATACATAAAGAGGACGTGTAATATCTGTACATTGCCGAAAATCTACCTATTGTAAAGGTCGTGCCCTGGAACTAGGACACAAGTGTTAGAAAAGGTCAGCTAATGTTCTGCAATGACGAAGAGGTGTGGTTTACACGCCATGAATAAGCTTATTCAGGAAGGTTATTCAGTAGCGCTTGGACTTATGAATTTTCCATGAGTACAAGGATGTTTGGTCTTATCAGTATAGCAAGAGCTAATTGAAAAAAGGACAGCTCTGAAAAGTGTTGATAAAGCGCACGACTCTCCTGACCTACCTGGCTATCGACAACCATTACCAAGCATTATTTGACAAATTTAACACAGCAAATGGGAAAAAAAAATGAGAATCAGAATTTACTGGATTTCTCCAAATTGTGTTTTCTGGAAGAATAAAGGTCTAGAGAATTTAATTTTTTACTTAAGGCAGTTGAAAAGCCATTTGCAATAGCCAGGCAATAGTGGAGGGTCCTGTATTCAGGACCCTCATGTTATAACCAGAGCAGAAACTGCCTATAAAGTGCATTAGCTTTGGAGGACTTAGCACATCCTTACATTATACACCTATTGATTTTATGTAATGGATCATTTGGCCTGTGGTGGCACTGTGGTAAAACTGAATACTTATTGTTGGGATCCTTATAGTCGATCATTGGGGATTACACCGTTATACCCTGTGAAAATTAAGTCATGGTACCTAACTTTCTTCTTGAGGCCCAATCAGAGGCCCAAAGGGCCACTGACATCATCCAGGAGGCTGGAAAAGGACCAAAGATGCCCGCAAATATGAAGTAAGGAAAGGTGAGTATGACTCTTTATTATTTTTATGGCATCTCCCTGGGCCTCTGTTTTCTATGCTCTGAGGTCTAAAGAGATGGGTGGTGAACGCCAAAAATATCTGGTTTGACCAAACAAACCAGTTTTCTAATCTCTAGTTGTAATGTCCCATTTATCTGCTTGCTTAGTGGATTCACTTTTTTATGTTTTTTTATGTGTATATATTTATATTCTATTTCGAACAAAGATTGTCAGATTTTGTACTTGTTGGCTACTTGCATCTTTTTAATTGGTTAAAAGTCAGGACCTTGCCCCAAATTTCACTCCTTTCATGTTACTGGTTTACCAAAGAGCAGAAAAGCGGCATGTCATTGAGCAGAGAGTAAAGTGACAGCGGTAACCTTGAGTCCGAGGGAACGCCCTAATAACACTTAGGGACTCATTTGCATATTTGCAGCGTTGGAGGAATATGTGCTAAGTGTTTACTATAGAAACCAGTTCGCAATCAGCCAGATTCATTACAAATTTTACAAAAATTTCATTTTCAGCCAAACCATTAGTTTTTGGGGTTCGAAACCCACAAATTACTATTATACTCTCTTCAGACCCCAGAGTATAATAAGCATAGGTCCAGTAGAGGTGTACGAACATAATAAACACTGATACTTACCTTCCATTACCTGTCATAGGCTCCTTCATGGTCCTCTTCAATCCCCTTCTGACCTCCAATGTGATGTCATCGACCTTCGGGGACTGATCAGGCCTTTAACATCACCCAGGAGACTAGAAATGGCTGAAAGACAGCTGAAGAGGACCCCCGAGTAGGCGGTCAACACTGCAGGAGAGCCCAGGAGAGGGGAGTATTAGTGTTTATTACGTTTCCACACCTCACCTAGGCCTTGGCGTATTGTATTCTAGGGCTTGAAGAGACCCCAGAGTATAATAAGAGCAGCTCCAGTTGGCCCATCTCTAGTAAAGAACTCATGAAGACATTATTTACTATGCATGTGAACAGAATCTATTGTTATATTATTACTGGTAATAAACTAGTAATATTTTATTGCCTGTAATTTCATCTGTTTTAATTTGTTAACTGGCGATCTGCTGTAAATTAATTAAAATGATAGATATTATTTGATATTATGCGTTTAATAAATATGCCAGGAATAAAGCCGAGACTAGAATGTGTTTCTATCGCACATTGTGGTGGGATTTTTTTGTGATTGTCAAGGAGGTTTGCAGCGTTTCCCATAGGGTGGTTCCACATTCAGTTTTTATGCAGTTTTGGAGCCAAATCCAGGTGCCGATCATACAAGGATGGAACATATAAAGGACACATGGTAATTCTCTTTTGTTCAATCCCCTCCTGGTTTTCACTCCAAAAACTGTACAAAAAACCTGAACATGGAAAAACAACCTTAAGGAAACATTGTAATTCAAAGTATGCGTCCCAACTATGCCCGAACGTTATTGTGACTAGTGGGTAACGCAGTGAAGCCATTACCCCATTAACTAAAGGTTTAGTTACACTTTAATATTTTTACGTTAGGATTTTAGTTGCCAAAGAACAAGTAAATACATTTAGAAAGGAGAACAGAGGATTGGCGAGCTCTGCCACAAGGGTATGCGCACCTTTGCAACAATTTTATATTGCTAAAATATATAATAAATTTAAAAATGAAGCAACTGTCTAAATAATAGTTAAAAATAATAAGTTGTTTTGTGTATACAGTTCCTATGTAGACCAATGTGTCTCCATGGTTACAGACTACAAACAAATTCTGTGTAGTCTGATACTTTAGTCATATTCCGTTCCGTTACCTAACAAGACTACGTTAGTAGTAGGATCAGAAGAGAGTATGGCTGGTTTCAAACTAACAATACATTTTGTAGACTATAAAAAAATCGGGCATTGTATATCCTAGTGTATTTCGGTGATGTATCCAAGTGCCATCCGTGTGTCATCCCTTTTTGGATACTATCTTCTATTTTATTCTGCATCGCCTACCACTATATATCACAGACAGCACATGGATGATGTCCTTGTACTATCCATGTTTCACAGACCGATAGAATGGCTGAGACAAGTAGAAACAAGAGTATAAAATAATGCAAGCCACATTTTTTTTTATTAGTATCTCTTGGTCCATAGACATGTGAATGGCTCCACTCACTATAATGGCTTCATGTGCTACTTTTTACACGGATTGAACACAGACAGAAAAGTAGTTAGTGTGACTGCAGGACCAGACTACACAGGGTTGGTTTGTAGTCTGTTACCATGGAGACACATAAAACTGCAATAGAAGCTGTAGACATGCCATGGTAGATTTTTCCAAAGTTCTTACCTTTTTATTTTAGATACACTGAAGCGATACCATTGCTCTCATAGCGGGACATAGCCTTTTATTGATACATTTTTCAGTAATTGGAACTTTGGACTGTCATGAATGATAAAAAGACAGCAAGTCGAGAAATACGAGTTTAGCAATTCAGAAGATGGAGTTTTTTATCCTCTGTAGTTGTTATTTAACGACCTTCATCTTGTTTACTGTGACACAGCGTCTTAGTTTTTAGAACATCCCAAGCTCTGATTCTCTCCGAACTGTGAACTGTAGCACAACATTTATCTCAATTAGACTTCAAATCATCAAAATAAGGCAAAAAGGAGAGAGGTGGCATCTGAATTAGTATGCACTGTCAAATCCAGTTACAAGTTGTTCTCCTAGCTCCGGAATAGATTATATGGAGCGCACGTCTTGCATTCTTCAAGATGCGATATACAACTAATTACATGCTGTGAAAACCTGGTGTCTTTTTCTGGCTTTCTTTCTCTTAGAGCCTTCATTTACTATCAGGAGAACAATAAGGAGGATACGTTTATCCCTTACGAAACCTTAATTTATTCCTTTTTTTTTCCATGCAACCTGTAAATAGCAGAGAAAAACTTTGCAAAACACCATCAAAATACATCTGTCGTCAGACAACCATCAACAGACCTTACAAGATAAATAGGCTTGGATTGCATGGCAATGGCTGCCACACGTCACCGCTGTAAAGTCTGACATTGATCATACTGTGAGATTTTCCAGCAGCATACAATACATTTCGCAGAAAAGCATTTGGTATCGCTACTCATTCTGAGTTTAGGAATCCACCAGTTCTTCTTGGTGACCAGTTTTTGGCAGAGCTGGGCAGGGAGGTTGTTCCCGCCGCCATCTTGGAGAACTAAGCACAGATCTTCTGTGGATGTTGCTTGCTCCAATCCGTCTGTCTCTTCATGTCATCCCAGACAGACTGGATGATGATGAGATCAGGGCTATATCTGTGGGGGCCGGATCATCACTTCCAGGACTCCTCCTCCAAGGGGCAAAGGTCACACCAAATATTGATGGGATTTACATTTCTCTTTTCTTGAATCACTTCATTTTGATAATTGACAAAAATAAACTATTAACCCTTCTATTTCTGAAAGCATTCTTACTTTGCAGCATTTTTTCCACACCTGCCTAAATCTTTTGAGAAATACTGTATAAAACAATGTCTACATATTTTAGGTTCTGCAGCATTTTTCGCACCGTCCTGTACATCTCCATTTTTCATATGTTTAGCCCGGAGTTGTACGGTCATAATACATATTATATGGGCTATATTAGAGCTGAATCGAGTCATTAGACGGCTGGAATGAGATTTGCGCTTATAATACAGTCTCTATAGTATGTTTTATGGTTGTGTGAATTCAGCCTAAGTTAGAAAACAGACATAATGAAGTGCAGCTCTGGCGTTTCTTTGGATATGAGCAGGCTGGTAATATTGAATGAATCTATCTGTATTTTATCTCAGGCTTCTTCGCCAGCTTCTACTGCTGATTTCTTATGTGTTGCTCCAGCATGAACTTCCTGCCAAGCGCTGTAACTGAACGTACATAAAACAAGACTGATACTTTCCTCCTCCTCAAGATCTTCATCTGCCTTACTGTCACAGCTAACAACACGTTCACTTCTTGTACTTGAGAGTGATCCCTCATTCTGGTTCAGCGATGATCAGATCTTAGTACTTGCTCTTACGATACCGCTGCATGTCTGTTATAACACTATGTTCCCGTGTGGAATTTAACCCCTTAAAGGGGCACTTCCAAAAAAACGTTATTCTCTAGTCTGTTAGAAAGGTAAATCATTTTTGGGTTGGATTTATTTTTTACGGCATTTAATTTGCAGTAAAAAGGACATGTAAACGTTATGTCTTTTTAAGGTAAAGTCCATATGACTTTTGGATCTTTTTTTTTTTTTGGGCAGTGGGGTCAAGGTCATCAAAAAATAGCAGTTTTTTAAAAGGCGTTCCCTATAATTTCTTTGCTGAGAGGCAGACTAGAGGACAGACGTACTCCTCCTTCTGAACAGCCGCTCAGATGCCGCTTTCACTAGCCAGTAGGGATAGGAGTTATCTCTGTTGTCGCCAGAGAGCAGTGACGAGTGGTGGCGCCAAGAGTCAGGCCCAAATCAAAGGCCGGGGCCCCATGTGGTGTAAACGCCACGGAAAGAACCGCAGTGTTTTACAGTCACTGTGTAGTGGATTGGATTCTAGAGAGTCCCATCCCCATAGTGTGGGAAAATACGCGGCACGGACATGCTGCGATTTCCAAAACGGAAACACTACGGAAACGTCGGAGATTTCCCTATAGGTATAATGGAGGCAGAACTTTCTGTGGACATTCTGTAAAAAAAGCTGCAGGAAAAGCCGTGGTTTTTCCCACAACGCTTTTTTTGCTGTGGGGCTCTATGTGGAGCCTTAGTCTAATTCTGAAGACCTAGCCAATGGATAGGCCATCAATTTTGTGAAACCAGAAAACCCCTTTAGGCTGAGGTCACATAAAATGCAGCCAAAAACCACTACAGGAAAAAAAAAACGCAGTAAAAAAAAAAAACAACACTTCCCGTTTTTCACTACTTCCCCTTATGTACGTCTATGGGGAGAACATAGCATTTTTGCAGGTAAAATTTGCATTTTCCATTTTTGTCCAAAAAGTTAGGATGAGATTAAATAAACTGATGGTCACAGTTGACAGTTTTTGAGCCACATGTCCCTAAAATCCGACCCACTCTGACCCCGACTATACTAATATATAATTATTGTTCTGATTATTAGTATATTATTATTGTATAGATTTTGTCAGCCCACGGCCACTACTAGGGCATGGTTGTATACGGCTCCTACTGATCCATGACATGGCACATGTAGATTAATATAGTGGCACATAGAGTAACATTGGGTCCTTTTATGCACCACCAAGCAGGCAAGTGTGCATGTTACCTGACCAGAGATGTAACTAGAAGCTGGTGGACTTCATATAATACAGTCACAGGGCATCCAATATACTCTCTTGGGGAAAGGAGGACTTTGGGTTCCCATAGGCACCAGTAGTACAGTTACTTTCTTTGTACCCCTAGAGGTATGGACTTGGGTTTTACTCAAAATTCTAAGCAATGAATGGAGACATTTTAGTGCCGGTCTGTACTGTGGGGCCGAAGCTGGGAGTGAAATGAGAGTTGAGCTTTTGTTTACTGGTAAGAGCGTTGGGTTACAATAATGAGAGATGATACCTATTCATAGAGACAAAAGTCCAAAATAAGCCCTGCAGGCTAATGCCACATCCCACTACTGTTACACACATGATAAGGGATAGGTTTTGGGTTTTACTTGCACATTTTTGGTACTTTAGTCATTGATATTTTTTTTATATGTCATATTTTGGTGTAAAAAAAAAAATAGAGAGAGAAGCCCTGGCAGGAGAAGCAACGGCCCTACAACTCTTTTCAGCTAATTTGCATAAGAATAAAACACTGATTTCTATTAAAATGAAGCTGCAATGCAGACTAAGAAAGGCATCTTTGGATAGTGTACATAATGGGGGGAATAAGTCAGTCCATACATTCATCTACGTTATCTGGTGTAGATGGATGTAATAGTGACATTTGTGTATCTCTCTTTCTGTGCTTATTTCGCCAGGGGGAGAGAGTAGGACGGCCTTAATAACGTCCCCCCAGGGTGTATACTACACACTATACATGCTGAGCACGGAACAGACTCTCCTTATGCTCAGTTTCTATGGTATATTACAAAAAAATTACACTAAACATTTCCTACACAATAGAAAAAAAAAAGTTACACATTAAAGCTGAAGCTCTGCCTGTTCAGATTGACTCCTATACAAATCACAAGCCCAACATGGGGGAGTCAATGCATGGAGAGCAAAAAAAGGAAGATTACAAGCCAGGGTGTATCACATCACTAAGGTGTTCCAGCAGTGGGACCCAATCTATCAGGAAAGGGTTATCATTATGTTGGTTTCGGCTCCATCCTGAGCCTTTATCTTCTTGGCTTTGTATATATATTAGATTTCCCTCTCAGTTTCCGTCATCCACAGCCATTATAGAACCTGGTAATGGATCTTTCTATTGTTCCAGGTCCTATAATGGCTGCAATGCCTGCTAACCTGGTATGATCGATGATCACGGTCAATATAAAAATGAGTATTATTAGGCTACAGGTAAAGGGGCAAATTAAAATAAAGCCAAAAGGAATAAAAACCCAATAGAAACAGGAAACACAATATACACCGAAACCTGCAAATAAACTCCTTACACAAACTAAACCTGCTCATTCTGACTTTCGGAGAGGACCTTCATATGTTCCCTACCGCAAAGTGCTGGACGGGTCATTAGCCACAATAGCAGGCAGCAGATGCTGATGGAAAACTGCTTGAAACTGCCCTTCATGCGGACTCGATGCCATATAAACACGACCTCCATAAAACAAGGAATATTTTAGAAACAAATTGAAATTCAGTTCGAAGTCGCGGAGAGTATTTGTTGAGTCACTTAGTCCAAAATGGGAAAGGATGACGTCAGCATGGATGGAGCTCGAGTCCTTTCATGTCATCATGAACAAAAAATAAAAATAAAACATTCTGCAATCATAAAATATAGTAATAACTTCTCCTGGAGGATGAACCCACACAATGACGTTCTCAGCTATGTATAGTCAACGGCTCGGCTCTAAATAAAACTGTTCATCTGTCCAGCTCCACCTGAATAATAGGACTTGATAGAACTGGCGGTATGAAGAGCATTCACATGAACATCTGAATCACATCCATAAATCCTAGATCCAGGTAGACGGCCAAGCTACACACAGCGCTGTCAGCTTGAGTTTCCTGAATGTTTTTGCTGGCCCTTTTTGCCCAGTATGAGGATCTTCTGCCAGGAATACTGGTTTCTGCCAGAGGAATTTTTAGCAATCGAGGTTATTGGAGTTGGCTCCTCGGCTTATGTAGGCAAATATTGCTCTTTGGCTTTAGAGCTCTATATTTACTATGTGAGGCTCGCTCTATTTACAGTTGTTTTCTGGGAAGCTTAGATGATTGTATTACTAATACTGTATTACTATATTTATCAAGGGTCTATGTATCTTGCACTGCTATATGCAAACTTTAATGGCAGGCTATATGTAGACCCCAATATGACAGGAAATCAAGAAACTCTCTGTCCATCTTGCAAAAAAAAAAAAATAAATTGTAGGTTATTCTTCTTCAGGTGTCTGGCTTGTCATTTAAAGGGGTTTTCAAGCCCCAAATCGTTTCTTCATACTGATGACCTACCCACAGGATGTGATCTGTAGGGTCCAACACTCGGACCACACACACAGATAATCTATTCTAGCAGCGTCTGGGTGCTGGAAGCTGCTAGTGGACAGTGCGCATGTGCAGACTAGTCCTATTCAAGTAATAAGTGCAGAGCACCAGTTCCCCAGAACTACCACTATGCAGTGGATGGGGCTGCTGCGCCATTCCAATTACTTGGATAGGATCAGTTCTACTAGCAACTTTCAACACCCGGACCCCGCACAGATTAGCTGTTGCAGCAGCTTCTGGGTGCCGGACCCCCAGAGGTCACATACTGATGACCTATGTGCATAGGTCAACAATATGAAAAATAGATTATTTTTGTCCATTAACCAAAAGAAGTGAAGGAAGAAAAGAGAAATGTAAATCCCATCAATATTTGGTGTGACCTTTGCCCTTTGGAGGAGGAGTCCTGGAAGTGATGATCCGGCCCCCACATATATAGCCCTGATCTTATCATCATCCAGTCTGTCTGGGATGCCATGAAGAGACAGATGGATTGGAGAAAGCAACATCCACAGAAGATCTGTGCTTAGTTCTCCAAGATGGCGGCGGGAACAACCTCCCTGCCCAGCGCTGCCAAAAACTGTCTGCAAGTACCGGGAAGAACTGATGGAAGGCAAAGGGAAAAGGTCACACCAAATATTTTGTTAAGTGACACAAAAATAAACTATCAACCCTTCTATTTCTGAAAAGATTCCTACTTTGCAGAATTTTTCCACACCTGCCTAAAAGTTGTGCATATTACTGTACATATAGTCCAACACAATATATATCCATTTATGTGAACAGAACAGTAAATATATAAAAGTGAAGTGAACATAAAATGAAATGAACTCAATAAGAGATTACACAGAAGGGTATACGCTTCACCCCTCACAATATATAGTAAGTTGACTAATACCATTACAGATAGTCTTTATTATGAAGCTGGATAAGCCAGACCTGATACATTATCTGAATCTGTAAACACAAATTTGAGAAGAGACCTTCAGAAGTCCCCTAAAAATGTGATGTCTGTGTGAATGATAGACAGGCGGGGTGCTGGACGGGTTATTAGTCACATTAGAAGCAGCAGATGCTATGGGAAAACCGCCGGAGCCATTTATAGCCTAAACCTCTCCGAGTTATTCCTAAAACATTATTTAAACATTAGTTCTACTGAAAACTGGGACATGTTCAGACTGAACTCCACATGAGTAAAAACTGCTTCTTATATGAAGAAAATTCATTGAAATATTCTCCATTCAGCTGAATTCTAAAATTCCAGCTTTCTGCAGTCACCACTAAGGGGAAAAGACGGCATTCTGTCTATGCACTGAACTCAATGATACCACAGTATGCAGTAGCTCCCCCTAGTGGTTAGGTGGATAGGTGATAAATTCTAGATCCAGCTGTTGGCATCTCACCGTTGTCCAGGATTCAGGTCACCCATTACACCCAGTTATGTGACCGTTGTTAGAAGGAGTAGGAGTGAAGGTAAGTACGGGTCCTTCTCTGTGGTTAGCACTAGAGATAAGCAAACTGATTTGGACCAATTACGAAAATTTTCCAAAAACCAAAAGCCAAAAACCTTCGACTTTCCATGAATCAATCTTATAGTCTGGGGTCTCACCCAAGAGAGATGCGGAAAAATGCTATATATTCGCCTTACCTCACCTCTACCGTGCTCCCTCGGAGTCCTCTTCGGTAGCCTCTTCCAACCTCCTGGGTGATGCAATGGATCAATGGTAGACTGTTGAGGCATGTGACTGAGCCTCAGTGGTCATGTGGGGCGCATCAACGTCAAGACAGAACGAATACTGGACTCCGTGAGGGATCCCAAGAAAGCTGAAGAAGGGTAAATATGACTAATTATTTTTCCATACCTTCCCTGGTCCTCTGACTGTTCTACTTGGGGGTCTGAAGAGACCTGGGAGTATAATAACAGTACTTATAGTTTGTACCAAAACTAAACTGATGGGCGAACATTGCGAATATTCGTGAAATGAATCTCACAAGGTTTACCCATCTCTAACTGAGAGGTGAATTGGCTTCCCATGAAAAACTGACCCAATGGGTGTTATGGATGAGTGCCTATATGGCCACCACTGACCTCCCTGCTTCACAACTGCTGCTGCATTCAATATGTATGGCTCTGATAGAAAACGGTGCTCGGCTGTGGATAGATGGACTGTGGAATTATATCTATGTGCCATGTTACATATCAGGATATGCTCTATGATGACACTCATAGTTAGATTTATAGATGGGACTTCATGTTCTAATATGACACTGGCTACAAAAAAATCATCAATCAAATTCTTATATTTTCCTAAAAATAGAGGTGAGTAATTCGGAATTCTCTCCAGGAGGTGAATCAGCCGGATTCAATGCAAATCTTGCACATATCAACCGTAAGCTCTGCCATTTACATTCAAGAACTCTAGTAAAGGGATGATGGAAGGATTAAAAAACGACAAAAAATAGCATTGCCCAGAAGTCCACTCTCCAATCCCAAAATAGACATATATATTGTGGAAGTACTTGCATTTATCCCATGCCAGGGGTGTCCAACCTTTTGGTGTCTCTGAGCCACAGTGGAAGAAGAGTTGACATTAAGGACCTTTCACCACCTCCACCAACTCCAACTCTTTGTATCCTTCAATAGTCGCTGTTCCACTGATTCCGGCACAGTTGGATTTTTTTTCTCTAGCCCCCACCATTCCTGAGCAATCAATGCTGTTAGTTCCAGCAAGGTTATGCGCTCTTTTGTCAGTTGGGTGGGCCTTGTCTGTCTGCTCCAGCTTAGGACCTTGTTTGTACCGCACTTGCGACTCTTCTTTGAATTCGCAGGGAGGCGGTGAAGATTCACACTCAACTTCATCGGTGCAAATAATGGCATAATAGCTGAAATTTTACCTTTGCTGGGTCTTGGATAAGTCATTAAAACTCTGAATCTTGGACAATCCCTTTAATATTAAAGTCTCGGAAGAGCCCTTTAAAGAGGACCTTTCACCACCTCCACCATCTCCATCCATTAATAGGCTCTGCTGATTCTGGCACAGTTGGAATTTTTTCTGTAGCCCCTATCATTCCCGAGCAATCAATGCATTTAGTTTGAGCACTCAATATGCTAATCATATTCTCTACTGCCAGGTGGGCGGTCCCAGACTATCTGGCCAAGCTCAGGACCTGACAATAGGGAACATAATTATCATATTGGGTCCCAAAACTAACAGCAGTGATTGCTCAGCAATGGTAGGGTCTACAGAAAAAATTCCACCTGCGCCGAAATCATTGGAGTGGTGACTATTAAAGGGCTGGAGTTGGTGGAGGGGGTGAAGGGTCCTCCTTAAAGAAGTGTGGCCAAAAGATGGCTGGAATGTACAATCACTATAATGCTTCATGCCCATAACATAGCAGCATTATGTAGCCACAGGCACTCCATATGGACGCCATATTGCAGAGGTTTTCTCTGCTAGAAGCAAGTGCTGTATTACGGCTTGGGTTTGGCCCTATACAGAGCCATAATTTGGCAGAGTACAAGAAGCCTAAGATTTCCAGGCATCTACTTGGCTGCTTAGAGAGATGCTTAAGTGAAATGCTAATTATTATCGGTGCCAGCTGGATCTAATATTACAGTAGCGCCCATTACACTGTGTCACTTAACCCTTTCACCTGATCAAAAGGAACAAATTAGATGTGAACTATATAAATAGGTGACTGTGCCAGTAATGGCGCTATATATAACATTTCTGTAAACACTAGCTGGTGCTCGTACATCAGATACATACCTTACATGACAGATACATTAGCAGAAGAAAATGGGATTACATATATTCAGGTATTGACAGCTCGTTCTATTCACCCCATTTTATGTCCCTCGAGGTGGCCGTCCTCTCGTACATATAGGGTTTTGACAACAGCTAAGAAAATATGGCAATTTTTTGGGACTCAACAGGTTATTGTGCAAAAAAAAAAAAAAAAAAAAAGATTTTTTTTATTTTTAACCCCCACACAGATCTGAAAGATTCCTGCTTGGGGTTTGAGCAAAGAACATTACAGCTTTCCCTGAGCAGGATATGTTCATTTGGGGGAGTAGAGTACTGTATATGTGGTGTGACATAGGGGAGTATAGTATGTGGTGTGACATGGGGGAGTATAGTATGTGGCGTGACATGGGGGAGTATAGTATGTGGTGTGACATGAGGGAGTATAGTATGTGGTGTGACATGAGGGAGTATAGTATGTGGTGTTACATGGGGGAGTATAGTATGTGGTGTGACATGGGGGAGTATAGTATGTGGCGTGACATGGGGGAGTATAGTATGTGCTATGACATGGGGGAGTATAGTATGTGGCGTGACATGGGGGAGTATAGTATGTGGTGTGACATAAGGGAGTATAGTATGTGCTATGACATAGGGGAGTACAGTATGTGCTGTGACATGGGGAAGTACAGTATATGGTGTGACATGGAGGAGTACAGTATATGTCTTGACATAGGTGAGTACAGTATATGTGGTGTGACATGGGGGAGTACAGTATGTGGTGTTACATAGGGGAGTACAGTATATGTGGTGTGACATAAGGGAGTGCAGTATATGTGGTGTGACATAAGGGAGTACAGTATATGTGGTGTGACATAAGGGAGTACAGTATATGTGGTGTGACATAAGGGAGTGCAGATAGTGGGTGACAAAGGGAGTATATGTGGTGTGACATAAGGGAGTACAGTATATGTGGTGTGACATAAGGGAGTACAGTATATGTGGTGTGACATAAGGGAGTACAGTATATGTGGTGTGACATGGGGGAGTATAGTATGTGGTGTGACATGGGGGAGTACAGTATATGTGGTGTGACATGGGGGAGTACAGTATGTGGTGTTACATAGGTGAGTACAATATTTGGTGTGACATAGGGGTAATATAGTATACAGTATATGTGGTGTGACATAAGGGAGTACAGTATATGTGGTGTGACATAGGGGAGTACAGTATATGTGGTGTGACATGGGGGAGTACAGTATGTGGTGTTACATATTTGGTATACCTAAAAAAATTGGCATATCAATCATGATAAATCTGCCCCATTAATGATTTATTGTTTTTATTTATTGCATATATGTCACATTCATTATCGATAAAGCCATTAATAAAATCCCAAACTTAAATGATATATCTGTATCATATACGTGTGTGTGTGTATATATATAATATATATATATATATATATATATATATATATTATGTCTGTGTATGTACAGTCTATATCTCTATACACACATATGTAGGGTATATGCCGTAGCCCCTTTTTCTTTGCTGATGTTCCGCACCATTCATTGATCTTTGCTACTATATTTAGCAACTCATTTCCAGTTGATCTGTGCCTGAACACAACACTGCTAAATTTCCCAAGATTAGCGGAAACGCTAATACGGTGTCCCAATTAATCCCTTCGCTGCTGGGGAGGCGGCCACGAATGGCACAGGGATTAAACTTTTCAACATGTTGTAATCTTTGATATTTGATCTCCTACTAGAATTACAGTTTCCTTGTCATAAAGCCATGGTGAATAACCGCACAGTTTCCAATACGGTGCTACTTGTGTAACGCCTTCGAGCCTGTGGAGTGTGTTCTGTAGCCGTTCAATAGAGGCCGTGATGTTTTATTCATGGATTTTATGCTGCATAGATTCTTTCTCTTGGCTTAGTTTCATCTCAGTAAGGTTTTGCATGTCATAGAGACAATTTATATTAGTGGAGAGGGACCCTGACCGTGGCACCTTGATCTCACTTCTTTCTATTCTCCATTTTGGACTGCATGGACTGGACATTATCACAGAAGTGTCCCTGATCCCTTCTAAGGGGCTTTCCCATGAAAGCACAGGATAGGGGATATTTTGCAAATCAGTGGGGGATCCGACTGCTCAGTCCCTAACTGGGACATCTGTGTCCCCCATTCTGAATGCAGCAGTGGTCGGGCAGCATGTGCACCATTCATTTCAATGGGAGTGCTGGAGATAACCGATATAGTTCTTCATCTGCTGATCCCTGTGCATCTGAACAAGTTACACCTATGTTATATCCACCTCTGTTTCTCCTTACTTCCACCATCGCAGAGTTTAGTAGTTTTAATATTCCAGAGGTCATTGCCATGAAAACCCTTGTAAGGGGACCCTATAAGCCTAGGAAAGGATTTTGCCATCTGTGCCAAAATGGAGATCTTCACCAGTTAGGAACTAGTGTCGATTTTCATTATAACTCACGCCTAAAAACTGGCTTGAGTTATAACAATTATGTTCCCAACCTGCTCAATGTCCCATCCTGCCCACATTCGCCCAATCTGGAGAGCAAGGTGCAGAACTGGAGTTGTGTCGCACGTTTGGAACAAAAAGCTGGCGTAGAGGGATTGATAAATATCTACCATTGATCCCTTTAATATATATATACATGTTTAGAGCCTTTTCTAATGCTAACATAAATAATCGAAAGATAGAAAGTAGCGAGGAGTAAAAAAGTAGAAGAGACAGAAAAAGGCGCTCGACAAAGACAACAATAATGTATCTTCACTGGAGATTAAGACGACATGAAAAGCTGTCAGGTTGGTTTTGCATTAATCAAATGCTTGGATAAGCAGATATGTTTTAATCTGATTTTAAAGATTTCCATGGAAAGCCGCCTGCGATAACTGTGCGCAGAGTGTTCTTGTAGAGGCTGAGGACGCGGAGGTTTAATCTAGTAAAGTTCACAGTACATTTTGCTAAGTATGTAATTATCCCATTAAAGGCAGAATTTGACATTTCCAGAGATTGACTCATTCCCAAAATGGGAAACCAATTTCCAGATGTGCCAGATCTGACTCACGGGATTCTAGAGATTGCTACATATTGTAGACACAAGGTCAGGGCCATGGTGAGCGACAAAGGTACAGCAGAGAAGAGGTTTTTGTTTAGGGGTGTTTGTACATACAATGAAACCTCTCCAAAAGATACCCCCTCACCCAAACCACATTTACTACGACGGATGTTCAGTTTTCCATACTAGCCAAATACTTCACCCTCTGGAAGGCCACTTTTTCGTGCAATTTTGGGTGGTCATTTCAAAGAGCTTTCAATGTATCTGAATACACAATTAAGGGCTTTCTATGTCATAACAAGTGAATGATCAAAAATTCCGTTTTTGAATGTAGGTGTGGCAGGTGGTGACTGTCACTTCAATAGGAGTGCCAGAGATAGCTGAGTGCTCTACTGGTGAATGGGAGCGCCAGAGATAGCCGAGGGCTCTACTGGTGAATGGGAGCACCAGAGATAGCCGAGTGCTCTACTGGTGAATGGGAGCGCCAGAGATAGCCGAGTGCTCTACTGGTGAATGGGAGCAACAGAGATAGCCGAGTGCTCTACTGGTGAATGGGAGCACCAGAGATAGCCGAATGCTCTACTGGTGAATGGGAGCGCCAGAGATAGCTTAGTGCTCTACTGGTGAATGGGAGCGCCAGAGATAGCCGAGTGCTCTACTGGTGAATGGGAGCGCCAGAGATAGCCGAGTGCTCTACTGGTGAATGGGAGCACCAGAGATAGCCGAGTGCTCTACTGGTGAATGGGAGCGCCAGAGATAGCCGAGTGCTCTACTGGTGAATGGGAGCACCAGAGATAGCCGAGTGCTCTACTGGTGAATGGGAGCACCAGAGATAGCCGAGTGCTCTACTGGTGAATGGGAGCGTCAGAGATAGCCGAGTGCTCTACTGGTGAATGGGAGCAACAGAGATAGCCGAGTGCTCTACTGGTGAATGGGAGCGCCAGAGATAACCGAGTGCTCTACTGGTGAATGGGAGCACCATCCACCACCAGCCATTCCTACATTCGGGATCAATGTACAGCACAGGGAAAGGACCCTCACTTGGCATCAGTGGGGGTCTCAGCAGTCAGACCCCCACTGATCAGGTATTTATCTTGTGCCCTATAGATAGAGAATAAATACTTTTTGTGGCATAACCACTTTAATCCTGACCTGGGGGACTTTCAGTCCTGATTCACCTCCTGGTCACTGGGGGACCCATGGTCAGGCCCCCTAGCGATCAGAAACTTTATCTCCTGTCCTGTGGATAGGGGTTAAGTATCCAGAACGGGACAACCCCTTTAAGCCTAATACATATCTGACACTTCCTGTTTTCTAGAGATCTCTTTTCAGCAGTCTTCTTATGATCATCACAAGCAGAATAACAAAGAAAGGTGACACCTATAAGGGGCGATCCCTTATGTAACCACTACATTGGATGACATTGGAGGGGAGGGGTAAGAAAGAGACCCTTAACAGACTGAGATGTGCTGAAGCAGGCGGAACTCCGCCAATAGCTTTAGTAACTCCTGCTCACTGGAAACCTTGGCCAAGATCCACATGTACATGCCAAACAAGAATAAAATCGATAAGAAACAATCTCCCAGGACACTGCCAGAATAGATGTTGATTCAATAAAAAATTAATGATTAAATAAAAGGGTGCTGTGCGTTTCGAGGGTCAGCTCTCTTCCTCAAACACACTATTGAATAAACAGCTGGAATATCCGCCGGCCGGGCCCTGGAAGCTTCTTTTGTATAGATTTTTTCTTGTTTGGCACCGTTCACAATAGGTCACGGCCAGGGGTGTAATTACGGCCATATCAGACAGGTCAGCCGCTATGGGGCCCAGCAAGGCTGCCTAACCATAGAGCCATCAGTAAAGCTGGATTACACCCCCTGCTGCACATCATGTCACCTACACACGTGATCCATTGCTCAGCTCTAGGGGGCTCAACAGTGGAGAGAAGAACAGTTACTCCACTATCCAATAACAATAGCCTGAACATGCTGGCACTTCCATGTTCTCTCCTCCTATACCCCCTTCCCTGTTACATTCTCTGATTCCCAATAATATAAACCTGAACATGTTGGGAATTGTAGTTCTCTTCCCCTTATCCCCTCCCTGTAAGGTGCTCAACTATCCAATACTAACAGCCTGTGCATGCTGGCGCTTGTAGTTCTCTCCTCATATACCCCCTCCCTGTACAGTCCTCTACTGGCATTTTTTTCATGAATATCAAATCAGTGGGGGATCAACACTCGGGACCAGGAGTGTAGGTATAGGGGGCGCAGAGGTAGCAATCGCCCATGGGGGCCCCAAAGGCCTCTCTACAACATAGAAGACACCAGTATGATAGATAGCTCATGGTAAGTGGGGGCCCCGCTACCTATTTTGCCTTAGAGCCCAGGAGCTTCAAGTTACACCTCTGCTCAGGACCTCCACGGATCAGCTGGCTGAAGATTCTGCAACCTCTTCATCGGATACCAAGCACAGTGCCATACATATCATGCAGGTTGTGCTTGGTATTGCACCTCAGCCCTTTTCACTTGAATGGGACTGAGAAACTGCTGTACAATGTGACCGATGAATGTCACCTCCTCAGCACGGGGAAGAGGCCAACCCTCTCATGAGCATTTTCTGCATGGCTGTGTATAAGCATGTCTATATATATATATATATATAATTTAATAGCCCCCCTTTCACTGATTCTGGCGCAGTTGGAATTTTTTTCTCTAGCCCCCACCATTCCCAAGCAATCAGTGCAGTTAGTTAGGTGGGAGGTCCTGGGCTGGAGCAAGCAGACAGGGACCGCCTACCTGACAGTAGAGAGCATAAATGTGCTAAAAATAACTCACACAATTGCTCAGGAACGGTAGGGGTTAGAGAAAAAATTCCAACTGTGGCAGAATTAGTGGAGCTGCTCCTATTGAAGGATGCAAAGAGCTAGTGATAATGGAGGTGGTGAAAGGTCCCCTTTAATATAATAATTTTATATATAGATGTCATTTTAGAGCATGATATTTCATACTGCAGATCTGAGACTATTACATATTGATATTCTCACCCCTGAGTATATATTTTCATACACAGCTTAGATCATAAATGTTAAGGGAGAAAAATATCCAGTGAATTCTTTTTCATCAAAGCTCAAAAATCCTGTCGAGAGATTTACAATATAAAGCCAATGTCCCTTTCTTCCCTGTACACTTTACTGCTGCTGGATTTCTTTGCTGAAAGCAACGACATCTCATTAGTTCTGCCTCTGTGAAATGAAATGTGCACGAAATTCTGTAAACACACCATCATTTTCTTCTGGACGCAGTGGATTTTCTATCGGTAATAGACACATTTAGCCGCATTTAGAAGATTCTAGAGATGTCTGTGTTACATTTGTAAAATATGTTGATTACTCCGTCCTGATATTATAACACTAATTTTGCTGTTATTTTGCCTCTGCATGATGGATGGGATGGGGAGGGGAGTCTCAAAAAGTAGTGTAGGCAAAAAGCAATTAGATCATGTCAAAGGCAGAAATCACAACATGGATATAATTAGTAGGAACCCCATGCCGATTCTGCCTTTCATTTTCGGTCTTGGGGCTTATAATGGGCATTTGGAAGGAGGATACTGCGAGGATGTCACTCTTCTATGTGCAGGGACAGCTGTCCTATAAGGTTTCTTTTGCACTGTGTTTGCTGTGTGAACCAGGAAAGCTGTAGGCACATATATGTCAAACCTATCCTTAGACTCCTCATTTATCTAACTGAGGTCAAAAGAGTGTCCTTTTGGTCTTTATTGGGCCAATTTACCACCTATGGCAGGTTCATGCAGAATTTGCGGCAGAAATTCAATGAAAGGAAGATTCTGTTCACATGGCAGAATCTGGTACTGATTTTGAAGCAGATTCCACCTCATAATCAGCAGCCGATTTCGCCTTGATTCTGTCTCCTATTGTTTTCAATTGGAGGAAGAGATCAGAGAAGGACACTGAAAAATAATTGACAGCTATCCGATACTGAGGCTTGAGTTTAGTATTAGCCAGTAAAAAGGCTAATGCTAACCCTCCACTTTTACCCAGATATCCACAGTCACCAGAGGTACCATGAGGAGCTAGGCTCTAGCCAGTACCCGACCAGCAGAAGGTTGATGGTTGAATATTGTGGTGACCTCTAGCTGGTATTATCAGAAATCATGGACCTTACCACCATGAAAATACTAGTCTGCGGCTGATGGGTGTATCTGGCTGGTTGTTTCTTTTGTTTTTTAAATGAATAGCCAAATTAAAATTATAATATATCCGGATGTTTCAAATAATAATCTTTCTCTGTGTGCTCATTGAATGTATAAGGATACAGCAGTTTTGCAACATTAAATATCTCTCCACGCCGAAAATCCCAGTGACATTTTCATATTGTATTTCTATTGATTGGAAGGGCAAAGAGAACAAGAGAGAAACGACAATTACATTTCACTAGGGACAAATAAACTTCCTTAATCCATTCATTGACTCCCTGAATCAATACTCCTCATGTGTATTAACCTGTTCAGTATTCTCAGCGCTAAATTCCCTCTGCATAAATTAACAGGGAATAATCGCTTGCATTAAGCTTTATTTATTCTACGTAGCCTCAAGTATAGATTACAATGTAATGTGAGTAAAGATGTGAATGTTTACATGTAACCAACCCCCGTATCCTATAAATCCAGAATTAATAGCTGTAATAAAATCACTTCTGTGCTTGGAGAGAATTGTGGTGACTGTTCGCCTATAAGGTTAGCGCTACATGGCGACTTTTGGCTGCGACTAGCAGTCGCGGTATCCTCAGGATTGCAATGCAACGCCATTCATAAACATTAGTGAAGGAGTCACAGGGAGACACAGTCACAGCCAAACTCACCTTTTGGGCTGGGTTCACACTGCACTTTTGCAAAAAAAAACGCATGCATTTTTCTATCAAATGGGAGCAAAATTAAGTATAATGGTGTTAGGCCAGGTTTAATGCCTGTTGTGGTTTGTGAATTTTCTCTCTGCCGATTTCAGGTGGAAACCAGGGGACCCCATTATAGTCTATGGGGTCTGCAGGTTTCCGCGGGTAACTGATTTTTAAGCTGATGGGTTTTTCGTTTTTCGGGTCCCAAAGCGGACCTGAAGAACGGAAACCCCAACACTAGTGTGAACCAAGCGAAAGTTGTAACATTGTAACTATAGCTGGGGGCGCTTCCTCGGAACTTTGTTATGAAAGTCTATGAATTCTAGTTATGACCTGAATATGTATCAGTGACAGAAATTATTTCATATCCTATCAAAAATTCACAAAATAATAGAATCCAGTCATAATGGTTGTTCAAGATTATAAGAGATCCGGTAAGTGTCTGCTTTTTTTTCCAGAAACAGCGCCACTCTTGCTCATTGGCTCTGCCTGGTATTGCAGCTCAGACACATTCACTTGACAGAGACTATAGACAAAAGTGGTGCTGTGTCTGTAAAGCTTAAGAGATCTTCATCTCTTCCTCTGCGGTCTGTAGGGTTCTCAAAAACCTGACGAATTGTGAGAATATATACAAAAATTTCCCAGGCTTATCCTCACCCTATAGTCCAGCCAACCACTACCCTAACTGACCAAGTAAAAAAGATGAATCTTTCAACATGATCTGTAAATTACAGCCCAGAAATAGGGAGAAAATGGCCATTGAAGTGTGATTTGCACAACCCTGGGGTGAAATCGTGTTCCTTATCAGTTCTATTTGGAGCTGTCACTTCTTAAAGCCCTGTCATCTCACATTAATTTACAGAAGTCGTTTTGCCTTCCATATGCCCCTGGGCACTTATGTTGTAATGTTAATAGAAAGCAAGAAATAAAAGAAATGCCTAATTATATGATATAAATATTGAAATCCGGCAATGGCGCCATGGGAATATCGTACTAATAAGCCTCGTACGCCGCTGATTGCAATCAAGCCACGGCATGGCACAGAACATTATGCACAAGAGTCATTCTGTGCCAAAATATTGCACATTGCTTAACAAGGAAAACATGCCACTGGAATACCAAGGGCTTTCCACTCACGAGCACTCTCCATAATCTGTATCAGATGCCAATTTACATAGTGCATTAGTGCAATGACCCATGCTGATGTTTCTTCAAGGGGTTGTACAGACTCATGTGAAGCAAGCTTGAAAAGAACCTGACATGTAAATTTGACACACTAAACTACCAACAGGTCCTTTCGGACCAAATACTACTGTAGAATTTTTTTTAGAAGTCTTAAAGGAAATGTGCCATCAAAAATGACCAAGTTTTTTTTTGAACCATATTTTTTTTTAGGAATTTTTGATTATTTTATTTTGAATTTTCTATGTCATTATCTATATATTTTTTAAAAAAAAGTACTATGTCCTCTAATTTTCACTCTGGCCACTAAACCTAATAATAGACTGGCACTTGACAATTGTGTAAGGGTTTTCTTTGCAGCAGTTACATAATTTACATCACAGACAGTAACACAGTATTACAATAGAAGATAACACCTCTAAAGAAAACACCCATAGTGACCCAGCATTACATCCACTACTGATGATGATGATGTCACAGCTTATCTCCTCCCCCTTCCTGCACAGATTATGCCTAAAAAAGCCTCCCATAGACCTTAATGAGTCGGTTCCAGTCTCTTTCTGTGGTAAAGCATATGACTAAATGCTATTCACAGATCAGAAGAGAAGATCGGGCACGATGAGTCTCCTCTGACCCATCTCTGGTCCAATTCATTGATGGAGGCTCCAAATGAGGGTTTAATTTTTATTAATTTTTTTTATATTTTTGTATTTTGCGTAGTTGTTGGTACTTGTTAAATGTGCACAATTTTCTCTGAGACCTGTTATCATTGCAACACATGTTTTCTTCCCGCTACAGTCCAGTCCATGGGTCATGTCTTAGTATTGCAGATCAGCTAAACTGAAGAAAATGGAATGGGCTGCAATACCATACACAACCTGTGCCCAGGTGTGGCGCTGTTTCTGGAAGAAAGCAGCCATGTTTTTCTAAGCCTGTATGGTCCCTTTAACAACAAATCCCTGTGTGGTTCAATAAAAAAATATTCCCTATTGTTTTTTTTATTTCAGAATTATCCTTCTATGTAAATATTATTCATATTTATACATGTATGATAATACAGTTTGGGGTAAATACCCGCTCCTGTGACTAGTTTCACCCTTAGGGGTATATATTACTAGGTTGGGCGGCAGAGACTTTATCATCCGTTCTGCGCTGTTTATGAGTTATCTACAGTAAAAATTCGCGTAAAACAGTAAAAATGTAATTTTTTTTGCTTACATTCTACAATAATTATTCACAAAGGATTCTTCAGAGGAAATTCACAGCCCTCTAATCTGACTCCACATCATAATTTGCAGCTCTCCGCGGCTCTCCAGTCTGTACTATAATATATTCAGCGCTTTTGGTTAAACCATCGGAGAATCCATTATCTTCAATAGAACAGAGCGATCTATAAAAATAACCGCACTTAATCTATAGAACCATTTGTAAGGCTAATCACACCATCCGTCATAGCGCGGCATACATGGCGGCCAGCATGTTTACATTCCATAAGCTGCCTGCTGCTGGAAGTGAGTTATCGCCCCCGATATAGCCACATTTTTATGGTCTTCGGTCGCTTTTACTAATTGCTCACTTTATTTTTTAAGATAAATATATCATTATGTGTTAAGCGATGCAAGCAGTTGTTTGGGCTTCAAATAGGCTTGCTGGTTAGGGGGTTCCAGGAATAGAGGGAATTTATAAAGACTGGCGTTTCCTGCATCCGTATGGTAGTGGGGGCCCCCTCAGCTGGCCAGTCCCACCTTTGGGGTGCTTCCCACTGTTCCAGGTGGCACATAGCGATTTCAATTCTTAGGGCACCGATAGTATTGAATACAATGTTGTCTCCTAGCTCTGGGCTCCAATATTCAGGCTTTGACTGATTGCGTCTGCTGCAGGGAGGCGCGATGAACACCAAGATATCACTACAGCTCCTTGGGAACAGGGTGAGATGGGTACAACTTTTTGTTTTTTTATTTGTATGTAACATATATATCGATGGTGACTGAGGGGGGTATGTAGGGGCTATTTACGGAAATGGAATGTCACCAATACTAACCCACGCATTCCCCCCACCCCATCATACTTACCTGTCTTCCTGTCCAGATCTTTTGGGCATGGGATGTCACTTGTTCTGGGTGGCCAGCACCTCCTGCCTGGTGGGTGGCTGCCCACGCCTGGGCAATAGAGCCAGAGTGCAACAAGTGAAGTCCCGTTCCCAGAAGGTCCTGCTCCAAAGACAGGCAAGTATGATGGGGTGGGAGTGGTGAGTTAGTTAGGAAGGGCTAGTAGTGGACGGGCTACCTAGGGAAACAGGGAGGGAGTGTGAGTGAGAAAGGGAGGGGGAGGGAGTCAGCTCTGAGTGAAGTGCAAGGCATCATGGAAGTTGTAGGAAAACAGAACAAACAGGAAGATACCCATGTAAACAAATGCAGAAGATGCCAGGAGCTCCCAGAGAACCCTAGAAATCACTCAAAACACTGCTAAAGGTATTTGGTTGCCCTTATTAACCAATTTATAGCACTAACTGACCTTTTTTGAAAAATGATTTTTTTTTTTCCCCTGGAAAACCCCTTTAAGGGGGCTCACAAATCAAATTGCCCAGTCTTTCTAATACATACATATTATACTCAATGTAACCAATTTTATAGAACTGCAGTGATCTACAAGTAGACTTTTGGAGTGTTGGAGGAAATAGAATACCCAGAGGAGTCCAATGGAAACACAAGGAAAACATGTCAGATTCATTAAGATGCTGCCGATGTTCAGATTTATAACCAGGACCCCAGTGTTGTGCTGACCACCGAGCCACCGTACCCCATGATACAATATCACTGCATTGCTTCTCTATCATTTAACCATAAAGCCGCTGCTTCTACTGTGTCTATATAATTATTCCATGTTAATTGTATGAATTGAAGTATCTAAACTTAGTATATGGGTCAGCCGTCTCACTTGTGAATGTGATCTTACACTTATTTCCTGTTCTCAGGATGTTAGAGCAGTGAGACACATCAAGGAGGGATATTTCCAGTAACATGTACCCGACTGTTCCTATTTTTGTGTATTTTTGGGTTTACTAACTATAATCTAACAGAGGACTATTGTAATACACTAGGACGTTATAAAAACAAATGCAGGATAACCGAGGAGTATTTGTAGTGACATTCACCGTGCTTTCTATTAATAGAAAGAAATGTGTGAATAGACTAAGACAGACTAGACTAGAAACAGCGCCCTCTCCAGACATCAGGAGGAAACAAGGAAGAGACTTACTTAGCCGTATCTGTGTGTAAAGTATCGCCGTCTCTCTAGACTCTCAGTGTGCAATAGACCTAGACAATCCCTGCCCTTTGCTAAAGAAAAGTCCCTATATCTTTAAGTGTTACTTCTGCCTTAGCTGAAAAATTCTGGTCTGTGGTCTGTACACAAGCAGATAAGTAAACAATGAAGTCTATGGAGAGGGGAGGGGAAGGAGGAGAAGGGGAGAGACAGATATGAGGCTGTCTACAGCATTAAATGAGACATTTCTGTCTGGATAAGGCTGGATAGTAATTGCTGACAAACCAGCTGTGTTGTGAAAGAAAACTGTCTCTCTATATTGCAGATGTCTCTCTGCTTTTAGGAGCTCTCCTCTTCCTTCCCCTCCCCTCTTCATAAACTTCTATTGTACAGATTTGATCAGCAGCAGAAGGAGGTAAATAAGTGAAGAAGCAGACACTTTTCTTTAACTAGATGCTGACTATAATTGTGCAGCTGCAGGAGCAGGGAGCCGTCTCTTACAACAGTAGAACATCCCAGAGAGAAGGCCAGAAAGGTTTATTACCTTCCCTTCCTTCCTGATTGATGTGTACACAGTGCTCAATGAATCATGTGTACTGTACTATGTCAACTTCCAACATTTTATAAGAAATGTTGAGTCATATAAAAAATATATGTTTATGGTATGGTCACACTTTTGGCACAACGTTTGTGTATTTTGCACCAAAACAATGGAAAACACACAGAAGGGACATTCTGTTGTTATATTAACATTGAAGCGAATGAAGGAGAATACAAAAACATCTGACAGTGTAATGATAGTGTGAACCTAGCCGTACTGTGTTACCATAAACAAATGTGTCACTTTGTAATGATACAAAACCTTTAATTGTATCGGGCTGAACTTCAGTTCCAGAAACCGCCTAAAGACATGGTGCAGTTTCTGGGAAATATGCAAAGCTTATGTGTAATTGTAAATGTATAATATTTCAGACGACACATTTAGAAGGGTTTTCCAATTTCAGCAGATACATTTTATTCTTTGCATCATGAAAAGCTAAACAATTTTGTAATACATTTTGTGTATCAATTCTTCTTGGTTTTCAAGATCTTTGGTTTTCAAGATAACTTACAAGATCACATAACAAAGAGTAACATTTATCTGCTGAAATTGAAATATCTCTTTAACCTATTCTCTTAAGAAAGTCCAATACTGAACCCCCTTTATTCTAGAGGTTCCTTAAAGAGGATCTTTCATCTCCAACTTTTTGCATAATTCAATGGGCGACGCTCTACTGATTCCAGCGTAGTTGTAATGTTTTCTCTAGCCCCTAGCGTTCCTGAGCAATTGTTAGTTTCAGCAACCCCATATTAATTAGACTCTCTATGGTCATGTGGGCAGTCCCAGACTATCTGGACCGCCCACCTGACAGTAGCATATTGGGAGCTGAAAATAATAGCACTGATTTCTGAGGAATGGTGGGAGCTAGAGAAAAAATTGCAACTGTGCTGGAATCAGTAGAAAGGCAAGTATTGAAATTTGGAAAGAATTGGGGTTGGTGAAAGGTCCAACCTCTTAGGCCCGTTTCACATCTGTGCATGGGTTTCCGTTTGGGGAGTCCACTTGAGGACCCCCCGAATGGAAACCTAATCCACATAAAAAAGAGGTTACCTTAGGAAACCCCTAAACATAGACTGTAATGGGGTCCATGTGGTTTCTGCTCAGTTTCCGCACGAAAAATGCGGAGAGAAAAATGCTGCTTGCAGGACTCTTCTCTCTGCATTTTTCATGAGATAGATAGATAGATTGAGATAGATAGATAGATAGATAGATAGATAGATATGAGATAGATAGATAGATATGAGATAGTGATAGATAGATAGATAGATAGTAGATAGATAGATAGATGAGATAGATAGTAGGAGATAGATAGATAGATGAGATAGTAGATAGATAGATAGATATGAGATAGATAGATACTTAGATAGATAGTAGATAGATAGATAGATAGAAATGAGATAGATAGATAGATAGATAGATAGATTGAGATAGATAGATATGAGATAGATAGAAGATAGTAGATAGATAGATAGATAGATAGATATGAGATAGTAGTACTGTAGATAGATAGATAGATAGATAGAAATGAGATAGATAGTAGATAGATAGATAGATAGATAGATAGATAGATAGGAGATAGATAGATAGAATAGATAGATAGATAGATAGATAGATAGATAGATGATACTTTACTGTTACTGTGCTGGTGCACAAGAGATGCCCCTAACAGACTGGCCTAACATCTTGGCCTCCAGCCTTGGTTGGAGCAGGAGCTCCCGAATTATAGCATGCTACATTTCATTATAAAATGATGTTTCCTGCTGTGTCAGATTCTCTTTAATCCTCTACCTGGTAAAAGTACAAAGTTATTCAAGTTTGCAGCATGAGTTTGTCTTTTTAGTGTGCGGAAATATCAAGAAAGAAATATGCTGATGTTAAAATAACAGTTTCTTCAACTGCAAAGAAGCCTTTGTGGTACAGGTGGTTGGCATGTACTGTCGCCTCTTTCATGCCAAGGTTGTTTCTTTGTACTTTTCTGGAAGCCGAGATGTAGGTTGTTTTTCCTCATCTTGACCTAACAGCTGCATTGCTTGCTATGTGAACAGGTTTCTGCAAATTTATGAGATGCGCAGACTCACAGTGAGCTCTTCAAAGGCAAAGCTTAGCAGGAACGTTGGACTGAAGTGTGTTGTGTTTACCGGCATATCATGTCTCTCAGCTATGAAAACTTAGTCACAAATAAAGCTAACTACAAAGGTATCCACATACAAAATGCAGCAACTCTGTAATGTAAGCAGTCTTCATTAAAAACATCCTATTGTTTGGTGTACACAGCTCGAATGCAGACCTATGTGTTTCTATGGTTACAGACTACAAACAAAACCTATGTAGTCTGACCCGGCACTCGTGCCAACTTATATTAAAAAGTAGCAAGCAATAAGGCGCAGATAGAATAGAATATGACTGCAGAACCAGACTACACAGGTTTGTTTGTAGTCTGTCACCATAGAGACACCATTCTGAGTTTTTTCCAAAAAAGTATCAGTGGTATACAGTACCTATTACAGTAAGCCATAAGTTATCCACTGAGAGAATCTTCAGACTAAAATTATGGTCTTCAACCTTTAAGGTTTTTTTTTTTAATTTTTTGTTATCACTATCCAATAATCCAACAATCTATAATTGTCAAGAGGGATCTGGAATAGAGACCAGCAGGGAACCTGTGAACCAACAGAGATTGGTGAATATGATATTTTAAAATTTTTTTATATTTTACATTCTGAGACCTTTTTTTAAGAAAATTTTTGTCGACCATACAACCCTTTCACACTAGTGTTGGCTCTCCACTGTTTGGGTTCGTTGGGGGACCTGAACATTAGCGAGGAGGACCGCTAAAGCAGTGGTTAGTCACAAAACCCGGTGGACCCCGTTGACTATAATGGGGTACTTCGGGTGTCTGTCTGTAAACTGAAAGCAGCAGAAGAAAATGTCCTCTGTGCAGGATTTTTTGCTTTGCCGATTTTGACCGCATTCAGCAACAGAGTCCGATGCAGATGTGAACCAAGCCTTAGTCGTTACTGGGGGTAGCAAGAATTTATCATTCAAATTGGTGAGAGAAGAGAAGAAATATGAAGACTGGAGAAGACATTATGTATTTCTGTGAAGGCTGACGAATCCATAGATGTGGCAATTTATCTACTTTCTAGACCCAACTACGAGAGAAAGAAAAGGTCAGGAATATCCTGTAACCGGCTGGCGCAGTAAGATAACAAAGCAGAAAATAGACCAAAAGTTTTTGAGCAAATATCAGCTTCAAAAAGTGTCTTCCTTAAGTACACAAGAAACAGAGCTCCGATCGCTGGCCCATTATGTAGACGTCTAATAAATAGCTCCGATACATCTCCATGGAAACTCTTACAATAAAAAGTCAGATTGTCATATCTAGTTTTTCTCAAAAAAAAAAAAAATCTGTCATTTTACGGAACTCGGATCATCTTGAGCGTTAGATACTTTCAAAAATGACAAATTTATTTTTGGGCTATTTGATCGGTAAGAAACTATTCTGAGCACTGTATGGTGGTATTAATGGGCTGTATGGTGGGCTATTTGAGCGCTGTATGGTGGTATTTTTTCAGCACTGTATATTGGAATATTTGAGTACTGTAGGGTGGTATTATCTGAGCATTATATGGTGGATTATTTGAGCACTGTATAGTGGTATTATCTAAGCACTGAATAGTGGATTACTTTATGGTGGTATTATTTCAGCACTGTATGCAGTATTATTTCAGCACTGTATGGTATTATTATTTCAGCACTGTATGGTGTTATTTTTGAGTACTGTATGTGGTATTATTTCAGCACTGTATTGTGGTATTATTTGAACACTGTATTGTGGTTATTTAACTGTATGGTGGTATTATTTCAGCACTATATGGTGTTATTTTTGTGTACTGTATTTGGTATTATTTCAGCACTGTATGGTGGTATTTACTGTATGGTGGTATAATCTGAGCACTATATGGTGTTATTTTTTAGCACTGTATGGTTGTAGTATTTAAACACCATATTGTGTTATTATTTGGACACTGCATGGAATTAGAAAAAAAGAAAATCACAGGTGACCCCAACAACATTTTGTCCTTTAAAGACTTTAATCTGGTAAGGCACAGACACACAACTATAATAAATACAAGGGTAATTTTGAACACAAATATCAGCAAAAATAAATTCTGATGTTCCCATTTTTTTCAATTAAAGAGTCGAATTCAATGGTAGGAAACAAAACATAAATATCCAGCACACTAGGATATAATTAAAGAAGCAGATTCCTAAAATAAATGACCTTTTCTGAGACTCCTTTTAGTTCTCTGCTTCCTTAATTATATCCTCTCTCAGCCTACCTTGTCTTTGTGGGAAAAGTTTGGTGTCATCGTCACAACATCCTGACGAAAAAATATCTGTTTACAAATTGCCCATTTCTCAGATGTGAGAGCGGTTCCCATAAATCTCTGCAGATGTCTTTGGAATTTTTCTAATATTAAAGATGCTATTATGCAATGAACACAAAAAAACCCAGAATAATGCTTTCTGCCGGCTTCCAGATAATTATAGGTAGAACTTTTTGCATGAAAAGTACAATTTTATTTCTTTGCTTGATGTCTGTGGGAGGACACCAATGGGGGTATTTTATTTGGTAGATTTCTCTGCAACAATTGCCAGTTATGAAAGGATTCGGCATTCTGTTTTGTGGACGGCTAGCTCTGAGAATACAAGTGACAATGTAGCAATTATTCATGTTTTATAGCGGCTATCCGCTCCCATTATGTGATAAGCCTGTCGCTGTACTATGTACAGAATATAGGGGGCACATATATATATTCATACCATATGTATTAGTACTTTTTAGTGTAGTGTATTAGCATATTGTATATATATGTACTATACAGCCACTTTATTCACAACACAGTGTCAATCCACATTAGGCCGTGGAGTTGGAGTAAGGACCAATTTTGGGTGGAGTCGGAATAAGAAAAAAAAGTTACCAACTCCGATTCCAAAATAAAATTATTAATAATTTTTAATTACATTAAACCATTATTGATATAGTATCAATAATTAGAGGTATAGTTTGTTATACATTTACTTTGGGAATTCAGTTACTGATTTTTTAAGGAATTTTGGAGGAACTTTTCTGCTTCTGACTCACCATGGGTGTCAGTAGACATGGCCGAAGCGACTTGTACCGAGCCAGGTTCAACCCGAATATTTCATATTGTTGTTTTTTTTTTTACAAAACTGAACAAACTGAGATTTGTCTCGGAGAAACTAATATGGCCACCATATTATACTCCGGGGTCTCCCAAATTATAATAGGTGGAGATGTAAAAATAAAAAAACATTCATGCTCTCCTTCCCTGTGGATGGAAACAAAAGGATAAGAAGAAGATGTCGAGAATCATCGTCAAGCAAATTGATGTAGAATACAACATTGGAGATCCCACTAACATGTCCGAACCACAACTCATTGTTCCGTAGCATGGTTGGACTATAACAGTAGACGACCAATGCTAGGGCCATCTATGGGAAACAAAGATAAGAGTCCAGGGGCAAAATAGCAAAAATTGTATCACTGAGCAGTAGATAAACATTATCTGGTTAGATGAATCCAGATTTCTGTTGCACCTTGCTGATAGGAGGGTCAGAATCTGGCGCCAGCAGCATGAATTGATGGACCCTTCCTGTCAAGTGTCACTAGTTTGGGCTGGTGGAGGTGGAGTAATGGTGGCCATTAAGTGTTATAAAGATGTGACACATACACGCTGGAATAGGTGGCTCAATGGCAAAATAATAGAAAATCCTTCACTCATAACTGGTTTTCTGCAAAGGGTGGCCTGCAAAGATGACGTCTCCCTAAGGAGACATAGAACCCCTTCTGAACCATGTCTATGACCTCTCACACAGCCAAACCTAGATGAGGGGCAATAACCCCGAAACAGCTGTCTGTGGATAGGTCTTTCTTTCTTTTGGAGGAGATGTTTTGATTTGGCTTTAATCCCAGTCAATATCACTAGGTTTCATAGAAAACCAGGCATTGATCTGTAGAGACCTTCCTTCCAAAAGGTGGCGCTAGAGCAAGGTTTCTTTTTCCATCAAGGAGGACATATTTGCATATTCCTTTTCCAGAATCCTAATATAGCATACATAATCTGTAAGACTCTACACACGGTAAGGCCTACAAAAGAGACATGTCTATGACCTCTCACCTAGCCAAACCAGTCACTGATGAGGGGCAATAACCCAAAAACAGCTGTCTGCGGGTCTCTCTTCCTTTCTAGTGTGGCTTTACTTCCAGTTAGTATCACTAGCTTTCATAGAAAACCAGGCATTGATCGATAGGCAGCTACCTTTCAGAAGGTGGTGTTAGAGCAAGCACTTCTTTTTCCATCGACAATAACTTATTTGCATATTCCTGAGCTACAAAGCTTATAGGTGAAATTTTCCATAATTGCAAATTTACCTTATTGCAAACGGGGAAGTAGAAAACGGCCGCACTGTAGATTTTTCATCAAAGTGAAATATCTGGTTAAGTTTTTCTGAAATAATGCAAAAAAAAAAAAAAAACCTTGCCCTTTTTGATCACTTCACTTTGAGATCAGCAGTTTCAAATCTCAAGAGGCTCTGCAGCAGCTGCTAACTGTTAACAGCTAGCTCTAAGATGGACAAGGTTGGTAAATGTCCTTCCCAAGACAGTCTAAAGTCATTAAAATCCTATCAGCCTAAGGCGAGGAGCGCTCATGTATCACTCAGTCCAGGCCGGCCTCGCCTCCAACAAACTCCACAATGACATTCCTCATTTATTAGCATCTAATCAGAATTGAAATGAATCAGTCTTGAAATGAAATCTGCACAAGATGCAACCTTATTCTGGGTGACACGTCTGCTGATAGTCTAGAAAGATCTTTGAAGGCATTCTAAAATAAAATATTAGGCTCACCCTGGGAAAGCAGGATTTTGACTGTCTTTATCTTCAGCCCACAAATGTCATTTTCACTGTCAAATATATTGTGTCTCCGATCAGAATGAGTGGCATTATATTACCATGCACTGAAATGCAAATATCAAGTTGTATTGATAGGATAATTTATTGAAAGAGAAAAATACAGCGTGGAAATAATAGTGAAATGTATCGCTCTCAGCATTCCGAACCTGTCAGCAACATTTCATAGTGTACATTTTTCACGCTGCTTTCAGGCTCCCTCTTGACCTTTTGCGAATTGGGATCTGTAACAAAGAATCGAGTCTTGACCATTTGCCCTGTGTCGTCTTTGCCTTCAAGAGCACAATCCCTAATATGATGGCCATCCACCATCACCAGCTGTGATAAGTATTGGGGTCCTGCAACTGGGTTGGTCCACGGTAGAGATGGGCAAACCTCACGAGATTCGCTTTGGGTTCGGGTCCCTGATTTGTTTCAGATCGAACAAGTTCAGTGTGAACAGAAGTGAAATTATTATAGTTTGGGATCTCTTCAGACCCTAGAGTATAATAGATGGATGCTGAGGGGAAGTTTCTTTGGGTCTCTCTCTCGGTCTCCTCAGTGACATCATATGCCTGGGCTCTGTGATTGGACCTCAGGGGTCACATGAGCACATGACATCACTGGGAAAGTTTTCGATGCCACGAGGAAGTCCAAAAGAAATAATTGAACGTGAGAATGAATGTTTTTGTTTTTTTTTTTTTACACCTCCCCCAGGCCTCCACCTATAGTATAATAATTTACTGCAATGTGACCATTTTAGCTCAGGTGCACATTTCTAAGTACACTATTATCAGCCAAAAACATCACAATGTGCTCGCTAAACAAAGACAAGAACAAATCACTGTGTACACAAGGGATACAACCCTGCACCATAGCCCTGGGTCAAAATACCAGAAGTCTTAAACCAGTTCTGTAACGCTGACTTGTACGGGCAGCGCTGCGGCATTCTTCTGCTACTTAACTTTCTTTTCACCTCCTTCCCTGCACTTTATAGGTGTCTTTGCAGAGTTGACAGCTGGATGACCGATTCATGCAACCTTACTAACATTCCTTTGGTACCACTCCACTACATTAGCAAATCTCCAGCCATCTACCTGCTGTGTCACACCCCTCGTTCACTAAAAAATGTTACCCTGACATTCCTTATATACTATATATATATTATTTACATTACTTTATATCGTAAATGACTTTTTATGCCATGAGCTTTGGGTTGCCCCCACTGTACATTGCACATTGCGATAGTGAATATTTGTCTATATCCTGCTACCTATAGAGTTACAAGAGTTTAGTGTGAAGCCTATTAGAGTGGCAGTGACATACGTGACATAGGTGTGGGCAGGGGTAACACTAGCAGTAGGGGGTCTTCTGAGTGACACATGCAGAAGGTTGTGAGGTTATTGTGACAAGTGGACAGGGAAATTCCAAGGCCGCTTGTGTCCGTGCCAATTTCCTCATCGTGTACTGGCCAGCTGGATTGCCAGGGACAGGGTCAGAAGTAAATACCATGACCCTTGTCATCTTCACTTTATGACAGCACGTCACCTGTTGGCAGCAATATTTCACATGGCACATTAGTGTGCCTATTCTATCTCTGTATCTATAGAGGGTTGCATGGCAAGGCTGATCCCCTTCTTGATTTGAAGACTCTAAACTTTCGGGCAACTTTATATACTTCTAACACATTTTGTCTCCTTTTTGTGACATCCTGCATTTTTCACTCTCCCCCTTGTTTCTGTATTGAGAGCCGTTCCCTCCTCTCACTGAATGTTACTGTGTATGGAGTACGGGGCTGTGTAACATGTAGAGAAAATGAGGGTGGGGGAGGATCAGTTCATACAGTTATATTGCGGACACTATAAAACCTACAAACTTGATGTTGGTGTCATATGAAAGAGGAGAATCTCCTCTTTCATATGACACTAAGGGTGCTAACTAAATTCAGTCGGGATTGAAATTTTTATATCATATATATTATACAGCTGCATATAAATATCCTAATCCTGACTCTGTTTTCAACCAGTGATATCTCTGGAAATAATGTAGATAGCACTAGTTGCTCCAAACTGCTACGCCCCACATTGCTCTAATATACCCTCATTTCCCCTCCCTTCTTTAAATGACAGGACCAGAAAGTGATGCTTTCTCACCTAGCCCTGTGAATTAGAGCAGCGTGGGGCACAGCTGTTTGGAGCAACGGAGCCGCCCTCGGTGCACCAGTCTGCTCATTTGCTGCATAATGTGAAACAAATTAATATCTAACAGATGCACGAATTTTCATGGGGAAAAAGGTTACATTCAGGTGAGTCTGACCTGGGTTATTATGCTTCATCTTAGGCCTCAGTAACTCTCATGTCTGCTTATGTGGCAGATTCGCCTTTGGGCCCCTCAGGACCTGGGTGTGGCTCTTTTGCACTCCTTGTAGATCCGCTCCTCCTCTCAGTATAGATTAAGCACTTTAGAAGAGTGTACAGAACTACATATGGAGTATACTTTATTGTAGCACTTAGGTCACCTGACCATTAATGATCATCTTTGACATGTTCCCTTAGGAGCTGATGTGTTTAATCATGCCAAGAGCCGTTCCCAAAAATAGAGATCAGATTAATTCCAAGGATCATTAACTCCTATATCAGACTACTAATGATCTACTAATGAAATCATCTCTTATGAGCAACCAAACGGCAGAAACAATACGTCTGCAACAGTCCCCAGAAGGTCTTCACCATCCTTGCAGAAAGGCTCGAAAGACCTTCCAGAGACTTCCTCAGTCCAATGGATCTGCAATATAACATGTCCCCATCTCAATCCGAAGAACCTCAGACAGCAGAAGGTCACTATAAATAGGTCAGATAGCTATTGGCCTAAGATCCCTTCCGCCGACAGCTGTTTCCCCCTACCTATCCATATACATGCATGGTTGGTTTGGC
Source organism: Leptodactylus fallax (assembly GCA_947044405.1). Classification (NCBI taxonomy): domain Eukaryota; kingdom Metazoa; phylum Chordata; class Amphibia; order Anura; family Leptodactylidae; genus Leptodactylus; species Leptodactylus fallax. Next base: position 3,474,741 of record CAMRHE010000204.1, read on the forward strand.
TAAGTGTGCACGTGTGGTCAGTAGAAAGTGGAGATATAGCCACTGTCAGATACCACTCAGACTGGTTATCTCTCCACAACATGCCTGATCCTTATCACCCAACATTTGCCATTGGCTCCCACAAAAAGGGGTAACCTCTTGATGTCCCGCAAAAGTTGGCAAATTAGACTAATTTGTAGATCGGTGATAGGATTATATGATTGGACAACACAAATTGGGTATTGACAATTACAGTAAGTCCCCGGTACCCACAGGTACTAGGTTCCAAACCTAACCACGGATACCACAAACCGCGGATAGCATCAAACGCTATTCCGCAGAATGCACGGAGCTAGAAGCAGATGGCTCAGTGTAGTGTGCAGTGACCGTGCTACGCTGTTATAGGCTCGGTCACACCACCGTGTACAAGGCCACCTGCCTCTGGCTCTGTATACTGCTCAGAGAACCGCTGATCGGTGCGGGGGTCAAGTGTCGGCCCCCAACAATCTTTTATTAAGGATAGATCATTATAGGGGTTGTCCAAGATATACAGATTTGCACAAGGAGCACGGAGAAGGAGCAAAAAACAAAAAAACAAAAACTATACTCGCCTGTCCCCGGTGTTCCGGTGTCTCCACCCGTGGTCCTGCTGCCCCCAGGGTCTTGTTTCGGTGAAAGTGTGTGACTGCCGAGGCCAATCAGCGGACTAAGGAAAGGAACGTCACAGGTGACAAATGTGGATGACGTCTCAGTTCCTCTTTGTAGGCCTCAGATTGGCCTCAGTGATCACTTGAGGTGAAGACTTTTACCGCAAGAAGCACCGGGGCGATGAGAGACAATGGAGCACCAAGGACAGGATATGGGTTTCTTTTTAAATATCTTCCCCAGTGTGCGCCTGATCTATGACAAGATGCACATCCCCTCATACATGAGGCGCACCTCTGCTGGGCCATGCCCTTGGAGTGAGATCTGCCCTAGCTCATCACTATCGTAGACTTCCAGCTTCATGTATGGCAGTCGCAGCTGCCATTTAAAAAGTTGCAAACCCAAGATTTGCAACATTTTTACATCAGAAAACTAACATAGAATAATAATAAATCTTCCCCAATGTGTGACAAATCGAGAACTCCTGAAGGGCTCGCACGTTACCAAGGCAACAAAAACGCTAAATGAGGCCTACAGAGGCCGCAATGGGTCAATTCTCATAAACGGCAAACATGACGGTATAGAGCCACGGCTACATGATATGTAAGGTTGCCATGGAAACCCGGACAGGCCGATTTGTATGCAGTAGATGATTCTAACATTGATGTTTTTTTTGTTAATCTGCATAGTTTATCAGGTCTGTTTGACCGCCAATCCGATGGAAAAAGGGCTAGAAGATGCACGAACGTCTTAAGATTATGAGATAGGTTGGAAATTGAGAATCGGATTACTATTGTTCGAGGTGATCCTGAATGTTACAAAAACGAAACGTCTCTAAGTGAATAAAATAAAATGGTAAGGACATCGCCTTGTCGTCACCTCTACCATGTATATTCTATGTAAGCTACAGGGGATACAAGTCATATTACATTGCGAGCATTCATATGGCGGCCATGTCATTCCCATTGATGTGTTGCGTCTTTGTGTCTCTTCCCAAAGGTCCAGCCTTGTGCCAAGTTTATCAATTCGGCATTATCCAAAGGACAATAAAAGAATTTATCAAGACCTGCACTCGATTTTTTCGGCATCAAAAAGTCATAAAACAGGGTTTTGTTACATTTTTGTTACATTTTGCATTTTCTCATCACCCTGAGAAATGGGTAGGAACATGAGTCTGGTCAGCATGCTGAGATGATGTACATCAGATTTATCAAATTTGACTTCTTACAAGGTCACAAAAATTGTCACATAATAACCCCAGTAGGGGTACGGAGTAGAAAGAGGACAAAGTACTAGAGTAAGGCTGCACTGGCATTGGACCGGTGATGTCACAAAAACAAGGGATACCTGATTAACCCCATTATAGTCAATAACCATAGGCAGCAATAGTCTGGACCTTACTCATTGGGGTCTAGGGGAGAGTTTTCTAGACATGCTCTGTGCAGGGAGGGGAAGGATATAAGATATGACAACATCTATTGTCAGTAGCGGATGCAATAATGTGTTATCTATAGAAGTGTTATCTTCTACTGAAAAAACCTTGGCAAAATTGGCAAATATCAGATTATTAGGCTTAGTGGTCTGAACAAAAATTGCAGAATATAGCACTTTTTAATATATAGATGACATGTAAATAGCTTTACTATAGTCAGACAGCCCCCAGAGCACAACTGGAGCTGGTTTCGATCATGTAACCTGGGGTCAGAACCAGTCTGGGACTCCTAAGTCCAGCTTCATACAGTCACCAAAGGGAGTAAGCTAAATTAAACTCCCTGGGGTTAAGCAAGAATAGACAGAACATGAGCACTGATGGAAACTGACCTAGTGACATGGTGACAGATAGCTCCACAATGTAAGATGCAGAGTCTTCACTGGGTGGTGCATTACGAATGCTCCATTGCATTGAGTCACCTGACATAACCTTTTACATGTAAGTCTAGTACACCTTCTCCTGGCGCCCTGTATGCCTTGGCTTTGCTATCTCCAGCAGTGATGTACGGTTGCACTATGTGCTCGAGTATAATTGCACGAGATCTGGTCTGTAGCAAACTGCAACTTGTAACTGTGCCTGAAGATAAAAGGACTTAATATGAAATGTGACAGGATAATTTACGGAATAAAGTAACTGAAGGTGCACTTTTGTCAGGGCCATTTGACAATGTTATCGGCAGCAGATGCACCTCCGAGAGTTATTAATGTAGATTTGATGGAGAGAAAAGATCCAAATGCCATAAAGAATTATTCCCCAGCATAGCCATGAAATAAAGATGGCGATGACCTCACAGAAACAAAGATATTATTGCTTTAATATTGAGCTATAAATCCTGCAGATCATTATTATTGCAAATGCAATGCTGAGGACATTTGATATCCAAAGCAGTCCGGAGAGGATTTTCTAAGAGATATCCAATGTTAGGCTGTGCAGATGACTGAACGCTTTCCATAAGAGTCCTGGGCTGAATGTGACTATAACCATGTTCAGTAGCCTTGGGCTTATTGCTGTGGAGCTGAGAGGATAGACTCGCTTACAGTTTCAGTAGGCCTTAATACAGTGGAAAATTAATTCAGTCTGGGACGACCGGTGAGAATATTAAAGCTGGAGATACTGACTCTGTGTGCGCTCACTCCGGGAGCACCAAAATAAGGGGGGAATGATCAGATAAGTAGGACAGATAAAGCAAGACCTTACACTAGACTGAGGATGGGAAAATTTCAAGATATTCTACAGTGCACTAGAAGGGAGTGATTTATAGGTAATGTCCAAAGGAGCAGCAACCTCTGATACATGCAGCAGTGCAGTATATAGAGTACAGGTATATAGCAGTACGGTATATGTAGTACAGGTAGAGAGCAGTACAGTACATGTAGTACAGGTAGAGAGCAGTACAGTACAGGTAGTACAGGTAGAGAGCAGTACAGTATATGTAGTACAGGTAGAGAGCAGTACAGTACATGTAGTAAGGTAGAGAGCAGTACAGTACATGTAGTACAGGTAGAGAGCAGCACAGGACATGTAGTACAGATAGAGAGCAGTACAGTACATGTAGTACAGGTAGAGAGCAGTACAGTACATGTAGTACAGGTATATAGCAGTACGGTATATGTATTACAGGTAGAGAGCAGTACAGTACATGTAGTACAGGTAGAGAGCAGTACAGTACATGTAGTACAGGTAGAGAGCAGTACAGTACATGTAGTACAGGTAGAGAGCAGTACAGTACATGTAGTACAGGTAGAGAGCAGTACAGTACATGTAGTACAGGTAGAGAGCAGTACAGTACATGTAGTACAGGTAGAGAGCAGTACAGTACATGTAGTACAGGTAGAGAGCAGTACAGTACATGTAGTACAGGTAGAGCGCAGTACAGTATATGTAGTACAGGTAGAGAGCAGTACAGGACATGTAGTACAGGTAGAGAGCAGTACAGTATATAGAGTACAGGTATTTAGCAGTATGGTATATGTAGTACAGGTAGAGAGCAGTACAGGACAGGTAGTACAGGTAGAGAGCAGTACAGTACATGTAGTACAGGTAGAGAGCAGTACAGTACAGGTAGTACAGGTAGAGAGCAGTACAGTACAGGTAGTACAGGTAGAGAGCAGTACAGTACATGTAGTACAGGTAGAGAGCAGTACAGTATATGTAGTACAGGTAGAGAGCAGTACAGTATATGTAGTACAGGTAGAGAGCAGTACAGCACATGTAGTACAGGTAGAGAGCAGTACAGTATATGTAGTACATGTAGAGAGCAGTACAGTATATGTAGTACAGGTAGAGAGCAGTACAGTACATGTAATACAGGTAGAGAGCAGTACAGTACATGTAGTACAGGTAGAGAACAGTACAGGACATGTAGTACAGGTAGAGAGGTACAGTACATGTAGTACAGGTAGAGAGCAGTACAGTATATGTAGTACAGGTAGAGAGCAGTACAGTACATGTAGTACAGGTAGAGCACAGTACAGTACATGTAGTACAGGTAGAGAGCAGTGCAGTATATGTAGTACAGGTAGAGAGCAGTACAGGACATGTAGTACAGGTAGAGAGGTACAGTACAGGTAGTACAGATAGAGAGCAGTACAGTATATGTAGTACAGGTAGAGAGCAGTACAGTACATGTAGTACAGGTAGAGCACAGTACAGTACATGTAGTACAGGTAGAGAGCAGTACAGTATATGTAGTACAGGTAGAGAGCAGTACAGGACATGTAGTACAGGTAGAGAGGTACAGTACATGTAGTACAGGTAGAGAGCAGTACAGTATATGTAGTACAGGTAGAGAGCAGTACAGTACATGTAGTACAGGTAGAGCACAGTACAGTACATGTAGTACAGGTAGAGAGCAGTACAGTATATGTAGTACAGGTAGAGAGCAGTACAGTATATGTAGTACAGGTAGAGAGCAGTACAGTACAGGTAGTACAGGTAGAGAGAAGTACAGTATATGTAGTACAGGTAGAGAGCAGTAGAGGACATGTAGTACAGGTAGAGAGCAGTACAGTACATGTAGTACAGGTAGAGAGCAGTACAGTACATGTAGAACAGGTAGAGATCAGTACAGTACATGTAGTACAGGTAGAGAGCAGTACAGTACATGTAGTACAGGTAGAGAGCAGTACAGGACATGTAGTACAGGTAGAGAGCAGTACAGTACATGTAGTACAGGCAGAGAGCAGTACAGTATATGTAGTACAGGTAGAGAGCAGTACAGTATATGTAGTACAGGTAGAGAGCAGTACAGTACATGTCGTACAGGTAGAGAGCAGTACAGTATATGTAGTACAGGTAGAGAGCAGTACAGTACATGTAGTACATGTAGAGAGCAGTACAGTATATGTAGTACAGGTAGAGAGCAGTACAGTATATGTAGTACAGGTAGAGAGCAGTACAGTATATGTAGTACAGGTAGAGAGCAGTACAGTACATGTAGTACAGGTAGAGCACAGTACAGTACATGTAGTACAGGTAGAGAGCAGTACAGTATATATAGTACAGGTAGAGAGCAGTACAGTACATGTAGTACAGGTAGAGAGCAGTACAGTATACGTAGAACAGGTAGAGAGCAGTACAGTACATGTAGTACAGGTAGAGAGCAGTACAGTATATGTAGTACATGTAGAGAGCAGTACAGTATATGTAGTGGAGGTAGAGAGCAGTACAGTACAGGTAGTACAGGTAGAGAGCAGTACAGTACATGTAGTACAGGTAGAGAGCAGTACAGTACATGTAGTACAGGTAGAGAGCAGTACAGAATATGTAGTACAGGTAGAGAGCAGTACAGTACATGTAGTACAGGTAGAGCACAGTACAGTACATGTAGTACAGGTAGAGAGCAGTACAGTATATGTAGTACAGGTAGAGAGCAGTACAGTATATGTAGTACAGGTAGAGAGCAGTACAGTACAGGTAGTACAGGTAGAGAGCAGTACAGTATATGTAGTACAGGTAGAGAGCAGTAGAGGATATGTAGTACAGGTAGAGAGCAGTACAGTACATGTAGAACAGGTAGAGAGCAGTACAGGACATGTAGTACAGGTAGAGAGCAGTACAGTATATGTAGTACAGGTAGAGAGCAGTACAGTACATGTAGTACAGGTAGAGAGCAGTACAGTACAGGTAGTACAGGTAGAGAGCAGTACAGTATATGTAGTACAGGTAGAGAGCAGTACAGGACATGTAGTAGAGGTAGAGAGCAGTACAGTATATGTAGTACAGGTAGAGAGCAGTACAGTACATGTAGTACAGGTAGAGAGCAGTACAGTACAGGTAGTACAGGTAGAGAGCAGTACAGTACATGTAGTACAGGTAGAGAGCAGTACAGTACATGTAGTACAGGTAGAGAGCAGTACAGTACAAGTAGTACAAGTAGAGAGCAGTACAGTACATGTAGTACAGGTAGAGAGCAGTACAGTACATGTAGTACAGGTAGAGAGCAGTACAGTACATGTAGTACAGGTAGAGAGCAGTACAGGACATGTAGTACAGGTAGAGAGCAGTACAGTATATGTAGTACAGGTAGAGAGCAGTACAGTATATGTAGTACAGGTAGAGAGCAGTACTGTACATGTAGTACAGGTAGAGAGCAGTACAGGACATGTGGTACAGCTAGAGAGCAGTACAGGACATGTAGTACAGGTAGAGAGCAGTACAGTACAGGTAGTACAGGTAGAGAGCAGTACAGTACATGTAGTACAGGTAGAGAGCAGTACAGTACATGTAGTACAGGTAGAGAGCAGTACAGTACAGGTAGTACAGGTAGAGAGCAGTACAGTACATGTAGTACAGGTAGAGAGCAGTACAGTACATGTAGTACAGGTAGAGAGCAGTACAGTACATGTAGTACAGGTAGAGAGAAGTACAGGTAGTACAGGTAGAGAGCAGTACAGTACATGTAGTACAGGTGGAGAGCAGTACAGTACAGGTAGTACAGGTAGAGAGCAGTACAGTACAGGTAGTACAGGTAGAGAGCAGTACAGGACATGTAGTAGAGGTAGAGAGAAGTACAGGACATGTAGTACAGGTAGAGAGCAGTACAGTACATGTAGTACAGGTAGAGAGCAGTACAGTACATGTAGTACAGGTAGAGAGCAGTACAGTACATGTAGTACAGGTAGAGAGCAGTACAGTACATGTAGTACAGGTAGAGAGCAGTACAGGACATGTAGTACAGGTAGAGGGCAGTACAGTATATGTAGTACAGGTAGAGAGCAGTACAGTATATGTAGTACAGGTAGAGAGTAGTACAGTACATGTAGTACATGTAGAGAGCAGTACAGGGCATGTTGTACAGGCAGAGAGCAGTACAGGACATGTAGTACAGGTAGAGAGCAGTACAGTACATGTAGTACAGGTAGAGGGCAGTACAGTATATGTAATACAGGTAGAGAGCAGTACAGTATATGTAGTACAGGTAGAGAGCAGTACAGTACATGTAGTACATGTAGAGAGCAGTACAGTATATGTAGTACAGGTAGAGAGCAGTACAGGACATGTAGTAGAGGTAGAGAGCAGTACAGTATATGTAGTACAGGTAGAGAGCAGTACAGTATATGTAGTACAGGTAGAGAGCAGTACAGTACATGTCGTACAGGTAGAGAGCAGTACAGTATATGTAGTACAGGTAGAGAGCAGTACAGTACATGTAGTACATGTAGAGAGCAGTACAGTATATGTAGTACAGGTAGAGAGCAGTACAGTACATGTAGTACAGGTAGAGACAGTACAGATATGTAGTACAGGTAGAGACAGTACAGTAATGTAGTACAGGTAGAGAGCAGTACAGTACATGTAGTACAGGTAGAGAGCAGTACAGTATATGTAGTACAGGTAGAGAGCAGTACAGTACATGTAGTACAGGTAGAGAGCAGTACAGTATATGTAGTACAGGTAGAGAGCAGTACAGTATATGTAGTACAGGTAGAGAGCAGTACAGTACATGTAGTACAGGTAGAGAGCAGTACAGTATATATAGTACATGTAGAGAGCAGTACAGTATATGTAGTGCAGGTAGAGAGCAGTACAGTACATGTAGTACAGGTAGAGAGCAGTACAGTACATGTAGTACAGGTAGAGAGCAGTACAGTATATGTAGTACAGGTAGAGAGCAGTACAGTACATGTAGTACAGGTAGAGCACAGTACAGTACATGTAGTACAGGTAGAGAGCAGTACAGTATATGTAGTACAGGTAGAGAGCAGTACAGTATATGTAGTACAGGTAGAGAGCAGTACAGTACAGGTAGTACAGGTAGAGAGCAGTACAGTATATGTAGTACAGGTAGAGAGCAGTAGAGGACATGTAGTACAGGTAGAGAGCAGTACAGTACATGTAGTACAGGTAGAGAGCAGTACAGTACATGTAGAACAGGTAGAGAGCAGTACAGGACATGTAGTACAGGTAGAGAGCAGTACAGTACATGTAGTACAGGTAGAGAGCAGTACAGGACATGTAGTACAGGTAGAGAGCAGTACAGTACATGTAGAACAGGTAGAGAGCAGTACATGACATGTAGTACAGGTAGAGAGCAGTACAGGACATGTAGTACAGGTAGAGAGCAGTACAGTACAGGTAGTACAGGTAGAGAGCAGTACAGTACATGTAGTACAGGTAGAGAGCAGTACAGGACATGTAGTACAGGTAGAGAGCAGTACAGTATATGTAGTACAGGTAGAGAGCAGTACAGTATATGTAGTACAGGTAGAGAGCAGTACAGTATATTTAGTACAGGTAGAGAGCAGTACAGGACATGTAGTACAGGTAGAGAGCAGTACAGTACATGTAGTACAGGTAGAGAGCAGTACAGGACATGTAGTACAGGTAGAGTGCAGTACAGGACATGTAGTACAGGTAGAGAGCAGTACAGTATATGTAGTACAGGTAGAGCACAGTACAGTACATGTAGTACAGGTAGAGAGCAGTACAGTATATGTAGTACAGGTAGAGAGCAGTACAGTACATGTAGTACAGGTAGAGAGCAGTACAGTACAGGTAGTACAGGTAGAGAGCAGTACAGTATATGTAGTACAGGTAGAGAGCAGTACAGGACATGTAGTAGAGGTGGAGAGCAGTACAGTATATGTAGTACAGGTAGAGAGCAGTATAGTACATGTAGTACAGGTAGAGAGCAGTACAGTACAGGTAGTACAGGTAGAGAGCAGTACAGTACATGTAGTACAGGTAGAGAGCAGTACAGTACATGTAGTACAGGTAGAGAGCAGTACAGTACAGGTAGTACAGGTAGAGAGCAGTACAGTACATTTAGTACAGGTAGAGAGCAGTACAGTACATGTAGTACAGGTAGAGAGCAGTACAGTACATGTAGTACAGGTAGAGAGCAGTACAGGACATGTAATACAGGTAGAGAGCAGTACAGTATATGTAGTACAGGTAGAGAGCAGTACAGTATATGTAGTACAGGTAGAGAGCAGTACTGTACATGTAGTACAGGTAGAGAGCAGTACAGGACATGTAGTACAGCTAGAGAGCAGTACAGGACATGTAGTACAGGTAGAGAGCAGTACAGTACAGGTAGTACAGGTAGAGAGCAGTACAGTACATGTAGTACAGGTAGAGAGCAGTACAGTACATGTAGTACAGGTAGAGAGCAGTACAGTACAGGTAGTACAGGTAGAGAGCAGTACAGTACATGTAGTACAGGTAGAGAGCAGTACAGTACATGTAGTACAGGTAGAGAGCAGTACAGTACATGTAGTACAGGTAGAGAGAAGTACAGGTAGTACAGGTAGAGAGCAGTACAGTACATGTAGTACAGGTGGAGAGCAGTACAGTACAGGTAGTACAGGTAGAGAGCAGACAGTACAGGTAGTACAGGTAGAGAGCAGTACAGGACATGTAGTAGAGGTAGAGAGAAGTACAGGACATGTAGTACAGGTAGAGAGCAGTACAGGACATGTAGTACAGGTAGAGAGCAGTACAGTACATGTAGTACAGGTAGAGAGCAGTACAGTACATGTAGTACAGGTAGAGAGCAGTACAGTACATGTAGTACAGGTAGAGAGCAGTACAGTACATGTAGTACAGGTAGAGAGCAGTACAGGACATGTAGTACAGGTAGAGGGCAGTACAGTATATGTAGTACAGGTAGAGAGCAGTACAGTACATGTAGTACATGTAGAGAGCAGTACAGGGCATGTTGTACAGGCAGAGAGCAGTACAGGACATGTAGTACAGGTAGAGAGCAGTACAGTACATGTAGTACAGGTAGAGGGCAGTACAGTATATGTAATACAGGTAGAGAGCAGTACAGTATATGTAGTACAGGTAGAGAGCAGTACAGTACATGTAGTACATGTAGAGAGCAGTACAGTATATGTAGTACAGGTAGAGAGCAGTACAGGACATGTAGTAGAGGTAGAGAGCAGTACAGTATATGTAGTACAGGTAGAGAGCAGTACAGGACATGTAGTACAGGTAGAGAGCAGTACAGGGCATGTTGTACAGGCAGAGAGCAGTACAGGACATGTAGTACAGGTAGAGAGCAGAACAGTACAGGTAGTACAGGTAGAGAGCAGTACAGTACATGTAGTACAGGTAGAGAGAGGTACAGTACAGGTAGAGAGCAGTACAGTACATGTAGTACAGGTAGAGAGCAGTACAGTACAGGTAGTACAGGTAGAGAGCAGTACAGTACAGGTAGTACAGGTAGAGAGCAGTACAGTACATGCAGTACAGGTAGAGAGGTACAGTACAGGTAGTACAGATAGAGAGCAGTACAGGACATGTAGTACAGGTAGAGAGCAGTACAGTATATGTAGTACAAATAGAGAGCAGTACTGTACACGTAGTACAGGTAGAGAGCAGTACAGGACATGTAGTACAGGTAGAGAGCAGTACAGGACATGTAGTACAGGTAGAGAGCAGTACAGTACAGGTAGAGAGCAGTACAGTACATGTAGTACAGGTAGAGAACAGTACAGGACATGTAGTACAGCTAAAGAGCAGTACAGTATATGTAGTACAGGTAGAGAGCAGTACAGTATATTTAGTAAAGGTAGAGAGCAGTACAGTACATGTAGTACAGGTAGAGAGCAGTACAGGGCATGTAGTACAGGTAGAGAGCAGTACAGTATATGTTGTACAGGTAGAGCACAGTACAGTACATGTAGTACAGGTAGAGAGCAGTACAGTACATGTAGTACAGGTAGAGAGCAGTACAGGACATGTAGTACAGGTAGAGAGCAGTACAGTATATGTAGTACAGGTAGAGAGCAGTACAGGACATGTAGTACAGGTAGAGAGTAGTACAGTACAGGTAGTACAAGTAGAGATCAGTACAGTATATGTAGTACAGGTAGAGAGCAGTACAGTATATGTAGTACAGGTAGAGAGCAGTACAGTACATGTAGTACAGGTAGAGAGCAGTACAGTACATGTAGTACAGGCAGAGAGCAGTACAGTACATGTAGTACAGGTAGAGAGCAGTACAGGACATGTAGTACAGGTAGAGAGCAGTACAGTACATGTAGTACAGGTAGAGAGTAGTACAGGACATGTAGTACAGGTAGAGAGCAGTACAGTATATGTAGTACAGGTAGAGAGCAGTACAGTACATGTAGTACAGGTAGAGAGCAGTACAGTACATGTAGTACAGGTAGAGAGCAGTACAGTACATGTAGTACAGGTAGAGAGCAGTACAGTACATGTAGTACAGGCAGAGAGCAGTACAGGACATGTAGTACAGGTAGAGAGCAGTACAGTACATGTAGTACAGGCAGAGAGCAGTACAGTACATGTAGTACAGGTAGAGAGTAGTACAGTACATGTAGTACAGGTAGAGAGCAGTACAGGACATGTAGTACAGGTAGAGAGCAGTACAGTACATGTAGTACAGGCAGAGAGCAGTACAGTACATGTAGTACAGGTAGAGAGTAGTACAGTACATGTAGTACAGGTAGAGAGCAGTACAGTACATGTAGTACAGGTAGAGAGCAGTACAGTACATGTAGTACAGGTAGAGAGCAGTACAGTACATGTAGTACAGGTAGAGAGCAGTACAGTATATGTAGTACAGGTAGAGAGCAGTACAGTACATGTAGTACAGGTAGAGAGCAGTACAGTATATGTAGTACAGGTAGAGAGCAGTACAGTACATGTAGTACAGGTAGAGAGCAGTACAGTACATGTAGTACAGGCAGAGAGCAGTACAGTACATGTAGTACAGGTAGAGAGTAGTACAGTACATGTAGTACAGGTAGAGAGCAGTACAGGACATGTAGTACAGGTAGAGAGCAGTACAGTACATGTAGTACAGGCAGAGAGCAGTACAGTACATGTAGTACAGGTAGAGAGTAGTACAGTACATGTAGTACAGGTAGAGAGCAGTACAGTACATGTAGTACAGGTAGAGAGCAGTACAGTACATGTAGTACAGGTAGAGAGCAGTACAGGACATGTAGTACAGGTAGAGAGCAGTACAGTATATGTAGTACAGGTAGAGAGCAGTACAGTACATGTAGTACAGGTAGAGAGCAGTACAGTACATGTAGTACAGGTAGAGAGTAGTACAGTACATGTAGTACAGGTAGAGAGCAGTACAGTACATGTAGTACAGGTAGAGAGCAGTACAGTACATGTAGTACAGGTAGAGAGCAGTACAGTACATGTAGTACAGGTAGAGAGCAGTACAGTATATGTAGTACAGGTAGAGAGCAGTACAGTATATGTAGTACAGGTAGAGAGCAGTACAGTATATGTAGTACAGGTAGAGCACAGTACAGTACATGTAGTACAGGTAGAGAGCAGTACAGTATATGTAGTACAGGTAGAGAGCAGTACAGTATATGTAGTACAGGTAGAGAGCAGTACAGTATATGTAGTACAGGTAGAGAGCAGTACAGTACATGTAGTACGGGTAGAGAGCAGTACAGTACATGTAGTACAGGTGGAGAGCAGTACAGTATATGTAGTACAGGTAGAGAGCAGTACAGTATATGTAGTACAGGTAGAGAGCAGTGCAGTATATGTAGTACAGGTAGAGCACAGTACAGTACATGTAGTACAGGTAGAGAGCAGCACAGGACATGTAGTACAGGTAGAGAGCAGTACAGTATATGTAGTACAGATAGAGGGCAGTACAGTACATGTAGTACAGGTAGAGAGCAGTACAGTATATGTAGTACAGGTAGAGAGCAGTACAGTATATGTAGTACAGGTAGAGAGCAGTACAGTACATGTAGTACAGGTAGAGCACAGTACAGTACATGTAGTACAGGTAGAGAGCAGTACAGTATATGTAGTACAGGTAGAGAGCAGTACAGTATATGTAGTACAGGTAGAGCACAGTACAGTACATGTAGTACAGGTAGAGAGCAGTACAGTACATGTAGTACAGGTAGAGCACAGTACAGTACATGTAGTACAGGTAGAGAGCAGTACAGTACATGTAGTACAGGTAGAGAGCAGTACAGTACATGTAGTACAGGTAGAGAGCAGCACAGGACATGTAGTACAGATAGAGAGCAGTACAGTACAGGTAGTACAGGTAGAGAGCAGTACAGTATATGTAGTACAGGTAGAGAGCAGTACAGTATATGTAGTACAGGTAGAGAGCAGTACAGTACATGTAGTACAGGTAGAGCACAGTACAGTACATGTAGTACAGGTAGAGAGCAGTACAGTACATGTAGTACAGGTAGAGAGCAGTACAGTACATGTAGTACAGGTAGAGAGCAGTACAGTACATGTAGTACAGGTAGAGAGCAGTACAGTACATGTAGAACAGGTAGAGAGCAGTACAGGACATGTAGTACAGGTAGAGAGCAGTACAGTATATGTAGTACAGGTAGAGAGCAGTACAGTATATGTAGTACAGGTAGAGAGCAGTACAGTACATGTAGTACAGGTAGAGAGCAGTACAGGACATGTAGTACAGCTAAAGAGCAGTACAGTATATGTAGTACAGGTAGAGAGCAGTACAGTATATTTAGTAAAGGTAGAGAGCAGTACAGTACATGTAGTACAGGTAGAGAGCAGTACAGGGCATGTAGTACAGGTAGAGAGCAGTACAGTATATGTTGTACAGGTAGAGCACAGTACAGTACATGTAGTACAGGTAGAGAGCAGTACAGTACATGTAGTACAGGTAGAGAGCAGTACAGGACATGTAGTACAGGTAGAGAGCAGTACAGTATATGTAGTACAGGTAGAGAGCAGTACAGGACATGTAGTACAGGTAGAGAGTAGTACAGTACAGGTAGTACAAGTAGAGAGCAGTACAGTATATGTAGTACAGGTAGAGAGCAGTACAGTATATGTAGTACAGGTAGAGAGCAGTACAGTACATGTAGTACAGGTAGAGAGCAGTACAGTACATGTAGTACAGGCAGAGAGCAGTACAGTACATGTAGTACAGGTAGAGAGCAGTACAGGACATGTAGTACAGGTAGAGAGCAGTACAGTACATGTAGTACAGGTAGAGAGTAGTACAGGACATGTAGTACAGGTAGAGAGCAGTACAGTATATGTAGTACAGGTAGAGAGCAGTACAGTACATGTAGTACAGGTAGAGAGCAGTACAGTACATGTAGTACAGGTAGAGAGCAGTACAGTACATGTAGTACAGGTAGAGAGTAGTACAGGACATGTAGTACAGGTAGAGAGCAGTACAGTATATGTAGTACAGGTAGAGAGCAGTACAGTACATGTAGTACAGGTAGAGAGCAGTACAGTACATGTAGTACAGGTAGAGAGCAGTACAGTACATGTAGTACAGGTAGAGAGCAGTACAGTACATGTAGTACAGGTAGAGAGCAGTACAGTACATGTAGTACAGGTAGAGAGCAGTACAGTATATGTAGTACAGGTAGAGAGCAGTACAGTATATGTAGTACAGGTAGAGAGCAGTACAGTACATGTAGTACAGGTAGAGCACAGTACAGTACATGTAGTACAGGTAGAGAGCAGTACAGTACATGTAGTACAGGTAGAGAGCAGTACAGTACATGTAGTACAGGTAGAGAGCAGTACAGTACATGTAGTACAGGTAGAGAGCAGTACAGTACATGTAGAACAGGTAGAGAGCAGTACAGGACATGTAGTACAGGTAGAGAGCAGTACAGTATATGTAGTACAGGTAGAGAGCAGTACAGTATATGTAGTACAGGTAGAGAGCAGTACAGTATATGTAGTACAGGTAGAGAGCAGTACAGTACATGTAGTACAGGTAGAGCACAGTACAGTACATGTAGTACAGGTAGAGAGCAGCACAGGACATGTAGTACAGGTAGAGAGCAGTACAGGACATGTAGTACAGGTAGAGAGCAGCACAGGACATGTAGTACAGGTAGAGAGCAGTACAGGACATGTAGTACAGGTATTTAGTAGTACAAGTATATAGCAGTACAGAATATATAGTACAATATGTACTGTAGGCACAAATGGGAGCCTGACTATTATGTGGGGGGCAACAACAATAGATGGGAATGATGGGAAGCTTGTGTGCACAGACATGTTGTGATAAAATCTTCATAGCAGTCACAGCCCACATAGAGAAGGAAAGGGATAATGTAAATGCTGCTAAAATATACATATGTGATGTGGCTAAAGGTCATGAGCAGAAGTTGCTCAGGGGCCCGAGCTGAACTTGAGTACCAGGGCCCTTGAGCTTTTAGTCACTCCCCTGACAGTGAGAAGCAGTATACAGATTAAAGCAGAGAAGAATAATGATGGGGCAACTGGATTTTTTTTCTCTAGCCCCCACCATTCCTGACCAATCATTTCTGTTAGTTTCAGCACAATGATACTCTCTACTGTCAGGTGGGCGGTCCTAAGCTAGAGCAGAAAGACAGGGACTGCCAACCTGACAGCAAAGAGCTCACTTATAGGTGCTGCTCCACTGATTCTGGTGCTGTTGGAATTTTTTCTCTCGCTCCCACCATTCCTGAGCAATCATTTCTGTTAGTTTCAGCACAATGATACTCTCTACTGACAGGTGGGCAGTCCTAGGTTGGAACAGAGAGACAAGGACCACCCACCTGACATTAGAGAGCATAACTAAAAGAAAAGATTGCACAGGAACAGTGGGGGCCAACGAAAAAATCTGAATCGGAGCATCTCCTGTAAGAGTTGGAGTTAAGTGTCAAGTTAAAGCTTGCTATGTCTATACAATAACATTCTATTAACTTATCAGCCTAACTAACAAGCCGTGTCCCCTTAAATCTACTGTGACAGGTAAGGGCACTTTCAGATCGTTTGCTACAAGTCCTGCAGGTCCTGGAATTTCTGGAAATCTTAAGAACAGGAGCGAAGAAGATGTGGCCAAAAGACCCTGCAGTCAAAATTCTACTTTTCCCAGGTTTATGTTTTTGAAGCAAAGGGAAGATAATCGATACACGACGTCCCGGTAATAATATGCATTTAAGTCGACACCACCTTGTACTAATGCAGCAATATGCAAAGTCAGCAACGCAACGAAAAGGACAGATTAATTGTGCCAGGAAAAGATGCATTAATGAGATAAACAGGATAATGGATACCGGGGTAGAATAACCTTGTGGCCACCGGGCTATCATTTATTATGATCAGACCTGAAGGATGATGACATGTCCAAGATTATCTGTACCAGACGTAAGATGATCATTGTAAATGGCGCCATTAATCATGGGCTATACCTTCACCTATCTGCTCAGTCTTCTAATGGGAAAATGAAGGGAAGGAATTGTTAAGAAAACAATCTTAAGAATGAAAAGGAATTGACAATGTTTTTATTTATTTATTTAAACCAGATAATAAAATCCATCACTTTTTCTGTAATCTGTTTTTATTTTCTGATTGTACTTTTTTTTTTATTCTATTTTCTGTCCATGATCTTGGGGGCGGCCATCTTGCCTGAGCTTATCCTCTGTTAACAGCATTTAGTGATCTGCTTTACAGCATAGTCATGATCATAGGCAGCAATAGTTTGGAGCTGATTCACTATGGGGGTGTTTTCTAGGCATGTGCAGGGAGGCGGAGTAAATAAGCTGTGACATCATCTAGTAGTGGATGGAATCGGCGGGGTGTTATCTATAGTGATGTTATCTTCTATTGTAATACTGTCTGTGATATAAATGTGCTGACTGCTGCAAAGAAAACCCCAAGAGTCAGTGTATTATTAGCTTACTGGCCAGAATGAAAATTGCTATATTTTGGTTAAATGTAGATAGTGACATTGAAAACTGAAAAAGAAAAATCATCAAAGAAGTTTTAAAAAATATATTTAACATAAAAACTTTATGGAGCAGTGCATTACATAAGAAAAAAAAATACTGCGAAAAAGCTAGAGTATTTTCCCTAGTGGTTTAATAAATTAAGAAAAACCACAGAGAAATATGCAATGAAAAATGCTGCAAAAAAAAAAAATAATGTGATGCATTTTTTTTTCTGCAGCATTTTTTATCTGCAGTTCACTAAAAGGGAATTCCAGTTGCAAGAAGCTAATGTGATACAAAGCGTGATACAAATGTGGTAAAATCATTTTTTTATACTTTCTAATGTTTTTAATGGGTTTTCTATTTTATAATTTTTTTTTTTAATTTTAGCTTTTTTTTAACCCTTTGTTTAGTCCCACTAGGTAACGTGACGATATATAAGTTTGGTTGCTCATATAATACACTGCAATACTTCTGTATAATTATAGTGTAATGCTGACAGGCGCTGACAGACATCCTATTAGGACCTCTGGCAGGACCTAATAGGTAAACTAAATGACCAGACTACCATAGAAACCACTTGGACCCTAGAAGGGCCAGTGGGGTGATAGAGGGAGCTGAGGTGATGAGTAAACATTACGTCACTGGCCGTGGGTCTCTGAGTGCCGCTGCCACTACAAGCATCTGATCTGTGGGGTCCCAGGCTTAGGACTCCACCAATCAGATAGTGATGGCCTATCCTAAGGCTAGGTCACTAATGTTTAAGTCCACGAAAACCCTTTTGAGAATAAGACCCCACGTAGCAAAGCAAAGCAAAAAAATGCAACATTGTGTTTTTTCCTCCTCGTTTACCATTGATTTTTTCTTCTCTGTTTTTTTTTCTTCTCCTATTAAAGCTATAGGGGAAAAAAATTAACATGCCACATTTTTCAAAAATTTGCTGATGCTGTAAAACGCTGCCAAAAATTCTGCCTTTCTGCAACGTTGGGCCTTAGCCTAAGGGAATGATTAGGGTAATAAAAGTTTTTTATATTAGTAACTTTCTGTACATTCCGTTTCCTAATATACGGTACAAGCGGAGGTTGAGTAAAGGTTAACTCGACCATACTTGAATTAAACCAATAATAATGGCGATATAAAATTTGCGAATGTTTTACTTAATCTACAAATTTACATTTGTGTTCAGAGAAATATCTGCCAAATTACATTGACAGCTTGTGAATTATTCATGTGCCGCATCCACAACTACATGGTGCAAAATACAGATAGGCGGAGAAAAAAAAAAAAACGCCTCAACTTCGTTATTTCCATCCCGTGAATGGCGGAGGAAAATGCATTTTTTCTATTAAGTACACTGAAAATTATTTCCATTTCTCTGTCATTCACTGGAGAAACTATTACGGAGGCGGCGGCGGTGGCGTTAGAATTACCTTCACATTCTCTCCCGCGCTGCCAATTCTGATTTGTTTCTCCTGAGAGAAAGGGCGAGAATACCAAAATAAGATAACATGCTAAATGCTATCAAGTCAATGTAAACTGCGCACGGAAGTCTCGCTGTCATGGAGGACAATGAGAATTCACTTTATCCAATTTAGAGGTTTGACGATTCATTTAGGATAATTGGAATCCTGTTACCCATTCTCTCCGTTTCATCTAGCTTTACGTTTCAGGGGAATTAATTCCAACCCTGTAGAATTTGCCCAAGAAGCTGGAAATAAAGTAGGTCTAATGTTTATAATGATATGGATATTTGATGTAGCAGAGCTGAGGTTGTCACTTAACTCTTTAGGACCGGGCTGTCTTTATATTTACGCTGAGCCCTCGAGGGGTACATAGGGACCGTGCAGCTCTGTGTTATGGAGTTGGGGGCACCATATGGCGCCTTCATGGAGTAGTTCATTACTTCAATACTTCGGCATTTAAAGGGCCATGCCAAAAAAATAAATAAATACAGCATCTGGCAGAGGGAACCTGTAGGGGGATTAAAGCCTTTTATAGAAGATTGGGCGGAGCAGGGCAGGAATCAAATTGGTCAATTGGGCACAGTCCCAACTATGCCCGAGTTATACCTAAAATCTATGACAATGTACATTCCACATAGGACCTCTCATGGTGTGGCAGAATTATTAACCCCTTTACTTTTCCATTCACAGAACCATATGAGGGCTTATTTTTTGCTGGACAGATTGTACTTCGCAATGTTACAATATAACATTCCATACAATGTATTGGAAACAAATTTAGAATGGGGTGGAATTGGAGAAAAACTGCATTGGCACCATTTTGTTAATGGGTTTAGTTGTTACAATTTTCAATGTGCGGTAAAAATGACATATTCCTTATATTCTATGGGCCGGCACGATCACAGCGATACCAAATTTATAAAGTTTTTGTCATGTTTTAATTCCTTTATAAAAATCCAAAACTTTGAAAATTGATACTAAATTTATACAGTTTTTGTCCCCATTTCCAAAAGCCATAATTTTATTTTTCCATTCACAGAACTGTATGGGGGCTTATTTCTTGCTGGATATATCGTACTTTGCAATGGTATAATTTAGTATTCCATACGATGTACTGGGAAGCAGGGAACTAAATCAGAATGGGGTGGAATTGGAGAAAAACTGCATTGGCGCCATTTTGTTAATGGGTTTAGTTGTTACAATTTTCAATGTGCGGGAAAAGTTACATATTCCTTATAGTCTATGGGCCGGCACGATCACAGTGATACCAAATTTATAGCTTTTGTCATGTTTTAATTCCTTTATAAAAAACAAAATCTTTGAAAATTGATACAATTGATTCCAAATTTATACAGTTTTTGTCCCCAATTCCAAAAGCCATAATTCTTTTTCCATTCACAGAACTGTATAGGGCTTATTTTTTGCCAGACGAATAGTACTTTGCAATGGTACAATTTAATATTCCATACGATGTACTGGAAGCTTCTTTTTTTATGTGTAGGGTATCTTTTTTGTGGCGCAAAATGTACTTTTTATTCATATAATTTTGGGGAATGTCTGATGTTTTGATCACTTTTATTCCATTTGCTTGGGGAGGCGATTTGGATATTCTGATGTTTTTTTTTACTGTTATGGTGTTCAATATGGTTCTGGCTCTGCTTTTGAGTGGGCACCATATTTAGAGACCCAACATCCGCCCACCTATTATGGTGGATGCCAGGAAGGGCATAAGAGGCCGGAATCTTTGAATAATTGCATGGCATACAATATTAAGAGCAGTGCACAATGCTGGATCTAAATAAATTCTCCCCAATGTATATGATATCATAATAAACTCAGCTCTGCTGCACATGACAAACTCAGCCCTGCTGCACCAGCACGTGACGGATCTCAGAGAGGCGTAGTTTGGATTTGTTTCCTCCATAGAATCCAGTCTGGCAGAATTTTGAATCAAATGAAATAAGGGGTTTGCTCGGTATGGCCAGGACACTGGCAAGCCGGGCATTTGGGAAAAAAGACAATTCTTGAAATAAGCTTCTTACAGTAAATCATTGGCTGCTTTGAGTGCAGTGGTCACTAACAGATGTCACATTCTTGCTCTCACTGCGCTGCACGATTGTGTGCCGGGAATGGAATTCCATTTTCAACGCTGGGAAAATACATATAGGATTATTCATTAAATTGCAATAGTCTCGATCACACCGCCCTGCTGGAAAATGCTCATGCAAGTCAAAATGAAGCGACTCAGCCGCTGCTGCACACTGATAACATTGCTGCTCGCTGGAGGAGCCTCTCACAATATCTCTCTAACCCTGTCGGCATTTTCAGATGGCTCCCTCTTAGATCGGTGACATTATCATGGACGGGGGCCACGGTATAGTAGATTTGGGAAATGAAAATGGAAAAATGCTAAGAACGATCAATAGGATGGCGACGGGCACGTTGGTGAATGCGCTTCAACTCCTTGACAGTGAAAAGTGTCACTGAAAATGTCCACGTAACACAGACATTGTAAAAGAACATTGATGTGTGTGAATTCTACCATAGCCCACAATGCACTGGGGTTCTGGACGGTGACTGTATATGACTGTATTTTACCACCAAAGGAAAAAAAAAATACAAAAACAAAATATACACTGATTAACCACTTCAATACTGGGCTATTTTCCCTGATTCATGACGGGACACATTTTCGGGGTTTTTTTGTACATGCGGTTTTGAGGGCTATAACATTTTTTTTTCCTTTGTGTTATTCAAATATTTTTTGCGTCTTTTTTCGGTTTTTATTTTTATGTTTTTATTTTTTCAGGTTTTTTATTTATTTTAATATCTGAGAAAATGTAAACAATGTAAATGTTTATTTATTTATTTATTTTTTAACTAAAAAAAAAAATATTGAAATAGTTTTCAATCTCCATTATGGTCATTTATTGATGTATCACCGGTGGCAGGGCTAGAACCTGTGACGGGGGGCGTGGTAGTGACAGGGGGGTTCACTTTGTTATTATTTTTTTTATATTATTATTATTTTTACACATTGTGCCCCCCCCCCCCCCCAATAAGGTTGTAATAGACTTTCGGGGGACATTTAAATTTCTTATAGGATCCCCGGCTGTAGCTACAGCCGGCTCCACAGTTCTGCAGCTTTAAGATTTCATGCAACTGCTTAGCACTGCAGTACAGTCCTTGTAGGGTTATGATTGGACCTCATCCAGTCAGAGGGCGAACCAGAACTGGTCTTCTGACCATTAATGCATGTTCCATACATTTACTTGAATAGGAGCAAATTATTTCCCGGAGGCCCCCAGAGCAGCTGATCTGTGCAGGATCCGGGTGTCGGACCCCCACAGATCATAGTTACACAGTACTGTTGAAAAAAGACATGTCCATCAAGTTCAACCAAGGGATGGGAAACAGCATGACTGAAGAAATGGCTAGGTCATCAGTATGAAACATGCATTAGAGGCCGGAACACCATTTTAGGCTGAGGCCCCACGTTGCTTTTTTTTGTTGCCAATTATGTTGCGGTTTTTTAGCCAAAGCCAGGAGTGGATTGAGCAGAAGGGAGAAGTCTAAGAACTTCCTATATAGTTCCCATTCCACTAGTAGCCATTCTTGGCTTTGTGTCAAAAAAATGCAACAAAAAAAGTTGCGTTTACGGAACGTGGGGCCTCAGCCTTAAGACAAAACTAGACATTTACATAACCAAAGACCTAAAAAATAGTCAGCTGCCACTCCATTCATACCATATGGCACTGCTGGAGAAAGCCAAGCCCTGTACTCAACTATCTTCAATATTTCCATAGGCAGCTCATGCTTGGTCTTCCACTGCATTTAGACTGGAGAACGGCACTCCTGTTCTTGTGATTGGTGGGGATCCCAGCAGTTGGACCCCACCGATCAGCATATTGTTCCCTATTCTGTGGATAGGGAATAACATTAAAACTTGGGACAACCCCCTTTAAGGTTTCCGTTATGAATGGAGCACATACTGGATGTCAGTGACTACTTGGTATTGTAACATTCTATTCTATTCTATTCTATTCTATTCTATTCTATTCTATTGAAAGAGGATAATTAAAGGAAACAGACCCGAAAAAGTTCTTTGAAATCAATAGGAAATAGTTTAATCTGTATGGGTAATAATAGCTAAAATAGGTGCCATTCAATTGCATGGTAAATGGAGATATAATAGACTTAAGGTTCAGCTTCCTCTTACAATAGATATCAAAGAACATTATCATTCACAGTAAAACGTAGTAAATATAAAGGTAAATGCTATAATATGCATGGTTGCTAAGCTACAAATGACTCCAGTCACTATAGGGTTAGGGAACGAGGCAATCCCGGGCAAGAGAAAATTCTGTAAAATGTTCAGGAATGTAATATGTGAGTGCATTGCTAATACATGTGTGGCCTCTGTAGGATCTGTCACAGTCTAGCTAGCTTCAGATGGGTGTTATTGATTTCTATGGTAGTGCGGAGAGTAGCTAATGTGACAAACCCCATAGAATATAATGACCTGTTCCTAATAGTCAGAAAATGATCGTATGCCTCATGGAAGCTTTCTACGAACTCATCGACATTTCATCTAGAAGAATAACATTGAAATGCGCACAGCATCCAGCACTCTCTAGAGCAATGGCTCACAAAGTCAATATACTGTAAAATTCAGGAAGGTTCGGAGCTATCGAGATAAGATGCTCATTGGCAGATCCAGCCAAGTTTTCGCAATCTTCCCAAAAATAACAAACTTAAAGCAACCTAAAGATTAAGAATTGCTGAGCACATGGATAAATAGTTTTTGGGGAAACTTTGTATTCTATTGGCTTCAATCCCCGAGGCCGGTCAATGGTTGACAGCTGCCTGTATCTCTGTATGCACGCTCACATAGGGAAGGCTGTCAATGAGCTCCCAGCTCCTTTCCCATAATGCCTTGTGATATGTAGATGCTAAGTAGAAGGCAAAAGGCAATTCAAACTCTACACACCTTCACTGGTGCTCTCCTCAATGTGAGAGATTCTTGTCCCTAATCATTGAGTGAGACTTCCAGAGAGAATGTTCAATATGACAGGGGTCACGGCAGGACGATACACTGTACCACCAGTACTGTGCAGGGCTTCTAGGATCCGGTCAGAATCTGGCTAAGATATTATAAGTATACCCTTAGATGGGCAAAGACATTACATGTTTGTGGTCATCAAACCTTGGCTGGATCTGCCAATAAGTATCTTTACGTTCCAGCCCCATCTTCTGCTCCCGCAGATGGCTTTCTGCTCTCTCCATGGACTAGCTCTCCTTACTTGGATCTTCACAGTCCAGCCCCAGTCTTCTGCTCCTGCGGGTGGCTTTCTACTCTCTCCATGGTCTAGCGCTCCTCACTTGCACCCTGTTGACATCCCCTGGACCTTCACTGGGTTCATGTACAGTATATACAGTATGTTCCTGATCCTGCATTCCAAATTTCTCCACCCTGACTCCACTCCTACCTTTATTTTTCATATTCACACCTATTACTTTCACAGATAATCTCCTTGTTATCAACCTCAGCTCCATTTCACGAAATATCTCAGATCTTCTCCTGCACTTTGGAACATCTCTCACCTCTTTTCCTGTCTGCTATCTTTCCCTAAACTTCTGAACTCATTGGCAAGTTTTTCCATGACGTCATATGTAGAACACTTGGTGTCAATTGATGACTACGACAAGGACTACCAGCCAAGGAACTGGCAAGGAAAGACCAAACCTCCTTGAAATTGGTAAGGGTGAAGAATGGGAGGGTTGCTTAGACTCCATGCACTAAGTAGTCGAAAACGATGGTGACATAAGAGGTTCCACCATGGTCTAGTCCCACAGTGAATTTTCTAACAATCCCTAAGGCCAACTACACAGGATCAGCAGTTCTTTCTATTAAGAATCTAAAGACGACACGTAAACCTTAGTACCCTAATGTTTTGCTTACACTTGCATTGGCTTCCAGTGTTCACACTGTGTCTGTTGGGCAGCTTTAATACTACTGCTCTTACAGTCAGATGCGCAGACACTAGCATTTACCAAGTGCAATAGCTCCCAAGGTAATACAAGTGTTTTTCCAGATGGAAATGTGTTAGTGTTAAAAGCCCCCATGTGATGTGAGACTTCTTCTCGAATTCTCTGTGATTTGCGGCTGCCTACTGCTTGCACAATTAGAAAACGACTTACAGGAAGATTCGGAAGTAAAGCTGCGGTGGGAGCTATTAACTTACATCCCTGACCACTGACTAGCCTCTGCGAGGAGGCCGTGACTGTCAGGAGAACTTTGTGTTAGTGAATGATAATTCCTATTTCTCTTCCACCAAGAATTCGACTTTCCATCATAGCGTTTTGGAGCATATTTTTGATAAACTGGTCATGACAGATCTGCTCGCTGGGGCTCCTTGGGTCCACTAGAGGAAACAATTTTTAGGGCCCATGATTGGCATTTTAAGTTTCATTGTTGCACATATACAAAGGACATATCATTAAGGTCATAGGTGGATTAAATAAACCCTTCTGGCAAAAGATTGGCTACAAAGTTTGCTCCCAATTGTGTTGTTTTCTCCTGGAACTCTGGGGCCAATTTTTTGTGTTGGGTCCACCTGAGGATTTTCTGGAGCTCTGATGAGGCAAACTATGGTTTTGATGATGGGTTTTATCCATTTTTAATGGACTCAACCTAATGCCAAAGTTGATTTTCTTACATTATGCTACAAGCAGTGGCATGTAGTGGGGCAACACAAGATCACAATGGGTACTACTTTTAGTACCCAAAGCCGGCTTAATGCACCAGGTCGCAATGCTCAGGTATGTCTCAGCTAGTTTCTGTTGTCCATAAACTTGTAGCTGCAGTTCTTGGTAGCCATTGGTCACTTACCTGTCTGCTTGCCCCTTCACTAATCTAAACTGCCATCAAGACTTCATGTAAAAATCTGCCTGCTGGATAGAAAAAGCAAAATGTCTA
Source organism: Leptodactylus fallax (assembly GCA_947044405.1). Classification (NCBI taxonomy): domain Eukaryota; kingdom Metazoa; phylum Chordata; class Amphibia; order Anura; family Leptodactylidae; genus Leptodactylus; species Leptodactylus fallax. The sequence continues at coordinate 3,500,454 of CAMRHE010000204.1, forward strand.
TGAACTGAAACCTCTCCACACCTTAAAGGGGTTATTCGGGGAGTAATAAAGCTTACCAGTACTTTCCCCGCATTGTATTAGCTTTATTACTAATATACCCCCTGGAGACCCATTTCTTACATATGTGGAGGGCAGCTGGGGAGGCCAGAACTCTTGTTCCTCTGTCTCCTCTGCAGCCTCTCCAGTTCTGTGACATCACAGACTCCCAGCAACTCAATAGAATAGAGTAGAGCCATGTGACTGAAAATCTGAGCGGCTGCTGGGGAGACTGGGGAACGAGAGTTCTGGCCTCCCTAGCTGCCCTCCACATAAGTAATAAACTGGGCTCTGGAGGACTGGGGTGTATATTAGTAATAAAGCTTATCCAGTGCAGGGAATGTGCTGTTAAGCGTTATCACTCCAGACATAACCCCTTTAATACTAAAGATTGGTTGGAATCTTTCTTCTTTTTGCTCACCAGACCATTGTAAACGTTTTAGGCAGGGGCCCTATGCCCTACACTTTGTCCCCTAATGTACCTACAGATGTGTCCACCTTTCCTTAGAATTAATTTGGTTAAGGATTCTAATTTCTAATTGAACCAATTCAATACAATATTGTGCTATATGTTAGGAAAAACCTTCACAGGCCGCAACTCACAACACAGCCACTGGGTGGCTGACACCCTGAAGATAGACATCTCGTTACATAGTATCACAAAATCTGGTGTTTAAAAGAAAAAAATGGTCATTTTGTGACAAACATCTCAGGGATCTTGAGTCAAGTGGAAAGGTAAGAAAGGACAGAAAAGCACAAGTCTACAAGTCTCTATAAATTCGCCTACCCATATATACCTAATACAGGGGTATTATACAATATACAGGTAGTAGGAATTATTAATGGGGTTATACCAAGATCCCTGATCGACTGGGTAAGAGATAACTTTATAATCGGTGGGGGACCAACCCCTGGAAACCGATTCCGAGAAGGGGCTCTGGTTCCCCCATCCCAATGGAGAGGCAGGCTGAGCATGTGCCATGACACTCCATTCATTCCTAGCAGAGTGTTGTACTCAACTGTCTACAGTGCCCCCAAAGGGAATGAATGGAGTTGCCTCGTGCATGCTTGGCCTGGCACTACATCAGGAAGGGAAAGCTGGAGTCCTGTTTTTCGGGATTGGGGTCCCAGCAATTATGAAGTTATCTCCATCCTATGAATAGAGATAACTGTATGTCTTGGTACAAGCCCTTTAACATATACTGTAGTCTACCAGAGTCAAATATATTCGCTACAGACTACAGAACACAACTCGGTTTGTTGCCAAGTTTTAGTAATCGCAGTAACAAAAAAAAACTATAAAACAAAATATAGAATTTCCAATTTCCCATTCACGTTGTGGCAATGTTACTGTCTTGTATCATATTGCACAGTAAGTTAATTACAGCAATTAATTGACCACAGGCATTTCAAAGAACACCACAACAATAAAATCCTTGGTACCTCTCCAGAGCTGCGCTCTGCCTTCCTCAAAAAGAAGATCAGTGCTACAAGCCAACGTCTGCGTGCCAAAAACAACAGTAGTGGTGAGGAAGAGATTGGAAATGCGGAACCTGGATTCTATCAGATCGTTTTCAGACGAGATACGTGCATAGAAATATATAAGGTAAAGAGCCAACCGCAAAGTATATGTTACTGCGCAAAAAGGGAAGACTGATACAACAAATGCAAATGTAGCAAACCATTCATCGCACTGTGGATGTGTTCCCATTTATACTGCTATGGTAGATCCTGCTCAGAGGAAAGCCTTGTTGGGGATTTAATATTCTGCAGAGGCAGCACTACAACTACCAGACTCATAAGCCAGGAGGGGGGGCCATAGGTCACCCTCAGCACAATGAGGCTGGATAAACCTCTTTCCTCTCTTTATGAATTCCTTTGATGGCTGGTGTCATAAATTTATCCCCCCTGTCCTCTGGTTCACTGTAGTGAGGAGATATATGATACACAGCCTTCCATTGTCAGAAAGGAGAAAGTGAAGTAGCAGAGTGCCAGCAGCCTATAGCCATAGTGGGATCCTGTGGGGGAAGTTGTGACACAAATGGGGGCACAATTACTAGGTGGGGGGCACCAATAGGGGATGGGAATCATAAGCTTGTGTGCACAGACATGTTGTGAACAAGTCTTTGTGGCGGTCTGGACCCAGATAAGGAAGTAAAGGAAAATGTAAATGCTGCTAAAATGTACAGCTGGGGCGCAGTTGATGGTTGTTAGGAAAATTTTGCAGGGGGGCCCAAGCTGAGCTTTTGCACCGAGGCACTTGAGCCTTTAGATACGTTCCCTGGCAGTTACTTATGTAGTTGCAATGGATCCAAAAGGAAGGAAGTTATAAAGTAAAATGTATACTTCTTATTATTACACATTGTATTTATGTCATAAATTGAACCAAAAGCTGCATGTGTGAATTCCGTCATGTAACAATACTGTATATACTTTGGGTTGTCAAACATAGTGTTGTGTAGTCACCAGTTCCTTCCCTGTCACGGCGCAGGCTGGACTGAACACCAGAGCACCAGGAACAGGTGAGTATGATTTTATATATATATTTCACCTTCCTCTCCTCCTGAAGTTCTGATATTCCTGGATGACCCCTTTCCATAACGGTAGTGTGCACCCTCCCTTATGTAGTGTGCACCCTCCCTTATGTAATGTGCACAATCCCTTATGTATTGTGCACCCTCCCTTATGTAATGTGCACAATCCCTTATGTATTGTGCACCCTCCCTTATGTAATGTGGGCCCTCCCTTATGTAATGTGGGCCCTCCCTTATGTAATGTGGAACCTCCCTTATGTAGTGTGCGCCCTCCCTTATGTAATGTGGAACCTCCCTTATGTAGTGTGCGCCCTCCTTTATGTAATGTGCACCCTCCCTTATGTAGTGTGTGCCCTCCCTTATGTAGTGTGCACCCTCTCTTATGTAATGTGGTCCCTCCCTTATGTGTGTGCGCCCCCTTATGTAATGTGGACCCTCCCTTATGTAGTGTGGCCCCCCGTGGCCCCTCCCTTATGTAATGTGGATCCTCCCTTATGTAGTGTGGACCCTCCCTTATGTTATGTGCACCCTCCCTTATGTAATGTGGATCCTCCCTTATGTAATGTGGACCCTCCCTTATGTAGTGTTGACCCTCCCTTATGTAGTGTGGACCCTCCCTTATGTAGTGTGGGCCCTCCCTTACGTAATGTGGATCCTCCCTTATGTAATGTGTACCCTCCCTTATGTAATGTGGACCCTCCCTTATGTAGTGTGGACCCTCCCTTATGTAAACATGTGGACCCTCCCTTAAGTAATGTGGACCCTCCCTTATGTAATGTTTGCCCTCCCTTATGTAATGTGGACCCTCCCTTATATAGTGTGGACCCTCCCTTATGTAATGTGGACCCTTGTAGTGTGGACCCTCCCTTATGTAATGTGCGCCCTCCCTTATGTAATGTGGACCCTCCCTTATGTAGTGTGGACCCTCCCTTATTTTATGTCTGCCCTCCCTTATGTAATGTGCACCCTCCCTTATGTAGTGTGGACCCTCCCTTATGTAATGTGCACCCTCCCTTATGTAGTGTGGACCCTCCCTTATGTAACCCATGGTGCGGCCCTCCCTTATGTAGTGTGGACCCTCCCTTATGCAATGTGGGCCCTCTCTTATGTAATGTAGACCCTCCCTGGGGGGGGCCCCCCCCTCCCTTATGTAGTGTGGACCCTCCCTTATGTAATGTGGACCCTCCCTTATGTAGTGTGGACCCTCCCTTATGTAGTGTGGACCCTCCCTTATGTAGTGTGGACCCTCCCTTATGTAATGTGCACCCTCCCTTATGTAGTGTGGACCCTCCCTTATGTAATGTGCACTCTCCCTTATGTAGTGTGGACCCTCCCTTATGTAATGTGGACCCTCCCTTATGTAGTGTGGACCCTCCCTTATGTAATGTGCACCCTCCCTTATGTAATGTGGACCCTCCCTTATGTAGTGTGGACCCTCCCTTATGTAGCGTGTGGGCCCTCCCTTTGTGGGCCCTCCCTTATGTAGTGTGGACCCTCCCTTATGTAGTGTGGACCCTCCCTTATGTAGTGTGGGCCCTCCCTTATGTAGTGTAGACGCTCCCTTATGTAGTGTGGGCCCTCCCTTATGTAATGTGGACCCTCCCTTATGTAGTGTGCGCCCTCCCTTATGTAGTGTGGACCCTCCCTTATGTAATGTGGACCCTCCCTTATGTAGTGTGAACCCTCCCTTATGTAGTGTGCGCCCTCCCTTATGTAGTGTGGACCCTCCCTTATGTAATGTGCACTCTCCCTTATGTAGTGTGGACCCTCCCTTATGTAGTGTGGACCCTCCCTTATGTAGTGTGCGCCCTCCCTTATGTAGTGTGGACCCTCCCTTATGTAATGTGGACCCTCCCTTATGTAGTGTGAACCCTCCCTTATGTAGTGTGCGCCCTCCCTTATGTAGTGTGGACCCTCCCTTATGTAATGTGCACTCTCCCTTATGTAGTGTGGACCCTCCCTTATGTAGTGTGGACCCTCCCTTATGTAATGTGCACCCTCCCTTATTTACAAATATTCTTAGGGGTTTGGACCTATCCTGCGGTAAATTATTTAATCTCTATATAATCCAGGTCTGCACCACTGATGCCCCCAAAAAACCTCCTATTATATTGACGGCTGCTCTTTGGACAATTTGCAGGATATATTTTCCATCAATGCTGCTCGACCGATACAAATACAGGAGATATTTCACAGAACTAAAATAAAATGGCATTTTCTTGGTTGAGTCATGAAGGTCTTAGTAGTAGAGTGACATAAGACAGACATGTCAGCCTATTCTATGATCAGAGTATCGGGCAGGGTGACATTTCACTTGTTCAGACATTTCCCAGCCCACGGTGTATGTACGGCGTATACTATTAAATCTGTGACATTTGTTTGACAGTGTAAATGGTGCGTGGGGCCGTGTTTACCGTCGTGCACTGTAAAGGAAACTTTATTCTTTGTACGTTTTAGAGCGAATATTAATGTTAGATTGTATTTGGTCTTTTTCAGGTGCACTCGAAATAAAGATACCTTAAAGGGGTTTCCATAATTCTGTTTATTTGTGGCCTATCCTTAGGATTGGTGGAGGCCAACTTCAATGGAAGCTCTATACAAGGCATGGAGCCGACTGCTTACAGCCCCATGCACTATATAGTACCGCCAAACAACTGATCGAATAGAGGGGCCAAGTGTCGCCCCCACCAATCAGATATTTATGGGCCATAAGGATATTATGAAAACGTGGACAACCCCTTTAAATAAGACCTCTCAATTTTCGGACTAGTGTCAGAGGTGCAAGGGCATTCCCTATTAACACAATAATTGGTAAACTGTCAATTCAGTCTTACATTTCCAAGAGGAATAATGGAGGAACAACAATATTGTTTGATGGGGGTATACACGTATTTCCCATAACAGGTATGTCAGGAGAACAGAGAGGTCTCTCTTGGTGACATCTGCCATATACTGTATATATAGCACTGCCGAAAAGGAGTCAGTACAAGGTGCCGTACATATTGGGCATGGTGATGCTGCAAGCTCAGGAGTTGTTCAGGAAACCATTGTAATAAGGCCCCTTACGGCACACTGGTTTAACCCTTTAAGAACTTCTTTGAGATGTTTATGACTTGACAGGTGGCTTCTATTTGTGGCTGGGGTCACTGTCAGATTTTTAAAAAGTTTAGAAATCTATCTTGGTCACTGTTGACATTTGCTATGGTCAAGAAAAAGCTTCAGAGCACCCAATGCGTATACATCGGAGTCCCTCAGTGGACTCATCTCAGCAGACACCCGGAATCTTCAAGCTTTCATTCCTAAGGATATCGGACCCCAACTGATTCAGAGAACAGGGGTCTCTACGGTTATCCCATCCTGATGGAGAATGAATGGAGTTGGAGGGCACATGCTCGGCTCCATCAGATAGGGGATAATTTCATAACTTTGTACAACCCCTTTAAGAAGCTAAGGTTTAAGATGCTGGTGGTTAAGTGGTTCCAGCCTGGCAGGTTCCCTTTAATATACTTTTAGAATGATAGCGATTATTAGAGCAGGTTGGAATGGTGGAAGGTTACTTAAAGGGTTTGTCCATTTCCATATAACCTATTAGAAATTTTGGAGATAAAATGTTCCCGGTTTAAGTCTTGAATGAGTTAGATCACTAAAGGGTTAAAAAGAGCATAAGACAGCTATATTGACTTGAACCATAAATCCAAAATCTACAAGAAAAAATATGAAAGAAGTGACATTTTTGGGAGGGTTTTTGCCATTTTAATGGAGGGGGCCCCATGTTCAGAATCCCCCTCTCTTAACATGAGTGAAGCGTAGCTACAAGAGCATCTCTTACTCTGCAGGACATTACACAGACAACCTATGACTGAATGGTTCCTGTGTAATACTTAATTTCCCCTGTGGCGGCGCTGCAGGAAAATGAAACACTTATATTCATCTAAATGAATTACAGCTGATTGCTGGGGATACTTTGAGATCTGCTTTTGTCAAGTAACCCTTCTAAAAAGTAGGAATTATCCAAGTTGGACAATCCCTTTAAGAAGCAAATGTGTTCTATATACAATAGATGCATACATGTACACATATCAGTGAGAAGATGATGCCAAGGAGTAAACAAAGAAATGCTGAAAGACTGAAGAGGACAAACCAAGGAGATGTTGCCGGTTCAAAAGATAGAAGAAACATCAACTGAAGTGCAAGGTCAAAGGATAAAGGTCAGCAAGGCCGGATGAAGCCCTGGAAGAACATAACCTATACTAAGCCAAGAGGCAGAAAAAACTAGCAGGTGTGATCCCTGGAAGGACATCATGACGTCATCAGGGCAAAACCACCAAATGTAATGTTCTCTAAGAGGTCACATGTCAGAAGATCCCATCTATAGAGTCAATAAACTCAGAACTTTGTTGAATTACAGAGGCCTCCACCTACAGTCACTAAGTGAAAATCTATAGTGGTCCAGGTTCATGGACGCCTTCAATACGATCTATCGATGACATGTCATAGATGTCTCCTTTAAAGGTGATGTTAGTTACATAATGAACCATTCTGAATCGAAGCCAGCCTGGTGAGCATCTACTCAATACAAATCCAGATTCTCGAATCTTCCTGAATCAGTTGTTGTCTTCCACTGTGAAACCCGGTCTGGCCATATATTCCACTAAAGTGGCCACATAAATGAAATAAATTGTGGTCCAAGTCATGCATGAATGTGCCTGGTCCACCAGTGCGAGTCTTCATTTTGGTACATAGAAGGATTTCCTAAGTGGGGTATCCCTATCTACATGTCCTAATGGAGCACTTGAATAGGGTCTTCATGAGACAACCCTTCAAGACCTTGGCTTTGTCTGCCTAATGGAATAAAGTTGAGATGGTAAGAGAGACAATCTGGCCGTAAACATTAGAATAATGTAGTCCAAACCCTCCATTTCAGCACATCCAGCCAACCGTTTATGTGCTTGGATTTCAACATGCCCAATTCTTTGGTTCTTTGGCTGTGTAAGGTCAGCATCGAGAGGAACATGGTTGGTCAAATGAATATATATGTATAAAGGTGTGGGCCCTATAAATTGTTTGTAAAACTGAGTCATAAGATATGACTACCAGGGGTGTAACTTGCGGGGTTGAAGACGCAGGAACCATAGGGAGGCCATAAGTTGTCTCTTCCCATCATCAGGAGACCAGTACTGTAAATGATACAATATAGTTGGTGGACCTGGTACAGATTATACATTGGGGCCCAGGAGTTTCATGTTATCCTTCTGATAACTATGCCGAAATGTACAGTGCAACATTTTGCCATCAATTTTGGGTTTGAGCAAGTGTGTCCATGATGGGGCACTGTGAACAGATTTTTTCCAACTTCTACGACAGGTCAGGATAGCCATTACCACCCACTTCCTCATATACCCTGCATCAATTTTGTAAATTTTGCACATCTGCACCATGTTTTAGATACTTCTGCATGTAGATCACATAAGTATACATTTATACAGTGTTATAACAATTTCTTCCAGCCAACAAATTATTTGGTTTTTCCATCCCTCGACAAGATGCTTACTTAAATTCAGTGTAATTGTCTTTTAATTGGTTCATTTCCACTCCGTAAACAAATTTTTACTAACATTGGCAGAGATCATGCTAGCAAAAAACCATCGCTGTGTGCCAGAATACTAAGACTATGGGAAATGGCCCAGGTCCAAGAGGCACGGGCCGTAAGATCCTCATTGTCTGCGGCTATAGATCTTGGGCTCATAGCTTGTATGAACAAGATGACAATTTCTCAGTTCTTGCCAAAGATCCTTGAGCAGCGTAATGTGTTAACCCTTTTATTACAGCTACTCGTAGCATTAAGACAATGCCCAGAAGAACATTGTCATTTAAAGTTGCATGTGAAAGGATTAGTTGTTGAATATGTAATATGAAGGAGGACAATAATCTTGAGGCGGAACTTAAAGGGGTTTTGGTAACATTAGAGCACATCGGTAAGCTATGCCGACCAATGATTGGTGAAGGTCAAACCACTGGGACTTCTGCCAATCCTCTAGCTTGAAGGAATATTAATTTAAACTGGGGACAGAAGGAGGTACATTATATCCCCTCTAGAATCACGAATACATATAACAAGGTGAATTACATCATCAATGAGCTCATGTATGGCACATAATATGTCTGCGGAAAGCAATCAGAGACAGGAGGACCACCGTTGTGGTGGTGCTGGAGCAGAAAGGAATTAGGGGTTACCCAAGCCTGGACATTGGAGACCTATCTTTAGAATAGGTTATCAATCTGAGATCATGGGAGTCTGAAACCCGGCACCCCTACTTATCAGCTGTTTGGCGCACATTGTACAGAAGCATGGTAACATGGTAGATAAGGTCAGATAAAGACACAAGTCCATCAAGTCCAACCCATAAATCTATCAAGTTGATCTAGGGGAAGGCAAAAATCTCTCATGAGCTGGACGCCAAGTATAGGTAAGTATAGGACTGGTTTTTGGAACTGATTTTGACAGCTGCATCTCACATTGACTATTGAATTCCTTCATGAAATTACAAGAAACTGGCCGATCGGGTTTATAGCACCTCAAGCGCTCTGTCAAAAAAAGATGAGATGATATCATCAGTCATTGCTGAGTCTGAAGATTAACAATACCTAAGGTCTTTGATGCACTCCAACATCATTAATGCAGACAGTAATCCCTTACTAAGCCCCTGACCTACCCCGTTCCTTCATGTACCGTCATATCTTCTAAGAAAATGATCAGTGATATAAATGGGATCAAATAGAAGTGAAGTATTTCAGGTAGGAACCTGCTAGACTATAACCACTAGGCTTCTTCTTAAAAATCTTTAAACCCCCTTTGATCTCTTTCTTTTCTATCTTCTGATGTCTATAAAAATGTTTTAATACTCTATCTAGTCTTTGTCCATACATAGGAACAGGTTATATCAGAATATATTTACACTAAGCAAGTATACGCTTCTCGGCAATTCTTAGACCCTAGAGAGGTAGAAAGATAAATAGATATATAGATAGATAAGAAAGATATAGATAGATAGATATGAGATAGATAGATATGAGATAGATAGATATGAGATAGATAGATATGAGATAGATAGATAGATAGATAAGAAAGATAAATAGATAGATACATAGATAAGAAAGATATAGATAGATACATAGATAAGAAAGATATAGATAGATAGCTACATAGATAAGAAAGATATAGATAGATAGATAGATAGATATGAGATCGATAGATAGATAGATAGAAAGATATAGATAGATAGATAGATAGATAGATAGATAGATAGATAGATATGCTATATCTGCTGTATTGCAAGCTTGGATAATATCACAAGTTTGATTGACTTTGATATTTGATTGTACCTTGCTACACCTGCTGTATTGCAAGCTTGGATAATATCACAAGTTTGACTGACTTTGATATTTGATTGTACCTTGCTATACCTGCTGTATTGCAAGGTTTTGATTATACCTTCTAATATCTGTTATACTTTTCCTTGTTGTAAGACCTTTTGCTATCTTCTTATACTCTTCTTAATAAAATGTTAAGCTATTGTTGATAGTCTAGTGTTTTATTCTATAACTTTATTCTATTACACGGAATCCAAAGAATTTTTTTTTCCCTTGGCAAAACAATCAGCTGTTTGGAGAACATTGTATGGAAGCATGGTAACATGGTAGATAAGGTTAGATAAAGACACGAGTCCATCAAGTCCAACCTATAAATCTATCAAGTTGATCTAGGGGAAGGCAAAAAATGCTCATGAGATGGACATCCATTGCCCCAGTGGAAACAATTCCTTCCCAAATCCAATATAGTAACTGGACTAAGTTCCTGGACCAATATCTAATCCCCAAAATTTCTAACTTATGCAGTTACTTTTTAAGCCTCATGCACCCGACTGAGTGTGCGGACTGAGGGGGGGCTCCGATTCTCCATTCCGATCCGGTAACTATAAAACAGGTCCTATACGGCTTTTTGATATTGGAACGGGACGGAACCCACCAGAAAAATCAATGAATCAATGAAGCCTTCCGTTAAAAAAAAAAAAAAATTGCCACCCATTCGGCCTGCACACTTGGTCATTTGCATGAGGCCTAACATGTAACAATGAGCATGGGGTGCCCACGACCGACTCTACTGTTGACCCCCACTTTTGGTAGGTTGGAAGAGGTTAATGGGGCAATGCTAAAGTTTCCATACCAGCAAATCACTAGGTATAAAGCGGCATAGCATCATCATAGCATCTCCAAAATCCATCTATATATAATAATATATATAAAACCTGACTATATTTCCACCATGAAAACAGAAGGATAAAAATGTAAAGATGTTTCCTGTAATGTTTCGTAGCGATTTTATTTGGTAATGGAGCAATTTACATAAACCCACACGTATTGGAGGATTAATGAAAAGCTACAAGAACATCAGGCCTGGTTATTAAAATAAAGCAGAATAAACATCAAACTAAGTTTTCCTGAACATATGCATTTAATGACGAGCGCCCGCGACTCCGCCATCGACTTAAAAAACAAAGAAACAAAAGTTTTCTGGATAAACAGCACATTATGAAACGTCGCTAATAGTCAAGTACATTTTATCCTACTTCAGATGCATCAAGATGAAACGCATACATTAATTCCCCTTAGAGGCCTAAGAAAACAGCGAGGAACATCAAGAGTGAGATTTATGAGGCTGCAATTTGGATGGAATGTGAAAGCGATCATGTTTATGTACCGAAATTTCACTGGTTCGACATGGAAGAATGACAAACACAAAGACTAGTGATAGATTATACTAAAGGGGAACTGAGGGGATCTATACATAGACTTGTGGGGAAGGGTCCGCTATTATATGACTAATCTGCACTTAGGAGTCCAGTGGGCAGTCCTACACAGTGACTGACAGTCTTCCATACATTGGTAACATAGTAGATAAGGTTGGGTAAAGACCAAGGTTGGGCGAAACTCTAAAGATTTGCTTCGGTTCATGTTCGGCTTGTTCTGCCCAAAGATTCGTTTCACCGGTTAGAGGTCCATTCACACTAGCTGCAGAAAAAAGAAGGACTCCAGGATTCCAAAAATGCAAAAAAAAAAAGTGGATTCTTTAGCCCATGTCACAAATAGCAACATTGTGGTCCCACATAACTGGACCTTTCTCAAGCTTGACCTTGCTCATGCCGTTAGATGGGCTAACTTTTACTTTTTAGGGCTCATGCACCCGACCGAGTGTGCGGTCTGAAGGGGGCTCCGATTCTCCATTCCGATCCGATAACTATAAAGCAGATCCTATCTGGCTCCTTGATATCGGAACATGACGGAACCCCCCAGAGAAATGAATAAATTACAGGAGGCAGTCAGATGTAATCTGAGTGTGATCCGACTGCCTTCCGTTAAATATTTGGTCAAACAAATTCGGATAGAACCGGAAGTGAAATTATTATACTGTGGAATCTCTTCAGACCCCAGAATATAATAGGTGGACGGCCAGGGAAGGTGTAAAAAATAACAAACAATTATACTCACCTTCCCTCACCTCATCTGGGCCTCCTTGCGGCATCCTCGGCTCTCTCCGGGTCATCTTCCAGTGACGTCATGGTGCTCAACTCTCCCCATGTGATCTCTAAGGCCCATTCACAGGCTGAGGATGTCGCGAGGAAGCCCAGAAAAGGTGAGGACCTCCCCTGGGCTTCCACTTATTATATTCTGGGGTCTGAAGAGATCCCACATTACTATAATTTCACTTCTGGTTCTATCCGAATTTGTTCAACTCGAAACAAATCTTTGGGCAGAAGAAGCCGAACATAAACCAAAACTAATCTTCAGAAGTTCGTCAAACCTTAGTCTTTATCCAACCTTATGTACTATGTTAGTACTATACTGAAGAGAACCCAAAATATAATTACTCCTAAATTTCGGGTTTGGAAGTCCACTTTAAAGTGTCAAAATGTTGGTGACCGGAATAGGAGGTTTATGGAGAACGTTAGATCATTGGCAGAAAGGAGAGCATGGGTAGGGTGGTAGACAAAGATGAGGGCGGAAATATAAGGAGGTGCAACAGTGTGGAGAGCTTTGTGGGTGACAGGGATATGGGCACAAACTCCATCCACACAAGGTTCTCTCCATATTAAAGAGAATGTCGGCCACCACTTTGTGGCCACCACATCATTTGTTCCGTTGACATCTCCTGCTCATTCCTTTTGCTTATTTCCTCTGTCTTGCCAGACGTCTAAACCAATCCCTATGAAGTTTATGAACTTAATGGCTACAAATTATATTGAATGAATTTCACTCAATTTCACTTCAATAAACATTAATCTCTGTAACTGGCGACATTGGGAATATTTCAGGCCCGTTTACGTGTAATGACTTTACAAACCACTAATGAATCTTCGGCGGTTTGTAAAGACGTTGTCAAGGAGCTTACGGACATCGGAGGAGCATCCTTGTTGCTTAGCGACAGCTCAAATAATATTTCTGATTTTTCCTTCATGGCAACTTCCGACATACAGTAAACGTACCGCGCTGGCGCTAGCTATTGGCACCCAATTTTATGGCACACGGTAGTTGTGCAAACATGTTCATCCTCAGGTGGGCTGCTGGCTATGACAGATGTTACCCCTGAACACAAGGGATCTGAGATAACTCAAATTCCATCCATTTAACCCCTTAGATATCGTAGTCAATAACGAAAAAAAGGTTGGTTAGGTCATGGGTCTAACTAATGCCCCGAAGGGTTACCATGAGGCAGGACCTAATACAAGGTAATGTGACTTATCCCCCATCCTGTGCATAGGAGATAAGTGTTTGTAATGGCACAACCCCTTCAAATGATTTGCACTGCAGTATCAACAGAGACCACTAGAGTGGCAGCAGTGGCAGGTTTATATATATATATATATATATATATATATATATATATATATATATTAATAATAAATAAAAATAATTAAAATTATTAATTAATTAATTAATTAATTAATATTTAATTAATTTTATTACTTACTGATTATTACTTAATATATAGTAATTTATTAAATTATATTTATTATTTATTACATTTATTATACATTTGTTATTTTTAGTGTTTACTCACTAATTTTTGAAAATCCTGAACAACCCCTTTAAAGACCTCTAGGTGATTAACCTATGTTACTTGTTGTTGACAATAAATATGTCAGTAAAGCAAAAAAGTCCCAAAAATATTTGTCATATTCAGTAAATAATCCTCTTTCGAAATGTAGCGGGGTTGTCACAGCAGATATTCGCCGTACAATGCTGCAGTCCTGACACTTCAGGCTTTTCTCCTCGCCGTCTTCAGAATTCTCATATTGAAATAAGTTTAGCTACAAATACTTCCAGAAAACCATCGGCAGCATTTCTTTTGAAGCTGAGGTTTTCTTGTTTGGTTAGAATGATGAATTTCTAGGAGTTTACATTAGACTGTACAGTACACCCTGCATAACAATCACATCTTACCTAGAAGGCATAACAAATTACATTTCTATTGCACATCGTCCGAATGAAAGATTCCGCCAGGATAATACGGGGCTTATTTTCTGATAAAAATTATATTTGTGAAATAGAAAATCCAGAGGTTGTCAACTGTATCCTGCACATTCACAATAGCCCATGCAGTAAGGCATTTTGTGTGCGTCTTAAAGGGAAATTCTGGCAATAAATACACTCTAGAACCGATGCTGTATCAGGATTGTATCAGTTCTTTTATTTATTTATTAACTCCTTCCTGCCACACCCATTTTTTAATTTTTGTTTTTTCCTCTTTACCTTCCCAAAGCCATAACTTTTATATTTTTTCCTATCAGAGCTTATTTTTTGCAGGACAAATTGTACTTTGTAACGGTACCATTTATTAGTCTATATGATGTACTGGGAAGCTGGAAAAAAATTCAGAATGGGGTGGAATTAAACAAAAAGTGCATTTACACAGCTTGGTTATGGGCTTTATTTTTACAGCGTCCATTTTTCAGACAAAATTACGTGTTAGCTGAATGCTGTGGGTCGGCAGTATTACGGAAATACCAAATTTATCTAGTTTTTTGCCATGTTTTAACCCCTTAAAAAATCTAAAACTTTGAAAAAAATATACTTTTCTGACACCTGTAACTTTTTTATATTTCCGTATGTGGGACTGCATAAGGCGTTATTTTTGGCGGGGCCTGATGTAATTTTTTTGTAAAATTTTGCAGAATGTCTGATGTTTTGATTGCTTTTTATTCAAATTTTTATGGAAAATGACAGCTCAGGAGTTTAGATTTGTTTTCCTGCTATGGCTTTCACCGTATGGGAAAAATATTGTTCTAAGTTTGTAGATTGGGGTTGGGGACACAGGGAAATCACTGTACTTCTACTGTAATAGAAGTATATAGAAGACAAGCCGGGGATTCATATCAAGAGATCGTCACTCGCGGATCTCAGTCCGGAGCTTGGTGGCAATCTGTGAACTGAGAGCAAGGCAGGTGGTTTGGTCTCCGCAACCAGAAATGAACGCACACGCGGTAGTTCAAGAAAAGAATATATATTTACTATAAGTTAATAAAGGCTATTTGAAGGTAAAATGACAGGGATAAAGACAAGCAAAATATACAATATAGCATGAACAATTTCAAGGCAAATTCTGCAATGGTTTCTACTTTTACTCTGTCCAATTCTGCAGTATGGACACTGAATGAACAATATACTCAAAACTATCCCTAACTGACCCTGACATCACATTTGGGTGCACCCCCTTTTCCCCAGTGGTCCAGGTGGACCGCTTACAGTCCGTAGAAGCGCGCGGTGGGGCCCAAAGTCGTTCCTTTCTTTTATAGTGAAACGCCTCTCCTCACTGTTATCAGGATCTTGGGAGAAATGAAGTCCTCTTTAACAGGGAAACCCAATGAATGCAATGTAATCCAACAGCAGATTCCACTCAGCACACTGACAGTCCTGCCGAATCCATACACTGAGCTGGGATGTAAGCCGGGGTTTAGCAGGTGCTGTCCAGTACATCAACAGCACTGCGAGTCTCTATATGTGGTATCCATATACACAGTCACAATGTCAGTCTCACTGATCAGCCACTGAGCACAGTTCCTTTCACGTGGACTCACTAGTCCTGTTGTCTCTTTACACTCTGTTTGTCTCTGGACCAAGATACAGCTTAGCTGTACAGAAAATCTCCACACCAGTTCAATACAACACTTGCTAAGATGGCTGCTGCTCTCTGTCTCGTCACTTCCTGCTTCTCTGCTCACACTCTGTCTGCAGAACAGGCAAGCTGACATAAAGGTCTCACTCCAGCATCATGTCACAATTACAATGGCTGCTGTCTTAAAGGAACAGAATCACAGAAATACATTCAACATTAACAGTTTATACAGACAAATGAAGCTTAGGACAACATTGGCTGTCTCTTACAAATCCACCAAAAAATGGCGCCTTGGTCATCTTTGACTGAAGCATTAACCAGGTTAATGCCCACAATCAGAGCCCGAACGCATCAAGGTTTATAGGAGAGTTTTCTAGACATGCTCTGTGCACGGATGGGAAGTAGACAAGCTGTGACATTATCTATAAACTGTAGTGGATGTAATGCTGGGTCAGAGATATTATCTATAGTGGTGTTATATTTTACTGCAATCCTGTTTGTGATGTAAATGAATTGAATGCTGCAAAAAAAAAAAAACCTATAGATTTGTCAGGTTTCAGTCTAGTATTAGGCTTAGTAGCCAGAGGAAAAATTGCAGGATATTGTACTTTTTTTTATAAATATACCGCCATGAAAAATTTCTATAAAATTATCAAAAATTTTACAAATGTACAGTACAGACCAAAATTTTGGACACACCTTCTCATTCCAAGAGTTTTCTGTATTTTCATGACTATAAAAATTGTAGATTCACACTGAAGGCATCAAAACTATGAATTAACACATGTGGAATTATATACTTAACAAAAAAGTGTGAAACAACTGAAAATATGTCTTATATTCTAGGTTCTTCAAAGTAGCCACCTTTTGCTTTGATTACTGCTTTGCACACTCTTGGCATTCTCTTGATGAGCTTCAAGAGGTAGTCACCTGAAATGGTCTTCCAACAGTCTTGAAGGAGTTCCCAGAGATGCTTAGCACTTGTTGGCCCTTTTGCCTTCACTCTGCGGTCCAGCTCACCCCAAACCATCTCGATTGGGTTTAGGTCTGGTGACTGTGGAGGCCAGGTCATCTGGCGTAGCACCCCATCACTCTCCTTCTTGGTCAAATAGCCCTTACACAGTCTGGAGGTGTGTTTGGGGTCATTGTCCTGTTGAAAAATAAATGATGGTCCAACTAAACGCAAACCGGATGGAATAGCATGCTGCTGCAAGATGCTGTGGTAACCATGCTGGTTCAGAATAAATCCCCAACAGTGTCACCAGTAAAGCCCCCCCACACCATCACACCTCCTCCTCCATGCTTCACGGTGGGAACCAGGCATGCAGAGTCCATTCGTTCACCTTTTCTGCGTCGCACAAAGACATGCTGGTTGGAACCAAAGATCTCAAATTTGGACTCATCAGACCAAAGCACAGATTTCCACAGGTCTAATGTCCATTCCTTGTGTTCTTCTTCTGCTTGTTTCCTGTCCTTAGCAGTGGTTTCCTAGCAGCTATTTTACCATGAAGGCCTGCTGCACACAGTCTCCTCTTAACAGCTGTTGTAGAGATGTGTCTGCTGCTAGAACTCTGTGTGGCATTGACCTGGTCTCTAATCTGAGCTGCTGTTAACCTGCGATTTCTGAGGCTGGTGACTCGGATGAACTTATCCTCCGCAGCAGAGGTGACTCTTGGTCTTCCTTTCCTGGGGCGGTCCTCATGTGAGCCAGTTTCTTTGTAGCGCTTGATGGTTTTGGCCACTGTACTTGGGGACACTTTCAAAGTTTTCCCAATTTTTCGGACTGACTGACCTTCATTTCTTAAAGTAATGATGGCCACTCGTTTTTCTTTACTTAGCTGCTTTTTTCTTGCCATAATACAAATTATAACACTCTATTCAGAAGGACTATCAGCTGTGTATCCACCTGACTTCTGAACAACACAACTGATGGTCCCAACACCAGTTATAAGGCAAGAAATCCCACTTATTAAACCTGACAGGGCACACGTGTGAAGTGAAAACCATTTCAGGTGACTACCTCTTGAAGCTCAGCAAGAGAATGCCAAGAGTGTGCAAACAGTAATCAAAGCAAAAGGTGGCTACTTTGAAGAACCTAGAATATAAGACATATTTTCAGTTGTTTCACACTTTTTTGTTAAGTATATAATTCCACATGTGTTAATTCATAGTTTTGATGTCTTCAGTGTGAATCTACAATTTGTATAGTCATGAAAATACAGAAAACTCTTGGAATGAGAAGGTGTGTCCAAACTTTTGGTCTGTACTGTATATGTTTACTATAAAAGCTCCCTTTAAATATCTGTTCTCTCTGTGCTTAGGAGACTTAGGAGAGGGCAGTCCTGTTCAGTGTTGGATAGCCTTCCATTTGCGTACACAGGGAGACAAGCTAGCTAGTTAGTAAGTAGAATCGCCCACTTCCTAAGGACAGAAAGGGATTGTAATAAATTAAATACAAGTTATAATGAATCATTCTCCACAAAACTATATATTAATAAGTTGCTTCTGATCTATTCCATGGTAACCTGGGAAAGGAATCCTGTAATAGATGCTGCTCCAATGATTCTGGCCCAGTTGGAATTTTCTCTCTAGCCCCCACCATTCCTGAGCAATCAATGCTGTTAGTTTTGGTGCCTGATATACTATTTAGGTTCTGTACTGTCAGTGTGTCAGGCAGGAGCAGACAAGGGGGTGTGATTCTGACCACTGACACTGGCTGTATCTAATTGGAGCTCTGAACCACGCCCCCTGCCTGACACCGCCCACCTGACATTATAGAGCTTAAATAGCACATCAGGCACCAAAACTAACTGCATTTGTTGCTCAGGAATGGTGAGGACTAGAGAGAAAAATCCAACTGTGCTAGAATAAGTGAAGTGGCGACTCTTAACAGATGCTAAGAACTGGAATTTGGTGGAGGTGGTGTAAGGTCCTCTTTAAGACTGCATACTCCATAGAAGTGTCGGTGAGGAAAGCAACCTGGGGCTACATTTACATGGAGACTCAGAGGGGCTTTTGGCCCTTGTTCTCCTAAACACTGGGGGTCCCAGCCTAATAGATTAATCTACAGAACTAACTGGTCATTGAATGTTATGCTAGTTATTTTAGTTTTTCCTGTTCTCTAGAGATCACTTTTCAGCAGTCGTCTTATTTTCATCACAAGCAGGATTACAATGACAGTTAACACTGGTACAATAAAGCTAATGGCAGATATTCGGCCCCACCTATCACATCAGGGTTCAGGATTGACAAGGGGCAAGATGGAGGAGATCCACATGCTATACCTAGTTCTATGTTTGGTGCCACTAAATTCCGCTAAACCTAATATTACTGATAGGTAAGATATAAGAGATTAATACTTGTATGGATTAGATGAGCGAGTGAATTTTAATCTGCTGAGGGTATTCTAATGTATGATTTTGTATCAATAGATTCCTTTGTGTATCATCTACGTGCTGTGTTTCCGGTTGGAGGTGTAGATACTGTAGATACTGAGAACCTTTGCATGTTTGAAGAAGACATATGCAAAAATCCACAAACACAAATACAGGAGCACAAAGGTTGTTCTTGTATTGTCATGAAATCTATTTTATTCAAACTACTCAGATATCCTTAGACTTTGTACATGAGCTACAGAATCATCCGACGCTGAAGCTTCACCTTGGTGTCACCTTAGAAGTTATATTAGAGGACTGTGCTATTTATTACAACAGAAGTAAAGCTTGTTCTCGAGGAGATGAAAAGCCCCAAAGTGTCTGACAGCTATGACAGTATCTTCTCTCCTCTCCCCTACCAGAATGCATGCTTGTCAGCTAAATCAAGCATGTACATGTATAGATGTGTTGGGAGAGATAGCGTGTTCAGCAGATAACGCTCTAATGTGTATGGCCAACCTAAAGACTCAATGAGATGGAAGTGTTGGCCCAAAATACATGGCTCAGCTTCTCTCCTCTATCCTATAACCCTATATATCACACAGCTCAGCTTCTCTCCTCTATCATATAACCCTATATATCACACAGCTCAGCTTCTCTCCTCTATCATATAACCCTATATATCACACAGCTCAGCTTCTCTCTTGTATCATATAACCCTATATATCACACAGCTCAGCTTCTCTCCTCTATCATATACCCCTATATATCACACAGCTCAGCTTCTCTCTTGTATCATATAACCCTATATATCACAGAGCTCAGCTTCTCTCCCTCTATCATATAATCCTATATATCACACAGCTCAGCTTCTCTCCTCTATCCTATACCCCTATATATCACACAGCTCAGCTTCTCTCTTGTATCATATAACCCTTATATATCACACAGCTCAGCTTCTCTCCTCTATCATATAACCCTATATATCACACAGCTCAGCTTCTCTCCCTCTATCATATAACCCTATATATCACACAGCTCAGCTTCTCTCCTCTATCCTATAACCCTATATATCACACAGCTCAGCTTCTCTCCTCTATCATATAACCCTATATATATCACACAGCTCAGCTTCTCTCCTCTATCATATAACCCTATATATCACACAGCTCAGCTTCTCTCTTGTATCATATAACCCTATATATCACACAGCTCAGCTTCTCTCCCTCTATCATATAACCCTATATATCACACAGCTCAGCTTCTCTCCTGTATCATATAACCCTATATATCACACAGCTCAGCTACTCTCCTCTATCCTATAACCCTATATATCACACAGCTCAGCTTCTCTCCTCTATCCTATAACCCTATATATCACAGAGCTCAGCTTCTCTCCCTCTATCATATAACCCTATATATCACACAGCTCAGCTTCTCTCCTCTATCATATAACCCTATATATCTCACAGCTCAGCTTCTCTCCCTCTATCCTATAACCCTATATATCACACAGCTCAGCTTCTCTCCTCTATCCTATAACCCTATATATCACACAGCTCAGCTTCTCTCCTCTATCCTATAACCCTATATATATCACACAGCTCAGCTTCTCTCCTCTATCCTATAACCCTATATATCACACAGCTCAGCTTCTCTCCTCTATCGTATAACCCTATATATCACACAGCTCAGCTTCTCTCCTCTATCCTATAACCCTATATATCACACAGCTCAGCTTCTCTCCCTCTATCATATAACCCTATATATCACACAGCTCAGCTTCTCTCTTGTATCATATAACCCTATATATTACACAGCTCAGCTTCTCTCCTCTATCCTATAACCCTATATATCACACAGCTCAGCTTCTCTCCTCTATCCTATAATCCTATATATCACACAGCTCAGCTTCTCTCCTCTAGCCTATAACCCTATATATCACACAGCTCAGCTTCTCTCCTCTATCATATAACTCTATATATCACACAGCTCAGCTTCTCTCTTGTATCATATAACCCTATATATCACACAGCTCAGCTTCTCTCCCTCTGTCATATAACCTATATATCACACAGCTCAGCTTCTCTCCTCTATCCTATAACCCTATATATCACACAGCTCAGCTTCTCTCCCTCTATCATATAACCCTATATATCACACAGCTCAGCTTCTCTCCCTCTATCATATAACTCTATATATCACACAGCTCAGCTTCTCTCTTGTATCATATAACCCTATATATCACACAGCTCAGCTTCTCTCCTCTATCCTATAACCCTATATATCACACAGCTCAGCTTCTCTCTCCTCTATCATATACCCCTATATATCACACAGCTCAGCTTCTCTCCTCTATCATATAACCCTATATATCACACAGCTCAGCTTCTCTCCCTCTATCATATAACCCTATATATCACACAGCTCAGCTTCTCTCCTCTATCCTATAACCCTATATATCACACAGCTCAGCTTCTCTCCCTCTATCATATAACCCTATATATCACACAGCTCAGCTTCTCTCCTCTTTCATATAACCTATATATCACACAGCTCAGCTTCTCTCCTCTATCCTATAACCCTATATATCACACAGCTCAGCTTCTCTCCTCTATCATATAACCCTATATATCACACAGCTCAGCTTCTCTCCCTCTATCATATAACTCTATATATCACACAGCTCAGCTTCTCTCTTGTATCATATAACCCTATATATCACACAGCTCAGCTTCTCTCCTCTATCCTATAACCCTATATATCACACAGCTCAGCTTCTCTCCTCTATCATATACCCCTATATATCACACAGCTCAGCTTCTCTCCTCTATCATATAACCCTATATATCACACAGCTCAGCTTCTCTCCCTCTATCATATAACCCTATATATCACACAGCTCAGCTTCTCTCCTCTATCCTATAACCCTATATATCACACAGCTCAGCTTCTCTCCCTCTATCATATAACCCTATATATCACACAGCTCAGCTTCTCTCCTCTTTCATATAACCCTATATATCACACAGCTCAGCTTCTCTCCTCTATCATATACCCCTATATATCACACAGCTCAGCTTCTCTCCCTATCATATAACCCTATATATCACACAGCTCAGCTTCTCTCCTCTATCCTATAACCCTATATATCACACAGCTCAGCTTCTCTCCTCTATCCTATAACCCTATATATCACACAGCTCAGCTTCTCTCCTCTATCATATAACCCTATATATCACACAGCTCAGCTTCTCTCCTCTATCATATAACCCTATATATCTCACAGCTCAGCTTCTCTCCTCTATCATATAACCCTATATATCACAGAGCTCAGCTTCTCTCCTCTATCATATAACCCTATATATCGCACAGCTCAGCTTCTCTATCATATAACCCTATATATCACACAGCTCAGCTTCTCTCCCTCTATCATATAACCCTATATATCACACAGCTCAGCTTCTCTCCTCTATCATATAACCCTATATATCACACAGCTCAGCTTCTCTCCTCTATCATATAACCATATATATCACACAGCTCAGCTTCTCTCCCTCTATCCTATAACCCTATATATCACACAGCTCAGCTTCTCTCCTCTATCATATAACCCTATATATCACACAGCTCAGCTTCTCTCCTCTATCCTATAACCCTATATATCACACAGCTCAGCTTCTCTCCTCTATCCTATAACCCTATATATCACACAGCTCAGCTTCTCTCCTCTATCATATAACCCTATATATCACACAGCTCAGCTTCTCTCCCTCTATCCTATAACCCTATATATCACACAGCTCAGCTTCTCTCCCTCTATCCTATAACCCTATATATCACACAGCTCTGCTTCTCTCCTCTATCCTGCTCTCAGACAGCAAAGGTCACCTAACAGGTTCACTTCCAAAGGGATCATCTTTTTGCACGGTAGTGAACCTAACCTCCCATTGAAATCAAGGACTTGAGCCTTCTTTACTGAGTGATATATCTGGCACTGCTACCGCTACATATCTACTGAAAACTGATCTGTCACTTCTAGCATCTATGGTAAACATTAATGAGTAATAGAAGCCGGTCACTTCCTTATGGTACATACTGAGCATAACTCTGTGCAGTGTAAGTCTCTAAGTGCAGGAGATAAGGGTTAGAAATCGCTAATTATTTCCAGGCACAGACTTGCACAGCTGACCTCCCTCTCCTGTAACTCGGCAGCGCTGCCTGGGATGCCTATGTATAATTATTAGCAATTTACTCAAGCCTTAAAGACTCCAGCCTAGAAAAGCACAGCTTTCCCACAGTGCATCATGAATGTCAATCCATGGATCGTCGGGGGGTGGGATAACAAGCACAGACCTATAATTGCAGATCAGATCTATGTGATTTGCTTTACTTCATTTACTACATTGTGTTGTTTTCACTAATGCATTCACCTCTGGAAGTCGCTACAAAAAGTGTTAGCGGTGACAAAACATCCTGTAAAGCTGAGGCCCCACGTTGCGAAAAGGCTGCATTTTTGTTGCAGATTTTGCAGCGTTTTTTTGAGCCAATCCCAGGAGTAGTAACAAAGGGGGTGAGAAATATCTAGGAAGTTCTTATACTTCTCCCTTCGGCACAATCCACTCCTGGCTTTGGCTCAAAAAACTGCAGCAAAATTTGCAACAAAAAATGAAGCTTTTAGAACATCTTCAGCCTAAGAGGGACTAAACTTCCATATATACAGCAGACAAATAAAAAAAACAACTTGTCTATAATCTTAGAACAATATGATATTCTGTAAAGCGCTGCAGAATATGATGGCGCTATACAAGCAAGCATAATAAATAAATAAATATTCAACACATTGCAACTAAGATTCTCCTTCTCTATGTTCGATTTCTTCTACTTCCTAATGGTTTCCTGTACTGACGCCCACACTCTATACAGGTGATAGACAGTGGGGCAAATTTACTAATACTATCAAAGACTAAGGCCAACAACACAGCTAACGCTAGGCTCCCACTAGTGTCACCTGTCCGTTGTTCTGGTCCTCTGACCACAGACCGCTAAAATAGCAGTAACATGGAGTCCGTCAGATCCCTTTGACTACAGTGGGGTCCGTCGAGTGTTTTAAAACTAAAACTGGAGGAGAAATAAAGTCATCTGTGCAGGACTTTTTCCTCCGACGAATTTCAGGTAGACATTGTGACAGAGTCTCCATGTGAACATAGACTTAAAACACTGGAACACAGCGGAAGATGCAATCCCAAAACCGAAAAGATTTTATATCTCTACTATGTAGAATTCCATAGTGTCTATCGGCTACAGAATTACGCAAAAGATTTACGCAGGTGTGGAGACAAAACTGTAAAGTAAGAATGTTTTCAAAAATAGAAGTGTGGGAAAGAAATATATAAATAAATCCTCCTTGGTGCTCCAGCACCTTTTGGAAGTTACCACTGGGTTTCATGAAAACCAGGCATTGATCAATAGGGAGCTGCCTTCCAAAAGGTGGCGCTGGAGCAAGTTTCCCTTTCCCACCAAAAAATGGAAGCGTTAATAGTTTATTTTGATCAATTAAAAAATGCTAACTAATTAAAGAAAAGAGAAATGTAAATCCCATCAATATTTGGTGTGACCTTTGCCCTTTGTCTTCCATCAGTTCTTCTCGGTACTTGCAGACAGTTTTTGGCAGAACTGCGCAAGGAGGTTGTTCCCGCCGCCATCTTGGAGAACTAAGCACAGATCTTCTGTGGATGTTGCTTGCTCCAATCCGTCTGTCTCTTCATGTCATCCCAGACAGACTGGAGGATGATGAGATCAGGGCTATATCTGTGGGGGCCGGATCATCACTTCCAAGACTCCTCCTCCAAAGGGCAAAGGTCACACCAAATATTGATGGGATTTACATTTCTCTTTTCTTCACTCACTTCATTATGTCAATTGGACAAAATTAACTATTAACCCTTCTATTTCTGAAAGCATTTTCACTCGGCAGCTTTTTTTCCACACATGCCTAAAATTTTTGGACAGTACGGCATATCCTGCTTCTTCTCCTTCTGCTTTCTAAAAATCTGAACTCATCAGTATTCTCCCATCTCACTCTGGTCCCCCTGCAGACGTATCCATCACTGTTAATAGCTCCACGGTCTCACAAGTTTGCTGCTTTGGAAAACCTTATATTCCACCCTCTCTTTCCAGCTGCACATCCAAGTCCTTGCCACCTCTAACTCAAAAATATTTCTCTAATTCTCACTTTCTCCAACCTCAAGTCAGCAAAAATGCTAATTCGTGCTCCAATCACCTCCTGCCTAGACTATTGCAACATCCCTTCCTGTGGCCTCCCATATAACGCTCATGCATCCTTACAATCTAACCTCAAATCTGCTTTTTGGGTTGTCCAGAAACTTTTACTAATGGCCTACCTTTAGGCTGACAGTCGGTCCCCGCACAGATCACCAAAATCAATCCAAAATGTTAACAATGACATACAAGGTCGTCCATAACCTGTCTGTAGTGGAATAATAATAACATACTACAGCTGTTTGTATATAGTGAGGGTATTACACCATAACCACACCGCACAGCCAGCACTGCTAACATGACACGTCAGGCTGTATATAGTATAAAGTTCTATGTAATTATCACTTTGGGACTATTTCCAAGAAAGACAGATCAGCGCACACTCAATGAAGTTGTTTGCATTTTCCAATGTTAACTCTTAATGTAACGTTCTTACAGACCTAACCAAGAGCTCAAAGATTGTGTGATATGAACTATTTGCATATCTATCTATCTATCTATCTATCTATCTATCTATCTATAGCTCATATCTATCTATCCTCTATTTCTCTATCTATCTATTTATCTATCTATCTTCTAGCTATCTATCCATCTATCTGTCTTCTATCTATCCTCTTTGTCTCTATCTGTCTATCTATCTATCTATCTATCTATCTATCCATCTATCTGTCTTCTATCTATCCTCTATTGTCTTTATCTATCTATCTATCTATCTATCTATCTATCTATCTCTATCTATCTATCTATCTATTTATCTCATATCTAGCTATCTGTCTTCTATCTATCTATCTATCTATCTATCTATCTATCTATCTATATCTCATATCTATCTATCTATCATCTATCTATCTATCTATCTATCTACTCTATCTATCTATCTCATATCTATCTATCTCATATCTATCTATCATCTATTGTCTCTATCTATCTATCTATCTATCTTCTCAACCTCATATCTTCTTCTCTTCTTCTATCTATCTATCTATCTATCTCACATCTATCTATCTATCTATCTATCCATCTATATATCTATCTGCAAATGAAAAAAATGCAACAGCTTCTGCACACAGCACCAGGAGATATAAAAAATATAGATCAAAAATTGCATTTGTGCTATTATTATATATCTACATATATAAATATGCAAATATGATCTATAAACTACACATATAAATTAGAGTTTCTTGGTTACACATATTTGATCAAACAGTAAGAAGTCTGTACCTGCCCCAACAAGGAGGCCTCATTCAGGTGGGACCCTACACAAAATATACAGTACATACCTCTCTTGGACCCAGAATAAGTCTACAAATGTGAATACAGGGCAAGTAGCATCCAGAGCCATAGTTTATTAAATGTATAACAAAGAATCTCTAATTTATAAGTGTAGGTTATACATCATTATTTATATATGTAGATACTCAATAATGCAGTAATGCTCAGTTACAGGGTGGCTAAAGAGAATGTTACAGCCTGTTTTCTATTAAAAAGGAAGTTAGATAGGTTAAGTGAGTATATTACAAAAACGTTCACACAATAGTAAAAAAAAATGAAATAAATGAGAGTTACATTTTAAGATTAACAGAAGATGCTACAAAATAAGCTGAAACTACCAGTGATCTGCAGATAAATATCTCATGTGTACGGCCTGCTTAAAGGGGTTGTCTGGGGAGTTAAATTTATCTTAATTTATCCAGCAGATTATTCATGGATCTATGGGGTCCAGCCTGTTTTCTCTTCTCTTTGACCTCACAGGTTAGGTATAGTAAAGTCAACCCCCATAGCACAGGTATGGACAGGAGGGAGGGGGCAGAACGACACAGCAGTCAGGGGCAGGTTCAACCCACATGACCCACAGGTCGCGACCAGGACAACCCCTTTAAAACCTACATAATTCTGTCAATGTTTCACCAGCAGGTTTCCACCACTGCAAAGCAAAAGCCGCAGCATAAGCAACTCAGATACAGGTGTTTTTATGCCGCGGAGGATTTCGGGAAACCTGTTGCTGAGTTTGCCTGCAGTAAATTCAATGGCGTGTCTGTTCTGCGTGTCCTCAGCCTAATAGAGATCATTACAAGTAAAACATGAGTTATATAGAAGGCAGAAATCAGTCCTGAAATATTAGCAAGCACATAACACTAACCACCTAATTATCCTCCAAGTATCTCATATATCCTTAGGAAGAAGTGAATGTTCTGTAACAAGTCCAGGTAACCTCAAACACCTTGGGAGAGATGAAATCAATCTCATGTCAGGCCGTTTTGGCAGACGATCTAGTAATCTAATACATCATACAATGGAGCAGACAAAGACACATCGGGCTAGATTCACAATAGGGCAGTCCATGCTCACCACACCACAAAGGCTTAGAAGTGTCTATGAGAGCCCTGTGCATCAAAAACAGATTATCGAATGTACCCCCAGCCCCGCTCTGGTTTTATATTGGAGCCCCGCAGCTGCTAATAGATGGAATTTTCTCTCCATTAAAGCAGTATTCAGATGGAAAGAAGCCAATATGTCTGCAAAAGTACATAGGACAGGATATACCATATACCAATGGGAAAGAGGAACACTAAAGAGCAATCAGACATCACCGATACAAAATCTTAGCTCTATCTGTTCCTAGGTGGAAACCGATGTGGCATCAATTACAGATCCTACAGTCATGGGGTTGCGATATTAGCATTCATGGAGTCCTCCTATATTGTATATCTGCCTGGCTGTGCAGTAAGAAAGGTAGGACAACATATACAGTACAGTCTAAAGGTATACCAAATGGTGACTGTCCCCATAGACACATTTACTGGGAGCGATTCCTGGCGTATACAGCTAACTTTCAGACCAAATAACACCATATGATGCACCAAATGGTGCACCTACAATCTTTATAGTTTGTGTATAGGGGCCTCCCCACTCTCCCTCGATGGCAGATCTTGGGGAATTTCAATATACCCAAACCTTTTCTTCTAAGGTCAGATAAGTCAATTCCAGAAAAATTCGACAGCAACTTTATTCCTTATTCAGGACATATGCTGAGGATGCAAGTGTATGGAGGACAGTGAGGAATAGCTGTCAGTGTCTGACATGCCAAATAGTGGAAGGGAATGTGTCACCAGGGTTTATGCCACAAAAAATATTTATTTTCTATCCATAGGACAGAGGATGATCGGTGGAGATCTGACCGCTGACACCCTCAACGATCCTGAAAACGAGGAATGTCGCCCCAAAATACAGCACTTGCCTATATGCTCTTGTTGAAATAAATGGAGCAGGTCAATGGGAATAAAACAACCCCTGCTCTCAGGATCGGTGATGGTCAGATCCCTACTGATCAGTAATTTATCCTCAATCCTATGGACAGAGGACAAATATCACGGCATAACTTCTTTAATCTAACTATAAGTTATGTTAGGTTCGGTGTTTCCGTCAGTGGACTGTGCTATGATGGACACAAACGTGGCCCAAGAGATCCCATTGACTATAATAGGGTCCGTCAACTCAAATTTCCAGAAAAAAGTCCAGTTTGCAGGACTATTTCGTCCCACAATAACTAGCGGAACCCTTCCTTATAGGAACTATTTTTGGATACATTGTCATATTTGGAATCAGGAAGGAATTTTCCCCCTAGTATGGGATAACTGGCTCCCACCACATGGGGATTTTTGCCTTCCTATAGGGTTACAGGTTGAGCTTGATGGACCTGCGTCTCTTTCCCACCTTATGACCCATGTAACTCTGACGCGAGGGGGTATAATACGGGCTCTTAGCAGTCAATAGCTTGTAATTTAGCTGCATACCGCCGGCTCCGCACTACAGCGCGATGACTCAAATATTCTCACAATACAACAATACACACAAAGCCTAACCTTCTTCTTTGTAGACATTACAAGATCACAGTCTCCTTTTTCAAGTTTACTAAACGAAAACCCATTTTACGTGCGGCTCAGTGAAGAGTTTCCTGAAGAGCGCGTTTAATCAAAGGAGAGGATCTCATTAATTTTAATAGGCAATTTCTTTAAACAAACACTAATTGACCTGCAAATCGCTAAGAAAGGTAAAAATAAGAAGAAATGCGCCTAAACATAAGGTGACTGCCGGCACATACATGGAGGAAGGCGGCGCTGATTAACGGGATTAAGTGAAATGGATTAAATAGTCGGCGCCGCGTTTAACGCTTTTGAACCAAATTCTACAAAGTCCTAGCAAAAATCTGACGCGACACTATGGTTGTGCTATGGATGTGTAATGCAGGTGAAGAGGAATTTATTAAAGGGGTATTCCGCTTAGAAAAAGTTACCCCCTTGAATACCAGAGTGCTTTGCACCCCAGTTATGAGCAGTGATTGTACCGTGCACACCTCTCCATTCATTTGGGATAGGTGCATGCTTGCTTGGTGGTCCTGGTCGGAATTGGGGTGCAAAATATCCCAGTTCTCGAGACCAGTGGGTGTCCCAGAGTCGGAACAACCACCGATCAGCAAGTTACTACCTATCCTTGGGGACCTTGTTCTAACTGGAAAACCCCTTTAAGTTTGCCATAAAAAATATTTATCCTCTATCTAAAGGATAGAGGATAAATTGCTGATCAGCGGGGATCCTGAGAAAAAAACCTGTTGTGAAAGCAGCCAAACCCCTAGTCGACACCAACGCACCCCCATCAATGGGAGTACTGGAGATAGCTGAGTGCCGTACTTAGGATTGAAGTGAATGGGAGCGGGGGCGCATCTGCATCCACCAAACACCCCAGTACTCAACTTACTCCACTTAAACAAAACATACATGCTCACTCAAACCAAGCATGCATGTGTATCGAGGAGCTGGAAGGAATAGCTGTCAGCTGAGTGTGCAGCCAACAGCTAATGAAAGTATGTGAGAACCTTAAAGGGGCTTTTGGGTTTTTCAATTGATGGCCAGGACCAAGATGTTGTAGGAGGTCATATGACATCAAGTTTATCAGTCACATGGCCTGGTTGCAGCTCAGTCCCATTCAAGTGAAGCAGCCTCAATGTATAGCCCTGTGCTTGGCTTTGTTGGCAGAGGCTGCAGCACTGCAGGGATCAGCGTCAGACCCCACTGATCGTCGATTGATGATCAATCCAATGGGTACATCATCAATTGATAAAGCCAGTAAATCCCCTTTAAGTGTGTCATGCATTGTCCCCTCGGCCCATCCTAGACATAATGCGGGTTATAAGTTTACTCATAGTGTTTCTTTACATAGGCTTTGGAGACCAAAGCTACAGGAAAATAGGAGCTGTTTGCCTACCTGACCTATTTGCATAGCTGTTTATACAGACACAGAGATCAATTCACAATTCACATCCATATACTTAAAGGGAACCCGTCAGGTCGATTTGGGTCAATAAAGCGCCCACAGGTCCAGGGGTTTAGAATCCCAAATAGCCCTGTTGTAGCGCTGTCAGTGACCGCATTAAACAACCTCATCGGACTCATCTCTGGTGCTCCCGGCGCCCGCGCAGTAGTTCACTGAAACTAGGGACATGCACTCCAGCTTCACTGCGCATGCGCCTGGCAGTGTCTGGCTGTCCCCTAAGTGTCCCCTGCCCCCATTCGGATGGGGTGATGGTCGCGCATGTTCACTGCTTCATTCACAGTCTATGAGACTCGGCTATCTCCGGCAGTCCCATAGAGCTCGAATGGGGAGCAGCAATGCGACCTTTTAGTTTTGGGTGTAAACCCTGTAACCAAGCGCAGCGTTCAGGTCAGCAGTCGCTGTCCCCAAGATCAGGACACGGTGACCAAATATCCACATAAAGTATAGCACAGATATACAACACATTGACTGCTCGGGGAACTTGTGGCCCTCTTTGTACCGAAGCTCCAGCTGTGACTATCACAAAGCAGACCTACGTCACTGACTACTTATAGAGGGGGAGGGGAACATCTAAATATGAAGGCACCTCCTGACCGACTGGTTTCAGACCTCAGGCACATTTCCACCCTCACTTATAAGCTTTTTCTCACACGTCACGCTGAGCCTGCTCTTAGCCACATCTGTCTGTAGGATGTGGTGCTGCAATATTCACTACAATGGCGCTGAGCTGCAATACTAGACACAACCAATGGACAGCGGTGGCGCTGTTTTCAGAAGAAAGCACATATTTTTCCAATCCTGACAACCCCTTTAACCTTCAAGCCTTCAAGCCCCCTCCTCAATGACTTCTCAGCTCTCTTCCTATTCATCCCTGGGATACTGTATGCCTAAGGGTAAGTTCACACAGGAGAATCTGTGGCAGAATCTGACCCAAAATCAGCACCAAAGTCCATCCTGAATCTGCCTCCCTGCTCACTTTCCAGCAGGGGGTGCAGCAATAGCAGTTAGTACTGGATCCTGGACCCTGAAGGGGCCCCAAAGGTCCTTCTGCCTTATTAACTATGGCACTATTCTAAGTGGGGGCCCCATTATAGATTTTACACTGGGGCTCAGGAGCTTCAAGTTGCACCTCTGCTTTACACCATGTGAACATGCCCTTAAAGGGGTTATCCAGCTTTTTAAAACTCATCTCCATTGGAAAGGACACCACATTCAGACTGGCGGATTCCATGTCTGCAGGGACCCCCGCAGATCAGCTGTCTTCCTGTGATGGTGTGAGCTGTGACTTACCCGCCATGCTGATAATAGTGTCTGTAGTGAGTACCGTCGTGGTTGTCACAGTCAAGTCTAGGGGACAACCATCGCCGTACTCACTACGGCCGCTATTAAAAGTACAGTGAACACTCCAGCTCACAACGTCACAGGAAAACAGTCCGACTCCTCTAAAAGCCGCGTTCATGCCACACGGGACCTCGGCCTTAAAGGGATTTTCTGGACCCAAATCGAATTTTGTTATTAATGACTTATCCACAGGATTGGTCATCAGTATGTGATGTGGGGGTTCAACACCCAGACCTTGCACAGATCAGCTGTTTTAGTAAGCTCTGGGTGCCAGGAGCTGCTAGTGGATGGGGAACGCCATAAG
The DNA here is from genome assembly GCA_947044405.1 of Leptodactylus fallax. Lineage (NCBI taxonomy): Eukaryota > Metazoa > Chordata > Amphibia > Anura > Leptodactylidae > Leptodactylus > Leptodactylus fallax. The sequence goes on from CAMRHE010000204.1 coordinate 3,532,830, forward strand.
GAGCGCTGCTGCAGCTCACTGGGACCTCCGCTATGCAGTGGACGGGCGGCTGCGCCACTCTTATTACCTATGCTCCTCGTCCACTGCAGCAGCTTCCAGCACCCGCAGGCTGCTAGAACAGCTGATCTGTGGGGGTCCAATTATCGGACAGGTCATCAGTATGAAAATTTGGTCTGGGACCAGAGAACCCCTTTAACCCCACCAAATACATTTGTCATCTATCCACATTGTTGATCTTTACAGTTTCATGAGATTACTAGGGGGGTGTCTGAGTCTTCTGCTCTTTCTCACCCACATGGAGTTCTCTAGTCCTTTGTGCATGTGAGGGGGAACCAGGAAGATGGGACTAATTTTCTAGTGAACCCCTGGTGGGAATTTCAGCAACAGAGGTTCCAAGAGGCTGCCATGTATGATGGGTGACAAATGTATCTGGGAAAGAAAATCTATTGTAGAATATGTTGCAAATCTGCACATTTTATAGGCCAATTTAGTTGCATTGCAAAGGGTGAAATCTGGTGAAGACCTGCAGAAATACACGACATGCCGAGGATATAACACCGCACCACATTTCAAATTATGCAGATTTGTTAAAATCTCCTTCGCTTTTGAAGTCACTTTTGAAATCTGCAGTATTTCTGCTAGGTGTGGACACGACCGTAAGCAAATATTCATAAGATAGTAATGGTGCCGATCTTTCCCGTACCCTGCTTGAAGGCACAGGTGCAGCATTTAGGAATGCCAACACTCTTAGAAATGTATTGGAATTAGCATAAAGTCTGCAAAATCATCAGGAGCTCCAGATACAGATACCCCAGAGGAGCGAGCGCTGCAGAATCACATAGCACAAGGCTTACAATGAGAGGAACCGATGCCCGCTCCACAAACTACACAGCAGATAATATACATATATACACACAGCAGATAATATACATATATCCACACAGCAGATAATATACATATATACACACAGCAGATAATATACATATATACACACAGCAGATAATATACATATATACACACAGCAGATAATATACATATATACACACAGCAGATAATATACATATATACACACAGCAGTTTCATAAACACACAGCAGATAATATACATATATACACACAGCAAGCCATTGCCTTCCTGTTATACAGATACTAGAACATGTGACTAGCTATAAGGAATGAAGAAGGAGCAGTCCCACTTGGGACCTGGTGCTTGAGACATCACTATTATAAATGCCACATAGTACATTGGAAGCCCCAGATCAGACCCATAACCTCAGTGTTGTTTATGGTACAATCCCTTTTAGGCTGATGCCCCACATTGCGGAAACGCAGCTTTTTTTGTTGCAGATTTTGCTGTGTTTTTTGAGTCAAAGCCAGGAGTGGATTTAGCAGCAGGTAGTAGTGTAAGAACTTCCTATATATTCCCCATTCCTTCTGTAGCCATTCTTGGCTTTGGCTCAAAAACTGCAACAAAATCTGCAACAAAAAAAGCTGCATATTCGCAACGTGGGGTTGTAGCCTAAAGGGGTTTTCAGGACTTTTATTCCTTAAAGAGGTTTTACGTCCCCAAATCGAATTTTCATAGGTCATCAGTGTGTGATCTGTCAGGGCATGACACCTAGACCTGCACAAATCAGCTGTTGTAGGAGCCTCTGGGTGCTGGAAGCTGTTAGCGGATGGGCCGGTGTAGCGGATGGGCCGGTGTAGCGGATGGGCCGGTGTAGCGGACGGGCCGGTGTAGCGGATGGGCGTCCTATACAGCACCGCTCCTATTCCAATAATGGGAGCGGCACAGCGGTTAACCGGAACCACCGCTATACAGTGGATGGGGCTGCTGCGATGCTCCCATTACTAGACTAGGAGCGGTGCTGAATACGTCACCTGTCCACTAGCAGCACCTAGAGAGACTTCTAGAGCAGATGATCTGTGTGAGGACAGGGTGTCAGACCCCGACAGATCACACACTAGTGACCTATCCTGTGGATAAGACATCAGTATCAAAACTCGATTTGGGGCCAGAAACCTCCTTTAGGCTAAGGCCCCACATAGCGGTGAAAAAGCACTGCAGGAAAAACCACGGCAGAAACGCATACCCGCAGCGCTTTTCACAGAAAGTTCACAGAGTTTTCCTCTGCTTTCATTTCACTAGATATAATTGGCATGCTGCGATTTCCAAAAACACAATGGTTTTGGAAATCGCAGCATTTCCACTGTATTTTTCGCTAGAATCCCATCCACTTTGCAGGGACTGTAGAGCGCTGCAGTTTTTTGCGGCAGCCTAACCGCGGTGTTTACGTCACGTGGGGCCCCGGCCTTAAAGGGGTTATGTGGGGAGTGTATTTCCTCTCCTGGATAAACATTGTTAATGAGCGTCCCCCCCCCCCCCCCCCACCCGATTATTAGATCTGCAGAGCACAAGCGGGGCTAGAAATCTCTGCTCAGCCTCCCCTGCTTCTGCTCCGACTCTGTGACATCAATGACACTGCTCTACTCTGTCGCTTTTGGATAGAGGAGAGCGGAGTCGATCATGTGACCGAGAATCGGAGCATCAGCAGGCAAGGCAGAGAAATGAGATTACTGACACCCCTAATAATCGGGACACCGGGGGACTCTCATCTGTATCAGTAAGAATGGGTATCCAGTAAGGGGAGTACACCGTGAAAAATGTACTCTCCCCATAGAACCCCTTTAAAATAGGTTATCAACATCAGATTGGTGGGGGCCAACTTCCAGCACCTACACCCATAAAGAGGCCATAGCACAGCCATTAGCTACTTGGAGCATGTAGCAGCCCCTTTAGTCAGCAGGGTGCCAGAAATCAGACCCCCCCAAATCTGATCACAATCCTAATGATGGGTCACCAGATCCTCTGATTTATCCTCCAATGTATTTCCCAAACAGCATCAGCAATAACTTTCCAACTAATTCACAGCCAAACCCTCCTGGTACGTCTGCGGCGGTGATTTCATTTGGTCAGGCCAAACCGCCGCTCTGTCATTACTGTGTAGCTGAACAGCTTGGAATCGGTGGAGAATTTTCAGGCTGAGTTGTCAAAGGCACAGAGAGTTTATTATTTCACCCGGCCCCACTGACACGTAAGGAAATACTAGTGGCAGACAGGAATAACATTTATCAACAACGCCAGCCGTGAATGGCGATCCGTCCCCAGCGTGACGAATAAAACTACAGTAAACCTATTTCATTTTCGACATTGCTTTAATTCCATTGTAATCTAGTTTGTCTGCAATAAATGATTGCAACATGACAGTGTACACTAAAAAAAAAAAAGAAAGAGAAACAATCTCAATATTAATCTCCAGTTCTGCTCGACATACAAACGGACTGAGAGATGAGGCTTGGATCGGAATCATTGCACAGACTGAGGTGGAAATTTGCAAACAAAAAAAAAAATGCCTCCACGCGTAGACACCAAGACACGTGAACGCATTCTCTCTGCGTGTCGCCGGCTGCAGAAACTAGAGATGAACGTTTAGCATTGACCTCCCTTACATGCAGATATGTCTTTTGTTTTGTAAACCCATAATGAAGACTTGGCAGCGTCGTAAAAAAAAAAAAAAAGAAACAAAAAGTTCTGGTAATGTTGATGTGACTCCAGGTGCCATGTTACATGGACCGTTCGGCTGCCAGGGAGAACTGCAGTCCAAACATCTGCAATCCCCTCTAGTAGCAAAGCTGCGTGTTCCTGGGACTGATACAATATCATCCTAACCCGGAATGCTTCATTTACTCCAGACAATGCAAGTGGATAGTCGCCATTCCCATCATAGGGTGGCTTCCGACTAAAAGCAAAGAACTCCGACGACTGTAAACCAGTAAGAAAGTATTAGGCACATGCTCTTCCCCCCCCCCCCCCCGTCGTCTAGAAAAACGATATCGTCTTAGGTTACGGCTATAATATTCACTTTATTAGACTATCTAAAATAAAATAAAAATAATTCAGTAGGAGGTAGCAGCCTTAGAAGCAAGGTCCGGATACTTTATTATAGACTATTAGTATGCAAATATAAAAGATTTCTCTACCGCCTGGCCTTTGGTGTGCATCGGCTTTACAGTAAGGCCCATATTAGAAAGCAATAATAATATAGATAATATTTAGATATAGATATATGAGCTGCAATGTCTGTCGCTGGAAAACCCTGACCCAACGTATCAACGCATATACTAGATTATACTAAGCAATGGCAAAGGATTTAAAGGGGAAGTAGCATGACCAGCGCACAAGATAGGGGGTAAGTGTCTGATCGCGGGGACTCGAGTTCCTTGTGTGAATAGAGTGCTAATGCGAGCTCAGCTCCGATCAGTTCTATAGGATCCTTAGAAGTGAACGCACACTCGGATCCATTCACACAGGGGACTAAGGCTAGGTTGTGCAGTGCTCTCCATTGTACGTATCCGCCGTGGGACCCGAACGATGGAGAGCCCGCCCGCTAAAACAGCGGTTACCCGTGGACCCCATAGACTATAGTGGAGTCCTCCGTGCAGGACTTTCCTCTCCTCCGATTTTCGGTGGAATCTGTGACGGTCACTTATCTCCGAAGCCTTAGGGATCACTCGGGGGGTCCCAGCATTGGACACTTATCCCCTATAGGTGCTCTTCATTGGAAAACCCTTTTACGTAAAAAAACCCCTACAGTATATCCGCCCTTAACTCCGCTGTATCACTGCATACACTAGTCTATACTGCGCCACGGCATAGGATAGTTACATTTGACTCTGAATACGCAATTTAAAGGGAGCAACCGAGATCCTAAATGATTGTCAAAACTTCGGAAATGACGCGAATGGTTCACAGTACGAAGTCTCTTTAAATAATTTCTCGTATCCAGCTTTGACTGTAGTGCAAAAAAAGCATTCCCTATCGCTGTCGCGGCCGTCACCTGGCGAATGCTGGGATAGTAGAAGCTTGTGTGCAGAATTGGCAGCCCTTACAGGTTTGCTATTTCTCCCCCCACACTTTCTGGACATAATCTCGGATATCTTAATTCCAGAAGCAGGAAAAAAAAAATAAAAACAACAATAACTGGTTAATAGAATAATGCGCGCTTGTGCTGAGCGAGCGGCTGATTTATTAACATTTTTATTTTTTTTTACTTCTGCTTTAACCCTTCGTTGAGGTTATGGCTACTGCTTTTTTGGGATTCCCCTTTGAGCATAGATAGACATTGTGTAATAAACAGCCCGGCAGCTCTGATCTGTGCAAAACAATTGCATTCTATTAAAAATAGAGATATATTTTTATACGTCAAAACCCCCTTTAGTCCACCGATTTCCCCCCCTATGATATGTTCAGAATGATAAATAAAAAAGAAAAGGAACATGACAGCGGATTCTGCACTCCAGAATTTAGTTCACACGGGGAAATAAATTCCTCTTTTAAGAACATTCGCTCAGACTCTGGCCCCGCGCCCGCCTAGGGGCCCCATACCGTCTTTAGCATTGGCGTTTGCCGCCCTTAGAAACCGATTTTTTCAGAAGAAATCTACACAGAAACAGAAATATCTATAGAGGATTGTTTGTCTTTGTTTTTCTTCTTCATTTTTGGGAGGGGGGATGTGCCCACCATGAATAATGCAGCCTACGACAGGGGTCTCCAACCTGCGGCTCTACAGCTGAGCGCGCTGTGACGTGTAGTTCCTCAAAGTCAAAGATAACGGTAGTAGTTGTACAACAGGGTTGCAGTTTTATAACACTTAAAGGGGTGGTCTAGTTATCTTCTTCAGGATAGGTGATCGATAAGATATCAGTGAGGGGGCGACACCCCGGGACCGCCACTGATCAGCTGTTCGGAGGGGCTGCGTAGCTTGGGCAAGGGCCATGTCAGCTTCACTGTTAAATAGAAACTTCTTCCCATTCACTTCTATAGACCCTTCAAACAGCTGATCAGCGGCGGTCCCGGGTGTCAGACCACTACTGATCAGTTACTGATAAGGACAGGTCATCAATAAAAAAAAAAGAACTAGACAACCCCTTTAATGTTAGATGTCAACAGCAGGGCAGGTTGTGAGTTGTAGTTCGGCAACAACACGCCGTCCACAGCACTTAATAGCAGCATTTGAATAATTCACTACACTGCTGGGAGTTGTAGTGTCACAACAGCAGGGCATGCTTTGAGATGTTGTTATTGAATGCTGGGAGTTGTGGTCAGGAATAACAGGATGCCCTGAGTTGTAGTTTCACAACATATAATGCTGGGAGTTGTAGTTATGTAGCAGCAGCAGGACATGCTGTGAGTTGTAATTCAGATGTAACAGGCGCTAGACTTACTGTACACTCTAGATATATATTAAGGTGTGGACCTTATAGTTATCATATACAGCAGAAAGTATAGCACTTGTTACATCTGTAATGCTGAGAGTTATAGTCATGCAACTCCAGGGCATGCTGAGAGTTATAGTTATGCCCCAGCCAACATGCCATAAGTTGTACAAAATGCTGGAAGTTAAAATTTTGCCAAAGCGCGGCGCACGGTGGATTGTTACACAAACTAATAGGTGTAAAGTCACAAGAGTGCAGCGCGCTGCCGCTACACAACACCTTAATGCTGAGAATTGTAGTTATGTAACAGCGGCCCCAAGTTGTAGTTCACAACACACAATGCTGGGAGTCTTAGTTATGCAAAAACAACACGCCATGAGTTTGTGCTTTCACAGAATGAATGCTGAGAACGGCAGGGCATGGTCTAAATCAAGGGTCACCAACCCTCGCCCACTGCTGTTGTGAAACTACAATTACCAGCATGCTCCTTTACCTGCTATGGGAGATTTGAGAACAGACATGCATGCTAGGAGTTGTAGTTACACAACAGCTGAAATGCCAAAGGTTGCTGATCCCTGGTCTAAATAGAAGAGTCACAACAATCACAGATGTGGCGGTGTTATACTATAGGGTCAGTACATTACGGAACACATACTGCTCAGTGTACTACTTACTACATCTGTAATGCTAGGCGTTGTAGTCCGGCAACTCTAGGGCATACTGAGAGTTATACCTCACAACAGATGAAGAGGGTACAGCAGGGAATGGTCTAAATCAGGGGTGAGAAACCTTCAGCACTGCAGTCATTATAAAACTACAACTCCCAGGACGTGTTATGCATTTCTATAGAGGTTGTAGTCTTGCAACTTCAGGGAATGCTGGGAGTTGTAGTTTCACAACAGCTGAAGTGTTGAAAGTTGCCGACCCCGGTCTAACCCTCACAGATGTAGCAGGCATTAGATTATACAGCTAGTACAGACCGTATAGTAAGCGTATACACCTGCTACATCTGTAACGCTGGGTGTTGTAGTCTTATAACTTCAGGACATGCTAGGAGTTGTAGTTTCACAACAGCTAAAGTGTTGAAAGTTGCTGATCCTCCGGTCTAACTCTTACAGATGTAGCAGGCATTAGATTATACAGCTAGTACAGACCGTATAGTAAGCGTATACACCTGCTACATCTGTAACGCTGGGTGTAGTAGTCTTGCAGCTTCAGGCCATGCTAGGAGTTGTAGTTTCACAACAGCTGAAATGTTGAAAGTTGCCGACCCCCGGTCTAAGTAGCAGCTTCTCAACTCTTACAGATGTAGCAGGCATTAGAGCATATAGACAATATAATAAGTGTATATAACAGCACATTGGTCAATTTAACACCTGCTACATCTGTAACGTTGGGTGTAGTAGTCTTACAACTCCAGGGCATGCTAGGAGTTGTAGTTTCACAACAGCTGAAGTGTCGCAAGTTGCCGACCCCGGTCTAAGTAGCAGCTTCTTAACCATTACAGATATAGCAGGCGATAGATCACATAGACAATATAACAAGCGTATATAACAGCACATTGGTCAATTTAACACCTGCTACATCTGTAACGCTGGGCGTTGTAGTCTTACAACTCCAGGGCATGCTGTGAGCTGTAGTTCCACAAGAGCCGTAAAGCGACAGGTTGGAGAGAACTGCACCTATCGTATAAAATGCTGCAAATGAAAACTTTGTCTACAGCGCACCCTAAATAACTCCTTGACGTGGGCTGGCACTGATAATCCCGTCTAGTGATCGTAAAGAACATTTTGTATCTGGTCCCAAGTTTGGATGTTCTTACAAGAGGAAGCCACTTATAATCCTATCTGATCAGAAACCCCATGAGGTTTTTTTTTTTCTTTTCTGATCAGATTTGCATATTTTATAATAATATTCATCATCATCATCATCATCATCACTGCACTCATCAATGCATAAATAGAAAGTGTCAAAAAAATAAAATTTCACACATCGGTTTCCAGAGTCTTTAAATTCACACAGTTATACTTAATGGTCTCATTGCCATTGCCCTGGCTGGACTTGTCTCTGACACATAGAGACTCCTTGAGCCCTTCTTCCATCTCTAGATACTCCGACTTGTCCTGCAGAGAGGAAGATGTGGAGCTCTTTAACTTCTTCAACAAGGTGGTAGGCAAATAGGGGCAGCTGGAGCTGCTGGCTGCCAATGGCGTCTGCTCTTCGTTCTCCGTCTCCCTATGGTAGAAATAGTTAAAATTGGAGACGATGACTGGCACGGGCAAGGCTATAGTCAACACCCCGGCTATGGCACACAGGGAACCGACTATCTTGCCCCCAACCGTGATGGGTTTCATATCTCCATAGCCAACCGTCGTCATGGTGACCACTGCCCACCAGAAGGCATCGGGGATGCTATGGAAGTGCGTGGTGGGCTCGTCGGCCTCGGCAAAGTACACAGCGCTGGAGAAGAGGATAACTCCGATGAAGAGGAAGAAAATAAGCAGCCCCAGTTCTCTCATGCTGGCCCTTAGGGTGTGCCCCAATATCTGCAACCCCTTGGAGTGCCTGGACAGCTTGAAAATTCGGAAGACCCTAACCAGGCGGATTATTCTCAGGATGGCAAAGGACATGGCCTGTTGCTGCTGCCCAGTGCCCTGTAGGGGGTGCTGCTGCTGTTGTTGCTGCTGCTGCTGCTGTTGTTGGGGCTGGTTCCCCAGCTCGGTGCCCAGGGTGATGAAGTAAGGCAGGATGGACACAATGTCTATGATGTTCATGATGTTCCTGAAGAAGCCAGGCTTGCTGGGACAGGCGAAGAGCCTCACTGCAAACTCAAAGGAGAACCACACGATGCACACAGTCTCCACTATGAAGAAGGGGTCGTTGAAGGCGGTGTGCCCACTTTCTGATGCCCCTAGGGTGCCATTGTAAGCACCAAAGCCGTCCTCATCTGCACTCCCCCGAGTGGCCAGCGGGGGCAGCAGACTGTCCTTGTCATCGCGGAACTCAGGTAAGGTCTCCAGGCAGAAGATGACGATGGAGATGAGGATGACGAGCACGGACACGATGGCGATCCCCCGGGCCGGCCCGGAGCTCTCGGGGTACTCGAATAGCAGCCACACCTGCCTCTTGAACTCGTTGTCCGGCAGCCGCTTCTCCTCCTCCTTGACGAACCCTTCGTCTTCGCGGTACTTGAGCAGAGCCTCTTCCCCTAGTTCGTAGAACTTGACCTCCTCGGAGAAGATGTCGAAGGGCACGTTGACCGGTCTCTTCAGCCTCCCCCGGATTGGTAGTAGTAGAGAATGGCGTCGAAACTCGGCCGGTTTCGGTCGAAGAAGTATTCGTTCCTGAGCGGGTCGAAATATCGCATCCTCTTCTCGGCGTCGCCCAGTAGCGTCTCCGGGAACTGCGTCAGCGTTTTGAGTTGCGTTTCGAAGCGCAGGCCGGACACGTTAATGACGACCCGCTCGCAGCACTCGAACTCGCTGTAGACCGGGTGATATCCGGGGCTCCGGTCCCGGCCGCTCTCCTCCCCTCCTCCGCCACATAAGTAAAACTTCTGCTCCTCGTCCTCCTCCTCTTCTTCGTCTTCTTCCCTCAGCATCATCTCCTCAGAGCCGCAAGGAGCCAGCTCCGAGGGGAAGGTGCCTCCGTCTTCTTCTCCTGCTCCTCCTCCGCCGGCGCCTCCGCTGCTGCATTCGTTGCCCGCTTGGTGGTGGCGGCTCCTCCACCTGTTGCAGCCACCCAGGGGCCAGTACTTGCGCCGGTTCTTCCTCCTCTGTGATGCGACTTGTTGCTGCTGCTGCTGTGGCTGATGCTCGGGCGCGCGCCTCGCGTTCGCGCCACTGGCGCCGCTGTTGAAGCTGGAGGCGGGGGGCGCGCCCAGCTGACTGACAAGCCCCGCCCCCCGCGTTCCCGCCTTCCGCCGCTGCCGCCGCCGCCGCCGCTTGTTGTTGTTGTTGCTGCTGCTGTTGCTGGGCTGCCCGGGAGTGTGCCAGGCGCTCCCGCTCTCGGGCACGGGCCTGCGCGTAGCCATAGGGCAGGTGGCTGCTGCAGCCGGAGCTTTCCGCGCTCACCATGGCAACCTCCATCTCGGCAGTCCCTTGTGTGCGCGCTGGAGATGCTGCTAGTAAGGTGTGACGAGCGGCCGCCGCCTCAGCAGCACCTGTGTGTGCCACCCTGCCATGGCCCAGCCTCAGCCATGGGGGCAAAAGCGCTCACAAAATCAGTCCAATGGAAAAGCATCCCAAAAAACTCTCAAATCTGCAAGGTTTTAGCCAAGGGGGGCGACTTTGCAAACATTTGGGGCCCCCTACATGTAGATTCCAGCACTTATGCAACAGGGGACAGTTTTGCAAATAGGAGTGAACCCCTGCAACGTCCTGCAGATGACAGTATATACACAAAAGGGGACAACTTTGCAAAAATTCGTGACCTCCTCCACCTCTGTCCCACAGGTTCCAATAGTGATACAAAGAGGGCGGCTTTTCAAATAGGGGTGTAAGCTCCGGTATTTATGCAACGGTGGTTTTGCAAAAATTGGTGACCCCCTTCTGCCTCTCGTGCAGGTTCCAGTAGTCAGTAAGGACAGAGTATCCAATATTGTTACAAAGGGGACAGATTTGCCAATAGGACTAAACCCCGTGGAGGTTCCAGTATTTTCGCAGTTGTGGTGTTGCAAACAATTGGTGATCCCCTACACCTCCATTATCGTGCGGGTTCCAATATTCGGGACCAAGAATCCAATTACGATACAAAAGTGGCAGTTTTGCAAAAAAGTGGTGATCCCCGTCGTGTGGGTTCCTGTATTTATGCAAACGTGTTCAGCTTTGCAAATAGGAGCGATCCCCCCGTGTAGGTTCCAGTACTTATGCAATGGTGGTTTTGTATAAATTTGTGACCTCTCCCGTCTCTGTTGTTGTGCACTTTCCAATATTCAAGATAGAGAATCCGATATTGATAGAAATGCAAAAGTAGCTTTGCAAAAATTGGTGACCCCTTACTGCTTTGGTGCAGGTTCCAGTATTAAATAAGGGGAGAGAATCAGAGACGGATGCCAAGGGGGTAGTTTTGCAAAAATTTGTAACGCTCTCTGTGCGGTGCAGGTCCCAGTATTCAATAAGGACTGAAAATTGGATACTGATGCAAAGGGAGTAGTTTTGCAAAAATTTGTGACTGTTGAAAAGGTCCCAGTATTATTATGGATGGGGGGAAGTTTTGCAAAAATTTGTGGCCCTTTCTGTGTCGTGCAGGTCCCAATACTCAATAAGGAGAGAACTGGATACTTATTTGACAAGAGTAGTTTTGCAAAAATTTTGGACCGTCTCTGTGTTGTGCAGGTTCCAGTATTTACGCAACAGGGTCAGTTTTGCAAGAAAATATTTTTTAACAATGTAACCCCCTCCTTGTACGAAGTGCGGTTTAATATCCACAAGGGGCTTTGGGATCTTCAGTGTCATGGCTGCCCCCCACCGCCTGGCAGGCTTTGATCCAAAATGAGTCCATTGTTAATGTCCTGACATAGGAGGGTGCAGCTAGTCCCCGAAATGGTTTTAGGTCTTTCCTTTCAGTGTGTAGGTGAGCAACAGATGATTCTGTCTCCTCCGATTCGATGCAAATCGTGTAAAATCCACAAGAGCCTTCGGGTCCTTCACTGCAGTTTTAAGGAAAATGAAATCTGCTCGAGCTTCTTAGAAGGAAGTAAAAGCAGCCAAAAGAAGGTATTGTGTCCTAGAAGCAAGGACCACTTGCCAAACTCCACATGTGCCAGCGCCGGCCTCTAATCCATTGTCAGATTCATTGTCCCTAATGCAAAGTGACTGTGGAAGCGGCATACATTTAACCCTTCCATGGAAGCTGATTCATTTCACCACAGTCAATAGGATCAGCAGGCAGTAGCTCGGCCTTGGTGGGATACCTGCAGGGGGTACCAAGGGGAAGTAGCTGGGAGCCATCACTTTGTGGGCGCCGCTGCTCTCCTCCTGGTGACTTGTCTCCATCCATCCATCTCTCTAGCACTAGCAGCCGTCATAGAAGGGGAGGTCGAGCCTTGTGGAGTCTCCATGGAAAACACTGTGGCAAAAATAAAGCATCTGCCTTTTCGGTTCACACCACGCAGGTCCTCAGCCTGGAACACAGAATAAAACAGGAGGGGAGAGAAGATTTTACAATAGGCTCCAACCTAGGCAAAGCCAACCCAATGAGCTGTCCGGCCCTGCTGCAACCTCTCAGAGGTGACCACCCGAAATTACAGTGTATACAATCTATGGTGGGACCCGGCTGGATAAGGGGGGGTCTTCACATAGAGGAGGTGTCAGCGCATCCCTATATAAACCTATATCTCTATGTATCGATTTCGGTCTCATCCATTAGGCCGCCATCACATGATATTAAAAAAGAACAGCAGCAACTGCGCCGCCTATCAATCAGGGTTCTGTAGCTTATTCAACAGGGAGCTTTCGAAAAGCCCTTGGGAAAGCAGAGCTTTTACTCATAATTCCCTTTTAAAGCGACAGCGCGCTCATTATTTCTGCTTTCCAAGTGGCTTTTGCAGCAGCCACAGGTTTCCCCTGCTTGCAATAACATCTCTGATGGTGTGAACAGTATGCAAATGGAAAAGCAACCGTGTAGAGGAGATAATATTCGGAAAAATAATGAAACTTAAGTTCCCCTTAAAAAAAAAAAAAAAAGAGCATCCTATACAGGCAGAGGGAAGTCATGGAGACCGATAGCAACATGATTGTCAGAAAATGTAGAGTCTATAGATATACTTACAGTTCAGCGGTGGCAATAGGCGTCTGATGTCCCTGCTGGTCGCTGGTGGACGTTTCTCCTTGCTTATTGTATTTGCAAGCCTGCAGGAGTTGCTGGACTCAAGACAGAGAAGATGATTTGTAAACCCCAGATTCCTTGCATGTCATTTTTGCAAAAACTGCTCTTCCTCCACCCTCCTTGTGGCTGGCTCTGCACGTCTGTTTGTATTCCCATGTCCTCATCTGACTGTCATATTGACAAAAGGGATGATGACTGCTTAGAGATTTCTCCCCCAACAAGCATTTAATACTCGATGTGAACCTCTTGTTTCAGCTTGGACCAGTCTACAGCTAAGCATCCTCAGCAGCCTCCAGCAGATTTACAGTGCAATGGCTAGGATCCACACAGAAGGATGACATCCAGTGATCTAGCCCTAAAGAAGCCTCCCGTAAATCAGACTGTTATAGGAACAAGTGCTGTGTCTCCCTGCAAGTCTCCAATTCCCAATTGTGTTTATGTATCACTGAAGGACAAACGAGTGAGCCCAGCCTGATTTATTCCCAGGGCTCCCCGGCTCCAGAGCAGCCTCTAGTGGGAATGAGCGGGAAGTGCACTCCGGCTACAGCTATAATTCACATTCCCACTGAATAAAGAAAGATTAATTATTGAAGCAAATATTCCCAATTTAAATTATGCATATCCGTCTAATAAAGAAGAACCATTGTCCGAGGAAAGAAAATCGAGGTTAGTATAATAGAACAACCTATGATGCTTTATGCTCAGATTAGACCAGATTCATACAGGCAGTTTTTGGTGCAGTTTTTGAGCCAAAGACAGTAATGGATTCTAAAGGAATGGAAAATATAAGGAGAGGGGGAGGTTATAATTCTTGCTTAATCTATTTCAGGATTTGGCTAAAAAAAATGCATGTGTGACTTCAGCTTCTGGCTAAGACCGCATGCTGTGAATTTGCGGCGGGGTAGCTGCTTCGGAAATTGCTGGTGGGTGCTGCGAAGTACGGTAGCGGTGTAGTGGGTGAGATTTAAATCCCGTTCACACACTGCAGGAAAAAAACAAGGGTGCAAAGTGTCGTGCGCTGCAGGTTTTGGTCATGCACAACGTCAATTTCTGCGTGTTATGTTGCATCAATGTAAAACTTACTTGCCCATAAAACCGCAGCACAAAGAAGCCGATTTTGGCTGTAACCTTGCAGTGTGTGGCCTTAGGGTTCACACAATGGAATTAAAAGGGTTTACCATGAACAACACTTACCCTATACATAGGAGTACATAAGTGGGTCCCTCCCTAGGTTCACTGTGTGAACGGAGCCGTATTGCATGATCCCCGCTGAACATATACACTACCACTCCATTCACACTGGAGACCCCCATTGTCATGATCACTAGGGGACCCAATGATGGGATCTACAGGGATCACTTTTTAGGTGTTGTTCCACATGGAAACCTGAGGCTGACCCTGAGCAGATTTCTGCTAGAGATTTGCAGTTTGCACTGCTGTGTATTTGCCGCGGTATTCGCCACTTATTTCCGCAACAGATTTTTTGCACAACGGCAACAAAATTCTTTTGCTGAAATTTTTTGATGTTTGTGAATAGGGTTGTGGAAGTGCTATTGTTATGCATCGGGTGCGGATTTAGGCATTGAATACTTGGCAACATCTACATCACACATGGCTTAGGACACGTTCACATTTACACCATCGTCTCCATCACTGGACCAGAAGAACAAAAAAACTGTCCATCTAGTGACAGACTACGGCAGATCCCGAGGTACCCCATTGACTATCACAAACATTGCCAAACAAAAAAGTCAGGCTCGCTGTATTATTTCAATGGACTTCAATGGGACAGCGCTGCCGTACCTACATTTTGGACGATGAGAGAGCAACGCAGCTCTCCCACGCTGCCTCAGTACTGGTGCTCTGCGGTGGTCCCGGGTTTCGGACCTCACAGATCTAGTATTGATGGCCTATCCTAAGGATAGACCATCAAACATAGAAACCGTATAACCCCTTTAATGTTAAAAAAAAAAAATTAACGGTCAGTTCACATTCGCCATAAGTCCGTTGTTTCAAATGGAGCCAAAAATCCTGCGCCTCGCTTTATTATCTCCATGGATTTGACGAAAACAGACACTAATGAAAGACATAAATCCCATTGAAATCAATGGGATTTTTAACGGATTTTCAACTAAACATTTTCTGACGGACGCTAACAACGCTAGTGTGAACGCCCCCTTAATAAATCTGCCCCACTGAATCCTTTTTTTTTAAAATCTTTGCTGGATATAATAGTGCAAACATCTCCGAATGTCATAACCACATGTACTTTTGTTTTTCGAGGTGGTTACAACCCTGGCTGATTTTAACCAGCACCTGACCTGGAGTCGTTCTCCCTCCTCCCTTTCCCATGTTCACTGCTAGGTACCTGTACTCGGGGGGCTGGCTGAATACATCATTATATTAGTAAAGGTGAACATGGGAGAGGAGGGGGAACGACTGGAGGCTGGGTTCTGGCTCGGATCACATGACCGATCAATCGGGACCAGCCAAGGACCCTGTGCCCTGGGTTTGTCCAAATAGAACCACCGAGGAAGTAAGTGTTGAAATGTTCACCGGAGAACCCCTAAGGTTGTATGAAGGCCTTTCTTTTAGACACTTTCATAAATCTGCCCCAAATATATGAAGGTTTCAGGTCTAGCTTCTATGCTTAGAATAGATAACAAGTATCGAGCTGTGACGCTGCATACAATGTATCCAATACCAGCCAAACCAGAGACCCCCATCTATAGACAGCTGTTTGGGGTTCTTTCCCCTGTACACAGCAGGGTTGATGTATGAGATGCTTTAGATGCAGTTCGATGGGGGGGGGGGGGGGGCAGGTTAGTTTTTTCCATTAAAGAGACAGAGTGGTGTATAAAGATGTATTTTGTGATACACTTACTATACCCCATGACTGTATAACTAGGCAGATTCACCAGTCATAATCCTTGTCACTCAGCTTCTTGAAGGGCGATTCAAACAACATGGACTCCTTAAAGCAAACTTTTCATCACTTCCACCAATTCTGCTTCTTAGCACCTGTTAATAGTTGTCGCTCCACTGATTCCAGCACAGTTGTAATTTTCTCTCTAGCCCCCACCATTCCTGAGCAATGCAGGTAGTTTTGGTGCCTGATGTGCTATTTAAGCTCTGTAATATCAGGTGGGCAGTGTAAGGCAGGGGGTAAGATTCAGAGCTCCAATCAGAGGCAGCCAGTGTCAGAGCTCAGAATCACACCCTCCTTGTCTGCTCCTGCCTGACCCTGCCCTCCTGACGGTACAGAGTCCCAAAACTAACAGCACTGATTACTCAGGAATGGTGGGGGCTAGAGAGAAAATTCCAACTGTGCCATAATCAAAGGAGCAGCAGCTATTAAATGTAAAGAGGTGAAGGTCAAAGGTTCTCTTGTAATTTGAAGGTAACATTCACAGGCAAAGGTAATTTAAGGATCGTTACATATGACAGAAGGAGTGTTAGTCTGAGGCTTCATTTTACAGATGACACTGAGTGGCGACTGTCACCTATAGGCACCTATGTCAAAAAGTACATGCACTGCATGCTACATATATATATATATATATATATATATATATATATATATATGTTTTAATGGATGCCTATATATGGAATACTGCAGTCTGCTGAGCTATTTTTACATGCAGGAAAAAAAAAACATAAACTCGTGCAGATACAGAGGAACAAGACCAATAAAACACTCTTATGGCCTCCGTATTTGGGGACCTATAGGTGCATTTAGCATATGTGCAGGGAGCTTTCCTGGAGCCTGTGCTAAATAAACACTGCAAGCACAGAATAACTACCTGTAATGTTTTCTCTAGGAAATGTCTGAATTCTGGTATTGTAGCTGCATAGTAGCCTATGGGGTGTGCAAAAGTTTTATGCAGGTGCGGTAAAAATACAAAAAAAAATCAGAATGCTTTCAAAAATAGAAAAGTTGATAGTTTATTTTTGTCATTTAATAAAATTAAGAAAAGAAAAATGTAAATCCCATCAATATTTGGTGTGACCTTTGCCCTTTGGAGGAGGAGTCCTGGAAGTGATGTTCCGGCCCCCAGGGATATAGCCCTGATCTCATCATCCTCTAGTCTGTCTGGGATGACATGAAGAGACAGACGGATTGGAGCAAGCAATATCCACAGAAGATCTGTGCTTAGTTCTCCAAGATGGCGGTGGCGACCTCCCTGCCCAGTTCTGCCAAATACTGTCTGCAAGTACCGAGAAGAACTGATGGAAGGCAAAGGGCAAAGGTCACACCGAATATTGATGGGATTTACATTTCTCTTTCCTTCATTTTCTTAATGGACAAAAATAAACTATTAACCCTTCTATGTCTGAAAGCGTTCTTTGCATCTACTTTGCAGAATTTTTTTCAACGCCTCCCTAAAATGTCTTATTAGTATATTACAGGTATCAACATCCAGCTTTGTTACTAGACTCTAATGCAAAATTTACAACAGGTCCACCGATGATCATTCATTATTTATAGCCTGCGGCAGAGAGACGTTTATGGCCCCCTCAGGTTCTGGGGTCCTGGTGCAACAGTCATCTCTGCCCCCCTTATAGTTACAACCCTGCCATTGCCTTCAGATGCGAGACCAAGGGCCGAAGGTGAACGAGCCCTACGGGTTATAGTAGTGAAGGTGTTCATGGTACGTTTTCTGGTTTTCGCTGCTTTGCTAGCTCTACATTATCATCCTCAGATCATTGCACAATCTTCAGCGGTTACACTGACAAGATGAGTATTCAACGCCCAGAACACTTAGAATTATATCTGAGGATTGCAGAATTTGGCAGGCTAACCTGGAGCTTTGCTAAAATTACGAGCGGAATGAAAACACATCAGGCTTCATTTTTGGAGAACCAACAGTCCCGGCTTCTCAGATTCTCTCACATCAAGCCAAAAATGCCTCTGAAATTGTATTGTTGAAGGGGAACTTAAGTACATCTGACTGGTTTGTTTTTGGAAAATATATGAGTGTGCAGTAAATCTGACAAGGCCGACCTCAATCACTGTGTGGTTGTAAACCGAGTCCGGTCATATTGGCAGACGTCGACGTGTCTGCAAAGTAGATCTGATGGATTTCTTGGTAGGGAGATGCTGAGATGTAGATGAAATAGAAGTTCTTGCTAGAACTGGAGACGTTGAAGTGTCTGATTTATTACGTGAAATTAAATATGGTCAACTTCATTCATTATACGTTACCGTACTCGAAACCTAAAAATCAGATGTGACTACAGCTAAGCCTAACCTCCTACAAGGAGAAGTGCCGGGGGTTGGCATCAGAAGTTAATATCCTTTCCTTGTGTAAAGGGTTGTTCTCATCTGGACACAAGTCCTGACCACTAGGATGGGACTTACAGACACAGGCAAGCGGCGCTGCTCTATGCTGATCCCGTAATTCCCATAGAGGTGACTGGGACTAAGGAAATAGAGTAGCACATTTAGCTACATTGTTTCTGTAAGTGCAGAGCTATGGCAGCAGTGGAGCTCAGCTGTGATGGGGTATGTTCACATGGAGGAAACTTTCACCTCTAATTTCTCTTCCATTTCTGCACCTCTGGCTTTCTGCCGCAACTTTTACTTGCTGATCAGGCCCAGATGAATGAGCCACAGGTTCTGCAGCTAAATCAGTTCCCTGTATAGTGGCCGGGCATTCATACTGCAGCTCTGCTCCCATGGACTTTGGCCACTATACAGTGCACAGAGCTGAGAGCAGATGACTCAGTGCCGTATATAGTGGCCGGGCGCTGATGCTGCAGCTCTGCTCCCATGGACTTTGGCCACTATACAGTGCACAGAGCTGAGAGCAGATGACTCAGTGCCGTATATAGTGGCGGCGGGGCCGCCCCGGCCCGGCGGGCGCTGATGCTGCAGCTCTGCTCCCATGGACTTTGGCCACTATACAGTGCACAGAGGTGAGAGCAGATGATTCAGTGCCGTATATAGTGGCCAGGCGCTGATGCTGCAGCTCTGCTCCCATGGACTTCAGCCACTATACAGTGCACAGAGGTGAGAACAGATTACTCAGTGCCGTATATAGTGGCCGGGCGCTGATGCTGCAGCTCTGCTCCCATGGAATTAGCACGAGGCAGCCACTATACAGTGCACAGAGGTGAGAGCAGATGATTCAGTGCCCTGTACAATAAGATACAGTAGAAGTAGCCAGCCAGCTTGTTGTCAGTTTCCAGGTTTAAAACATTGTGCCAGAGTTGGTTTAGAGATTGTATTGCCCCCATTGTTGGGTAACCACATCTTTTCTGATCTTGTCCCAGCTCTTTGCTTTTTCACACTGTCAGTTTTCTGCTTGCAGTCTTTGGTCTCAGAGACCAGAGGTAAAATATCTGTGTTTTCTATATTGTCTGTTAAAGCAAATATGAGGCAGAATGGAAATTTTAAACACCAGGAACAAATGAAATAAAATGCTTTGAATAATCTTTAGGTTTTTCAGCCATCAGATCAGGCACGAGCAGCATCTCCCGGGTGGGTGGGTGGCTGCTATATGAGTTGTGAGGGGATCATCTGTGAAGAAAATCATTTCTTGGAGTCCTTCTCTTTGGTTTTACTGGCAGAATGCTTTCCTGAGCTCTTTCCAGCAACTGAACTATAAGGCATGCCATATGTCAGGTAATATCTCACATTCTATTCCTATATGAGAATCCAGCACTTGTTCTTTATAGGATGCCTGTATTGAGTTTTTTTTTTTTTTTTTTTAAAGGGAACCTGTCCCCATTTTTGGGGCACCTAAACCAGCAACATATCCTTATGTTGCCAAGGTTTAGGGCTTTCTCAGTCCCATCTGAGACTCATTTAATCAGTTTGATTACATTTCCTCTGCCGGAGAGGAGTCGGGGACTCTTTTCCGATGGTTGCCGATGCATGCATGAATCAGTGGATTAATCCTGCAGACATGAAAAAGTTGCAATCTTTTGTGCAAATTGGATTTTTGCAAAATGTATTGCGACTATTTACTCTTTTACACCCCATTTACCCTGGGTGGGACCAGATTTATGGTCATTAATGCTAGTTTTGACATGGCATAGATTTCAGAGCCGCACACAGCCCGGCAGAGGCTAGGAATACACGGCGACTACTGCTGTCATGCGACCAAAGATTGTCGTATCGCCTTGCAATGCTTTCACTCATGTTAGTGAATTAGTGAGGATGCCACAACCGCGCCATCTAGTTGCAAAAAAATGGAACATTGCTCAACTTTTTTTGCGACAGTCACAGAACCCTCGGGCCGCAGTGCGGCTCCATTCACTAATACGAGTCAGGGAGCTGCTGGGCGATACGGTGATCTTAGGTCACTTGACGGGAGTCGTGGCCAAAGCCGCCATATTGCCGCAGCCTAAAAGCTATTAAACTCTTTAAATGAGTCAATGTCTGTAAAACGCTGCGGAATATGATGGCGCTATATAAGTAAGCATAATAAATAAATAAAAAATGAGCGATGGACAGGATGAGAATACCAGGTTTAAGGACATAGGGATAGGCTGCTGGTTTAGGGGCCTCAACCCTGGTAATAGGTTTTCTTGAAGCATATATAGTAAAAGGCAGCGGTGTAACAGCTATAGGGGAGCAGAGGTAGCAGTCCCCGCCGGGCCCTGGGGCCCCACAGGCATCATTACAGCATAATAAGACACTGGTATTATAGATAGCACATGGTAAATAAGGGCCTGTTCACTGCTCACCATGCACAGCACTGTATATTTTTTATCGCAACCATTCTTGGTATTGCATTCATCTGAATGGGACTGAGCTGCAAACAGGCCACGTGACGTTCCTCATCCCATTACATAACATTACACTTCCTTGGGACACAATGATATACCTCATCCCATTACATTTATTGCATTTCCATAGGGCACAATAATGTGCCTCATCCAGTTACATTCATTGTAGTACCATGGGGCACAATGATGCAGCTCACCTCATTACTTTCATTGAATTCCACGACACGGTATGATGTACGGCATCCCATTGCACTCATTACACTTTTCATGGGACACATTGATGTGCCTCATCCTATCCCATTCAATGCACTTCCATAGGACACCATAAAGTGCTTCATCCCATTACTTTCATTGCACTTCCATGGGACACAATGACGCGCTGCATTGCATTAGATTTTTTGCATTTCCAGGGGCTCCTCTGTTCCTCATCCCATTTCATTCATTGCACTACTATGGGACACAATGTGAGCTCAAACTCATTACTTTCATTGCACTTCCATAGGGCACACTGCTGGTCTCCATCCCATTGCACCCCATACATCTCTACAGATCTGTGTATACTGTCATTTTTGATGCGATCCTTGTAGTACATAGCCCCCTTGGGATACATCGCAGCCTTGTTTTGCACATAAAGCATAGCGTGCATTGCCGGCAGCTTGTCAGTGTTATTAGTTTTGTCTCTACTAATAGGTCCTGTGAACCTAACACGATGTCTTTAATATTCTCTATTTAAAGCGTCAGATTTCATAGGGTGCCGTCCTCATGTTATTTATGGAAAGCGCGTGTGAAAATTATCAGGAGGGAAATCCAAGATAGAGGTCGGAGCTTCTAAGTTTATTCATTGTTAAAATGTGCCTGGCTGTTGCATTGGACGGCTCGGTTAGTCTTCGGCTTGTGCCTAGGGGCTTCCTAAGTGCGTTCACACATCCATGAAGAGAAAATGGCTGACTCATCGCGTCTGGAAATGTGATACAGCCTTGTAGATTTATGGCATCGAATACACATATTTCCTATAAGGGTAGGGTCGGATTTCAGATTCGCTGCAGAAAAATAACCAATAATTTCTTCTCCCAAAATCATTCATCATTTCAGCTTTCACTGGAGAAGAAAATTGAATGTTTTACCTGGACCCAAGACGACTACAATAAGTTCCTGACAAATAAGTTTTTGCTTTTCCTCAGCTGACCTCTCTCTGGGTTTCATTCAGTAACTTAAAGGGGTTGTGCCGATATGGACACTTATTCCTTATCCACAAGACTGGGGGTAAGTGTCCGATCGCTGGGGGCTAGATCGCTGGGTCCCCCAAGGATCAAGAGGACCGAATAGAGCGCTTACGTGACCGGTGCTCCATTCACTTCTATGGGGCTGCCGGGACTGTAACAGGCCCACAGCCCCGGAGCACGGTTGTGCATGGTGGTGCCTGATTCGCCGTCAGATGCATTCTCCGCCGGCTCAGGTCTTCAACAACGTCAGTCTTCATGAATCACCCCAAAAATTAGCAACGTTTTATCATAAGTACTTTTGTCCGTTTTTTTTAACCCCTCCCATGACTGTGGGACTTTTTCAATGAAACCCGACAACCCCTTTCTGAGATAGCTCAGATGAGCTATGAACCAACAGAAGAGGACAACCAGAACTAGAAAAATATAGCCAGTGCCTCCTAAAAAGCAGCACCACCCCCGTCCATGGGTGCTCAGTGCTACCAAACTGAATGGGTTGAGTTTTTTAATACCACCTACAGACAAACATGGCACCGTTTTGATGGAAAAGCAGACATTTTGCTAATTTTGGATGACTTTATAAGCATGAAGTGCTCCTCAGTGGCCATAATAGAGTTTCAATAGTATTTAAAGGGGTTTGCCAATGAAGCAAGCTATAGGAGATAACTTGCAGATCAGTGGGGGTCTGACCGATTGGTCCCCGACTGATCAGGAGAACAAGGGACCTGTGTCACCCATTCTGAGGTGGTTGGGCATTGATTTTCATCGCTAAAGAGAATAAACGTCACTGGATCTGCAATGTCCAGCAAAATTGAGGTATTGGAGAGGGGAGGGAAGGAACAGGAATGAGGAAATGGGGGGATTTAGGGGGAGAGGGGAAGGTTGGGGAGGCAAGAAAGAAAAAGGATTGGGTGGTTGGGTGGGTGAGCTAAGGAGTGGGAGGGGGGGAACATGTCCATCTGAATACAGCAGGTTTGCTGAGCAAGCAAGGAGAAGCATACGGAAACGTCTTAGCTCAGTAAGGATGACGGGGTTGGCATAATTCAAGATAGTCCAAATACACGGCAAGTCCCAAGAGGGATTGGAAGGGTGACAAGAGCTCATGAGTAGGCAACCACAAAGATTGTAGAAAGTTATTTCAGACCAGAAAACTTTAACCAGGGAGACCAGGTATGAAGAAATTTATTATGGTTGTCCAGGACCCAACTGGAAATTTCTTCAAATCTGAAAATTTGGTAAGTTTTAAGACCCATTCAGTGGCAGGGGCTACAGCCATTTCACAGGAATTAAAAGCTTTGCAGCAGAAGGTAAGGTCATTTTTAGATGGTCTAAAGGTCTGGTCAGTTGGGCATTCATTTCAATGGGAGTGTTGGGAATAGCCGAGCCCTGGTATCTCCCATTGAAATGAAGGAGTGTTCCACACGCTGCCCGACCACCACTCCGTCCAGAACGGGTGACAAAGCAGTCAAACCCCGCACATATCTGACACTTATCCCCTAGCCTATGAACAGGGAATAGCTCGCTTCATGGCAAAACCACTTCACTGTTGTGCAATGGTCGTAACGACGGCGAATATTAGATACGTGCGATTATAATTACCTGTGACACAAATGTAACTTTTTTGCTGTGAAATATCTATAGTTGAAGGTTACGTGTGCATTTGCAATCAAAGACTACATCAAATACCAGCAGATCAATGTATGCCGAGCATTGAGAGTAAAGGGAGGGCATATTAATCTGTAGGAACCACTATGGGAATCCTACAGGCTCAAGGAACAAAGGAAATTAGAATGATTTATTTTTTTAAAGAATAGATATAACAGAAACTAGAAAAAAAAAAATCCACCAAAAAAATAAAAATAAATAGAAAGAATAAGGTTATATATAGAACGGACCAAAAATTGCTGCCAGCAGAACGGTCTGTAAGACTTAGTCATTAACTGCAGAAAACCAATAAACAGCGCACAGCACAGCTGGATCTCGGGCACAGTCTAGCCATTGTTGTGATGCCGGGCATGCCACACCACAGGCTAACGTCTCGTATTTAGAGGAATTGATCCTTGTGTCTCTGCCGATACATTACCATACCTGCAACGTTAACAATGTAGTCAATGAAATGTATCCAGGAAGAATCGCAGATCGACTGGGCCTGATTTTTTTTTCTTCTCTGCTGTGAAATCTTACTGGGAAGGATTAGCAGAGTGTTAGTGAATTTAGCAGTGTCCCAATTATTTATTGACGGCAATGGCTTCCCTCCACCGAGCAGCGCCAGTAGCTGCTGATTTTTCTTGGGGTTGCCCCCCAGCGACGTCCCTGCTTAAATAAAGGTCAATGATTTTTGGCAGATTTTGCAATAGGATCTGCAGCTAATGCTTGCTGCAATATTTTTCTTCTAAAACGTGTTTATCCCGCATCACATGACAGCTGTAACTGAGATGTAGACAATTACAGCACGCTGGATAAGCCTCGAGGGAGGGCTGGTACTGGGCGAAAAGACAGTTGTTGTGTAGACGAAGGCTGACACTGATAGAGATGCAGGGAAATCTGAGCGGCTGCACATCTTCTGCATGGGGTAGTGCTGCTGTAATGGCTTGCTCAGTATTCCTCTATTTTAATAATTCTTCCCTAACCAGATGAGTTGCAATATTAATGTGACATAAGGAGTTAAAGCCCCAAATCGAGTTTTCAATTGATAGGTCATCAGTATGTGAGGAGTGGGGTCTGACACCTGGACCCCGCACAGATCAGCTGTTCTAGCAGTCTCCAGGTGCCGGAAGCAGCATTGGACGAGGAGCGCATGCAAGTAATAAGACTGACACTGCAGTTCCCCGGAATCACTGCCATACAATGGACACTTAAATAGGAGCGACGCTGAATGTGCTCCCTGTCCACCTATCAGCTACCGACACCCAGAGGCTGCTGCAATAATTTCTTATTAAAATAAATTGCAACATTGCATTGTTTTGTTCATCACCCTAGCCCCTCCCCAAAAAAACTAATCAATTGTTGCAATTATGTAACTAAAAATGGTACCAATGAAAACTTCAACTTGTCCCACAAATAAAAAACCCTCAGCTTTGTCAATGGTAAATTAAAAAAAAAAAAAAGTTCTAACTTTCAGAATGCAAAGACAAAAGGAAAGTGTTTTTATCATACAAAAGTATTAATTTATAAAAATATATCACCATAATCATAACAACACATCGAAGTTAAAGTGATATTATATTATGGGTTATAACTTATAACATAGATAGGCACTGTATGTTATACCCCAGGGTGAAATTGCAAAAAAAACAAAAACTGAACCAAAAAAAAACAATGGTGGAATTGCTGATTTTTTTTTTTTTTTTTGCCTTCCCCCTCAAAAACATTAAATGAAATATTTTTTTTTTAATATGTATTACATGTACCCCACAATGGTGCAATTAAAAAAAATAAAATTTGTCCTGCCACATCTGTCAATGGTAATTTTTTAAAAAAAAAATGTTTTAGAACTTTCAAGAGCAATACAAAAACAAAGAGTTTTGAAAAAAAAGCGTTTTATCATACAAAGTATTAAGATCTAAAAATATGTCGCCATAATTGTAACAACACAAAGAAGTTAAAATGTTATTATATTATGGGTTATAACATAACATCGATAGATGTTTTTTTTCATTCCCCCCCTCAAAAATATTAAATGAAATGAAGTTTTTTGGTTTTTTTTACATTACCTATACCCCACAATGGTGCAATTAAAAAAAAATTATTTTGTCCCGGAAAATCTGTAGGGCCCAAATCGGTCCTTTAGGAGTTAAAACATTATTCATTAGTATCTGAACATGTCAAATACTAACTCCATTATTTCTTGTAATTTCAGAACAATAAAGAAAGCAGATTAATTGCTTTTTTTATCATTTCCTACGTATAATGGACGAGCGGGATAAAGGAAATAATGGAATTTCATTTAGACTGTTGATCTTCCATTAACATTCGTTCTTTGTTACAAAAGCTGACCTTAACGCGAGATGTTAGGCTGAATATTTTAAGTGTCATATATAATTCAATGAGCCTACTCTCGAGAGGAACGCATTGTGAACTTTTGGTGGATTGAAACTAGACTTTGGCTAATAGAATTGTTTTGTGATCTCCTTTTGACAATCCATCAAGCAGTCGCCCCAAGCCGCCATTTAGCACTCCAGCGTAAGTGTTTGTGAAGTTATGGGGGTTTTTTTTGTAGTATGAAATAGGCAAAATATCACAGGGTTATATTGTAAAATGTTCTTTTACTTTGGCGGAGCAGAAGGTCCTTCAGGACAACCAATGTCCATATGCCCTAATCTGGATTTCATAGAGAGGTGGACCATTGCTTTAGACACCCCTGGCTAATGTGGAGCCACCATGGCTTTCAATTGTCAGACCCGCAATGCTCGACTTGACTTAAAGGGATTATCCAGGATTATAAAACATGGCTGCTTTCTTCTTCTCAGGAAGTGACATCACATCTGTGGGTGACATGGCCAACATAGCTACAATATAGCCATAGCTATGTTCTTTTCAACCATAGTATAGCATGGTCAACATAACACAGCATAGACATGTGGCCAATGGATGTGATGTCACGTACTGAGCTAAAATGTCTTTTAATCCTGAATAAGCCCTTTAAACAAAGGACTGTCCAGGGAGGATTTGTCAAAAATTACAAGTGAATACGTAACTTGTTGTAAAGGGCACCGAATGAGGAGAAAATTCCAGGGCACAGGTAGTGGTTATCAGGGGTGGAATATAGAGGAAGGTGTTAGTATGTTCTTGGGGTGTTGAGCGCAGCTCAGTAGAGCATGGTGCGGAGCACCAGAGATGGCAGTCAAGTGAGTAGCAAGGGGACACTTGGAGGGTAGCAAAGAGCTTCCTTGTCCTTTTGCAGGAGATCCAGAGCAGTGGTGTCCAAAGTCTTCCTGCAGCACCCCCAAGTCAGTTTGTACCTTGCGTGTCGAGAAATTGAAGAGATTGGGCAAGCAGTGTAGAAGCCAACAAAGCCACCAGTGTCTGACATACTGCATGTAGTGACGAGAAGGTAGGAACAAGGTGCGGCTATTGTCCCGATGCTAAATTTAGTACACAGGACTGTAGAGACTATATTGCTTCCACTTCTTTACAGACTATACCCACTGCTGCACTCAAGTCTAGTGCCCATGTGCACAAGTCAGGTCAGTCCAGCTAAGAGACTGATATTGTTGACCAGAAGAATCTGTTTCTTTGGACTGTCGGTCACACAGGCCCTTAGGTGGACAAAATTGTGTGTCTAGGTTGTGGATAGATTCTGGTGGGATTTCCAATGAGGGTCAAAACGAAACAGATTTGGCAAGGATTTACCAGTACGTCATTGAAGAGTTAATTGGTGACTGGCCGGACGTATACAGCTAATGGGAGATGGCAAGCAGCTGAAGAGGTTACCCCGTGGATAGCACCTATCCGCTATCCACAGTATTGCAGAGTAGTGTCTACTCACTGGTGGGCCACCGCACAGACTCCCACTTACCAATGATCAGACGTGTACTCTATTCCTTTACTCATGTCTATGGGACTGCTCATTGTAACGCCAGTGCTCTGTGCTCACCGGCATATTCCCTTTCTCAGCAGACCTATCTTATGGGCTTTCTTCTGTGTTTTGTTCCTGCTCTTATGTATTTCTATTTAACTATTAATGATTGTACCTGCTTACTTCCTCCCACCTATCCCTGTGTGTTTGTCTCTATATAAGTCTATGTCTTTTAGTCCCGCTCTGACCATGCAGTCTGCTGGTTTATCCTGATGTCTGTCTGTCCTGTTTGATATGTCAATTCTGAGTTGTATTTTCTCAGTTATGCTGGAGTCTTTGTCTGTCCTGTTTTTATGCTAGTCCTGTTGTGTCTGTTATTATGTTTGTTAACTATTTAGCTTTGGGCTTTCTGCAATTTACTTCCACTACCTGTTTGCCCCCTGGGCTCTCTGCTATATACCTCTGGTACCTGTTTGGCCCCTGGGCTCTCTGCTATATACCTCTAGTATCTGTTTGGCCCCTGGGCTCACTGCTATATACCTCTGGTACCTGTTTGGCCCCTGGGCTCTCTGCTATATACCTCTAGTATCTGTTTGGCCCCTGGGCTCTCTGCTATATACCTCTAGTATCTGTTTGGCCCCTGGGCTCTCTGCTATATACCTCTGGTAGCTGTTTGGCCCCTGGGCTCTCTGCTATATACCTCTAGTATCTGTTTGGCCCCTGGGCTCACTGCTATATACCTCTGGTACCTGTTTGGCCCCTGGGCTCTCTGCTATATACCTCTGGTACTTGTTTGGCCCCTGGGCTCTCTGCTATATACCTCTGGTACCTGTTTGGCCCCTGGGCTCTCTGCTATATACCTCTAGTATCTGTTTGGCCCCTGGGCTCTCTGCTATATACCTCTAGTATCTGTTTGGCCCCTGGGCTCTCTGCTATATACCTCTGGTAGCTGTTTGGCCCCTGGGCTCTCTGCTATATACCTCTAGTATCTGTTTGGCCCCTGGGCTCACTGCTATATACCTCTGGTACCTGTTTGGCCCCTGGGCTCTCTGCTATATACCTCTGGTAGCTGTTTGGCCCCTGGGCTCTCTGCTATATACCTCTAGTATCTGTTTGGCCCCTGGGCTCTCTGCTATATACCTCTGGTACCTGTTTGGCCCCTGGGCTCTCTGCTATATACCTCTAGTATCTGTTTGGCCCCTGGGCTCTCTGCTATATACCTCTAGTATCTGTTTGGCCCCTGGGCTCTCTGCTATATACCTCTGGTAGCTGTTTGGCCCCTGGGCTCTCTGCTATATACCTCTGGTACTTGTTTGGCCCCTGGGCTCTCTGCTATATACCTCTGGTACCTGACCATTATTTATAGTGTTTTACTTGGCTTCTGTTTTTAGTCTGTTCTCCTGTCTGTCCTGTTTAGTCTCTGTACGCACTTTGTGTTTTTATGCATTTTTTTCCTGTTTCTGCATGGTCTACACCACAGTTCTGTCTAGCCTGGTCAGCTGTGACCAAACCCAGGACCACCTCATGAGGTAGCAACCTGGCGGGCTCCCCGTAGCAAAGGTCAGATCCCTGTATGGAAGTTAAAGACCGGGGACTCTTTGGGTGGCCCCAAGGCTAACCAGTTTGGTAGGACATCGGGTCCACAATCCGCTGCCTGTGACATTCTTAGAGTTATCGGCATCAGCCACACGCATGTTCGGTCACCTCTCCATTCAAACAGGGTACCAAGAACCCCAGAAGAGAGTCCTCTATCCTGGCCATGGTACGACTCCTTCAACTTCTACATCTGTCCAGATTTTAGTTACCAGAGCTCTGCGTCTAGTTAAATACAACAGTCCTATTTAATGGTGAGTCCATCCATAAACCACATACATTTATTGTGTCACATTAGATATGACATTTCCAGCAAATTCTATTGATTTCATGATTAAAGTCTATTTGTGGCGAGATCGATGCGATTGATATTAAGTACTTAGCGGGAACCTTCTTGTTTACACCCTCTTGCATCTTTCTCAGGATCTTGTCTTGGCCATAAATAAAGCTGTAAACCTGCTCATTGAATATATGAAACCATATATTGCTGTGATGGCGATAGCGATGATTACATTTGCCAGATGTTAACTCCAGATGGAGACTTGCAGTGCAACTTTATATCTTAGCAATGGGGAAATAAACAGGTTTTAAAGGAACGGCAAAACTTATAAACTGGGTTATGCTCAGTGCAGGGCCTGAGGGGGTGGAGCACGACACCGGGATTTATAGCACAAAGACATACTTACCTTTGACGTTGGTAAGATATGGATGTTTAAAGGGGTTATTCAGAGTTAAAAAGTCTTATCAGCGCATTCCCTTCTAATGTATAGGTTTGCACACCACAGCTCTGCCCTCCGCCTCCCCTGCTGCACCGCTGATTGTATGTGATGTCATCGACTCTACTGTTCTCTGCTGGAGGTCTATAGTGTAAAGCAGAGCCTGTAATGTGACTGAGTGTCAGAGAATCTGCAGGGGAGGCAGAGGAAAGAAACTTCTGCCCTCCGCAAAGTTAATCAGAATATATTAGAAATAAAGCCTAAAGGAGTTGTCCAGGGAGTTTTATTTTACTTCCACTGGTTTTTTTTTAAGCTGAACCTGGGGCTTATGACCACATGAACAGAACCAGCACCCAGGTCAGTCCATCCTCCCTTCTCCTCCATTACCTGCTCTATGGGGGTGGCAGACCAAGGTAAACCATGGTCGGAACCATCTCAGAACCTCCAGGTCCAATATGAAAAAAAACAGAACTAAGTAAAATAAAACTCCCTGGTAAACCCCTTTAACCAGTGCAGTGAATACAATGGTTAAGTTTTATTTTTCCCTGCATAACCCCTTTAAGTCCCACCAGTGGACCTCCCAGGACCCATCCCTAAACTGAGTGAGTGGTGCCCACTTTGACAGGGGACTCTTAAACCCCTTTTCAGGCCAGGATTATTCCTGAAAATTAGAGATGGTTGACAACTATGCAAAGAGACAGTCTCTCTGTCGTTCACCGCCCTCCCTATTTTTCAGTTTTGCATTTGAGTGTTTTTTCGCAACAGCAGGTGAGTAACTGTGGAGGGCAACCAGGGCATGTACCCCCGGGTGTTTGCTGTCAGGGCGTCGCTAATTTTATGTATTAAGATACAAAGTAAGGGCAGTGAAATGAACTTTTGCCCCGGGTGACCGAAAGCCCAGATACAACTCTGCCAAAAGTATTATTGTGGCCACATGTACAATTCATTTCAGTTTATGTGAGCGAAGTTTTTACTGCTCCTATGTCCCCATGGGATCCTTTTTGCTTCTAGATTTTCTCCTGAAAACATGGAGGGCAGTGCATTTTATAGTACATTTTGGCGCTTTCCCAAAAATTCCAGTTTGCAGCCCTTTGTGGCCCAACGTGAAAGTTGTTTCTAATTGTACAGCAAACTTATCAAGTATCCATCGTGCAATGCAACAAATGAAGCTTTTCCGTGTCACGTCACCTATTTCCAGTATATCCATTGCTCTGCTGAAATGAGTTGTCAAAGTAGAAGAGTGGTGCATATTCAAGTAAGGTAAGAGAAGTCCTGAGTACGACTAACAGCGCAGCCCTGAACATTAGTTTTTAAGGAAGCGACTCTTTGTCTACCATTAAAAGAAATGGGAGTCCATTGATTTCATGCGGCCGTAAGTATCCATCATGCAGCTCTTCTTGCCATTAGCTTATGATCGCCAGGGGTCCCAGCAGTGGGAACCTCCCCATCAACCTTCCCCATGTGGTTAACATCACTATACAGTAGAATCTGTCCACAGAAATGGAGACATCAAAATACAATAATCTACTCTGTGCAATTTTTTTTGCTCCTGCTACTTAACCTTCCTCCTACAGAAAAAACTGGTGGCCATGCAACCTGGATTTATCATGGGGACATCTACGTGTGCCATAATTCTCAGACACCAAAGCCCCTTTTTCACTGCATTGCATCGGATCGACTCCGCACAGTTTAACTTGACTTGACTCAGTTTTTCAGAACTCCCAGTCCTGGAGTGTTGGGTACACATGTCTGGCAGTCCAACCACTTCCCATCCAAATGTGAGCAACCTAAAAAGAGCAAAGGAGCA
Organism: Leptodactylus fallax; assembly: GCA_947044405.1. Taxonomy (NCBI): domain Eukaryota; kingdom Metazoa; phylum Chordata; class Amphibia; order Anura; family Leptodactylidae; genus Leptodactylus; species Leptodactylus fallax. Next base: position 3,564,524 of record CAMRHE010000204.1, read on the forward strand.
GCACGCCAATGAGATTTGAGGAAATTTGAGGCAATGCAAATTATGGCACAACCTTTGGGTATCAAAACCCTTCATCTGGCATGTGATAATGGACTTCACAAGATCACAGACGTTACAAGATCTTCTGCATTGAACCAGAGTCAAGGTTGATGCCCGACGTTGAGTCCATTAACAGATGCCCTATGAAGGGTTTTTGATACCAGAAACCATGTGATGTCTTGCACCAGCTGTGTTTATCAGATCTGAAAAAATTAACCTTAAGCATCATTAGTGTGCCGTTCTTTACCGTTACTCAGATGGTGCTATGAATCTTAGACCTTAGGCTAAAATGCAAATTGCTAAAAAATATGGTATTTGACATAGGCAACAGGAGCTTAGCTATAGGGGGTGTAGTGATAGCAATCACTACTGGGCCCTGGAGCCTCAGATACAAGTATTATACAAGCACATGGTAAGTGGAAACCCCATTTCAGATTTTGCTTTGTGGCCCAGGAACCTGTTCGGTGAACACTATATATGTGTCTTTGTGGCACATTATACTGTGTGGAGGGGCCACTAGCAGACATCATACTGTATGGGGGCGGCTTTGGGACATTATACTATATGGGGGCTTCTTTTGGGACATTATAATGCATGGAGGGCTGCTATGGGATAGTATTCTCAACAACTCGGAGCCCATGGTACCCTTAATTCACCAATCCACCCCTAGTTACTCCTCTAGGCACCATATTTTTCAATGTACTTATCCAGAAAAATTGGAGTACATACAGTGATAAATCTGCCCCACTATTTTCATATTATTCTTTATTAATATTCATTATTCTTAGAAACAAAAGGTCCTAGTGCAGACAGGTTGCTTTGGAGATGATATGAGGTCCCACTGCCCCGTATGAGACCGATATGTGTCATAGCTGACTTGTCATTATTGAAAGTTACAGATTTTGCTTTGGGGCTCAGATACGTGAAGTTCCCCCTCGGTATTCTTATAGCTTAATTTTTCAGGAGGTTCAAGCATTTTGTCTTTTGTTTTTAGATGATCATATTGTGGTGAAATGTAACATTTACTGTCATTAAGAAGGATTTACCCACTAACTACACTTATACACTTATACTCTACCCATAGGATACAGGATAAGGGTCTCATCGTGGGGGGTCCAAAAACTGGGAGCCTCAGCGATCATGAGAATTGGGGTTCCCAAGTCCCCATGTGATTGAAGCGTGTAGTGCACATGTGTGACCACCACTCCATCTAAATCCAGTGTTCCACCAATAGAGTGGTGGTCATGAATGTGTACAGTCCATTCACACAGAGGACTTGGGAACCCTTTCCTTCTCATGTATGCTGAGGATCCTGTTGGTGAAATATTTATCCCCTCTTCTGTGGATAGGGAATACATATTGTTAGAGAGAAAATCCCTTTAATAGTTGACATGTCATAAATGGGGTGCCCTGTTACAGATTTGACACTGGGGCTCAGAAGCTTCGAGTTACTCATCTGCTCCTCAATTTTGTGGGACATTTCTGCAATTTATGTCTATTTTTTTTATAATATTTTACAACTTGACCACATTTGCCCTCTCTAGTGCATTCTCGGTTTGGAAGTGACCGGAGGACACAAACTTTATTGACACTACGCTGAATAAACAACCCTGTACTCCTTAGGATATGCATTAATATTCGTCTCCATTATTTCCGAGTACAAACTTGGAGGAGATATTTTCCTCCGCAGACAGAACTTTGCAATATGCATGTCACTAAGGAGGCGTATGCAAAGCTTTTATTCTGTATCCATTTATTCCATTATATCAATCCAATAATTTAGATATCTCTGAAACTGTCCATCCTCGGATAAGAGCTAGAGTACACATCCTGAATGTAAAATTTTAATATGCCTCAAGCTAAAGGAAGGCAAGGCTTTGCCTGTCTCCACCGATTCCATCCCCTGTCATTATGATGCTCTAGATAAGTGATTCGTGAATACCAGTGGTATTTTCCTGTAAAAACAAACTGGTTTAGTATTTTCTTGGAAACCATTTAACTTCAGTTTTGTTGCAAGACCGCACTGCGGACAATTGGTTCTAGGCATGGAGTCAAACAAAATGAAAAGAGTTACAAATATGCAAATGATTATGTTTTTTTTTTCCGCAGGATCACAATACTCATGGTCTACCCTCCATATTGGGGAGATTTGACTCTTGACACCCCTGCTAAATGGTCAACATTTTTGTAATATACTTTATTAACCTATTTTACTTTCCTTTAGTAGAAAAATGGCTCTAAAGTTCTCCCTAGCAGCGATCTAACTAAGCATTGCCTCCGAGATTCAGTTCCATTCACCCTGGGGGGAATTTATTAAGACTGGTGTTTCCACCACTGGCATGAGATGCACCTGAATTACTAAAATGCTCCAACCTCTTATTCCAGTTTTCTGGTGTAAATTATAGTAAATCTGTTGGGTTTATCACCCCAGCCCTGCAGATAGATAGGTTAGTGTCACCAGAACCAGCATATCACCCCAGCCCTGCAGATAGATAGGTTAGTGTCACCAGAACCAGCATATCACCCCAGCCCTGCAGATAGATAGGTTAGTGTCACCAGACCCAGCATATCACCCCAGCCCTGCAGATAGATAGGTTAGTGTCACCAGAACCAGCATATTACTTCATTCCTGCATATAGATAGGTTAGTGTCACCAGAACCAGAATATCACCCCAGCCCTGCAGATAGATAGGTTAGTGTCACCAGAACCAGCATATCACCCCAGCCCTGCAGATAGATAGGTTAGTGTCACCAGAACCAGCATATCACCCCAGCCCTGCAGATAGATAGGTTAGTGTCACCAAACCCAGCATATCACCCCAGCCCTGCAGATAGATAGGTTAGTGTCACCAGAACCAGCATATCACCCCAGCCCTGCAGATAGATGGGTTAGTGTCACCAGAACCAGCATATCACCCCAGCCCTGCAGATAGATAGGTTAGTATCACCAGAACCAGAATATCACCCCAGCCCTGCAGATAGGTTAGTGTCACCAGAAACAGCATATCACCCCAGCCCTGCAGATAGATAGGTTACTGTCACCAGAACCAGCATATCACCCCAGCCCTGCAGATAGGTAGATTACTGTCACCAGAACCAGCATATCACCCCAGCCCTGCAGATAGATAGGTTAGTGTCACCAGAACCAGTATATCACCCCAGCCCTGCAGATAGATAGGTTAGTGTCACCAGAACCAGCATATCACCCCAGCCCTGCAGATAGATAGGTTATAGTCACCAGACCCAGCATATCACCCCAGTCCTGCAGATAGATAGGTTAGTGTCACCAGAACCAGCATATCACCCCAGCCCTGCAGATAGATAGGTTAGTGTCACCAGAACCAGCATATCACCCCAGCCCTGCAGATAGATAGGTTAGTGTCACCAGACCCAGCATATCACCCCAGTCCTGCAGATAGATAGGTTAGTGTCACCAGAACCAGCATATCACCCCAGCCCTGCAGATAGATAGGTTAGTGTCACCAGGACCAGCATATCACCCCAGCCCTGCAGATAGATAGGTTAGTGTCACCAGAACCAGCATATCACCCCAGCCCTGCAGATAGATAGGTTAGTGTCACCAGAACCAGCATATCACCCCAGTCCTGCAGATAGATAGGTTAGTGTCACCAGAACCAGCATATCACCCCAGCCCTGCAGATAGATAGGTTAGTGTCACCAGACCCCAGCATATCACCACAGCAGATAGATAGGTTAGGGTTATTCCAATCAAATGGTGTTTCCCCTTGGGAATTGGTGCCTCTATTTCTGACACATTGCTCTTTGGAGCAATGAAGGTGTTGCTGCTTAACCCTCTTTGCTCCAAAAAACGCATATCTATTTTGAAAAAAACAGTGATATGTCAGCAACAGGCACCGATTTACGAGGAAAAAAACTGTATGATTCAGGAAACTCTAACCTATCTATCCTCAGAGCAGACTGAATCCCTTTTTGGGGGCTGTGTTGTTTAGAGAACCCCTACCTATAAGCCCTAATACATGGACACATGATCACGGTAGCTGCTGTTTAGCCGCAGCAGTAACTTCAGTGTGTAGAACATGTCAGCATTGCAGCCAGTGATTGCTGTGAAGGACCCGGAGTTCTACCACATTTCACCGGTAATAAATTACTGAGTTTGTTATTTTAATTATTTGGAGCAAATTGGGGCTTAGGGGTTATTTTATGGTGACCAACATGGCTTTACTAATTGAAAAAGCCAAATATAGATGTTTCCTTCCTTACCTTTCCTTTTGACTCCAAATATCCCAAAATGTGGTGGCAACCAATTCTGAAAGAAAAGGATGATTTTGTGATACTCTATCAGGAGATGTACATGCTCTATTGGTCTCCATGTGGCCACCCAGTGGTTGGGATGTGCATTGCAGCTTGTCAAGAATTTTGCTATTGTGTTGTGTATTGAATTTGTATGGTGAAAAATTGGAGCTCTTAAAAAGATTTGCAGAAGTTAAAGGTGGACATAATTCAAATGTTGTATTACCATGTCTACCATGTTCCACCAACACGGATTAAGCTGTTCTTCTGCCCCAACATCCTCAGGGTTTCATGAATAAGTCCAATCATACCTCTTGATAAGTGGCTGCTTTGCGTCTTCATATACTAAGTACATTTGCAATCTGTTGATTTTTGATGACCGGAGGCTGATTGCTAATTGGTCAGTGTCTTTGAGCAGAATGACCCCTGTAACTTCAGAGCTGAAATCATTAGATAGCAAATGAATAGAAGTGAAAAGGACAGGAAGATTTTTTCAGCCAATTTCAACTAATTAACCATTTCCATGGTGGAAACTCCTTTAAGGATTTTCATAAGATATTGTAATTTTTTTAATTATTTGCATAAAATCTTTCTATTTACCTGGACTTTACAATGTAAGTTATCGAGATGTGAACACTACGAAACCCTAGAAATAAGAATATTTGTAACTGGACTGGACTGGACCTCTTTTCATGTTGCTAAGACGTGGTAATAGTCACTCGTACAGGGTAATATTTCAGTGAACCCTTCTAGTCTTCCGAAGTTGCAAGTAATAAAAGGAAATTCAGGGAACTTCCCTTCCTCCATCTTAAAGGGAGTGTCACCTTTCTCAAGCATGTTCAGATTTCACTACCGTATTACAGAGCACATTACACTGATAAATACCATACCTTTGTTATATAGGTCACTTTTGTAGATTTGCAGAAATGCAACTTTGAAGTCTTATGCAAATGAAGTAGTTGGTGCATTGGGGGCGGACCTTCAGTTCCCTGGACTCAGACCCCTACCATCTCCTGCCTGGGCCAACCCATGCCTCTTCCCACATCTATGACATCTCCATCCTTGAGCAGCAAAGGCTGAAGGCCCGCCCCCAGTGCACCAAAGTTATTTTTCTCCAAATTTACACAAGTGACATACATGACAAAGGTATTGTAGTGCGCTCTGTAAAATGGTGGCAGCAGGTGAATATGCTTGGGGGAGGTGGTGGACTCCCTTTAAGGGACCCTTTTTTGAAATTTTTGGTCAACTGAAGTCTTCAGCCCACAGGAATTGCACTTAGCCATACATCACCAAAGTAGCATCCATTAGATAAATACATAGCAGGTCTTCACTCTGGCACATAATTGGGGGTTTAGAGACCCATTAAAAGGTCAACCACTTTGCAACTTACTTGGTAATAGAGATAAATTTGGAAAGTTAGCTGGAAAGATTCCGTCTCTTAGGGGTGTAGCTATAAGGGGTGCAGAGGTACCGGGCCCAGGAGCCTCAGGCGGCCCAAGCCCTCTCTACAACATAGGAAGACAACAGTATTACAGATAACCCATGAGTAGTGGGGGCCCCATTACATATTAAGCATTGGGGCCCAGGAACTTCAAGTTACGCCTCTGCCCTTTCCAATAGTTGTGCAATAGTTCATTTTGTTTCCATAGTTGGCATCTCAATCAGAGCACTGGAGACCCATCCCATGTGACAAGCTTACTGGCACGATGAGATGATGTTTGTGGCTGCAGGCGCCATGGTGGTCTGGGCCATATGGAGGAATGGGTAAGCAAAGAGCTATAAACAGAGAAGATATCACCTGAGAGTCATTGGACTTGTCTATTATGTGTGATCAGTATTTTATCAGGTTGCCCAGTCCGCAGATCATGTGCGATATCTGACAACTATCTCAGTCTCAGTATAGCGGCGATATTTCTATTCCTATAGAGTTTTTTTTTTTGTTCTTTATTGCTTTTTAAATAAACAAGAATTATGACACAATAAGCACCAAGAAAACTCACAAGAGCTATAAAACATACTGTATACAAAGGAGATGTGCGGAAAAAGGGTATCAAAGGTAAAGAGAGCCCCATAACATATGGAGAACTGTATATAGGTGTATTGTAAATGAGGCAAGCCTCCCATCTGCATGAATTATCCTTGGAGGGAGAGAAGGGTCCTCTGGGTTGCTATAATGGGATTCACAACAATAAATCCAGAATAAAACAGTAGAAACAACAGTTTACTAATGCATACGAGAAGAAGGCAAGAAAAAAAGCAAGAGCGAGGGAAGAAAGGAAGGAACAGAGAGAAGAAGAACACACAGAAAGGAGGAGGAGGAGGACTGGGGCAGAGGGAAAAGGGGGTTCAATCCAGTGACAAGAAGGAGACATCCCAAACTGTAACTAGTTCCTCATCTCTCATCCTATAGGTCACAGTAATCCTGAGAAAGGATCCAGAGAGTCCAGGTGGAGACAAATCATGGGTATTCCAGAGGTCCTCCATCTGCTGAATGTCTACACTCTTATGAACCTAGTAGGTTAGTGTCGTGGATTTCCAATGCCCTAGGATAGAGGTCTCAACAGTACTGACAAAAATTTTAACTGGGTTTTCTGGCCCCTGGATCTTGCAGGGCAGTTATCTGGCAGTATAAGTCTTCATATATGTTGTCCTATCGGTTGTTCTTCTGCTACTAGTCTCATTATGGCTGCAGCACATTTTACATTTGACTTTGAGACTGGGTGCCTGTACAATACAAAGTTGCCTGCCCGCCCTCCCCTATCCATTACCACTACTACTGGTAGTAACTGTTTTCTTTACATGCAATTCTGCCAGGAGTAACTGTAATATAGCAAACAGCTTGAGAGTATAATATCCAAGATTCAGGGACATTGGAATACAAATACAGGTTATGATGCAACAGATTCATGACACAGAAAGAGAGAAATCTGAGCACAATAAAGGTGCATGCTGTCTATGACTAATATCTTATCAGAAGTAACACATCAGCTAGTCAGATATAAATATACTCACTCTAATGTGTGAGAAACCTCTGTGCAATGCAGAAGCTGGGAAAGCTGTGTGGAATCCTACCCTCTACATTCGCTGTGTGAGGAAAGCCCAGCACATCCCATCCCTCCTGCACTCACTGTGAACCTGTCTTGCTTTTGATGGTATTTATGGATGGACCTTCTCTAGTAACAGGGGGTGAACAGCAAATTAGCTTGAAGGGAGACACCTAGTGGTAGGAACCTTAGCAAGGTTTTTCAGGCAGAAAACAGCAACATTTTTTAAATAAAGCGCATTACATTTTGGTGGAGAATCACATGATCTATTAAATGAGACTTGCCTGAAATGTTATGGACCATTTAACATAAACATACATTTTGTCAAGCTGACATGCAGGTTTACTGTGACGTCAGGTAAAATAGCTGTGTACTGAACGGGTTTCAGCCTACAGCTAACTGAAGAGTATGGCCGGCTCACAAGTGACCAGTCCTGCTTTCTGGGCACCCCATGACCAGATTCCAAGGGACTGCAGGGTAGACAATACCTTGGAAGCTTGAAATGAAAAATTAGTTTGCAAGACCAACTGAAAACAAATATTGATGGGGATATGTTCCCTTTAGTACGCTGCGGAATATGTCGGTGCTATACAAATAACACATAACATAAGTCTAACCATATACACGACAGCTCGGGTACGACACACAATTCCTGTCTCCACCATCAATGCACTTCCATCTCCTCTGAGACTCATCTTCTGGGTGCCTCACAGGAAAAGACTTCAGGTTCTGTAACCTTCCTATATAGCTGGGACGGTTCCCTACGTTACCTGCACAGCTGCAGCTGCTCACCTGGGAGCCTGGATCCTACATCACTGCGGTATTTCATTTAACCCTTTTAGGCTGGATTTATACAGCGCTTTTTTGGGGGGAAGAAGCATGCAAGTTATCATTTCGGTAATGCTTAGCACGTGTTACTATGCATTTCACCCGTATGCTAGCGGCCATAACTGCAGTTAAAAACCGCATGCAAAAAAGCGCAGTGTGAACCCAACCTTAGGTTCTTCATGGTTAGCAAAATATTTTGTGCTAATACTAAATGTAGAATCAATGACAAAATGTATTTAATTTGTCTTCCCAACTACAACGATGATCTCTTGCTGGGAAACCTTAGTTAATAATTTACCGCCGAGGATCTGATGGATTTCTGATCTTTGACAATTCACAGTCAGCAAAATGTGATGGTAAAATTGATGCAAATCAGACTAAAATACCAATTAGCCGCTCGGATTTCTAGGCATGACATACGGCTTTATTTTTGTATATTTAGCTGAAAAACTGCTCGACTTTGCACATGTCCAGGATATGTCATCCTCAAACTTTGTTCGGCGGGTCATTACGATTACGGTGATACCATGTTTATGTTGCTTTTATTATGTTTTACCTTTTTTACTAAATAAAATTTTTTTCAAAAATGTACAATTTGCCCGGGGTCTCCGTATCCTATAATTTGTTTTACTGTTTAGTTGACGAAGATATGTCAGGGCTCTTTATTTGCAGGGTAAGGTGTAGTTTTTATTGTTACCAATTTTTGGTATGTGTGACTTTTTGATCACTTGTTATTGATATTTGGGGGGTGGGGATTGCAACGTGACCAGAATACATTAATTTGCACATTGTGGTAGTTATATATCTTTTTTATCACGTTCACCATATGGGATAAATAACGCTTTTTTTGGATAGTGCCTGCTAATACACACATGGGGATAACATGACGGTTTATTTTATTTTGTTTACATTATGTATTTTTTTAAATTAAAAGTTTGTTTAACTTTTTATTATTTCGTTTTTATACTTTCATTTTACTTTTTCAAATTTAGTTTTTTTCTACTTTTTTCCTGTGCCATAAGGAAACTTGAACCTAGCGTCTCCTGATCCCCAGTGAAATAGTGTATGTGCAATAAGGATAGACAGTCAAGAGATCGTTGCTCAGCCTCCTGTCTGCCATGGCAATCCTTAGAACCCGACAACCTCATCTTGGGCGATCCAAGGGGCTGAAAGGGAGGACAATCTTGCCCCAGAACCAACCAGATGTCATGATCTATGTAGTATACCCAGATGCTGTGTAATACAGCCAAGACCTGGATACGGGTGACCCTGACCCTAACCTATCTATCTGCAGGGCTGGGGTGATGTGCTGGTTCTGGTGACACTAACCTATCTATCTGCAGGGCTGGGATGATATGCTGGTTCTGGTGACACTAACCTATCTATCTGCAGGGCTGGGGTGATATGCTGGTTCTGGTGACACTAACCTATCTATCTACAGGGCTGGGGTGATATGCTGGTTCTGGTAACACTAACCTATCTATCTACAGGGCTGGGGTGATATGCTGGTTCTGGTGACACTAGCCTATCTATCTGCGGGGCTGGGTTGGTAAGCTGGGTACTGGTGACACTAACCTATCTATCTGCAGGGCTGGGGTGATATGCTGGTTCTGGTGACAGTAACCTATCTATCTGCAGGGCTGGGGTGATATGCTGGTTCTGGTGACACTAGCCTATCTATCTGCAGGGCTGGGGTGATATGCTGGTTCTGGTGACACTAACCTATCTACCTGCAGGGCTGGGGTGATATGCTGTTTCTGGTGACACTAACCTATCTATCTGCAGGGCTGGGGTGATACGCTGGTTCTGGTGACACTAACCTATCTATCTGCAGGGCTGGGGTGATATGCTGGGTCTGGTGACACTAACCTATCTATCTGCAGGGCTGGGGTGATATGCTGGTTCTGGTGACACTAACCTATCTATCTGCAGGGCTGGAGTGATATTCTGGCTATATGACACTAACCTATCTATCTGCAGGGCTGGGGTGATATGCTGGTTCTGGTGACAGTAACCTATCTATCTGCAGGGCTGGGGTGATATGCTGGTTCTGGTGACACTAACCTATCTATCTGCAGGGCTGGGGTGATATTCTGGTTCTGGTGACACTAACCTATCTATCTGCAGGGCTGGGGTGATATGCTGGTTCTGGTGACACTAACCTATCTATCTGCAGGGCTAGGGTGATATGCTTGTTCTGGTGACACTAACCTATCTATCTGCAGGGCTGGGGTGATATTCTGGGTTCTGGTGACACTAACCTATCTATCTGCAGGGCTGGGGTGATATGCTGGGTCTGGTGACACTAACCTATCTATCTGCAGGGCTGGGGTGATATGCTGGTTCTGGTGACACTAACCTATCTATCTGCAGGGCTGGGGTGATATGCTGGGTCTGGTGACACTAACCTATCTATCTGCAGGGCTGGGGTGATATGCTGGTTCTGGTGACACTAACCTATCTATCTGCAGGGCTGGGGTGATATGCTGGTTCTGGTGACCGTAACCTATCTATCTGCAGGGCTGGGGTGAAATGCTGGTTCTGGTGACACTAACCTATCTATCTGCAGGGCTGGGGTGATAAGCTGGTTCTGGTGACACTAACCTATCTATCTGCAGGGCTGGGGTGATATGCTGGTTCTGGTGACACTAACCTATCTATCTGCAGGGCTGGGGTGATATGCTGGTTCTGGTGACACTAACCTATCTATCTGCAGGGCTGGGGTGATAAGCTGGTTCTGGTGACACTAACCTATCTATCTGCAGGGCTGGGGTGATATGCTGGTTCTGGTGACACTAACCTATCTATCTGCAGGGCTGGGGTGATATGCTGGTTCTGGTGACCCTAACCTATCTATCTGCAGGGCTGGGGTGATATGCTGGTTCTGGTGACACTAACCTATCTATCTGCTGAGCTGGGGTGATATGCTGGTTCTGGTGACACTAACCTATCTATCTGCAGGGCTGGGGTGATATGCTGGTTCTGGTGACACTAACCTATCTATCTGCAGGGCTGGGGTGATATGCTGGTTCTGGTGACACTAACCTATCTATCTGCAGGGCTGGGGTGATATGCTGGTTCTGGTGACCCTAACCTATCTATCTGCAGGGCTGGGGTGATATGCTGGTTCTGGTGACACTAACCTATCTATCTGCTGAGCTGGGGTGATATGCTGGTTCTGGTGACACTAACCTATCTATCTGCAGGGCTGGGGTGATATGCTGGTTCTGGTGACACTAACCTATCTATCTGCAGGGCTGGGGTGATATGCTGGTTCTGGTGACCGTAACCTATCTATCTGCAGGGCTGGGGTGAAATGCTGGTTCTGGTGACACTAACCTATCTATCTGCAGGGCTGGGGTGATAAGCTGGTTCTGGTGACACTAACCTATCTATCTGCAGGGCTGGGGTGATATGCTGGTTCTGGTGACACTAACCTATCTATCTGCAGGGCTTGGGTGATATGCTGGTTCTGGTGACACTAACCTATCTATCTGCAGGGCTGGGGTGATATGCTGGTTCTGGTGACCCTAACCTATCTATCTGCAGGGCTGGGGTGATATGCTGGTTCTGGTGACACTAACCTATCTATCTGCTGAGCTGGGGTGATATGCTGGTTCTGGTGACACTAACCTATCTATCTGCAGGGCTGGGGTGATATGCTGGTTCTGGTGACACTAACCTATCTATCTGCAGGGCTGGGGTGATATGCTGGTTCTGGTGACCCTAACCTATCTATCTGCAGGGCTGGGGTGATATGCTGGTTCTGGTGACACTAACCTATCTATCTGCTGAGCTGGGGTGATATGCTGGTTCTGGTGACACTAACCTATCTATCTGCAGGGCTGGGGTGATATGCTGGTTCTGGTGACACTAACCTATCTATCTGCAGGGCTGGGGTGATATGCTGGTTCTGGTGACACTAACCTATCTATCTGCAGGGCTGGGGTGATATGCTGGTTCTGGTGACCCTAACCTATCTATCTTCAGGGCTGGGGTGATATGCTGGTTCTGGTGACACTAACCTATCTATCTGCTGAGCTGGGGTGATATGCTGGTTCTGGTGACGCTAACCTATCTATCTGCAGGGCTGGGGTGATATGCTGGTTCTGGTGACACTAACCTATCTATCTGCTGAGCTGGGGTGATATGCTGGTTCTGGTGACGCTAACCTATCTATCTGCAGGGCTGGGGTGATATGCTGGTTCTGGTGACACTAACCTATCTATCTGCTGAGCTGGTGATACTCCCTTTAAATCCAAAGAGATGTACAGAAAAAATATGTTCTCAAGATCAGTTGGTGGTTGTGTCAGAATTTGTAACCCGGCCACATTAAGCTCCCTTGTAGTTCTGACAACACTACAATAGGTGGAAAGTAACAAAGTAAAAGATGGGTAGATATAGAGTTGCAAGAGGCAAAAGCACCGACACCCTACATATGAAGCATGGCCGCCATTTGCATGTTTTCTTTGTGGCCAGCAGTTCATGTAGGATGGAATGGCATAGTAGAAGTAAAAATTATGGTAAACGGAAACTTTTTTAACACTGGGACTCCATAGGTGAAGAATACTATATAGCACCCATCACAGGCATCTGTTTATTGTATACATCCTGGTTTATACTGTACATTAAACAGAGGTTATAAACGTAATGTGATACTGTATGATGTCCATTAGTAGCCCAGTATAAAGTTATCTATCTAGAGTATACAGTATAACACTGTCACAAGCAATCTGTCAAGGAAAATTGAAGACAACATAAAGTGGTTATGTTTCATTTCCAGCTGCACATTGTCAATGTCTCTGGTCCCATAGTAGAAAGCAATCTGCAGAGCATAAAATAACCTATTACCTCCATCTAGAGGAGCAAGGTGAAGTCACATCACAGCGTGTGGCCTTATCGGTTCATTCTCCCTTTGACAGGCGAAGGTTAGGGCTCTCTCTCCCTTACTCTGCTCCAAACACGGATTTACATCAGCACACAGTAAGAACACTCTTCAGGGACTACAGAGAATTGCTGCTTATTGTATCAAGGTCAGCGGATTTCAAGAAGCCAGTGACATCCTGTCCATATATAATTTCCTGTACAAGACTGTGTATCTGCAATATTACAAGGCTGTTTGGCCGTCTCATGGTTTATATCAAAATAACACAATTGTCAAGGAGAGGTAACATTTACTGCAGCGCTACTGGATGCCAGGCTTAAAGGGGGTGTCCAAGACTGCATATCAATGGTCATCCAAAGGACAGAGCATCAGTAAGAGATTAGTGGAGGTCCAGCACCAACATGAGGGCTGCAACAGCGCAACACGGGCAGCACACTGTATGGAGCTGATATCGACTGATCGCCGGGTGTCAGGTGTCAGATATATGTACATGGACTGAAATGTTGTACGTAGGCTAAATAAAGTCCTTACCTTTTATGCAAGTTGGAGTTCTGCCATTGGCCAGATGGAGAGATATGGGATAGATAGATAGATAGATAGATAGATAGATAGATAGATAGATAGATATTGGATAGCGAGCTATAATATACAGTAGATACCATAGATAGATATGCAGTTCGATCTAAGATATGTTGGTAGATATGACATAGTTTGATGATTAAATGATACATAGATAGATACTATAGATCAATCGTTTTATGATTGATAGATATGAACTTATACTGTATAAGATAGATAGCAATAATATAGATAGATATATGATAGGTAGATAGCCATGATATAGATAATTTCATGATAGATAGAGAGAGAGATATAGTAGATAGATAGATAGATAGATAGATAGATAGATAGATAGATAGATAGAAAGACAGGAGATAGGTAGTTCGGGTACGACACACAATTCCTGCCTCCACCATCAATGCACTTCCATCTCCTCTGAGACTCATCTCCTGGGTGCCTCAAAGGAAAAAACTTTAGGTTCTGTAACCTTCCTATATAGCTGGGACTGTTCCCTAAGTTACCTGCACAGCTGCAGCTGCTCACCTGGGAGATAGATAGACAGATGATAACTATAATATGGATGACATATAGATATAGATAGATAGATATGAGATAGATAGATAGATAGATATGAGAGAGATAGATAGATAGATAGATAGATAGATAGATAGATAGATAGATAGATATGAGGTAGATAGATGGATAGATAGATAGATATGAGATAGATAGGAGATAGATAGATATGAGATAGATAGATAGATAGATAGATAGATAGATAGATAGATATGAGATAGATAGGAGATAGATAGATATGAGATAGATAGATAGATATGAGATAGATAGATAGATAGATAGATAGATAGATAGATAGATAGATAGATAGATATGAGATACCTCTAATTTATATGTGTAGTTTATAGATCATATTTGCATATTTATATATGTAGATATATAATAATAGCACAAATGCAATTTTTGATCTATATTTTTTATATCTCCTGGTGCTGTGTGCAGAAGCTGTTGCATTTTTTTTTCATTTGCAGACAGATATATAGATGGATAGATAGATATGGAGATAGATAGATAGATAGATAGATAGATAGATATGAGATAGATAGATAGATAGATATGAGATAGATAGATATGAGATAGATAGATATGATATGAGATAGACAATTAGATTACTTAATAATTGATAAATTCATTTGATACTTTGTATCGCTATAGTTTGTTCTTAAAACCACTTTCCATTTCCCTCTGCACCAACCATAATGCATTACACGGACTGCCTTATAAAGGTACGGCTCGGGCAGACAGAGAAAGTTTGTAATTGCCGTATCATATTTTTGGCAATATCTTAAATGAAACTTTTCATTTCAATAAAATATATCCACTTACAGGTACTAATTCAAGATTTATGAAGCTTCCGCCAGTTTCTGTTGCTATTCTGCGCTTTCTCTATATCTGGCACGGCGCGAGCTTGTTTAAAGCTTGTTGTAGCTTTAAGGTAAACACTTTATTGCTTGTTTTTATTGATTTTTGGACAACCTCTAAAAATAGACAAAAATGTTGTGCTGTAACTCACCATCACCCCCTATTGGTCAAGTATTTCTTCACTGTAAGCGGACTGAATATTAAAGGGTTTGTCCAGGACTATGATATTGAGCTCCTCTACTTCTTTTCAGGCCAGTGATGTCACTTCTATTGGTCACATGGCCTTGGATTAGAGATGGGCACACTGGTGCGGATTGATCCAGATTTGACCCAAATCTTCCAAAAGTTATGGGTTTGACTTGAACCCAAATTTTGGGGATTCTTCACCCATGAACCAGAAGTGAAATTATTATGCTCTGGGGTTTCTTCGGTGTGGAAACACCCTCAGAGTCCTCTTCTGGCCTCATTAGTGATATCACAAGCCCTGGGGTCACCTCTGAGGTCTGTGATTGGACCTCAGCTGTCACATGGGACGAGCCTGATACAAGTCCAAGTTGATTATTATACCCTGGTGTCTCTTCAGTCCCCACAGTATAATAATCAGAGGGCTGGGAAGGTGTGAAAAAAAAAAAGCATCATTTGATGTTCCAGTTTTCTTCCCAATGTTTTCCATCTCTCTCTCCTCTGACGTCATCTGTCCCAAGTCACTGCTAATCACCAATCACAGGCCTCACCAGTGACCTGGGACAGATGATGTCAGGAAGAGAATGACTCCACCAGCAGAATAGTGAGCGCAGCTCTGGAGTATAATACAGGATAAGTAATGTAATGTATGTACACAGTGACTGTACCAGCAGAATAGTGAGCGCAGCTCTGGAGTATAATACAGGATGTAACTCAGGATCAGTACAGGATAAGTAATGTAATGTATGTACACAGTGACTGCACCAGCAGAATAATGAGTGCAGCTCTGGAGTATAATACAGGATGTAACTCAGGATCAGTACAGGATAAGTAATGTAATGTATGTACACAGTGACTGCACCAGCAGAATAGTGAGTGCAGCTCTGGAGTATAATACAGGATGTAACTCAGGATCAGTACAGGATAAGTAGTGTAATGTATGTACACAGTGAATGTACCAGCAGAATAGTGAGTGCAGCTCTGGAGTATAATACAGGATGTAACTCAGGATCAGCACAGGATAAGTAATGTAATGCATGTACACAGTGACTGCACCAGCAGAATAGTGAGCACAGCTCTGGATGTAACTCAGGATCAGTACAGGATAAGTAATGTAATGTATGTACACAGTGACTGCACCAGCAGAATAGTGAGCGCAGCTCTGGAGTATAATACAGGATAAGTAATGTAATGTATGTACACAGTGACTGCACCAGCAGAATAGTGAGTGCAGCTCTGAAGTATAATACAGGATGTAACTCAGGATCAGTACAGGATAAGTAATGTAATGTATGTACACAGTGAATGTACCAGCAGAATAGTGAGTGCAGCTCTGGAGTATAATACAGGATGTAACTCAGGATCAGTACAGGATAAGTAATGTAATGTATGTACACAGTGAATGTACCAGCAGAATAGTGAGTGCAGCTCTGGAGTATAATACAGAATGTAACTCAGGATTAGCTCAGGATAGTAATAAAATGTATTTACAAAGTGAGTTGACTTTTCAATATAGGAATTGTTATGCGACATTCTTTCTCTGTAACTTGTATATATGAAGGGAGTAGAGGGGGGATTAAGATTCTTGAATATCTTGTATGGAGACAATATGGATATGGTAGGCAGCACCCCTGTTGGGAATCGCTGATCTAGTATAATGCAGAGTTAAAAAGTCGTAAACCTAAAAGTGAACAACTAATCCCAGGCCATGGCCACATTCTCCCATATGCATGGTTTGCGTGGGCTGCAAATGTCAGTCTAGTTCTCAAGGTTTAAGTGTCTAGCCAGGTTCTAATCCCCCGAGCAGCCAAAACTAGATATGTTTTAATTCCTGGTAAATCCTCAAGGTGAGAGTTGCCTATAAAAGAGATTGATTTAAGTGTTGCCAGCATCCAGGAGCTATACCGGAGTACACAGGACTGAAGGTAATGGAGCAATTAGATTTTACTTACTGTAGAATGGAACGTCAGCATAGAATCAATCACTGGAGGGGGGACACATTCATCTTCTATAAGTGTCATGTAATGAGTCTGTTTATCCTGTATTGATCTGTCTATACTCACCAGATAATAATTCAATGCTAAAGAGTTTGTCCTGCTCAGGAAAGTTTCAAAGTGTAACAAGAGTTGAAATACCAGGAATATATCTAGAAAGTGTAAAATAAGACAGAAATAGAAAAAAAAACTAATGAAAAACCTTCACATTGAAAGCAGCATGTTATAGAGCAGGAGGAGCTGAGCAGTCTGATGTATATAACTTGTAACTTATTGATGCATGTCTCTGATTATTCTGCATTTAAGAGTCCAGTGGGCGGTCCTACTCAGTGATTGATAGCTATCTCTGCATGCACAGAAAGGGAAGGCTGTCAGTCACTAAGTAGGACCGCCCATTGGACTCCTAAACCTAGTAAGGAATGAAATACTTATCTGTACATCAATCTGCTCAGTTCTTACAGTTCTATAAGTGCTGCTTCCTTTTTGTTGTTCCCCCCCAAAAAAAATAATGGCTGCTCAAGGAGTATTTTGCTGTATGTGAAATTTGCAGGAAGAGTTAAAGAGGACCTTTTACCACCTTCATTTATTGCTTCAATAGTCGCCGCTCTACTGATTTCAATGCAGTTGGAATTTTTTCTCTAGCCCTCACCATTCCTGAGTTATCAGTGCTGTAAGTTTCAGCACCCAATATGCTAATAAGACTCTCTACTGTCAGGGGGGCGGTCCTAGACTCATTCAGGCAGCCTGGGACTGCCCCTCTGATAATAGACAGCATAATTGTGCTGAAACCAACATAAACAACTGCTCAGGAATGGTGGGGGCTAGGGAAAAAATTCCAACTGTGCCAGAATCAAAGGTGCGATTCCTATTGAAGGATGTAAAAGTTGGAGTTGGTGGAGGTGGTGAAAGGTCCCCTTTAAATTCTTATGGAGCACCTCCACAGGGGAAATAAAGCATTATATAGTGCCCGATGAAATCAATAGGTTGTTTTTGTAATACATAGACCTGCTGGGTCCTCCAGAGAGAGACTTAGACTTTGTCACCACTTTACTCAATGGCTTATTGATGGAGGTCCTTCTCTACAAATACACGATGCACTAATTTAACAATAAATCATATATAATAAATAACCAATATAATAAATAGACTGAAAATGATAACTGTATTTCCAATGGTGTTTAGCAAATAGAGCAAAAGGCAGTCTGTCACTAGAACCAGCATATCACCCCAGCCCTGCAGATAGATAGGTTACTGTCACCAGAACCAGCATATCACCCCAGCCCTGCAGATAGATAGGTTAGTGTCACCAGAACCAGCATATCACCCCAGCCCTGCAGATAGATAGGTTAGTGTCACCAGAACCAGCATATCACCCCAGCCCTGCAGATAGATAGGTTAGTGTCACCAGAACCAGCATATCACCCCAGCCCTGCAGATAGATAGGTTACTGTCACCAGAACCAGCATATCACCCCAGCCCTGCAGATAGATAGGTTAGTGTCACCAGACCCAGCATATCACCCCAGCCCTGCAGATAGATAGGTTACTGTCACCAGAACCAGCATATCACCCCAGCCCTGCAGATAGATAAGTTAGTGTCACCAGAACCAGCATATCACACCAGCCCTGCAGATAGATAGGTTAGTGTCACCAGAACCAGCATATCACCCCAGCCCTGCAGATAGATAGGTTAGTGTTACCAGACCCAGCATATCACCCCAGCCCTGCAGATAGATAGGTTAGTGTCACCAGAACCAGCATATCACCCCAGCCCTGCAGATAGATAGGTTACTGTCACCAGAACCAGCATATCACCCCAGCCCTGCAGATAGATAGGTTAGTGTCACCAGAACCAGCATATCACCCCAGTCCTGCAGATAGATAGGTTAGTGTCACCAGAACCAGCATATCACCCCAGCCCTGCAGATAGATAGGTTAGTGTCACCAGAACCAGCATATCACCCCAGCCCTGCAGATAGATAGGTTAGTGTCACCAGAACCAGCATATCACCCCAGCTCTGCAGGTAGATAGGTTTGTTAGATACCCTTTGTTGGCCCACACACGGTATAACGCCCCCTTTACTGGCCCCCAGAGTATATTACCCCCTTGATTGGCTTCCATGTTATATATATACCCTTTACTTGCCCCCCACAGTACTCTGCCCCCTTTTCTGGCCCTCACGCGGTACAGGTAATGCCGATATTCACTCTCCCATCCCTGGTCTTGTTTAAGGCCGTCTCCACTGAGGCCTCCAGGGGGCACTGCACACTACATCTATCTGGATGCTGAACAAAGTAAGGACGCGTGTTCTGAAGTTCTTCAGTATCCAGATGTAGCCTGTGGTGCCCCCTGGAGGCTGAAGTGGAGCAGGCCTGGATAGGAGCCAGGATGGGAGAGTAATCTAATAGCCGGTAAATTATTATTTTTTTTTTTAGATCCATAACGCAACTTACTGCTTCGGGGCCATCCGGGGACAATTTCATGGGTTACATTATGGCCAAACTTGACCCTGTTTTCATAGTCATAAAAATGGTTTATTACACCTATAGAATGGGCCCCATCCAGGCTGTCACCCCTCCTACAATGAGAATATGGTGATACTTATGCTATATGCTGCAGGTAGCTGTAATGTCTATGTATATATGGATATGTATTTATCACACCCAAGTGAGTTATTTGCATGTTCATCTGGATGTAAATCTGTTCTGTATCCAAAATGTTTTGGATAATTATTCAGTGGGAGGATAAAACTTTCTGTCCCATATTCCACAGGATGGAGAAGTTATTTCTATACGTGCTGGTTCTGTGTTGGAAGATCCTGTCGTGCACGACCTGTGAGCTGTCCAACATCACCATAGTGCTGGAGAAGGAGGAATGTGG
Source organism: Leptodactylus fallax (assembly GCA_947044405.1). Classification (NCBI taxonomy): domain Eukaryota; kingdom Metazoa; phylum Chordata; class Amphibia; order Anura; family Leptodactylidae; genus Leptodactylus; species Leptodactylus fallax. The sequence goes on from CAMRHE010000204.1 coordinate 3,584,644, forward strand.
TGCCTGCATCTCTGTAAATGCAACTTGGTGCTCGGGATACTGCAACACGAAGGTGAGCAGGGCAAGTCTATAGCAAAAGCCTAAGCAGCTGCACGGTACAGTACGTACATAAGGCTCTGTTCACACTGCAGCCGTGGCTGCCATTTATGATTGAGCTATGGCACTGTAACATATCCATCATATGATTTTATGCTATTCTTGTTGTCAACAATGCAGGAACACTTGATGGAGGCTATTAAAGGCAAAGTGACAGAGCTTTATAATAGCAAACGTTAAAGGGGTTTTCCAGGACTATCCTTATATGATTGGTAGGAGTCTGACACTTGAGTCGATCAGCAAATTGAAGAGACCGCAGCATTCATGAGTGCTACGGCCAATAACATCCCATTTATCAGTCACAAGGTACAACGGCAGCTCAGTCCCATTCAAGTGAATGGGGCTGAGCTGCAATACTAAACATGGCCCCTGTAATAGATATGGCGCTGTTCTTGGTATTCAGTGAAGACCCTGCAGAGTTCACCCAAACACAGCGGCCTCTTCAACCAGCTGATGCTGGGGGTCCGAAACCCAACATCACATATCGATGACCAATCTTAAGTCCCGCAAGACCCTTTAAATTTTTATACATATTTGCCCAGCCATGTTTCCTAATCCTGTCTACTGTATATGGTACCTACTAACTTGTATATAGCATAGTGACATATAGAATATCACATCTCATACACTTATGTTTGCATTTGAGATCACAATTACAAAAAGACATTTCAGTTCTTAGGTGGGCGAGCGAATATTTCTACATTCTATGTCATTTCTCCTTGAATACGAGGGAAGTTAGGAGGAAATTCAGCACATTCAGTTTAAAAAATTGATATTATTATAAATGGCCTTTTCTTCCCTCGATTTCTTGGTAAATTGCTAGGCATGTGTTCGCTCCGCTGGACTTCCACCATTTACGGTTACTGGGGACCTCTCCTTACAAGCTTTTATACATATAATTGAGCTCATGAGGATTGGATACAAGGCTAAAAATGAAAGGGAAAACCTTGCCAGAATACATGTAACTCCGTCACTGCCGCGCTCAATTATGCTTTGCTTTCCTTCTGCAATGTCTTAAAGGAATAGCGTACGTTATAATGTAACTCTATGGATTTTACATTGTGTGAACAGAGTGTACGTAGATACACATTTATATGTATATACTGTATCCCTCAGAGTATAGATACACATTTATATGTATATACTGTATCCCTCAGAGTATAGATACACATTTATATGTATATACTGTATCCCCCTGAGTATAGATACACATTTATATGTATATACTGTATCCCTCAGAGTATAGATACACATTTATATGTATATACTGTATCCCTCAGAGTATAGATAGACATTTATATGTATATACTGTATCCCTCAGAGTATAGATACACATTTATATGTATATACTGTATCCCCCAGAGTATAGATACACATTTATATGTATATACTGTATCCCTCAGAGTATAGATAGACATTTATATGTATATACTGTATCCCTCAGAGTATAGATACGCATTTATATGTATATACTGTATCCCCCAGAGTATAGATACACATTTATATGTATATACTGTATCCCCCAGAGTATAGATACGCATTTATATGTATATACTGTATCCCCCAGAGTATAGATACGCATTTATATGTATATACTGTATCCCCCAGAGTATAGATACACATTTATATGTATATACTGTATCCCTCAGGGGCAGTATCTGTTCCCCCAGGTATAGATACACATTTATATGTATATACTGTATCCCCCAGAGTATAGATACACATTTATATGTATATACTGTATCCCTCAGAGTATAGATACACATTTATATGTATATACTGTATCCCCCAGAGTATAGATACACATTTATATGTATATACTGTATCCCTCAGAGTATAGATACGCATTTATATGTATATACTGTATCCCTCAGAGTATAGATACACATTTATATGTATATACTGTATCCCCCAGAGTATAGATACACATTTATATGTATATACTGTATCCCTCAGAGTATAGATACACATTTATATGTATATACTGTATCCCTCAGAGTATAGATACACATTTATATGTATATACTGTATCCCCCAGAGTATAGATACGCATTTATATGTATATACTGTATCCCCCAGAGTATAGATACGCATTTATATGTATATACTGTATCCCTCAGAGTATAGATACGCATTTATATGTATATACTGTATCCCTCAGAGTATAGATACACATTTATATGTATATACTGTATCCCTCAGAGTATAGATACACATTTATATGTATATACTGTATCCCCCAGAGTATAGATACACATTTATATGTATATACTGTATCCCTGAGTATAGATACACATTTATATGTATATACTGTATCCCTCAGAGTATAGATACACATTTATATGTATATACTGTATCCCTCAGAGTATAGATACACATTTATATGTATATACTGTATCCCCCAGAGTATAGATACACATTTATATGTATATACTGTATCCCTCAGAGTATAGATACACATTTATATGTATATACTGTATCCCCCAGAGTATACATACACATTTATATGTATATACTGTATCCCCCAGAGTATAGATACGCATTTATATGTATATACTGTATCCCCCAGAGTATAGATACACATTTATATGTATATACTGTATCCCTCAGAGTATAGATACGCATTTATATGTATATACTGTATCCCTCAGAGTATAGATACACATTTATATGTATATACTGTATCCCCCAGAGTATAGATACACATTTATATGTATATACTGTATCCCTCAGAGTATAGATACACATTTATATGTATATACTGTATCCCTCAGAGTATAGATACACATTTATATGTATATACTGTATCCCTCAGAGTATAGATACACATTTATATGTATATACTGTATCCCTCAGAGTATAGATACACATTTATATGTATATACTGTATCCCCCAGAGTATAGATACACATTTATATGTATATACTGTATCCCTCAGAGTATAGATACACATTTATATGTATATACTGTATCCCCCAGAGTATAGATACACATTTATATGTATATACTGTATCCCTCAGAGTATAGATACACATTTATATGTATATACTGTATCCCCCAGAGTATAGATACACATGTATATGTATATACTGTATCCCTGAGTATAGATACACATTTATATGTATATACTGTATCCCTCAGAGTATAGATACACATTTATATGTATATACTGTATCCCTCAGAGTATAGATACGCATTTATATGTATATACTGTATCCCCCAGAGTATAGATACACATTTATATGTATATACTGTATCCCCCAGAGTATAGATACACATTTATATGTATATACTGTATCCCTCAGAGTATAGATACACATTTATATGTATATACTGTATCCCTCAGAGTATAGATACACATTTATATGTATATACTGTATCCCCCAGAGTATAGATACACATTTATATGTATATACTGTATCCCCCAGAGTATAGATACACATTTATATGTATATACTGTATCCCTCAGAGTATAGATACACATTTATATGTATATACTGTATCCCCCAGAGTATAGATACACATTTATATGTATATACTGTATCCCCCAGAGTATAGATACACATTTATATGTATATACTGTATCCCCCAGAGTATAGATACACATTTATATGTATATACTGTATCCCTCTGAGTATAGATACACATTTATATGTATATACTGTATCCCCTGAGTATAGATACACATTTATATGTATATACTGTATCCCTCAGAGTATAGATACACATTTATATGTATATACTGTATCCCTCAGAGTATAGATACACATTTATATGTATATACTGTATCCCTGAGTATAGATACACATTTATATGTATATACTGTATCCCTCAGAGTATAGATACACATTTATATGTATATACTGTATCCCTCAGAGTATAGATACACATTTATATGTATATACTGTATCCCCCAGAGTATAGATACACATTTATATGTATATACTGTATCCCCCAGAGTATAGATACACATTTATATGTATATACTGTATCCCTCAGAGTATAGATACACATTTATATGTATATACTGTATCCCTGAGTATAGATACACATTTACAGCAGATTCTGCCTCAAAAATTCACCTTCAAAAAACTCTGTGTGTACACTCTTTCCATCAGTTCTTCTCGGTACTTGCAGACAGTATTTGGCAGAACTGGGCAGGGAGGTTGTTCCCGCCGCCATCTTGGAGGACTAAGCACAGATCTTCTGTGGATGTTGCTTGCTCCAATCCGTCTGTCTCTTCCTGTCATCCCAGACAGACTGGATGATGATGAGATCAGGGCTATATCTGTGGGGGCCGGATCATCACTTCCAGGACTCCTCCTCCAAAGTGCAAAGGTCACACCAAATATTGATGGGATTTACATTTCTGTTCTCTTTATTTACTTCATTTCAATAATTGACAAAAATAATCTATTAACCCTTCTATTTCTGAAAGCATTCTTACCGTTCAGCATTTTCTCCACTTCTGCCTGAAACTTTTGCACAGCACTGTACCACGTCTGATACATATGCAGTGCTGTAGTAAGGGATGCAAACAATAATTACTAAATATAAGCAGCTTTCTGTTGCTTCCTGCCTTTGTCCTCTACCTCAACCCTGCACATTTGCCAAATTTCAGCAAATTTGATATATTTAGTTGTATTTTACATATTGTGTTGTTATATGAAGATAACTGGTTGTGTATAATATCCAATGTGCTCTTATTTCAGGATCCCAATTTAATGTATCCTCACAAGTCTGAGAAACAAGAGGTCTGCACGTACACCGAGATCACTTATGAAACCGTGAAAATCCCCGGCTGTGCCGAGCACATAAATCCTTTCTACTCGTATCCGGTGGCCATGGATTGTCACTGCGGGCGGTGTGATTCTGAGACTACTGACTGTACAGTGAGGGGCTTAGGACCTACTTACTGTTCCCTCAGCCAAGACTGAACCGTATACATTCTACTTAGGGTCAATAAGAAAGTGCGAAATATTGTATCTCAAAGAGCAATTCTACCTAAAATCAAAAAAATCACCACCACATAGAAGTCATTGAGTAGTCTTCATCTATCAGGTTGAAGGGTGACATCTGAGGTTTTCACTGGTGGGAGTCCGAGTCCTGAGACTTCCTCCGATCATCAAATGAAGACATAGAGTAGAGCGTTGTATGGATCCATAGAAAGGTCTGTACAACGCTAACCCAACCTCTCCAGAATTTTGGACATTTCACATATATTTTGATATTTTCATATTATGATAAATCAGAATTTTTTCTCAAATATTAGCTACAATATTACAAATTTATTCTCAGTCGTTAACCATTCGTCGGAACAAATATGGGAACCAAAATTGCTCCCGCAAAAGTGTCTCTCAAAGAATTTCTTCAGTTACCCATCTGTCTAGTCATCATGGCATTCCTCGGGAAAATGTATTAAAATTTTGATGCCAGTTTTCTAGAAATTGGAATAAGGTATAATGGAAAGCTATAGCTGTCGTAGATTTCAGTTCTGGAGCATGGACAGGACAGTATATACCACTGATGCAGCTGTACGCGGGCCCTACATGCAAGGGGGCCTATTCCACAATAAAAAAGGCACCCATTCATTTCTATGACCCCATATTGTGTATTTTCACAGTCCCGTGTATGGGGCTGTGAGTCAGGAGCAAAATTCAGGACAGGTCCTATTCCTATACCATGATCATTGACCACAATGAATGGGGCCACGACCGGGCGGCACACGGATGTCAATCACAGTCCAGCGACACACACATGGTCGTGTACGTCACCTAAGAAGCTCCACCCGTATCCTTCTATCCTTGCTTCATTAGACAGATATTAAACATTCAGGTTCTGATGGAGATTTGGTGACTACTCGTATACATCTAATGGCTGCCAGTAATAGATGCCAGGGGAATAAACTAAGAAGTAACTCAAACAACTTTTAACATCCTGACCTGAAAAAATGTGAAACATATTCACAAGAGTTTTTAGATGGAATTGCACTTTGAAAGATTGCAGTATACAAATGTATAGCTATATGTAACGTCACTTCCCGCATCGCCATAAAGCAACATAATAGCAGAATATAAATTGCTGTTTGTTTTAGCATAAATGACTGTCATGTCTGTGTATGATATAGAGAGCTGAATGTGTTGTCTGTACCCATGTGCTGCACTTACAATTAGATGAAGTCTGTATTTCTGAATTTACATATACAGTACTGTGCAAAAGTTTCAGGCAGACATGCAGAAAATGCTGCAAAGTGATAATGTTTTCAGAAATAGAAGGGTTAATAGTTTTTTGTCAATTAACACAATGAAGTGAATGAAGAAAAGAAAAATGTAAGTCCCATCAATATTTGGTGTGACCTTTGCCCTTTGGAGGAGGAGTCCTGGAAGTGATGATCCGGCCCCCACAGATATAGCCCTGATCTCATCATCATCCAGTCTGTCTGGGATAACATAAAGAGACAGACGGATTGGAGCTAGCAACATCCACAGGAGATCTGTGCTTAGTTCTCCAAGATGGCGGCGGGAACAACCTCCCTGCCCAGTTCTGCCAAATCTGTCTGCAAGTACTGAGAAGAACTGATGGAAGGCAAAGGGCAAAGGTCACACCAAATATTGACGGGATTTACATTTCTCTTTTCTTCATTCGCTTCATTTTGTTAATTGACAAAAATAATCTATTAACCCTTCTATTTCTGAAAGCATTCTTACTTTGTAGCATTATTTCCGCATCTGTCTAAGACTTTTCACAGTATTGTATCTTGTCTACATGTAGTGGAAGAAGACATTTTGTTACCAATACAAACTGGAGTTTATGGTGGATGCTGAGTATGGAATCAATGTAGATGTTGAATTTGCTGGGAAAACTAAACTAGCTCTGTCGGATGAAGATTAAATACTAGGGATAGTCGTCTGGTTTCCATGAAAGGAATTGTCTGGTTAAGAAATGTCATTTTTAAATATCCTATTAAGCAATTCTGAGTTAAAGAGAGTCTATCACCACCAAAATCACTTCTAAACCAACAATCCATATGCAAATGAGCTGTTTGGTTGGTGCAGTGTCGGACTCCCCGAACGGAAACCCGAACACAGGTGTGAACCTAGTGTCAGAAGTAGAGCTTGAGTTCAGCAAGAATTTTGAGTTAAATTATTTTAGAATGTTTCTGTTGCCTTGGATTGTGATGCTCCAAAAACTCTGAGAGTTCTAAGAAATACAAGAAATAAACGTGTCTTACTGTATCGTGCACACTGTGGGTGGTCTTGTTTTTAATGTGGACAATAAATGCACCGTTTTCCATTCTCTGACATCCTGAACAAAACCCCTTCCACGTGTGACCAGCAGTGATCGTGCGATTATACTGACTAATTGTGTGATTGTGGTTTTAGCCGCATGCACCCTAATTTTTGTGTGGTATTAGCTTGAAATTTATAACGTGTTTCTCCGCCATCACACACCAACATTTTTATTTTTCCATCAGTTTAGCTGTATGAGACTTGTTCTTTGTGGGACAAGTTGACATTCCGGAAACAGAATGTCACCAATACCCTCCCCCCAATCCCATCATACTTACCTGTCTTCATGTCCTGATCTTCAGGGCACGAATTGTCACTTCCTTTACTTTTGCCGGCGCCTGCACACAGCTCTATTGCTCAGGCACTGGCAGAGGAGAAGAACAGAAGGATCTCCTGTGCCCAGAAGATCCAGACAGGAAGACAGGTAAGTATGATGGGGTGGGGGATGGAATGAGTTAGTTAGTGCTAGTAGTCCGCGGGCTAGCTAGGGAAACAGTGAGGAGATGTGAGAGAGGGAGGAGAAAAGAGAGAGAGGGGGGATCTGAGTGAAGAGCAATGCATCATGGTAGTTGTAGGATAGGAGAGCAGGAAGCTACCCATGTAAACAAATGCAGAAGATACCAGGAGCTCTCGGAGAAACCCAGAAATCACTCAAAACATTGCTAAAGGTATTTGGATGAACTTATTAACCCTTTAATAGCACTAATAGACCTTTTTATAAAAAAGTTTTTTTGCCCAGAAAACCCCTTTTAGTCAAAAGTTCATCTAGAACATTCCTAGGCTAAACAAAGGCTAATATTCTCCAAACTTTCATTAACCCCTGCACAGGTAACAGCAATGACTCAGCACATCTCAGTTTATTCTATTTGGTCACTAGATGGCAGCACTGTACTATGAATATAATATGCTGAATTTATAACTATAGTCTCAAGACATCACTTTGTATAAACATCTTCAGTATTAAGAGTGCTATGGTCTTACCTCCATCTCTCCTGAGCATACTCATGGCATCTGGTGGGCACCTGGCGTCCTCTTCTGCTATCTGACTGATGTCATGCACCCCATAGTCACAGGCTTCAGCGGTCACATGGGGCGCACCCAGGGCCGGTTTTAGACAAAGTGGGGCCCTGGGCAAAATTAAAAACGGGGCCCCAAACGCTGATATGCAAACAACACCATCGTCTTCCAGTCGCAACCCCTATAATAACGCCTCCTTTCTGCCAACAAAAAAGTAATAACAAGCCCCATTTTACCACACACAATTCAAATGAGCACCTTTGTACCACCTAATAGATTTTTGCACCCGGTCATCAGTTATTATAACACCTACTTATAAATAATAGTCCCTGCTTATACATAATATTACACCCTTATCAGTAATAGCTCCCTTATAAATGATAAATAGTGCCCGGTATCAGTAATAGCCCCCTTATCAGTAACAGTCACCCTGTAAATATAATACTGCTCCCTTATTAATAATAGCTCCCTCATAAATAATAGTTACCCTTATAAATAATAGTCCCCATTATCACTAATAGCCCCCTTTATAAATAAGCCCACTTAACAATTATACCCCCCTTATAAAAAGTTCCCCTCTTATAAATAATAGCTCCCCCTTATAATGGATGCCTTATATATAATAGTTCCCCCCTTATAAATAATAGCCCATCTTATAAATAATAGTTCCCCCTTATAATAGCCCCCTCATATTTAAGTTTCCCAATTATATATAGTAACCAACCCTTATATATAATAGTTCTCCATTATACAGTGTCGAACTGAAGGGCCTTAGACCCACCAGAGGATCTTGTTCTGGGGCCGCACCCAACAGCTTCCTGCTAATAGCCTACACCACGGCTGCTTCACTGAAGTCTGACATATGTGCTGACTATCCGGTGTTACTGAGTATGTTCCCAGTATAGTCAGCCCTTATAGTACTGTGCAGGCCCCAATAACTCCATGGCCAGTTCATGCACAGTACTGTATGGGGAATGACATGGCCATGGAGCACTACACGTATGTGCAAGATTATAGTGAGGGAGCTATGATGCAGACATAGCACACAGGGCTGCCAGCAGTAATTTTGAGCCCCCACAGTATAATGCTCCACATGGTATATAGTTCTCCACAGTATACAATACTCCCCTGAGCCCTCCACAGTTTCCCCACATGGTATATAATGCTCCACAGTGGCCCCACACAGTATAAAATGCTCCCCTCCCCCCCCCCCCCCCATAGTGGCCCCACATGGTATAAAAGGCTCCACACAGTATAATACTCCACAGTGGCCCACAAAGTATACTACCCCTTAGTGGCCCCAGATAGTGCAATATGCTCCCCAGCAGCCCCACACAATATAATATGCTCCATACAGTATAATATGCACCCCACAGTGCCCCCCAGTATGATGCTCCACAGTGGTCTAACATAGTATAACATGCTCCACAATGGCCTCCACACAGTATGATATACTACCCAGAGGGGTTCCCCCAGTATAATGCTCCACAGTGGTCCCCCCCAGTATAATGCTCTACAATGGCCCCACAGAGTATAACATGCTCCCGAAAAGCCCCACACAATATAATACACGCCACAGTGGCCCCACACAGTATAACCGGCTCCCCACACTGCCCCTTCCACCCAGTATTTTGCTCCACAGTGGCGCATAGTATAATATGCTCTCCAGAGGGCCCCACTAGTATAATGCTCCACAGTGCCCCCCCAGTATTTTGCTCCACAGTGGACCCACGCAATATATTATGCTCCCCAGAGCATCCCCCAGTATAATGTTCCACAGTAGGCCCCACGCAGTATAATATGCTCCCCAGAGGTCTCCCTAGTATAATGTTCCTTAGTTCCCCCCGCAAAATGCCCCACAGTGGCGCCACACAATATAATATGCTCTGCTGATGGCCCCCCCCAAAAGAGTGACCCCACTCAGTATAACATACTCCAGAATGGCCTCCACACAGTATAATATACTGCCCAGAGAGGTTACTCCAGTGTAATGCTCCACAGTGGTCCAAAACAGTATAATATGCTCTCCAGAGGTCCCCTAGTATAATGCTCCACAGTGGCCCAAAACAGTATAATATGATCTCCAGAGCCCCCCCCCCAGTATAATGCTCCACAGTGGCCCAAAACAGTATAATATGCTCTCCAGAGCCGCCCCCCCCATACACTGGGGTCCCCTCTGGAGAGCATATTATACTGTGTGGGGCCACCGTGGAGCATTATACTGGGGGGGGGCTCTGGAGTGCATATTATACTGTTTTGGGCCACTGTGGAGCATTCTACTGGGGGCCCCTCTAGATAGCATATTATACTGTGTGGGGCAACTGTGGAGCATTATACTGGGGAGGGGGCCCTCTGGAGAGCATGTTATATACTGTGGGGCCACTTAGGAGCATTATACTGGGGGGCCCCTCTGGAGCGCATAATGCTCCAAAGTAACCCCACAGAATATAACATGCTCTCCAGAGGGCCCCCTCCCCAGTATAATGCTCCACAGTGGCCCAAAACAATATATATGCTATCCAGAGGGGGCGCCGTAGTATAATGCTCCACAGTGGCCCTACACAGTATAATATGCTATCCAGAGGGGGCCCCCCCAGTATAATGCTCCACAGTGGCCCTACAGACTCCGTCAGTGCTACTATTATATTATACTCTGGGGTCTCTTCAGACCCCAGAGTATAATAATCGAAGGCCCAGAAGAGATAAGGGAAAATAACAAACAGTTATACTTACCTTGTCTTACCTCTGCTGGGCCTCCTCGCGCTGCTCCGCTATCACCGCCGGCGACCGCTTCTTCTTCTCTGCAGCTGACGTCACGCCTTCACAGGCCTCAGCGATTATGTGAGGCAGGTTGTCAGCACGCCCCACGTGACCGCTGTAGCCAGGCCTCAGCAGTGATGTCCGGAACGCTGGAAGATGACGTCGAACGCCAAGCCAAGGATAGGTGAGTAAAAATGTTTGTTATTTTTACTCACATCTGAAAGGGACCCTGCGGCACATGACGCTGGGTCCCTTTCTGTTATTAATATGGCCATCCTGACTCCGGGATCCCGAGTAATCAGGCTCCGGATCCCGGGGGCCCCTTTGGGGACGGGGCCCTGGGCAGTTGCCCAGTTTGCCCCCCCCCCCCCTTAACGCCGACCCTGGGCGCACCAACATCATGATGCTGAATCAAAGCTCGGGATGCGTGACATCAGCTGGGCCACCACTTATTATACTCTAGGGACTAAGAAGACCCCACTGTATAATAATTACTCTTCCACTTAGTGCCAAAACAACCGGAGGACTGAAGCTCACCAATATTCTTGTGAGGTTCGCCCATCTCTAATAACAATGTATGATAGAACATAATGCAAGTACATGATGTAACAATATAACAGGTAAATCATACTACACACACTAGAGCTACGTACACATCTGCGCCTGTGTCAGTCCGTCTGAAATCGTGGACAAAAAAGTCCTGCTCAGGGAAAAAACAATAGATACCCAATGGACTCCATTATAGGGTTCTAGTTAAAGTGGGTGTTGCCACTTACCTCTTTGGAGCAACGACAACGCCCTCATTGCACCAAAGAGCTCATTTGCGATATCTCAGCAACAGAGACAGCGATTCACAAGGGGAAAACAAACACACCCGGTGACCCATTATGTAGTGTCTCCGTGAGCTCCCTGTGAATTACTCCGGCCTCCAGCCTGTTGTTTCCCTTCCAATGAACAAGATGCTTCAGCCTCCAGCTTATGTCTGCCACAAAAGAATAGTGCCCCTTTGTGTCCCTCACATAAGCAATGATGCCTCTTTATGTAGGCATATCACCCCAGCCCCGCAGATAGATAGGTTAGTGTCACCAGCACCAGCATATCACCCCAGCCCTGCAGATAGATAGGTTAGTGTCACCAGAACCAGCAAATCACCCCAGCCCTGCAGATAGATAGGTTAGTGTCACCAGAACCAGCATATCACCCTCAGCCCTGCAGATAGATAGGTTACTGTCACCAGCACCAGCATATCACCCCAGCCCTGAAGATAGATAGGTTAGTGTCACCAGAACCAGCAAATCACCCCAGTCCTGCAGATAGATAGGTTAGTGTCACCAGAACCGGCATATCACCCCAGTCCTGCAGATAGATAGGTTAGTGTCACCAGAACCAGCATATCACCCCAGCCCTGCAGATAGATAGGTTAGTGTCACCAGAACCAGCATATCACCCCAGCCCTGCAGATAGATAGGTTAGTGTCACCAGAACCAGCAAATCACCCCAGCCCTGCAGATAGATAGGTTAGTGTCACCAGAACCAGCATATCACCCTCAGCCCTGCAGATAGATAGGTTACTGTCACCAGAACCAGCATATCACCCCAGCCCTGAAGATAGATAGGTTAGTGTCACCAGAACCAGCATATCACCCCAGCCCTGCAGATAGATAGGTTAGTGTCACCAGAATCCAGCATATCACCCCAGCCCTGCAGGTAGATAGGTTAGTGTCACCAGAACCAGCATATCACCCCAGCCCTGCAGATAGATAGGTTAGTGTCACCAGAATCCAGCATATCACCCCAGCCCTGCAGGTAGATAGGTTAGTGTCACCAGAACCAGCATATCACCCCAGCCCTGCAGATAGATAGGTTAGTGTCACCAGAACCAGCATATCACCCCAGCCCTGCAGATAGATAGGTTAGTGTCACCAGAACCAGCATATCACCCCAGCCCTACAGATAGATAGGTTAGTATCACCAGGACCAGCATATCACCCCAGCCCTGCAGATAGATAGGTTAGTGTCACCAGAACCAGCATATCACTCCAGCCCTGCAGATAGATAGGTTAGTGTCATCAGATCCAGCATATCACCCCAGCCCTGCAGATAGATAGGTTAGTGTCACCAGACCCAGCATATCACCCCAGCCCTGCAGATAGATAGGTTAGTGTCACCAGAACCAGCATATCACCCCAGCCCTGCAGATAGATAGGTTAGTGTCACCAGAACCAGCATATTACCCCAGCCCTGCAGATAGATAGGTTAGTGTCACCAGATCCAGCATATCACCCCAGCCCTGCAGATAGATAGGTTAGTGTCACCAGATCCAGCATATCACCCCAGCCCTGCAGATAGATAAGTTAGTGTCACCAGAACCAGCATATCACCCCAGTCCTGCAGATAGTTAGGTTAGTGTCACCAGAACCAGCATATCACCCCAGCCCTGCAGATAGATAGGTTAGTGTCACCAGACCCAGCATATCACCCCAGCCCTGCAGATAGATAGGTTAGTGTTACCAGAAACAGCATATCCCCCCAGCCCTGCAGATAGATAGGTTAGTATCACCAGGACCAGCATATCACCCCATCCCTGCAGATAGATAGGTTAGTGTCACCAGAACCAGCATATCACCCCAGCCATGCAGATAGATAGGTTAGTGTCACCAGATCCAGCATATCACCCCAGCCCTGCAGATAGATAGGTTAGTGTCACCAGAACCAGCATATCACCCCAGCCCTGCAGATAGATAGGTTAGTGTCACCAGATCCAGCATATCACCCCAGCCCTGCAGATAGATAGGTTAGTGTCACCAGAACCAGCATCTCACCCCCAGCCCTGCAGATAGATAGGTTAGTGTCACCAGAACCAGAATATCACCCCAGCCCTGCAGATAGATAGGTTAGTGTCACCAGATCCAGCATATCACCCCAGCCCTGCAGATAGATAGGTTAGTGTCACCAGACCCAGCATATCACGCCAGCCCTGCAGATAGATAGGTTAGTGTCACCAGAACCAGCATATCACCCCAGCCCTGCAGATAGATAGGTTAGTGTCACCAGATCCAGCATATCACCCCAGCCCTGCAGATAGATAGGTTAGTGTCACCAGAACCAGCATGGTGGTTGTGTGGTTCTAAGGATTGCCATGGCAGCCAGGAGGCCGAGCATCGATCTCTTGACTGTCTATCCTTATTGCACATACACTATTTCACTGGGGATAAGGAGACCCTAGGTTCAAGTTCCCTTGTGGGACAGGTTAGTATCACCTTAACCAAACTGTGTTTTCCCCTTGTGAATTGCTGTCTCTATTGACAAAATATTGACGATTTTGTCAATATGCCAATGAACTATTTGGAACAATGGCAAGCATATCTGTATATTGTCAAAAATAACAATATCTTAGCAACGGAGACAGCAATTAACAAAGGGAAATCACTGTTTGGTTGAGGTGACCCTAACCTATATATCTGCGAGTTGCTATGTTGGGGTGTGCTAACAGACTCCCTTTAAATCCTGGCCAAAAATTTTAAGCAAATCTTTTGCTATTTATACTTATCTAAAGCACTCATGTCACAAGTTATTCTTAGTATAATGTTAGAATAGCACCCCCTGCTGTTTGTATTGATTATCTTTTATTACGTCCACCTCACTAAATCACTAAATGTGTTATGGACTTGCATGTTCAGTCTTGTTTCTCTCCCTGCTCCATGTGATATACGGAGACATCCCTGGCTGCTTCTAAATATGGGAGTGATCAGCATTGCTGCACTTACTCAGATCTCCTCTGACAAGCAGAGAAGACGCTGCAGCTTCAGGAGCAGCCGGCACACGATGCACTTAGGACAAGCCCTTTAAATGTATACAATTACTACATAACCTGTCATGAAGTCAGATCACTTAAAGGGAGTCTGTCACCATTAAAATCAATATCAAACAAGCCACAGTGTGTTGTAGGGGACATTATGCTGAGCACCATCATACCTTTAGATAATCCAACAGATCCACCATTTCCATGAACAAAACCATTTTTAGAAACATGTAAAAGAGGCTCAAGTGCCAAGGGGGCGTGCCAGAGTCTCCAAGGGCTCCAGCTGGGAAATGTACATACATGTGCAGGAATGCAACAAGCAACATCATAGCCGTAGGATAGGAGGAGCATATGGAGTCTCTGGCACGCCCCCACTGCACTTGAGCATCATTTGCATATTTCCAAAAATAACTTTTTCTAGGAAATGGTGCATCTTATGCGCTCAGTATGCTGGTGCTCAGAATAATGTCCCCTCCAATGTACTGTGACTGGTTTCATATCAAGTTTGCTCTTGACAGGCTCACCTTAAAAGCCTATTCCAGTGGCAGCAAATGCCCATTTAGATTAGAAAGTTGATCGATATGGGTTCCTTAAAAATAGTCTGTAATATGTTTCCAAGAAATTAGTAAAATAGAAAAAAAAAATTAAAAAAGCACAAAAAACTATGTGAAAATGTAAAATAAGTATAGCTTAGTTCTGGAAGTTTATTTGTGTCTATGTACAGGCAATAATAAAGGATAGATAGATAGATAGATAGATAGATAGATAGATAGATAGATAGATAGATAGATAGATAGATATGAGATAGATAGATAGATAGATTGAGATAGATAGATAGATAGATAGATAGATATGAGATAGATAGATAGATAGATAGATAGATATGAGATAGATAGATAGATAGATAGATAGATAGAGATAGATAGATAGATAGATAGATAGATAGATAGATAGATAGATAGTGTTGGGGGTTAAATTCCCCCGGGATGGATGTCACCGTAATCCTAATTAAATAAATAACCAGTTTCGAGCGCTCGGGAAACAAGACGTACACAGGTATCGTGTATGAACCGTTTCTTCTTTATTGCGTAGTTCAATACAGTTTTAAAGGTAAGCTCAGTTACATAACAGTCATGTGATCAATGTACATATATGGGTTTTCCAGTTCCATTACCAGACAAAGTTGTTCAGTTTCCCATCACCCCAGATGTTTCCTTTTCACCTAATCTAAATGTTCTCCTTATCTTTCCTGAGAATGGTACATCTCTGAGAACAACAGTTCTGCTGATATTCTTCCCAGACTCTGAGACTATAAACTATTTAGTCTGCATGGAGAACATTTCACCCTGTGTCTTCTGTATACTGCGTTATAGAATATAATACAAATTATGTTTTAACCCTTACAATAGATAGATAGATAGATATGAGATAGATAGATAGATAGATAGATAGATATGAGATAGATAGATAGATAGATAGATATGAAATAGATAGATAGATAGATAGATATGAGATAGATAGATAGATAGATAGATAGATAGATAGATAGATATGAGATAGATAGATAGATAGATATGAGATAGATAGATAGATAGATAGATAGATATATATGAGATAGATAGATAGATATGAGATAGATAGATAGATAGATAGATAGATAGTATAGATAGTTATAATAACACTGACAATATCCCTTCTTCTTCCTCTTCCCACCAGCGCTGTGGTAAGTAAATCCTGCATAAAGTAATGAAGAAATATAATCTGTTTTCCAGTGAAATCTTTTCAAGGCTGTAGACACCCTCCATGTCCAAGGCTTGAAATCCCAGATTGTGTTTCTCCCAGATCCAGCAGGTATACTTGTGATGTTGTTCTCTTCAAGGTGACAATATTTGCTTTGCTTATAAAGCCCGTGGCAATCCCCGACTTCCATCTGCTGCTCTTTGCATTCATTTTTCTGCCTTATTTTGCAACTGTTGATTTCGCAGCAATAGAAACCGCACTTAGGCTTCAACACCACGGGGAAGACTTACTAATACTGTCTAAGAGATGCAGAGCAATGTAGACAGGGCAAACTTAGTTACAATGTGCCCGATTTATCATAGGGGCCGGTTCTGAATGATAAATCTGGTGCATTATTGGACTCTTCAGTCTAACTTTACGCCTCCTATTAGTTGATGCCAGAAAAGTGCCCTCTACTCCTGAGCCACGCACCAAGCCTTAGTTTTATGCAATACGACGCCTCTCTTTTGTACAAGTTGAAGTATCTAAAAAGTGTCCTTTGCACACATTACACTAGTGGAGCATTTTACTAAGCAAAACTAGAGAGATGACAACCATTCCATGACAGTCTTGCACTATATTAACAGAGGTAAAAACCTGCTCAGAGATGTGGTCTCCAAACGTCGCTGCGCCATTAGCAAACATGGAAGTGGAAAGTCGTGAAACTCTAGTCATAGTAATGGCCCCAGTGGTTAGGAGTAGGTTGGTGCCAAGCAAAAGCTGAAAGCAGAGATATTTTTATTATTGCTATTGGACCTACTGTCTTCACTGGTTCATTGTGATCATTGGGTCTGCTTCGTAAAGGGAGTCTATCCTCAGAACCCAACATGACAACGCAATCCCACAGATAGATAGGTTAGGGTCACCTGAATCAAACTATTTTTTCCCTTTCCAAATCAGTGCCTCCATTGCTAAGATAATGGCATTTTTGTGTAAGAAAGCTATTTGGAGCATCGAGGCGTTGTCACTTACCTCTTTGGTGCAATTGCACGACCCTTGTTGCTCCAAAGTAATTATTTGCATTTTGACAACAACAGCAATCTTTAAGAGTCAAGGGGAAAGCACTGTTTGTTTCAGATGACCCAACCTATCTATCTGCAGGGCTGGGGTGATATGCTGGTTCTAGTGACACTAACCTATCTATCTGCAGGGCTGGGGTGATATGCTGGTTCTGGTGACACTAACCTATCTATCTGCAGGACTGGGGTGATATGCTGGTTCTGGTGACACTAACCTATCTATCTACAGGGCTGGGGTGATATGCTGGGTCTGGTGACACTAACCTATCTATCTGCAGGGCTGGGGTGATATGATGGTTCTGGTGACACTAACCTATCTATCTACAGGGCTGGGGTGATATGCTGGTGACACTAACCTATCTATCTGCAGGGCTGGGTGATATGCTGGTTCTGGTGACACTAACCTATCTATCTGCAGGACTGGGGTGATATGCTGGTTCTGGTGACACTAACCTATCTATCTGCAGGGCTGGGGTGATATGCTGGTTCTGGTGACACTAACCTATCTATCTGCAGGGCTGGGGTGATATGCTGGTTCTGGTGACACTAACCTATCTATCTGCAGGGCTGGGGTGATATGCTGGTTCTGGTGACAGTAACCTATCTATCTGCAGGGCTGGGGTGATATGCTGGTTCTGGTGACACTAACCTATCTATCTGCAGGGCTGGAGTGATATGCTGGTTCTGGTGACACTAACCTATCTATCTGCAGGGCTGGGGTGATATGCTGGTTCTGGTAACACTAACCTATCTATCTGCAGGGCTGGAGTGATATGCTGGTTCTGGTGACACTAACCTATCTATCTGCAGGGCTGGGGTGATATGCTGGTTCTGGTGACACTAACCTATCTATCTGCAGGGCTGGGTTGTTATGCTGGTTCTGGTGACACTAACCTATCTATCTGCAGGGCTGGGGTGATATGCTGGGTCTGGTGACATTAACCTATCTATCTGCAGGGCTGGGGTGATATGCTGGTTCTGGTGACACTAACCTATCTATCTGCAGGGCTGGGGTGATATGCTGGTTATGGTGACACTAACCTATCTACCTGCAGGGCTGGGGTGATATGCTGGTTCTGGTAACACTAACCTATCTATCTGCAGGGCTGGGGTGATATGCTGGTTCTGGTGACACTAACCTATCTATCTGCAGGACTGGGGTAATATGCTGGTTCTGGTGACACTAACCTATCTATCTGCAGGGCTGGGGTGATATGCCGGTTCTGGTGACACTAACCTATCTATCTGCAGGGCTGGGGTGATATGCTGGGTCTGGTGACACTAACCTATCTATCTGCAGGGCTGGGGTGATATGCTGGGTCTGGTGGCACTAACCTATCTATCTGCGGGGCTGGGGTGAGATGCTGGTTCTGGTGACACTAACCTATCTATCTGCAGGCTGGGGTGATATGCTGGTTCTGGTGACACTAACCTATCTATCTGCAGGGCTGGGGTGATATGCTGGGTCTGGTGACACTAACCTATCTATCTGTAGGGCTGGGGTGATATGCTGGTTCTGGTGACACTAACCTATCTATCTGCAGGGCTGGAGTGATAATTTATATCCTGAGTTCTGTTGATAGACTCCCATTAGAAAGCAGTTATATTCCCATGTATATATCTAAGCTGATGAATGTCTTAAATTAGAATATGAAGGGCTCTTTCTTCCTCTTCTGCAGGTAACATCTTTTGGGGTCCAAGTTTCCCACTCTCAGTTTACTTTGTGGCATTCCAATGTAGAATGTTTTTTGAGAGTTTTCAATCTTCTTAACATTGACTTCATACGAGGGATTAATCATCTGAGAAAGTGTTTTCTTCACAAAAATGTTGGGTTCCTCTACAGAGGCTTCAGGTCCTCCATACTTTAGAAGAACATCATGGACTTTAGGAGTCTTTAAGTAATTTCTTTTCCCCCAGATATTCCTTAGTGGGTACGATGCACACAGGGTCCTCTCTCCCATGACTGCCTTCTGCATCCCACACTGGGCAATATTTCTTGGCATAAGTACATCTAAGTCATTTAACTGCAAAGTGTAGCTTGCACAAAGCCTCCGCTGGGAACTTCTATCAATCTTTAGATGCTTTGGGTTGGAATGAGCGGGATAGGCATTTGATAATGGTGCGTGGATTCTTTTTTTTAAGAAAGGTTGTCATGGGTGTAGCACAAGGAACGGCTGGTGGTTCCCATTCTTTTTGAAGTCTTTCAAGTGCATTTTTCTGTGCTTCATGATAACTCCATGTGTCTTTTACAGGCATGGCCGAAAGTTGGAGGCACCTAAAACAAAACAAAATTCATATGAGAACTAAAGTTTTTAGGTATGATAAGATTTCACTAGTTCTCACCACTATTCATTGGTCTATAAGTGGCCTTGAGGCCAATTAAAAAGATTGTCCAGCCACCAAAAATTTGAGAACTGTGTAAAATAGAATAACAAGAAGTCACACTTGGACCTTACCTTGCTGCTGCCGTTCCACCACTTCTTGGTCCATCACCACTCTGGCCTCCATTGATGACGTCCTGACACAGATATGTGACCACTGTAGTCCATTACTGGCTATAATAGTGATCTGTCGACCACATAGGTCACCACCAATTGGCCGCAGCAGGTCACGTATCAGGACATCTTCACAAGAGGCCAGAAAACAGAAACTGGTGATAGATCAGGAAACAGCAGATGTCGAGCATCGAGGATCAATTAGGGAAATAATTGCTTCTCAATTCCTAAGCATAGGCCCATTTAAATATTTAGTGGGGGATTTATCTTGAGGGTAATGTTTTAAGTCAGTTTTGCTGTAATCTGCCCTGACAGAAATTGCACCAAATGAATAAAATGTAGCACAGTGGTTGATAGATTCAGAACAGACAGCTATATTGGCTAACCGCACCCATTTTCCCATCTACTTTTCAAAAGTGGAGTAAAAATGTAAAATTTAGCAAAATTTCATTGCAAATCAGCTCAAAAAGCTGCAATTCTCTACTAATCAACATTGTGAGCTAGAATTCTGGATTGCAGGGCTTCATAAATTCCTTTCTGACCAGGCTTCCCCCATAACTACAGCTCTTTTGTTCCTACCACATGGCAATGGAGGCTTTTCTGAAGAAGCTTATTAATAGAAACCAAAGTAGAGGTGGGATTTGGCTGGTCTAATATCGTGTTCCTAATCCAGTTGGATGGCTGAATCTCAATTTAGGGTAAATTCACATGACAGAAAGTGAACTGAAATTTGAGGCAGATTTCCATTTCAAGTGCCTCTCCACTTTCCAGTCCTCCGGCTTTCTGCTGCGGAGTGGCTTGTGCCGTGGGTTCTGTGGCTGAATCAGTCATGGAATCTTCTGTGAGATTGAGCAAGACATATATATTTTTTAGCGTCCTGCTTCAATCTCTGCCTCCCCGTGAAAATTATGAGAGGAAGATTTAGGGTGGAATTTGGTGTTGATTTTGAGTTGGGATCCACCTTAAAATCTGTGCCAAATTTGGCTGTGTGAACATGCTCTTAGGCCTCCTTCACACAACTGCAGTGGTCAGTATGTCATCCTCAGTCAAGGATCCACAAAAAGACATGTATGATTCCCTATACTTTTATGTGGACAACAATAGGACCTGCTTCATAATTTGTGCTCCTTCGAAATGGCCTGGATACATGGCCACCAAAAATGCGGTCATGTGTCAGGGCCCATAGCAATGTATATGTCCACACTTTGATCCACAATTGTGGATCCACAAAAGTCGTGTGTAGGAGGCCTAAGGTTGGAAGAGATCCATTGACATATTTCCCCATTATTCCCCACATAACACCATAAAACAACCTATGGGACCAGTTGCAATTTTTTACATAGAGTTCCAGCTTTCATGTTTGTTTCTCATTGACAGTTAAGGCCAAACAAAAACAGAGTAAGGAATCTTCGGCCAACTCCCTAATGTCTTCCAGTAAGTTCTTGATGGATACTTTATTTGCTTGATCAACACTGATCTTTGAAGTATTCTGACGTGTTGACAAAATAATCCATTGACTTTAGATACGCTGAGTCCTCCCATGCCGAGTCTACAGGCCCAGCGCCAGCTCTTTCTTATTAACCTAATTCATTAAACCACAGAACATTCCAGTACACGAAAACCTTCTGTGTTTTTATTCATAACAGGAAGACGAAGGGATCTGACAGAACCCCCGGCAACAACCCTACGAGCAAATACTAATGGACTACAGATCAATCACTGGACAACATGACAAGTAATTGTGCTGGCTTGTCTGTAGAGCGCCCAACGATATCAGTGTATCATAATTCATCTGTGTGCCCCGAATCCATGATATTTACAGTACGCGATGCAGGCGCAGTAGAAACGGCATAGATAAGGGCTGCCCATGCAAAACCCTAAGGCTATTGGTGTGTGTCACATCCTTTTTATGGTGTGCACATACAATGTGCCAGTCATGCCCCTTTTTCATGGCACACAACAAGCCCACTCTTTTGGGACTTGTGGAGGTCACCCCTTTCTTCTGGAGCTTCCTGGATGTTCCAGAAGACATGGCAAGTATGGTTTATAGTACTGGCATTCTGTTATGTGACCCACCCATTCAAATGCAAACAGCGATGTCACTGCAAAGGAATAATTCTGACAGCGATGCCAGACAACATAAACAATGCAAGCCATCTTATTCTGTATGGCAAAGTAACACAGTATAGTCACAGTACAGTAATAATGAACACAGTGATGTCACAGTACACAGATAATAAACACAGTGATGTCACAGTACAGAGATAATACACACAGTGATGTCACAGTACAGGGATAATACACACAGTGATGTCACAGTACAGGGATAATACACACAGTGATGTCGCAGTACAGAGATAACACACACAGTGATGTCACAGTATACAGAAAATACACACAGTGATGTCAAAGTACAGGGATAATACACACAGTGATGTCACAGTACAGGGATAATACACACAGTGATGTCACAGTATAGAGATAATACACACAGAGATGTCACAGTACAGAGATAATATACACAGTGATGTCACAGTACAGAGATAATACACACAGTGATGTCACAGTACACAGATAATAAACACAGTGATGTCACAGTACAGGGATAATACACACAGTGATGTCACAGTACAGGATAATACACACAGTGATGTCACAGTACAGAGATAACACACACAGTGATGTCACAGTACAGGGTTATAAACAAAGTGATGTCACAGTACAGGGATAATACACACAGTGATGTCACAGTACAGAGATAATACACACAGTGATGTCACAGTACAGGATAATACACACAGTGATGTCACAGTACAGAGATAACACACACAGTGATGTCACAGTACAGAGATAACACACACAGTGATGTCACAGTACAGAGATAATACACACAGTGATGTCACAGTACAGAGATAATACACACAGTGATGTCACAGTACAGAGATAACACACACAGTGATGTCACAGTACAGAGATAACACACACAGTGATGTCACAGTACAGAGATAATACACACAGTGATGTCACAGTACAGGATAATACACACAGTGATGTCACAGTACAGGATAATACACACAGTGATGTCACAGTACAGGGATAATACACACAGTGATGTCACAGTACAGGGATAACACACACAGTGATGTCACAGTACAGGATAATACACACAGTGATGTCACAGTACAGAGATAACACACACAGTGATGTCACAGTACAGAGATAACACACACAGTGATGTCACAGTACAGAGATAATACACACAGTGATGTCACAGTACAGGGATAATACACACAGTGATGTCACAGTACAGAGATAATACACACAGTGATGTCACAGTACAGGATAATACACACAGTGATGTCACAGTACAGGGATAATACACACAGTGATGTCACAGTACAGGGATAATACACACAGTGATGTCACAGTACAGGATAATACACACAGTGATGTCACAGTATAGGATAATACACACAGTGATGTCACAGTACAGGGATAATACACACAGTGATGTCACAGTACAGAGATAACACACACAGTGATGTCACAGTACAGGATAATACACACAGTGATGTCACAGTACAGAGATAACACACACAGTGATGTCACAGTACAGAGATAACACACACAGTGACGTCACAGTACAGAGATAATACACACAGTGATGTCACAGTACAGGGATAATACACACAGTGATGTCACAGTACAGAGATAACACACACAGTGATGTCACAGTACAGAGATAACACACACAGTGATGTCACAGTACAGAGATAATACACACAGTGATGTCACAGTACAGGATAATACACACAGTGATGTCACAGTACAGGATAATACACACAGTGATGTCACAGTACAGAGATATTACACACAGTGATGTCACAGTACAGGGATAATACACACAGTGATGTCACAGTACAGAGATAATACACACAGTGATGTCACAGTACATGATAATACACACAGTGATGTCACAGTACAGGGATAATACACACAGTGATGTCACAGTACAGGGTTATAAACAAAGTGATGTCACAGTACATTGAAAAT
This sequence comes from Leptodactylus fallax, assembly GCA_947044405.1. NCBI lineage: Eukaryota > Metazoa > Chordata > Amphibia > Anura > Leptodactylidae > Leptodactylus > Leptodactylus fallax. The sequence goes on from CAMRHE010000204.1 coordinate 3,608,954, forward strand.
AAACATAACATAGGAATAACAAACAGTGATGTCACAGTATACCAATGGACCGTCAAAAAATTGGTCATGTGAATAGCCCCCATTCACATACAGTGCATTTAATTTGGTTGTGTAATGGCAGTTAAAAAAATTAGCATAACATGGGTGATTAATGTGAATGTAGGGTTACTGAAATGTGACACCCAGTAGTAAGAGTCACACTTTAGAGATGGCTGTTTGTGCAGCGGCTGAGGTTCTCACAGGAGACACATTGCGCTGTCTTATAATTCCTAAATAGGGGATTTGAAAATGTTTTGGGTAGCCCCGACAACCACTTTATCTTTCGCTGTGAAATTTCAGTTGGAAAATCCACATTGTATTACTATAGCAGCAAAGTGGATGAGATTGTATATAATACCCTCCACACAATACTGAGAAAATATGTGTATCGTGTGAGTTTCGGTAGCGGATCAACCTCCCGACCACTAATCACTAGAACGAGGTCCTAAAGCACCCATGGACAGGTGGTCACACATCAGAACTACTCCATTCAAATTCTACAGGACTGATGGAGGTTATTGGAGACAACCTTTCCCTGGGCAGTTGATCTGAGGATTGACTCACATGGAGTCTGAAAAAGTCCAAAACTTCTTAGAACTGAGAATTTGCCTTGCAATTTCATTGGAACAGCACCTTGAGACAAAATCCCACTTTCCTGTACTTAGCAGCATTGTGCTCTACAGTAGACCCAGCTGGGACAAACAGAAGGGGCTGCAGGCTGCAACTGACCATTGTCTAAATTCTTATGAGTTTTATGTCTCCTTTCGTGTCAGGTTAGTCCATTGTCACAAGTTTTTCATTAAAGTGTAACAAAATTTTTTGCTTTTGTGTGATTAATATATTTTGTAATAAGCTTTAATAACAGTTTTTGGCTCCTTTGTGTGAAATCCCGCATTTCTTTATTCTTTCCCTTGCTTCTGTATTGAGACCTGTTCCTGTCTCTCACTCTGTATGGTGTACAGGGTGTGTGTAATGCAGAGAAAACAAGGGTGGAGGGGTGATACCCTGGGCATAATAAAACATAGAAACGTGATCCTGGTGTCATATGAAAGAGGAGATTCCAATCAAATTATAGTACTATTTCCAGAGATTTAACTGACTGAAGATACAGTCAGGATTGAGATATTTCTTAGCAGTTGTCCAATATGAAAGATGAGAATCTCCTCTTTTATACATCACCAGAACCAAGTTTCTATGTTTTATAATGCCCATGACATAACTGTATGAAATGACCCTCCCCCACCCACATTTTATAAGCCCATACACTATAGACAGTGAGAGCAGGGTATAGCTTTTAATAGAGAAGCAAGGGAAAGAATAAAAAAAAAATGCAGGATTTCCCAGAAAGGAGACAAAATGTGTTAATAAATTAAATTACAAAATTTAATAATGACACAAATGCTGCCCAAAAATTGTTCAAAAATTTTGTTACGCTTTAAGACCAATTCTCTAGACCATCCTGCTCATGAACCACAAAACACTCTTTCCACTTCTTTACAAGCAACACTACATTCCCCCATCTAGGGCTTTCAGAAATACTTGCACAATCCAAGATGAATTGAATTGCTTTTCAGTCTCCAAAATGTTTGCAACAAATTTTCCGCAGGTGAATATTTGAATACACCTTTCGGTGCCAAATAGTGAAATTCTATGCAAATACGTTACCCAAGCATCCACTTCAAAGTGCAGTAGTGGCGTCCTCGGCACCTTCTGCAGAGGGAACACTCCCCGAGCTGTTAGTAACCTGCTAACACTCTTTATCATATTACGGTACTAAAATGTACTTTAGCCAGCCATTGTGCTAAAAACAAACGAGAAGACAAATTACTCCGCCAGCAACTAATCTACCCGCCTTCAGCAAACAGACGCGGCATAATGCTGTAATGAAGTCATTTGTAAAAGAGACATCCTAAGACACATTTATGAGATTTGTTTTTTGGCTTCTTACTGGCAACTTTTTTTTTTTTTTGACGGGTTTCATTAAAAAGTTTTCAATGAAAATGTGAAAAATGACAAAACACAAAACAATGTAAATGCAGTTTCTTCAATGTAATTGAACATCAGAAAGTAAGAATAAAAGGTCATGTTATGGTACCGAGCTGGACGGAGGTGTAAGATGGAATGCTTATTTTTGCTAGCTTTATATGAAATTTGACCACCAAAAATTCAGGCATGTTGCGCGGCATCACAAGGTCTCAGTTTGCTAGATGCACACGACCGAGATACAAAACGGCCATGGAAAACAACCATTTTTCACGGGCATCTTGACGGGACCCATTTTCAAGAATCCACCATGCATTTCAGTGTATGGAGGGTTCTGTGAAAACGGGTAAAAATTGGATATGACCTATAGTTTGACAATCCGTGACAACGGACAGTCAAAATAATGGTCGTGAAAATAGCCCCCATTTACTGACATTAAAATTAAAGGGGTTTTCTGGGCAAAAAAATCTTTTTTTAAAAAAGGTCTGTTCGTGCTATTAATGGGTTAATAAGTGCACCCAAATACCTTTAGCAGTGTTTTGAATGATTTCTGGGTTTCTCTGGGAGCTCCTGGCATCTTCTGCATTTGTTTACATGGCGTAGCTTCCTGCTGTCTTAGCTAATGCAGTGCATCATGGTAAGTTGTAGGTTGACTCACACTACCTTCCTCTCACTACCTCCTCCTCTCTCACCCCTCACACCCCCTCCCTGTCTCCCTATCTATCCCGCCCGCTACTAGCCCTTCCCAACTAACTAACTCAGCCCACCCCTCAACCCCATCATACTTACGTGTCTTCCTCTCTAGACTTCCCTTCTGGGACGACTCCTCCTTTTCTTTGACTCTGCCCAGTGCGTGCGCAGGCCGGAGGTGCCTCTGACGCCTGCGCAGTAGAGATGGAGTTCCAGTTCCAAAGAAGAGGCAGAGCCATCCTAGAAGGGACGTCTAGAGAGGAAGACACGGAAGTATGATGGGGTTGGGGGGCCGGGAGAATTGGTGACGTTCTGTTTCCGGAAAAGGGGAAATGGAATGTCACCGGATTATCAGAAAGTGCGCCTGGGGATCTAGCTAATTATACATTTTTTTTTTAAACTAAGTAAATTAGAAGTTAGGCAGTTTAGTTTAAGGGTTAATTTTTATTTTATCCCGGACAACCCCTTTAATGCTGCCATGTGAAGTACGTATACCATAACACCCTTCAGTGGCGGCCCATCCTTCTATTGTGTTAGAACTTGTGTGTAATTGCTCTCATTTCTTACAGGTGCTTGATATTCTAGATGAATAGACAGAAGGAAATATCTAGTCTATAAATCAGGCTCTCACGTCCCGGACTGTGCTGGAGCAGTGAATGAAGTTCACCAAGCATGTCAAGTGATATGACCGGAGGTTAATAACAAGCAATTAATGGAAACAGCTGTTATTTTGTGCTAAGTAAGGATGTCTAACCAGGGAATAGCAAGATGTGAGAGCCTAGGTAAATGTGGAAGCCGAAGCTCCAAAGGCATATCCGCGGGAAAGGAAATTCAAGATGGATTGTTGCGCTGATAAATTTACATTCTCCAGGCAAAATTTGTAAGATGTGGGCCATTCTTTAAGAAAATATGAGTGATTGGACAAAGCACGTCAGCAATTTTTAATGTGTTTCAGTAGTACATTATCATACACCACAGAATAGTCACTAAACACTAGAGGTGGGCGAACCTCCCAAGATTCTTTTTTGTTTTTTGGGTTTGGCTGGTTTGGGTTCTGATTCATTTCAGGTTGGATAGAGTTCGGATAGAATTAGACACCAGAGGCCTTTGGGCTTCCTCCTATCCCGACCACAATAAGGACATCATGGCTGGTTATCAGGAGGACACTACATGTATGAGAAGATAACCCGACCACAATAAGGACATCATGGCTGGTTATCAGGAGGACACTACATGTATGAGAAGATATCCCGACCACAATAAGGACTTCATGGCTGGTTATCAGGAGGACACTACATGTATGAGAAGATAACCCGACCACAATAAGGACATCATGGCTGGTTATCAGGAGGACACTACATGTATGAGAAGATAACCCGACCACAATAAGGACATCATGGCTGGTTATCAGGAGAATACTACATGTATGAGAAGATAACCTGACCACAATAAGAACTTCATGGCTGGTTATCAGGAGGACACTACATGTATGAGAAGATAACCCGACCACAATAAGGACTTCATGGCTGGTTATCAGGAGGACACTACACGTATGAGAAGATAACCTGACCACAATAAGGACATCATGGCTGGTTATCAGGAGGGACACTACAGTATGAGAAGATAACCCGACCACAATAAGGACTTCATGGCTGGTTATCAGGAGGACACTACACGTATGAGAAGATAACCTGACCACAATAAGGACATCATGGCTGGTTATCAGGAGGACACTACACGTATGAGAAGATAACCTGACCACAATAAGGACATCATGGCTGGTTATCAGGAGGGACACTACATGTATGAGAAGATAACCCGACCACAATAAGGACTTCATGGCTGGTTATCAGGAGGACACTACATGTATGAGAAGATAACCTGATCACAATAAGGACATCATGGCTGGTTATCAGGAGGGACACTACATGTATGAGAAGATAACCTGACCACAATAAGGACATCATGGCTGGTTATCAGGAGAGGACACTACATGTATGAGAAGATAACCGGACCACAATAAGGACATCATGGCTGGTTATCAGGAGGACACTACATGTATGAGAAGATAACCCGACCACAATAAGGACATCATGGCTGGTTATCAGGAGGACACTACATGTATGAGAAGATAACCTGACCACAATAAGGACATCATGGCTGGTTATCAGGAGGACACTACATGTATGAGAAGATAACCTGATCACAATAAGGACATCATGGCTGGTTATCAGGAGGGACACTACATGTATGAGTAGATAACCCGACCACAATAAGGACATCATGTCTGGTTATCAGGAGGGGACACTACATGTATGAGAAGATAACCCGACCACAATAAGGACATCATGGCTGGGTTTCTGACATATCCCAAACCATAGAAAGTTCCTGCATCCATGGTCATATCCATTGGAAACTGATCAAGACAAAAAACTGTCACCACTAAGATGGTTAGTGGAAATCTTTGATATTCTGCAAATTTTTACTTATATTTGCAAAAATATTTAACTTTTAATTGTCTACAAATTTAAATATAGTTATGTTTGTGGGAAAATTCCTTTAAGGCTAAACATTAAAAAAATAATGCTGTATAAAACACTGTTTTATGCTTTCACTTATATTATTTCCATTGGAACTCATCTCCATCCCCTTGGATCAAAATTGTCACGTGCCAGTAATGCTGAAAACCAAGGGAATAGACATCGTGAAAACAGCGTTGATGAGTCCATATGTTATACCAAGCACCAGTAATAAACTAACTTTCCTGCAATGCATCTCTCATTAAGTAGCCAGATGTGTTATATCGCCGCGGTCAGCTTGGCATTGAGAATTGGGAGCTTGCAGCGGTACAAGACACTTACCCTCCACTGGACTCATTATCTGACTTGACTGATGGGGCTCAAGCTTTGCCTCCACGCTAAATACTCTTCAGTCATGTTTACCAGGAGGAATTAGCGTTTCATCCTAACCACGCTACGAATCCCTTCAGAATATTCATAATCTCCAAAGAAACATTTAAAGCTAATTTACCGAGTTTAAAATAAACACAAATTCCTCACAATGTACAGAGTGCATGTCAGTGATAAATGCCCGGGCCAATGTAAGCTGTGAAAGATGACGCTTATTTCCTAGCTAATGAACTGTGACTCTGCCTTGCGACGTGCGTCTGCATTAATCTTCCTTACTGTTTGCAATACGAGAAAAGATAATAATGAAATCTGAAGCCTGATCCATTCTTAGTAACCAAATTAGGAATATTTAGTGTCATTGAATTCTGTAATTGGTGCAGGAGTTTACTATGTTGCTGTTTCGTTATGTTAATGTGATAAAGAAAAGTGTAAAAATTGGACTTTCTATTCCTAAAATAGACTGGATGAAGACCTTAAAGGGGACCCTTCACCTCTAACAACTCCAACTCATTGCATTCTTCAATAGGCGTAGCTCCACTGATTTAGATGCAATTGGAATTTTTCTCTAGCCCTCACGGTTCCCGAGTAATCAGTGCAGTTAGTTTAAGCACAGTTAGGCTCTCTATTGTCTGGTGGGCGGTTCTGGATTGGAACAGAAAGACAGGGACCGCCCACCTGACAGCAGAGAGTGTAACTGTAGTGAAACTAACAGTAATGATTGCTCAGGAATAGTGGGGGCTAGAGAAAAAATTCCAACTGTACCAGTGGAGTGGAGAGGAGCCTATTGACAGATGCAAAGAGTTGGAATTGGTGGAGATGGTGAAAGTTTCTCCTTAAAGGGGTTGTCCAGGAGGCCGGGCAGTTTTTCATACTGATGACCTGTTGTCATTATCTGGTCATTCTGGGGCCGACCCTGTGCCAATCATCTGTTCCAACTACCTCCAGACACTGGAAGACACACAGGGACAGTGCCATAAGCAGAACACACCATCTGTGGTATAGTGGCTGTGTCTCAGCACTGCAGCTATGTTCCGATTGAAGTGAATAGGAGCTGAGGTGCAGTGTCCTAACATGGCCACCATATATGAGAGAGTGTTTCGTAACGCCTTCCCTGTAGAGAAATCTGCAACAAAAAAGCTGCATTTTTGCAATGTGGAGCCTCAGCTTTGCAATTTTTTTTTCGCCGTGTTTTTTTCCACAATTTTTTTTTGCTGCATCTCGGTACATGGGGCTTTAGCCTTAGTAAGATTTTCTCGGCCAAGCAACCCCCTTAAATTGCTTGTGTCAGGCATATTATACATTATAAACCCTCTTGAGCAAAATCCTCTTTCTGTAGACTGTGTTTATATTGGCGTCAAAGAATTATGGACAAAGTAGTTGGCGTCCATCATGAACGAATATGTCCCCAATCTGTAAAATCCTGACGCACAAGTCAACCCAGGGCTGGCGTCAGCACCCGGCTTACCCAGGCAAGTGCCAGGGCCCCAAGCTCCACTGGGCTGCCGGGTGCTGTGGTTTTTTTTTGTTTTTTTTTAAAAAGGCTGTTACCTGCTGGAGTAACCCCAGCAGGTAACGGGCCCTATTTACTTACCGATCCCTGCTGCAGGAGTAAGGCCGGGATCGCCATGCGCAGTAGCGTAGCTAGCGGGGTGGCAGAGGAGGCGGCTGCCCCGAGCCCACTAACTCTGTGAGGCCCACCCCGGGGCCGCTATTAATACATCTTTTACTTTTTAATTAAAACACTTCCTGCAACTTGGCTGTCTTGTAAACCGCAAGCCACATGAGGACTGTGGTTTACAAGACAACAAGAACACAGACAGACGTCTGCTTCTCAGCACAGGTGGGCGCAATGACGTCACAACGTTGTGCCTCCTGCGCTGAGACGCAGACGTCCTGCGCGTGGACAGGGAGGAGGTGACGGCTCCATACATCAGGATCGCATGTAGGTGAGTTGTTGTTTTAGCTTAGTTGTAAGGGGTTGTTAGGAGGGGGAATAATAAATATAAGGGAAGGGGCATTATGAACATAAGAGGGGGTCATTTATATAAGGGGTATTAGGGGGCATTATGAATACAAGGGGGAAGGTTATTTATATAAGGGGCCATTAGAGGTGCAGTATTTATGTCAGGGGGAATCAGGGGCATAATATGATGGGGAAATTAATTAAGGTGGCATTTGGGCTTTATTATGACTAAGGCCCCAAATAACGGGCCACAGCAAAAAAGCACTGCAGGGAAAACTAAACTGCGGCAGTAACGCATTTTGTTTTTTCCCGCAGCTATTCACAGAACGTCCTCAGAGGTTTCCCCCACACAGCATTATATGCTCCACAGTGGCCCCCACACAGCATTATATGCTTCACATTGCTCCCCCCACACACAGTATAATATGCTCCCCACAGTGGCACCACACAGTATAATATGCTCCACACAGTGGTCCCACCCTGTATTATATGCTCCCTACAGTGGCCCCACACAGTATTATATGCTTCCCACAGTGGCCCCCACCCAGTATTATATGCCCCCCACAATGGGCCCACCCAGTATTATATGCTCCCCACAGTAGGCCCCACCCAGTATTATATGCTCCACAGTGGCCCCCATCCATTAGTATATGCTCCACAGTGGCCCTCATCCAGTAGTATATGCTCCACAGTGGCCCCCACCCAGTAGTATATGCTCCACAGTGGCCCCCACCCAGTATTATATGCTCAACAGTGATCCCCACCCAGTATTATATGCTCAGCAGTGACCCCACCCAGTATTATATGCTCCACAGTGGCACCCATTCAGTATTACATGCTCTACAGTGGCCCCCACCCAGTATTATATGCTCCACAGTGGCCCCCACTCAGTATTATATTCTCTACAGTGGCCCCCACCAAGTATTATATGCTCCATAGTGGCCCCCCACTCAGTATTATATGCTCCATAGTGGCCCCCCACTCAGTATTATATGCTCCCCAGAAGTGGGCCCCACCCAGTAGTATATGCTCCACAGTGGCCCCCCACTCAGTATTACATGCTTTACAGTGGCCCCCACCTCAGACCCCAGAGTATAATAATCGGAGGTCCAGGGAAGGTGATTAAATATAACAAACTCTCATACTCACCTTGCCTTACCTTTCTTTGGCATCCTTGCTCCATCCTGCCGTCTTCAGCATCTTCAGGCCCTCTTCTGACGTCGCTGCTGAGGCCTGTGATTGGGTCTCAGCGGTCACTTGGGGGGCGCACTGACATCATTACGCGGTCGCGCCCCATCTGACCGCTCGGGCCTAATCACAGGCCTCAGTCACATGACGGAAGAGCGCCGGAGAGAACGCTGTGCCCAGGAAAGGTGAGAATATGTATTTATTGTTTTCAGTCACCTCCCCTGGGTGCCCTGCCCTGCCATCTATTGGAAAGGGGCCTGGCAATATGCTCCAGTTCCAATAACAGTATGTATAGCGGTCGGGGAACCCTACCGGGCCCGGTCGCGGTCACACCCCCTGTGACCGCGATTGTTACGCCACTGGGGGTTATATTATATTGCTTATCTTTTCTCTTATATATACTGTATAAAAATGAGTGTCTGTCTGTCTATTCTTTATGCGCGACCAAACGACTAGACCGATCTTCACAAAATTCGGCACACAGGTACATCAGGTGTCCAGGAAGGTTTTAGACTGGTTCTCAGTTCTCTAGGACGTACCGTTCCTGAGATACAGTATTCCCAAAAAATGACCTGCATTAGCCAATACAAGCCTGCAAGTCTTTCACTCATATTCCAACTGCCATACACACAGTCACATGTCTCTTATCAGCCAATAGAAGCTCGCAGGCGCTTAGTCTCCACGTGCACACAGCTTTACTCCATGTTTCCATAACAACCCAGCCATTTTTCTTCACTGCTGTAATTCAGCTTTAAAGGCGCAGGGCGCTGTGGATGACACTGTAACACAAGGTCACATACACACAGCTTTACTCCAGGTTTCCATAACAACCAATCGCAGGTTTTTCACTGATATCCAAACTGAGATGCACATGATCACATGATGCTTATGGACCAATGGAAACTTGCAGGTTCTTCAGTCTTCACATACAGACAGCTTTACACCAGGTTTCTATAGCAACCAACCTGTTTATGACCTCTATTAGTCAGTAGCAGTTTGCAGGTCCTTAAATATTGAGTCATATGACATATAAATTCACATTTAATTTACCAGGTTTCCATAACAACACAGCCATAAATAGACTGTACTTATACTGGACTGCCATACTGGATGTCACCATTCTTATAAGTAGAAACGTTTTTTAAACTACTCATGCCTCCAAAAAGGAAAAGTGCACTTGGACACAAGACTCCTGCAGCAAAACGCATGGCTGCTGCTCGAGCTAAGAAAAACTCTCAGCAGACCCAAGCCCGTCTCCAATCTGACAAGGTATGTCGTCCTCAAAACAGTAGAAAATTTTTTTAAACACACACACAAACGACATACAAAATAGACGAGTGCAAAACTGGGCAATTGTTATGGGGCCACTACACAAACAAAAAATGAAATATACCGTGTGAAGCCGGGGCCTTCTGCTAGTATTTTATAATTGGGGATAGCAGCAGGATGGGGGTGCAGGTGAGGACATTGTGGTCGGGTGCCTGGAAAAGTGAGGAGCCAAAGATGTCTGTGCTGCAAACTTTACAGAGACTGGAAGAAGTGGTCATGGCGGTCCAGTTGAAAGAAACGGGGAATATGAACAATTAGTCAGAGACGTCACCTGTAAGTCACTAAATGTTACTGCCCTGTATTCACCTAAATCGTCTGCAGAGCCCTGTGTAGAGCCGATATATACCACTATACGCTCACCGTATACTGATAATATCAGTATACCTAAGTTGGGGGCCCACTTGGACATGTTCGTCCCCCTGTTCTAAACCCCTAGCTACACCTCTGGCCAGGCGGTTTGGTTCAGACCAAATAGTTCCGAACCGAAACTGCTATTATCATAATATGATGATCAGAGGCCCAGGGGAGGTAAGCGAGCATAATAAACAGTGTTACTTACCTCTCCTGCGCTCTGATGCGACTCCGTACTATCTTACCTGAGGTGGGTAAGGCCGGTGTCGCGACGATGCTGGCGTAACCGTCGTCTCTGACTTTATCGAAGAGAGATGAAGACTGAGCAGGGAGAGACGCCAGAGCTCGGGAGACGTAAGTAACATGTTTCCTTATGTTTGTCACCTCCCCTAGGCCTCCGATCATTATACTTGGGGGTCTGAAAAGACCCCTGCATATATTATATTGTGTGAAGGGGCCACTGTAGGACATTATACTGTGTGAAGGGGCCGCTATGGGACTTTATGCCTTGTGGAGGGGCTGCTATGGGACTATATGCCATGTGGAGGGGCTGCTATGGGTCTTTATGCTGTGTGCAGGGGCCACTATGGCACATTATACCTTGTGACGGGGCCGCTATGGGACATTATACTGTATGAAGGGGCCACTATAGGACTTTATGTCATGTGGAGTTGTGAACCG